>CP110841.1:35313057-36803891 GCA_028411795.1 Euphorbia peplus
GTTTTGTTTTTGTTTTGTAAGAGTATTTCAGTTTTTCAGATTGAATTAAAGAAATGGAGAGTGGGGTTATGGTATATATAAGAGTGTAAATAAAGGTGCCACGTGGAAGGAAGGATGACACGTGGATAACATGCTGATGAAGAGTGACACGATTGTTTGTGAGAGAGATAAGGGTTGTAGCCATAGATGAGCTTGCTTGCATTCAAATTCAAAGTTCAAGCTGGTTTCATGTATTCGGTGAGTTTTGTTTCGTTGTGGTGGTTACACGTGTCGTGCCACGTGGATTGTTATAAGGTCGTGTCGGGGAATCATTGGTTAATGAGAGGTTCGAGTAATTAAATAAAATAAATTACAGTACATGCACTATTTATTTTATTTTTTTCATAAAGGTATATCAATTATGATAACCCGGGTTGGGAGCTGTAAATGTGTTGATTCTTGGTCGGTTGGATAAACTTTCAATTTAATTTGACTCGATTTGTGAATAAACCAATTACATGTAGTATAATTTTGAGCAGCCTGAAGCATAGGTCGAAGCTTCCAAGCTCCATTAAAAATATATAATTTTATGTTAATTGGCACATATTGTACTTGACAGTTTTTCATTCAACAATATGCTAAGCAATAAATGGAATGTTTGCATGTACTTTGAGCTCAAGCCGACTCGGCAACAATTTTCTAATAAGATTTTGGAGATTCTTTCTACTTTTAGTTGACAGGTAACTCATTTTCTGTTTTGAGTTTCGTTTTCTTACTTTTATTAAAACGGCGATTAGTCTATTATCTTTATCTTTATTTGAAGTTTTTTGCTTCATCTTTATTAAGGTTATTTGAAGTTTTTTGTTTATCCTAATTATATGAGACATTTTTGTTTATATGGATGGTCGTAAATTGCTTCCGTCTACGAAGAAGAGTTATCAAATGCGCTCCCTTTATCTTCCTTTATGAATATTTTTATATTTCTTTCATAGAAAGACAAAAGAACAAAAAAATTTCATTTGTTGTCACGTGATTTAACCTATTGAACGTTCACGAAACCATTGTAAAAAACAAGAATATAAGGTCGAATCTTTGACGTTCATCTTCTTTTCGTTAGCTTGTGCCCAGCACAGGAGTTTCTATCAAAATAACTGCACTTGGGCCATATTGGACTTGAAACTTATTCGTACTTCAGTCAAGTAATGTATAACTAATAAAATAGATATTGTACCAATGCAAAATAAATTCAAACAGACCGGTTTGCCGTTATTTAACTGCCAAAATCTGTCGTATACTTTACCATAGTAAAAATGCCGACGTATCCAAAATCTATAATGTAAGTCTATAATGGTAAACCTACTCGTTCCAAATTGAAAACGTGAAGAGATTTAACATTCCGTCAATATATGACAGGTAAACTTGTGTACTAGAACTTACTTACAAGTGATCATCGTGAGAGCTACATTCATTTAATCAAAATGTTCGTGTTAACTACATAGAAACCGTGAAACAAAATCAAGTGTTTACATAAATTATACAAGATAAAAAAAAAATCTCTAAATACAATTATCTATCAACGCCAATAAATTTCATTGAAATCATCAGTTTAAGATAATTTTTAATAAAATTTAATTATTTTCTTCAATTAATTGTTGATAGATAATTGCTGATCATCGTGAATTTTAACATTTAACCTTCTTAGCCAAATTGAGTGGAGAATCATATGATAAACATCATACCTCTTAGGTGGAGAATTTACCTCAAAATGTCTCCTAATTTGCACTACTCTTCTTTGCATTCTTATATATTGAGTAGATGATATGCTTTCCAAAATTCTCTTCAAATTTGGTATTTCGCTCACCGGAACCTCCACGGAGAACGATTTCCAATTCAAAACATCGCTAAAAGGAGGCACATAATGGTCCGAAATCAACACGGGCACACATCCTGTGTAGAATGCCTCCACGACTCTAGGGCTTGCGACTTCGTACCCACTAGGACAAAGGCAGAATTTGGTTTTCCTCATCATGTCATAGTAGGATACGCCTTTCGGGAGGTATCTATGTACCTTCATGTCGTCATCTTTGCCTTCCCAATGCTGAAGGAGGATCGGCCTTATAGGGCCATGAAGTCCTCCTGCAAAAAAGGCCAAGATTGGTCGTTTTGATGGAGATGGTCCCCCGATAATACCCTTTGTTGTACCAGTTTGAAGATTGATTTCAGGGAATGATACATCTTTGATGGGATTGAATCTTTCGGATGTGTTTGCATTGCATAGTGCGCGAATCGCGTTTTTCCCAAGATGAGGATTGGAAAATGACGTTTCCGGCCCCTACATTTGTATTAGGACATCATTGTTATGAAAGAAAAAGAATTGCACTCGTTGAAAACTAGACACTTCACACAGCAACTAGTCAAACGCTACACTAAGCTCAAACTATATAACTCAAAATATACGAGTATGAATTACTTACCCAATCATGGCAAGCAAGCATGAAATGGTCCGCTCCGAGGCTTCTATTCCAGTAAGGGTACTTTTCCGAAATGAGATTAACATAGTCACTCACAGTCCTTCGAATGGGACCGAAATCATGCGAATTTCGGACATAAACAAACTGAACCATCATTGCAACACTGAAGGGAAGGAAAAAGACGTGCGCCTTCTCGGGATCTTTGGTTCGGAATTGGCCATCGATCTCCATTCTGTGAATGAAATTTCCTTCCATAGAGTATATACTCTTACAAGGGCCATTGTGAAAGACCGGCGGTTCCCCTTCTTCATAAACAAACACCTTTAATTGTTTTTCCATTTCCAAGTAACTCCTGTTGTCACGAAATTAACCTACTAATTATCAACTAATTACAATCAAACTAAGTTCAGCTTAAATCCCAATTCTTATAGCATCATTTCATTAGTCAAATGACACATTTGTGGTCAATTTCTATATATAATTTCTCAATTTTACGGCGGAATTTAAACTATTCATGCAATTGTAGTAGTTTTAGCAATGCACAACACGTTAGGAACGACCAACGAGTAGGTTATGAAATTTTTAAATTACCCGTCACACAACTAATTCATTGGCTAGAATCTCAATCTCTAGCTATCCCAACACTTGTTGTTTGCACCATATTAGAAAACAGTTTATTTTGTTTTCATTAGACGTGTATATGGGCCGATCTGGGCCGGCCTCAACAGGCTTTTGTCAAGCAATGCTAAGACTAGGGCCAACCCATTGTTATTTTAGTCGGACTAGGGTCCGGTCTGACCATGCTAGGTTTTAAAAATCAAATTTCAAACCCAGTCCAAAAAAGACCATCTTAATAGCATATACATCTCCTTATGATAGAAATTTAGCATAATACATCTCCTTATGATAAAGATTGACATTTTATAATTCAAAATAAATATAAGTAATTTCAACCATGCTTTTACCTGTGGAAGACTTTGGCATTCCAATACATTGGACCCATTGGAAAATATTCCGAATCATTCGTTTGATTTCCAATTCTTGCCTCTTTAATCGCAACACGAGCATTTTGAAGTCCAGCTTCAACTCTTTCTAAGTTGGTGTATACTTTTTTCTCAAGTTTGGCTGAGACTGACAAGTCAATACTTCCATTGTTTGAGGTAGTAATTGCATCTTCTGTTGCATTAATCTGCATAATCAAATATGAACATTTTTTCAATTATCCATCAAAATTGTAATTAAGATAGCAAGTTACGTAATTAAGCTTACTAAATAGTATTAATTACTTTTTAATTACATGCTGGACCAAAAAGGGAAAATAAGTTGCTTAATTTGTCAATTTGTCTATTTTTTTCCCCACATAACTAATTGTTAATTAATTAAATTAATTGTAATGCATGCAAAGGTCATTATACTTTTCAATTTTTACACGTTAAGCCATGTTCTTTCAATTTCAAAGATATTTAGCAGCCACCACCAAAAAATAATTTGTCATGTTGAGTGGTAAATTACATATGTAGTCTATCAACTATTAGATTATCAGATACATGGCCATGAACTTCCTTTTTTGAAGTAAAAAATCTCTTTAACTTTGCATATTTATAAAATTAAAATGGAAATCCACGAAAATTCATTGAAAAATGGGCAGAAGTTTGACTGAAACAACTTTGACCGTAACATGGCTATTCTTTTTATCCATATATGCCACCATAGATCTTCATACCTTTTCTTGATAAAAAGTTAGCAAACGAAATGACAAAAAGAACAAATTTTGCAATTGTAATATGAATCTTAGTAAAAAGGAGTAAATAATTTAATACTGAATTCCCTATATTTTTACTCAGAAAATAGAGAAATTAACCTCTGCCCGGATGTGGTTTGAACCCATATGAGAAAGAGTCCCAATCCTTTTACTGAACACATTATTTAGTCCTTATAGTCCTCACATTATCAAAGGACAATATAAACTTACCTCTTTTCCTCTGTTCCACAATATGTCAATTGAAGAATTGATATGTAATTGTTTTTAAAGGTGTTCATATCATAAAAATAATAAAAAAAAACCATAATACTTCTTGGAGTACATATGTTATGATTAGAGATTTATATATTCTCATTTTTTTCATTTTATGCTACAACATGTTTTAAAGGAACATTATACTCCTAAAAAGTTTCTAAATTTTCTCCATCAAATTCAAAATATTCAAATCTTCTCTGTAAATAATTTGAAAAATACCTCAATTTTCTCCATAAAAAATTGGAAATATCATAAGAGAAAATCTAGAACGCTTCCGAAGTGATACAAATGATATATATTTAGAGTATAATAAAAAATTTACAAAGAGAGTAAGTATTCCGGATTCCGAGAGTGTTTTATAGATGCAGTTTTCCAAAAAAAATAAACTGAAATTTGAAAAAACAATAACAGAAAAAAACTTACAACAGGTTCTTGAACATCATCTATGACATGAACATTAATTACTGTCGGAGAAGAATTAGGAGACTGATCTTCAACACCAACAACCTTATTCTCCGCCTCCGCCGCGGCCATCACCACCAACTCCGGCTGAATATCCACTGCTCCGCCGCCAACTTTCCTATCAAAATCAATCCCCATAGACTCACCAACACCACCATCAGATCCACTAACTTCCGTACTGTTTCCGGCAACCCAAGAATGGTTGTCGGAAATTATAGAACCCCCACCGGAAAACTTAGGAACAAACAGAGAAACCAATATCAACGGGACAACAAAAAACAAAAGCTTCACCGAAGATGATGAAGAAGAACATGCAAATCTCCATGTTCTGTAATAATAATTACAGTTCCCCATAATCTTCCTTCTTGATCTTTTTAACAAACTTCAAAACTTTATTTCTTCATCTTTGCTAAATCCTAAACTCTTCTTTTTGTTTTTTTCTTCTAGAAATTGAAGTTTTTTTGGGAGATTATACTTGTTTATTGGTGTAATAAATATGTGAAAATGAAGATTTATTAGATCAGAAATAGTTGAACAATTGGTGAGCAATGGATGCATTCCTTTGCCAAGTGTCCTTTATATAGGAGTTTCTTTTCTAATTTTCATGCAAACTTTTTTTTATTTCCAATTTTATCCCTAGTTAATTTAACACCCATGTGGATCTATAATCTAACCTTGTCTAAGGGTTAAAGTATTATATGCTTATTTCAAAACTTTTAAATTTTTCGGCTACCAAATTGGTTCAGCTTTAAATTGTGAGAAGAATTTTTTGCTTTACTTCTCACTCAATGTATATTTATAAAGGAGAAAATTTTAAAGTATTTTTTAAAAATATCAAAAATAAAAGAATTGATATGAAAATTATTTAGAATATAAAGTTCTATGAAGTCATAAAATCTTCTTTCATAAGGAGGATAAAGCTCAATTTTTTCACTATAGTTTTTGTATTACTGTATTAATTTACTTTCATAACCAAAAATAGAAAGAAAAAGAATTTTGCTCCTCACATTACTAATTTTGTCTTATGTTAATTGTAGAAATTTTCAGTAAACTAGTTTATATTTTGCTGACATTTCAAACAAATTTATCTATAGGGTGAAATAATTTATGCATGTTTGTAACTGAAAAGATAATTTATTAAGTATATTTGACAGTTTTATTGTGATGAATTTATATGTATAAGATTTAATTAAATTAGCTGGTAGTTTGCAGGTTGCTTATTAATAATATATATAATACCATTCATTGGTTGGCGCAGTGGTAGCATGGAGTTGCGCTTGGTAGGGATGTTTGCGGATCGATCCCTCACAATGATGATTAGAAGGGAGTTTAAATACCATAATTTTTAAACCCGTTCCGAATTCGGATTAATCGGTCTAATATAGTTCAGAAACCGGAAGAAAATAAAAGTTACCAAAAATTAATAATACAATACAATATTATAGATAAATAATTGATGTTTAAACTATTTTATGTGACTTAATTTATTCGTTTTTAAGGGAAAAATCAAGAAGGACTAAACTCATTTCCCATAATCTCTTTTTATTTTATTTTTTGGACAATATTTCCCATAATCTTTTCTTTATTTAATTTCTAGTTTGTATTTCTTCTGAATTACTATATTGCAACCATTCTGAATTATATGCAACCGCCAGCTATGAATATTGCCAAACGTGGTAAAAGAAATGTTGATCGGTGACATCACATGTGCCATCAGCCATTGAAAGCTTCATCTTTTCACGTTTTTGTGAGCCGTTACACATTTAAAGAAAATAACATAATATTATTTACTTCTTTTTTACATTATATCGAGGAAAAAATATTCTGAAGATTCGTCTGATTTAGAGGGTACAAACTCTGAAAATGTAGAGAGTGATATTTTGTCATTTCTTTTATATTTATGCATCAACTGAAAATTATGTTACTCCATTAAATTAATTCCATCTTATTAATTTAATACTAATATGAAGCAAACAATGAGTTAATTTATTACTTTATATAAAGTAATCTTAGAAAAAACTTTACGAATCATTTTATTATTTAGTAACAAATTATAACCATATATCTATCTATACATGACAATAATTCATAACGTTAAATACACTCTAATTATTTTCTACGAGTTGGACCAAAAAATATTTCATCTAAACTAAAAACATTTACCTTTGTTGAAACAAAATGAAGTATCACTACGAATCAAGAGATAACGAAGAACAAAAAAAAATCAGAGAGTGCAGAGAATCACTCACCTTGACAATTGTCTAAAATAATACTCTAGCTAAGCAATGTGCCACCTTATTTGCAGTTCGTTTAACGAACAAAATAGAGCTATCAATTAGCTCGTTCAGTAAAATGCTACAATATTTGACTATGACTTAAAAGGTGAAGTTACCTCTAACGAGCGGGCCATCGACTGAACTACACTCAAAGAATCGGATTCCACAATGACAGGATTTCATCCTTTATCTCAATCCAATTAAGAGACTAATCCTTTATAATATAATAAAAATATATAATTTTAGAACCAACATATTTGCAACTCAAGCATATACATCACAAAATATTTGCATTAGAATGTTATCAGAAATTGACTCAACTTATGAACAATAGTAATAAAATTGCTCTTGAATGCAAATATTAGGGATACAATTAAGGATAAAATTGCTCCTCTAAATATTAAGAATTAAGTAATTAAATCGTAAAATGTTGGGGTTAGTTTGGAAAAAGGGAAAAATTCTATTATGGGCTAAGTGAATTCGATTCGAACAATACCAAAAAAACAATTATACATCTTCTTTTTCCGACATCAATTAGTTTACAATAAGGTGTCATGCATCTCATTTTTTTTATTGGTCGAGTCCATTGCAGTCTGGTCATGGTAAAACTTCTTGCAAAAAAGGTTAAAACTAAACTTAGAACACACGCATGTAAAAACACAATATAAAAAAATGGAAAAAGCTGATAGATATAAGAATACAAATCATCTGTTAAATGGACACCAATTGACATCATGAAACTTTTTTGTTTCAATGATCCGCCGCGCCATTTTTCGACCATCTTCTCACCGCCATGGAAAAATGACGATAGCTCCAAGTGCTTCTTCACTCCTATCTCAATCTCCATATCTGGAAACTCTTCTGTTTGATCGAAATCGCGCCAATTAATTAGAATCTAATTATATACTTTTCTAAAAGTTTAGCTATTGAATAACCGTATGATTGATCAAAATCACACCAATTAGTTAGATTTTAACTGTATGATTCCAATAGATGCATAAAAAGACCATTATCGGAGCTTCCACAACCCTAATAAGGTCACTTAGCGCACATACATTTTTCAAACAATTACTCGTAACACTTTTTCACTGTTTACATCTAGACGTTCCAGGTTCGAACCAGGTTGTATGAGGAAAAAAATGATATTTGAACTTTAATCTACCTTCTTAAACGACAATAAAGAATCACATTCACGGAACCATCATGATGATTTAACATGTATTCCCAATCGGCTTGAAGGTGCTCAGCTACCTTTTAGTCAACTTAAAATAATTCCAAGCTATTTGTTTTTCGGAGAGATTCTAGTATGCACATGAAATACGACCGACACGATACACCGAATCGATAATTGATTTGGTTTCATAATTTCAACCATTACAATTCCAATACCATGTTATTATCTAATAATATATTTTTATACTTAATTATTTATATAAATTTATGAATCCTAAAATAAAATTATACAACCTAAAATATCCCTTAAACTCTAAATTATAAACTCTGAATGTTAAAATATATAATTTATCATTGAAAAACACATACAGTAAAACCTCTATAAATTAATAATGTCGAGACCAGAATATTTCATTAATTTAGCGAGATATTATTATATCGATAAATTAATAATTTATTAATTTAAAGAGGTTTACGTATGACCTTTAAATTTACAAGTCCAGTATACTAGTTATAAAGTATATTAGTTAGAGATGAAAATAATATATGTTACGAGATTCAAAGTATTAAAGCAATTGTGACGAATATTCAAAATCCGGTCGGAAAGAAGCATTGCAAGTGGCAACAACTCTTCACAACTTTTTGTTCCAATACAAGAAGACAACGTCCTAACTCTCAAGTGCAATGAGTAGATTTAAAGATGAAATCAATATAGATTTGAAGTTCAACAAAAAAGAAAAAAGTGACTATAGATTCATTTTTTACTAGACAATTTTAGAATTTTGAAGTGTATCACATATATACATGAAATGTTTTAGTAATTATTAATTTATAGTTTCGTTGGGACCAATATATATACACTGAAATTTCAAAAAAGTTATTATCTTATTATTTTATCGATTGAGGTCCAATTTTATACTGGTTCCAAGTTGAGACTGGACAAATTATTAGTTTTATCGAGATATTAATTTATCGAGTATTAATTTATAGAGGTTTTAGTGTAATACAATATATCTGAGTAAATTTTAAATTTGTTGGATTATTTTTAAATAAAATATTATATATACAATTTTATTAGTCGAGAAAAAAAAGTTCAACCTAAGGTTGGGATACGCGCGCGTAGAGACACGGTCTAAAAAGAACGGGGAGCTAGAGGAATAAAATCAGCAGTTGACATCTCGAAACTTTCCCGTTTCCGTGATCCGTCGCGCCATTTTCCGGCCGTCTTCTTACCGCCATGGATGAACCGCGAAAGCTTCAGGTACTTCTTCTCTCCTATCTTAACCTTCGTTTCTGTAAACTTATCCGATTCATCAAAATCGCGGCAACAAATTACAATCTTACCGTTTATTTTTTAAAAATTTAGCGATTGAACGTTGATTTTGAACTAAACAGTTGCTCGATTAGGTTGTTATGTAACTGTATTGTGTTTATGTTATGGAAAAACGATTTCAGGTTTCGTTGAGAGGAGCTAGTGCCAGAGAGATATCGAGAGACGCGCTGCTTGAGAAGGTATCTCATGAACGAGAGCTTCGTAATTATGCTAGAAGAGCTACTGCTTCTTCAATTTTCGTTCAGGTATGATTTTGCTTTTAGAGTTACTGGATTGATTTGCAATGTGATTTATTGTGGTGAAAGTGATATGATTGATCGAGGTGAGTAATGAGTAAGTTTGTTTACTCTCATGAAAGAGAGCTTTGTTATTATGCTATATGAGCTACTGCTTCTTCTATTTTCATGCAGGTGATCCGTGATTGATGATTTTGCTTTTAGAGTTACTGCATTGATTTGCTGCTATGATTTATTGTGGTGAAAGCGATATGATAGATAGAGTCTAGTAATTGGAAGATGGCTAAATTTGTTACTGTTTGTTTACAGAGAGCCTGGAGACGTTATAGTTTCTTACAAGTTTGTGATTGATAGTGATGATTGTGAGGATCAGTGAGGCTCTTCAAGGTTAGCCTGAGACCTGAAATCAATAGCAAACACTGAGCATACCATATTTGGGGATGATACCTTGCTTTTATACTAGAATTAGGTTGCCCTAGACACGTGGGAGTTGGTTAGGAATAGTTATCTACAAGGAAGGATTCACGTGCTGGGCACGTATTCCCAGGCCTGATGGTGTCACGTGTCCTTTCTGAGGCGGTTAGTGATATAACAGTTGTGATGATGCCACGTAAGCCGGGGAAAGGTGATCTTGGTCACAAGCATTCCTCGTGACTTTGGCCACTTGGCTGTGATGATATCAGATAGTTTTTGCTTGTAGAATTACGGGATAGATTTATGATGTATTGTGGTGTAAGTGATATGATCGAGTCTAGTAATGAGAAGATGGCTAAGTTTGTTACTGTTTTGTTTACAGAGAGTCTGGAGACGTTATAGTTTGACTAAAAAGGTAGCTAAGCAGCTTCAAGGAGAATGGGAGGAGATGTTAAAGCATCATGATGGTTCAGTGACTGCCGAGTGGGTTTCTATTAGGGTTTTGAGGCCGTTCCTTTTCTTTGTTCGGTGTTTGTCTGTTCGTCATGGGGAGATTTCGACCAGAGATTTGAATTGTATGCAGACTTGCTTTAAGATTCTTTTGGAAAGCATAAGTTCTACTGGTATGTCATGAAGTATGATTTCATTTATGTTTTTCTATATAACCAGATATGCTTCTTGGCAATGCATTGTTATGTATTATGAAATTGAGTTTGTCATCTAGTAAAAAAGCTGATGTACTCTTTTTTTCTGTTTTATCTGAAGGGTAGATTCAAGAAAGAACTTTTTCTCTCTAGCATTCGGTTCACTTGAAGAGAGAAGAATATGGACTTGTCAGTCAAAGAAGCTGGTTTCTCTCTGCGCGTTTGTCCTTGCTGATTGTGATAAATCTCATGTGTGTGGTCAGGATATTATTGTTCTTACCACTCTTGCAATGCGATTTCTCGTTGTCTTAACTGATCTGAAGGGGTGGAAAAGTGTCCCGAGCAGTAGTCTGGAAGATGCAAAGGCTGCAGTAAATTATCTTATTATGTTTATGGGAAGTTCTGGAAGTGGTCTTTATGTATCTATTGGAAGATACATCAATAAACTTGATATTCTTACTTCTCCACAGACAAAAACTATGATTCAGGCAGATGATAAATTCTTAATTACTGCTGCTGCAATAACCTTAGCTTTACGACCATTCAATGCTACAAATTTGACACCCAATGGTTCTGAACTTTTGAATGTGCAATCTGCTGCTGCACAGTACTGTATGTTTCTACTCACAATTCCCAGGCTCACTCAACGACTTCCAGCAGTTCTTGTGTCTGCTATAAAGCACAAGTCTGTTCTGTCTCCATGTCTCCAGGCCCTACTGGTAAGGTTCATTGATTTCGAACAAAATCTTTTTGAATTCTTTCAATGTGTAAAGTTTTCTCCTAAGTGTCGCCCTC
Organism: Euphorbia peplus; assembly: GCA_028411795.1. NCBI lineage: Eukaryota > Viridiplantae > Streptophyta > Magnoliopsida > Malpighiales > Euphorbiaceae > Euphorbia > Euphorbia peplus. The sequence goes on from CP110841.1 coordinate 35,324,858, forward strand.
GCCCCTTTGTTGTTTGAACTTCATGTCAACATATATCCTATAGTGTAGTTCTTAATACAGGTATTTGGATATAGAGCTCTTCAAAATTGATCTGAAACACTCAACAAGTTCCTTATTCTCTCAAATTTAGCATCATAAACTTAGTCTGACTCTGTATTGCCTCAATCTTCCCAATGAAGCTGAGAGAAACAAAACACTTTCTTGCATGAATGCCAATTTTGTGGCTGAGGAGGCTGAAAAAGTTAGATTAGGAGGTAGTAAATATAACCATTTGTTTGGCGTAGTTGCCTGATGTAGCTCAGTTTCCTATTTGTTGCTCATGAATTCCATCATTTCACTTTGAGGGAATACATAGTGGAAGAAGGTTGGACAAAGGTGACATCTCGTTTATTTTTCTCTGTGGATCACTCTTTTTATTTGACATGTTTTGAGTGTTTTCACTGATGCCAATCTGTGATCATTTGTGCACTTAATCTTTTCTTGAGTTGTATGTTAAAATTTAGTTATGAACCTTTGAATAGAGAGTAAATTTGGATAAATATGAAGTCCTAATTCTATATGGTCTATCTCTGTTTCAAATGAGTTTTGCAATGACTTCCTTGTTTGCAGAAATTAAATGGCACGACCCTCTGTCTACTAGTTAATTTTGGAAGCTCCTTGAGACAAATTGCTACATGAACCTGTTTTTTTCTTTCTTTAGATTTTTTATGATAATATTTTGCAAAGTGCCAAGTGCAAGTGCTTGATCAATTTTCTGTATTGCCTAGTATTCCTGTAAATCTGATCAAATTTTGGCAGATGATGACAGATTTTGAAAGAGGAAATTTTAAAAGAGATGTCAAAGTTGGATGATTTGAGACCTCAGAATTTTCTCAAGGTGATTCCACCGGTAGGTTGGGCTCTTGCAAACATTATTTGCTTAGCTTCACAGACGGAGACTGATTTTGTTGATCCTGGAGGGCTCACTCAGAGTCCAAATTATGCAATCTATATCCGTGTTGTGACCTTCCTTGCTGAGAGTCTACAGTCTTGGCTTCATGACAATGGAGGGACTGAAAAAGGGAAACAATATACTCAGGTTGATGAGCATGTTGAATATGAGAATGAGGCTCCTTGTCCCTTGAAGATATCTTATCTAGACTTACTGAGACCTGTTTGTGAGCAATGGCATCTTGCACAGCTTTTGGTCATCGCAAAGAGAGATGCAGGTAGTTTTACAGATGAAACTTCAATTACACAAGCTCCTACATGCTTGAGGAAGTTGGAATTCCTTGATATCGCATATTATTATTCCTACATGCTCAGAATTTTTTCAATCTTGAATCCTTCGTTTGGGCCAGTGCCTGTTCTTAACATGCTATCCTTTACTCCTGGATATATTGTCATTCAGTGGGAAGTATTGGAAAGCTTACTTTTTCCTATGAAGGTACATAGTTCTGCTGATAATGACTTTTCTAGAAATAAAATATCGGAAAATAGAAAAGATGGAGATATTAAGAAAAACCAGAGGCAACTCAGTAAGGAAGGAACTAATAAATGGACTACTGTGCTCCATAAATTTACTGGTAAGTCACAGACGGGTGGTGATTATGTAGATTTAGTCGATGCACAACCCAGTGCACAGGCAGACGATGACTTGCAAGATATCTGGGATGTGGAACCTTTAAGGCGTGGTCCAGCAAATATTTCAAAAGATTTGTCATGCCTGCTTCATCTGTTCTGTGCTGTGTACTCTCACCTGCTTTTGGTTCTTGATGACATTGAATTCTATGAAAAACAGGTAGGGTTTTTTTCACCTAGTCACAAAAAGTTATTAAATAGTTTTCATTTCAATAATTTTATGCCCGTCTTAGGTCCCATTTAGGCTGGAGCAGCAACAAAAAATCGCATCAGTTCTGAATACATTAGTGTACAATGGCTTGGCTCATGCAGATCAGCAGAATAAATCTCTCATGGATTCTGCAATCAGATGCTTGCATTTGATATATGAAAGAGATTGTAGACATCAGTTCTGCCCTCCTGTTCTCTGGCTTTCACCTGCTAGAAAGAGCCGGCCTCCAATTGCAGTTGCTGCAAGAACTCATGAAAGCACGTGGTTTAATCTGAAATCAGATGGTGCTCCGATTATTCTAAGCACGGGTTCTGTAATTACGGCTATTCCACATGTATATCCATTTGAAGAGAGGTGAGCATGAGACACCTTATTGTTTCCCTTGTTCTTGTTTTCTATATCTGTTTGCACTTTTTCCATGTAACACCATATGGGGATCGGTTCCTTCGAACTTCAACTTCCCTCTCTCTCTTTCTCTCTCTCTCTCTCTCTGGGTTATGAACATCTCTTTATTTATTTGTTTTGTCTATTCCTCCTCCCTTCTATCCTTTGTCCTTATCATGCCTGCAATTCCCTTCTCTTGGGACATTTTCTTTAACACATTTGTGAAATCAATTTGTTTGTTGGCATTGCTTAGTTCTGATTTACTTTTTTTTTTTTTTACTGTGCTGATGGGTTTCGTTGGCATCATTTATATATTTGGCAGAGTTCAAATGTTTAGAGAGTTCATCAACATGGACAAAGTATCTCGAAAAATGGCTGGTGAAATCACTGGACCTGGTTCTCGAGCAGTTGAAATTGTAGTTAGGCGGGGTCATATTGTTGAAGATGGATTTCGACAACTAAATGCTCTAAAATCAAGATTGAAGTCGTCTATTCATGTTTCATTTGTCAGTGAATGTGGTGTTCCAGAAGCTGGTTTGGACTATGGTGGATTGTCGAAGGAGTTCCTAACTGATATATCAAAAGCAGCCTTTTCGCCTGAGTAAGTATTATCTGTTTTCTTAAGATTGTTTCTCTGTTCATTATATGCTGTCGCAGCATACAGTCCTCAGCTTTTATTTACCATGCTGTTTTATTGTCTAAGGTATGGCCTATTCTCCCAGACATCAACATCAGAAAGACTTCTAATTCCCAACCCAACTGCAAGATGTCTGGAGAATGGTATACAGATGATTGAATTTCTTGGAAGAGTTGTTGGGAAAGCTCTTTATGAAGGAATATTACTAGATTACTCCTTTTCCCATGTTTTTGTACAAAAACTGTTGGGCCGGTATAGCTTCCTTGATGAACTATCAACTCTTGATCCAGAGCTTTACCGTAATCTCATGTATGTGAAGGTAAACCCTCTTGATCATCTCTTATTCATTTTATATGTTGGGTTGTTTATATTTTACTTATAAAGCTATATGCTTTTCCTTCTCTTAAATCTGTGAATGTCACGTCCTTGCAAAACCACAATCATCATAATCAGATTATTAATATAGTAATGGCTTTGTGGTTTAACTCTCTACTTGTTGGGTTGAAATGTGTTATGCTTTTAACGTTAAATGCTTGTCAGATTCCAAACAAGCAACATGAAGGTGCCCTGCAAAATTGCTGTACTTAACTGAACTAATATGTAGGGTGAAACTATATGTCTAAGTTCAAAGGACCAGGAAAAAAAAAGACTGGAAATTATACATCTCAATTTTTATTCTCAGGAAAGAAAATGGTGAACAAGCTCTAGATAATGAGTAAAAAAGGCAAATTAAAAGATAGGGAAGAAGAGATAAGCAAGAAGAAAGAGGATATTGGGATGGGTGGAGCATGGTAGCTGCAACATCTTGCAGCCGCCGGTTGCATGCATGAGCTTAATCAGAATTATATCTAAGATTTAAATTTACATCTTAAACTGAAACTATTTGCAGAGTCTAATATCCATAGAGTATCGCATCCTTGAATGACTTAATGTCAACAAATGTATGTGTCGCTGGTGACTAGGGCATAAAGTATTTGCATTCTTCTCAGCCAAATGCATCTAGTTTTTTGAAACAAGTCGCTCTAGATTTTGTGATGCAGCCATTTTCATTGCTTAGAAGTGTGGAAATGTTTTTTGAGGATTGGACTTTTTCATAATATTGTTAAGGAAAATGCTGGGTTTTGCCCTTGTGCATGGCAATTTCTTTTTTGTTACTTGCATTTTACATCTTGTTTTATAGGATTCAGTCTCTGTACTATTATTATTATTATTATTATTCGACACAGAGCATTTATTAAAGTGGAGTGTGCATGGTGCAGGCCATAGAATAGTTCCACTATGGCATTTAACAGCATGCCCACAATGAAGCCTTTCAATAGGGTCTATTGTGTCAAAAATCAAAGTATAGGGGTTCAACCATTCAATTACGGCTTAAATGTATGAAAAAAAACTAAAAATACAGTCTATTTTATCTTATTTATTATCGTTATATTGTAAAATTTAATGAACAAGTTAACTCTGTTTTACCTTATTTTATCTATTAATTTATTTTAATTGTTGTAGAAAATGAACAAGTTAACTTCTGTTTTACCTTATTTTAATTACTAACTTATTTTAATTGTTGTTGTTTCTACAGAATTATGAGGGTGATCTCAAGGATCTATCTTTGGACTTCACAGTTACAGATGAAGTATTTGGCAAACGGCAAGTCATTGAGCTTAAACCTGGTGGCAGAGATGTTTGCGTGACAGATGAGAACAAAATGCAGTATGTCCATGCAATGGCGGATTTTAAACTCAACCGGCAGGTATCCATTTACTACCTTAGGGCAATTTCTTTTACACAGTTACCTTCTGTTTGAGAGTTCCCTCATACCAAGTGTTCAAATTGCAGATATTGCCATTTTCAAATGCTTTTTATAGGGGTTTGACGGATCTCATATCTCCATCTTGGTTAAAATTATTTAATGCCAGTGAATTTAATCAGGTAATTCCTCCTACACCTTGATTCAGCAAATAGCTTAGTCAAGTTCCAAGGTTTGGCCAAGTCTTTTATCCATTCTAGAGATTTGAAAGGATAGGGTAACATGCCTTGAAATATCCAATTTTCATCCATCCTCCCCACTCCCTTTCATGACGCACACTCTAAATAGTTGTGTTTACTATTTATGATCTTCTGTTTAACTACTCATACTCTTGGCGCACTGGGTGGTTGGTGTGCAGTGTAAAAATATGGAATTCTTTTAACTTCCTCAGCTCAATTATACCGGACCTGAACAATGTAAGTGCAATAGTGTAATAAGTACAGTGCGCTTTAGGGGGTGTTACTTTTTGTTATTAGTGAATCTTGAAATAGCAAAAATTGTCTTCAATCTTCATTGTTCATATTATATGATATTTACTGTGTGATTTGATTGTGCAGTAATTTGGTTGCTAACTTTGTTTTTATAGTGTAGAATGTTTCCTGTCCTTGTTTCTGTACATATTTGGGACCCTAGTGCTAATTCTGTCTTCTTTACACAGTTGCTTTCAGGTGGTGATTTTGACATTGATGTTGACGATTTAAGAAATTACACACGTTACACAGGTGGCTATTCTGAGGGAAGCCGAACGATCAAACTTTTCTGGGAGGTATTATCCACTATTGGAGCTTAGTTCAATTAAATAGCTTAGCTTCTTTCAATTAAAAGTTCTGAATTTCTGTATAAACGCATTCATATTCTAAAATCTTTATGCCCCACTTTATCAATATCTTGTCTGTGATTTTAGATGCAAATATTTTATTGAGGAGTAGTGGAATAAACAACTGTTTTGAAAGGATTATGCATGCAATATTTGCTTGAACTGAAGAAGACAACTCTTGTAACTGCAATTGGATTATGTTCTAAAAGCATGTAATTTTCTGTTGCATTAGCAGTTTATATACAGTGAAGGTGGAAATTTTAAATTTCTTCCATGTTATTGGCCTGGTTTTCAGGATTCTTTCTCTGCTTATAGTAAACTATAACATCTCAAGATGAACTTCCTTGTGCTTCCTTCTATTTGGGATGTGCCACCCTGCCTCTCTTCTCTTTTAATGGTAAAAGATAGGGTACTATCTAAGATAGTCATGCTTGAACCAGCAACAATGTCAATAGTCCACGTCCCAACTTGATTATATTTATTCTGATTTTATTTATTCTAACGTTGATGTATGCCTTAGTCGATTGGTTTGATATGTTTCCTACGCATTGGTGTAATATATTCCCTATGCTCTCCTGATTTTCTCTTACTCTTCAGGTAATGAAAGGATTTGAACCAAATGAAAGATGTATGTTGCTTAAATTTGTTACCAGCTGCTCTCGAGCTCCATTACTTGGGTTCAAACACCTGCATCCATCATTTACCATCCATAAGGTATACTATTGAACTCGCATCTTCAGGTCTTTGAGGATTATTTCAGGTTTTCTTTTACCTATTAGTTTTCGAATGGCATGTTCTCATGGAAACTCATGCTCAAACTTCCCCTACCTTTTCTACAAGGAAATTATAGAATCAAAAGGTAAAAACAAGAAGAGAAGAAACTGAATAGAATTGACAGAAATTTTGTTTCTTATAGGTTTCATGTGATGCCTCTCTTTGGGCATCAATTGGAGGACAAGATGTTGAACGGCTTCCTTCAGCATCTACTTGCTACAATACTCTCAAGGTAATCTTAATTAAATGTTCAGGTGCACATCCAGCACCTTTAGTATTGCTTCCTGTCATAATGTGTTTTGAGTGTTTAAAACTTAAAATGTTTTTTTTTTTTTACCTTTTTATCTTACTTCGGTTATTCTTGCCTTCCTTGATCCCTTGCATGGCCTCTACAGCTCCCAACATACAAACGAGCAGCCACTTTGAGAGCGAAACTTCTTTATGCAATCAGTTCCAATGCTGGATTTGAACTTTCCTAAGAGGTGTGGATATTGGAGTTCTTGGTGTTTCAGGTGAACTCATGTTTCTTGAATCTTTAATTTTATATAAAGAACATAATTAATTTTGATAACCATCTGTTATTAGCATATATTATCAATTTAAAAAGTTATTCCATGGGTCACCATAAGAAGCGGTTACAAAGATTGTTTAATTTATTTCTTACTTGTGTATGGTTCTATTTTAGGGTAAAGTCATTTTCAATCATGTCAAACTTCTTTGTTTTTTTTATTATTACTGGCTTAGAAGTGTATACTGCTGTAGCTGAAAATGGTCCCAGTAAATAAGAACCCGTAAAAGAGTTTATGCATGCAAAAGAGCTCTCGAGAATGAGAAATGAAATATTAGTTTAGAATGGAGAGTGACGGAGGGTAGAAAGGATTGATACTGTCTAGGCTGAAATTTTTCAGAAGAAAGCATGGCCTTCATCAGCAACGATCTTGGACAAAATAAAGAAGTAAAAAATTGGGGTTAATTGCACTTTATGATCTTCCAAGTGTATGAAATTGAACACTATTGTCACAAATATTAATTTCTTAATGTAAAACCCAATTCAATTATTATGATTTCATCCGTCATCTTTTGGCACCGCCAAATACACTCCCGGAGATGACATGTTGGAGTCACCTAAACAAAATTTTGCCACATGAATAAAAAAGAATTTAAATGCCAACTTACTAACACCAAGCTCAACATGTGGGAAAATTTTGCTTGCGTGTCTAGCGCAATAGGTGAAATCATATTCAAATTGCGATAGGTTGTACTTTAAGAAAGTAAAGTTTGTGGTAGTTTTCCATTTCTGATACTTGGAGGACCATGGTCGATAGGTGTAATTAACCCTAAAAAATTGCAAAAACAGGACATCACGTGAGATTTGATAATATATTTTGGACTGCCTTTTTCATTCCCTCTGAAATTCAATTACACTAGCTGGCTCAGGAAAAATAAAGGCACTCACCGAACCATAAATCTCTTATTGAAGCAGACAATGAATGTCTTGCAAAAGAAGGAAACCATGATATTACCCCTTTACACAAGGTCACACATAAGCCAGCTTCCCGATATATGTTTTTGATAACTTTCACATAATAGAATAAATAAGAAGATAACACGAATAAAATCATAGCTAACTTATGCAACAGTAGAGCTGCTTCAAGAAATGAGGTCAAATCCTTGTTCAAGTAGAACACCTGCCAAGACCTTATTAGTAGCTTCTGAAGGATGAAATCCATCCCAAAACATATATGATGTAGCATTGGAGCATGTCCCTAAAGACCTTGTGTTGCACAGCATTGAGGTCTCTACTGTACCTGTTCCACAGCAAGACCTTCTAACCTCTAGGAACCCTGTAAATCACATCATTCTGCTAGTAAATAGCTTAATATTTTTGTTTCAAAAAGTGAAAAAAATAAATAAATTGATATGTATCATTAATTTATTGATTATCTACTTGTTGCAGAGTGGCAATTTTTACCATTGTCACTGGGTTTCATGACCATATCCAGGAGAGGCTGGTAAATATCAAAGGTGACAAGTTTGAGGCCAGGAAGAGAACTCTTCAAGCTTTCAGAAGTTGTTTTCAGTTTATTGTTAAAGGAAATAGCATCATTATTTAACCTCTCTACGCACTGACTGCTTCCTCCTCCGAAGAGCGTTATGGCTGCTGGTAAACACCCAGTTGGTGGTAGGTTTGTCACTCCAATTCTTCTTGCTCCCAGCTCGTATAGATTCTGTCAAACACAATAGTTAAACAACTTGTTTCTTCTTTTTAGATATCTAAGTGAATTTCTTATTTATTCACATATCAACTAGATTCCTGCAGATACATTCGAGTTTGACATTATACTAGTACATATCATGCATAGAATAACTTTTGTGCAAAATTTTGTGAATAGATGTGAATGACTTTGTTTACTGAGTCATTTTTTCCTTTATGCAACTTTTGGAATTTCATATTTTGCGTCATCTGGAAACAAACTGAACATCTAATGTGGTAGTACCTGAACGAAAGTAGAGTAGTATGTCATGAGATTATCGGAGAATTGATCCGCTGTGTAGATTCTGTTAAGAAGAGGATTTATATAGTAATTCTGAACAAAATCACTGCTCCCTGCACTTAAAAGATGTATACCGGCAGAAAACATGTCCTTGGCCTTTTCTTGTCCTATCATGCTCACAATTTTTGTCTGGTAATCCTTGTAGTTATTTAACTGCTGGGTGAGTGAAACGGCATTCTACAAAACCCACGAGAAACAGTCAGTAATCCCGACTTTATGCAATCAGAGAGAGAGAGAGAGATTCTTGTTTTACATATAGTCTAGTTGTGCCATCATAGTAACCAGAAGCAGCTGAGGCAAAGTTAACACCATTCAGAATTCTCATTCCTTGAGCATCTTGGCTAAGATAAGCAGGCGGGTATGAGTCAAAAGCGAGATACTCAGCTGTTGATGCACAAAAGCCCTAACATTAGAGTTTAAGATTAAGAAGTAGCAATACTAGACTAGATTAGCAAGAAAGCTTACCAGTAAAGTCTACAGCTAGTTTCCCATTGCAGAATCTCCCGGTCGGTTTATGACCAACAAAATCTCTTCCATAAGGTGGAAAGTTTGCCTTGACTATAGTATTGAGATTATTGTTATTACCCACATCAGCAACAGAATCACCAAAGATAATCAGAGCCGGGACGACGGGGTCAGCAAGAACAGCCACGGATGCCACAACAACAAAACAAACACAGGTACACAAAAACCTCTCAGAAAATCCCATATTTATCTTCTCCTTCTTCTTCTTTCTTTCTTTTTTTTAAGTTCTTGTGTTGTTGAGTTGATGTGAAAGGGGAGAATTTAAGAAGGAATTAAAGGTCAAATGGTTAGAAATAATAACTGTATTAAAGAGCATAGTTCCAATAAAGCTGCTTCTTTTTCTGGGGAAAATGGCATTTTTAGTGTCCCATAAAAGCTTTTTTGGTGTTTTGTTCCAATAATGTTAATATGTACCTATAGGCTAACCAAAAGTATAACCTTTAGTTGTCATGTTTATTTCTAAGTTTCAAGGAAGTTAGAACTTAAAGGGGAAATTTTTTAGTGCCATTTTTTCAATGGTATATCATATTATACATGTCTTCTTCCCCATCTCATGCTAAATAAATATTGATTTCCAATTTTCACTTATTTCTAAAAGAGGCTACTATAACTCTATAAAGTAGTTACTCCCTCTATTTTTCTATTTGTTGTTGTAGTTTTATTAATTAATTAAGTTTTTATATGATGTTTTAAATTAGGGTGGAGTATGAAAAAGACCCATTTGCATTTGCAAACAAGGTCTTATGGTTTAAAAGAGGATACAAATGGGTATGTGGTACCAACGTTAACGGTGTTAAAAAAATGACCTTTGCAGTCAAAATTAAAGAATTAGAGGGACATTTTTTATATGTCAATTTTAAATACGAAACTCGTTAATGGAGCTTTTTCAATCAATAATTTGTATTCAGAATTCATGTTCTGAAGCAATTTTTGCAAGTGAGATGTGATTGCAAAATAAAGTTTGAGATCCTTGATTTTGATGTGTTAAAATAAAAGACTAGAAGAGACTCATTCAACCAAAAGAAATGTGAAGAACACCCCCCTTTGTTTATCTTATTTTAACTATCGTTTAACTTTTTTGGATTTTAATTGTTAACTACTGGTACCAAATACTTGTATTTGTAACGTTTAAAATTACAGCAAACAAATGTGCCAAGCCACGTATATACATTTGTTTTTTCTTTACCTTCAAAATTACCTAAATACTTTAATTAATTCATGGGTAAGTGGGTGGGTGATGATTCGTTGTTTTCTTTAATGATAGCACTGCCACAAAGACAAGAGGCATCATTATGAAAAAATGGAAATGCTTTGTACGTTTATTGGGTGCCAACTTACTCTTGACATCTGTTGGACAATTTTTTACTGTATTCAGCATATTTACTTTTACCTGACATAAAATTAACATTAATAAATAGTATTTCAGATAACACTGTCAAATTCAACCATCTAAGTTCATATGTAAGGTCAGTTTATTAGACAGGTAACACTGTCAAATTCAAACAATTTTTTTATTTTTTTTTTTTGACAAAGTCAGATTCAACAACTTAGCATGTCAAGTTATGATTTAATTACCTACTTTGTTAACATTGTAAAATGAAATTCTTTCAAACACAGTTCTGTGAGTATCCCAAAATAAATCATATCAAAATTGTATTTTTAAATACATGTTTTCTATATTTGTTGATGTATAAGTTTTATGCAGGCATATTTCTGGTGTATTAAATCGTTTCAAGTACCAGAAAAACCAACTTTGCTTTGCTCTCTGTATTTTCTTTTTCCAAAAGAGAAACTGATTTTGGAAAAGAAATGTGGTTTTATCTATAACTGAATAAACTTTAATAAACAAAAAAGAAAAAGAAAAATGTCTAACTAAATAAAAGTATGTATGATTTTGTAAATGTGTGTAGCGCAAGTAGAATCTAATATCATTTCCTTACAAACTTGGTTTGCATTGTTATCCAAGCAATAACTCTAGGGTGTTGTTTGATTCACGGAATAGAATGGAATAGAATAGAATCAGTTGATAAAATAGGTATACGAATAGATATCCTATGCATGAAATAACTATTTCTAGATCCAATTAAGGAATATCTATTCCGTGGAATATCTATTCCGTGGAATAACTATTACGTGTTTGAAAAATCTAACCAAAGCTAGAAATATGAATAGGAATAGGCAAGGTATAACTATTTTATTCCTTGCTATTTCTTGGCTATTCCGCGAACCAAAGGGTACGTAGAAGTGGAGGGATAATAGATTTACCTATCTCTCGAGTTTTGAGAATTGCTGTAAATTTTTGTTGATTGAATATATGTAGTTTTATTATGTTCACAATTTGTAACGGAAATATCGTTGGTAATAATTAGTCCTAAAAGCTCTAGAAGTTTTATTGTATCTTAGCATTCACCCGTTGTACATTTATCTTTTTGAGGAGTATAATACTCGGTGTATTCTAACTTTTCTCATTCTATGATTCTACTCGTAACAAAATATTACAGAGAATTATCATTACTCCGGGTTATAAACTGTTAACCTCACTTAAATATACCAATGCCGGATCTTGGTTTGGATTGTAAAAATCTCAAATAATGTATACTATGTTGGTTCTGTTGGTTCTCAGAGTTTATGGGAGGTTAATAAAGGTAATGTAAATGTTGTTAATATCTATGATTGGTTTTCACGGTAATCGGTGGATTTGGTGGTAAATTCATGAGTTTTATGTGTCTATTTTCTGAATATTCAAATGTTTTAATGGTATTATTAGCTTACGGTATCTTATATAAAGAATATTCCATCCAAACAAACAGTAAAAGTAAAAAGTAAAATTAATCTTTATCTCTCAGTTTATAGTAATTAATTCGTTAATTTTGTGTAGTTATAGAACTTGTTTCACTGAAAAAATGAATTAGAAAGATTAAAATATCCTAAGGATGTATAAGTCAATCATATATATTTATTACTCCATACCGTCAGAAATGTCTTTTAAAGTAAATGATATATGAATTATAATGAGGGTTCAAAATACAATTCTACTCTTATTAATAAATTTTTAATTATTTGATTCGTAGTTAAGTACAGAACAATTCATTTCATATTACTTTTTCTTATTTCCTTACTAACCATTCTTTCAATTTATTTTTTGAAATAAGCATAATCTTGAGGATCATTTAACGGAACAAAACTGTAAAAAAAGTGACCAAGTGATCAAATTTGTCAAAAGGACATATATTTCAGAATATCTCCCCCTCTAATCAATATGAGAGAAAATTTGATGTCTGGGTATCTGCAAACTTAGGGACAACATATTAGGATAGGAGTATTAGTTTAAAGATATTATATTAACTAAAATAAGATGAGAATGAAGGTCAATATAATGAACATAAATATAATCTAACATAAATTCTATTATGAATTATAATAATTACATTATAAAATTAAGGACAATTTTGTACACCAGCCTTAACTAGTTATGAAAAAGTAATTGGATCATATTTCAGAGGCTATAATATTAATAACTTCATAGTTCAAATATTATGGATGCTCGCTTATAAATTTATGATAGGAGCTTCATTGTTGATTTTAGATGTTAGGAGGGACTATTTTGAACACAATTTAGAGAGAATCCAACAGCCGCAGTTATATGCATACACATTACAACACGATTTAAACACAATGACCTTGATCGCTACTTATGGCATGTTCTCATAGATTTTAGAAATGTGTACAACATAGAAAGTTCACTCTCTTAAGGGGACAAAACTCCCTGAAACTGTTTTCTCCGTACACAAAACTCGAATATTGAGACTTCCTTTTGAAGAGACAACATTAACTATACAAAACATTATATATGATCATATGGATATATATACCGATCGCTACTCATGGCATTTTCTCATAAATTTAAGAAATGTGTACAACAGAGAAACTTCACCTTCTTAACGGGGATAAAACTCTCCTAACATTGTGTTCGCCGTATCCAAAACTCGAATACGAGAAATTCACTAGTCAATTTTTACGTGAACTATACAAACATCATTGTGCCTTAAGCTTCAAAGCACAAAATACAATTCGTCTTGGACTACAACAAAACGAAGAAACAACATTAACTTATATATACTACAAAATGGTGGCATAAGAATAATCACTAACCATAAAACATAACAGAAATCCCCTCTTCAACTGGATCAAGACGGCAGCTAAAGATATCCAGAATTATTAGCAGAATCCACTTTGATTTCATGCTTTCTTCATTCCCGGAAGATAGAGTATCAGCATCAAGTAAGATAGAGTTCCATCGGCAGCGTGAAAAACCGAATGCCCCCTCTGATTAGTGCATCAGAAGATGGTAGTTAACATCATCAGTTACAATGACATAATCGTATCCTACACCATTGGCACGACTATGGAATTCGTCCATCTCACTTTCCAGAACCTGGATTCCGACCAATACATTTGCACCTGTTTCACCCTGTTGGAGAGGAAATCCATGAATAGATTAACATGAATTTGATCACAGCAAATGAAACAGTAAAGTATGTTGCAAGAGACGGGTTTAGGAGCTAACCTGCCCGCGGTAATGGAACAAACTAATGTTCCAGCGGGGACTAAAAGCCTCTAAGAACTTCATTAGAGCACCTGGTCTTTCTGGGAAAACAAAATGACAAAGAACCTCGTTTTGAAGGTTCAATCTGCCACCCATCTGTAACAGGTTTGTATTAAATAAACCATAAATATGAACAATATCTAAGCAATAAGCCTGAGATAATAATTTCCGCAAATATCATTACCAAGTAACGGAGGTGATCTTTGACCAAGTCACTTGATGTAAGGTTGAATGTTCTTAGCTGAGAAGATTCCATCCGCTTCTGCAGTTCTTCAATTTCAAGAACAGTGTGAAGGCCAACACTACACATGATATCAGAAGGATAATTCAGTAATGAACTCCAACGGAATAAGGTACAAAAATACCCTATCGTTTCCAGCCAAAAGCAATTTTACCCCTAAAATCATAAATGATACAATTGAGGGTCTAACGTTGGCAAGCAAAGTTAGTTTCAGATATCATTAGAAAGCTCAAATATTTTGTTCATGTGTTCTACACCAACTGCATATCAGTTGGTTTTATTAAAGCAAGAGTGTTACATTTTCTGTGATTTTAGAATCGGTTTAGAATTGAAATGCTTTAAGCTTAATAAAATATTTGGATTTTTTAATTCTTTTTGTCCAACACATGCAAATACGGTATTTTTTTCCATAAAAATACATGTCATTGATCCATTTACGATCTGTGATAACACGCCCGGTGGAGTGAAAATAACAGGATTCATGACTAAGGAGAGACATCCGTAGATTATGTTTCGCATGTTGCTAACGTTAGACCCTCAAGTATACCATTTATGACGTTTGGAATAAAATTGCTCTTGGCTGACAACAATGGAAATATTTTTGTGTCTTATCCCGAACTACATCAGCATAATGACTTAAACTTATCTATTTGATCATCAGACTAACCTGTACAGAACAACAGCCTCCTTTTCTGAGCTACATCTATATTTGAACTCGGTAATATTCATTTGTCCCACCTGTGACCAAAAAGAAAAAGTAAATAAACAAATGATTGCTCCATAAGAGAGTTGAATTTTGTTTTTTATTATTTTTTATTTTTTTCAGAACACAGTATTTGGGCATGGACACTCCAATAAGGTCCTGCTCCAAGATTTTACAAAGCTCTCTAGAATATTATATGACAAACCATTTCACAAAAGCGTTTGAACATCCCGGGCTCTTCTGGCATGAGAGTTGCAAGCACAGCCTCTTGTTGCCTCCCAACGTTGGCAAGTTCAGTAACAATCCTCAGTTTATCAAAGTTCATATTTGCTCCACTCGTAATCGCAACAACATTTATGCCCTTAAGTTTATAATACTTGCAATATGCTTCAGCTCCAGCAAGCGCAAGAGCACCTGCTGGTTCCAAAATGCTCCTTTTCTCCTCAAACATGTCCTGCAATGCACCAAAGAATGAACACTTACTTTCGTTGTTTATGCTGGTTTCATGGTTATTCAAGAGAGTTACAGCTAGACCACATATCATATTACAACCAGTGAAAAGAAAAGAGGTTCCATAAACTCAAAAACATGGGAGAAAAGCCAGTTCGGGTATGCTCATGGGTCGGATGTTATGTTCTTTTTTTCTTTTTGGGGTTTTATTTTTCATTCTTCTTTGGCACCTATAGTAGAGATTGGAAGGCGGAGAGCAAGCAGCAAGCCAAGTCAAACCATGAGAAACTCCGCAGTCTCTCTAAAATAATTTTCCCAATCATTTAGGGTCATAGTCGGAATTGAAATTTGATTGTGTTTGCCAGACAAAACTGTTTCCTAAACTAGAAATGGGTTTTTGTGTTAAAAAAAAGGACATCCCTAGCCATATTGTTATGTAAACATAGAAAATATGGCGGCCTATGGTCACTTGCGTGGGGTTTAACTGTGTGATGCAATTCGAACCATTTTCTTTCTTCCTCGCAATTATGTTAAGAAGCTTTCTAATAATTCACTCAGCAATTTCTCGTAACAAGAAACCCATGGAAGCATTAAGAGTTAAAAACGTGTAATAAACATCAGCATTGAGAAAAAACTCACCTTTATGGAGGCACAAATGGCATCACGACTAACAAGAACTACACCATCGACTAGTTCTTTGCACAACCGGAAAGTTTCTTCACCAACCTCTTTAACAGCCACACCATCAGCAAAACCTCCAACCTGATCCAAAATCACTCTCTCACCATGATGTAGCGACAACGCCATCGCATTTGCATCAGATGGTTCCACTCCAATGATCTTTACCTGTTTTTTAGGCGTTTACAAAATCATTAGCACCAAATAGTAGATGCAGGAACACAATAAGCCAAAATTCAAGTTCTTATCATGAAGGTCAAGCAACGATCTACAGACCTCAGGATCGACCCGCTTGAGATAAGCTGCAATACCAGCTATCAGCCCTCCACCTCCTACAGGTACGAAGATAGCATGAATTGGAGTTTTAACTTTGTGCGCTTGCATTTGGCGCACAATTTCCATTCCAACTGTTCCTTGTCCCATAATAACATCAGGGTGATCAAAAGGTGGTATGAATGTCCGACCCTCCTCTATGCTCCTATTTTTAGCATATGCCTGCGCCTCATCATAAGAATCCCCCACCAGCAGAACAGTTGCACCCAATCTCTCAACAGATTGCCACTAAATATGAAAAAACACGATTAGGTTAAAAAATACAGCACATGGTTGGATCATTAAAACAAAAGAAAACAAGGAAATATACCTTAATTTCAGGAGTAGTCACAGGCATAACAATCAGTGCATCACAGCCTAGTTTCTTGGCAGATAAAGCAACACCCTGGGCATGGTTTCCAGCTGAGGAGCAAATAACCCCTCTTTCCAACTGTTCGCTTGAAAGTTTTGCCATCATATTATAAGCTCCGCGTAACTTAAATGAGAAAACCTGAGAACGAGATAAAAACATACTGTACAAGGTTTAAATCAGGATATGCATTTTGCTCATTCAAATTGCGACTGACCGAACAAGCAGCATTAGTTTTCACCAAGGGACTTGGAGTCTACCTCTAACATTTACAAAGGATGAAGGATAACCAACACTTAGTAATTGATGGAGCAAGTTTCCAATCAGAAAATAAAAATTGATGGGCCAAAGTGAAGCATCCAATTTAACAAGACAAGACAGCCCAACTGTAACTTAATACTAAGCAGCATAACCTAACTCTTGCAGTACCTAGTTCAACAAACAAGGTTCCTTTTATTCATCACACTGTACATAGTATTGAGAAAAGATAATACATCAAGAGCTCCATGTTATTGTCCAAATAGTCTGATTGGCCACTAAACTTTGGAAATGTCATCTCATTAGCCTTAAAATGACACATTAGCCTCGTGAACTTTCTTAAAATGACCTATAGGCCCCCTAACTTGCTTAAAGCGGTACACACTTGTACTTGTCCGATATCCACTTTGCTCTGCCATCTTAAGACTTAGGGGTATAATCTTATCACATTAAGTTCATGGGCTAATGAGACTTGAATAAATTATCAAGAAGCAACTTAACTAACCAACCCTTGTACTAAAAAGCTGCTCAAATTCCCACATAAATGCTTTGACGATTCAAAATTTCTACCATACCCCAACAAAAAGCAGCGTCATTAAAAGAAGTAAGACCCCATACTCAAGAATTAGTTCATCCTAGTACCCTGAGCAATAATAAATGGTAGAAAACAAAAACACAACCAAAGCTACAAGTATTGCAATAAATACAGCCAGACAGCAAGTTAAATGCAAAGTACAGCAAACCTCTATACAACAATAAACTTAGTACCGGACTATTTGTATAACAATTGGGAGTTTATTACTAATAGAGGTCGGTACAACAAAGATTCTCAACACGGACTATTTGTATATAGAGAGGTTTTAGTATACAAGATAAATTTGCAGAAATGAGAAAACTTTACCGGCTGCGAATCCTCACGCTTAAGCCACACATTAACCCCCAATCTCTCGGAAAGCTTAGGTGCCAATTGCAATGGGGATTCAATCGCCACGTCATAGACCTTAGAAGTCAATATGTTAGTCAAATTCTCCATAGCATTGGTAACATTACCACTTCCATCGCCACCCCCACGCTCAGGCACCGCACCGAGGTACCCTTGCTCGTACTGCAACGAGCTCGGGGAAACTCGCATCCTCGGGGCGGAAATAGGGTTAGATGATTCGGATGGTATAGGAGAATGTCGAGGTGGCGATATCGGAGGTACCTCCGCCGCCTGTTTGGAAAGGGTGGCATTGATGACGTGGCGGTGGTGGAGGGAGGAAGGTGTGATCGTCGGCGATATAGTGCGGCGGCTGGGGAGGCGGAGCAGCCCCTGATATGGCGGTAGGCAGAGAGCAGCCTCCATTTGTGAAATGAGGAGGAGGAGGCGGTGGCTGTTTTTTTAGTTAGTAAAACGAAATTATTTGATTTGATTTGGGGAGAGTGGCATTAGGTAGGGGTTTTTATAACTAAAATATATAATTTTATAAAAAATTATAATACCAATAAGAGTCGACAGTTGTGCTCATCAAATACAATTTGTTCAATCACCGTTAGATCGAAATCTAAGGGTTGAGATTAGTTTGGTGGTTTCATTAGTATCTAATCTACACCCTTAGATTTTGATCTAATGGTAATCGACTAAATTGTATTTGGTCAATCATTGACCATGTGAGCACTACTCTAAGAGTCAATCCAAGTGGTAAGGCACTCAATCTTCTTTGAGTCTCCGTTTCGTCAAAATTTAGCTCTTATTGATACGCAATCTGTACAACTCCACTGTAAACTCTCATCGAGGTTCAAGTAAATGAGAAATCATCGAATTTAATACAAAATAAAGATTATTTATTTATTGAATCAAACAAAAAGAAAAAAGAAGAGACTTATCTCGCGGCTAAAAGTTACAAAAAATTTCAAATTTAAACGATGAACTTTAAAGAGTCTTGACGTTTTGGGTGTTCTCTTGGAGAAAGAGACGCTAAGTAAATTGGTGATTTTAATTTGTTAAAAAATAATAATTAAAAAGGTTTACGAACATCTATAATTTGATCTTTTTTTCTAACTGATGCTTGATACTTTGTTAGGACACCAAATGAAAGAAAAGTTTAAACATTAATAAGCATACCATAAATAAAAGATTGAAAATGAATCTAAATCCTGTTAAAAACACTTGCATAATAAGTGAAAAAGGACTGTGGACTAATGACGCCAAAGAAATAATGAGAGTAAGCCAAAGAAATAATGAGAATATTACTCTCATTCATTCCAGATAAATATTCGATACAGTATTGGAGCAATATAACATATTGATCAATTGCTTTTTTTTTTTTTACCAAAAAGTTTATCTAAGGGTAGGCCTACCCACTCGTAAGGCCAGGGCAAACCACAGACCTCGATGAGAGTTTACAGTGGAGTTTACAGATTGCCTACCAATAAGAACTAAATTTTGACGAAACGGGGACTCGAACCTCAAACCTATCAATTGCTATTATTGTACTTTTTCAATCTTATCATCAATTATTTTTTTCCAAAAATTACTCATAAGTAAAATTACAATAACTAATAAAGAAAAATTAACAATTACCAATAAAAATTTGTTCTAGTGATAAGGTATTCATTTTCTACTTGAAAGGTTTGAGTTTCGAGTCTCTACTACGTTAAAATTTAGCTTTTATTGATAGATAATTTGTAAATATCCTTCAAAAAAGATAATCTATTAATACCATTGTAAACCCTCATCGATGTCTGTAGTTGGCTATAACCTTGCGAGTAGGTAAGTTTACCATTAACTAAACTTTTTTTAACTATAAAAAAAAGTTACCAAATTATCTGAAAAATTGATATTCTCTATATTTTTTGCAATCAATTCGATTTTTACATACTTTCACATACTTTGTTATTTACATTTTCACATACTTTCACAATGGGGATTATCATTGATTTGATTAAGTTTCAAATTTTATTTTTTTTGTTTTTCTTTTTTCAAATTCGGACTTCAACTTATATACGTCTTCATTTTATTATAAAAATATGCAAAACTTTATACAACTATGAAAGTGTTTGTTTTACCGTTTTCTAGCTGCTTTTTGCCTTTTCAATCTAAAAAATAGTTAATTGGGTGTTTGATTAGTAATTAGAAAATGATGTTGGTTGCTTTTTAGGTGAAAGGTAACTGCTTTTTTCAAGAAGCAGTAACATACTGCTTTTTCTACAAAAAAATCTCTGCAGATTTTAGTTTCCTTTATTGTCCTTTGCATTTTACATTTAAAGATTTTAATTATGCTCATATTAGTCATTTCACATGCTAACAGCAATAAATAATTATGATTTTATCAAACAATAATTATCAAACAGTAAACCGCAAACAGCAAAATGGAATAGCAAACCGCAAACAGAAACAGCAAACAGCAAATAGAAACAGTTGCACCAAACAGATCCTATATGGCATAAAAACAAATGGTTAGTAGCTCCAAAATAAACTATTATTTACTTTTATTTATTCCAAATACTTGTAGTTTATTTTGTATGCCTTTATGCATGATTGCATGTGAAGATGTGATGTGATGTGATGTGTCAAAAATATAATATTTAGGGAATATAAATTTTGACTTGTATTCCAAAAACATGTTAGTTTACAAAACGACACCATCATTACTGTACTACGAACATAAAAATATACCTTTCGTAACTAAAAAAAAAAAGCAAATTCATTACTATAATTTGAATTTTTATCTTCCTGTAAAAGTATTAAGATACATAGGGTGGCAAATGGATGAGAGTCGGGATGGAGACTACTCCAACCGTATATAATTCTATTCGATGGAGAACTCGATCTCTATTCAGAATGTGGAAAAAAATAGTCGTCATCCTCGTCGTGTGAGCATTTAAATAAAAAGAATTTCTTTAACATATTATTATTAATTGTGTTAGTGGTGTGTGCATCCTGTAATGGTGGACAAACCAGAGTTATCACAAAATTTCGTTATGTTTTTTGTTTGAAAGAATATGGTATTGTGAAAAATTATTTTTCAAAATTTAGTTTATTCATTTATTACCTATAACATAAGTAATTATAAAATTTAAGAAAATTCTATAGTTACTTTATTTTTCACAAAGTAAACATTACTTTGTTTTGTCCACTATTAGATCATGGGTTAAACCCTTATCTAATAGTAAATTGGACAAAGTATAAACAAAGTAAAGAAAAACAAAATAAGCATAGCATACACCATAAATTTAATAATATTAATATATATATATATATATATATATATATATATATATATATATATATATATATATATATATATATATATATATACGAACAACTATAAAATATATATTTTTAATAATTTATATATAAATGGTTTAATGTACATCCAATTACCTCAAGTTGCGTCTTTTGGTCATTTTACCCCCTCAGGTTAGAGGACTTCCCTTTTGCCTCTTCAACTTCAGAAAAGTGACACAATTTGCCTCTTTTTTTCCAAATCATCAGCACATGCTTTAAGAGTGAAATGCACTCGCGTTTTGACTTTGAAAAATTTGAGAAAAGTTGATTTTCAATACTTTCCACATCATCTAAAGGTACATTTTTGATTTACACTCTACACCTTAACCAAAAATACCATCTTCTATCTTAGTATAAACTCCATTCTTTTAAATTTTTAACAACTCATCAACTAAATTAAACAACTTACTTCAATTCAAAGCAGAACAATTGTACTAAAATCATTATTAAACTAATTTACTATTGATCCCTACTTTTTTCTTCAACAACATTAATCATATTTCAACCGACGAATTTCCAAATGGTATTTCTCAACAATTCACGTTAAAATCTCAAGTGATTACTCCAAAAGTGAAACCTTTATCACAAATTAAAACAATCTCTAGTAGTATCTCAAAGCAAGATTAGAGTTTGATGTCAATTGAAATTAATTGAAATCATAATGAGGAAGTGGAACTCTTTCTCCCTATTCTTACTCCACAGTAACAATTAATGAAAATCCTTTGTCCATATTAAAGTCAGTCTCCTATGAAGAATCCCCCAAGTCACAACTATAATTAAGATTAGGACAAGAGAGGGTAAGTTGAAGAATATATTATTAGTATTATTATAGTTATTATGATTGTAACACATACAATTAACTTTATATGACGAAGTTGGTATATGGATAGTCTAATTTTTCTTTTCTATAATAATTATACACCTAAATTTGTATTTATGTCTTAAGTGGGAAAGTATGATATTAAATTATTGAATGTTGAGTCTTCGTTAATAAAAACTTAAATTGCTCCATCAATAAAATGTCAATGCTAACATGACTTCGTATATCGAGTCTAAATCTGTTATTCCCCATAGTTATATAATATATTTTAGGGTAAATTACAAAAACATGACCTGTGGTTTCAATTTAGTAAAAAAAATACCTGTGGTTTACAATGTTATCAAAATTAAGGAAAATCAACTAACACCGTTAAGTGTGCTGACGTGGCATGGGCAAAATGGTCCAAAAATTATGGTGGCAAAATAAAAGTTCGGGTAATTCAAGTTTTTACAAAAAAAGGACTTGTGGTTTCAAGTTTTTACAAAAACATGACCTGTGGTTTCAATTTACTAAAAAAAAAATACATGTGGTTTACGACATTATCAAAATTAAGGAAAAGCTACTAATATTGTGGTTTACGACGTTACCAAAGTTAAAGAAAAGCTACTAACACTGTTAAGTGTACTGACGTGACCATGGGCAATATGGTCCAAAAATGAAGGAGCTTTTATTCAACCATCATAAATTTTGGACCATTTTGTCTATGGCCACGTCAGCACAGTGTTAGTAGCTTTTCCTTAATTTTGATAACGTCGTAAACCACAATGTTAGTAGTTTTTCCTTAATTTTGATAACGTCGTAAACCACAATGTTGATAGCTTTTCTTTAACTTTGATAACGTCGTAAACCACGATGTTAGTAGCTTTTTCCTTAATTTTGATAGCGTTGTAAACCATAAGTATTTTTTTTTACTAAATTGAAACCACAGGTCATGTTTTTATAAAAACTTGAAACCACAAGTCCTTTTTTTGTAAAAACTTGAATTAACCGAGCTTTTATTTTGCCACCATAATTTTTGGACCATTTTGCCCATGCCACGTCAGCACACTTAACGGTGTTAGTTGATTTTCCTTAATTTTGATAACGTTGTAAACCACATGTATTTTTTTTACTAAATTGAAACCACAGGTCATGTTTTTGTAAAAACTTGAAACTACAAGTCATGTTTTTGTAATTTACCCTATATTTTATTCTTTTTGGTAATTATATAATATATTTTATAAAACGATAAACTTGATCCTATTTCTTTCCATGATTATTAAATGAGAAAAATAATCATATGGTAACTACATTGTTAATATTTTTTCTTCTGAACTGAATTAAAAGTTTATCTACTACAACATCTTAACAATTTTTCAACAATTGAATCTCTAATACCGTTATTGTATTACTCACTAAGCAACGACTTAATAATGATTATTATGCTAGAAAAAAAAGCGTGAGTTTTTGAATTCAAATTCTAAAATTGGACAAATATAAAATTTTCAAAATAAAATAAAATACCATCATCGTAATTATGAAACATTTAGTCTTTCATGGGCTTATTTTCTTAATTCAGATTTGAGCCTAATATGTATGGAGTTATTTATTGTTGATGAGCTAAGCAGAATAGGAGCGATCTTAATCCATGAAAAGCCCATCATGAAAGGGGATTGATACCTATTTCGTAATATTTTACAAAAACACAAATTTATTTATTTAATTTTTATTAAAATTATGGAAAATTCTATGGTTATAATATAACCTACACTTAAAAGTAATGTCTATACTTTTAATTTTTGTCCATTCCATTTCAAAACACAAAATAATAATAGATGAAAAATTAAAAATAATAGTAACTTTTCTTATAAAAATAAATCAAAGATTTATTTATTTCACGATTAAGGCCTCGTTTTTATGGCTGACCTGAATGAAACTGAACTGATCTGAATTAGCCGAATTCGGCTGAATGAAGAATGAATTTTGCTGCATTTGGTTAAACTGAACTGAACTAAATTTTGCAAAAATTAAGTCAAAATGAACATGTACAAGACTCATCATCTTTCTTTATAAATATATTAAGTGAGAATTGGATCATATATCTATTTACACATCAATCGACCTACGCTCTGTATTTAAAGTTGAATAATAACTTTTATTCTTATTATTTTGGTAAGGAGTAGGTTGAGACAAAATAGAAAGATGAAATAAAAAAAAACTAGCTTCTAACAAGTCTAAGAAAACTAGTGCCACGAACATCCTCATGATCTGCCTTCTGCAGGCATAACATCACACTCGTGATGATCCAAGAAAAGAGTTCATGCGAAATTTGTCATCCAATTAGCCACTAGGTTACCTTCGCAATAAACATGTTGTAACACCACCTCTTACTATTGTTATTATTGTTCACACCATATCAAAGATTTGAAGACTTAAAATTCCAACTTTTTCATAGCATAATAAGAATTTGATATAGCCACCCTTGAAAAGGAATTAGATTCCAAATACCATTACGAAAGTTAATATAAACTTGGCTTATGGTGCCATATTAAAAGCTTAGTCAAAAAGCTAACATTTTCCACTATCTCCTCTAAACAAAGCAAAGCCATATGAACTCCAAAAAGCCAAAAAGATTCTATCTTTACATCAAAATTTTCATAATGTCATCATGATAATCAAAACCCAAATCCCCAAATTTCATTTTCAATTGTTCTTTGCAATTTTTCATTGATTTTAGATGGAAAACTCACCCTCAAAAACAGAGATTTTAAAGCCATTGTTCTTAAAAGCAGGCATTCCTTTAGCTCTATCAATTGCTGGCTTCATCTTTGCTAAAATCACAGCTAAAAAAACCATATGTGATCCTCATGAAAATACTAGTTTTGATGAAGAAATATTAGGCCTAAGAAGTGAAATTCAAGAGGTAAAAAAGATGGAATTGGAGTTAAAAAGTAACTTTCTTGAAGTGAAAGTTAGTGAAAGTATGTTAAATGAGGTGAAAAACATGTTGAGAAGGGAGATTTCATCAATGGAAGGTGAGAATGGAAGGTTCCAGAACCTTGTGATTGAGTATTTGAGGCTTGTTGAACAGCTTGGAATGGCGAAACGCGAAAATGGGATGTTAAGAAGGAAGGTGAAGAGGGTTTTGTTGAGGAATATGAGGGAGAAATCGCGGATTGTTCGAGGAAAGAACATGAAGATTGATGAAGCAGAAGAGGAGATTTTAAGGCTGTGTAGCGATGTTGAGATTAAGTGTGGTTTTGTGAAGAAATTCGAGGATGAAGTTGAGGAATTGCAGAGGGTTGTTAAGGCTATGGAAGATGAGAAGAATGAGCTTTTGATGAGACTAAATGCTGCTGAAAATTCGGATTCATCGAACACAAAGGTTGAGTATATATTTTTTGGTTTAAAGTTGAAACATAGCTTTTATTATTATTTCTGATGAAGAAACATTTACAATGTTCGTTCCGGGACCTATTAGATTCAACCATTAACGAAAAACTGTAGATGGGTTGTATAATCTCTTATTACTTAGCTACATGAGTAGTTTTTCGAGTAGAGATGTTGATAGGGGAATGGGGGTGTGGCGAGCACCCGTATTCCCAGGAGGAGGGGCAGCTTCAGCACCACTAGAATTTTTTTTCTAGGCTCCGTCTCTGCATTATAATGCTTAGAATAACTAGGATTTTCAGAAGAAAATGTCATTCGTTGACGAGAAATGAAAGAATATGGAAAATGCGACTTTCATCCCACATGGCTTTTAAATGATGAAATAAAGTTTTCTTTTTATTACTTCACCTCGCGTATCTATTAGACCGAATTCATTCGATTTCCAAAAAGCATGACCAACCAGCCCTTAATTTTTCGAGAAACCCTTCATAAGTCATTGTGAATGACTGATGTTTTCGCGATCTTTATAAAGTCATAAAGATACATCTGATTTGATACGTTTGGTTAAACTTTCGTAATGTGTTTTGCTCTAAGTTCCTCAACATGCTTGATGAACTTTTTCCTTGTTCATTAGCAGATTGAAATAGAATGTGTAACAAAAGAAGAATACAATGAAGTAGTGAAAGAACTAGAAAGATTACGCGAAGAACGAGCAACAGAAATTGCAGAATTCATATACTTGAAATGGAACAATGCCTGCTTGAAGCATGAGCTAATGAGGAACCATGAACAAGAAGAGTTTGAGATGAAAGAAAAAAGAAACCATTTAAAAGTTCTTGAATTGAATGGAGATGGAGACATTCAAGATTCAAGATTTGATCACCAAGAAGAAACTTGCATTGGTGTTGCAACAAGAGGTGGATTTGATCAATCAGGAATCGAGCAACCAGATAAATTACCGGAAAATAGAAGCAACCATGATCATGGAAATTCGAGGAGGAAAAAGTTTATTCAGAAGATCAAGAAATGGGTGGAAGGGAATGAGCATGTGAAAACGAGAAATGAAGATCTTGTAGTTGAAGCAAGGAGATCTTATTCAAGTGCATGATGATCATGAATTTCTTTACTTATGATTATAAGAAGTTATACAGAGGAATAAAAAATGTAGTCTAACACAAAAAGATTAAGATGAATAAATGTAAATGTATACTTTGTTAAAAAATAATTTAATTGTCACTTGAAAGTGAAACTCTATATTGGTTCGGCTAAAGACCGGTTGGAAAGAGGGTTTAGAGATACAGTTGCAACATTCTCATATACATCATTCTCAATAGAGCATAGAAGAGGGTGTAGGAGTGCAATCTCAAAACTTTCATACCCTATATATAACAATGGAAGTTTGTTCGGAAGGAACATAGTAAATTTCGTGGTCCGAGTACACAACAAATGCCTATGCATTAAAGACCAAGGCATATAAGACACATGAGTGCCATGCGTCGTACCCCAACCATGATCAAGAACTACACCATCCAACTTAGCTTTGCAACTTCATTTTCTAAGGTGCAATTTGAACTCCCAACATGAACAAGGAGATGTCCAATTTTTTACTTTTTTTCAATGGAAGGAAATATCCAATCTTACGGAGGCTAGAAATCTCTAATTTCGTTAATCCGAATCAAAAATGATAAAAGTAACGCAATTAGCTGAAAAAATTATTCGATTGACAAATTTATTTGAAACCATTATTATTTTATCATACAATATCATATAAAATACTTATATATTATAATTTCTCCTCTTCATCCTCCACTTTTGCTAAAAAGAAGTATAGATATAATAACAAAATTATTAAATTTTTCGCTCAAACATTTTTACATCTAAAAAGAATACTAGTTTTTATGATAAAACAGAAAAAAGAAAAGAAAAAGAAGCTCATATGTGGTTGTTATTGCCATACTTATCTTGCTATTCTCTCTCCCTCCATCTTCAAAATATAAAAATCAAACCTTTAAAATTAAAAATTAACTATTTTCTTCTTCTTCTTCTTCTTCTTCTTCTTCTTCTCCTTCCTCTTAAAGATGGAACTTTCCATCTTCCCTTGCAATCAACAGAACCCTTATCTAATTCACAAGCCTCTCCTCTCCATTTCCTATTCCACTAGTAATCAATCTATGCTTCTCTTTTTGTCATTCATATTTATAATGGTCATTTTCACTTCAGCTTTTTATTCATTTTGCAGGAAGAAAATCATCCACAACTAGCAATTCATCTATGATCCCGTGTCGGTGTTCGCTGTCTTCTTCATCAGATGAAACATTTTCAGTCCCTTTGGTAATTGATGGAAGGAGGACATTGCTTGCTTCTTTGCTAACAACTGGTTAGTTTATGTTTGTGTTTGTGCACATTGAATTTCTCAACTTTGGCCTATTGGGTTTTTAAATGTGTATGTAGATTGAAGTTTTAAGGGTTCATTTTGTGGAAAGTTTGCATCTTTTTTACCCTGTAATATTGGTTAATGTGGATAGCAATGATTTTGGATTTCAATACATCAGTGTAATAAAATGCGTTAGAGGCTAGTCAGGTTGTCGGGGACCTTCTAGGAGTAATCATGACTAGTAGGGGACAAGTTGGATTTCAAGCATCTAGTCATGCTGCCTAGGCCTGATTGGTCCAAATCGGATTCTTGATTTTAAGCGCTTAGGCAGCTATATGGTCTTCCTTTAAAACAATATAATACATCCCTTGACCCTAAACTTGCTAGAAAAGTCTAATAGTCATTTCAACTTTGAAAACCATTGATTAACATCTTTGAAGTTGCTTAAAAAGTGACATGATTAAGCTCCTCACTTCGAAGTAGCACAACAAGTGGAGATTTGGATAAGTTGAGACGTGATTTGCATCACTTTAAGCAGGTTTAGGAGCCAATGGGTCTCTTTAAGCAAGTCTAGAGAGGTCTATAGATCACTTGAAGGGTAATTTGTCGCTTTCAAAGTACGGTGGCAATCGGTTGTAATGGCTTACTTGGAAGAGTTCTATGTATGATCCCCCATTTTTAGAGGCTTAAAACATCAGGAACCCGATGTACTTGTCTAGATTATCCTATTGGTCCCCTGAACTTTTTGGCCCGCCCATTTTCACCTTCAACCCGCTTAACATGTCTCATTAACCGCTTAAGTCCAGCGGAAGAACAATAAGAGATTTGGACAAGTTAAAAAATGTGTCATTTTATGCAAGTTCACGAAGCTGATAGATCATTGTAACAACTTAAGTGACCAATAGGTCCCGTAACTCGTTAAACCAAGTTTAGGAGCTAATGAGACATCTCCAAGAGTGCCAATTCATGATCTCATTTTTTTTGTGTGTGGTGTTTTTGTTGAATTCCATAACTCAGCTGCTGCAATTCATGTCTGTGATGTGGCTGAGGCTGCCAGCACAAGTAGAAGAGCGGTAAGTCACTTTTTTACTGGAGCGAATTAAATATTTTTGTTGAGAATAATCTTGGAAAATTTCTGAAGATGTAAATCGTTTCCTTTTTTACAGCTTAGAGCATCAAAAATACCAGACAGTGAATTCACAACCCTGCCGAATGGCCTAAAGTTAGTACACCGAGCTCACCTTTTCATATACTGTGTTCTCTTTCAATTCCTACATTTGCTTTTTGGTATAAGTTCTTCTAAATGCTAAAAGTTACCATAGCTGAATCTTAGGTAAATGTGAAAACTTGCATCTTAACAAGTTCACCATTGAATACGTAATGTGGATTTCGTTTTCCCTTATTGAGGGAGAGTTTAAGTTTGAGATTGTTAAGATTTTAACACCCCCTCAAGTTGGAGCATGGAGCCGAAAGTGTATGCTCTCGGGGGGACCCTAAATATAGAATAGGAAAAGAAACACATGTGATCTGAGAAACTCAATTCAGACATCTGAAACGTTAACCGAAACTCAGAAGCTCGATTAGACATCTTGAATGATTATATAGTTGATAATTTTTATTCATTTGTTTCTTTGTATATAAGGATTTCTATAAATTCTGATGAAAACGGGTTCTTCAGGTACTATGACTTGATGGTTGGGAGTGGAACCAAGGCTGAAAAGGGATCCCGGGTTGCAGTACGGTTTGTGGCCTAGTTAAATATTCTTGTGAACCATTCTCTTCAACTAATTTAGTTTGGAACAAATGGTCAATTGTCATACGAATTTTGATGAAATATTTTGTTTTTGAAAAAAGATGTAGCTCATTTTGGTTATTCATTACCTTAGGATATGTCTCATAACATATGCTATACAATCAGGTTCATTATGTTGCCAAATGGAAGGGAATTACATTTATGACAAGTAGACAAGGACTTGGTGTTGGAGGCGGAACGGTAAGATTGCTGCACATTAAACATCTAGAATAATCTTTCTTCAAAGAGATTTTATGATCGGTATTTGTCCTGAAAGTTCTTCCACTACCTCAAATTGATGCAGCCTTATGGATTTGATGTCGGTCAATCAGAAAGAGGCAATGTCCTTAAAGGATTAGACCTTGGTGTTGAAGGAATGCGGGTCGGTGGACAGGTAATACCGATTTCTGCACTACGATACCCATTTTTCTGTCTTGAAATATTCCATATGCACAAATAGCTGTCCATAGGATCCGGAATGTCATTCAAAGCTAATTTTTGCAGTCCTTGCTCATTTTAACTTAAAAATGTTTTACAGCGTTTAATAATTGTTCCTCCGGAGCTAGCATACGGAAGTAAAGGAGTTCAGGAAATTCCTCCAAATGCAACAATAGAGGTATGAAGTTCTCGCTTAAGCTCCGGGAAAACTTTTTAGTTCTTCTAGTGGTAGGAAGAACTGAAAACTGACCGATCAATCTCTTGAATGTGATTTTTTTTAACTGTTATTACCTTCCAAATTTACAGTTAGATGTGGAACTGCTGTCCATCAAGCAAAGCCCATTCGGGTAAGTATTTTTAGCCGGAGGTCAAAATATTCAAATGTTACTTTCACACTTTCTGACCAATTTATTTCTTTGTTTTTCAGCTCTCCTGTAAAAATTATTGAAGGTTAATGAAATTGTTGATCATCTACACGAAAAGTGGATACCCAAATTTTCGCATGGATCATACCGTTTCTCGTAAACGATAGCTTGTTAGTGATCGTATTTTTGTAAGTGTATTTATACCCTTGATAAAAATTACTGCTTTCAGTCAATTCCTTGGTGTGCAGAATGTTAAAGTAAATATGTTGAACTTTTTTATATATTTGATATTTATGCTCATCGCTTTATTTTTTGTATTATTTTTTGTTGTAGCGACAAAGGTTTTTATTTAAGAACTTTTCTTGCCTTTCTGTGAAATATTCTTTGCTTTAATTAATAATTGTGTTAACAAAAGAGGTTAAAAGCATATTTTTATCTGTGCATTATCTTTGTAAAATCTTCAAAAGTTGTAAAATATTCTTATGGTTTCACGCATTTGCAAAAACGTCTCCATAGTGTAAAAGTTTGTAAATGTTGGCATATGCGTCTCCCTTCATTTGCAAAGGAAAACTTTTTACTAAAACCGTCTGAATTTGCCTACATGGCAAACATTCAGAACTATACTTAACGGTTTTCTCGTTCCCATTTTACTCCTAACATGTAAAAACTACTTAAAAACGGAACTTATTATAATGGCTAATATCCCCTTTGTTGGCTAAAAATCAATACTCACATTTGCAAATAAATGAAACCGCCAGGGTTATTTTCATGCTTCATGGATGTTTAAGTTTTCTTCCGGGATAGAAAATTGAAATAAATTTTAGTGCAAAGGGCATTGATTTTGTAGAAATTTTTGAAGTATTTTAATAGATATTGCTTTATGTTGACAATTTGCAGCTAAGGATAAACCAATAGTTAAAAGTTTTCTTCTTTAGCTTTCTCTAAATACAGATTGTCTATAAATTGCATCATTGTTCATAGGATAGAAGCACAAGTACAATAAATGCCGAAAGTTCGAACTTTTTGGATAGATTCCTGAAGCTACTTTTCAAAATTTACAGCTGTTGTTCCCTTTCTTAGCTTTTTATTCACCCAATTTCGATTCCTTATTGTGCCATTCCGAATTGTAGCTGTTCTTATGTGTTCATTCAAGATGATCACTGCAGATCCGCCTTTTGTTCTGTGCTATATTTGTTTTTTTCTTTTCTTTGTTCATAGTTGTCGTCCTCAGAAAACCTGTCCAAGCTGTGGTTCTATAGAAGTTCCATATCCTTTGAGCACGAACTCCAATTGTGGCGACCGAAGCTATCATCTTCGCTGCGATAACGAGTCTCAGAAACTTTATATGGATACCAAGAACGGAAGTTCTTACCTTGTACTCAGAATCATGCCTTACTTTCAGCGGATGGTTGTGCAACCATCGCCATGGGTGTCGGGCTCGTGTGTCACTCGAGACATGCTAGTGAGTGAAGGCTTTTGGTTGAACCAGACTCTCCCTTTTAATGTTACTTCTTCGAACACGATCTTCCTCTTCAACTGTTCGCCTCGTCTTTTTGTCTCTCCTCTCAATTGTACTCCTTCTAGTCTTTGTCATAGTTATTTGGAGAGCTCGGGACGTGTTGAGATGAATCGATCGCGCAAGTGTGCCAGCAGTCTTGACCCGTGCTGCACTTTTATTGCAGGGGGAATGCCCTCGGCGTACAAGATAAGGCTTCACAGTTCTGGTTGTACAGCTTTTAGAAGTGTCCTTAATTTGGATCCGGGAAAGCCTGCTAGTCAATGGGAAGAAGGGCTTGAAATTCAGTGGACTCCTCCATCTGAGCCGGTTTGTAAAATGCAGCAAGATTGTTCTGGAGCTTCCAAATGTTCTCCAGCTGAAAATAGTCTCTTTCGCTGCCTTTGTAATAGAGACTACATTTGGGACCATATTCGGGGCAGCTGTAAGAGAAAGAAGCTTAAAATGACATCGAGTCTCAGTTTTAAGGTGTCAATGGGCATTGTTTCGTTTTTCTTGCTGGTGGCAGCAGTGAGTGTAATTATTACGCGTAAGTCCTCTGCTCGTGCTAACCAAGCAAAGCTTGCAAAAGCAAGAGAAGACATGTTAAAATCAAGCAATGGCGGAAAAACTGCGCGGATGTTCGGGTTGAAAGAGGTAAAGAAAGCAACAAACAGTTTCTCTAAGGATCGGGTTTTGGGGACTGGTGGTTTCGGAGAAGTCTACAAAGGCGAGCTTCGCGATGGAACTGTGGTGTCTGTTAAGTTAGCTAAAGTCGGGAATATCAAAAGCACCCAACAAGTACTGAACGAAGTCGGAATACTTGCACAAGTCAATCACAAGAACTTGGTTCGCCTTCTTGGCTGTTGCGTTGAAGGCGAACAACCATTGATGATCTATGAGTACATAACAAACGGCACACTCCATGATCATTTACATGGAAAGTCATCAGTCTTTCTAGATTGGCGAAAAAGGCTACGAGTTGCTCTGCAAACTGCTGAAGCATTAGCATATCTACATTCCGGAGTACACACTCCCATTTACCATAGAGATGTCAAGTCCACAAACATACTTCTCGATGACGATTTTAATGCTAAAGTTGCAGACTTCGGACTCTCTAGACTAGCTCGTCCGGGGCTAAGCCACGTCTCAACCTGTGCTCAAGGAACATTAGGTTATTTAGATCCTGAATATTACCGCAACTACCAGTTAACCGATAAGAGTGATGTTTATAGCTACGGAGTCGTATTGCTCGAACTTTTAACTTCCCAAAATGCCATTGACTTCTCACGGGATCAAGATGATGTCAACCTTGCCATCTATGTCAGCCAAAGAGCGAAAAATGGTGTAATAATGGAGGTCATAGACCAAAGGCTGCTCGATAAGGACTTCCCGGATAACATATCGACAAGTATTAACCTTTTTTCGGAGCTCGCCTTGGCCTGTCTCCGAGAGAGGAAGGCGGATAGGCCTACTATGAAAGAAGTAGTACAGCAACTAGAATGCATAGTTCAAACAGTAGAACAGCAG
Source organism: Euphorbia peplus (assembly GCA_028411795.1). Lineage (NCBI taxonomy): Eukaryota > Viridiplantae > Streptophyta > Magnoliopsida > Malpighiales > Euphorbiaceae > Euphorbia > Euphorbia peplus. Next base: position 35,358,256 of record CP110841.1, read on the forward strand.
CATGAGGTTAATCATTTTAATATGTATAATTAATTACTGATTATGATTTTAATTAGTGTGATTAAGTGTTAAAATATTATGTTATGGATGTTTAATGGGGTTTTGAATATTCAAGAAGCTAAGTGGGTGAAATGATGGGGGAGAAAGAAAGAAAGAACTCAAAGATGTTGAAATTCTGATTCCAAGGATGAAATTGAGTGGATTGAAAAGTTTTGGGGTAAGATTGGAATGAGATTCTTACTTTGTTTGTGATCTTTATTGGATTTCATTTTCATTGTAGAAATATTCTATGTATAATTTGCTCTTGCACATGTTTTTTTTTATATTTCAGTGTTGCATATTCCTCCACCACAAATCCAAGTTGAGGAAATTTATTTTTATTTTATTTTTTGGTTTAAGTACTACTTGACTCGTAAAAATTCAAAATTTTGTCATGTAGTTATTGACTTTTTATTTCGTTATATTTAGCTCTTAATGTATTTCAATTGTTCCATTTCACCTCTAACATATTTCAAATCGTGAATCAGACTTTTCTTTATTGAGATTTAATATGAGGATCTTTTACACTGAAACATGACATATAACATGTTTTAAAGTATTTTAAAAACATAATTTTTTTTATTTAAAACCAATTAAAACTATATGTAAAAGAAAAGAAAAGTAAAAGCGAATTCTTTTTAACTAAAATTTATTGAGTTTATGCATCAAAATATTGTCATGTTTTAAGGGTGAATAACGATTTTTTGGAGTCTTCATCCAAATTGGGTGAAATCTGATGAACTGAAATAGATTAAAGGCCGAACGTAATCAATATAAACCAGGGGGCTAAGTTACAATATTTTGAATTTATTAAGAGCTAAATTATATTTTAAGCCTCTTCTTTTATAATTAGTAAGGTGTCCATTATGTATAAGTGAATCATGTTCATGTTTTGTTAATAATCAAGTCATATATCAAAATGAATCAGGTCTAATCCAATCCCTAAAAATATTGTGTTATAATCAAAAGTAATGCATAAAAAAGCGGAAAACAAAACTGAAATTTTTCTTTAGCTATATCATAATTAAAAGAGTAATTTTATTGGAATCTTCGGCAACTTAATTAGAATCTACTGAGGATCTTGTTGATCTTGATGATGATTCTTCCTTATATTTAGGAGGTTTTTGTGCCACAGGTGCAGGTTCTTGATTCGGATCCCTGCAAAAATAATATAAAATGTTAAAAATATAATTTAACAATATTAAGCTGGAACAAAATATCATATAATATTAAAAATAAATTCTAGAAAAACTCTTTATGGTTTCACTAATTTGTAAATACAATATCATGATTTTATGGTATTAAAATTAGTGTAGGGTTTTTTTATTAAAAAATAAAAAATAGTGTAGGGTTTTGCTTTTGTTTTTTTAAATTGCAATAATAATATACATGCAAAATTGTACATGAAATATAAAAATAAATCACTTACCTTTTGGGCACATAAATAGCCCAATTGAAGGGCTTATTAGTCTCAGGATCAATAATCTTAGATGGAACTTTGACCTTAAATAGAGGATAACCTGATACTCCTGATTCTCGGCTGCTGTTACTAGACATTTTTTCTTCTAATCTTATAAGATGTTTTTGAAAAATAAATAAAATTGTTCTAAGTTTTTTTCCCGATGAAATCATCTATCTATTATATATATATATATATATATATATATATATATATATATATATATATATATATATATATATATATAGGACTGCCATTTTTCTAGATAGGAAATATGTATTTAATGTTTTATAAAGATTAAATAGGCGATTTATTTGAAAGGATTAATTAATTCTCATATAGGGGATTTATTCCTATTTCAAAGTAATTTTCATTTAGAAAACTTGTCGATGAAATTTTTTTTTTGTTTTTCTTTTGAGGAAATTACTGATATTAGTTAAGAAAGATTTTTTTTTTTTAATTAAGGAAGTAGACCTAAAGTTTAAGTTATAATCAACTCGTTCTTGAATATATTTTATTTTAGATTGAAATAATCTCATATACTTTGACATGTATGTTTGGGTTGAAGTAGGTAAAGAAAGAAAGAAAGCCAATTTTTTCTAAGCATGATATAGACCGATGATAATTTGGATCCTTTCAATATATACATTATACTTTTTTTTATCACAAGTTGGACGAAATATGAAAATGAAGTTATCAGACATCACAAATAAGTTGACATCGTCTAACAAACATCTTGGTTAACCTATTAGTTTATAGAAAATAAATAAATATGAAGATAATAACATATTGATTAACATGCATGTATTGGTTAACATGTGCCCCCAAACTATAAAAATTAAGGTCCGGAAGAGTAATTTAACAAGCAAAGTACACAAACTAATGAGAGAATCTATTTTCTGCTACAGTGAATTCTAAAAGTTAAGTAAAACAAAAAGTTAAATACTTGTTTTCACCAAAATAAAACAGAAATTGATGCAATAGTACTATAGACTATAGTTGTCCTTACTATGTAATTTTCCTTAAGAAAATATTCCTGAAAAAATAAATATGCTATGTTGGCAGTCCATGTTAGAACACGATCTAACGGTCCAAATTCATTAAAATAGCAAGAATGCAACAAGCATGAGCAATAAGGAGATCAAATTAATTTCTTTTATAATTGAGAGTTTCAATGGCCTTCAATCTATTTCCTAATTCTATCTCTCTCCTTTTTCATTCTCTACATTTCATTACTTTTGTAAGGAGATTGAAGATAATTTCTCTTGGTATTTATTATTTCTCTCTTTGAAAATCATTTTTGTATAACGTTCAAAATGTTTTTATTATTGGTGTTTTGTATGAATCTTTCGGGAATCGAATTGAGCTGAAATTTCAATGCAGCATTTCCTAAACAACAAAGGAGCCTACATCAGGGAGGAAGCAAATTTGGTGCGTGACGGTATGAAGCCATTATAGAAGTGTCATATAAGTGCAAGTATGCTTGAGAGCTAATGGCCAATTGCAAGGCTGAAATCCTCGAAACTAAGGGATTGGTCAATCCACGAATGGTCCTCCAAATTGATTATTGCAACACAAAAATGATGGTTCATCCACAGCTTATCTACTAATATAACAAGAAATCGAAAAACATTATCAATTTCGATAATTTTGATTTCTATGATTAAATGCTTTTTCAGTTGAATTGTCTCTTAAGTCTTTCATGATCCATTATTTGCGTTCTTAGAATATGTTGTTCGAAATACAGTTCACAGTTGATTAATTATTTTTTGTAAGTCTTACACTTTTGTATGGCATTCATGTTTTTGATCAAGTACTACGATTGAGTAATAAATTAGAGAATTAATAATATATTTTTGTTTTTTAAATTAGATTGTCATTTTGTTTGGTAATCAGACTAAAACTAAAACTCACTTAGAGTAAGTGAGGAGCTGGACTGAATAAAATATTATTATATAATTAGTGAAAATGGTTTGTGTAGAAATAATCCAATGGTAAAAGAAACAAAATTTAAACAAAATAGTACTCCATTGTGTTAAAAGAAAATTGATTCAACCTTTAAAAACTCCATATTCTTGTTCTATGACCAAGCATGAAAAGAGAAATAGTCAATGCCAACACAAAGTAAAACACAATCAATCAAATCCCGTTTCTGATAGAATCAAACACATAATTTCTTTTTCGTCATTTAACGATATCTTCAACATTCATCGGCAGTTCTCCAATCTGAGTACTGTAATATTGCTCTATATCTCTTAAGATCTTTATGTCCTCGCTTTTGACCAGATTTATAGTGACACCCTGCACAAGGAGAAACTCTATGATGAACACAGACCAAACAAGAAGGAAAATCAACTTAGATGATGTGGAAGTTAGAACCAAAAGGACAAATGAATGAACAAAACGATAAGAGAATAATAATACCCTTCGCCCAAAACGACCTGATCGGCCAATTCTATGAATGTAAAGCTCCCGATTGTTAGGCAAGTCATAATTAATCACCACAGAAACCTGAAAGATGATGAAGTTTTCATTATACGAACAACCAAATAGCAAGGAATAAGATATCAAGATGAAGTGATTAATTGAACTTGCCTGCTGGACATCGAGTCCGCGAGCCCAAACATCAGTTGTGACCAGAACTCTGGTTGTACTGGACCGGAACTCTGACATGATGGCATCTCTCTCCTTTTGGGGCATATCACCATGCATTGCTGAGACAGTAAAGTCATTACCCCGCATCTTCTCGGTTAGCCAATCAACCTGTAAGAAAGCATTTGAAAGTCCATAATAAGCATAAGAAAATTACACTTCAACTCTGAACTTTTTCCCAATGATAAAGTCCATAACTAAACTAATAATAAATGATATTTTGGGAGGTAAGCAAACCTGAGAAACAAATTGATCAGCAACACGATCGTGGCATGCATCAAATTTTGATTGCCATTACTTCAAACAGAAACCAAGGTGATTTATTGCCTGGATAGAACAACACTTTCTCTCTCATGTAATTAAGTGTCAAAAGACTGATTAGAAGTTCTTAAACTCAGAATGGCTACAAAATACAAATATAGGGTCCTAAAAGTTAGAATACTGAAGAATAGATTTTAGGTAAGTGACAATTTTACCTTTCGCTTTGTGTTGCAAAAGATAACAGTTTGACCAAAGGGCATGATGTCAAAAAGATCACATAAAGTCTCAAATTTCCAATCTTCCCTTTCAACTTCTACAAAATATTGCTGAATGCGCTGCCATCATAGAAAGAAAACAAGAATAAACTCCTGTAAGATCAAGATTTTCATCGATAAAAAAACTCAAAAAAAAAGATCAATGTTACTCACTTCCAGACTCAATTCATCACGTTTCACAAGAATCTTTACAGGATCTGTCATGAACTTGCTCGTCATCTCCAAAATTTCATTAGGAAGGGTAGCGGAAATCAAGACAACCTGAAGCTCAGGAGGAAGATATCTGTACATGTCATAAATTTGATCCTTAAAACCTCTGCTCAGCATCTCATCAGATTCATCCTAAAAGACATAGAAAAAGCATTAGTAAATGATAACAAAAGAAAGCACATAAAAAGATGCAAGAAACAAAGTGACCAACTCACAAGAACTAACAATCTAATTGCTCTAGTACGCAATGTCCTCCGCTTTATCATGTCAGAGACCCTGCCGGGAGTTCCAGACACAACATGAACTCCACTATCCAGCTTCCTGATATCATCACCAACACTTTTGCCTCCAATGCATGCATGTGCTTGTATGTTAAGGTAATCACCAATTGCCAATATAACTTTCTCAGTTTGAGCAGCAAGTTCTCTTGTGGGTGACAATACCAATGCCTGAACCCTGTAAGTTTCAAACCAACATAATTAAAGAATAGCCAAAACCCACATACATTTTTCAGCCAGGAACCACAACAACCAAATACAGAGAAAGTTGGAAAAGGATTCAGAATTGACATAATATACAAGTAAAGTAAGCCACTTTGGGTAGTTATATATCAGCAAAGGGTTTGGTACTCATCTATAGTGGCATACCTTTACCCTTTTATCAATAGAAAAACCCGTCCTGCCCCACTTGCAGGTATTCAAGATTAGGGTTTAGAAATCAAACATATAAGAACTTAATCCTTAGTCCCATTACAGGTATTCAATATTAGGGTTTAGAAATCAAACATATAAGAACAATTAATATGATAATCAACCTTGAAGGTCTCCTGAAACTGACTAATTGTTTTCATATCAACACAAGACAACGCACATTCTATCAATTAAGCGAAACACTTTTGTTACGGAATTGTGAAATTAGGGTTTCAGAACAAAAACTCACTCTCTAGTGGAAGTATCAATGAGCTGGCAAACAGCTAAGGCAATCATGGAGGTCTTTCCGGTGCCGGATTGACCCTGAGCTATGACATCACGGCCTTTGATTATAGGGAGAATAGCCCTCTGTTGGATAGCAGAAGGCTTCTCAAATCCGTAGGCAACCATTCCGCGGAACAGATCGTCTTTTAAGCCCATCTCATCGAAGCTAGTTACAGCTTCTACGCCCTCTGTTGTCTCCAACACCACTTTATCATTCAGCGCGGCGGCGCTTCTCGTATTTCGGCCGGCGGGAACGGTGTTTTTCGTCACGGCTGCCATTGATGCTGGTAATTTTTCAAGAATGAATAGAAAGGTGTGGAAAAATTAAATTGAACCCTCTTTATATAGGGCTGCGATCTCCTACGAAATAGCTCACTTTTAAGTTATTTCCATGTTTGAAAAATGAGATATTTTTATTATTTTATTTGGCTTAATTCTATATAGGAATTTATGAAATTTCCTTACAAAAATAATGTTTCCCTTTGCAGAAAAGAATAAATTTCTCCATAAATATTACCCTCTTGCAATTAATATTTAAAATTGTTCATAAATTTCTAATCGGTCATCATGAGAATAAAGTTTGAAAAAATTACATTTAATACTTTTTAAAAATGTAAAACGTCAAATAATTTGAGACAAAATTAACTTTTCAAAATGATAAATAATATGGGACGAAAGTAATAAAAAACATTTAATAAAAATTCCTTTATAAGCTTATACAACAGAGCTCTTTAAACTTTTTTCACTTAGGCTATTTAGCATTACACTTGCTAATGTGTTTAATACTTCACACATGCCTTAGTCCTGCTCTGGCTGGCGTTACGATATGCTCCCTTCCCTCCACTTGTTTTTTAATTTCTTTCCAATTCAGTATTAATTTTGATTTCAATTCCTAATTTTACTCCATTCCTAATTAGTATAGACGGTTTATTTCTTATGTATTAATCAAGAAATTTATAACATCTTTTCAGGAAAATTAATTAGGAGTTATTATGGTGAATTTCCTGATCAGTGATTACAATTAATTCAGATTCATTCACTTATTAATATATATACTAGGCCTTAGAAATGATACAGCATGCATAAAGATGGCGGCTCTTTCAGTAGAATTGAGCATTAGTACAACAATGGCAGATCTTTCCAAGGAATTTAGCCGCCATTGTACTACAATGGCGGATCTTTCTGATGAATTTAGCCACATCTGTACTACTACAATGGTGGATCTTCCGAAAGATTTGATAAACGAAATACTTATAAGACTGCCATTTAAATCACTACTCATGCTAAGAGCGGTTTCCAAAAAGTGGTACTCTTTAATCTCTCGAGACAATGCATTCGCCAAACGTTATCTGAAACAATCATCATATCCGAGTAACTGTAAGACTACTTTCTTTGACCTTGATCCTTCAGATAAAGCTATTTCATTCCGGTTCTCAGATATTGATTACAAATTCAACTTTCCCGCCATAATACCAAAGCCTTGTCAGGTCTTTGGGTCGGCCAACGGATTGATTTGTGTAGCCCCTTTGTATGAAAAGGGCTGCTTTCTGTGGAATCCCTTCATTGGCGAGTGTAAAAGTATTTCCCCAACCGTATCGTTTACGGGTTGTAGGCTATCTGGCTTCTGTTATGATTCAAATTCTGATGATTACAAAATTGTCGGAGTTTGTACTTCTCACTTCACAGTTTTTTCCTTGAAAAATAATTCATGGACAAAAATGGATCATAGTATTTCTTTCAGATACTTTGCAACTGCACCTATCTTCTCCAATGGATCTCTGCATTGGTGTACCGGATCGAAAGTTGTTGCTTTTGATTCAGCTCAAGATCGACTTTTTTACATGGAGATTCCAGCAGAAAAAAGGCCGACACTCAATTTTTTTTTTAGAAAACCGGGTCACATGTTGTTAGACTACCAAGGGTCGTTATGTTTTTCTGATGGCTGCTCTTTTTGGGTGATGAAGGAATACGGTGTCACAGACTCTTGGAAGTTTTTGGATAAGGCACATGTAAAACTTCCCGCGTGGTTTTCGAGTGTAGTTGACAGGAAATCTGAAATTGTAAAATATGTTGGATTTCTACACACAGAATCTCTGATTTCCCCAAATATTTTGGTGCAAAACTGATAAAAGATCAAGAAAACCACTCGTAGATTTTTTTTTCGGGTAAGTATACTTTGGTGTTGCAAGAATCTTCCATTTTACTTTGACTATTGCTATCCAATAATCATTCATTCATTTAGTTGATGATGCTTATGGTATCTGAGTTGCTCACACCTGGATTAGAAGTCTTTTCTTTTTCTTCTTTTGGTTGATTAATTAGAAGTTTTAGTCCCACCTTTCTGTGCATAATCGCGTTGTGCAATCTATGCATTCTACATGATTATATCTGATATAGAAAACACAAAAACGATACCAAAGAATTGTCTAAATCTTTTTTTTTATGCTAGCTTCAAACTAAATAGACAAGTCAATAAATTACATCACAGGTATAAGTTTGTTAGGATACGAGTATACTGCTCTGTGTCGAAAGAATTTTGCGTAATTCCATTTGTTTAAGCTCTTCAGCTTGAGGTGAATGTCATTGGAAATTTGAACTTGCAGTGCTTTGAACTGGTGTTATCTTATTATGTTTGTATAGTAGCCCAATGTTTCCTGGACAAAGACATAAACACAGTGTCAGAGACACGAGTATGCTAGCAAAGAGAAGTGCCCGTTTAACATAAATAGTAGCCGATCCATACGACATGTACTTGTGTCCAAAGCTATAAAATGGCTGTTGATTCCATTGCTTTCCCTGTGTGTCTTGTTCTTTTGTTATTAAAAAGCATGTGTAGAGAAGAGAGAAATCTTTACACCATCTCTAGACAGTATGAAAAAACGGGTTCTTTTCGAGGTTGTTTCGGAAAGGGTTGTCTTGTATTAATCATGCCGTGCAATCTATAGATTCTAAATTGTGTTGTCGTTGTAGAAACTAACTGCTCTAGGTTTTAACTTTCTGTTGAATTACATCATAGGTATAATTTCAATTCTATAATTTCCTCTGTTACATCTAACTGGCCCTTCATTTGTACATGTTCCTTATTGATAACAAGAGTGCATAAAGTGACAATATTTTTTGAATAATTGCTCAGTTTTCTTCTATTTTGTGGCACAGGAGCATCAATCACTTGGCATTGGACAGCTCGATTTCTTCATAAAAGAGCCCTCGGAAGGGATGACAACGAGTACAGGTTGGTTTTAAGCACTTCTCATTAGGCTGTTTTGTTTTTTGTTCCTCAGCTCTTTAATGCATAATCTAAACCATGTAAAGTGTCATAAGCTAGTACCTTTTGTGCAGGCTGTTACGATAAATTCGGTGTGAAGCGAGGACATGAAGATCTTGAGAGAAATATAGAGCAGTATCGGAGCACTCGGATTATTGAGCTGCCAATCGAATGTTGCTTTGAAGAAGAAGAATTCTGCATTGATAGTATCAGAAATACTATATTATGTGCTCTTGTAGTTTATCCTTTTCCATTCATGTTTGCTCATTAAACAAGAATATGTATTTTTGAAGGTTAAGTCAAACTTATTTTAAGTGTGCTTATGTTTTATGATTAAGAAATTAACTTTTTGTCATGCAGTAAATTAAGAAATGAACTTAAGATGGTGGTATTTGAATTTTGATTTATGTGCTTTTTGCGATGCTACTTGTATTTGAATCTGTGGATCATGTTTTCTCTGATTGTGTTGTGGCTAATCGAGCTCAAACTCATTAGTATTTGAGTCGATCCCGAATTCAGTCGATCAAACTGAATTTTCACTGAACTAGTTTACTAGCTATCATGATCCGTTAATGCTCGTAGTTGTCATGTGGGTGTATGGAAAATAAAAAAGGATTAGTAAATTTTTATTGTTAAGTGATTTAAAGCTATTAACCCCTCAAGTTAACTTTAACGGCTTGTATTAAAAGTCGAAAATTCTAAAAGTTAGATCTCTGAAATTATATTTAAGAAAGAATTCGCCCGATTACATAATACTAAAATTTCGGTATAATCCAAATTAGTTCAAGGCAGTTCTGGATATATTTTTCCTTATATTAGCACGATCTTCCGATTCTCAAAGGCTGCAATGTCATAGCTCAGGGTCAATCTGGTACCGGAAAGACCTTCATGATTGCCCTCGTTGTTTGTGAGTAACATAGTAGCAGAGTCTCTTCGATTAAAATGTCATGTCCTGAGCTTGATTCTTGACAAACTCAATATTGTGGGTTGCTTTGATGTCAACTCCTAATTTCACTCCATTCCTAATTAGTATAGACGGTTTTTTTCTTATGTATTAATCAAGAAATTTATAGCATCTTTTTAGGAAATTATTAGGCTGACATTATGGTGAATTTCCTGATTTGAATTGCTGAAACTGATTCTGATTCATTCACTTATTAAGTTATTATATATACTAACCTCGGTTGTGCTTACTAAGCAATGTTTCACGGACGTTTCTAAGTGTATCCGTGAGCTTATGTTTTAGAAATAAGCTGTATCCGTATCAGTGTCCGGTTGCATTGGAAGCTTTAAGAAGCAGCAGCTGCACAGCGATGGCAGCTCGTTCCGAACAGTTGAGTAGCAGTAGGACAACGACAGAGGATCTTTCCGAACAATTGAGCAGAAGCTGCACGACTATGGCGGTTCTTTCTGAAGATTTGGTAGAAGAGATACTTATAAGACTGCCATTCAAATCTCTGCTCACATTCAAAAGGGTTTCCAAAAAATGGTACTCTTTAATCTCTCAAGACAATACATTCGCCAAACGTCATCTCGAACAATCATCTGATCCAAGTCAGAGTATCTTCTTCGTCGTTGATTCTTCAGATAAAGCTATTTCCTATCAGTCCTCAGATATTCATACTCAGAAATTTGATTTTCCTGACGAAATTCCAAAACCCTGTAGTGTTTTCGGGTCAGCCAATGGATTGATTTGCGTAGCCCCTTTGTACGGGAGTGGCTTCTTTCTATGGAATCCATTCATTCGCGACTGTAAAATCATATCCCCGACTGAATGTTTGTCCACTTGTAGGCTATCTGGGTTCTATTATGATTCTAAGTCTGATGATTACAAACTTGTTGGAGTTTGGGCTTCACATTATGCAGTTTTCTCCTTGAAAAACCATTCATGGACGAAACGGGATCATAGTATTTCTTTCAGATCCTTCACAAATTTACCTATCTTCTCCAACGGAGCTCTCCACTGGTGTGGCAACAAGAAATTTGTGGCTTTTGATTTAGCTAAGGAGCAACTTTTTGAGATGGAGACTAAATTCTATTTTCGTTCTTCAACGGAGCTGCTGTTCGACTACCAAGGCTACTTGTGTTGTTTTGATGGCATCTGTTATTGGATGATGAAGGACTACGGGGTTGCAGATTCTTGGGTTACATTGGATTCAAAACATGTAGAACTTCCAGCTTGGATTTCGAGGGTGACTCGGAAGAAAATTGTTGTAAAACTTTTAGGGTTTCTACACACGGAATCCCTGATTTCTCCCAAATGTTTCGGTGCGAACCTGATAAAAGATCAAGAAAACTAATCACAGGTTTGTGTGTAAGTACATTTGCTTTTAAACTTCCATTGGTTTAGTTCTATTTTATGTAGCTAATTGATCTAAACAGGCTCTTTGAGTGCTTTTTTGGACACATTAGTACTCTTTTAGGTGTATGTTTCGTTGTCCTTTGCCTTTACCTCCTTAAATTCGCCTTTCAAGGACGAAATTCGAAGATCAAATGTCGATATAGATGTCAGCTTTATTATATGTTTTTGTTTCTAGCTGTAGATTGTTCATCTTCAGATATACCTTGTGTTAGAACTTAGAAGTTCAACTATTATAGCTTTGGACACAAGTACATGGTGGAAAGTCATATGGATTGGCTACTATTTATGTTACACGGGTACACTCGTAACAAGAAGTGTGCGTTTAACATAAATAGTAGCCGATCCATATGACTTTCTACCATCTTCTTGTGTGTCCTGACCCCGACCCATGTTGATTCCGTTGCATTTTCCTGTGTGTCTTATTCTTTTATTATTAAGAAGCATGTATAGAGAAGAGAGAAATCTTTTCACCATCTCTAGACAGCATGGAAAAACGGGTTCTTTCTGAGATTGTTTCGAAAAGGGTTGTCTTGTATTAATCACGTGGTCCAATTTATACATCCTAAATCGCGTTGCCGTGTCTTTCAAGTATTTGGACTTTGTTTTGAGGGTTCTAACTTCAAACAATTCTATAAATTAATTACATTATAGGTACCTATATTACATCTGCCTGATCCTTCATCAGTACATGTTCCTTATCGGTAACAAGAGTGCATAAAGTGAAAATAATTTTTCGATAATTCCTGAGCTTTCTGTTATTTTAGGCAGGAGAAGCATTCAACTTGCATTGGACATCTTGATTTCTGCATAAAAAAGTTCTCGAAAGGGATGAAAACAACGAGCACACGTTGATTTTAAGCGCATCTCATTAGGCTGTTTCCTTTTTTGTTGGAAACCATTGAAAGACTTATAATCTAGATATGTTTTGTGCAGGGTGTTATCATAAATTTGACGAACTACAAATGAATGTTGCTGATCTGGAAGAAAAAGAAGAATTCTGCCTTAATAGTATCGGAAATACTATATTATGTGCTCTTGTTATTTATATTGTCCATTCATGTTTGCTCATTAAACAAGAATATGTAATTTTGAAGGTTAAATCAAACTTATTTTAAGTGTGCTTATGTTTTATGATTAAGCAATTAACTTAATTATGTTGGTATTTTGAATTTTGATTTCTGTGCTTTTTGGGATGCTACTTGTATTGGAATATGTGGATCATGTTGTCTTTGATTGTCTGATTGTGTTGTGGCTAATCGAGCTCAAACTCGTGAGTTAATATTTGAGTCGATCTCAAATTCAATTTGATCAAACTGAACTAGTTTTAGGTGCTATTGGGTAGATAAATGTAGAATTGAGTGTAAAATTTGAAGATTCTTAAATCGAACAAAATACTTGAATAAAATGATTCAAAAAATCAGATCATATTGAATCAAACCGCATAAAGATTCATAATCACGCCTACTTAAATGAATCAAAATACATTGTATTGTATACTCAATCTCCAATGAGAGTTTGGATTGGGCACAGTCCATCCTATAAAGCCTCTCTTGTATCACATTTTGTTTTAAACCATCTCTTTTCATAGGCCCATATTAAACTGGCCATATTGCCCACACAAGCCCATTACAATAGCTCTTGATATTTATTTATTTTGATATAGGTTCGGGATCGGGTACCTGATAGTTCTAAGTTCGGTTATCCATTCTAGTAGTTCTTAATGAGAAATTTTAGGGTAGATCAAATTCACCATGTGGTACTGGTCTCTATTCACTTAAATTTTGACACATATTAACTTTATACATTATTTTTTATGATTGGAATAATAAGTGTCCAATCATTATTAAGTATGGAGCAGTGCCACATGGTGAGCTTGATTCACCGAAGAAATTCTCGTTCTTAACGGACTTATTGTACATTCTTACTTGCCTGTTTTTTATTAGCTTTGTCTTGTCGGACCACTTTCCTCATCAAAATTGTTAACATTAACACTTTATTCAATATAAAGTTGATAAATTAAGGTTTTTTCAAGAGAAATAACATACAAGGTACGGATTAACAAATTTTGATGTCATATTTTAAATTTTAAAATCCTAATTGGAGTGTTGAACAATTATTTATTAGTATGTTTACAAGAAAAACCTATGTAAATTTCACACCTCGAACAAGTTCTCTACGAAGTGTTGCACACTTCATTAAAAACAGCAGTGTTATAGGCCATAAAGCAATAGAAGATAAATCCAAACAATAGTCAAATTTAATTAATCATTTCATCTGAGATTAAAGATTCAAGCATTAATCACTTACTTCCAAAATTAGGTTATGCATTTTCTTAACAACTTCATGAATAATAGTGTATGTATTAATATGACGTTTTAGCTTAATAGTTTTAGACTCGTTTTATAGGCTCGAGCCAGATGATCTGTAAAATGTGATATTCTTATTATTTTTAATATAAATATTAAATATACATTATAATAAAAAATGTATTTATCCATAAATAAGTTATTTGTTATAATATATATTCATGGAGTAATTACATAGTTTTATTTTGGTTGTTAAAAATAACTCAAATATTGTGTTGAGTATCAAAAATATAGTGTCATTTGAAAATGACATTTCTCCTTTTAGTTTCATGCCAACATTTAAAACATGTATTGCAATCACACTCAATCTCAAATACTAATGTTGAATTAGTCATTTTGAGCTTCCAAGTTAAGCACAATATTTGTTTAGCATTTTTCGGGAAACTTGATTGGAACTTAATGGTCATTGATAAGCTACCAGTTTAGCTATATTGTTTTGCATGATAAAATATTTAACATTTTTTATAAGCTTCATGCATGTTAACTTCTTGAATTTATCTAAAACAATTATTTCTCTAAATTTTCACTTTATACATTTTGAAACCTTCATCAACTTAATTAAATTGTATTCAATTGATTCAAAAGTTGTCCAAAACACTTGATTGGCATTTTGTACTTTTTATGTTGTTGTGATAGCTCTGTTGAATTACTTAAAGCGTAACAAATTGATCTATTGGTCATATATAAAAATATAAATTGAAGTTACTGGTAAAAGTTAGATGAGATTAATGAGAGTGACGAATGAAAAGTAAAATAATGAAAATAAAAGTTAAAAGTTCATAATGTTTATGAATTTATAGAATTGAATGGAGATGAATGAATGTAAAGTAGTTAAAAAGTTTACACTACTTATATTAGCATCAGATTTGAATGTTAAAACTTTCAAGTCAGTAAAAGTAAAATGTTAATTGTGTAAACTTTCATTTACTTTTTCAAAAACACTCTCAAAATTTTACATTTTATTATTTCTTTTAACTTTTTTTTAATTGGTTGGAGCTAAGTTTTTAGGAAAAATATAAATAATATTTAATTTCATTGCTAGGCAAGGAAATGACAAAAATAGACTAGAGTGAGCTTATCTGGCCCACAATTTTAAATAACAAAAGAAGGACCAAATCCGGTGAGCTCTGCATCTGCATTCTGTGCATGCCTCCACCGAGTCAGCAGAAACACATCCTTTTTATAGTTGATGATTCAATCCTAAGATGACTCTTTCCGTCGGGAGTAGTCCCCGTAAGCACGATGATGATCAAGTTAGTATTTAGTAGAAATACTAAGAATGCTGAGGAAAGACAGAAAATTGTATCATAAATGTAGTATTGTTTAACCTTTATTGAGACATTTCACGACACGTTGAAGTCCCATTTTCGCCTTCCCTTAGTTGAGTCGTGGTGCGTTGTAACCAACTCATCAATAAGCCATTGCTCTGCTCACTGGATCGGTGGGTCCAATTGGGTAGGATTTTGGGTGTGGGTTTTACCATGATACTTGATCCATCAATAACTATTTTTTTTTTCTTATCACAAGTTAAGATTGAATTATAGATAACAATTGAGAACAAATTTAAGATATTTTGTTGTATAAGAATACAACAAATCATCTCCAGCAATTTTAAAGAACAAAATTCATAAGGCCATTATAATTATTTTCACATTTTTATATTTTTTCCCTTTTTCAACTCATTCATGAATTAATAACCATTAGGTATAACAAAAGAAAAAAAAAATTATGTATAACAATATACCGAAATAATAACTGTAAGTATGTAGGAATTTATAATATGGAAACTAGATAGAGTAAACAACATTCGTATAAAAAATATATACTTCAATTTGTAGAAACACACTGTAGTCACGATGACTTGAAAAGAAAGAACTTGCAATATTTGTTATCAATCAAGAGTTTGATTATCTTTATAATACTACGAAATTTAACTTCTCAATCTTCCATCCGTAGTTTGAGATTCCTTAAATCATATATTTACATATTTTTGTTAGAAATTAATATAAAAGTTAGTCATTTGGGTCTTAACTATCGACTCAAACTTTTAACTTAATCGGTTAATTGACATAATGTCAAAGTCAATATGATTGAAAGGTTATGAATTTGAATCATGACAACCTAAATATGTATGCGTCAAACTTAATGCACATTCGCGTGGTGGGTTGTGTTAGAGATCTTGTTGTAAATGAAGGTCGTCTGACCCCACTTAGACACTCAAAATTGAGTTTTCAATTTGGACCGATTATGCGTTTAAAATATGACCTATCCCCAAATAATTCCATGACTAATTTCCAATTAATCTTCAAAAGACCTCAACCACTTGACTAGCGTCTAACGTCTTTTATTATGTTATAAAAGATTAATATAAAAATGTCGTCGATGGTAGCTCTAACTCACACTTTTATTTAAATCAGTTAATTCACAACTTTTAAGTTTTTATGTTTATTAGTATCATCTATCTCCTAATTAGATTTTGCTAGTGACATTATTTGAGTTTCCTAGTGACATTTATTTTATTTAGTAACAAAATGCAAGGGTAGTTCCGACATTTAAATTACATTATTTACAAGTTAAAGACTCATTTCCTTAAATTTCCTTCATCACTATATAAAGTGAACAACTTAATCAAACACTAATCCAAAATTAGAACAGCCTTTTACTACTAAATAACCTCCTCCATTTCTCTCTCTCCTTTTCTTCTTCACACCTCAGAGTTGTCTTCTGTGTGTCAAAGTTGCAATCTTTTTCAATGCATCATCTTCTCCATCATCTTTAACCAAACCCCTCTTTTTCCCCACTCAAAATGCTGCCGTTTTGGCCCTTCTTGATCATCTTAGCAGTAACTTTGTCGGTGGTTTCTTCTTCAACTCTTCTCCCTCTGGAGAGGGTTTTTCCACTGAACCAGAGAGTCCCACTTGATCAACTCAGAGCTCGTGATAGAGTTAGACACGCTCGTCTCTTGCAGGGGTTTGCTGGTGGTGTTGTTGATTTTTCAGTTCAAGGGACTTCCGATCCTTATCTTGTTGGGTAACTTTTTGAATTCTTTGATTGGGTTCTTTAAAAGATTGAGAAGTTTGCATTTTGAAGTGTTTGATGAACTGGGTTGTGTTTGGAATTGGCTAATTGTGGTTATTTGGGTGAGATTTTGGGTTCTTGGGAAGTTGTGTGTGTTGATTATTGTTGTGTTTGTTGAAATTCCTGAGTAATTTACTGGGTTTTTGAGGTTGGTTAGATTAATTTAGTGCATTGTGAAGTGTTTGATGAATTTGGTTGTGTTTGTAAAAGACTAATTGTGGTTATTTGGGTGAGATTTTCTGGTTCTTGGGAAGTTGTGTGTTATTTTGAGTATTTGGGAATTGGGTTGTGTTTGTAATTGGCTAATTGTGCTTTGTGTACTTGTGTATGTTGATTTTAGTATTTGATGAATTGGGTTGAGTTTGGAATTGACTAATTGTGCACATTTAGAAAGAAAATGAGATTTTTCAGTTCTTGTCAACTTATGGTGTTACTTTTAAGTATTTGGTAATTGATGTTTGTTTTACTGAGTTTTTGAGGTTACTTAGTTTGTATAATGGAATTAATTTACTGCATTGCTCAGTATTTGATGAATTGAGTTGTGTTTGTAATTGACTAATTGTGCATACTTTGGAAGAAGACGGGATTTCTCTGCTCTTGTCAACTTATGTGTGTTTATTATGAGTAATTGGGAATTGATGTTGTTGTGTTTGTTGAAATTCCTGAATAATTTACTGGGTTTTTGAGGTTACTTAGTTTGTATGATTAAATTAAATTTTTTTACTAATTTTGTTTTTGGTGTTCTTTCTGTGGTTGTTCTTTGTGATTCAGGAACAGTGAACATCGAAATCCATTGTAATATATCTGTCTTGGATTCACTTCAAGCTGTTTCGTTATCCTTAGGATGAGATCCACAACTGTTTTTCTTTTACTATGGTGTTTTACTGCATAAATTAACTATAATTTGCTGTTTTTTCTTCTCTATATTAGACTTTATTTTACCAAAGTGAAGCTGGGCTCTCCTCCAAGAGTATTCAATGTGCAAATTGATACAGGAAGTGATGTCTTGTGGGTTACCTGCAGTTCCTGCAGCAATTGCCCACAAACCAGTGGCCTTGGCGTAATTCCTATTTCTTTCCTCGTCTTTTTAAGACTAGGGCCCTTGTAGTTGGTCAGATAATTCGAATTTAAATTTGAGATGTCTCCTTAGCATCTAACTTGCTTAAAGTGACCTATTCGCCTCTTGAACTTACGATTCAAATTGTCCAAATCTCTACTTTGCTTTTTGTCATGTAAGACTTAGGACGTAAACCGTGTTACTTTAAGCAAGTTGGGAGGCTAATGAGATATTTCCAGCATTCAGAATCAGATTATTTGGCCAAGTACATGGGGCTCGGGACTCATTTATTAAGCCCTATTTAGAATGAGATTTTGAAGGCTGAAAAACTGAAACTTTTTTAACAGGTGCAGCTCAATAACTTTGATACCACTAGCTCATCAACTGTTGGGCTAGTCCCATGTTCACATCCTATTTGTACTTCAGCAGCTCAAACCACAGCTGCCGAATGTCCTCCTCAGGGTAATCAATGTAGTTATTCTTTCCAGTATGGAGATGGAAGCGGGACATCTGGCTATTATGTATCGGATACGTTTTATTTTGATGCTGTTTTGGGGGAGTCCTTGGTTGCCAACTCTTCGGCTTCTGTTGTCTTTGGGTAAGCTCTTTTGGCATATATTGGGAATCGGATGCAGCAATCTAAACTGTTCACTTTCTATTCTTCCAGTGAAATAGATCATATGCAGTTGACATGAAACTAGCATGATGAGTAGTTGCACTAATAAACTTCCCGATGAAATAGTAGTGCTTGCCAAAATTTTACAATTCAAGATGGTGCCTTTTTGGTACTCCAATGCTTTATTAATGATGTGTCTGCTAAATAAATCCTTCTTGTTGGCCCATTTGGCAATACTAGAAAGGATGTCCTTTGCTTTACATCTTTATTTAAACACTTAACTTCATGCTTGAGTTAAATTGTTCCAGACCGAGAATTGTTCTAATTTGTGGTTGTTTCTTTAATCGTATTAATCTGGATGGTGTTCTTTGGAACAGATGTAGCACATACCAGTCGGGGGACCTTACTAAGCCAGATAAAGCAGTTGATGGGATATTTGGGTTTGGCCAAGGTGATCTTTCAGTCATATCACAATTATCTTCACATGGGGTAACACCCAGAGTATTCTCTCATTGCCTGAAAGGAGAGGGTAGCGGTGGTGGCATATTGGTACTTGGTGAGATTTTGGAGCCTGGAATAGTTTACACTCCCCTTGTTGCATCACAGTACGTCTTCTCTCCTAAGAATCTCGTTCTGTACTTACAAATTTGTTGCTTTAATTATCCATTGGTCAACTACTTTGACCTTGCTTTTCCCAAATGTTTGATTACTTGCTCAAAATTTTCAGGCCTCATTATAACTTAAATCTGCAGAGCATTGCTGTAAACGGGCAATCATTAGCAATTGACCCGACAGCGTTTGCAACCTCAAATAACCGAGGAACTATTGTTGATACCGGAACAACATTGGTATACCTTGTCGAAGAAGCTTATGTTCCTTTTGTCAGCACTGTAAGTAATTTACTGTTAATTTATTGAAATTGGATCAACATTTCATTTCTCCTATTGAAATGTTTTTACAAGTAACGGTTCAAAATGACCCGGCAGAAAGGGCTTTTGATCATTTATAAACGGAGGAATGAAATTTGTCTGCAGAAGTTTTTAAATAATGAACCTGAAGGTCAGTTTGCTTTCTGAGCAGGTAACTGATGCGGTTTCCCAATACGTAACTCCTACGATATCTAGAGGGAACCAATGTTACCTAGTCTCTAGCAGGTTCAATCTTCTCTTTTCTTTGACATAAGATTAGGTTTTGCAATCATGTGTTATTATTCTTAACTGAAAAAGAATCCGTTTTGTTTCACATGCAGTCTATCTGAGGTTTTTCCTCCAGTCAGTTTCAATTTTGCTGGTGGTGCATCTATGTTGTTAAAACCGCAGGAGTACCTCATAAATATCGGTTATGTTGTAAGTTATTCCACATATTAGCTTTTGATTATTCATTTCTTCAATCTATTGAATTGTATGTGTTTCTAACTACTCAATTTTGACAAAGCAGGATGGTGCTGCAGTGTGGTGTATCGGATTCCAGAAGGTTACAAACGGAGTAACGATTTTAGGAGGTTAGATCTATCCCTTTCTTTCCCGCCCATATTTCTTTTGCATTCGTACTTGTTCCATAAGGATGAGCGTTTGTTCATTATTAATCCAAATTTTCCACAATATTAGAAGGGTGCAGCAAATTTGATAGGGGTGTTAAAATGGATTGTCGTGTCACAGTTGTGCTATCGTTGCTATGTAATCTGTATATATTCCACATGATTATATCAGATGAAGATGTAAAAAAAATAAAATAAAGATAATTGTGTCAAATGGGTTGTAGCAAATATCCCTTCTTTATGATGGTTGTTGATAGGGGGTGTTAAAACGGTTTTCGGGTCATAGTTGTCTTGTGTGATCTGTATACTCATAGCTGCGCCAAAGAAAAGAATAGAAGAAGCATCTGACTCCTTCGTGCATGCTCCACTTTCATGATTATATATGATAAACATGTAACAAAATGGTAATTATGTCAAGGGGTCATAGCAGACGGGTTGTCTCTATGAATCGTGTGTAGTCTTGTTAGAAATTGAAAACCCCTAACGGTTGAATATTAATTTTGTTTTCTTTATTGCCCAAAAAATAGCCTCTCCTTTTACCTATTTAACTTCTGAAATGAGTTCGTTTTTTCGTGTCTTTTCTCCAACTTTCAGATCTGGTTCTAAAAGACAAGATTTTCGTATATGATTTGGCTCGTCAACGAATTGGATGGGCTAACTACGACTGTAAGTCCACTGTCTTCCTCCAATATTCTCCTTCATTTGTTTGATACTCTCTCGCCATATTCCTCTTATATCTATTCCAAAACTCTCGTCTTGTCAGGCTCGTCATCCGTCAATGTCTCTGTAACTTCTAGTAAAGACTTCATAAATGCTGGACAACTAAATAGTGCGAGCAACTCCTCAAAAGATCTTCTCTTTAAACTACTACCCCTTAGCATTGTAACTCTGATACTACTGCACATATTACCACTAACGGACTTCCGGATTGTGTAATTTAAACCTCTCTAAGTTTGGAAGTTCGATTCTTTTTCTTGTTGGAATTAGCTGAGCTGGCATTTATTTATTGCGGTCAGCATGCCACGTCATCACAGAGTTATTCTTCCCTACCAACAGCAGCATTTTTCATGTAAAGGATCTTCTTCCAGCTTGAACTACACCAGAAAAGTGTAAATTAACTCCACTTATGTTCAGATACTGTACGAGTAGAGTAGTAGTAGTAGTAGTAGTAGTAGTAGTAGTAGTAGATTGTTTGCTAAACGGATCAAAGCATTGTGCTGGTTGCTAGAGGCTAATCTCGTGAAAGGCGAGGTTTTGGTTTTCACGAGTCGTTTTGCGACAGCTAGAGATTTTAGGACTTCTTCCATTTTTTTTCTTTCTTAGATCAGCTACAAAAGGGGTTGGTGTTCTTGAGCTTTGTTATATATATGTTTGTTGTATTCTTTTGCCTTGGTGAAGTGAAGGTTGTAATATGTTGCTCTTTTTCTTACTATGAATTGTTTGGAAGCTCTAATGAAATACAGGAAAGCAATTCCATTTTACTCTTACCGTACTTATCCTTCATTTACACGAGATTATTGTTCGTTTTACTTAAGCTTTAACGTGTTTGGTTAAGATTGAGCTTCTTAATGTGCTAGTGACTAGCAATCATTTATGACTGAAACTTGACCTTTTAAGTAGACATAATTATATATATTGGGAAGTAGCTTCTCGGGCTGCCAAATATAAGGAAATAATGAAGATGATTTGCATATTTTTACAGAGTGTAAATCAAATTATGAAATTCTATTATGGAGGACCAAATTAATATAATTAAATCAAATATGATTTTGAAACGTTAATTCTAAATTGAATAATTAGACAAACTTTTTTAAAAAAATAATATTTCCAAACAAACTTTGAGCATATTAGTAGCATCTTTCTCTTTTGTCTAGTTAATTATAACGAAAGAGCCTTGTAATAAATTGTTTTTCAAAACAAAAGAAGTAAAGAGTAAAGTTTGACAAAAATAAAGGAGTAATAAATAATTTTGGCTAGTAACAGAAGGTGCAAAGAACGAGCTAAAGCAGCGCGTGGCAGTAGTTGTAGAGAGTGAAGCATGATAGTAGGTAACGGCCGGGCATGCGTCCATGCAAAAATACACACACGCCAACTACATTTCTCTCTCTAAAAACTAACCTTCATTTCTCTCTCTAGAATGACTCCTGAAAACAAACAAACTTAACCGCATTTTTCTCTCAGAGCCAGAATTTGTCCTCTCTGTTCTTGATTCTGAATCTCACTCTGTCATTTTTGATCTCTGGTTACTGCATTTGCTGAATCGGGAACAATGGCGGTTCCGTTGTCGGCGCCGGCGTCTCTGTACGTGGGAGACGTGCACCCTGACGTGACTGATGGTCAGCTCTTTGATGCGTTCTCGGAATTTAAGAGCCTGGCGTCTGTTCGTGTTTGTAGAGACTCATCTACTGGCAGGTCTCTCTGCTACGGTTACGTCAACTTTATATCTCCTCAAGACGGTAATATCATATCGTCTTCTCTTCTTTCATTTTCTCATACTTTCTGATATCTTCTTCTTAGTTTTAGTGTTTTGAGCTAGAAATCTTGTTTGGCAAATCGATGTTTGTTTGATTTAGTTTCTCAAATATACATTTTATCTCATGTTCTACAGATTTATTATGATTTAGTTTCTCAAATATACATTTTATCTTAATTTCAAGATTAAAAATGCAGATTGATTGATTTGCGCGATTATGATTATGAATGTGGTGCGTTTAGTTTCTTGGAGAGTATCATTGCTGCATCTGAGATTGGACCCTCCTTGTTTTACTGTTTATATTATTAATCACTAAACTGAAATTTTCATTTCAGTTATTAGATTTTGAGTGTCCAAGAACTAGTCAATACAAAAATTTTGGTCCGAAGTCACTGACGGTGAATTTCTTGTTCTATAACTCACCGACGGGAATTTATTGTTTGATGATATGGTAGCTCTATGTTTAGGTGTTTCATGACATTAGTATGTTCTTCTTTTTTTCTTTTTTTTTTCATGGAAGTTTGAATAGTTTAATGTTGGTGTGGACATTAATAAAAGGAAGGTTTCTTGATCAAGATGGTGAAGAGGAGAAAATTCTATATATTATGTTTGAGAATTTGCTGCGTTTCTTTTCTAATATTGCATTTTTCAAACTTGAGTATAGCTCTTGGGGCTATTGAGACGAAAAATAATACTGCCTTGAACGGAAAGTTGATGAGGGTCATGTGGTCAGACCGTGATCCTGATGCGAGAAAAAGTGGAAAAGGAAATGTGTTTGTTAAGGTATATCACATTTTTTATATGGATAGTAGTTAGAATTTACTACTAGATTGCAACTCTGTTTAGTGTGATTCTGAACATGACTTGAATATTTTTGGTTTGTATTAAAGAATCTGAGTGAGTCGGTTGATAATACCGGACTTCAAGCATTGTTTGGCAAATTTGGAACTATAGTATCTTGCAAAGTTGCTAGGTTTGAGGATGGAAAGAGTAAAGGCCATGGCTTTGTTCAATTTGACTCTGACGAAGCTGCAAATTCTGCTATTGAAAATCTAAACGGCTATCTTGTTCATGACAAACAGATGTAAGTTCTCCATATTTCGGCTTGTCAAGTAATTACTGTCCAAGGTTGTTTTCCTAATAATTTGATCTTAACTTAAATTTGTGGATCAGATATGTCGGGAAGTTTCTTAAAAAGAGTGATCGAGCTCTACCAAGTCCTGATGCTAAATATACAAATTTATATGTGAAAAACTTGGATCCTGAAATATCGGAAGAGCTTTTGAAGGAGAAGTTCTCTGAATTCGGGAAAATCGTTAGCTTGATGATAGCAAGGGATCAAAATGGATCCTCAAGAGAATTTGGCTTTGTCAATTTCGAGAATCCAGATGATGCTAGATTGGCAATGGAAAGATTGAATGGAACTGAACTTGGTATGCTATGCCCCCTTTTATATTTAATTAAGAACTGCTAGTGGTTGTCCAGTGTCATTGTGTCTGTTTCTATATTTCTTTAGCTATATCCATGTTTCACCATGTCTGATTTGTGCAGGTGCTAAGGCTCTCTATGTGGGAAGGGCACAAAAGAAAGCAGAGCGTGAACAGGTTTTACGTCATATGTTCGAGGAGAAACGCAAGGAACAGATAATGAAATTTCAGGTATTCTACAGCCACTTTTTCATGGTTTTTTGCTCCTCAGCACAGAACAAATCAGAAATTTCAACCTGCTTTTAGAAAACAATGAAATTATTACATAGTATAGGCCTAGGACCATAAATAAAGCCATTTGAGAATGGAGATCTTTCCTAACAAGGAAAATGTTCTGTTTTGGATATTAGAAAAGCTGAAGTTTTTGAACTTAAAGATTAAAAGCGAAGTATGGCCTAATGCCCATGCATTAACTTGTTTGTTTTGCTCTATTATTTTCCTTTAATGTATTCTAATGTTCTTCAATTTCAGGGTTCAAATGTATACGTGAAAAATATTGACGACGATGTCACCGATGAAGAGCTGAGAGAACACTTCAGCAAATGTGGCATGATTACATCTGCAAAACTTATGAGAGATGATAAAGGTAGAAGCAAGGGGTTTGGATTTGTTTGCTTCTCCAGCACTGAGGAGGCCAATAAAGCTGTGGATACCTTTCATGGTAAGATATAACATGCCTGTTAGTCTTTAATGAGATAAACTGCAGCTTTGGTATAAAAAGATATGAGTATAATTCGAAACAACAGTTGACTGAAGTTCAGCAATAACTAGCAAGCTCTCATTATTAAAAAAATATATGCTCAGTTTCTGAAATGAAGAATGATAATCTTTCGAGTAATTCACATCTATATATAAAATAATCAATGTAATATGTGGTGAGAAAATCCAAATACAGCTAACATGCTGCTACCTAGCTTCCTTTCTAGTTTCTCTATGTATATTATGGGTAATAAAAATCAAGTGGACTCTTGTGTCATCATAATGTCAAGATTGAATAGAAGAGTTCTCCAAATTTTTGTATATGGCAATGGTGCATCTTACTCACCTGAAGTATTTATAATTTATAATTAATACTCAGAAAATTGACTGGTCTTTTTTGTACTATGCTGATGTAGCATCTTACTAGAAACTTATGAGACATAGTCATCAAAAAATATTTATGAGATTTATTTGCATTAGGAATGATTCCACTACATTTCACATTCCATTCTCACAAACTACTTTGCAATATTATTTAGTGTTCAACTCATCAAAATTTACGAGTTAATACTTTGCAAATGTCTTATCATATCTCTAAATTCGTGCTTTGACAGGTCAAATGTATCACCGCAAACCATTATATGTGGCTATTGCTCAGAGGAAGGAAGACAGACAAGCACAATTGCAGCTGCACTATGCTCACAGAATAGCTGGATTAGCTGGACCCTCCACTCCTGTCATTCCTGCTGGATATCCTACGTTATACTATACAGCTCCTTCCAGTGTTGTTTCTCAAGTACCTCCCAGACCAGGGCTAATGTACCAGCCTTTGGGTATGAGGCCAGGATGGAGGGGTAATGGGTTCGCACCCCCAGCCAGACCGTCCTTCCCACCCTCACAAATTCCAGTTGAGTGTTACGTTTTACTTCTCTGATAAGATCTTTATGCATCTATTAATGGAGCTTCTTACGACGTTACCTCCCTTTTCACTATTTAATTTTCCTTGGACACCATAGAATTTGGGCTTAATTAGGGATCCTTGCCAATTCTTACAGATGCCTAACAGTCAAAGACCACAGAAGCAGCAGAGCAGAGGTAGGATGAATGGCAATGCTTTTCCTCAGGGTAGTGCTCATTCTGTCTCGCATATTCCACCACCCGCACAGCCACTAAATCCTTTGAAAGATTCCAGCAACCAGGTTTCACTTTTTTCTCCTACTTTTCTTTCATATGCTGGACTTTACGCTTGATTTATGTGCTACCAGATAACTTTGTGCTGTTAACGAGTTAAGAATTCTAATTTGGACATGCCATTTATCTCGCAGCGGGCTGGTCAGGCCAAGTATGTACCAAACAGTCGTACTCGTGAAGTTAGCAAAGGATCTTCAGTCTCATCTACTGGAACCAATTCTCTTGGTTCTGTGTCACAAGGATCAGGCCTGAGTAGCATGCTTTCTGCCGCTACCCCGGAGGAGCAAAAACAGATTCTAGGAGAGCAGCTTTATCCACTTATCCAGAAACACAAGGTAATGATAGCTAGCAACTACTTATCGTAATGAGCTACTGTGACTAGCAAAATTATGCTAGATATTTTAGAATATTTCCTTTCATCCGTGCATTTTTACTATTAAGGTTTACACATAGTTGAATCTTTATTCTCAAATTCTGAAGCATAAACTAAACTTATATACCTCATATCTTGCCTGCAGCCTGATCTTGTCGCAAAGATTACGGGGATGCTTCTGGAGATGGACAACTCAGAACTGCTTCTGTTGCTGGAGTCACCAGAATCTCTGGCTGCAAAAGTCGATGAAGCCGTGCAGGTGCTCAAGATTGCCAAGACAAAAGTGTCCGGCCAAGAAACCGTCCACTCAAATTACCTCTCTGCTGGGGTTGCAGTCAATTGAATAGCAACATGGTTAAAATACTAGAGGTTATGGCATGTCTATGCTACTTGAGAGCAAAAATTTTGATACCAGGAAATTTTCTCATTTCTGCACTTAAATACGTAACTTTGAATTCTAGAGCAAGAATTTTGCAGTTTTATGGAACATTATATTTTCATCCTATTTGGATGTTACAGAGAAATCTCGTAGGAGATGACTTAATGATCCGAAAACTCTTGTTTTCTGTTAGAAATGTTACAGAAATAAGCATGAAACCAGATTCTAAGAAGGTAATTGCTTAAGCAGATTCGTTTTCCTTTTGGTTTCCCTGGTTGGGTAGTAACTTGAGGTTGAATATGAAAAGTCATTCTGCTGGTGAATATTGTTGAAGGACTAGAAAAGTTTTAGATCATTAGTATTGAAGTCCTTATCCGGTATGATCTCATCTCATCTCATCTCATTTATCTAGTTTTATATGTTAGAAAAATATTTTAGAATGTTTGATGTAGTTGATGTAAGTAAAATGTTCATGCATAAGTTCATGTACAAATACTATTAGTTCATACAATTCTGTTCACATGCACATTAATGTGTAAGTAATATTCTACACATTCACTTTAGGATTAAATGATGTGGCATGTTAACTTGTTGACTTTGATGATGTGACATAATAAAATATTAATTTTTTGATGACATGTCAGGTTGACTTGATGATGTGACAAATATTGTTACTCAATTTCTTTTATTTGTCAACTTTGTAAACCACATTCCTTTATTTGCAAAAAATGAAACCACATCACTCTATTTGTAAAACATTGAAACCACAAGAGTTTTATTTGTACTTTTTCCAAATAATAATTTAGCAATTGGCGTTATATTATTTTACTATCTTTTACTATGGCAAATAATATATACAACCCAATGAGTTGTATATAAGCATTTAATGCTCTACATTTTTCTTATATTTTCAATAAAAGATATTATAATTTTGAAAAAGTCATTTATTGCATTGAAAATACACAATATATTAATTATTAGTGTATGTAGAAATTAATTCTAAGTTATATTAAATAAATAGAAACTATTTTTATAATCAAGGATCAACGGGTTGTACAAATATTTTTAAAATCAACGGTTAACGGGTTGTTATTTGGAGTTTGTTAGGGTATAATAAAAATAGATCGACTTTTATAATTAATGGTTAACGGGTTGTTGCTAAAGGTAGAGTATTATTAGAATAAATTATAAATAAGAGTTAAAGGAGTTGTTGCTAGTTAGGTATAGAAAAATCGAAACTACTTTTAATTTATAATTATAAAAATACATACTATCACTTATTATAAAGTTTTTTGAAAAACTAAATCAATATTAATCACTACCATTAACTGTTAACTAATATTAATGGAAGAAGGAGTTTTATTTACAGCCCAATGGGCTGTAAATATCAGTACCCACTTTCTATTTAGATTAGGATTCACTTTAAATAAAAAAATTCTATTTAAACTCTTCCGATTTTTTTTATTGTTGTCGAGAATTTTAAAGTGGACTGACTCCGATAAATTGAGAAGATCTATTTTTCTGACCCTCATCGCCGGCGCCGGAAACCTGATGGGGAAGAAGGAAGATAAGAGCGTGTCTTCATCTTCCAAACGAAGGAGAAGAGACTCGTCTGATTCCGACTCCGATGACTCCGATTCTTCTCGAAGGAAGAGTAGCTCTAAGCACAGAGAGCGGAAGAAGAGCTCTTCGAGAAAGATCTCAGAAGAAGAAATTGCTGACTATTTGGCCAAGAAAGCTCGTAAAAAGGTAACTTCTTTTCGTTTCTGTTTACAAAATTAGGGTTTTGAAATTAGAGTTTGCACATTGAAAAATTGCAACTGCAAAACCTAATATAGTATAACCAGTATGGACACTTCACAAGCCCCTCATCATGCCCTATGTATACGTGAAGTTTTCTATAATGTTTGTTTTTAGCTACGTATCATCATATATGTTTTTGTCTGTGTGTTCAATGCATCTTTTGTATCTGCTGGGGAAATCAGTAACTGGAAATATTTTCTGAAGCTTACCACTATTAAGATTTTCTTTTTATGACTTGTGGTTTTGACTCGTGTAGGCCACGAAAGTTGCCAAAAAAGTCAAGTCTGACACTGGGTATTCAAATGATTCTAATCCATTTGGTGATTCTAATCTCAATGAGAAGTAAGTTGTTTTTTCAAAAATTATTTTATCAGTTAGTCTGGCTCTTTCTTTGCTACTTTTGTTAAAGCTAACTGGAATTTTATGTTTCTTATAGATTTGTCTGGAGAAAAAAGATTGATGTTGATGTTTCTCGAGGTGTATCACTTGATACGTTTTCAGTTAAAGCTGAGAAGCAGAGGCAGAGAGAAAGAATGGTATGAATTGCATTGATCTTCTATGGTTAAGTTGATAGCAATTTTTTAACAAATAACATTTACGTTGTTAATAAACTGAAAAAATAACACATTGAAAGCTAGTTCAAAACCATCTTGTTTAGATATAACTACTGATTACATTTAAGTCGTTATGGCATTAGTTGTGAGTTTCTGTGTGTCATGGGGGCTGGTACTGTTTTTGGCCTCAAGAGTCTCAAGATAATTACATATTGTGCACCTTTGGTTGCCAAATTCATAAACATGGCAAGAAGTCGATGGACTTTAATGTATGTGCCAATTTTGAAATGCAGGCAGAGATTGAAAAGGTGAAAAAGAGAAGAGAGGAAAGGGCACTGGAAAAAGCAAGGCACGAAGAAGAAATGGTATTTGAACTGCCTCTTTACATTAGTGAAACTTAATGGTTCTGGTGTCTTGATTTGGTCAATTTCGTACATTCCATGGTTTTTAATTCATTTCATTCTGCAGGCTCTGCTGGCCAGAGAACGTGCAAGGGCTGAGTTCCAAGATTGGGAGAAAAAAGAAGAGGAGGTACGTATCATTGCATGTTATATTTGATTTCATTTCTACCTTGTCAAATCTTTGTTATTTATTTGTCTAAGGAGTTAATATGTATTCGATCTACAGTTTCACTTTGATCAAAGCAAAGTGAGGTCAGTTATCAGGATGCGTGAAGGGAGAATGAAGCCTATAGATGTTCTGTCGAAGCACCTTAATGTTGCAGATGATTTGGATATTGACTTAAATGAGCCATACATTGTTTTCAAAGGTTTAACTGTAAAGGAGATGGAAGAGCTTCGGGATGACATTAAAATGCATTTGGATATGGACCGGACAACTCAGACGCACGTTGATTATTGGGAGGTAACTATCATTTTCTTGTTCATGATGTATGCTCTTGGGACTTCGTATCTTCTAAATAGTTGATGCTATTATAAGATAAGTTAGAAAGTTTTTTGAGCTTCAATAACATCCAACAGTCAATCAATGATTATTATTGGACTCGTTTTGATTGATTGTAAGAGCACTACCTGAAATTTATAGATATTCTGGTCAAGTGCCTTTGTGGATTTGTTGCCATGCTATCGAGTTTAATTTGTATTGACCAGTTCCTGAATATATGCAAAATTTATTTATAGGCACTTTTGGTGGTCTGTAATTGGGAGCTAGCTGAATCTCGTAAGAAGGATGCACTAGATCGAGCTAGGGTGCGTGGGGAGGAACCTCCTCCAGAGGTTCTTGCAGAAGAAAGGGGACTGCATTCTAGCATTGAAACAGACGTCCGAAATCTTTTGGAAGGGAAGAGCTCAAATGAGCTTGAGGCGTTACGGTCACAAATAGAGGCACAAATGAGTTCTGGTTCCGCAAAAGTAGTGGAATACTGGGAGGCTGTCCTCAAACGACTTCAGATCTACAAGGCAAAGGTAATTATTGCTCGAAGACCCTCAACTTGTTTTGCTGCAACTGTGGACTCCCTTATTTTCATGGACCTTATTCTTATATTGGCAATGGTAGGCTTGTCTGAGGGAAATTCACGCTAAGATGTTACGTAAGCATTTGCAACTCCTTGAGCCATCTTCGGGAGATCGTGATAAGCTGGAAGATGATCGTAGTTTGACGCCTATTCAGGAAGAGAGTGAGCACGAACACGAACACGATATAAAAGGTATGTCTGCTATTCTTGTGTTGTTTTTTGGGCAAAAATCAGGTTTGCTTTCAGAAGATTGGACCAAAATTCTGCTAATGTTTTTCAATGTTGTATAGATGCTGAAACATTTTCCCCAGAGCCCATTGTGGAGGAAACTCACGCGCCGGAAGAAGAAGAAGAAGACGAAGAAGAAGAAGAAGCTGGTTCGTTTTCTCCCCAACTGTTACATGGTGACGACAATGAAGAAGCAATTGATCCTGAGGAAGACAGAGCCATATTGGAAAGAAAACGTATGGCTGTGCGAGAGGAACAACAAAGACGGATTCAAGAGGCTATGGCATCGAAACCGCATCCACCAGATGATAACTTTGAGATGAAAGCCATTAAAGCTATGGGGATCATGGAGGAAGGTGATGCAGTATTCGGCTCTGGAGCTGAGGTGAATCTGGATTCACAGGTAACTGACCCGAAACAGAAAAACAAAAAACAGTATTCGGCTTTTGGGTCTTCTTTTCACGCTTCTTACTATTTGATTTTGTTTCCAGGTATATTGGTGGCATGATAAGTACCGACCAAGAAAGCCAAAATATTTCAACCGTGTTCATACTGGATACGAGTGGAATAAATACAACCAAACTCATTATGATCATGACAATCCACCTCCAAAGATTGTGCAAGGATATAAATTCAACATCTTCTACCCGGACCTTGTCGACAAGATAAAAGCTCCAAATTATACAATCGAGAAAGATGGGAACAGTGACGAGACTTGCATTATAAGGTTCCATGCCGGACCGCCTTATGAAGATATAGTAAGTTATCTCCTTCCATCTGAGGTTGTCCCATCCAGTTTTGCGTTGACATCATAGATTTAATTTTATTTGATCTCATTTCTGATGAACATTAATGCTACTTGTTTTGATAGGCTTTTCGAATCGTAAACAAGGAATGGGAATACTCGCACAAGAAGGGATTCAAATGCACATTTGAACGAGGAATCTTGCACGTTTACTTCAACTTCAAACGGTATCGCTACAGAAGATGATGTTCATTACATGATTTTTTGGTTGTTTTCTTCTGTATGAATTGTAGATTATATTACTAAGACCAGTGGAATCTGTTCATTTTTTTCATTTCACACAAAAATATCTGAAAAAGAAGGTTAAATTTTTAATAGAAATCTAAGTTGTCTCAGAATTACATCAAACAATGTTTTAACTGGTAATATAGTGTAAATACATAGATGAATTCTAATTTAAGTCGAGACTTGTATCATACGGTTGAAATCGTAAAATTACGAGTATCCTTACCGAGATATATTCGGTGGAGATTGGGGGATTTCAGTGATTGTTTCAGCTCTTTTCACTAATTAGTGTTTTCTCTATTATTTATGTTGCTCTTTTCATTTATACTAATCGTTTAATCTAAGACAGCTGATAACTATTTCGGCATATGTTTCTATTTAGTAATTTCTAATTTCTTCTCTTTCATTTCCATCAATGAGAGGAACAACACTGGACATATATTATTAAAAAGATTAAAATCTTCGCCCAAAAAAAAAGAAAAAAGATTAAAATCTCTTCATAATAATTAGAAAATATATATTTTCTCAAAAAATTAAAAAGTTTTGAGGAAAAAAAAAACAAGTTTTGTGTCACTATTACATTAGACTTGTATGCACTCTCATTTTTGGGTCACTATCAGTATTTAATGTTTTATCAATAAAATTGCATATAACATACTAAAATATCAATTAATAAAGTCTGCAAGTTTTTTTAGATAATGTGTTGTATAAATTTATGGTGTTAATGTTAAAGTCCTCTTTGAATTAAAAGATTAAATTGATAGAGAGTTAAGGCTCCATTGTATATTTTATAAGCTTAATACGTATATTATAACCTTGTTTCAAAACTGCAATTGTTCTTTTTAAACTTTAAAAAGTTACAAATAAGATTGCTTCAGTCTTCCACATAATGTGACTACCTCCACACCTGAGTAGGTGATCTCAACATGGAATGATGAAGAATTTCTGATAACTCATCATCTAAGAGACATACAATCAAGTCCAATAAAATGAATCACACCACAATGAAGTTTTGGATTAGATACTCACAATCATACGCTAGACTTTAATTCTGCTGATTCTTTGTGCAACGTTGCACCAAAATTAATACGGGCGAATTTATAGTTGTTCTTTTATGGGCATGCATGCAGTACATCTCATGCACGTTTGGAGCAAAAACATCAAGCTGTACAAAACATTTACGATACATCTTTGTTACGTCAAAAATTTTTAGCCAACGTTGCACTAAAAATCATTACCGTAAAATTAACTCTTTACATAGAGGTTAAACCTAACTATTAATTTATACATTATCCCTCCATATTTACAACGTCAAAACGCAATAAGAAAGAAAAAAATCTTTCAAATAATAGAAGTATTTTTTTTTATATAATTAAATAATAATAGAAAATTATAAAAGTATATAAAACAGCGGCAATAGCAAGAAATTTGGAAAGTGAGCACAAGACTTAGTAATTTATCATTTTTTTTTAATTATAAAAATATCCCAAAATCCATGCAATCTTATTCTCTAACTCCATAACCAACGTTTTACCCAATGTTGGTATGATTTAGAATATTTCACCATTCTCTACAATGACCAGCTAGCTAATCTTGTCCCCCATAATTAATTAACTTTAGTTAAACTGATTAATTATTAGTCCTTCATCCATCTTTAGTATTCTTCATTAATCTCATCACTTCATTATCTTTCACATTCTTGGAAAAGAAACAAGAACAGGAACAAGAAAAAGTTACAACAAGAAAGGGAAATAATGTTTAGATTGCACAAGTCTAAGCATTCACCTCTTAAATCCGGTGAAAAAATTAGTTTCAAGTTTTCTCAGTTCGAAGCTCTTCAGGTATGTTTATACATAAATTACAGATTTTTTCACCCGCGAAATAATGATTTTTCGGACAATGTTGTACAAAAATTGTGTTTAAAACACTAGTTCCTAGTGTTTAATCAGAGCAGGTCCAGTGTAAGCTTTCGGGTTAAAACATCTGGGGTTGATGATTCAGTCACCCGTGGCAGATTGTTGTTTTTGACTTAATGTTGTATAAAACAACAGTTTCAAATGTAAAGAACCGGTGATTTGATTATTGGGTTCAATGTAAGTGTCGTGTCGGAACACGTTGGTGATTCTATCACCAGTTCTTTTTCATTTAAAACCGATGTTTTAGACATAAAAATGTTGAGAAGAACTACATGACATGTGGAGTGTCTATTGATCCCCTACTAGGGGACCGATATTTCCACTGGTAATTTCATTATTTCTCGAATTTGTGACAAATATGATATCGAAATTTGCAACAGATTTACTATTAATCCCCAAAAATCTGTTATATTAATAAACATTTGTTCACAGAAGGATACAATGCAATGCAAAACAAAAAAATTCAATTGAATATAACCTCAAAATGAGCATTATGCTAGGGGAAAATCCTATTAATCAACCCTTGATAATTTATTTTTAATTTTTATTACTTACAAGGAAAATACTTAATGAATATACAGGTTCCAAAAGGATGGGAGAAGCTGTTGGTGTCGATAATCTCGGTAGAGACAGGAAAAACTCTAGGAAAAACTAGTAAAACACATGTCAGAAATGGGAGTTGTCAGTGGACAGATTCTCTGTCAGAATCTATTTGGATTCCAAAAGACGATCAATCTCAATCTCGGTCTCAATCGCAATCTTCAAAGGAGCTTGAAGAATGCCTTTACAAGTTTCTGATTTCCATGGTATTTATGATTGATTTTTTTTTCTCTAAAATATTTTCTGGATACAGATTAGAATTCTATTTAATTGGTCAAAATTTAATGTTTATTTTTTACTGTTTTCCATATATAAGGGATCAGGAAGATCTGGTATTCTAGGAGAGGCAGAAGTGAATATGGCAACATATATGAGTTCAAGTGATGTTTTCCCAATTTCATTACCATTGAAAAAATGCAGCCATGAGACTATTTTACTAGTAAGTTTTTAGTTAGATTAAATAGACTTTTATCATGGTAATATTTTTTTTTAAGAAAAGCAGGGTAGAAGGAGTTTATCATGGTAAATAAAATCTAAATTTAAATTACATAACGTTTGAATATATTTAAACCCCTTGGATTTGGTCTCCTGAATTTTTGAGGATGTCTCGTTAACAATTTAAACATGCTTTATGAGAAATAATTAATAATTCCATGTTTGATACATTGCACCAAAATAAGAGATTTAAGCAAGTTGAAGCAAGTATCACTTTAACGAAATTTAGGTAGTTAGAAAGTTGTTTTAAATGAATTGAAGTGATCAAAAGGTCATCTTTAAGTAAATTTGATATTCAACTCGTCACTTTAATTAAGTTCGCCACGTTAATGAAAGTTTTCGAAGTTTAAGGGTCAATGGTTTTTTTCTTCATCCAAGTCGAGGAGGTTAATATGTCCATTTAAGTAAGTTTAGAGGATTGATCGGCTACTTTAAGTAAGTATAGGGACCAATCTGTAATTTGGAACAAGCTAAGGGCATATAAAATATTTAGCCATTATACAAAATTACCTTTGATCCCTATTTAATAAACTCCGGTCCAATCTAAGTTCAACTTAGTTTGTCGAGTGTGTCAATCTAATTGGAATACTCGGTCATTTTTCCCCTTATCGCCTCCTTAATTTATATAAAAAAAGCAGAATATTCAATATCATTGCGTAAATAAGTGTTAATCAGACTAATTTAATCCTTAAGTAATTAAATATTATGCTTTGATTATCCAATTTGCAGCTTAAGATTCAATGCTTGACTCCAAGAATAAACCTCAGGTTAGTTCACACCCTTGAACTTATCTATCTAATCTTTCAATTTTGTCCTCTTTTGAGCCTTCAAGATTGTGTTCAATGTATGAATAAAGTTCTAATTTTTCAGAGATGATGCTTCAAAATCAGCTATGGAAGATCACAATCTAAGCTCTGAAGATGCTGAAATTAAATCAGGAGATTCTGATAACACACTTTACTCTAGTAAAGATTTGACCTCCAATGAAGACGAAATCAAGGTTCTTTTCGGTCTTTTTATTGACTTAATTTCCTGTTTCGGGTTTCTGACTGGTTCGATTCGAATGTTTCGATCAGGTAGGCGCGAAAAGAGCACCGGAGGAAGCCAGTTTTGGTTCTTCAGGTTCAGATCACAGTTATAACTCCGCCGAAAATTTCTCGGAAAAGGAAATTTTTTCGTCTAATGTCGTGGCAGCAATACAAGACTCGAACAGCTCGCAAAATAGTGTGCCTCCAGGGAGTTCTGATGTTGACAATGTTTCTCAATCCGATGGTTCAACGCGCTCTGACAATGTTTCTCAGGATGATAATGATCCTCAGGAATTTGCTCCTGCAGCTTCTTTAACAGTTTCAGGTTCTTCCAGGAGCTTACTTGAAGCAGCGGAAGACACAATCGAAGATTTTCGAACCGAAGCGAAGCATTGGGAGAGGAATGCTAGGAAATTGATGCTTGATTTGGAGATTCTGAGAAAACAACACTCGGAAATGTCGAGACGTGAGGTGAATTCGGGTATGGAACTCTCAGCTGCCTGTGCGGAACGCGATTGTTTGCAGAAGGAAGTTGAACATTTGAAGAAGCTGATGGAGAAAGCATCAGAATCCGAGATTCGGGTGGTTCAGGATAATGGTCTTGTAAATGTTGTAAAGGAATTGGAAAATGATATCAGGTTTTTGAAAGAAACTAATGATAATCTTACTATGCAATTACGGCGGAGTCAGGAGTCGAATGTTGAGCTCGTTACTGTGCTTCAGGAATTAGAAGAAGCCGCAGAAAAGCAAAAAGGCGAAACAGACAGTGTTCAAGGAAATGTAGACAATAACCAGCAGAATTTGCACGCAAAAGTGCACGAACTCGAAAAGGCACTAGAAAGGAAAATTTCAGCAGGATTGGAATCAAGTTATCAAGGAGGCGACGAGGGTCTGATTAGTGAAATCGGGTTACTAAAATCTAAATTGCAGGAATTAGAAAGTGATTGCCAGGAGCTGACAAATGAGAACCTTGAGCTCTTACTCAAACTCAAGGAAATGAAGAAAAGTTCTGCGGAAAACGGATCTTTGATTGATTCCAGGGTGGAAGGGAAAGATCACGAATACGAAATTCATGAGCTTGAAGAGAAAATGAGGAAGATTGAAACTGATCACCTTGTTGAAATTCAAGAGCTTCAGAGTCAGAAATCCGAGTTAGAAGGTAAAGTTAGGGATCTGAACAAAGAATTGAATGGAACACGAGAAAAGTTGGAAAGACTCGAGGCTGATCTGGTATCGAAAGAAGAGGAGATTGGCGATCTTCGAAAATGTCAGACTGAATTAGAAGAAAAGCTTAGTGATCTTCAGAATGAAAAGGGAAAACTAGAAGTTGTGAAACAAGAAAGTGATATCGCCACGAAATGTTTAACTGATTTACAGAATGATGTGGCGGCTCTTAGTAGTAGTGTCAGCAGTCATGTTTCTGCTAATAAAGTTCTTCAGAGGAAATCTTTGGAGTTGGAAAATGGTAAACGAGAACTAGAGGTTCGGTTATCAGAAATGGAGCAGGAAAATGAAGAATTATCGGGTTGTATATCAATGCTAGAAGCTCAAATACGGAACTTGTCAGATGATAGGAAGTCCATAGTATTGGAGCTAGACAATTTCAGATCCAATTATGTTACCCTTCAAGACGAGATTGCAAGATTAAGGAATGAGATGCAGACTCAAGAGACAGACTCAACGCGAAAGCTAGAAGAGATTGAAAATCGGTGCTCCGAAGCTCAAGAAGAACTCGAAAAATTGAGGAATGCAAACCCGAAACTGCAATCTACTGCTGAAAGTCTCATAAAAAACTGCGGTTCACTTCAGAACTCGGTCCGGCAATTGAGAATGCACAACCTGGAATTGCAAGAGCATTGCGATAACTTGGAGGCGAAACTTAGTGATACGCAAAGAAATTTCTCTGATTGCTCGAAACGAGTTAATGTTTTACAAGAAAACATTTGTTCTTTGGTGGAAGAAAGTACATTGAAAGAAAGAAGTTTAACTTCCGAACTCGACACGCTTGTCAAGGAAAACGACACACAGAATAAGAAGATCATTGTGCTGGATCAGATGTATACCGAAAAGACGGCTGAACTTGAGAATCTTCGACAGGAACTCGAAGACCTTAACAGGGAACTTTGTTCAACTCGGGACGAGAAAGAGAGACTAGTTTCAGCTTCCGAGAAAGAGGCATCTGATTTACGGGGGACCATAATTAAGCTAGAAACGGACCTCAAAACCGGACAGATTGATTCGAAGGCGAACATTGAAGACCTGATGGATGAACTTGCATCTTCAAAACAGAATCAACAAATGCTGAAAGCCGAAATGGCGAAAATCTCGAATTCGTTGGAGAATTACAGATCATGTGAAGAAAAGTTCAAGACTACACTTAATAGTCTTGAACTAAAACTCACACTTTCGGAGTACGAACACCAACAACTCACGGAGGAAACTACGAAACTTAAGGCTCAATTGCTGAAAATGGAGTGTTTAGAGGATGAAGTTATGAACTTGAGGAATGAGAAATATAAACTAGAAACTTCACTGAATCAAAAGTCCGAAGAATATGAAGAGCTAAAGGTAGAGAGGAGCGAGTTCATTGAAAAGATAACCGATCTTCAAAAGGCTTCTGCTGAGTTAGAAGATTGCAGACACGATAAATTCGTGTTGGAAGAACGGATGCAACAGCTCGAATGCAGTCTGATTGCGAACGAGGCTTTATCCGAACAGGACACGGAAGTGAGAAAGGAGCTCACCTGGATTAAGAGATCAAACAAGCAACTTCAACAGCAGATTTTACAACTTGAAGAAGAGAAACAGAAGCTTAAAACAAGAACTCAATCACTTGAAGAAGATTTGATGTTGATGAAAGAACGACAACGAAGTAGCTTGAATTCGCCTAGCTATCAACACCGGAGAGAGGTATGTAACTACATTTTGAATTTTCATTTTAAATTCAAGCAAAACTAAGCAAAACTTAAGTGAAATTCGGTGAAATTGATATCATTTTCGATATTTGAAACGTCTGATCCATTTTGATGTTGTTAACAGGGTGAAAAGCTGATGGATGATGAACTTTCCAAGTCAAAGGAATCAACCAATGCATTTAAACTTCAGCTTAAAAGGTAACAATTATTAATTGTTGTCCAATTATGAAAATGGAATAGAAGTTGAGGGGTTTCTGTGATATTTTTTAAACTTAGTAAAAAGTTGAAGGATGATATGTTTATTTTACACTTGTTTCATTGTTGAGGTAATTTTACAACTAGTTCATGGGCCGGGTACCCGCCCAAGCCCATGGCCCCTTGGCCGGGTTTCGACAAAGAAAAATTTCTTTAGGCCCAACTTGGCCAAGGCATGCTAAAACCCATTTAATTTTTTGGGTGGGTTAGGACTGCATATAAATAGTATGTGTCGGTTGGTCCGATTCTATATACGATCATGTAGACTATATAAAATTATATTACACGGTTATAACATGATAATCCACTTTCAGGCTAGCATCTGAGAGCAGGAAGAATAGAACGGGATCTCCAAGGAGATCTAAAGGAGAAGTTGAATTCGTGCCGAAAGAAAAATTCGAAAGAACAAAATCATCGTTAGAAACAGAGCTAAGAGAGATTCAAGAAAGATATTTGGATCTGAGTCTCAAATATGCTCAAGGAGAAGCTCAAAGAGAGGAGCTTGTTATGAAGCTCAAGGGAAACAATAATGGGAGAAAATGGTTTTAATTAGTTCTTATAATCAGCTTTTAGATATGAAATAAAAAAAATTAATTATCATGATAATGACAATTTCCCATTGTTGGTTAACAGATTTTGAGTTTGATTGAATTCGTGAAAAGGGGTGATTTATATGAAATAAGAAATCTTGTTTATACCGTGACAGATTTAAGAATTATTAATTATTCTGTTCTAAAATGCATTCACCACTAACAACACTAACTAAATTTTAAGGATCTATTAATAGAGTGTTGTAATATTTATAAGTATTTTAAATTGACATTTTTAAGTGTATTTATGCAATAAAACTAAAACTTAGAACTGACAATAGTTCGAGTATCCATTAACAATGTCATTTTCATTCTCGTGCTTATTTTTAGTTTGTAGATATAATTACTTGTTAAAAAATACATTAAATACTTTATAAAATTTATAAAGCATAAATAAAATAAATACTTCACGAAATTAATAAATTGTTAACAAATTTAAGAAATAATTTCAAATATGATTTTTTTCGACAAAATATTCTAAATACACTTCAGTTAGTTAGATATTCCGTTTCATACGCATCACAATTTTGTATACCCTTTCATACAATGTTCGGATAGTGCTAACAGAATCTTGTAATAAGTTATATCATATGTCTGAAAAAACCATATTAGCTATCATTTCTACTTAAAACCCTTTCTGATGTCTCTAGAGATCCTGATTTCAGGAATGTTTCAGAAGCATATATAATATGCTTGTGTTAGTGGTGTCATTGTACTGTTATCATTAGAATTTTGTAGAAAGTTAAAATACAAAAATTAACATAAAGAACATTCTTTTTAATTGGTATCAAATAATATTCCTCTAACACTTTATAAGATACCCTACAAATCTTACCAACCTTCACCACTTCTGTTTTCTTTCAAATTCAACTCTATTTGCTTCATTGATTTTCAGATTTTACATGACAATCCAACATATAAATACAATTTATAGTTAGGACAAAAGCATCTTCCTCCTCAGCCTCTAGTTTATTAAATTTTAATATTGAACTCTCAATTCATTATAATAATGGAGACTGGTCCGAGAGTAATTAAGGAGTTCGTAACTTCGATAATTTGACATTTAACTTTACACTTTAATCAAATTTAATCTGTTTAGAGGCGATCCATATATTTTTATAAAGTCTTGCCAGATTTTATGTGCTATGTTTTAATTTTTTTAATTAACCAACGAATTATGAATCTCAAATTATGCCTATAAATTATTTATTTTTATAAGGCGTATAAAATCTTCTCACAAAATAGAAATTTCAGTATAATAATTAATTCAAGTATATAATGTGAAGTATGTTATAATGTTGGAAATGGACTTGACTCATCAAAGGCATTACGCAATGAAAGTAAAGAAAGTATTGAATTAGAGAATAAAAGAATTATACTGCTGCTGTCACCATTTATATAAAAGAAAACCTTAACAAATTATAGAATATTGCTTACCTCATATTATCATTGCTTTTATAATTAACCGTTTGTTGATTATCTATTGCTCACACTATAATTACATTTGGTTTTGGAATAGAATAAAATGAAATGGTTATGATGAAATAGAATAGATACTTTTTAAGAATATCTATAATAGGTGTAAGTTATGGTCACTTTGTTTTTCCCTTACTTTGTCTATACTTTGTC
This sequence comes from Euphorbia peplus, assembly GCA_028411795.1. Classification (NCBI taxonomy): domain Eukaryota; kingdom Viridiplantae; phylum Streptophyta; class Magnoliopsida; order Malpighiales; family Euphorbiaceae; genus Euphorbia; species Euphorbia peplus. The sequence goes on from CP110841.1 coordinate 35,399,526, forward strand.
TTTTTCACCATTGGATTAGTTTTTAACCCATGATTCAATGGTTAACAAAACAAAGTAATGGTTACTTTGTGAAAAACAAAGTGACCATAGAATATCCCTCTATAATATGTGTTTTTATAATTAATAATATTCTGAATTTTAATATTAATATATCATTAATGGTGTAGGTGATGGTTACTTTGAAGTAACTATTCCTTTGCTTCATCACTATTGGATCAAAATTCACTACTCTTATCGAACGATAATAGTAGAAGAAGTAAGTAATTGTTATTTTGTAAAAAATAAAATAACTACAGAAAATTCATCTCCTAAAAATCTAATTAACAATATTTTTAAATGCTTTTTTCTTTTGTAATTCTTTATAACAAAAACACAATTAATGATTATTCATTGTCGTATGTTGATTCATCTCACCCACAACACACGTTTATCTTTTTCTATTCATATATATTTTTCTTATAAGGAAAAGAATAAAAATGGCCACAACATGGGCTAATTAATATGAGGAAAAAAGAAACTTTTTATAAAAAAATATGAGAAAAAACAAATGTTGTAGAAAATGAGGTGGCAAATGCAGAAAGGTATATCCAAAGGAAGATGCTAAAACATGAAATATTACTTTACCCTTTTTTGTTTACTTTTTTGGTTTCCTTTTTTAAACCACAAGGCTTAAGTCATATCACTCTTTTTTATACAAAAATAGTTTATAATCAATTAAATTTGAAAACCTATAACTACTCCCTCAATTCTCCATTAACAAACCCTCTTTCCCCACTTGAACAACTATGTAACTTTCTTTCACTTTATATCCGGCCATCCCATATGGGGAGGTATGGGATGGCCGGGATGGCGGACGGGGTGGCACCATGGATAGTTCATGTCAAGAAGTGTGGAACAAAATCGGGAGCGTTTGTGAGTTATGTTTGGTATAGGGCAACTTCGATCCTTTGGCATTTTCTTGGGTCCTCTATGGAGCCTCTCTTCCTCTATTGCTTGCATCGGTTTTGCATATGCAAGTTCCTAAGCCTTATTAGAGGAAAACATTCACAAGGGCGAGTTATGTTTATTGTATGGTGTATACGTTTATCAATTTACGTACAACGTGTAAGTGGCAGAGTTGGAGAAGAGTGTATGGAGGTGCAAATAAAATATTTCAAACTCATTTTCTAAGCGGAGAGTTGCATGGACTTATTCTTCCTATTCGAGCATGGCACAATGGACTCAGTGCATTCTCTCCTTTGTTACTATATATGTATGTCTTTTCTTTATTTTAATAAATGTGACTTTTTGTAATGTAAAACTTGTATATGTATATGGTTGATTAGTGCTTGTAGCATTCTTCATCATATATATATATAGATATGTATGTCCTATAGGTATATCCATGTTGGCCTTTAAATGTGGCTATTGTTAGATTAATTATCCTACTTGTAAGTTCTATAACTAGTTATATGTTTTTTGTTTAATTTGTTGATTTTGTACCAATCGTTGGTTGGTGCAGTGGTAGTATGAGATTGTACTTGGTAGGAAGGTCTGCGGATCAATCCCCTACAACAGCGACGGGAATGGGTTTAAATATCATAATCATTGGACCCGCCCCGAATCCGAATTAGTCGGCCCAATAGGTTTGGAAACTGGATAGAAAATAAGGAAAAAAATAATTCGTTGATTTTGTTGTTCTTGACACAGAAAAAGCAAAAAATTACGAGACCCTTGATTTTTTCTTTTTATTGTTAGGTATCTTTTTTAATTTGCCAAATTAAACATATACTAAGTTATTAGAAATGTAAGTACATACCTAGTTAAAAATGAATTATTCTTGTTATCTCCATCTAAACTTGTATTTTTAAAGGATCAAAATAGTTTTTCTTTTAAATTTATTTTTAACCATGTGATCATAGGATAATTGTAAAAATCACCGTTCTTTTTTTATGAATGTTTAAGGATGTCATTATCTTGAGGAAATGTATATGATATGATGGATATATTTTAGTTGTAATATTGGATGTTGTATATAGTTAATTCTTACATCAAAACCATTTAGAAATTTGTTCATTCAACATGAAATCAATTTTACCATACAGATATGGAGTGTAGGATGAATAATCTATTGATGTGTAACATGTCAACTAGTAAAACTTAGTTGTTTACTTTTGTCATGGAAGTATTTGTAAAAGAGATTTTGGAATTTTTATTTGATTTGTTTCTGAAAAAAAAGGACCCTTTTATGATTATGATCCACCTTAGCAATTGAGTTTTAAGTTCTCTAGACCTTAATGTTTAAATCCTAAGCAATACAATATATTACACATTGCTATTGGTTCGATATGCCCACGACGTGGTAAAGCCAGATATGTAACAAAAAAATTCTCCATATGGATAGATTAATCAAAATAAATGGGACATAAACATTTTTTTTTTTTTTATGAAACATATCACTATTGTATTCATTGGCTTAAATTTATATTTGAAGTTGTTATATTGTGTTAATAAAGGTAACTATTTAATCCTTTTTTTATTTTGTTAGTCAAATTTCGATCATCATTTTCAAAAAAATTCATTCTTTAAAAAGAAAATTGTCATTAATGTTGAATTTTGTCATGGAAGTATTTATTAAGATAGGTTTTTGTTTCATCAAAAAAGAAAAGAATTAAGATAGGTTTTTGGGCCATTATTATGTTTGTTTTTCGCTTTATGAAAATGGGCCCATCGGTGGTTATGACCCACCATAACAATTGGGCTTTAGGCCCGTTATTGATATGTAGTTCAGCTAAAAGTACAAAATCACCCTCCAATATTCTATATATTATTTTAAGGAAAATAAATTACCTAATTTCAGAAAGAAGACGGTATCTTCGCATAAAGTATGAACCACTTTTAACTTTCTAACTAGTCGATGACCCGCACGTTGTGCGAGTTATGTTTGACCCGTTAACTATTTTGATATGTCATATGAAATGAGCTTGGTATATATATAAAATTTATTATCATGTCTTAAATTGACAATTATACTTGTCACGTTTTGGAACAAATTCAGTAGAATATAAAGAGAGCTATCAACACAATCATAAGAATTTGTATCGATTTATAGCAAATATATACTTGAAAATAAAAGTAATTTCCTATTCAAACTTAAAAGTGATGTAATAAAACAAAGATCTGGAAAATGTGTAGTCAACACTTAGGCCCCGTTTGGTAAAGCGTTTCGTGGGAGCATATAGCGTTTCGTAGGAGCATATTGCATTTTTGTTCCAATATGCTCACAAATAGGTGTTTGGTTATATTTTTGGAACTACAGCATTTAGAGTTTTGGAACCAAAACGGAGCGTTTCGTGAAAAGCTCCAATTTGGAGCTTTTCGTGAAACGCTAGTTTGTATTTTAAACCACAAGTAGACTTTGACAAAACTACCCCAACTTATTTTTTTAATTTATATTATTATTAATTTATATTGGTAAATAGTATACCCGTATAAGTCTTTTCACATGTCAACAGCAACTGTTTTTATAATTCTTCCAAACACTAATTATCCAACAACTATTAGCAAACAGCAACAACAAACAGCAACAGCTAACCGCAACAGCTAACTGCAACATCTAACCGCAACAGCTAACAGCAACCGCAACACCAAACGGAACCTTAAACTCATTACTACATTTCTCTTTTTTCCTTAAAGTTGAAATACATGTCATATATAGTAGTATTTAAATAAATAATCTAATTGTTGTAACATAAGCTAACCGCTGGATGTCGCATTTGCCCAATTCAGCTCCCAAATTTTGAGAAAAGCATGCCAACCATTAACAACAATTGAGCAATTGTACCTGAAGAAAACAAAAAGAAATATCAAATACTATTTTCCTATCAATAATCAAACTTAATAGGATGTACCAAATTGAAGTACAACATCGAGCCATTTTACCCCAATTTTTGAGAAAAGACAACCATTAACAACAATTGAGCAATTATATATACATGAAGAAAACAAAAACAAATATCAAATACCTATTTTGCTATCAATAATCAAACATTGGATACACCAAATTGAAGCTTGTAATGAACCTTCGGAAAATATACTGACAATTGCTTTAGCTTAGGTTAATCCTATTTATTTTAATTGTTTCTTCTCAAAATCTCAAATTAAATACAAAATTAATTTCAAAATTAAATGTGTAGAAATAAATTTAGCAGTTTCAAAAGTTTCAAAATAGAAGAGGGAGATATAAGAGAAACCGTTACATTTCTTTAATCACTTCAAAATTATATTGAATTAAAAAATTTAAAATTCTAAGATTTTGACACATAAGCAATTTGCTGATGTGGCAAATTGTGGTGAGGTTGTTAGAGCTCACCTTTTATATATATATATATATAGATTTTACTTCGACAAAGTCTTGTAGTTCTCGATCAACCAAACATAACAATGAAGTAATTTATTATGAGATAAAAAAACACGATTATCTACTTTTAAATTAGTGTAGTCGATTTTTTTAAAATTTCATTTTTAAATGAGAGAATCTTCTGATTTTATGAGATTTGTTTTTCAAATCGGATATAAATAATATTAATTTTTAATCTATGTAATGAGGAGCATTCTTATTTTTGTTTGAGTCTTTCCAACCTAAATTCTTTTTCTTAATGAGTTCCCTTCAAAAAATATTGAATTGAATTATCTCAAAAAATTTAATACATTTAAATTATGATTATTTAAGTTTTCAATAAATTTATCACTATCCAAGTTATAGACATTTTAAATATTTTTTAGTCAATTTATCACTCTTTATAAATTGGAAAAACCATTACCAACAGAGGAGACATATAGTCAAAACTGCAATTAATTTCAATTCACATATTAACCTTTTTCAAAAGAACTTCTATTTTTATATCATTACTTACATGTATATATAAAACAAAAGAATAAGAAAAATAAATTAAATAATAAAGGGCGGTTTGGGAAATAAAACAAGGATAAATTATTAGAGAGCGTGAGTCCTTTTGAACACAAGACCTCGTCTTTCTCTCCGCTCATCAAACTTTACTTAACCTCTCATTAAATCTCTGATATGTGGCGTATGACGGGTTAAATACACTATTGGTCGGTAAACTTCAATGAATATCTTAAAATGGTCATTTAACTTCAATTCGTCTCAGTAAAGGGAATCAACTATAAGTTTTGTCTTTATTAAGTCACTTGAACAACAAAAAAATGACGTGTTTATCACATCATTAGATCAACTTTGATTTTGAACATCGTATTGTAGTTAACCTAGACACTGTGTCACTAACTTTTAACATTTTCTAAAAAAATAAGTATTAGTGATACATGGCCTCTGACCTTTGGTTGAAACATCATTTTTTCAATATCTAAATCGATCGGAGTGACTTAATTGAAATAAAATCTAAAGTTGATTGACTTCATTTAAACATTGAACTTGAGCGACCTTTTTGAGATCATCATCAAATTTCAATTACTAGTTATGCATTAAACCCGACATATGACTTATTAAAATAGAAGGTCATAGGGTATATGTGAAAAATCCAACGGATGTTCTAAAATTGAGAAATTCTGTTACGATTTCGATCCACTACACTAAATCAATATTAATGTGATTTAAACATGTACTATTTTTTACAACAATTATTTTTCAATAACATGTTATGCTACTCTAATTTTATTAGTTAGATTCATTGCACTTCACTTGCAATAAAAGTTCTCACTTTATCTTTTGTTGTTACATCACCTAATCTTAACTTGAGTACCAAAAATGTACATGCCTTTTTACTAACATCCTCTTTCACTAAATTATCATTATACTCTAATTTTATTAATCGGTCCATTGCATCCGATCCACGTTAAAAATTCTCTATCGAATTTTACTGGAGCAGCTAATAATTCCCGCGAGGGTAAATAATCAGTTGGCAGCAGCATTAATTACAGAAGCTGCCCTTCTTCTTCTCTATCTTTTTTCTTTGTTGGTGAGTTCGCCTCCCCAAAACTCCATCTACTCCATCTCTCTCCCATCTCCATCTCCATCTCCCGATTCAATCCCAAACCCTAAACCCCAAATCCAGATACCCTCTTGATTCCACTCTTACCCTCAAAAATCCGATTTCAATTTGACCCCCTCATGCTCCTTTGCTGATTCTCAGGTACTTAACCCTAGAATCAACCTCTTTGTGCTTTAGTCTGAGTTTAATGTGTATTTTTTGTGTTTTTTGTAGTGGGTTTTGGTTGATTTGCTGATAGGATGAAGAGGGAGCTGGCATTTGTGGTTGAAGTTCAGTCTCAGATAGCTAGCTCACTCAATTGCACCCGTAAAATGGCTCCGGAGGCGGATTCGTCTGCTCGGTCCCCAAATTCAGGGGTTTCGGAGGAGAGTGACTGTAAGAGATTTAGATTTACTAAAGTTAATGGCTTTATTGTCTACTCTAGAGTCAGGAAGAGTAGAGGTAGCGAATTAGAGAGTTCGCAGTTCGATTTAGGTAATGGAATAGGGAATTCGTTTCGTGATGATATGAAGTGTCGGGTAGTTGAAAGTGTGGTTAGTGAAGATAATCAGGCAGAGTCGGTAAAGAAACAGAAGTTGGTTAAGGATTGCAATGTGGGGATGTCTGTTTGTAGACGGGAACCAATGAGGGATGCTATGGATGTCCCGGGTGAAGAAGAGGCGAAAACTTTGATTGCGGAGTTGACTGATGTGAAGATTAGTAAGCTTAGACGGTTGACTAAGTCCAATTTGAAGTCTAAGAGTAAGAGTGAGACTGTGGAAGTGAAGGTTAAAGGATTAGAATCTATTGATACTGAGATGGTTTCGAAAGTAGATGTAGAGATGATAGCTGAAGGAAGTGCATTGATCCCTCCTCCAAAGAAGAATTTGGAGCTCAAAATGTCGAAGAAGATTGCGCTAGGCAGTATTCCGATGACTGTTAAGGAGCTCTTTGAGACTGGTTTACTTGAGGACGTACCGGTTGTCTACATGGGTGGCAAGAAGGTTTCATTTCTTTGATCCTTATTCCAATGTAGTTTATTATGCTTTTTTGATGTACCAAGGAACGGTTCCAGCATTCCTCTTATGGTTGTTGATAAGTTGTTTATTTGTGTTCTTTGGCAATCTCAGTTTCAGGCGTTTTGTCTACGGGGTATAATTAAAGATGTTGGAATTCTGTGTTCATGTTCTATATGCAAGGGATGCAGAGTGAGTTATTTATGTTTTTTCTTTTAATGTTTTGTTAGGAAAATACGGGTCAAAATAGCCCCTACAGTTGACAGCCAGGACCAACTTAACCCAAATTGAACATTAAGTATCAACTTATTACTCAAGTTGGCAAATCTTGCAATTAGCCAAGTTCTACACATTTTTTAGACATTAAAATTGATGTTGTCAAAATTTGTCAACTTGAGGTGAGGACCGAGTTGCCGAGTTGCTACGTAAATTTGATTTGGGCTAGTATGTTGTCTGCTACTAACTTTAAGGGCCACTTTGACCATTTTAATTAGTTTTGTTAGAGATTGTTTGACATGGGACTTAAAGTTTCACCGCGGCCTTATTGGTTTCGTTTTTCCTGACATTGATTAGGTTGTTCCACCTTCTCAATTTGAGATTCATGCGATCAAACAATACAGACGGGCAGCACAGTATATTTGTTTTGAAAACGGGAAGAGCCTGCTTGATGTACTGAATATCTGCAGGACTTCTCGTCTAGATTCTTTGGAAGACACAATTCAAAATGCTATTAGTGGTTCTCCAAGAGAAAAAACTTTTACTTGCAAGAGATGCAAAGGTTAGCTGTTTCTATTATAATCTTTTCATTTCAAAATTTCTGGACTGCTTAAGGCTTTTTGTTCATATAGGAGCGTTCTGTTGAATTTTGTCAAAAAATGTTCTAGGTACATTCCCTACCATTTTTGTCGGCAAAGTAGGACCTTTATGCAATTCCTGTGTGGAGTCTAAGGAATCTGATGCCAGCTCAGCTTGTGAAAATGGTATAAAACTTAGGTACGAGTTTGTTTATTTTCCACATCAACTTTTTGATTACTAAAGGTAGGAGGCTGGAAACTTTCAATGAATTTGCTGAAGCTCAGTATTTTATGCTCGCAGTTCTTGTTTTAGATAGAGGTTGGCCTCTCTCGAGTATATAAGATAGAGGTTGAACTCTTTCGAGGAACTATATTATTTTCAATGCTATTCTGATATTCTGGTGGTGACATGGTGTTTGAATTCCCTTAGGTCCCTGAGTTAGATAGTTTTTCCCATTATCATATCAACTTAACCGTATAGAGTTGAGCTGTTCTATGATCATGTAAATATACCTCTACATAAAGGTCTTGCAATTTGATTATGTTTAATCACAAAAGGGCAAACGCTGGCGTTGGCTGGCATTGCATTTGATCAAATGCACTCTTCTTAGACTTCACACTATATTTTGAAGCAATTTGACGTGTAAACTTTAATTGGATGTCAACCGAGTAGGTTCTTGACCTCCTGGAAGTTTCATAGAATGTCTGTAATTACGTATAAATAATTATCCTAATTTCTCCCATTTCCTTTGTTTTAGCTTAGTAGAACCAGTTTTGTCTGCGGAATCCTCTGGAAGTGCTTCTGTATCTACCGTATCACAAGATCATACTCTAATGAGGATGACTAGAAAGTTAGTATCCTTCCCAGCTGGTGTTTTTCTTTTCTGATAAGATCTAAGCTGTTGCTTTTTAACTTTATTCACTTTTTAGTTCTTTGTTCTTCATAAAGTTTGAAACCGCAACTATTTCTTCTAATTACTTCATCTTTGAATCTGCATTGCTTCAGCCCATCAGGACCAGGTTTAGATACAAAGTTGTGCGTTAGTACTCCAGTGCGCATATCTTCAAGAACAAAGTCTCAACTAAAGATAACACCAATGTGAGTATCTTATTTGTATTTTTGCTTGCCATATCATACTTCCAACTTTAGTTTTAGCCTTTTAGCTTTTCATTTTAAAGAAGTAACTAATGTTCTCTTTTAATCTAAAACCTGGCATTGTGGCGTATGTGAAATACTAGATTATGTTTCCTTGTGTAATTGTTTGGTATTATTACTTATGATATGATTCCATGATTTAGAAGCACCCATCTTTATTGATTCAGGTCGACAAAACAGGAGTTGATTAAACCTTCTAAAAGTTCTGTAAAATTCTCACTGAAAAGGAAGCAATTTAAGGTTACTCCTAGGTATGTGCTGTTTTAATTGTGGATAATTTGTTTTTTCTTTGTTCAATGGAAACGAATTTTATATTCAGTTCTTCGGCTTATCATTTTTCAGCTTTTGTTTTTCTCTTTTGTCTTGCCGCCGAGAAATAGGATGCTTATCCTTTAATATGTTTGATCCATCGTATTTCATGTTTTTTTTCTCACTCGTGCCTGGGGTTTTTTTTCAGGTTATCAAAACCTGCTTTACCATCAAAGTCCTTGCAAAGTGCATCACCGAGCGTCTCTTCCCAAAACATGTGCCAGGCGAAAATAACAACAAAGTTAGTTCTTTTCTCTTCCAGCCATCCTTTACTTCTTGTTTAGTTTGACTACTTCATGGTGTGGCACATGTTTGTATTTAATTCTTTCTTTCCGGAGGAGTAACTTGTCTTTTCTATGTTATTTTCTCAAGAGATCAGAGGTTGCATAAATTGGTATTTGAGGAGGATGGATTGCCTGATGGGACTGAAGTAGCATATTTTGCTCGTGGGAAGGTGGGTTATATAGATGCAATTTACGATTATCAATGTTCGCACATCCTCAATGTGTAAAGTAATGAATTCTTATTGGACAGAGATTGCTTATGGGTTACAAAAGGGGTTTCGGAATACTATGTTGCTGCTGCAATAGTGAGGTACTTATCCCTTCTTTACATAACGGTTCCTTAATCTTTTGTTGGACACATTAACATTTTTTTTGTACTCAATATCCAGGTCAGCCCCTCAACCTTTGAAGCTCATGCAGGCTGGGCTACTCGCAAAAAGCCGTAAGTGGATGAGATATCTGATTGCTTGAATTGTTAAATTTCCTGCCCATTCTCTGATACATGTCTATATTGTGTATTATGTGAATTTGTTGACAGGTATGCGTACATTTACACATCTAATGGTGTCTCACTTCATGAACTGGCAATATCACTATCAAAAGGTCGAAAGTATTCCGCCAAGGACAATGACAATCTATGTGTCGTCTGTGCTGATGGTGGTAGTCTTGTTCTCTGTGATGGGTGCCCCAGGGCCTTCCATCAAGGTGATTGAAATTTCCAATACTATCTCATTTGTGTTTTGTGTTTTTTCAGGATCAAGGTTGCTAGGGTTCTGGTTGTTTATAGAGGATCTTTCGATTTATTTTCGTTAGGTCAGGTTGATTCTGATGAGAAGAGTCGTTACACAGTTGGAGTTTCGGTGTGATTGTTTTTGGGTAAATAGTTTTAAAGTCCACAAGTTTTTGTATAACACACTGTTTAGTCGCTTATTTTGAAAAACACATTATATGGTCCTATCTTTTGGCATAACTAACTCGTTTGTCTTTTTTCTATATTTTTTAGATTTATAACCGTTGTATTTTGACATGAACGAGCAGACATGACATAATAGAATCTCAGAATCATTTAGCATGACAATATATATGTCTTGAAAGTTAAAATATGTTACGTTAAAGATCTTACAAATAGACAAAAAGGACCAAAAAGTTAATTATGGCAAAAGATGGGGACGTCATAATGTGTTTTTCAATAAGGGGGAATAAACAATGTGTTATGTAAAAACTTGGGGACTTCAAAATTATTTATCCTTGTTTTTTAGCTGTGATTTTGTCTGTCAGTTTTCCCTGGTTTATTCATCCATTTGTCTCACAAACGTTTGAGATTTTTTAATATACAAGAAGGATTGTGAAGTCGTTTGCTTTCTGAATGATTAATTGTATGAACTCATGCATTTTACATCTATGTAGACCGAGTTTAGTTCCAAAGAAAGAATTGTTTCTGATTAGAAAATTTGATTTGCCTGTGTAGCATGTGCATCTTTACCAGGTGTTCCCCGTGGTAAATGGTTTTGCCAATTTTGCAAGAATATGTTCCAACGGGAAAAGTTTGTAGAACATAACGCCAATGCTATTGCAGCTGGAAGGATTTCAGGAGTTGACCCTATAGAACAGATAACCAAGAGATGCATGCGTATTGTCAAGAACATAGAAGCAGAACTTAGTGGATGTGTTCTTTGCAGGTACACACGACTTCATGCTACATTGAAATAAAACCGTATGGATTTTTTCACGGCTGATTAGATCAGTCATGTTATCTTACTGGGCCTGTTTCTACGAGTGTGTTTATATCTTTCTCTCTCAGTCGCTTTCTACTTCGATATTCAGTCCTATAATTGACTCTTTCATGCAGAGGCTGTGATTTTAGCAGATCCGGATTTGGTCCCCGTACAATAATACTTTGTGATCAGGTTATTATCTATAATCTTGACATTTTACTCTTATGTGAATGCTATGTCCGTAGTACTTAATTATGAGTTTCTTGCATTTCTGACTTTTTCTCGAGATCACGTGATATAGATTTTCTTCTTATTCTTCATGTTATATTTTCATCATGTGACACATGGGGTTACACTCGTAAATTAATTTAATTTTTATCTGATGATTATTCATCTAGCTTTTCTATTCTCATTTTGTGACAGTGTGAAAAGGAATTTCATGTGGGCTGTTTGAGAAATCACAAAATGGCGAATTTAAAGGTTTGTGCTTGCGTGATTTGTAGTTGTCTGCCAAAAGCTGTAAAACCCCAAGTTTCTTGTCCAATGCACTTTGGTTGAAAATGTTGTTGTGTTTGTTTTGCAGGAATTACCAAAAGGAAAATGGTTTTGCTGCGGTGATTGTGGTAAGATATATTCTACCTTGCAGAAGTTGATACTCCATGGAGCTGAAAGACTCCCGGACCCTCTTTTGAGTGTTTTAAAAAAGAAGAATGAGGGGAAAGGTTTTGAAAATATGAATAATATTGATGTGAGATGGAGGCTTATTACTGGCAAATTACCTTCCCCTGAAACTAAATTGTTACTTTCACAAGCTCTGGCAATCTTCCAAGTAAGTACTCTCCAATTGTTTTGTAGCATGATGCCACATCACCTATAGGCTATAGCATGTTAGAACTGCATATAATATTTATCATTTGTTTGATTTCCCGGCTTATTGGATTATATCTGTAAATCTTTACTTCATCGTGTCATGCAAGCATCTATAATGTTTATCATTTGTTTGATTTCCTTGCTTATCAGATTGAATCAGTACTTTGCTCTTATGCTAACATATACACACTAAATTATTGTATGATCAACCATTACCTTCTCTGGCTGATTGTTACGGAGTGATCATGAATCTTCACATATGCTTGAAAAAGGAACCATGATATATATTATATTGAAATCACTATAATTTGTGCTTCAGGAACGTTTCGATCCTATTGTAGATAAAACTGGACGTGACCTTATTCCTTTGATGTTATACGGGTAAGCTTATATGAGCAGAACAATAGCCCGTTTTGGACTCAACTTTACGTTCCTTCTTTCGGTGTTTGTGAACTAGTATGATTATCCAATTGCTCAAATCTCTCTCTCTCTCTCTCTCTCTCTCTCTCAGGAAGAATTCAAAGGGACAAGATTACGGGGGAATGTACTGTGCAGTATTGACAGTCAAGTAAGCGATACATTTGCGCCTTCAAGCTATGTTTGATGCTACTTTCTGAATGCTGACAAATTCTGTCATTTTAATTTTGTAGCTCACTTGTTGTATCTGCTGGAATACTTCGAATTTTCGGACAAGAAGTTGCAGAACTTCCGTTAGTTGCTACGAGTAATGGTAACCATGGGAAGGTAAGATTTGGAGCAATGTGATTCTTTAGGGTTAATTACAACCATGGTGCTCAAACTGACAAAAATGGAATTGAAAAGCCTAGAAATCTTAAATCTTTACGGGAAAACCATCGCCGTTCAACTTTGGTTTCGGTGATGGTTCTTTTATCCGGAAACTAGTAAACACATTTGTGGGGATTTCATGTGCATGACATGTCATCAATTTAATCTTATTATTTTGTTTTCCACATGGAAAATCTTTGATGACCTATCATCCACGTGGTCTCTCTAGCAAATATGTTTGCTGGTTTCCGGATAAAAGGACCACGAATGAAACCAAAGTTAATGGAAGCGACGTTCTGGTTAAAATTTAAGGTTTATGATATTTATGTTTCAATTCTAATAGTTGTAGTAGTTAACTCGATTCCTTATGCATAAAACCTAACACCAGATGATAACTTCCCCAGGGATATTTCCAAGTACTGTTCACGTGCATTGAGAAGCTACTGGCATTTTTGGATGTTCGGAGCATAGTGCTTCCAGCTGCTGAAGAAGCAGAATCTATCTGGACCAATAAATTCGGTTTTCAGAAGATAAAGCCAGACGAGGTATGTAATCTCCTATAAATACAACAAAGTTAATAACAATGTCTATGAAATGAAAATTGTTATTCGGATCAGAAATTGACAGCCCTTGTTTATGATGCAGCTTAGTGTATACCGTAAAAGTTGCTGTCAGATGTTGACGTTCAAAGGAACGTCTATGCTACAGAAAGTTGTTCCTGCTTGTAAAACTGTTGACGAAAATTCGTAGCTTGTATGATTGTTGTAAAGTAAGTGTTATATGAGGCTTTTTTTTACCTTTTTTTAGAGAGAGAAGCTTCCTATTTACATTTCATTTTTTTTTAATTATGTGTGTACATAACTAGTTATCTGAGGAAGTATATATTTGACTGACTTCTCTCCGTGTTCCGATAAATCTGCGAGAAAGCAAAAGCGCAACTCGATTGTGCTGCCATTTACTTGGAACTTGTGTTTTAGTGCAAAACACATTATGAGATTTCCATCTTTTGATATGATCAACATTTTGATCATTTTGTGTATTTTTTAAACTTTTAAGATAACATATGCAAAATGATTGTTACCTTCTGCCAACAGAAGTTTAATTATTATGATGAAAGATAGACACTTGATAATGCATGCGTGATCTCGGGAGTTTTAATATTATTTACCCTTTCGGTAAACATCGGTGTAATTCTTATAGGACCAAGAAAGCACCTCGTTTTATATGATTTATGATTAGTACCCTAATAAAGTAAGATTTGAAATTATATTCTCTGTTCGGATGTTTAGGAGTTCTTCATTGCTTGTATCAACCTAGTTGAAATCTGTCAGTACAATAAAACCTTTATATAGTTAGAATTTGTGCAAATTCTCCTTACTCATTTACCACCTCTTATTTAAAAAAAATAAAGAAAAGAAGAAGATTTAGAATTATAACTAATATGATTCTGAAAACTTAGCATGTGATTAGATTGAAACTCAATAATATGAATCAGACCCTATGGCTACCTTAAATCTGAAATCACAAGCAGAAGTACTTAATTATAATTTCATGATGAGTTGATGACCATAATACTCTCTCCTTTTATCTTTGTCTTAACGTATGAATTTTCCAAACTTTGTGATTAATTTCAAATTTGATGCAATCTTAATTTACTTTTAAAAAGATGGCTGAGTTGAGATCATCATCATATATAGAAACATCCCTTGTACAACCCATACATTTCTTACCTCCTACGTCAATTCATCAGGCGCTCATATTTCAATTTATCTCCGAATAGTTTTCTAACTAATCTTCAATTATCTAAAAAAACCTCGACCGCGCGACTAGTGTTTACTGTCTTTTACTACACCGATATATGAGGAGCTTTTAAAAGAATAAAATATTGTGTTTCATATATTTAAAAAATTAATTAATGTGAAAAAAAGTAAAATGTATTGGTTACATTTTAATGACCGAGAAACCCGAAGCAGAAAAAAATAAAGACCTTGATTGAGACAAACCAAATGTGGGTGGTGTGAAGTTGTATTGTACCTCATTTTTACTTCCCTGCTCGGACCAAGATTGATATAGATATATAGTACAAGTTTAAATCTACCTCCCACAACTTAGACTCATTCCCAACACGGTAACGTTTATTTTTTTTTATTTTTTTAAATAAAAAACAAGAAAACACCTATAAAAGTTGTAAACATAACTTGTGCACCATATCTTCAAAATCAATTTACCAATACATCATCATATCCAATCAACACTTTATCAAAAGCCCTACTCTAAAAACTACTCTCTCCATTCCATTTTAAGTGTCGTTTTAGAAAGTCATATTTATTCTTTATTAAGTTTCTTTTTCGTTTTCTATATTTTTTTTTGTATTATTTTGCTTTTCAAGTATTGACATTCTATCATGAATAAGCAAAGAAATTGAGGGAGTATGATTCTTTATTAAGTTTTGATTTTCATATTTACTATAAAAAAACACTTATGTTGTGTTTCTTAAGTCATGTGAAACACTCTAAAATGGCGCTTATATGGGAATGCAGGGAAGTATTACCATGTATATATATGTAGCTCTACTCTTGCATAACCAACAAGCAAAGAAACTAACCTTTGAACATGAAAATCAAAACTTCCTCCTTCTGGCTCTTTGCCTTTCTCATTGCTCTAACTTCCATCTTAATTTCTCTAAACACTATTCCTCCTTCACAAATCTCAACTATTAATCTCCAAAAATCTTCTTCTCAACTCTCCATTTTTCTCAAAAGTTATATAAAAAACAATGGTGTACAAGATATTCTATCAAGAATATTGTCCACAAAACACCACCACCACCATCATCATCACCATCGTCATGGCGAAAAATGTGACAAAAACACATGGAATGACAGAACTATAAACAGATATAAAGGCGTGATGTATAGATACAAAGTAGCTAATGTACTTACAGTAGACCCAAAAGGCTGTGGAAATGTTACAAGTGTTCAAAAAGCTGTTGATGCTGCCCCTGATTTTAGTACTTCTCCTACTTTGATTATTATTGATTCTGGTACTTACAGGTTAGTTTTTTGTTGCTCAAACTTCTCCTTGTCTCTTCTATATTTATCTTTCTTTGTCAACAAAGTGCATGTTTGTTATTTTTGAAAAGGGCTATTGCAATTTGCTAGCCCTCCAAAACTTGTTTTGAAAACGGCCGGTTAGTCTCTTGAAGTTGCTTAAAGTAACATTTTCATCTCATAAGACCCAACAAAGGGAAATACGCGGAACATGTCGAAGGATATATCACTTTCAGCAACTTCGAGAAGCTAAATATGTTACATTGAGCAAATTTAAGGAGTTAATAATGTTCGTTTTTATACTTGAAGGGTGCCAATCAATTTTTAGTCAAAATAGAAGTGGCTAAGGATGTATTTGACCTTTTTGTAACATGTAAAAAGGGTCTAAGACATCTTGTACCCATTCAAGTTGGCCATAAAATCTGATTGGTCCTCAAACTTTGGAAATTGACTAATTAACTCCTTAAATGTGTTGAAATTAAACAGAACTTACTTTAAGTGATAAATAAGCCTCATGAATTTACTTATAATGATCTATTGCTCCTTTGAACAAGCTTAAAATGATAAACGCTTCAACCTGTTCAAATCTCCTCTTAATCATGTCATTTTAAGTAACTTTGCGGAGTTAATTGATCGTTTCAAAGTTTAAAGAGTCAATATGCTTTTATACACTAATTCGGGTGGCTACCGATGTAATAGGCCTACAAGTAAATACTTAAAGTTGATCATGTATATGTATGATGACAGGGAGAAGGTGGTAGTGCATACTAATAAAACCAACTTAATATTTCAAGGTCAAGGTTTCCTAGACACAGTCATAGAATGGAATGACACTGCAAATTCTACAGGAGCAACAGTTTTTAGTGCTTCTGTTGCAATCTTTGCACTTAACTTCACTGCTTACAATATCAGCTTTAAGGTAACATATATTTTTTTTTTTTGCCTACATCAGAAGCTACTCGAACTTGACCCCAAATGTCTCGTTAGCTCCCTGAACTTTTACTTTAAGCTAGTTCAGAGAGCTGACGAGACACCGAGTAAGTTCTGGGAGCCAATTTACTTTTTGAATCAAGTTCAAGCAGAAGCTCATTAAACTTGCCCCAAAATGTCATGTTAGCTCCCTGAACTTTTACTTTAAGCTAGTTCAGGGAGCTAACGAGACACCACCTTAGCTCAGGGAGCCAATTTATCTTTTGAAATCGAGTTCAAGGAGCTTCTGATGTATTATGCCAATTTGCTTTAAGCACTAAATTGTTAGTTAGTAGTAATTAATTTGGTTAATTAGGGGGTTAATTGTGAATTTTGTGTTGTGGGGTTTGATTAAATAAGAAAAGAACACAGCTCCTTCTCCAATTCCAGGAGAAGTGGGAGGACAAGCAGTGGCAATTAGAGTAGCAGGTGATCAAGCTGCATTTTATGGCTGTGGGTTTTATGGAGCTCAAGATACTCTTCATGATGATCATGGCAGACACTATTTTAAGCATTGTTTCATTCAAGGGTCTATTGATTTCATTTTTGGAAATGCTAGGTCTCTTTTTGAGGTAAATTCATCATCTTTAGACATACAGTCCCTGGCTAATTGGTCTTTCTAAACTTACAAAGTGTCTCATTAGTTTTGTGACATTACTTAAACTGACATGATTCACATCCTAAGTTCACGTGGTGGAACGAGAGATTATTTAGGTGAACTGAAATATATTTCATTTTAAGCAAGTTCACGATAAAAGTTTAAAGAGTCAATATATCAATTTAAACAAACTCAAACGTTAAATAAATCATTAACTTTTTGAAGACATTTTGGCTTCAGAAACAAGCATAATGTTCTCATTTCATGCAAGGAATATAACATATAGAAAGTCAAGTTCACATCATTACTTGTTTCTATAAAAGTCATTATTATAGTTAGGTGAACAATGACCATTTCTATAATTTCTCATCAAGAATGTAACAAACTCATTTCTCACCCTAAAATAATGGCTTCACACTTAAAAAATGATGAAATTTGTTACAAACCTATTTAGTTCAGATGTAAGTTTGGTGTTAGCTGTTATTGGTAGATATAAGGCTTAATACGTTAGAAGCTCCTTGGTTCAAAAAAGAATGTTCCGTTAGCTTATTGAATTTGCTTAAAATGACCACTTAAATTTGTTTAAAACGATTTATTACCACCCAAATTTGTTTAAACTGATATTCCTTGAACTTGTTTAAAATGATATACCTTACAATTTCTATTGATTGTGTTGTTTTGGCAGCATTGTGTGATATATTCAATAGCAAAAGCACCAAAATCAGGAGTAAGTGGATGCATAACAGCACAATCAAGACAATCAGGAGGGGAAGAAAGTGGGTTTGCATTTGTAAGTTGCAGTATAAGTGGAGGTGGAAAAGTATGGCTAGGAAGAGCTTGGGGTGCATATTCCACTGTTGTTTTCATCAGAACTTACATGTCCTCTGCTGTTTCCCCTGATGGCTGGAATGACTGGAGAGATCCCTCTAGAGACCAGTCTGTGGTCGATTATTCCCTTTTCTCATTTTCTTTTACTCTTTTCGTAACATCACGTCTCGAGCTCTTTGACCATTCTGATTTTAGTAGATTGAATTCCCGGTCTTTCATTTTAACACATGAACTTCCAAATCATTTATTTTTGGTCATATTAAGCTTTTTCTGGTTAGAAAAGTCGACTTTTAACATGGCATTAGGTTAATAGAGCGTCATTTATTTCATCTGTAGGGAGTTTTTTCACGCGTGATGCGCCTATAGAGAAATTGTGAAAATCTTATTTCGAACTATAATTTTAGACACAATAAATGAGTAGCACTATTTTAATAATCGGAGGCTTAATGTGACGATGTGACAAAAGTAAATGACTAGTGGACTAGTGTCGAAATCGAAATCAGGAGTCAGAATGCTTTATGCCTAATGATAATAACTAATTCTATAGGCTTAACACTTCCCTAGCACATTGTACATGTCAAGCAAAGTCAACTGTCTCTCTATAGTTCGAAAACGTTCTATTTACATGCTTGAACTTGTCTAAAGTGGGTTATTGACTCCATGAACATTCTTAAAGTTACCTATTGACCCTCTGAAGATCTATTAAGCTTGAAATGTTGTACGCTTCAACTTGTCCAAAAACTCCCGTTGCTCTTCCACGTGAACTTAAAGGGCTCAATAAGTTCGGGAGTGGATAGAACGTTTTGCAAAGTATATAAACGCAATTGACTTTGCTCAACCCATACATGTTTTTGTTCCAACATGTATATATTATATATTTTTCTTCATTTGCTTTTCAGGACAGTTTTCTTTGGGGAGTACCAGTGCTATGGACCTGGATCAAACTACAGTCACAGAGTCCCATACTCAAGACAACTAACTGAATCTGAGGCAGCTCATTATATGAACATTTCATACATTGATGGAAATCAATGGCTTCATCATTCAAATGCCAATGCTAATGACGATGATGATGAGGAAGAGGGTCAAGAATTTATCCAATCTTACTAGCTAATACACATTTGTGTAACATGCATGCATATGATGATGCATTTTTACCTGACATATCTATTTTAGATTATTGGTAAAGCAACAGAGGAATTTGTATTCAAAGGAATCAAGGATCAGTTATAATACTTTCTAATTAATAATAGACCATGATAATAATTTTAGACTAAATTCACTGAAGAGTTTGATTGTTTTGTCTTTCTTATTTTATTTTCTTCCAAAATCATCCTTCTTACCCACTTTAGGGTCCTACCTACATCATCTCAAACTACCATTTGTGAATTATGATATTGTTGAGAACTCTTTTATGTTATTTTTCTATCCATTAATCAAATAAGGAGTGTTAGTTATGGAAATCCTATGCCAACTACTTCTTCTAGTCTTTTTGTGAGGATGAACAGTTGAAGAAGTTTTTTTTGTCACATTCTGGAAGTACTATGCAGACATTGTCCACTTTGACTCAAATCTGTCACCATTGGGACTCACAAGTTTAACACGCGTTATGCATGTATTGATTTCACATCAGCGACCATGAGACTACAAAACATGTCATAAAATCCATACAAAGTGAGACCCTCACGATTTCACGTGTGTACACACTTTAATCTATTACCGACGAGTGATAAAATTGCCGAATGAAATAACACGATTCATGATTTAGGAGATGAGTGTAAAATTGGTCTAACTTGTAGATGGTAGATGTAAAATTGCCCTTAATAAACAAGGATACGAAACAATAAGTAAAAATTAAACTTCATGTCGTTTCATTTGTTAGATAACTAACAAGGCATTGAAACAGAAACTAACACAATGATAGATATTGTGATCTTATTTGATAATCAAACTAGTTTTCTACTAATGTTCTCATTTTAGGAACTCCAAAACAGTATAAAAATGATCAATATAGTAAGCTCTGAAATTAGAGAAACCAACTAATTGACCCAATTGCTTAAACTCAGCTTCAGTCCTATGTTTACCCTTAGCCCTATAAATAGTCATGACAAAGATATCGCCTTCTAAGAGGGCACGTGTCCTGTGACTATCATCAGAATCCTTAGGCAAAACTGGTTCACAGGCTATGAATTTTCCTCCTGTTGGTAGTGCTTTGTAACAATTCTCCATTATTTTCTTGCATTCATCATCTGTCCATGTCGTCAATACCCACTGGAAGATAAAAAAGAACCAAAATCTATTTCAGAAACACCATTCGAACAAACAACAACAACAAAGCCGTAGTCCTGAAATGATTCAGGTTCGGCTAACACGAACCATCATAAATAACCGTGAAACTATTGTTGCAACAACGTTCTCAGCATTGAATCTATATAATTATTTAGCTAATCGAAGTGAAGCTTGATTGGTAATTGACTATTAATCTTGTAATAAACCAGGAAATAACTTTATCTATGTGTAAAGTTTATAGAAGAAACGTGTTAGAAACTTATTTTTCTCATGTATATACAAAATATAATTTCAAGTCCTTCAACTTTATACGTTTGTGCTATTGAGCTCAATGGCTTTAATTTAACTTTATTGATTCCTTAGATTTTAGTATGACTTAATTCATCAATGTCGTATTAGTGTCTCTCTACTTGACTAAATAATCTGATAAATCACTTTAGATAAATTCGGGAAGTAATGAAACATATCCTAAGTTCTTTCAGTGTAAAAATTATCTTGGGAAACAATATATTACAATTATAAAGTTTATAGACTCAAACTCAACAAACATATTTGAAGTTAAGGAAGATATATATAGTAGCACAGACATATGAAATGTGTGAAATTTAGGGATTTAAAATCAAGTTTTGAGCTCGGAGTTCCATATGATCATATAAAAAGCATATAAAAAGTGAAGTTTGAACATGGAGTTATTGAGCTACCGATATATAATATTGAGGTATCATAACTTTACAGATGGAGTTCCATATAATCATCCGAAAAAAGTGTACTTTGAGTAATGGTACATAGTACATTTTAGGGATGGCCAAGTATGCAAACCTCGGATCAAGCATGGACAGTTAACTTTAGGCCATGATATTGACTTTGTCTTCCCTAGTGGCTAGTACTATTGTTGTGGGTAGTGATATTCTACTATTTCATCCATCATTCTTCCACATATGGGATCATCCAAAGATTCCATCTCTTCCATCTAGCTGTAGCCTACTTACTAATTCGGTTGTTTATTCTAACTCGGTTTGATCCTCTTCTAATTGAAGTTTTCTGTGTATATTAAGACTCGAACTCGAGATCTCTAGTTAAAGTGAGTTGAGCCTTTATTGCTTAAGCAAACCTCAGTTTGTGCTATGTTTGATAAACCATAGTCCAGATGTCAAGAAAGAATATTGTTTCATGCTTAAACTTAAACTCTTAATGGAGGTCTTCAAGCTATAGAATACCAAAATAGAAGGCATATTACACCTTTACATTGTGGGTAGATTATATTCATTGTTACTGAAATTTACGGTCTGCTTCTTAAAGGTTCTTTTTTTGGTCTACTACGCAGTATCCTTGGGACAATGCTAGACTAATGTTGCTTCTTAAAGGTTTTTAACTGCATTTTCTTTATTTTCATTTATCAAGTTCATTGGACCCGGTCCATAACAGCTTTAATAATTGTTGGTGTATTTTATCCATTATACTGAATAAAGGATTCAGCTTTAAGCTAGTCAACAAATTTAAACTTTTTATGGGTTAATCTATTAATATATGTTCCTTTCTAATAAAATAAGGTCCATTTGACCACTATGAGCAAGGAAAATGTCTGTAGCAGACACAGAGCCCTTGAAATGGCTAGGCAATTTCACAAGAGCCATCTCTATTGACATCATACCATGTGCTGTGGGGTTCCAATTTTGCCTAGAAAATACAATTTCAAAATCCTTTGCTTTTGACTAAAAAGATACCTTCCAGTATACAGGGCAGATTATAGATATGGCATGCCAGAGCTGCCAAATTATATTATACCTAACCAGATTTTATGCTCGATAATTGTGAACTTCTAACACAATAATATAAGTTATAGACTTAATTTGTCTAATGCCAATTATTTGACATAATCCCTGCTATTTATTTATATTATGTTACATGTATAATCACGTAAAATATATAAATTACATACACCATTACAACACGGAAAACAATTCATTTGAACCCTTCATTTTATATTTTTAATTTTAATTTCATATTATATTCATTTTTCATCAAAAAAACTTGTCTTGGTTGTTTCTTTGCTGGTCTAAAACATAAAATTTTCGAAAAATAAAACACTTGCAATGAGGAAACTCCTAAAAGCTAAAATTATCTCACATGGTAAGTGGATAAAGGCCCATCATTCAATTTAGGCCCATTTCTTCTACAAATTTAGGATACTGGGCACAAAACAAGCTTGGCCCATCTATTATAATCCATCACTGTGATAATCACATTAAATTTAGGCCCATTAGGTTTTCCAACATTAGGATACCAGACACTGAACAAGAATGGCCCATCTTGAGCCTTTGTCCACGAGACTTTGGTTTCATATACATCTTGTTAAGCAAAATTAAGCAAGCCAAATTATTAGGAATTAAGGGTCATAACGATCTTAACGTCAGAAACCACGGTCGATTTAGTCCAAATTGAATTTTCGATACTAAATCAGTTCTTATGTTAATTTTTTTTTTTTTATAATTGGAGTTATTTGTCAAAACATTTCTATCTTGAGAACAAATTTATCAAGCTACCAACTTTGGGGCTATTTTTTACACTAAATTCCAGCTACTAACATCAAGACCAGGATTGAGAAAGTCTCAAGATCACAAATAAACTTACGAAAGGACTTGCATATCTCTCCACCTACCATAACTCCAACAAGGACAACAAAAATAAAACTCAATTAGAAAATGTACATAAGCACTCCCTCACTGTTGAGCTCATCCTCTATTAAACTTAATTAAATCACTATCTGCAAACTCACTACCTTACCCAAGATAATTGAAATTAAAATATAGACAAGCTAGGACAAATGGCTTTATTTTCTTGATTCCTTGTGAGATTCCCCAGATAAATAAATAAGTGAGAGTTTTATAATTTTGAGATTCAAATGAATAAGCAACAATCTATTCTATTATAAACCCAATTTCATATGGAGATTTTTTGTGTATATTTTATTGAAAGAATCCACATAAAACAAGTGATAGTTCTCTAATTTAGAGATTCAAATTACTAGGCAACAAAATATTCTATTATGAACCCAATTTTTTATGGTGATTTTTTGGAGACTTTTTGTGTATATTTTATTGGAAGAATGACTCACCTTCATGAAGATTACATCAGCCGAAGGAATAGACTTGAACATGTCGCCACCAATGTGGGTAACTCCTGCAATAATGAATGATTTTTATTAGTCAAGAAAATGCTATGGGCAACATTCAAATGTCAAAATTATACGGAAAGAAAATCATGAGGCATAAAGATGTTGTGAGCTTCAAGTAGCTTAAATTATAATTAATTAACCTAAAAATGCAAATGTATTTTAAATGTATGTAGAAGGAGTCGTTTGTTGTTAAATGAATTTGATGTTGATTGTTAAATCTCTTCCTTAAAGACTTACTATAAATTTTTTATCACTGAGGTGAAATTTTAATAGCCTAGTTCTACTACGAAAGATCCGATTAATGAAAATATGACATTTGTACATTTTTGTTTTTACGCTAACCATTTTTCAATGGAGTATCATGCATCTCATATTTCATTCGATCTATAATAGAACTTCTCTCATATAATAATTACACAATAAATAGGTGAAGTAAGATCTAACCAGGAATTTTAGGTGCTTTGGCAACAACTTCAGGCAGATCAAAATTGATAGCTTGGCTTATATTAGGATAACTTTGAAGGATCATTTTAAGGCAATCACCACCACTTCCACCTACATCAACTAAGGTACCCACTCCTTTGAATCCATCATAACTTCCCAAAACAGCCCTCATGAAGGGCACTGACACACCTGACATGGCCTTGAGCATTAGCCCATTCATTTCTGGCTTCTTCCCATAATAATCATATGCAGGTTCTCCATTGGCTTTCACAAACGGCTCTGTGGATGAGTCAGTTACTGCCTCGTGTACTAATGGCCAAGCCTTCATTAATGCATCCTGTCCACGACCATGTTCATCAGCATTATAAGACTGACTCTCTTTTTTCAACCAAAGTTTAAGTTTATTTACTATAGAACTACACACTCATAAATTAATGTAAATTATAAATCTCGATAAAAAATTTAGATTGATATCTATGAATTATCTATCAAGAAGAGTTAAATTTTGACGAAATGAAAATTTAAAGCGAAAGAAAATATGATTTTTCCAATGTTTATAGATTAAGCTCCTACTTGTTTTTAGACCTACGGCATTAAACTGCCAACTAACTGTAATTATGGAAAAAAAGTTGAGAAAAACATTAATTTGAAGTATACGAACATGGTATTTTTGAAATTGTTGTAAATAAGACATGTGCCGCCGTGCTTTATGAAGTTAGCAAATAAGTAAGCTTTGACTAATACTATTTGTTATATGACCGAGTAAATATGTTAATATTATTGGTTCTAATTCATTGTGCCGCGTAAACAAATTAATATATCACATCATTGAAAATTGATACATACAATATAAAGGGCGAAATTTTATTTTCAATCTTGGACAACATATTTTGTATCTTTAATGTCCTTAATTAACAAAAAGGAAAGATACGACAAGTATAAAAAGATTATCTTTTCCTATTTGAAAAACATGCTATACGATCTTGAGTGTTAAAAAAATAAATATAATGTCTAAATGGATACATGGTTAAAGATGTTCTTAATCGTGTTTCTCGTAATGATATGTTATATTTATCGATTCGGTGTACCATGTTATCCCGTACATCTCGACGTGTGCTAAAATCTCTCAATCTATCTCTCGATGTAGTACTAGTACTTAATATGAATTTAATATTATGATATCTACGGCTGAAAATTCACCACAACCACACAAAACAATTCCCAAACCACACTAAAAAAAATAAAATAAAAAATCCAAAACGTACCTGATGATGCTGAAGCACGTACGAACCATAGGAATTCCCGTCAGAATCGGTAACAAGAGTCTTCCCAATCTCAGTAAGACCATACTTCCTCCGGGCACCGTCTCCATCAATATGCTCGGAAAACACACCATAGCTGGTCATCATACGAAGTATCCGCTGCAGATTTTCAGCGTCTCCTCCGCCTTCCGGAAGGATCCTGGAGAGGATCTCGGAGGCGGAGAGAGGAGCATTTGCACCGCCTTGCCATATTGCGTCAGCGACGTTGAGACGTACGACGGCATTGAGGGACATCGGAACGCTGATCATGTTGGCTAGCTCCAGGATTGCTAGCCTTGCGTTGTTTCTACTGTCGGAGTTTTCGTTCTCCATTTTTGGTGCTTGGATGGGGTGAGTTTTGGAGATGGAGGATGTTTTCAAGTGTTTATATACTATGAGTGAGAGAAGTAAATTTGTACAAAATGTAGGGGTGTTTTCGTAAACTTAAGTGCTTGTAAGTTTGATATGTTCGAACTTGGGTTAATTACACCTAAGGTCATCCAACTATCATAAATGGAACCGAAAAGTCATCAAATTTAAAATTTGAACATCAAAATCATCCAACTATCATAAATGGAACCGAAAAGTCATCAAACTTAAAACTTGAATACTAAAATCATCCAACTTTTCATAACATTACAACCTAGGTCATCTTCGTCGGATTCCGATAGTAACTCACCGAAGTCACCATGTGACTGCCACGTCATTTAAAAAATGCAACTTGTTACTAATTTTGACTTGTCACTAAAAATCCAACCAAACCTATAAAAACCCGACCCGGCCCAACTCAAGTTAATTACAGCTAAAACAAGTGGCATTTTTTAAATGACGTGGCAGCACATGATGACTCCGGCGAAAGTTATTATCGGAATTCGGCGAGGATGACCTTGGTTGTAATGTTATGAAAAGTTAGATGATTTTGGTATTCAAATTTTAAGTTTGATGACTTTTCGGTTCCATTTATGATAGTTGGATGATTTTGATGTTCAAAATTTAAGTTTGATGACTTTTCGGTTCCATTTATAATAGTTGGATGACCTTGAGTGTAATTAACCCGTTCGAACTTGTACATTTTGGTCATTTTCTCTTCCAAATTCGAGTGATGATTTATTTAACTCATCATCTATTTAAAATTGTATTTGTTATCGTGTAATGAAAATAATTTTGGTCCGATATTACACACATTATGATATATATCTATTTCACATAAAAATGGACGTGTGGGAACTTTTTTTGGGGAGTTTTTGTTGTTGTTTGGATTGGGTGACTTTTGGGGATGGAGGAGGTTTGGAGTGGTTTAAATGTGGGGGAAGATGGGAATTTGTGGAAATATAGGGGCGTTTTTGTAAATTTGAGTGTTTGTATATATGGTAATATTATTTAGTGGGCTAGCTAGTAGTAACTAAATTTAGGAAATGACAACTAGAGTTTAGAAATTTGTTTATGTAGAGTGCATCAATTTAAGAGTGTGAACAAAATTAGATGCGTCTATTTTTGTTTTTCTTGTTTCTCATTAAGTTTTTGATAGTGATAGATGTGATAAATGTTTTTCAAATTGTATTTTATTTTTCAAAAAATAGAATTAAAGTAATTGAAGAAAATAAGTTTGAAAAACTCTTATAAGTAATTTCTCCTTGGTAAATGTAATTTAATTCAATAATTTTTAGTTAAGCTCAATAAATTTCAGGTATAAAAAAAGAACATGACTTTAAACTTGTATAGATAAATTAGATCAATTTGGTGTTCCATTTTGTAATTGTTAAGTTAATTAAGTTGCTCATATGCATGCAGGCATAATAAGAAAACTAGAACAACTTACTATCATTTTTTTTTTAGGGAACTTACTATCATTTTGAAGATGAAGAATTTGTTTTCCTCTTCGAAATATATCAATATAACAAAGTGAAAAAAAAAAAAATGCAAGGATGTAGAAGAAAAGAGTGAAAAATAAAAGAAAAATAATTCTTTTTTTAGGGAACTTACTATCATTTTGAAGATGAAGAATTTGTTTTCCTCTTCGAAATATACCAATATAACAAAGTGAAAAAAAAAAATGCAAGGATGTAGAAGAAAAGAGTGAAAAATAAAAGAAAAATAATTCTTTTATATTTGTAGTTGAAATATGGACTAAAAAAAAAAAACGCAGTCTAATTTGGTTGGGCCATTGTGGGCTTAATCATGATAATTCGCAAATAATAAAACCCACCTCCTACACACCTAATGATGGATTATCTGCCAATCAAGATCTTTTATGTACACAAAGGTTCGAGTTATTTACAATTAAGTAATTACTTTCTCTTTATTTGTTGTATACTTGTTTTTATCATTGTTTCTTTGTATTTTAGAAAGTATTAATATCTCATTGTTATACAACCTACGAATTTTTCTGTACAAAAGTAAAATAAAAGCATAAATTATTCTATAAATAATATATATAAAAAAAATACAATGGAAAAGTAAAAAAAATAAAACAACGGTATGAAAATCATGAAGCAATAAATTAATCGGTAGTAAAATTTGTAAAAGTGAAACCAAAACACATATATTAGATGAAATAGTACTCTCCATACATCTAGACCTGTAAAGAGATGATAATAATGGTGTTCTAGAGACGATAATAATGTTATTTTAATAACTGAATTTTTCTAAAAATTCTTTTTTGTTCTCAATAGTATCGCAGTAACTATATTCCTTTTCACAGATGATTTGCATTTCTAATAGTAGAACTGTTGACCACGTAAATTGTTTCATTTTCGAAAGTGATGATCGAATTCTGAACTTTTGATCAAGGAATGAAGAGTTTTTACTGCTCAACCGTATCTCCTAAGGTTTTTTATTTTAAAAACTCTAAAACAGTTAAGTAATGATCTATGTAGTAAGCTTGGAAAATAGAAAAACCAACTAATTGACCCAATTGTTTAAATTCAGCTTCTGTCCTATGTTTGCCCTTAGTGTTATAAATAGTCATGACAAAGATATCACCCTCTAAGAGGGCACGTGTCCTACGACTATCATCAGTGTCCTTAGGCAAAACTGGTTCACAAAGTATCATCTTTCCTCCTTTTGGTAGTGCCTTGTAACAATTTTCCATTATTTTCTTGCATTCATCGTCCGTGAATGTCAATAATACAAACTGCACAAAATGAAAAACTTAAAAAATCAACCACAAATTTATGGTTTTTAAGCGTAAGATATTAATATAAAAGATATTGTTAAATCTCAATTATATATCAATTAAAATTTTTAGTTCAATCAACTCATTGACATAGTATTATTGGAGTTCAAATTCGGTAACTCTATTATGGAGTTAGAAACATGTGATAGGATGAGCTTGTGTTGTACACATTTCAAACCCCATACGCATTTACATGAATGAGTATGTCATAGATGATACTTTTAGTTAAATTATGACAATGAATATTAAACTATGCAAAAAAAAAATAATGTGATAATTTAAATATATGGTTATTAGGAAAGTATATCACCACCAAAAAATGATTCACCTTCATAAAAATTGCATCAGCCGAAGGAACTGAGTTGAGTATGTCGCCACCAACGTGTGTAACTCCTGCAAGAATGAATGCACTCTATAGTCAATGTAATGTATAAAGACTTGTTCTTGTCACTACAAGAAATTTAGTCTTTTAATTATGACGCATAAAATTTGTTATGAAAATACTCTATTTTACACGTTGGAGTTTAATAGATTGTTCTCCAAAACCATAAATCTATTTTGATACGTATTCTTTTTATTTATTTTAAACGTTCATTATATATATATATATATAAAAGTTATAAGTTCACTAAGAAACATAGTTAGATATATGGACATTGAATTTAGAAATCACATAAATTAAAGGGAAAAAAAAAATCTAACCAGCAATGTGAGGTGCGTTAGCAACAACTTGAGGTAGATCAAAATTAATAGCTTGGCTAATTTTAGGATATTTTTGGAGAATTGTCTTAAGGCAATCGCCACCACTTCCACCTACATCAACTACCTTTTGCACTCCTTCAAATCCATCATAGCTGCTCAAAAATGCCTTCATGAACGATACTGATGTGCCTGATTAAGTTATACACGGTTTGATTAATTCTACGTAAAATCAAATTGGTATGTAATATTAGTGTTTGAGCAGAGCTTAGTAGATAATGAGGGGAACATTTTTTTTTTATCGGATTGCAGTATACAAATACTTAAATTAGGCTTAATATTTTAGCAGAACCTTGAATTTGGCCCGGTGACCTGATTGGACAATGAACTTATACAGAATATTTCAATTAGTTCATCCACTTGCTTAAAAGTATTTATTAATCGTCAAAAAATTGCTTAAAGTGTTATTGATCCACACATTAAACTTGTTTATCGTGATTCTTGATTTTAAAAAAATAACAATAAACAGTGATCAATCGTAAAAAATGGTAAGATTGCATTGAAAAGAATGTAACAAAACCGATTCATTCAACACTATTATGATAATTGATATGACACGAAAACGGTACTAACTCAAATAATTGTCACTCTTGTTAATTACCCGCCGATGCCTTTAGCATTAACGCAGTTGTTTCTGGCCTCTTCAGATAGTAGTGGTATGGAGCCTCCCCGTTCACTTTCACAAATGGCGCAGTCGTTGGATCCAACACTGTCTCGTGTAATAACGGCCAAGCTTGCATTAATGCATCCTTCAAAAGAAAAGATATAACTAAACATTTCATTGCTTAATTTACCTGATCTTACTAGCATAAAATCTTAATTTTCCTCAACAATATGAAACTGACATATGATTCTTGTAAAAATTAATACCATTTTCTAAATTCATATTCATTATTTGCTTAATTTAACTATTTGAAACTGACAGGCGACAAATTGAAAAACGTTTTTATATTTGTATCATGTACCATACACATGTTTTTTTTGTTGTGCATAAAATTAAGTTTTCTCGAACATGATAATAACATTACTATTAATCTTCGGTTCATTGTTTAAATTGATTGGAATTATATTATTAAATTGAAAAGGAAAATTCAATGATTTTATTGAAAAAAATAAATCCGAAGCTTCAACTTAGCACATCAGCTAAATATATTTATGTAAGATAAATGTATATACCTGATGTTGCTGAAGGACATACGAAGCCCATGAAAGGCCATCAGCATCGGGAACAAGAGTTTTTCCAATCTCGGTGAGACAATATTTTCTCAGCCTACCTTCTTTATCGATATGCTCGGAGAAAACACCGTAGCTAGTAAGCATTCGGAGGAGACGCTGAAGATTCTCGGCGTCTCCTGCACCGGAAGGGAGGATACGCGAGAGGATCTCGGAGGCAGATAGAGGTGTATTAGCACCGCCTTGCCACATTGCGTCGGCCACATTCAACCGAGCGACCGCATTGAGTGCCATAGGGATGCTGAGCATGTTTGATAACTCCATTATTGCTAGCCTCGCACTTTTTTGGCTCTCTGAATTCTCACTTTCCATTGGTTTTTTGGTATTTTTCTGTTTGTTGGATGATTGTTTTGGACAATTAGAAAAATGTAGGGGTGTTTTTGTAAATTTTTTGTGAATGATTTTTATGGTTCTTTGAATGGACTGCATAAAGCTTTGAAGAAGACAGAGTTTATTGGTGGCTCGGTAATATGAGCTACATATTTATACACATTTTGCAAGAATTAAAATTCTAAGGTTTAATACATCACGAGTCACCGAAACTTTTCAATTTACTTAAAGTAATACAACTCATTTTCCAAATTTGTAAAAATATCTTAAAAATCTAAAAAATAAAGATTTACTTTGTTTTATATACTTTTAATCACTTCTTAAAAATTTATTTTTAAGATTCTAAACATATATAGAGATTTGGAAAAGTACAAATTTGCAAAAGTGTAGATGTATATTGTCATGTTTAATCGGCTTAAATAATATACTACTGTATATAAGTATCGATATTAGGATAAAAAGATATCGACTATGCTCTTTTGACTCAAATTCAGTAAAATTTAGTTTAATTCAGCAAACTAACTTTAATTAAACAAATTTCATTTTAATTTAGCAAAATGTAATATAAAGAGCTATATAGTCATTTGCAACTTCTTCTTTTTTTGTTACATAGTTATTTGCGACTTTTAAATGGTTAAAAATACAGTTGAAATTTTAAGACAAATAAAGGTGCAAAATATACATTATACCAACAAAATATAACTAAGGATTCATTTGAACTTGTTCACACTTGCAAATTTCAAGCTCTTTTTTTCTTTTGAGAGAGCAAACTTCAAGCTCTAGGAGGAATAGAATAATAATCATAATAATAATTAGTATTAAAGAAAAAAAGAAAGAGTACACAAATGAACCACTATATTTACGCTTTTTTGAATAATATATACTAGTAATAAGGATATTTTATGGTCACTTTGTTTTTCACAAAGTAACCATTACTTTGTTTTGTCAACCATTGGATCATGGGTTAAAAGTTAATCCAATGGTGAAAAAGACAAAGTGTAGACAAAGTAAGGGAAAAACAAAGTGACCATAGCCTACACCCTAGTAATAATATGCCTACTACTAGTACTACTGCTAATAATAATAATAATAATAATAATAATAATAATAATAATAATAATAATAAGTAAATTGTTTGCCGACATAGTATTAGAAATATTAGAGAAATCTTTCTATGATGTGGTGTATAACAACGAGCTGCCATATGTGCATGTGTTAAATGTTTAGAGGTTCTACATACTCACTCTCCACAAACTTATTAAGATTGACAACTCTAGTACAGTTAAACCTCTTTAAAGTAATACTCTTGGGACCGGAAAAAAATATTACTTTATCGAATTTATTACTTTATCGATAATAAACACTGATGAAGAGACTAGTCCTAAACCGGTCAATAACAATAGAATCACTTGCGGATGAACAAATTTTTGAGTCGGTAATGAACATTGGTGAAAGACTGATCTTGAACCAGACGATAGCAATGTCATCCCGAGCTTGTCATCAAAGAAAACAGTTCAAGCAATCAACTCTTTGAACAATTACTTGTTACAACACAAGCAAAACATACCAAAAGTTATTTATGTTTTACGTAAAGTCAATGATGATGTTAATTTTATCTTTGGTGGAAAAAAGAAACAAGATATTATATATTCATATTTTAAAAAAATTGAATTTTGTAAACTCATACATATTATATATACGTATAATTCTGAAATTATTACTTTACATATTACTTGGGTCCTTCATGACTTTCAAATTTTTTATTATCTTATGCTTTTAGCGAGAATATTACTTTACGACATTAGCCCAAGTTGGGACCGACGAAATTTATTACTTAAGCGAGGTTATTACTTTGTCGAATATTACTTCATCGAGATTTAACTGTACTAGAATAACGAGCTACCATATTCATTGAACGTCTTACGAAGATATAATATAATTATATGGAATCATAAATTAAAGTGTTCTTATTTGATAATCAAAGTAGATTCCACTAATATCTCATTCCCGAACTAATTAATCAAACTCAAGTACTTATTTTAGGAACTCTAGAACAGTAAAATAATGATCAATATAATAAGCTCTAAAATTAGAGAAACCAACTAATTGACCCAATTCTTTAAACTCAGCTTCAGTCCTATGCTTACCCTTAGTTCTATAAATAGTCATGATCTGGATATCCGCTTCTAAAAGGGCACGTGTCCTGTGACTATCATCGGAATCCGTCGGCAAAACTGGTTCACAAATTATCAATTTTCCTCCTAATGGCAGTGCTTTGTAACAATTCTCTATTATTTGCTTGCATTCATCGTCTGTGAATATCACCAACATCCACTGTAAAAAAAATCAGCCATAAATCTTATTTAGAAACACATAATAGTATGTATAAGACGAGGCATTTACCTTAATCTAAAGGCGTAGACAGTTTGAAAAAATGTTCAAAATGACAATTTTCAGGTGCTATTTGTCAACTTAGAGCTTAAATATATAATGGGCAGATAAAGTTTTGAATAATGATCATAAAATTATCTCTAACAGTATACTATAAGCTCAAAATGGATAAATAATACTCTCTCATGTAAAAGGACTTGCAGTGAACCCCCATCAAGATGGGCTTTTCTTGCAACTTGTGGGCCACATAACTATTGGGCCAAAATGGGCTTCTTGAGATCGGCCCACTCATTCAAGACTCTATAGAGAAAATATATATTATTCAATTTAACTGCAGTAGTTCATTTTTGTTTTTGTTCTATCACGAATTTCATACAATTTTCCTTGGTTTCGTGTAAATTCATTTAATTTCTATTAGGGATATTCTATGGTCACTTTGTTTTTCACAAAGTAACCATTACTTTGTTTTGTCAACCATTGGATCATGGGTTAAAAGCTAATCCAATGGTGAAAAAGACAAAGTGTAAACAAAGTAAGAGAAAAACAAAGTGACCATAGCCTACACCTTTCTATTATTTTAGTTTCATAGATAGCATTATTATTATATTGATTCTTAAAATAAATTGTCTATATGTTTAGAAAGATCTGTACATCTCTTGAAATCGTTTAAAGTGACATAGATTTCAAAGAGAAATAACTTACCTTCATGAAAATTGCATCTCCTGAAGGAATTGACTTGATCATGTCGCCACCAACGTGAGTCACTCCTGCAATAATGAATATTTCAGTAATTTTATACGTAATAATTACAATTTTCTACCAATTTGATATTTTAGATACTTTTATATCCTAAACATTTAATTGTAGGATATAAGTATTTACAATATGCAAATTAAACACCCCTAAATATGGAATGCCACATAACTATAAATCCTGAATCCGTCACATATAATCTTTATACGAGGAAAAATAAAGTAAGATATCGAACCAAGAATATGAGGTGCTTTAGCGACGACTTCAGGCAGATCAAAATTAATGGCTTCCGTTATATTTGGAAATTTTTGGAGAATCATCTTAAGGCAATCTCCACTACTTCCACCAACATCAACTAATTTCTCAACTCCTCTAAATCCATCATAGCTGTTCAAAAATGCTTTCATGAAGGGAATGGATAAACCTGACATTAAAATTGATACTGCTTTTAGTCTTTGATTTAGTTTAGCAAGTTGAAGGTAGGAAGAATATGCAACACTACCATATAAAAACACGATACGGAATTGAAATTTACCAGATTAATTAGTTTTACACTAATATATAAAATGGAACTTCTAAAGTTAGGCTAACGCCGAATCATGACAAGATATCGATAATTGATATAACCTCACATTCACTATCCTTACCTGACATTGCCTTCACCATTAACTCAACCATTTCCGGTCTCTTCCCGTAGTAATCGTAGGCAGGCTCGCCATGCAATTTCACAAACGGCACTGTTTTCGGGTCCAACACTGTCTCGTGTACTAATGGCCAAGCGCTCATTAACTCGTCCTGCCAAAGTCATACCATGTTCCTCAATAATATAAAACTCACATTTTATTTGGATTGAGAAGAACGTAGCGTTTCCATAGACAACATTTTCAATCTTTTGAATCATCCAAAATTTGCTATTATACCCTTGAACTTTGCATTTACATCGGTATAGCCCCTATGTCATTGATAGTTCCGCTCGCCCATATTTTGATAACCAAACTATATTTTTCCTATATTAATTGAGAATTCCCTATAATTACACTTGAACGAACTAAAATGAACTATTGATCAAACATAAAGAACAACACCTTAATTATATACCAACCTAGCTACTATAATTCAAATAGGTTTAGGAGCTTGCACCAATATGAATCACTTGCAATTTGCACGTTTTGATACATCAATTAGAAAGTTATTTATTACTTTTAAACAAATATAAATGTTACAGTACTTGTAACTTTAAAAGTTCAAAGAACAGTTCGAGTATTGTAAGAAATCTAAGAAGCTAATGTATAAGTCTAAACTATATATTTTCGAAGCAAAAAAATCGTATTGAAGTTGTTCCGTCGAGCTGTGCTACCCGCTTTTACTCAAAATAATATTCCCTCTAGCTAAAAAGATAAACGTACCTGATGATGCTGGAGCACATAAGCAGCGCAAGAAAGTCCATCCGAATCCGAAACAAGAGTTTTTCCAATCTCAGCAAGACAATATTTTCTCCCACTACCGTCACCATCAACATGCTCAGAGAACACACCGTAACTAGTGAGCATTCGGAGGAGACGCTGTAGATTCTCCGCGTCTCCTCCACCCGAAGGAAGGATCCTAGTAAGTATCTCGGAGGCGGATAGAGGAGCATTAACGCCGCCTTGCCACATGGCATCTGCAATGTTAAGACGAATGACAGCGTTAAGAGACATTGGGACGCTGATCATGTTGGCTAGCTCGAGTATCGCTAGCCTCGCTCTTTTTCCAGTTTCTGATGCGTTCCAGCTCTCCTCCATTGATGTTTTTCAGAGGTTTTTTGGGTGTTTGGATGATGTTTTTGAAATGGAAGATGATGTTCACAGGTGAGTGATATATGATGAGGGTAAGATGAGAAAATTAGTGTAAGTTTGGGGTGTTTTTTGTAAATTTGCGTGAATGGCCTTTGTAATTCTTGAATGGCCAAGGTATTTAATTAACTTTTGGCTAGAGAAAGAAAAGGATTTACACCTTAAGGTAAAACAGTATAAATATGAGTCTGTGTTATTGTAAGGTAGCAAACAAAGGTCTTGAAAAATTAAGGTTAAAAAGATGAGTGATGTGTCATTTTAAACAATAAGTTTTGGTGTAGGCTATGGTCACTTTGTTTTTTCCTTACTTTGTCTATACTTTGTCTTTTTCACCATTGGATTAGTTTTTAACCCATGATCCAATGGTTGACAAAACAAAGTAATGGTTACTTTGTGAAAAACAAAGTGACCATAGAATATCCCATAAGTTTCAGTTCGTTTATTTAAATACAATAAATTACAGTTTACAAATTAATGATCTTAATAGGAGAGATCATATTTCTTTGAGTACGGTACTCTCTTAGTATATAAATAAAAATAGTCGTGTGCTTTATGTTGTTATTATATTTTTTATTATACTCTAAACAGCTCATGTTTTCTCGTTGTGATTTATAATTTTAAGGGAGTACCATATTTCGAAAGCGCTCTAGAACAGATACAAAAATTTCGTTTAAACAATTAGGAATTTGAATGTTAAATAAATAGAATGCAGATTAAGAATGCTTTGTTAACCGAATTCTATTTTAAGAAATAACAAATAAAAAATATTCCTTTAACCTCTCCATTTTGATTGCAACACCGGATTCTTTAACACTGTCAAATTTTTCAGACTTTTTTTTGTTAAAAGTTTAACCCCTAAAGTCATGTTTTTATATGACATATCAATGCTTAATTCCAATTTATACACTAATTTTTAGTTCCCTTTTTTTAGTCATAAAAAACATGAAATAATTCATTTATACCTTTTTAAATTTATATTTAACTATTTATACACATTATGCACGCACAAAATATGTTGTTGCATTTTGCATGCCACATTAGCACTAACTACCAGTGAATGGATAATATTCTTATCTCTTGGGTATATGATTGGATCATTGATTACATTCACATATGGCCCATACTCCAGGATGTTGAAAGATTCGGTTGTTATATCGATGGTAGCGACCATATGTCGCGCGTCTTGGGAAGTCCGACATTGATAGATTTCTTTAGTGATGATACAAATAGTAGTCTTCTTGTTAGAGTATTTGCTATTCTGGACGCAAGTGAAATACTACGGGATCAAAATTATGAATGAGCATGTAAGGTTCAAAGAGCTGAAGATTTCGTTATAGAAAAATACAGATTCAGAGAGTGTCTCATTCACAACTGATGTTTTTATGATTTGCCAAAAACTAGATAGCCAACCACCGGAAATCCATCCTATTGATCTTGAATGATCGAAAGAGTTTGAGT
Organism: Euphorbia peplus; assembly: GCA_028411795.1. NCBI lineage: Eukaryota > Viridiplantae > Streptophyta > Magnoliopsida > Malpighiales > Euphorbiaceae > Euphorbia > Euphorbia peplus. Next base: position 35,437,028 of record CP110841.1, read on the forward strand.
CGATTGAGAGATAATGAAACCGGACGATCTTCAGAGCCGATCATAATGAAACCGCAATCAGTGTTAGGTTGTTCTATTTTTATTCAATTTCATACCTTTGTATTTTCATATTATGAACAGTAGGCTATAATGCATACACAAAACTAAAGCCATTTAAATTGCACCAATAATGCCGAACTTTAAATAGTAACTATTGTTTTTTAAAATTAACTTTTAAAAAAGATATATTATCTTTAGTTTTATCCAATCAGATTCTAACATTAGCCCATACACCCAAGACCAAAGCATTTAAAACCAATAATGTTATTTTGAATTTTTTATTCTTTTTGAGAAATATATTAAAATCTCTCTTATAAGATTTTAATAATGCCATATTGATAATGACAATTTTGTGGGGAAAAGAGAGATGGCAATTTGTTTTCATGCGTATAGAAAAAAATATTCTTAATTACTAAACTCATCCCAAATAATGCCACATAAAGAGCTATTTAACTCTGCTAAAACCACAATCTATTAGCTTAGTGGCTGTTACGATAAGAAGAAGAAGGTGAAAATATGGATACGAGTTCCACAATCGACAAAAGTGAAATTCTCAAAAAAAAAAAAAAACTCTGCTAAGTAAAATATTTAGCTCTACCTCCGGGTCAGTACGTTCATCTCAGCACAACACACGAAAGAATGAATCCTAGCGGTGATGGGGTAATCCAACTTATATCTTCAATTCTTAGCTTAATAGTCGAGACTCTTCCAATAATTAGGGAGGTCATGTGTACAAAGCACATCCAAAGCACGAGACAATCACTTATATTGCCACGTAGCATATCATAAACCACAAAATTCAGTCAACATTGATGCAATTTAGCCCAGAAGATATCTCAACAAAGTTTTCCTTAATGCAATATTATGATTGGTTTTCCTAAATGATTAATCTTGTTTATTTTTTTTATTTTTCATTTTTCTCTTTACAATAACAGCAACAAAGCCTTAGTCCCGAAACGATTCGGGATTGGCTAAATAAAGAATCAGAATATTTGTATTTCATGTATTGTATAACATTTTATATTAATGCATGCATCATCTACATAACCCTATGTCACATTTTCTGCAACTTACCTTGTAGAAGAAGTAAATGCATATGCACTTTGCCTTTGGCTGAGTTTCATGAACAACCCCTGCAATACAAACACGGGATTAACATCGCACGGTCAGTTTCTAACACGAAAGACACAATTTACAGAGACAATCTTCCATATACGGCTCATCTACACAATTGTCTTGTTTGTTTCATATATATCGCATATAGCCATGTGAAGTACATTGATCACGTTATACAATTAAGGCGCGGCAACTTTTTTCAGGTTTAACTAGGATCACATTATTTTCGGAGTATTTTAAAAATTAGGTATGCAGTACTTACATTGGTTGTATGTATTGTTGCTCCAGTAGTCATGCTGATCTTTTGATCAGGAACAAGCTCGAAGTTCATCTTTTGTAGAAAGATCGCAAGGGCAACAATGGCTTCCAGTAAAGCAAACTGGTCGCCTACGCATTTACGAGGACCTCCACTAAAGGGAATGAACCTATGATAAACAATGTGGCATAACAGAAATTAGAATCTAACTCAAGTGAAATAGGGTTCAACTTAAAGCAAAAGATAGTTTATGATTGGCTAGAATCTCGCAAATAAAACTTTGATTTTAAAGCGTTTCATGTTTCCAAATCCGCTTCAAAACCAAAACTCTTGGAAAATTGTAAGAAATCTTCAGGTCCTGTTTCTTTATCCGTTTCAAAAACTGTTTCCGCCATGTTTCTGTTTCCTATAAAATTATAGGATATCATTTCACGGTTCCGTTTCAGTTTCTTTTTCCATGTAATGGAGAGAAAGAAGTTGGAAACCTAAGAAACAAGAACAAACGTATACCTGAAATCAGTATTTGTTTCATTTGGCATTGGACCTTCTAAGTCGAATCTTTCCGGGACAAATTCCTCTGCTCTCTCCCAGACCTTGTAAAATCACAAGAAGAGAATTAGTATCTAAGAGGACAATTAAGGCTGAAGAAATACCCTTAATTTTCTTGACATTTAAGGAGAAGAATCACCACTCGGAACTAAACTGAAATACTCACGTACAAGGGCATTTCTAATGATATTAAAACTAAATGATGAAAGAGGGTTTTATTTGGAAACGTGACCCAGAATGTTCTGTACAAGTTACCGAAAACACATTTACATCCTAGAATGTTCTGTACAAGTTTCCAAGAATTCTGCTTCCCGAAACTATTTGGAAACATAAAACAATTTAAAATCGAAGTTTTCGTACAACATACCCTTAAATGATTCTTACTCTCAATTCTACACCAAGTACGGAAATAGCAATCACTAGTGCTTAGCATACCTTTGAGGAATGATGTATATTGTACACTGAAATCATTATATCTTGCCCAGCATTAACCTTGTAATTTCCCGGAAGAACATCGGCTTCCGTTGCTCTTCTTAATAACACCTACAAAACCATCAAATAATTCTCATCACCGGCTATCGTCTCTCTCTTTCACTTTAAATATTTAAAATTCGGTTATGAACTTATAAATCCACCTGCAAAAGAAGGAAATGAATTTGTAACGTACAGGAGGATGTGGGTAGAGCCGCATCGACTCATTTATGCATCGTGTCAAATATTTCAGATTCTTTATATCTTCAAAGGTAGGGCGTCTTCCTTCTAATACTCTGTCAACCTCTTCTTGCGCCTTCATCAGCGATGACGAATTCTACAAAAAAGTTCCAGAACTACGAGCAGTTAGTTTCAGTAACTGAAACTTGGAAAAAAAAAAAAAAACAGGTCTACGAGTTATGATAAGGATGTCAATTTCTAACACGAATAATATTTACAGACGTGTCGGACACAATTATTGTTTTTGTTATAATTACATGGAATATATAAATCACACAGAATGACTATGGCACGGCAACTCATTCTGACACCCATACTCCAAGACAAGCACGACCTCCCATTGTGAACCGATAGATTACCTTACTTAGAAGATATAATGTCCACGTCAACACTGAACCAGTTGTCTCATGGCCAGCGACTAACATCGATAACAGGTCATCTCTTAATTGTACGCTTGAAACCTGCATATACCTTCAGAATTAATAAACAATTACCATAGATGGATAGAGAAATTGGAGGTGCTGTAGCTAAAGCATGTACTCGATATATTTTACATACTAAGTTAAAGCATGAAAATTGAAATGTAGTTATATGGCTAATCATAGAAAAGGCGTACCTCTTCTCTGCTGGCAAGCAAGAAGCGAAGAATGCTCGGATCAGCTTCATTAACATATTCCTCGTCATCTATTCTTTCTCCCTCACTCTCCACAATTTCTTTACATTGTGCAATAAGTTCTTCAACTGTTTCCCTAATTACTCGAACTGCATTTTCGGCTTTTATTTGTCTAGGAACTATCTTACGCAAAGCTTGAATCTGTAGCAAGAACAACAGAGACGCGTAGTTAGCTACCACATCGCCTGAAAACAGAGTTTAAATGCATAAAGTAAAATTACACTCATGCGCCTCAATTTTACCCTTACTTCCTTTATGACCCTTGAACTTCAAAAGCGGGCATGAAAGCCTCTCAACTTTGCACTTCACTAACATAATGATCCATTAAAATCAATAAATTAATGTTGTTTAGGACCGCGTCTTCCATGAATCACTGTTTCAGTATTCCAAATCACCATTTTTAGATTGCTCTCTTCATCAACTACTTTCTCTTTCATATCCAAACAATATCAAAATGTCCTCAAAATCATAAAGTTCAAACACTAAAGTTGCTTAGAACACTATTTCCATCAGCTCTGCACTTGAGGTTTACTTGCTATCAGGGTGGCCATCTTGCTCAGCGGTAAAAGAGACCAATATGTTAATAAAGTGCAAAGTTCAAGGCTTTAATATCCGAATTTGAAGTTTAGAGGTCACAAAGAAAGTACGGACAAAAGTTCAAGGACCATGGGAATAATTTCTTCGAATATTAAACGCATAAGAAAAGGGCACAACACCTTCCAATATGGCAAAAGATCCGTAGAACGAGCCTCTGCTTCTTTTAAAGCAGTGTAAACAGCATCAATAACAGGAGTATCGGTATTGAGTGAATCGAAATTGTAGTTAAAAACCGAGAGGCCAATAACATCAAGAGTCAATTGTGAGAACTTTTCCTCCATATTAACAGCATTTCCATTTAATGCATCAGGTTGAAGCTTCTCCACCAATCTTTCAGCACAATTGCAAAACACTCTATCAACCATAACCGACAGATACTTCTTGTGAAGAGAAGGAACCACAGCCCTCCGCCTTGCCTATATCAAAGCTGAATATCATTCTCAAGCAATAATACAAGGCCACAGACAAATGTACCCATCATTTTCAAGTCATTGCAGAATTATATTCACAGAATGAAAAAATAAAGTAAGAATTCTAAACTTATGTTGCACAGAAACAAGAAGATAAACTACGAAACTTTGAAGGATGGCCTAAAAACATGATCATAAACTGAGCAGAGCATTTGAATTTTAAGAAACAAGTTTCTCAATTGTGAAAAAAGTTTCCAATTTTCTTAAAGTACAAAACTGTGACGGTTAATGTGAAGTTTTGGTTTCCAAGACTTTCAAAAATTGAAATGTCTTTCCGACGGAACTCTTTGAAATCAAGGTTCTAGTGCATAGTTGTGAAAGGCGATAGTCAAGTCAAGTTGATAAGGGTAAAAAATTGCCTTGAGACGAGGCGAGGAAAGGCGGTTGCCTTTTACACATGAGGCGACAAACAGAAAGTTCAAAAAACACAGAAAATAGCAGATAACATATGCCTCGAATCCTCATCATGATCAATATCATCAAATCTTCCACTTTTTCAACCTTAGAATTAGTGTGGAGGAAAGCTTGAAAGCAGAGAGATCGGTGTGGAAGACTTAAAACGTATGGACTTCAAGTGGATGTCAAAAGGTGACTGGCGGTGGCGGCTTAGCCTGCGTCGCCTCTCGCGTGAAGCAAAAAAAGCCGTCACCTTTTAATACTATGTTCCAGTGCAATGTAGATTCTATCTGATGGAGAATCAATCAGAGCCTCCAAGTTGGTTTACAAAGTCAATTTGCCCAAAATCATACAATGTTAACATTAAGAACTGACTCTCAAGTTGAAAAATCATCAATTATACATATAACGACACAGGTTACTTTTACTCGGATTCTAACAAAACATGCCACATTATAGTTCAATTTACTCTAAATTGATCATCCAACCCAAATTCCACACCAACATACTAATTCACCCAAACTTTAACCAAAAGCAAACAACTTTCTCATTCTCACTGTCTAAAGAGGCCCCTCAGCAATGGCGAACCCCGACCCGAACAAAAACTCCGAAATTGTACAATGTACCAAGAACTGACTCATGTTGAAAAATCATCAATCATACATATGACAACATGGGTTACTTTTACTCGAATTTGAACCAAACATGCCACATTATAGATCAAATCGATACACAGAATTCAATCAATACTAAATTGATCATTCAAGACAAATTTCAGACACCAATATGCGAATTTACCGTCCAAAGAGGTCCCTCAGCAATGGCGAACCCGGAGCCGAACAAGAACTCAGAAACCTCAGCAACAAGACCCTTAGCATACTTGCCATAATTCCTCAACACATGCTTAGCAATGGCAGGATCACTCACAACCACAAAATCCCTCGGGCCAGCAGCAAGTCTATAAACAGGACCATACTCATTCATCCATTTGAACAATGGAAGAAACAGAGCACCACCCAGAAGCTCCGACACATCGTCGAGCTTAGCACTAGCAACCGGGATACCCGAATCGTCATTTCGGGATAATGTGAGGGTTTTAGTGACGGATGTGAGCCAATCTGGGCTCACCCAAGAACTGGGTTTCTTTGAATTCGGGGGTTTGTTGTTTAAGGAAGATATAATTGGGAGAAAACGGGGTTTTGGGGAGATGGGGGTGTAGAGAGGTGATGGGAGGAGCGAAACGGCCGTGGATTGGTGGGATATCGGAAACATGATAGCAAAATGAAGTTATCTGTTAACAAAAACTTCCATAGATTAATATAAAAGATATCGTTAGCTTTAATTAGTTTGAGTTTTCAGTTTAGCAGGTTAAGGGATATAGTATTAGAGTTTTTGCGATCGAGCGTTTTAAATATTTTTGATTCCATAAATTGTGGCTGAAATTAAGAATGGCAAGAAACCCATGATTAGAAATTGAAATTGAAACGAACCTGGTTGCAGTTTTTGGACTTCTCTTCTTCTTCTTCTTCTTCTTCTTCCTTCATTGGATGGGTTTTTCATCATCTCCATCATAGTTGAGCTCGTACTGTGATGTGTGGACTGGAGAGGACTGTCAATGTTTGTGATAAACGACGCCGGACTGGGAAGAATGTTATTTGAACGTTGCCGTTTCGTGAGTTAGAAAAAAAATCTATATTTTTTCTTTCCCACCTTCTCATGGTTATGGCTGATAAGTATGCTTAGTTGGGTTGTTTGTTACGGGCTTCATTGGCCACGTTGACAAGAGAAGTCACAAGTAATGTGCTTTGGGAGAGCCCAGTGACGATGAACGTTGAAAAGGTACGAATAGTGAGGATGCATATAGCGAACAATTTGATTGAGAACCACAACCAGATTTTGAGAGTTGGTGGTGAAATGCGAATGTAGCCATGATTAGAAGACGTGTTAATATCGTGCACGTTTCACAAATGGGTGGAGGAGTATGTTAACCCGTAGAAAATATGATACACACAGAAAAATGTCAGTTACTCTTTTTCTCTAGAACAGGTCTTATTTGAGGATAACTTACTCACTTAATTGTGTTATAAACAAAATAACTTATGCATGGTATTGAATTATAAGCAAGATGGTCACCACATTTAGGGTTTCTCTCCAAAAACTCATATGCAAATACCAAAATTACTCCACCAAATTATCTATTATATTGAATAATTATCTCTAGAGACATAACAAGGATCTTGCTGTCATCCATAATGCACTTCTGACGAGCTACATAATGCAAACAAACAAAAAAGTATGAAGATATCCGTGACAAAATTTTTATTTACATTCATTAATTTGTTTGTTGTAGCAATACCGACGCGTCTGTTGCTAATTTCTTATACTTTTCATATAACATTCTAATAAATAATCAATTTATTTATAATTGATGTTACAAGTACAAAAATATGAATCGGGGGAAACTAACTTTTAATTTCTATATGAAAATAAAACATATAATTTCTTAATTATATATCTCTAATTTTATGGTATAAATTTTGAATCTATACTTTCATTAATTAATTTAAATTAATTTTCTAGACTCTAAGAACTCCTTATTTTTGGGTTCTCGAGATGAAATGTAATCAAGAAAAGTATAAAAATTAGTATCTTCATATCTTCTTGGATGAGCTTCATCAATGAGTTTGAGCCATGGCTTCACCATGTGATTGAATGGAAGAGTATGCAAAGATGCCACCGAAATTCGAGATTTTGTTGAGTTCACCTTCACTCTATGTAACACACTCTTGTACCTGCCATTACTAAATATCTACAATAAATAAAAGTCACAATCAGTCTGTTACTCTATAAAGACGAAAATGTATGATACATCATATACTAAATTTATGTCAAAATCAAAAAGAAATTTCTAGCTAAAGGTGAAAAAAATATAACCAATTATGGGGAGCTAGAAATAACGGGCTCGGGTGAAGACCTAGGGCAGTCCATATTGGCTAGGAATCTTTTTCGTCCTCTAAACGTTAGAGTCTATTGCAATACTCTTGGCTCTCTCATCGTTATACGTAAACGGTCGACTAAAACCCATATTGAGATGGGATTCGACATCTAGAGGTATGATAAGTCTAGATGTACCATACTTTTGCCTCGAGGGGACACCGAATTTCATGAAATTGACCGAACTCCGTAAAATAACCGAGTCACTCCCTAAATTTTGAAGATATATAAAATTCATTTCCTAAGGTGTCTCCTTAGTTGAGTTCCCTAATAACCTATATTAGACGTCTTATTGAGCAGGCTATTGTTTTTATTTATAATAGTCTACTTGATACACATTTTCGGTTGCCAAAATCCCTAAGTGTTCTTTGATGCAGGCTTAAGGAACTAATGAGACATTCTGAACAAGTTGAACATCGACTAACGAGACACCTCTGAAATTCAAGGAACCAATCGGATTATTATCTATAAAATTGAACTAACCTCAAGATGATCACCAACATTGACAACAAAAGCATTAGGAATAGGTTGAACAGTTAGCCATTTATCCTTGTACTGAATCTGAAGACCTTCAACATCATCTTGTAGGAGAAGAGTGAGAAATCCATAATCAGAATGAGGTGGCATTCCTAATGTTAATTCTGGTTCTGGACATTCTGGAAACATGTTTACTATCATTAACTGACTTCCATTTTTGAACTCCTCCATTACTTCTTCTTCATCTTCTTCATTTTCTCTCTTGTTTTTGAGTGGTGATGATGATGGTGATAGGCCCTCTAATATTGCTTCCATTATCATTAGAAATAAGTACTTCGTTTCTTTTGTGTAGGTAGCCACTAATTTCCTGTTTAAATTGATAACTTTGATTGATTAGTTATAATTTTTGGTGACACGGAGCGGTTAAAACTCCGAAAAAGAAAACAGAAAAAAAAGGAAAAAGAAAGAACAAACTAAGCTCGAACTAGCCAAGAAACAACACTCTGTTAGAATCCGCAGTAGGAATTTATGGTGGTAAAGGTATTTTCTTCTGCTAGTGATACGCTTATTAAAGGATTAGAACTTGAGAAGTCCGTGAATTTGGTTAAAGAAATTGATTGCTCTCCTAAAATTATAGGGTGTCATTAATTTTCTAAACTGACTTAAAGCGATTGAGGCAACTAGCTGGTGGATCAATTAGGAAACGTATTAACATAAGCAAATACATAAGTAAATGTAAAACAGAATGGGTCAAAAATATCGTTTATCACTGCATTTTTTATGACTTTGAAGAGCATTTTGAAACTGAAAAATGATATGAATATCGTATCAACATAAAGTTAACTTTAACCATTGACTTGACCGACACGTGATAATCATCTAGACAACACATGACACCGATTTTATTTTATTAAATGAAATTGGTGCCACGTGGCATCTAGGTGGATGCCACGTATCGTTAAAGTCAATTGACAACATTTACTTTTGCCACATCACTTTTTTTGAGATTGAATTTCATAGAGTGATTATATTAAAAGAACTTTAATAACACAAATTGAAATTGATTAAACATAATCTAAATTCAATGACCAAAAGTCCATTCCACCCCAAACAGAAGCCTAACATGAGATCATCAAAATCATATATAATCACCTGAAATCTGGAGGAGAAGAAGGCCAATGAGGAAGAACATCAGACAAAGGATGAGACATAAGCTTCAAGAAATCTCTCCAACAAAAAACCTTATCTTTATTTTGATTAAAACTAGTTCCATATCTAACTAAAGCTGTCATGTCTGATGACATATACTTTGATCTTTCCTCCAACGGAAGTTCAAAAAATCTCTTGCTTGCATCAATCATCCCACTTATAACATCATTAGGAATCCCATGGTTTATCACCTGCATTAATTCATGAAAAGGATTCAATATTAAGAAACTAAATACTTAGAAAAATTAGTGCTAACTAGACTTGTTCACGAGTTGGGTATAAGCCCAATTTGGGCTAGAAAAATGATATTAGGCCCAACTCAACCCAATCGCATTTAAGCTCGCCCAAAAATGGTGATCGGAACCAACATTGTTAGGGGTAGTTACGACAGGCGGGGTCGAGGCTCCTCTAGGCAACTATCTAACTTATAAACATTAGTGCTAACTAGACTTGTTCACGAGTCGGGTATAAGCCCAATTTGGAATTGAAAAATGGGATTAGGCGCAACTCAACTCAATCCAATCCCGTGTTAGCTCTCTCACTTATGAGATGGATTGTAAATCATATCGGGCCCATCTAATTAAGCTAATATGATGGTTTGGGAGTATTTCTAGACGAAAATCTGTGGGGTTCGAGCTAGCCCGGCCAGTGGCGTGGTCTAAAATCAAGTGATAGAAAAAAGTATTATTATGCTTGTAACGTATCATTTTCAACGACTAGTGATTGCTCAAAATCTCTTACTGACCGCCTATACCGTCCCTAGAGCTAACATTGTACGATTTTATACGTGAATCAAGAGGGTACCTGAAAAAAGCCATACTGTTGGCAAGCATCAGAGAGGGATTTGAGGACTTGATTGCGATTTGAGCCTTGCAGTTCAGCAAAATCAATTATGGGCAATTCAAGATTCTGCTTGTCTTTCCCACTGATTTCTTGGAAAGAATTGGGTCTTTCTTGAATTGGCAAAATGTATTTTCTTGGAATTTTTTTTAAACCTTTGTCACGTAATTGCTTCACTCCCTTCTGATATTGACTTTCTAATTCATCTTCATCATTTTCCCTTGTCATTATTGCCGTTGGAGACATTGTTCTAGTTCCAGCTTAATTCCTGTGATTAAACATACATATTAGGAAAAACAAAAAGTCATGTATCCTAATATATCCATAAAGAGATATAATTACTATCTGTTTGGTTCTCCTTATTGTAGCTTGTTTTGTCGTTTCAAGTGAAACCTCGGATATAATAATGTTCAATTAGGATTGAGAAACAACTATTAATAGCTATTTCAGAACAAAATTGGCTAACATGTATCTGCTATCAACAATATCAAACAACTAACAGTAAAAAACACAACTTGAACTAATATTTGATTCGAGAGTTATTGTGGCCACTATGCTTTACTTCCTGATGTTACTAATAGTTCTGTGTTAGCCGATTTCCTTTCAAAATAGCTATAATTATTGTTTCGCAATTGGGTTGATTTCCTTTCGAAAATATAGCTATAAACTATCATTTCACTATTGGGTAATATTTCAAACTCAACAATTTAATTTAAAGTGAAACTAGTGTAGTAAAAGACACTAGCATAAGTCGAGAAGTTGAGGACTAATGGAGAATAGTCGGAGAACTAGTTGAATACAAGTTGAGTGTTGAGCCTTTTGGCGGAACTATGAGGTTCAAGATTCAAATGGGATTCTTAATTTTAAGTGCATAAGCGGCAGACTAACTTTGTGAGTAGAACGATTAAAAAAGCTGACACTTAATATAGAATAAATCTAGAGATCGTTGATTGAAAAATAGTACCTTGTAAAATGGGGAAAGGGAGTATGAAAGGAAAGAGAGGAAAAATATATGAGAAAAATAGAGAAGGAATATGAAGTATATATAGGAGAACATTGAAATGAAAACAAGAAATGGTTTTTGAGAAAACCAGGCTGCTTTTGTATTGTAAGTAAGTGAGAATTGAATATTTTTTTGGTTGAAAGAATAGAAATTCTTGCTTTCTATTCAAATAAGGACTGACTATTTCTTTTTAAGACAAAAGGCGTTGACAAATAGACAGTCAAAACACACGAGATGTCTCTTGGATGCTGCAGTGGGGTCAACTCAACTCAGTTCAACTCAACTGTGTACATATGTTTTTTTTTTCCTACTTCGAATTTATTAGGACGACCATAAAATCAGCAAGAAAATGCTAGAAGATATGACTTTAAGATATGTTTTGAATTATAATTTGTTGGTTTCAGAAATTTGAGGCAAAAAAAGTCAGAAAAGTGGTCTTATGCTAATCATGTTGCGACTCGAGTGAGAAGATTTGTGCAATGAGCCTCTCTACAGAATGATTATGAGGATCGAATTTCATATTGAAAATTAAGAAATGATGATTTGGGCTTATAAGTGAAGTAAGTGAATTCAATTCGTGTATGTTACGTTTTAAAACTATATGATCCAACGGTAATGTGGTTTGGATGGTAGAGGACAATTAATCATAATATTTTGCGAGGATGTTACATTATGGTATCAGATTATATTCTCTACGTATGATGCGTGGTTCAGAGGCGAACTAATAATTGAATCCTACACTGAAAATAGAGAAAAGATAATTGGAGCTTATAAGTGAGATGTAGATCCAATACATGTATAATACATTTGATGTCGTGTGACTCAATTATGATCAGTGACGGATCCAGGAACTACTGGCAATGGGTGCTTTTGATACTGAAGTTATATTTGGTTTTGTACTTTTGCATATAATTTAAAGTTTCGTACATAATTTCCATAGATTTTTCAACATATTTCAACGAGTAGGGGGTGCTCAAGCACTCGCTAAATCCTCTTAGATCTGTCCCTGATTATGATAGTTTGCGCCATAGCTGACAATATGCTTAATGCACATGTAACCCCTAAACTTGCACATTTATGTCATTTTACCCTTCATCTTAAGGGACATCCCTTTTACCCCCTCAACTCTTCAAAAGTGGTACTATGTAACCCCTAAACTTGCATATTTTGGTCATTTTACCCCTCACTTTAAGGAACTTCCCTTTTACCCCCTCAACTTTCCAAAAGTGGTACTATGTGCCCTACATTTCTCAACTCAACGGAAGAAAAAAAGACAGTACGACGACCATTAATTAACTTAAAAACATCTTAAATTTGGACATGTCAGCATTTATAATTAAAGGGACAAAAACATAAACATAATATTACAATAGATTATTGTAAACCATTATATATGCTCCCTATTGCATTTCTTAAATCATATAACTTCTACCATAATACCATTTTTGGAGAGTTGAGAGGGTAAAAGGAAAGTTCCTTAAGATGAGGGGGTAAAATGACCAAAAGATGCAAATTTAAGGATTACATAGTACCAGTTTTGAAGAGTTAAGGTAAAAGAGATGTCTTTTAAGGTGAGGGGGTAAAATGACCGAAAGATACAAGTTTAGGGGGTTACATGTGCATTAAGCTGCTGACAATATCATCATGGTATTGGGTTTAAATGTTACAATCTTGATATGGGTTTGAATCATGCAGTAATGTTCAAGTGGTCCTTGAATGTCCAAATTGAATTTGGACATTAACCATTAGATCTAACAATTTCGATTATATTCACATTAAAAACTAAACCCTAGACACTAAAAACTAAACCCTAGACCCTAAATCATCGACCCTAGACACTAAAAACTAAACCCTAGATCCTAAATCATCGACCCTCGATGATGTGATACTCCGGACTAATAATTCGCATGTTAGTATCTAGGGTTGATGATTTAGGGTCTAGGGTTTAGTTTTTAGTGTCTAGGGTTTAGTTTTTAATGTGCATATGAACGAAATTGTTAAATTTAAGGTCAATGTTCAAATTCAATTTGGACATTCAAGGACCACTTGAACATTACTGTTGAATCATGTTGTTTTTTAATTATCTTAACACATGAAAGATTAGACACATGACATCAACTTAACATTTAAGACGAAAAGATTAACTGTTTGAATACATGAACCAAATATCCAAGCCACGTAAACCGTGTTTGTCTTATTGCTTTTAAGCTATTTTCTTAACCGTCGTATATTATATCAAAACAATAGGATTTGAGTAGAAATAGCCTTAACAAAATGCAAATTTGATTATGTGAAGACATTTTTTAAGTGTAAGTTATAGTAACTTTGAAGTAATCATTTTTTGTTTTTATCATTAGATTTGAATATATCGCTCATCAAATCGTGAAAATTGGACAAACAAGTAAACAAAAACTCTATTTTTAATAGATTATTCTCTAATATTTATCTCAAATAGTCATTTTTTACGTTTTATACAAACATTAAAAAAGCTCATTAGATAAAGAGAAAGATTAAATATTACTTGCACTGGTTTGTTAGTGGTTGACTTTATGGGCTTCCCAAACATAGGGTCCATCCAATTATTAAAATAATTGAAATATAGTTGATTTTTTATCAAGCAATTGTTAATTAAGAAGCACCAATTTTATGAAAAATCTTGCTTAATAAAAATAATAATTAAGAAACAAGAAAATAAGGTTTTGATTTTCACATGAGGAGAATGAAAATTATTAATAATTAAAAATGATGTAGCAATCACGATTTTAACATGGCTTGGACTCAAGCCTTTGCCTTTCAGAAAAAAAAAGATAGCGATTAAAGAAACAATTGATTATTCATTCAATTTTAAGATTCTAAACTCGTTTAAAAAACTTTAATTGTTTTCATGAACATTCAAAAGTTATAAATTATTTTTCGTATTTATTCAAAAGTAACAAGTAATTTGTTGATTTTAAAATTAATGTATCAAAATGTACAAATTGTAGATGGTGCATATGAGAGGTGTAAACTTATGATATATGGACTCATAATTTTATAGATGATATTGCCTATCATTTTTACATTTGTGATTCTTGGACAAAATAAGTAGTTATTTGAAATAGCTGAACAAGAAAACGAGGATTGTTATGATTAGACAAGTATAGAAGATCATTTGTAAACTTTAAAAGTGCAAGACAGTTGAAATTTTTAAACAAGCTCAACAATTACATATATATTTAGTCATTTTCAATGATGTCATGATAATATGGCTCCGATATATATGTTCAATCTCATCATTTTAAGTATTGGTACTTTTTTACATGAATATTTTGAGATCAAAGAATGATGAGGGTAAAAAAGCAGTTAAAAAATAATTTTTGTGGATCCTTTACTTGAGTTCCATTCCTCTAATGTTGTTGGAGTCCTCGTACGTGGAGCATATGTAAGCACTCTCGTAAAAGTTTTTATAGTCTGAGATTTATTGTAGCAACAAAGTGGAGTTACGCATTCTCTCTAAACTTTAAGCAACAAGAAAACTATATTTTTCATTTGTTCTTAAATTATATACTAGATCAATTTCTCTAAATTCATCTCTCCTTATCTAGATATGTAGGATTTAGATTTCTAGCTTCTTCCTCTCTAAACAATAATTTTATTTATCGGTTTAGGAGTTTTTAGTGCATATATAGATAACATCACCAAATAAAATCTAGACGGAAATAAAAACTAGAGGTTATTTAAGTAGTAAAGTATCCAATGTAATATTATGTAAACTAAATAAATTATTTTCTGTCGAAAAAAAACTAAATAAATTATTTACCTTATTATATTACAATAATAAATAATGTGATATGCATTTGGTATACAACTTCTCTCTCTTCATCATCGAAAACAATTTCATTTTAAAATAAGTCAATTAACTAAATTAATTAATATTTCATTAAAAAACAATTAGTACAAACAAAATTAACAATGACAAAATACAGCTGCATCCAATTTTAACTTTGTTTGTCATACATTGTATTGTTTTTCCAAAATTCCAATTTGTTGTGACAATATTACTCTTTGGATTTCCATATAATCAGTTCAAAAATAAATATTTGATTTATAAATTAAATAAGATCATTTTATATAATAATGAAAATTAGAAGACTTTTGAAAGGTGACTACGTGGGATCAAACCGACCAACCAATAATCTCCTATCATACACGTAGACCGTAGATTTGGGCCAGAAAATAAATAGAATTATAAGAAAATAAACAGAATTATTAAGGAAAATGTTATAAAAACAATTAGTTTTTCCTTTTAAAAAGTCATTAATTTTGATGTGTTTAAGGATTGTACATATTCTGAAACAAAAAATTTCATGCTATGTAGAAAAAAAATACAATAAAGTTTCACAATTTTCAAAATGTCAAATCACAAATTATTATTTTTTACTTTTTTTCTGGGCGACTTTTTTTACTTTTTCAAACTAAACAAAAAAGGATTTTCACTCTAAAAAAGTAAAAAGGAAGGAAAAATTTGCCAACTTTGAAAATTACCCCAAATCTCTCTCTATATGAATAGAATAATCATATTTGGATGAAAATATATCTATTAGTTGATTTGGTGAGATTAGATGTTAAATTTAATTCTGCCCGTTGACACTAAGATTTGTTCATTTAAAAAATCAACCTAACATTGACAAGTATATTAAGCATATTATATGGTACTAGACTACTAGTACAACCTTCGTTTTTATTTGAATGTTGATCCTATAGATCATATAATAAGGATGTCTTCAAATGTATCCGCTGACCCTTTTACAAACATTTCGAGTCTTGTTATATGGACAAAAAAGACGTTATCAAATAGGGGATTAGGGAATTCGTAGAGGACCACTATATATGAGCGTATCTGTACGGAAAAGGAGAGATGCATCTAAATGCACCAACAGTTCTTTCTATATTTGAATGAAAACTCATATGATCTCCAAAACGGCTTTCAAAAAAAAGTCTAGCCCACACATAATAGAGTAATACTAATGTATCAATTAAGCTACCAACTTACCGTCAACTGGGACATAAAACATTTTATCACTCAAATTAATGATAGTATAAATAATAATGTGTGGATACATCTAAGCTAAATAAAAGGATTTATCCATATTGAATTGTACAAATTAAACTCAAACAAAAACTAAAATGATTTAATTATATGAACAGTTATCTAAAAAAAGTTAAGTGATAATGACACTCTTAATTAACATGTGATCATTGGACAAATTTATCTGCTCAACCATCATCAAAACAACATATATTTTTAAGTTTTAGTTTCATCCATCCATGGATCACAGCTGGTCATCTTATATTTATAGTTGAAGTTGGTAAGTACATAAAAATATAAAATTCGAATAATCAAATTTGTTTCCCAACTAGTTCTAATAAATATTAATTAATGCAATTATGTTTTGGTCCATAAATTATTATATATTTGTGTTATGGACGTAGCCACCATACATATACCACCTCTCTACAAGTCAATGGTATTCACATGTCAACCCTCTTAAAAATCAGGTTGATAAATTAATATAAAAAAAATATATAAAAAAACTCTCTAAAAATTATTCTAAAAAAATTATTTAATTGGATAAGGTCTAAATTCATATAGTTTGAAATGTTGATTACTCTGTAATGTCGTATGAAATCGTTCATAATCTACCTGAAAATAAAAATCAGTACGAATAAATGAGCAAACAATAACTTAAAGAAGAGCTATAGTCAATTTCGCGCTAATTGTCAAATTAGAGATGGATAAGGAATGATGGTCGTCTATCTAAAATAAAGGTGAATAGTAAAGTTGTGCTTTTGTAATAAATTGAGATGTGTTCTAGACACGTGCCACGCCGTTATTGACTTGACTGGTTGAGATGGTTAAAGACAATTGCTAGGAAGTTTCGTTCTACATGACTGACAAGATGTGTACTGCCTGATTTTTCTAAATATTGAGTGGCTATTATTTTTAGCATCAACGAAGAGATTTGTCTTCCTAAAGCTTGCAACTCGCCATATGATTTTTTCGGGTGTCGTCTTATGTTTTTCATAGCATCTGTCTTCCCTCAGTTTTGGCATTCTTTAGAATGTTCAAATGTGACAGTTCGACCAATGTGCTAATGAATTATGGGGGATCGTATACAAAATAATAAGTATTTTAGACATGATTGATATTATGTAGTTTAAATAATCTATTATGTGAGTAAATCGATCCTTCTTGGAAATTATTGCACCAAGATAATACCATTTTTATGTTGAATAAATCTGGGCATTAAATCTTAATTAATTATTATGACTAATTTGTATTAAATAATATTCATAAAAATACAACAAATTATATATTAATTTAGTCTTTGAAACCAAAACACGAGATTGATTTAGTCCATTACATAAAAAAATTAATGTAAAGTCAAATATTTTTATATTGTACAAAAAATACATGGATTGAAAATAAAATTAACGACTAAGAAATTTCTTCTTAATTAAAATAAAAATAAAAATTATACAAGTATAAATTTGGTAACCATATTAGGTCTATATACTTCAAACTTGAGACATGAATATGTATTATTTATATTTTATTCAAATTATTAAAAAAATAATTTATTCAAATGACAACCAATTTTTTGTGGGTATAGTTAAAGTACTGAGTCATATTAATTCGACGAATTTTGTTTTATCTTCTACGTTCTATGCATGGGTTTAAACCACGTAAGCAAAATATTAAATACTGTATGAAAATAAATATATTCAATTTTTTTCTAGTTCATAAATTGTCAGCCTTGATTTCTTGGCACTTTCTGTTCAAGTCAATGGCAATTTTTATTTGACGTGATCTTTATTTTCAATAGAGAAAAATAATAATTCAAGTTGAATCTCGGAAAACTAATTAGATTCATTCAGTATAAAGCCATGACCGTTAAAATCACTCTTATTACAAGTAGTTTCGGCCATTTAAGTATATGTAGAAAGAATGTTTCAAAAAAAAGTATGTAAAGAGAAAAATTCCGTTAGATTATTTTCTAACTTTTCAGTAGTACTTTATGTATTCTGTAATAAAGGGGAAACATAAATTTTCGACGAAAATTTGCAAATTTTTGACAAAGTTTGATATATTTTCGATGAAATTTGACATAATTCTAGCACTATTTGACAAATTACTGACGATAATCTTATCTGGAATCATCTATTATAGTTAAAAAATTTAAAACTGGAGGCAGAAAAACTCACCTCGGAGAGGTGGTTCCATTTTGTAGGGGTGGTTCCAGAAGCTAGGGTAATTTGCAGTAAATTAGAAATTGCAAAATTTTAAGTCGTTATGAATTGGCTACTGAATAGACAGCCTTGTAAGTAGTTCCTATCCTTAGTAATGTTTTCTTTTCCTTTTTTTATTTTTTTTACTTATCAAGCATATAATTTTGTAATTGAAGACACCATAAAACTTGATTATCCAATAATTTATGTTGAGCGATTAGTCACTCAGAACTTTCAAATTATACTGATGTATAAAAATTTATAGTTAATTCATTCGAAAGAGGGATTAGACATTTGAAAGGCAACATCCTATTTTGAATTTATCTTGTTATCATATACTAAAAGAAAAAGGGCTTAAATTCAACATTTATGTACTTCAAATAGGAAGAATTATATGTCTTAGACTATAAGAACTAAATGGTAGTCGGCAAAAGCATAGAGACCCTAAATTTTCATTTTTTAGTGCATTAATTATACAAACTTTACATTCTAAATCTTATTTTGTGATCGAAATTGTTATTTAACCGATTATTTGGTGCATATTTGAATTTTTACCCATCCTAGTTTTTTTTTTGAAAGAGTCCTAGTTTAGATCCATAAAAGCCCACACATAAAAAGAGTCGGATGCTGGATTATCTCAAACCCGAACCCGGTCTAGTTTGCAAGTGCAACTGTGCAAACTAAAATAGAAATTATGTTTGTCAAGTTTTGTTGAATTAATTAACTAAATTTTAGTTTATAAAGATTTAGGAAAACTTCCGTACACTTTGTTGAAAATTCAGAGTGAAAATTGTAGATTTTTTATTGGTATTTCTTTTCGATACATGCAATTTAATACTTTTCTTCTGATTACTTTCGTTTAATTCGTCTTGGTTCGTTTTTCCTTTTTCAAACAAGTAGCAAGTTTTGAACTCCACACTCTACACTTACACATTTAATAGATATACCAATTGAGTTACAATCAATTTGTCGTTTCTTAAATAAATATTAAACACAACATACATATAAACTTTGAAATTAAACCGATGACAAATTATCTTACAAATTAAATTTACAAAAGAAAAAGAAGAAATTTATCTTAGGACAAGAGAGGATCAACGGGCAATTTTCTAGTGAAAATTGTCAAAACCCAATACACAGAACCTGAGAAAAAGAAGCTAAAAAACCAAGCATTATTATAAATCCCCACAAAAACTCCTGAAACCTTGGAAACAACTCCAGCATTCTCCAAAAATCCTGGAATCACAGGCAATACCCCCAAAACAAGAGCAAAAATAGCAACCAAATTAAACCCACCACAGTAAAAATATTCACCTTTAGGATTCAAACTATACAAATCCTCAATTTTTAATTTTTTATTCTTAATAAGGTAATAATCAGCCAATAAAATCCCCCCAATTGGACCCATTAAAGCAGAATACCCAATTAACCAAGTATAAACAAAGCTTTCACTTGATTTTAACAGTCTCCATGGTTGAAAAACAATGCCAAGTAAAGCAGTTAAAAAAGCTCCTTTTCTAAAGGTAAAAAATGATGGACTAAGGTTAACTAAAGCATTAGCTGGAGCTACTACATTAGCAGCTATATTAGTAGTTAATGTAGCTAAACTAATCCCAATTATGGATAAAATTATCGTACTTAATCCACCGATTTGGTCTAGTAATTGAATCGGGTTCGAAATTACTCTCCCGAAAATCACTTTTGTCGACGAAGTAACCGCTAACCCGACAAATGTGAATAAACCCATGAAAATCGGTAAACCAGATTGACCCAAGATTTGATCGTTTTGTGATTTCGCATACCGAGTGAAATCGGGGATGTTTAGCGCTAAAGTCGCCCAAAAACTTATGTTGGCTGTCAAAGAAGGGAAAAAAAGTGCCCAAAATTGGGCACTAGTTAGCCTAGAGGATAAACTTAGCATATGGCCAAAGCCATTGGCTTTAACATAAGCCCAAATGAGTAAACATGAGGTAAGTATGATCAATATAGGAGCTGAAAATTTCTCTAATTTTCTAATTCCTTCCATACCCCTCCAAATTATAGCCAATTGGGCAACCCAAAATACCAAAAAACAAGCAAATTCTAAAGGGGAAGTGCCTAACCAAGAAAGGGGTATTGCCCAAGATGAGTTCTTGATAGATTGAGGTAAAAGGATGAAAATTGCTTCACCTCCAATCCAAGTTTCAATCCCATACCATCCACAACCTACTAAAGCTCTCAAAATAGTTGGAACATGAGCACCAAAGATCCCAAATGAAGATCTTGCTAAAACAGGAAAAGAAATGCCATATCTTGTGCCAGGATCTCCTGTCAAGATTAGAGGTACTAAGAGGATGAAATTGGCAGCAACCACAGTAGCTATGCCTTGCCACCAAGACATGCCAAGATCAACTAGAGAGCCAGCTAAGTAATATGTTGGGACACCAACAACTAGGCCTATCCATAAACTAGCCATTTCATACCCACTAAATGTTCTTTCAATTTGTGTTGTGGGTTTGAGGTCTTCATTGGTTAGTGTTGGATGAGGCTCATCAAAGGTTGAATCCTTAGTGTTTTTGGCCATTCTTGTGGGGAAAAGGTTGAATCTTTTGGGTTTTTGGTCAACTGGGTGTGGGAATTTGGGGGTTTTGTTTGATGGGTATGTGTTGTTTGGGGGTAAAAGATTGCATCTTTTGAGGTTTTGGTCAATTGGGTATGTGTAGTTTGAATCTTTTGGGGGTAACAGGTTGAATCTTTGGGGGTTTTGGTCAATTGGGTATGTGAATTTGGGAGTTCTGTTTGATGGGAATGTGTGGAAAAGAGCAAATTTTGAGGTTTTGGGTATGGTGGAGCTAAGAGAAGAGTGATGAAGATTCATGGTGGTGAAGTATTTGGATGACATGGTAATGGTGTTTTCAGTGAAAAGATTCAGATTGGGTTCACTTTTACTTGTGAGGTGGAGAATCTACGGAATCTTGATTAAGAGAAAAATATGTGACTGGTGGGAATTTTAAATTATAATGGTCAACTTCCTAGCTTAAGATTCCTTTTGCTGTCTAAATATTTCAATAATATGACTGAGTTTTGAAAAAAATTTCTTAATAAAATAAGAAAATGAATTGTTTTAGTAAAACCATTTTGTGAAGTTTTTGGTACTTTAAATTGTGGTTAGTGTAAATATAAGGGTAGGCTCGACGATAAAGAAGCGACTCTTGTGATATCTCCATCTAGATTGATTCTCGCTATCATTATTAAAATTTCCATATATAAAACCATATATAAATTTTTTTGTAAATCTCTATATGTCTTCTAGACTCTCCTATAAACAGAGTTTCTCAATAACTTATTTGACTTATATTTAAACCCTTGTATATATGTGAAGAACTTTCTCTATTTTTGCTGTAAATTTTCAATGATTTAAACCCTTGTATATATGTGAAGAACTTTCTCTATTTTTGCTATAAATTTTCAACGATTTTATTTCATTAAATTACTAGCTTAATTAACAACATCACATGGTTTGTTTAGTAATATCACATGATTGCACATTGTATTTATGAGGATGTAAATGACATATCACTAAAAAATTAAATTTAGTGATATTAAGTACATCTCATTGATTTGGAATATTTTATTATGATTTATAGTTGTTTTTTTAAAGTGAATTGGCTTGCAAAATTATAAATTTTAAATAAAATAAAAAAAAGTAGAAATTTAATCACATGAAACAATAATTTTGTAATATTTATTTATTTGAAAAAAATCATTATTTGTCGATTGTGGAATTTGAACTCGCAATCCAACAGTTCTTTTTGAAATATAATAATTTAGAAGAGGATGACTATTGTTATTGAGATGTGATATTTGTTCTTTTTTGATTTATAATTCTTGGATCATGAACTAACTCTATTAATATTCCTTAACCTTCAAGTTTGCAGAAGTTTTCAGTATTTACTATAGTTTTTCTAATGCACTCTGGATTTTAGAAATATTAATATTGATACTGTTTATACATTTGGGCCTTAAATAGAAATCTACGATGATCATTTGAGACTTAGGACATACCTAAAAGTTTGATGTAAAAAAAACCCAAAACGATTGGCCTCAGAGGCCCAACAAGTGTTCTATCAAGTTCTACACTCATCAATTAGAATGGGCCTAACAGCAGAACATCCATCTACAATCTCAATATGATTAATGAGTTGGAGAGTCTCTTTCGAAAAAAAGAATTTAGTTCGAGAGTCGAATTACGTTACTTTGACATCTTTTAATAAAATCAATGAACTTCGCATTATGATTCTGATAAATCCGTTTGAGCCAATCTATATGCAAAAATTGATTACAATGTTAACGTAACATGTAACACATTTGACAATATACTAATTACATTGGTCGAAAAAGAATATTGCATAAAATCAATGATTATGAGTGAATTTAACTTGTTTGAATAGAAAGTAACATTTTCTATTATATTCCAATTTTGTTTATAGTTTATATATCTTTTATGTATTATTCATTCTACCTTTAACGTTTATGATATTTGAAAATAATTTTATCTTCAAGTCCTCACACGACATATACAACTAAGATTATTCTCCTTCATATCATAATTCATCTTCTTGATTTATTGAAAAATATAGCTCAAGCAAAAGGAAACTATCACCCCCTCTCAAATTAGTTCTCGACACGACGTATATAACGACATCCATCTTTTTCTTTGCAAAATTGTCATTACTCTCAAAGGCATTAACGACTTGATAACTTAAAAAGATACAATGACACCCATGGTCTATGCAATACTCCCATTTCTATCACGATATAGATAAAATGCAATCAATACATATATTTTCTAAATTTATCCAAAGACGCCACATATGCAAAAGTATATTCATTAGATCATTAATATCCAAAATTATTTATATAGAAACCAAAATTATTTAATTCCGCTCGCGTCTTCAATAGTATCCTTTCTTAAATGAATCAAATTAGGTCACCTATGATCTTCACACCCACAAACTAACAATTTTTTTAGCAATTTTGCTATCACTACCTCGCACGTGTCAAGTGCTTCACCACACAAGTCTTTTTCTTCCTCAGCTTTCATAGCCTAGAATGACACTTGTCCACACTAACCCATCCTTAATTAGGACAACTCTTCATCTTATATAAATCACACAAAGCACTCTTTCAAACACTCCTCTCAATTTCCATGTCCTTGCCTATCTGAAATTTTCATTTCAGAACATCATGTTAGCCGACTCCGAATCATATCGGGACTCTGGCTTTGTTGTTGTAGAACATCAAATTCATCTAATCTTAGAATCCAAGAAATAGAAAAATTAGAAATCCCAGAAAACCCATTTCTCCAAATTGCAAAAAGATTCAATCTTTATAGAGAACAATTCATGGATACTTCGGAAACTTCGTCGCCAAATCCAAGCATATTTTTCCGACCGCTTTGTATTTCCCTCGCTATTATTGCCGCAATCACGGTGTCGCTAATTTCATATCATATCATACTTGTTAGATACTGCGTGAGAAGGCAAAGACGAATGGTGGATACTCGATCTAGCCCGATTTTACACAGGAGTGATCAGTCGGTGACCGGAGTCCAAGAACATGTTCTTAAGACCATCCCAGTTCTTCTTTTCTCGAATAATTGTATGAATAAGGCAGAATTAACGGATGCAAATGAATGCGTAATTTGTTTAGGTGAATTAGAAGAAGGCGAAAAGGTTCGATCTTTGCCTAATTGTGGACACTTATTTCATGTCCCTTGCATTGATGGTTGGCTTTTGGGTCACACGAATTGTCCCATTTGTCGAACTCCGATAGTTATCCCGCATTCTTGCATAATTGATGTTGTTTCTTCGGTTAATTTCGAGGAATCTTCAAGTGAAAGAAGAGAGATTTCACCTCCAAATTTGGGACATGGAGAGGAAGAAAATAGCGACAGGAATAATAGCGACGAAGATAATAATGATGGAAATAATAGCGACGAAAATGAAACTAATCGCTGCAACTACTCTGAAGACGAACACATTTCGTCGCCTTCTTCATATTTAGCGACGACATCTAGTGATTGCTATCGCCAAAGTTTGTCGCTGATACTACTAAGGGAAAAACCACCAAGTTTAAGATTGTTGAAACGATCTCTATCTATGGATCAATGTTTCGGTATTATTGATATACATGATACCGATAGTGTTACCGAAAATAATCTTTGTGCTAATTCCGCTCCTCATTCTTCTGCTTCAAATTCGTCTTCTTCATCTTCCTCTTCATCGTCTTCATCTAATTTATTGTTAAAGAATCTTCTTATGAATTACCGAGCATGTTATTGCAAGGGAAAAGTTACGAGGCAAGAAATAGAACGAGTGTCTTTGAAATTGTTGAGATCTTTCTCTCAAATGAGATCCGACAACACTGCTCTTCCAGCTTGCTAAATTTAAGATCTCCTTAATCTATTTTCTTGTTAGATTTTCTCAAAATTAGGTTTTTTTTTTTTCTTTTTTTGAAAGGAAATGTAGTTTTTTTGAGCATTCATGGGATTTCTCAAAAATTAGGTTTGAGTTTAGGTATGTATAATGGTTAATAAATCTTTCCTTTAAGTTACAAATTTCAGAATTTACTTGTTGAAATCCATTTTGTCTTCTCATGTCACATATATATCAATTATGGATTTGGTATAGGTCCCATGTGGATTGTCACATTATTCTCTATTTTTTAAAAAATAATGTTGTACTAATAATTAACAAGTGATTGATAATAGGATTATACATACAAAATTCTTGTTTGATAACATGGGAAATTTCTTGTTTTGCCTTTTGTATAACTATATTTTTATCAAATTCAAAATATACATACAATCTCTTTTTATATAAATTTTGATATATTTATTCATTTTTTTTAGATTGTGTAGATTTTTTCCTAACTATATATAATTGTTATTTTTATAAAGGACAGTCAACAAGAATACTTTCATCCCATTCTCTTTTTTGTTTTTGTTTTATTCAATGTAACAAATCTTATCGTTCATAACAAAATGAGTTCTACCTTGTTATAAGCGAAGGAGGATCGAGTGTTTGAATCGGCTAGTCTAATTCTAAAACACTCCATGTATTGTTTTAGAAGTTTCTGAGCATTTGTTGATAGGGTTTATAAACACTTCATGTATTGCTCCATCATGTCAAATAGCAAATTTGTTGCCAAGCCATTGAAAAGTAACCTTGAACAAGATGAAGCTTTACTTACGTACTTGATCTTAGATCTAGGTTGTAGAAGAATAAAGAAGATTGTTGGTAAATGTTAATTGGTGAAACATAGTAAAAGAATTTCAAACTTATATTGCAGCTGTCTGAATTATGTTGCAGTTAGTAGTTATATGTTAGGACAGTTTTTCTTTAAACAGGATGGGTCTCATAACCGTCCGCCTTTAAAGCTAGAAGTTACCAATTGAAATATACTCATTTGGGTACGTTTACACACACATAATGTTTGGAAAAATCGGAAGAAATGATTAGTTTGTTAGGAAATTTGTTATCCCATATCATCATACCAAAGTGTATGAGGTTATGTTTCGATATCGAATACAACGGTCTTTTATCCTTTCAAAGTTTGCCCAAGTTTGTTTGATAATTTCATATTCTAATCATACCTTGCCATTTCAGATGATCCCCGCTCTTCAACATCCGCATTTTTGTTGTATCTTTGCTCTACTTTCGTTTCTTGGACTCCCACACAACATAAATATAAAACTAATGTTCTCATAAAGAACCAATAACCGAATAGTTAGCTAAGGAAGGCGCTATTCAACGGAGACAAATCATAAAGAGTTTGTTGTGAGATTTATCTTGTAAGAGACCACCTAAGAAGAATGATTAATTAAGAAGTTGCATATTTGTATTCCATATTTATATTCCATATACATAGATATGAATAAAGATTACTAATAATATCGTCAACCACCACCAATTTTTATATGCATACTTTCTATTTTACTAAGACAAGGATTATTGTTTTGGAAGAACTTTGTTTACAAGTTCATTCAATTATACTTCAGTATTACTGGGAGATCGATATTAAGTTTACTTCGTCTATATGCCACAATATAACAGAAATAAATCCAGAAAAAAGATTCAAAATATACAAAGAAAGACAAGAGATATTACAAGGTGATTGTTTCAAATAACATAATGATTTTGCTTTTTTCTTTTATAACAGAAATAAATCCAGAAAAAAGATTCAAAATATACAAAGAAACTCCCTTAAGTGTATATAATTTGATCTTTTATAATATAAATCTTATTTTCTTTCTATTTATGGGATGCATAATTGCTAGAAGACAAATATGTACCCTTAACACATACTAATGCCCCGACATAATCTTGTTTGTATTCACGAAAATATTCTAGATAGGATTTATAACATATAGAACTCAACTTGTCCTTCTTTTAAAAGGCAAAACTTATTTTTGAGGGCCTTTGGGTTTTCACTTTTTAAATATATAATATAAAGTTTTTAAAGCAATAATAGTTATTTGAGCCCATAATCATCGATTTTCAATTGGTTCTTTGTAAATGATTTTAATATGATCGCGTTCTATATTTTCTTATAAGAGTTACAACATGTTTGGCTCAAGTGTTGTCACTAGTTGGTTAACTTCTAAATACCTATCAAACAATTACTTTTCATCATAATAAACAGATTTTCATATCTACTTGTGTGCACATGGAGCATACAAATAAACGATGTGATAAACAATGTTATATATTTGATTGATTTTCGTTGTTAAGCGGATTTTCGCTATAACATTTATATATATATATATATATCCAATTAATCACGTGTGTTCATACTCCATCAAAATGTAATATGAGATTTTATAATATAAATTAACTATGATAGTGTCTTTGACGAGATATATGAAGGATAAAGTGATGAAATTATTGTGATTTACCAGTTAAAATCTATAATAAACATTTATTGTAATAAAATAGATATAAGATTGATGTATAATTGAAGTTCAAAAAATTCATAATACATTTACCTTTATAAAAAAATTTGGTAACAATTTACCGTTATAAATTGAAATTGAGTTAAAAAAAATTATGGATATATATAGAATAATAATCCAAGAAATTTGTTCAAAAAAAAAATCCAAGAAATTTTTTAAGAAATAATCCAAGAAATTAATGAGTAACATTTAGGAAAAGAATGGGTAGGGGCCATGAATATTGTGTCTTTTTTTAGCACTCAAAAGAATATACTGAGCTAGATAGAGAGGCCCATTAGCTCATGCCGCCCCCCCACCCCCCACCCCCCCCCCCCCCCACTCTTCTTTTCACCTGAGTAGAAATTTTCTTTTCCAAAAAATAATATAAGTTATTTTTTCCAAATTTGTTAATTATTGGCTGAGGTAAGATTTCAATTTGCTTTGTAACCTTAAATTTATCAATAAGTTACAAATTTAGCTTTATAGTTATTTGAAAAGAGCAAATTTAGTATTTACAAGAAAAAAAACAATGCAATTTAAGAGTCATGTCTACCGAATCATGCAATTTTAAACCTGTAATTAATGAAAAATCAGTTTTTTCACGTGAAATTTCATGTTACAAATACCCTCCAATCTTTAGTATCAAACTATATATATCATGTTAATGAAAAAAATAAATATATTTTTCTGTCAATTATGCTTTAAATGTATTTACATGTGTAAATCTTAGACATATTTTTTACATTATTTCATGCTTAAAAAATGGATGCATAGTACTAAATAGATGTTTGAGTGTAAAAAGTTCTGAAAATGAATAACTGACAATGAATATGTTGTCCCTCAAACATAAATTTAAACATTGCCCTTTAAATTTAAAATCCTAATTCGGTCACTATCTACAACAAGTGTATATAATGGAATTATTCAATTGGACGATGATCCACTAAAAAATCTTGCTAATAAAAGAATTAGGATTATATGATCTTTCAAGATTTATTACAAATTTTATTGGTAGGATATCTTAAATGAATGAAATATTATCCTAAAAGATTCTCTAATTCCTTTCCTCTTCTTTTTTCTTAAAAGGTATTTCCATTTGTAAAGATGAAGGAGAGAGTTATATATATTGACATTTTTGTGAGAAAGAAAGGAAATGTTTTTTTGAGACATATGATCAATTCACTTTTCTGAATTTGCTTCTACACTTATATGAGCTCTTAAATTTTTGACATATGATGTTTTTAGTTGATTCGTGTGGTTCAAGCACCGAGTCCTTATGTCGTAGCTTTACTTGTTTTTGTTTTTCTTCTGTATTTTTCTTATGTTTTTCAGGTTTGTGAACAATCCTTGTTACCAAAAAAAATGCTTAAAAATATCATTATACTCTTATTAATTACTTATTCTATATTTAATATGTACCTATTATTCTTTCCATTATTACTAATTACAAAAGTATATTTACCATATCTCAAAATTCTCATTCTTTAATTGGAAAATGAAGAGAAAATAGGCAAGACACCATTTAATTAAGCCAAGGTTAAAATGGAAAAAAAAGGAGAAAAATAGCCAAAACAACTTTTAATTCATAATTTCTTTCATTGTTTATAAAGACTTTTATTTCAGAATGAGGGAAATTCTAGAGTCACTTTGTTTTTCACAAAGTAACCATTACTTTGTTTTGTCCACCATTAGATCATGGGTTAAAACCTAATCCAATGGTGAATAGGACAAAGTACAAACAAAGTAGAGGAAAAACAAAGTGACCATAGCCTACACACCTCAGAATGAAGGATATTTTTTTTAATTCAATTAATTAATTAAGAAAAATGGATTATATTTACTAATTTGATTGTGATTAATATGGATATAATTAAAAGATCTTAATCATGTACCTTAGAACGTGGGTTGAAATGTGAATGAAAGCTATGATTACTCAACTCTTCTAATTAATTCATTAAAAAAAATAAAAAAAAATCTCTTTTAATTATTTATTATCTAAAATCGTGGCAGATTCACACTCTATCAAAAGTACCTATCAATCCACATTATTTGTACCTAATTGTTTGGCTTTTTTGGTTTAATCCTCCCTTAATTAATCATGAGCAATAATTTTTTTATATCTCTATCAAACTTTACTTCCCAATTTCCCATTTGGCAATTGTTTTCTTTTTAGGGAAAAGTGAAAATTAAAAATAAAAAGAAATTTAAAAGTTGCAACCTAATTTTTGCACATCCTCAAGTCAATTTCAAAGATTGGAAGTCTTTTTTTCATGACAATTATAAGATCTATAAATTATCTCATTAGGATAATTAACCATAAGTGATAGCATGAGTTTCATTGGCATAATATGTTTATTTAGTTCTTATCTTTTCTTTAATGGAGATAAATTTGCAAAATCTTTCTAACTAATTTTAAATGAACCTTTTTAGTCCTCTTATATACATTATATACGTAAAACCCGATTGATTCCTCTACAGAATATCTCGTTTTTATAAGAAATTTTTTGACAAACATGAATATAATTATAGTAATATATTGATTATATAAATTTGTTTATTAAGTGACATGTTTTTATTTGTCAAAATCCTCTATATTTTGGACTTAAAAGGATATATTACTTTAAGGAAATTCAAAACTAAAAAGCAATTTCATTAACCAAACAAACACTAAACTCGGTTTTACTCTATTTATTTGTTGTTTTGCTCCAAGCAGTGTAATAAGTGTTTGAAAATAGCAATTGGAATAGCTATACTTTTAGAAAAAACTTACCATGATATTATAAATAAAACAAATAGTAACAAGAATAGTATTATTTGAATAAACAACTCTTAAAATTTCAAACCTGATGCTTTCAAATAGGAGAAATTAACATTGAAAAGGAAGAAAGGAAAAAGGTTCACACACTAATCCCAATTAGCTCCTCAATTTTGTCATAGAAAGTTGGGATTGGGATTATAATTTGATATTTAAAGTAATAAAATAAAGTTAATTTATCTAAAACTGCCCATGTGGTTAATGGGCCCAAAGAAAACTATAAAACGAACTCCATAAAGACTTGCTTTAATTTCTTAATTGACATGTACATCTCACAACTATCAATATAACAAAAATATATAAATTATTGCATCTTCATAAGAGAATTTTCTTCATAATTGGGACCCAATTTCAAAAGGGTAATCAACTTATTAGTAATCAACCCTTTTTATTGGACATTCTACCCAAAAGGGTACCCTACATTTTTCTTTAAACATTGACCTCCAAGGACCAAAAGGGAAGACAAAGAAAAAGGGAGTAATTTGTGCAAGAAATGATGGGAAAAGGATATAAGAATAAATATATACTTTCTTTTGGGGTGTAAATTGTAAATAATTAAGAACCAAAGGGTGCTCTATGAGGAATGCCTTTTCTTCTTCTTGCACTAGAAGTAGGAGGTGGAGGAGGTGTGAGCGGATAAATGTCTTGTTGTGAAGCTTCACGCAATTCTTCTTGTTCTTGTAATAATTCCTCATTCTTAGCCTCTAAGGTAAAGCTTGCATCTCCATTTCTCTTTATTCCTACAAGCTAAACACAAATTAAGGACATGTCAATGTCACATTATATAGACACATTGTTTTCATGATTATGATGATGATGGGCAATTTTGGATAGTGATAGCATATATGATGAATGTGGGCCATGTGCATGGGTAGCATGAGCGAATACATAAATCAGACGTTAAAAGGTGATTTCACATTTGCGTCTATAAAAAAATGTCCCACAATTTTTGTAAGTTAGGGAGTCAAAACTCTCAGTTTTAAGAGACATGAGTGGTCGGAATCATCTTTAGTAGGGTGGTTTCGACCGCCGAGGGAGAGACCCCAGGCTACGATCCTGCTGGGCGGAGTCATGGGAGGGAAGAGGGTCTATGGATGCAATTGTAGACCCACTTGTTGGGTGGAGTTACAAAAAAAGAGGGTCTAGAAAAGTCGTCTAAAATCACATTTGTCTAAATAGATTTTTATAGACGACAGTTTTCGTGAAATAAAAAGACTAGTTTGCTTGAAAAAGAAACATAAGAAAGTAATTGTTTTTTAAAGCTTCTAAAGGAGAACGATTGACTAACATATATATGTATATATGTAGAGTTCTATAGCACATTCTAATGTGGCAATGTACAATATGCAACTTACATTTCTACTGTCCAAAAATCATTAAGTGCGTTTAACAAATATCAATGAGCAAATCTATAAAAAATCCGAATACATTAGGTATCTTAAAAGAGGAGGTAATCTCACATATATATAATGAATTGTACTTCTCTAATTAAGCAATGTATGATATATAGCACATTCATCTCCACCCTCTCACCCATTGGTCCAAATGATCATCATGTTAATGACATGTTGATCAAATTTGAGGTAAAAAAGATGAACATGGCCACAATATGCTTGAATTGGAATGTGATTTTGAGAAAAGCACATGGTATGTACTATAATCAAATGTCATTACATTTCTTCCAATTTGCACAAAAAATGCATTGAAATGTGATTCTCCCTAGCTAGGTTCCATATCTTTTCACCCAAATTTCACGAAAAACAAGCAAATTTTTTTCTTTTGAATAAAAAGCTAGGTAACGACAACGAAAGTTATAAAGCGTACTAACCTTGCAACCCAACGAACAAAAACGAAAAGGGTCCAAAAGTGTCCTTCCACAAGCCTCACAAATATGAGCCACACCCTTGCTCGATTTAGGCTGTGGCCTTTCATTGAGAAACATAACTCTAGCACTGTTTATTACATATGTTTGAACTCCACTTATGTCCAACACTTTCTGAATCTCTGACACTCTCACTACATCATGATATGAAGATCTCCTTATCTATTTTTTTTATTTACAAAAAGTAAAAAGAAAAGTAAAGAAAAAGATTACCCATTTCCTCAATGTTAATGGTAAAAGGTAAAAAAAGTTAAAAAGATTCTATTTTTTTCACCTGAATTACTTGATGATCTTTGTGTCTTGAAGAACGGCAATAGAAGCAAAATGCTTCGCTTTTGCAGTCTATACAGAACATATTGCATTCGCTTCGGGTGGCGTCCCCGTGTGTCCGGCAGATTGAGAAGAACGCCGTCTCCAGCAGTGACTCCAGCCACTCCGGCACCGGCATTTTTCTTCCCTGAGTCAAAGAAAAATACCTATTGTGAGAAAATCAAGACCCGACATTGTTTCAAGAATGAAGAAATCAAGAATTAAGAGTCCGAGATATTGTTATCGAATGAAAATATATATAACGGAAACATTGTTTCTAAAACATAATCTTCGTCAGACCGACTTTTCTCTTGCCTAGTGGGACCGAGTGGGAGAAAAACACTCATTAACCGAAAATTAAGAACCGGCATTGTATAAAGATCAAGAATCCAAGAATCAAGAATCAAGAAATCAAGTACCAAAAATCCAAGAAATTGTTTTCATATGCATATTGCAAGGAAGTAGAAGTCTCACACCAGAAAACGTTATTTCTAAAACATAGGCCGTTAAAGACTGGCATTTTTCTTCCTAGCGAAAGAAAAACACCCCCATTATCGGACAATCAAGAGCCGACATTGTATCAAGAATTTCAAGAATCAAAAATCAATAATCCAAGAAGTTATTTTCAGAGAAAAGTATTATATTGCAAGAAACATAAACAAACTATTGAAAAACATTATTTCTAAAACATAATCTTCAGTAGACCGGCATTTTTTTCCCGGGGTGAAGAAAAACACTCATTATCAGAAAATCAATAACCGGCATTGTACCAAGAATCAAGATTAACATTAAGATAGCTGAATATAAATGTACCTGCAAGAAATTGCTTTTCAGATGAAAATATTGCAAACACAGAAACGTTATTTCTAAAACATAATTTTACAAACGAAACCCGAAAACACACGAAAACGCTAATGAGCTGATGATCAACAAAGAATAACAGTAGAGAGAGAAAATGTAGAGAGAGAAACAAAGAAAGGCAAACGACCTGCAACTTAGAAATCAACAAGAAGACAACGCTTTAGAGAAGAGTGAGAGACAAGAGAGGGGCTGATAAAACTAATGAGGCAAAATAAATTAAAAATAAAATACGGGTTTGATGAATTTAAACGGCTGAGATCAAACGAGGTGGCTCAGGATTAATCTTGACCGTTGGATTGTTAGACAAGGATTGGTGGGTTTGGCGCTTACGCTACTTTTGGATCTTTCTTTGCGTCTCTACGTAGGCACAGGTCGGCCACTTGGCTACTCAATTAGCTGTTCACAGTGGAGATCTAACTGTTGTGGTTCTGCCACGTGGATTTGTGGACACGTGGCGTCATCTGGATTGGTTGATTATTGATGAGTGCCGAATCCTAATTTGCTTAGGTGATTTTGGGATTGTTATGGAGTAATTTTTGTGATTAAATCTGTCTTAAATGGGAAATTGTTTAATTTGTATTGTATTTGAATTACTAACTTATAGAGGGAATTATAATTAGTTTGATTTGTTTTATTACTTAATTCAGATTTATTGTAATTTTGAAATTTGATTAATATTTTCCTTTTTTGAGAAAGTATCTATCAAACTGTTAAGGAGAAATTTTTCGTGAATTCGTAAATAAATAATTTAATTAATAAAAGTTAAGATTCGTTAATATACCATTGCATGTGTCTATTGCCACGTGGTGAATTTGATCTACCATAAAAAAAATTTAGATTTTAAAGGGCGTTAAAATGTAACTGATGGCATCACACAATACTAGTGATATAACAGGGTGGGGTGGGATGAGATTCTATTCAAGTATTTACCATCTATGTCCATCAAGGAATTAGGATCATGTATCCATATCTATCCTCGTAAACTGAGAGAATCCACGAGAAACTGACAACGTTATAATAATACTAGATTTTTCTTAACTAATTAGTGATGTTTAGATACATTTTTTAATAATTAAATAGATAACAAATTATTTAAATACATATCATACCTTCTTTTTTTTTAAGGAACATATCATAACCTTCTATAGAGATTAATTTTAAAGGAAATAATCAAAATAACTAGAGAGAATTTTTTTTTAAAAAAATTCCACATCTTAAAAAAAGGAATGAATGATTGTCACTTCAGGAATATTTAGTGCATTCTTTTGGCTCAAGAGTACCCTTACATGTCCATTATTTAACTCAAAATTAATAAAATGTCCTTTAGATTATAATTTTTTAAATTCATTTTTACTATTTTATGTTAAATATTATACCCATGATAGGTTGTGAAATTAAAATGTTAGGCAGTCAGTAAATACCTAATATCTATAAATAACAAAAATAAAGTAAATAATTATACTTCCCCATGAAGAACACTATTAATACTAGCATAATAACAAGGAAAGGCAAATGATTGTTTAAAAGAAAGCATCTCTACGATAATTAATAGATTAATTAATAGAATATAAAACGAAAATATTCCTTTACATTTCTAAAGTTGTGTTAAATAATTCCTTGATCTTCTATCATGTTTCATGCATTATTGAATGTTATTTTCTTAAAAAAATTTATGAACCTAATATTTTTCAAGGAAAATAATATATCATTATCCTATTATCGATATGTCGATTTTTTTACATTCTCAAAATAAGTTAAGGTCTCGTGTTCTATTCCTAGCGCATGTAGAAAACATTAATTGAAAAAAAAACCTATCTAAATGAATAACTTCGAGTTGAGTGATTGTTACCAATTAAAATTAATAGAAAAATTATTATCAATAACAAAAATTAGGAGAAAAAGAAAAGATATCCGAGCTGTTTAAATTAATATAATGATACACTGTTGCCGGCATCATGTATATTCTGTTTGGTGGGTTACAGCATTATTTTCATGGAAAGTTAACAACTTTCCATAATTTAATTAAAAGTTAATAATGATAATAATTTGGTCCTTTTCAAATACTTTTTGTTTTACATTAATTCTTTCAACGGGAGAAATTCAATTTGAGCATGTAAAATATGTTAAACGAAATAGTAAAGTTAAACCCTATCCTGTGATTACCTTCAATTATAACAAACCGACATCAAAATGAGTGGAACGATTTTATACATGCGTCTATAAAAAAATTCTCACAATTTTTAAAAGATTTGAAAGTCGACTAAAACTCCCATGATAGGATAGCAAAAACTACCCCTGAAAGAGGTGGTTCCGACAGCCACTTCGCGGCCCAATCTATCGTT
The DNA here is from genome assembly GCA_028411795.1 of Euphorbia peplus. NCBI lineage: Eukaryota > Viridiplantae > Streptophyta > Magnoliopsida > Malpighiales > Euphorbiaceae > Euphorbia > Euphorbia peplus. The sequence goes on from CP110841.1 coordinate 35,472,810, forward strand.
GTAAAAAATATTTTTAATGTCATACCCGTTGTGTACATTTTTAACATATGGTTCAAATTTATCTCAGTAAGGACTGATGCTTACATGATAATGTACCTCTTGTTTTCCTAATTTTACATTTTTTCTATCTGTTGATCATGAAATGGACATCATGTGGTCTTTTAATTTGCAATTTCTTCCTTTTGAGGCATATATGAATTTAATGTACCTTCCATGTGATACATCCCAAAGAGTATGGAAGCATGTCCAAAAATATTCCACCTTTAAACGAAAATCATGGAACTACATAATAATTTCGAAGAAAGAGCTACTGAATTTTATCACTATATAAATGTCATAGACTAACCACAATAATTCCTTTTTTTTGGTAACACTACCACAATAATTATTATTATGTGAATTACATGTGTTCTTGTTTAGATTTGATGTGAACCCGCAAAATATAGATAATACATGTCATTCGGTAAGAGACAATATGAAAATGACTAAGTATCCATATTTTAGAGTAAGCAACGGCTCAACTCTTTTTTTACATGCATGGCCAAGAATATGCTTGCGCTTATGTGTTAAGACAAGTAGTCGGATGGGAATCTATTAAGTATTAGAATCGACTCTTAAAAGCGTAATGCACATAGTACGTTTTATGTACATATATTTTGAGTTTAAGAGTCACGGTCCAATTAATATACATTGTTATAATGCGAATTCTTGTAGTTGAAAGTTTTATCGTATTTTTATGATTAAGCTGGATAAGGATGTCTTTCTATATAGGACATAAATTACCATTATGAATGTTTTTTGGGTGAATTTAGAGCACTCTCAAAGTACATACTTCTATAGTTATAAATAGAATTTTATATTTTTTTAGAAGTACCATATTTTAAGAGCATTCTTGATTTTTCGAATATTATTATACATAATTTAAGAAAAGGAAAATATGGGTTAAAAACACAAAAGACATAAATATTATATAGAACCATAATTTCATTTTTTTCCAATAAAAGCATGAGCAAACTAGAAAGAAAAGGTCAGACATCCCGATTAGCTAGGTTGGCACTTCCGACACATACCAATGAGTCTGGCCTAAATTTATAATGACATTATCATCACAAAATAATGACATTATAATTTCATGGTATAAAACTAATTAGTATAAAAGAGAAAAAAAATTGGATTAAAGATTTCAGTAATTACATACCAACCTAGCCTTGTCGGTGGCCTGTCGAAGACTATATATGTATAATATGTTTATGTACACAACAAATATTTAGCAAGTCTAATTATTTTCTCCATAGCATAATAGATAAATAATATTTTTTGAGAAAGGCATAATAAATAAATAATTGAAATATATAAGGTGGCATTGATTAATTAAGGGTAGTTCACCAATTATCAGCTTGATGCAACCCCATACCTCTCATTATTTTCTCATTGATGTTCATCTTACTCATTAGTATGATTAATTAGTATTCAATCTTTTTTTATCATGCATTTTTATTTCTTCAAACAAAATAGAAAAATAACTGAAAGATAATATTATTTCTTTTAGTGTAATTAACCTTCAAATTGAGGAAAAAGAATATTTGTTTTAAGTAGATTAAAAAAAAACATTATCATAAACTCAATTGTGATACTATTAAGAAATTTAAGGATATATGCCGCCGGATGCAGTAGCATGGTATTTTCAGAACATGGAGAGGTTATGCTAGACGAGCTTTTACTTCCGGTACCGACTTTGTTTTCTTTTATTACAGAATTGGGAGCGGCTATTTTTGCAATTCAAACTGCTCGGGATCATGGATGGCATCACACTTGGCTAGAATATTCGAGTTACGTTATTATGATGTTACGTTTGCGAACGAATTCAGTACCTTTGGAAGGTTTGGCCTATGTGTATTAATGGTTTGAAGTATCCGAATCAAATGGAGTTTGTTGTTACACATATTTTCCGAGAAAGAAATCGAGTTACAGATGCATTGACAAAACATTAATCGTCTTCCGGCCATACCATAGAATGGCGTGGCAGTGGAATACAAATTTAAGCTTTTGAGATTTTTTTTTTGGGAGAACTTTTGTAATATATAGAGCAATTTCATTTTGGTTCATTTCTGTTTTTGTGTTTTGTTCCTTTTGTAACTTTTTCCTCTCATTTTTAATATATCATTTGTAGTCGTTACATTAACTTTTATTAAATTAAAAGTTAACTATATTTTTTCTCAAAATGTTAAAGGCCAAATTTCAATCTCTACACATAGCTCAAGGAAATTTAAATTTTAAATCACATCTAAAGGAATAAATCAGTAAAGTTACGGATACAGAGTAAAACTGACAATATGTATTAATTAAGAAAAGTATTGTTAATTATGATTACTATATCTTGGACTTGTGCTTCTAAATTTTTGCAAATTTAGCATACAATTTTCTCTTTTTTTTAATTCAAGAATTATATTACTATAAATTCAAGTCAACTAATTAAATACCAACTGAATTTGTACAAAAACTTCTAAGCCCCTCACATGGCCATTAATCTTATAGCTCCCTAATCTCAAAACATTGCTTAAGTGTCAATAATTTATTATTCTCAAAACTAATTAGATGACTAATCATTCTAAAATAATATTTTGCTAGTTTTTAATTATCTAAAATAATAATTTACTAGTTGTAATTAGGTTTTGAAGTGGGAATCTAGCAAATAATTGATGCCAACACATCATTAAAAATGTATTAGAAAAATCAATGCAAATATATATAGCCAATTTATTTTAAAAGGACTTATTCGATATATATTGTTGTTCATGTTCTAAATGATTTGTTACTGGTAATTATTTGATTAACTTTGAGGTTTGTGTTACGAGGATATCAAACTAGTTGAGATGTTTGATTGCTTTTCATTTGATTAACTTAAGATATTGCTAAAGCGAGATACAAATTTGAGGTTTTCTCTATATCTAAAGATAAATATCCAGAAATCTATTTTAATTCATTTAGTTACTGTTTATACAATGAGGGCCTTAACCGTCTAAGGTCCCGCCTAGGCTCTCGAAATGAAGACTACGATTAGACTGTTAAGATGTACAAAATCTGACTAATTCCCGATTATATCCTAACTAGACTCTGAAAATTCTCCTAAACCGTTTTACTAAAGCCTAGCGACACTGCATCTACTACAGGTCCAAAAATAAAAGACTGGCCCAATCTATTCAGTTTCATGGGCTATCATTGTGGGCCTCCATTCAGATACTCGTTTATTTCGGTTTTGAATTCGTATTCGTTTTTTAAATTTTGAAGAGGTTCATAATGTGTTTTGCGAACACTTTTTTTTTTTTTGAGTGCAAATTCAATATTATAATGACCATGAAATTAATATGTCTTGTGTTTTATTTAACTTTATTATCTGATTCCCTTCACATTTTTTTGTTTGATTTTTTCAAATTATTTGTGCTTAAAATTTACTTGTTGATATATTCAATTTTATATGTATTGTTAGCACCTACAGTAAAACCTCTATTTAAGAATAACCTCTCAATTGTTATACAATAGTTTGGTCCTAAATACTGAGAGTTTTTGTTGTATAGACCTCTATATAGAAATAACCTCCCAATTGTTATACAAATAGTACGGTCCCAAGTGTATTCCTATATAGAGGTTTTACTGTATATTTGTATTGCAAAATGCAAATTCAATATAATTTTCGCAATAAAATTAACGCTTAATGATAATTGGACGAAAAGTGAGGATTTTCGGCAGATTCCATTATGCTTGATGTGTCAGACTCTTTTTGTGAGATATGTTGCGCCTCTAAAACCACTCCAATAATTAAGTAAGCAACGCTCTAGAGTGAGAGAGCAAAGTGAATATAATAAAAAGAGAAAAAATGTAATAGACAAAATATGTTTACTAACTGTTTTTTCGAGACTGGGTCATTATATTGCTTTAACACCATCCTTGAATAGCTTTATGATTGTATTATCAATAGTGCTACAATGGCTTGAAGCTAACTCATTATGTTTAACTCATTATGTTGAAAGAGAGAGTTTGTACCCGACAAGACACGGTTTGCAGTCACCTATCAAGGTTATATTGCAAATGTAATTTATTTATAGGCCGTGCATATATTAAAATTATTTTCAATCATGGCGTAATAATATGATTAATAAGGTAAATTAATTTTAAATATTTGTTTATGGACGTAAAAATAATCTGTTTAATGTTAATATCAGGAGCTTCATAAACATAATAATTACTACTTATCAGTAATCACTTAACTCAAATGGCAAAAATGATGAGCAAATTTTATTATTGCATTTAGATTTTATTTGATTTGGATTTAGGTAATGGAAGATCTAGCCAATAGTACATTTTCATATTCTTTATAAGCTTAATATTCTAAGGGCTCTGGGTTTTATTATATTACTGAGATTATTTTAACTTGGAAGGTTTGTGATTCAATCACTACGATGTTATTTCTAAGTCAACTTCTTTTCTTGATATTGTCATCATTATAATTTCTTTTTAGTGATTGTTCTTTTCTTGTTCAAAAAATGTTAAAACAGAGGTGAAGCTTCTTATGTAAAGTCATAATTTTCACATTATATATAAACATTCACTAATCAAATTTTGCATTTTTGTGAGAAAATTTGGTTAATTAATTTACTAATTTATTAAATTTTGATGGATAAACACTCAATTCTCTTCATCTCTCTTGTGTTTTTTTGTCCATTGATCGATGGATATTTAGTTTCAGCTGTAACATCTGGAACTCTCGATGGATCAGAACAATGGGGTTATGTTGAAGTCAGACCAAGTATGTTTTAATTTCCAATTATCTCAACCGCTATTGTAAGCGAAGTCCGTCTGGCCATTTAGACACTCAAAATCGAGCATCCGATATGGACCGATTTGACTGCCTTAGTACGTTAAGGCGCTCAAAATCCGACTTATTCTAGAATACTCTCCTTGACTAATCCCTGATTAGTTCTAAAAAGGCTTCAACCGTCCAACTAGCGCCTAAAATCTAACTAATTGGATTATTATTCTCATTTTAATTATATTTTCTTTTCAATATTGCAGAGGCACACTTGTTTTGGTGGCTTTATAAGAGTCCTTACAGAGTTGAAGATCCTTCAAAACCATGGCCTGTAATTTTGTGGCTCCAAGGAGGACCTGTAAGTGAAAATTGATGGTTAAATTACACAATGATCCTCAAAATTTACTTTTATTTCATTACCCTTGAACTTTTAAACTTATCATAGGGAGGCTCAAGTGTTGGATTGGGAAATTTCCTGGAGATTGGACCTTTAGATGTCAATTTGAACCCCAGAAATTCTACTTGGCTTCACAAAGCAGATCTCTTGTTTGTGGTACATTTTCTAATTAGTGATTTGTTTTCTCTTATTTGATATAAGCAATTGTTACCAGTAAAGAGCGAGTAATTTTTCTCTTTTTGACGTTATAAATGAAATAATTGATGACATTACTAGTAAATTAAGAGAAATTTTATAATGTTCTCGGTCTAGTAGATTTGACCAATAAATATACGACACCTATAAACGAAGGTCAAATTGCCATATATATATATAGATTCTTTTTATACAATTTGAACCGATTGAATCTTTTAGACGCTCTCAATCAGACTTTATTTATCAATTTGAAGCCAATTTTTTACTTGGGATAGAACTTATTTAATCTTGCAGGATAGTCCAGTATCAACAGGATTTAGTTATGTAGAAAATGGAAATAAGTCCTTGTTGGTTAAGACAGATTATGAGTCAGCAACTGATTTAACTACCTTGTTGAAAGAGGTTTTCAATGGTGATGACAAATTACAAAAAAGTCCTTTGTACATATTTGCTGAATCATACGGTGGAAAATTTGCTGTAACTCTTGGAATTACTGCTCTTAAAGCCATTGAAGCTGGTGAATTGAAGCTTCAATTAGGAGGTACTAAAATTACACTTTTAACCTTCTTGATTTCATAAATATGAAGCAAATACCTAAAAATTTGGATAAATTATCCATTTCTTAATTTCAGGAGTTGCTTTGGGAGATAGCTGGATTTCTCCAGAAGATTTTGTGGTATAAAATTTGGTAAATTATGGTTGTAGTTTGTATGTTGACATTGCGGTTCATGAACTTCAAAATATGACATAATGACACATGATATTTACAATTTACTAGCTTTTAAGCCACCCTTCAATGTAAAGTTTGTGAAAATAATATTCTTTTACAAAAATAATTCCTAAAAGTTTTTGGTTTTAATGTCATTAATTAATTTAAGTGTTGCTTAAGAAAATGATGATTTGGACAATAAAAAATTGCGATTTCATGAGAATTATGGTTCTAAGTAGTTTTATTTTGTAAACATCTTCATTTTGAGATTTTATTTATTATTTTAAGCTTGTTAAAAAAGGGGCAATTATATCAATAAAATGTAAAGTTTTGATGTCATACTATATTTAGTTTTAAAGTTTAAGGGTTATTATGTTAGTAAGTGCAAATTACAGTAACCATGAATGTAACTTTATGGTATCATTTATGAATGGCTTATTGTTATTTGTTGAAGTAATGAAATCATATAAATGCAGTTTTCTTGGGGACCTCTGCTCAAAGATTTATCAAGAATGAATAACAATGGCTTAAATATCTCAAACAGGTCCAAGATTTAATTATATCTCAGTATATTTCATCCTATGCATAAATAGTTAAATATTTTTAAGTTATGTGGTAATAACTGATTTAATTAACATAAATTAAGTGTTTTGTGAAAAAAAAAAACAGTTTAGCTCTCAAGATTCAACAACAGCTAGCTTCAGGTGATTATGGAGATGCTACAATCACTTGGAATGAACTTGAAGGTGTTATTCTTGATAACAGCAACGATGTGGTATATATATTCACTCACTAAAATTTATTTTTATTTCTTTCACATTTTAGAATTTTGGTAATTCGGTGCACAATTGAAAGATGAAAGTATAAAAATATCATCATTTTGGTATGGAGTAACATGTAAGAACGAAAGTACTCGTTTGTTGATGTTGTGTAAAATTGAGAGTGGACGACTTGAGATGTACGAGACTTGAAATAGATTGAAAATCAATAATTTAGAAAAGGGTTGTTGAGAAGTGACCCCTCTATTGATCAAGTTAGATAAAAAAATAGAAATGACGGGCGGTTGGAGAATAGGAAAGTAAATAGTAAAGCTACCCAATTAATGAACCTTTAGTATACTATATAAATACATGTATCATTGGCTCGGATAATTATGACGTTTATTAGCAATTGGAAGGAAGCTTTGCTCCACGTGCAATTCCCATCATATGCTCTCTCTTTGGTTCATGTATCTAAATGGTTATGCTTATGATATTAGCTGTATTAGGCGACATGTATTTTTAAATTGATGATTGTTATGTGATAACACCACATGTTTCAATATATTTTCTCTTGATATCATTTTTAATGTTGTAAAAGTAGATTACTTGAGTGGATTATATTCGGTCCAAACGCTAAAATTCAAAAACATGTCTCGATTTTTCCACCTTGGTCCTCTGAATGTATCTAGGGTCCTTAACCTCTTTTGACCGGTTAGGCACCACCTAAACAACCCCTTAAAAGCCACTTAAAGGCACATTAACACTGTCTAAAAAAGCCATGTTTTAGTCTTTGATCAATCTTTGAAGACTTTTTCTCTATCTAAAGTCTGGCGTCTTTTAGAATCTTGATCATTTTGTATTTATACTTTGCAAAGTCCAAGTTAATTTACACTTGTGATGATGAGTTCATTATACTTTGGCCTCCAATTGACTTCTTGAGTTAAATTTCAATTAAAATGTCCACCAATTGCAGGATTTCTATAACTTTATGCTTGATGGCGATAATGACCCTGTTGAAGGGTCATCCATTGAAGGATCAAAAGGGCTTTTCAGTAATAGATACTCGACATATCTTATTTCCAAGTATTATTCCACATCTAGTGCTACACCAGGTGGTTCTGATGGGCTTTATGATTTATTAAATGGGCCCATTAAGGAGAAGCTCAAGATTATCCCTGAAAATGTAACGTAAGTTTGATTAAATTAACCAAAGTTTTCTAATTGTGATTAACTATATTGTAGTAATTACTAATTGTGTTTAAATAGTTGGGGAGGACAAGGTGGTGTTTTTTCAGCTATGATTGATGACTTCATGAAGCCAAGAATACAAGAGGTAAGAACATTTAAAAGACAATTATACCAATTTAATTAGCTTACATTAATGATCAATTAAAAATAGTAAACTATTGATATAGAATTAATGAGTTTCTGTAGGTAATAGAGCCAGTTATTTGGATATAGATGCAATTTTTCATGTTGGGTTCGTGTCTTCTTTTATTACATTTATTTGAAATTTGACATGGTATGAATATAACCTACTCCCACGAATATTGCCACATCTTCTTAAGATACGGCTTAGGTTGTAATCGAGATTTGGCATTATAAGAAAATACATTCTTTTTTCTCAAAAAATATACATAATTACATTTTCAGTCTAAAATCATTTTAGTAGAAAAAGTGAAAATCCTTTCTAAAATTAAATTAAATTAAATTAAAACAATTATTAGCATATGAATTAATTGCTGTTCTTTTACCTACAGGTTGATGATCTCCTAGCCAAAGGCACAAAGGTGTTCATATATAATGGCCAGGTATAATAAATAAAATATTATTTTAGCTTGAAGGATCACATTGATCAAAAAATAAATCAGACTATTAATTTAGTTTGTAATTTGGCATTTTAAATGTTATCAATATAATGTAATATGAACTAATGAATGATTATGGTTTGTAGGTTGATCTTATATGCTCAACCAAAGGAGCAGAATCATGGGTTAACAAACTCAAGTAATACTCACTATCCACATTTTTCAAATAATTATCCTTATGAAGTCTTATGCATATATAAAAGATGTTAGATGCTAGGGCACCAATGATTTTTAAGGATCAATTAGTCGGAACTAGTTGGAAAGAAGTCAATTTTTTTAAGCCAACAAGCTTCAAAGGATCGATTTGTTGGGAAGAAGTTATAATTTTAGGCCCTTAAGTAGGATTAGATAGTCCAACCAGTTTATCTAAATTTTCTATTCGAGCGCCTAAATAGTTAAGACGACTTTCATTTACAACACCATTTCTAGTATGACTTTTGCCTTTGCGAATGCAAAAGTAATATTAGTCAAAATTATAGTTTTTTAATAATTTTCAGATGGGAAGGATTGGAAAATTTTCAAAGTGAAGATAGAACTCCTTTATATTGCAAAAATGACACCACAACGACAAAAGCTTTCACAAGTTCATACAAAAATCTGGCTTTTTATTGGATTTTGGGGGCCGGCCACTTTGTAAGTATCTAATTTAATTTTTAATATTTTTACTTTTGACCCCTTTAATTAGTTTATATATTTTCCAATTGATGAAATTTTAATTTATATATACAGGTTCCAGTAGATCAACCTTGCATTTCTCTGCAAATGGTGGGAAGCATTACTCAATCACCCAATGTTGATTTTTAGACAACAATTAATATAGGAAAATTAGAATATATCTACTATATTATTTTCTTGTATTGCTAATGTATTTTTGAAATATTGAATAATTTTATTTAGGAATTCATTTTTGTCGGTTTTAATATTTGAATTCACAATCTTACACTCCTTTGTTCGATTGTAATAACCACTAATACCTGATGAATAATGAATAATTATTTTAACTTAAATATATTATTGATTAATTAATTTTATATACATATAAAATTTTTATGAATTCTAAAATTTATATAAATGTAATCTCTCAAAATGTCTTATCTCATATAGTTATAACCAGTGTTCTAAAAATCGCTATGCGGCCGCGGCGCGGTCAGTGACCCAAACGATGAATCGGGGATTAATCGGGGATTAATCGGTTTTGTATTTTTGTATTTTTTAATTATTTTAAATAAATTATATAATATTTTTTAGAAAAACATAAAAACCTATGTTAGAAAACAAAAAGAAAGACCAAACTACCTAAAAATAAAAACTATTTTTGTCCAAAATGATAATAATAAATATACCAAAATGTCGACAAATATAAATATTTCGATGTTTATTACATTAATATTCTAAAAAAAACAATTACCAACAAATTAACGTAACATATTTAGATGCTCTTATTCAACCATATCTTGTTCACCAAATTCATAATTTTCAATTTGCTGCTAGTTAAAATGTATGTGGTCGGAGTATTTTAGGGATTTTTGTTTATTTTGTTATTTTTAAAAATTAATTATTTAATTAAAATTGTATGGACCATTTTTATTTAGGCCAAAATTTTCTTAATTGGGCTAATTTTTGCTGAATCGGTCAAAAATCGGTTCTAAATCGGTCATAAATCGATTGACCGATTTAAAACGACCTATTTACTAAAATCGGTACGGTATACTAGATTTTACCGATTAATCGCCGATGAATCGGACAACTCGACCGATTTTTAGAACACTGGTTATAACTAACCCGATAAAGTGATATGCATCTTATTAATATATTTCAGTAAAATGTATCTCGAGACTATGGTTTTTTTTACGGTGATTTGAGATTATTGTTATTTTTTTTTTGAGAGATTTTGTTATTGAACTTAACATTTTCTACGTGTTATCATTATCAAAATAGTTAATTTATAACAATGTCACTCATTTCATCTAATATCTGAAATAAATAACATCGGTGTGCCCAGCTAGAAAGAATGAAATGACACTTAAAATATTTGACATAATTTTTTTTATAATATATTAAAATGAAAAGATCTTAATCTATCAAACACTACAACTATAAGTAATTATTTTTTAAAAATCATGTGGTTTATTTTTTCAGGATCACTTCTTGTGGTTATGCGAATTCTCAAATTGAGGACCAATATAATTTGAATTTATTAAAATGATCATTAATAATTTTAAAATAAACTTTTTTAAGAGTTAGATTTGCTCAAAACCACATTTTATTATGAATAACACTATTAATTTTTTAAAACTGCTATTTTGAAATTTTCTCTTTGCTGACCAAACAACACTTAAACGAACTCAAAAGTAAATGAAAAAAATCTTTAATTTAAAAATCACAAAATGCAAAATAAACTAAGCAATGAAATAGCACCGTATGGTATCTATTGCACATGGAATAAAATAGCCCATATCCAATCTGAATTGGGCTTTAAGTGAACCCCCAAAACGACAACGTCTTGTCCACCCTCTTTCCGTACACCTTGTGGCATTTCCAAAACCACCATCAGACGCATCCAAGAACCAATGAAACACATCCACCTGTCGGTATGACCGCGTAAATAACGACCCTATTACGACGAACCTCCCTCATACCTCCGGCCTAATAAAAATTAAAATAATCAGAGAAGAAGATCATCTTGAAGCTTCTGCTTGGATCGTTGCTCATCGAATACGAAATGTTCAAGTTCTGGTATTGCTTTTATCTCGTCAAATTTGTTGATTGAATTAGGGTTTTTCTCTGTGTTTTTTTTTGTAATTCTGATGTTATATTGCTCGCTATTCTACTTAGATGTTACTTCGTGAATGTTTACTAGTTTGAATTCGGTAATCTTATGCTTCATTTTCAAGAAATTATGTTCATAAATGGTCCATGGAGCTGAGTTTGATTGGATCAAAATCAGGAAAAAATTTTCAATTATTGCTTGGATTAGGGATTTTTCTGTGTGTTTTTGTTCTTCTTTCGTCATTTGGCTGTCAGCGATGTTGTATCGGTTGGTGTTCTAGTAAGATGCTAGTTCGTCAATGTTTAGGCTCTAATTGATTGCTTGTGAGAAGTCTGAATAGTTCGAATTCGGTAGATTTTATGATTAGTTTTGAATTAATTATGTTAGTAAATGGTCCATGGAGCTGAATGATTGAATCAAAATCAGGTTATGTATTTACTAGAGAAGTGTCGGACATGGACACAGACACGGACCTCAGGAACGTCATTTCTAAAACATGTCCTTCATAAAATAGCCTGAAAATGGACATGGACACGACACACTAGTGAAGAGAAGTGTCGGTGATGCTATATCGGTTGCTATTGTAGATAGATGCTAGTTCATCAATCTTTAGGCTCCAATCGGTTGATTGCTTGTATCTTTTGGATTTGAGAAGTCTGAATAGTTTTATTTCGGCAACTCTTATGCTTGATTTTGAAGAAATTATGTTAGTAAATGGTCCAGGGAGCGGAGTGATTGAATCAAAATCAGGATATTGATTTGCTAGCTCCTTCTTTATATGTATATTGAGGTTGAAAATCTTCAGCTTCACATCAATTGACATGTATAGTTGTGCTACGTTTGATTAAGTGAATGAATCTTAACATGTGTTGTATTCCCTGGTTTTACATTTTCAATCTTGGTGAAGATTCATGTGCTTAAATTTCATTATACTACTTGTAATCATTGGTTTACTGGCATGTAAACCTTGAACTTGTGGACTTAATATGTTTATTTGTACTGTATTAAAGATTCTGTTTACTGGTACTCATGTTTAGACTATTTCTGACCATAGGGGAACGCCGGAGGCAGAAGCTCCGCCACGTCCACAAGACCCACCTTCACAATCTTGGTACCCTCCATCAGTACTGAGCTCCACTAGTTCTTCCAATCCGGGTACTCCAAATAGCGGATCTTCTAGTAGCCACAACTTTCAACGACCCTCAGAACGACCTCAGTCTCCTTCTCATGTTTCGCCTTCTGAAGCTGCTGGTGTTATTGCGCTTTTGAAAGATAAAAGGTAAATTGACTAATGCACTTGCTAGATATTTTTATTGGGCTGCTTTATTTTTTTGTTTGTGGATCTTGATGTTTGTTGGCTTTGGGAGCTTATGAGCACACTTGTTAGTCGAGTAATAGGCATTCTTTTTGGCTTTCAGAAGACTTGCTTCTTCTGACATTGACGTACTAGCCATGGAGTACTTTATCCTTTGTGTGAACATTCTGAACTTTCTGATTGAGCATGGACTTCATGCCTTAATGTTGTCTCTCGAAATGTAGGATTTGTGAGTGATTGGAGAACGAAATGCATCAATAAAATTTGTTGTTCTTATGATTTATGCGCCAAAAACCTACACAATGCATTTAAGTCCCCAATGAAAATAATGAAATCTTGTTTGACTAGTATCAGGTTGATATCAGTAAATAATGGCATAGTTTCTTCATCATTATACAGTGATGAACTTCAACTTCTACTTATTCTGGGGCTTTAAGATATGTATTGTTGGTTTGAAGGCATGGTTGGTTGCTCAGAATCAAGTTTCAAAACATATGTTAGCCTCGGATTATGCCATATCTCTTCCTGTTGTTCAAAGTTCATATTTGCGCCCTTGCACCATCTGTAAGAAGGCAAACTGACCAAAGAAAGAAATAACAAAAAAGAAGAGATAAAAAGAACAACAAGAAGAAGGAATAACTGAATCCCTACTGCAATGCAGATAGCATATCTTATTTCTGTTTTTTTGATGAATCTGATCATTTTTCTTCTAAAATATTTCTAGATTCCTACTGCATTGCAGATAGCATATCTTATTTCTTTTTTCTGATCATTTGTCTTCTAAAATATGTCTAGTGTTGATGAGCTACGGAAGCTGTTATCTGACAAGGAGGCATATCAACAATTCTTACTTTCACTTGATCAAGTTAAAATTCAAAACAATGTAAGTTTTGTTCTTGCCCTTCTTTCTTGATTAAATTTACCAATCAATTTATGACGTTTGTTGTGATTTTTTTTCCATCTAAAATTGGTATTGCTTCGTTTTCAAACACTGAATTTTAACATATTCTAATGATAATTAAAAGAATGCATTTGCATGTAACGAAATAGGAGAAACTTGTCCTTCATCACCTCTTTTGCTGTGGAATTAAGGGTTTTCCTCATTATTCGTTATGGTTTGATGTGACGTGTTTTTGTGGACAAAAAAGCCAAGAAACAAGGTGGATGGATGTGAAAATTACTGGGTTTGGATCATGGAAACATGAAATCATTCAGAACTGACATAGATTCTCATCAATCAGAAGTCCTCAGCTCAATCAAATCTTGTGAAAGAGAAAGTTCAAGTGATACCGATACTGCCATATAGTTGATTCTTTTTTATTATATACCTAAGACTGTGCATCAATACTTGCAAACTGCCAGTAAATACTCACTATGGATCAAGTGACTTTTATCCATTTGCATGATATTCTGTACATTAACTTTCTTGATTTAAACGGCATCCAGTGAAATGTCAACAATGCAAATAAGAGCTGAGTTTATGTTCTGATTAAGCTGGATTTGCCACTTTGTGACTGATCTTTTTTATGATTTATGTCCTCAGATAAGAGATGAGCTTCGGAAAGAGACTATGCAGTTGGCTCGTAAGTGAATTTCATAATACAGTTTTTCCCTTTTTATGTTCAACGTATGGGTTGAGATGCTAAAATTTTTATATATGATAAATAGGGGAGAACTTGGAGAACGAGCCACGCATAATGGAGCTAAGAAACCAGGTGAGCTCGATGCTTTTAGATTGATCTATATATTTAACATGATTATATACGATGCGAATGCAACAACAATATAATATTGTTGAGTGGATTGTCTTTGTGAATTGTGTTTTCCTCTCATACATTGACTATCCTGATGTTATTTTCTTGTTTCTACAACATGGAATCTAAAAAACCTGTCTTTTTTTGTCTGTGTGGATTGTCACATTTGCAGTGCAGAATAATTCGAACAACAGAGCTGGCGGCCGCTCAGGAGAAACTAAATGAACTGAATAGACAGAAAGAAGAGATTTTAAGGTCCTGTTCTCCTGTATCTCTTCTCCAAAAGCTTCAAGGTACTCAAATTCTAGCATACTAATTGAATTCAACGAGCGGGGGAACGCTATGTTTCGGATTATAATCAAACACCGTACTTTTTTGCAGAGGCAATGAACAAGACAGATGAAGAATCTGAAGCTCTGAATAGGCAACTTCTTGATGGAGAGATAGAATTTCCGGCTTTCGTGCAAAAGTACAAGAAACTCAGAACGTTATACCATAAGCGAGCACTCGTCCATCTTTCAGCTAGAACATCTTCAATTGGATGACACAGAATACTTCTGTTTGCAATGTGAAAAATACTAAGAACAGATGTCTCACCTGTGTATCCAATGTCATTAGTTCTTATGATACAACACACTTCCTTCTTCCCGTTTGTGAATGATGTAATAATATTCTATTTTTTAGGGACTCTGATTTTGATATTCTGTATTAGTGTCGTCAATGTACATTTATGTCTCACTTGCGTATTCAATGTTATTAGCTCTTATGTTACCACACAGTTTCTTCTTTGTGTTTTGGAATGATGAAAGATATCATATTTTTGGTGACTCCGATTTCGATTTTCTATTTTTGTGTCACCGATTTTGATTTTCTATTTTTGTGTCATCAATGCACATTTATGGGAGTTATAGGGAAGCACTCAGATGGATGTTATGAGTAAATGATCAATTAGTCTAAAACTGAGTCGTATCGAGATTATTTGAGTAAAATCAGAGTATAGAAATTGATTCAACTTTTCAATTAGTTCATAAATATGTTTTAATTCACAAAGGCTATTGTAAGAATAAGATCAAATTTGATAAAACTGATGCAATTAAGTTTAGCTTGTCTGAGTTGTACTTAATTTTCATTTCAATTTAAGAGCGAATCAAAGAAGTTGTGCCTTTCGGATAACTAGGGAATAAGCATCGGCTAACTCTGTGCTTTTGGAAATCCTCAAATCAAGATGATAATTATTCTTAAACTGGAGCTCCAGTTATATCAAATGCTAATCTAATCTGTATTTTCTAGTCTAAGCTAAAATGCATTACAACAACAAACGCTCTCTAAAATCACATACATTATGACGAGCAACTTCAAATGCCCGAAGCATTTCATGTCTTTGATAAAGATTTCTACTATGCTAACCCAGCAAAATGTAACACAACATAGTTGAGGCGATTAAATACCGCCTTTTCTTCTCTTGGCTGTAATGCAACATCTAAACAGAAGGAAAACGAGGAAATGATTCAATCATTCTTTTTCATTTAAGCTATCGAGTTCTCTCTCCCATTTGATTCCATTCATCTGACGTCCACAAGGAACAATAAGGTTGTAGTGGAAAACCTGCATTCAACAGGCATGTCAATGATAGTATTATCTGTAAAAACTGCGTCCGTCCACAAGCCAATTTTCTTTTTGGTTTCACTGATATTTATATGAACCCAAGTGAGACACCCTTTTCTTTGGAGACAGCGGCTTCCAAGTTCGACACGGTAACTTTAGATGGCCTATCTCGTAATTAATAGACAAGTTATAAAGGATAGGAATCTAACTCAAGATCGAGCTCAAACAACTAAAAGTAACAAAGGTAAAAACGCCATAATGGTGTTGTTTGAGGAAATACTTCCCATCTCGGATCTGTAGGAAAACATTCACTTGGAAACAGAGAAATTTTAACCGTATAGTTAAAGAAGCCCCAATTGCAGCTTACACAGCAACGTAGTGAATGAAAATCATATCTAGACTGTTTCATATGGGAGGCCGGACAGGGGTAATTACAGCAGTTTTCCTCTTATCACGGCAGTCATGCTGCCATAATCACCCCGTATACAGCAGTCTTGTAGAAATAATAACTCATAATTGATAATAAGACCAGATTTCTAGATAATTCAGGGTATACCTTGTTGTTGATATCACTCAACTGGCCTTTTAAAGCCTCACACTTCTTAGACCATTCGGACTGATCGTCGTCATTGCCGTAGCTAACCGATGCTTTCTTCAAGGAAACCCGCCATTCAGATATCCTACTTCTTATCTCTTTGTTGAGTTCAATCCACTGTGGTGCACATCCATTTTTAGCCAGGATTCTGTTTAAGGTGTCTTCAGCTGGATCTGCATGAGGATTCGTGTTCAGATTCAACGGCTTGCCTTTCCCTGGTAAGTTCTCAAATTGACCTTCTTCCATTGAATGCCATATTCTTTGCTCAACCACATTTATAATATCCGTTTCCGTCCTATCCAAATGCCAAAAAAATTTAAGCTTTTTACCACGTTATAAACACCCCGGATTAAATGAAGTCAAATGTATAACAATTAACTAGATTTGCAAAGCAGAGCAGGTGTGAAGCCGATTAATCAGGCTCGAATTTCATAGGCACCTTTAAGTGGCACATTCACTAGTCCGTTGCGTATATTATGAATTGAATCCAAAACCTAGTGAGACTCTCTCAACACAATCAAACTTTACTTAATTAGTAATAGCAAAGACCTTATAACTTCTACGGCACAATGGACACGAGAACATAGGCATACAAGAGAGAAAACTTGCTTGACATAAAAGTACTAGCAGAGCCAAACTACTGGAAGATACTACAAACTATCTCTATCAGTGCAGTAAAACACGATAGGCATTGTTAGGGCGTTTGGGGATCTTTATAACCATTAACCGAAAAATTGACCAGAGTCTAATTTGTGAGAGATGCCTCTCTTTACATAACAGTAACTGAATTTCATGTTCTTCCATTATAAGCGTGTAATAAAAGCTATGTTGCACGGGCACATCATTTAGTAGCCCACGAATCCGTGTCCTTGTTTGTGTCTATTATGATTCTATTTCTAAGCTATTCAATGAAGTCTAATGCTTAATAACCAAATATAATTTTGTCATTACGGTGTAGGTGAGCGTGTCTATATAGCAAGAACTGTCTCATATCTGTGTCCGTGCAACATAGAATAAAATAGTAAATTAACAATAATAATAATAAAATAAAAACAATTCTTCAAAAATCGAAATAAAAACAATTACTTCTAATAAATAAATCAGTATTCATAAAGAGGACGGAAGTACAGTTACTTGACAGAGTTACGTTGACCACGGAGTTCAGGAGGGAGCTTCCGTTCATTAACAGCGTCTATAACAGCAGATAGACGATCCGTTATCTTTTTCTCAGGCTTGGAAGGCGATGACGGTGAGGATGAAGAGGAGGAGGAGGATGAAGAGGAAGAGGGCCGCCGTGGCGTGGAGGCGCAAGGAGATAAAAAGATCGCCGGAGAATTTTCAGCTGCTGAATAGATTAATCTAGCGGAGGAGGACAGCGGAATCCGGCGGATCATGGCGGAGCCGACGACGACAGTCCGACGGTGAAGCGAATTGATTTGTTATGCCAAAGTTGTAATTTGGCTGCTTCAAATTTTTAGAGGTGGCAGTATGTTACACGTGTCATCGTGCATGACTTGCCAAGTGGCTTTTACTGATCGGTTGCTAAAAATTGACCAAATATTTTAGATTATGCTACTAATTACGGACATCACATTAAATATTCACTACTCCGAGAATAGTTGAGTGATTATATACAATTTAACTAATGAAACTATATTCTTTTTCCTAATTTAACTAATCCAGCATCAACAGTAAACTACAAATCATTAATAAAGTGACTAAATATAAGATGAGTGATTATATACAATTTAATGATATCTAAATTAAATAAAAGAGAAGAAACTTAATCGTTATAAATTAAAGAGCAAGCAATATAGGAGAATAGCCTTCTATCTAAATAGATGAGATGGATCTTGAGCTAAGGTTCAGAAATATCCTAATAATATTCAAAGATGGACGAAGAGTGATATTGCTTGTGTGGATTTTGAATCTAATTCGATTAAAACATCGGTACACGAGCAATCAAAAGCGGACAACAACCCCCTAATAATAGTTTGAAGCCCAACTGTTTTGCATCAGATAAACAAGGATCGATAGAATTGCCTATAGATGCTAGAACTAAATTCTTATCATCGCGAGCAACAAGACTGATGCTATAAGAAAGACCGTTGCAAACGATGCAATTTAAATCAATGATAGCCGAAGTGAGAGGATGCCAAACTTTCTTGGATCAAAAGCGAATCTCTCGAAGGAGTAGAAGGGCCCAAACTAGCCGAAACAAAATCATTAGCTTGTGCAAAATCGAATAAGAAAGCTTCTGCTTTTTTTATTAGAAGAGAAGAAACAAACCACGTATTCTCATGAACTTTCTTACTTCCACATAACCCAAACCACACATTCATCGTTATAACACTTCCGAATAACTAAAAACTCTCTAGTGCTTAAATTTTCATTTTCCTTAATTATTAGCCTAGTATAAATATGGATAACTTTAACAAGTTGTCAGAATACATTAATTATACATAATATAACATAAAAATTAACATAGTTTAGATGTTATATAATGAAAAGCCAAGTCCATAATTAGGATGAAATCTGTGACTTTTTATACTATTTTACTGATTTGCATCTTATAAATAACATTAAATATGTAATTGTGCATTTGAAACAGAATTGTAATCTTAATCAGAGTAATTAGTAGTAGTATCAGGTTGATCACACATGCGGTTGGTAAAGTAGAATGGTCCAACCAAATACTTGACCATATCACGGTACACCAAAGTTGGTCGCCGGAGCTTGACACCGGATTTTCCGCTGGCAAAATCAGTGAGAAGATTGCAGGTAGAATCGGGCGAAGAAACTATTCTAACCGAGCATAGCTTTTCTTTGATTTCCTTTCCATTAATAAATTTCGCGATAGACATATCGAATAGGCCTTCATCATCAGTTATGTCACTATTGTAGTACATTACTCTTTTTCGTTCGTCCATACATGTAACTGATACTTTACATCCTGCAACACAAGATTTACACTATCATGTTAGGATTATAGTCGTGTTAGATGTATCAAGGTCATAAAAAAAGATAGAATAGATGTTGCCAAGACGTTATCAGCTTATCAGATTAGTCATATAAATAGACGTAACCAATACTTGCTAACGAAAACAAAAAAATGGGAAAAAAGTGATTCCGAATGATCATGAATGTATTTGCATCCCATTCAATGATTATTAAAAGTCCTATTTTACGAGTTTTGTTATCCAAATCTAAAATATTAAGAGCAAATTTGAATCTTATCCCTATTGACAATAGTACCTTTGATTGGCCGGTTCCCATTGACCCAATCATTATAGCCCTTGGTGCAATCTTGGCAAATAACTTTTCCACCCACATGAATAACTCCATCTTCTTCCTTTGATCCCACACTTGATTTCATGAGTACAAGTAGTAAAGATGCCACAATTACCAATCTCAATCCCATACTTACTGCCATTTTTGTTTCCAAAATTGTGTTATTAGTAAGAGGAAGAAACACATATTTATAGGATTTGGGTTAGAATAGAAAGTGGATAGGCACTAACATTAAACGTGCAATCCATTTTTCTTTTAAATAAAATATACTCTGACTACCCCAATTAAATTAAAAATTTCTACATGGAATAAAACTAACCCAAATATAAATCTTAAGTTGTATTTTTATAAAACTTAGGTAAGGCCAGCCTTGAGAAAATTGGGCTTCAACAAGCCTGGGTCAGGACGAATTGATGTCTGATCCATTCAAGGAAGTCCACCATGAACAAGTTTGTAATTAATTTCAATCTACCAAAAAACTAATTTCAAATTCAATTTGATGCCACGTTGAATTTGTAATTAGAATAGAAATTTTAATTTCTATCAATAATTGCCTTGTACTCTGAGGTAGGCTCCAATTTTTAAATTTTAAATTATGATTATATATGTCAAAATAAGAATATACTTGAACTTCAATTTTTTGGTTTCCAATTGTTATTTGTAGTTTATAAACTTGCTGGGTTCTAGTGGTTATTAACTTATTTGCGGAGTGCAGTGGCTTTTTTTTTTTGAAAGAAGAGTGTAGTTTATCAATATTTCAGTTCTTTAATAATAATAATAATAATAATAATAATAATAATAATAATAATAATAATAATAATAATAATAAATATTAAGAAGAAGAAGAAGAAGAAGAAGTGTTATAATTAGAATTGAAGGAGTTGTTTGAGAAAGTGGTTTGCAGTGCAGTTTTGGAGACAACTCAGAAGACATGCACGTTGTTGAAGAAATAAGAAAAAAAATTAAATTTTTATTTTTTCTTAGAAAATTGTTTACATGTAATTTTCTAAATCTAGAAAAAATAAAATTGTTTGTTGTTTTAAATATATTTATAGATTATAGATTTATAGATTACACATAATACCATGTAATTAATCAATTGATATTATCTACTGCATTACATGGAACTAACAATTTTTACTCTTACCTAAACTTTTTGTTAGGAAAAAAAAAAACAATTTTTCCTAATATTGTATAAACTAAAGATAACCATTGCATGTAACCAAAAAAAGATAACTATTGCATAACAATTGCAAAATTTTGTTTTTACAGCCATGAAAAGATTCACTATAAATGATACTTGATTTCATGCTCTTCCTCATAATCAAAAACTAATCTTCTCAAAATGGCTCCCAGTAATCAAATTCCTCCAACCCTAATTTTACTCGTAATCATCACCATTACTCAATCCATACTAATAATACAAAGCCGGGAAATACCAAAAACTGATGACCAAACAACTAAATTTGTGCACTTTGTGAAGAAAATACAAACACAAAAACCGGACATAGAGAAAACGCAAATATTAACTGCAGGTAATTTGATAGCCGTTAAAGTTTTGATAACAGGGAAATTCTATGGTCACTTTGTTTTTCACAAAGTAACCATTACTTTGTTTTGTCCACCGTTAGATCATGGGTTAAAACCTAATCTAATGGTAAATAGGACAAAGTACAAACAAAGTAAAAGAAAAACAAAGTAACCATAGCCTACACCTTGATAACACGTAATTTTTGAATTTTTACTTACTGTTACTTGTAATTTTTTGCCAAATCCTCTAAATTAAATCAACTTTTTCAATTAACATTATTGTCCAACAAGTATATAAAAAAAAACATAGATTTTAAGAATAAAAATAAAATAAAAATAACATGGTCTTTGATTTTGATAAGTATTATTTGTACTTTCGAGACTTTGCCTTTAATTTGTTTTGCACATCATATGTAGATTCTTAGAAATGTACATTTTTTAGCTTAAAAACATGTGTAATATTTCTTATGATATCAATTATATATGCACTGATATTATTTTATTTTGATGTTAATATTGATATTTGATGACAATTTTTGTGTTTATCCTACTTACGTCGCCCATCTTTGTGATCTAATGACTTAATACAATCAGAAACGGATAGTTCTTTCACCAATAATGAAGAAAACACAGCAGGGCGAGATCTCTTAGAGAAGACGGAGACGAATAAGCATAAGTTTATAACATATGGAGCATTGGATCCACGACCCTATTGCGGAATAAGGAGCAATGGACGTTGTAAACTAAAGAAACCGGCAAACAAATACAATAGAGGATGTGAGTCAATTAATAGATGTAGGGGAGATAATGAAGTTCCAAAAAATTAGTCATCTTTATTTCTTACATCTCATGATGTGCTCGTTGGGATATAGTAAAACTATTTAATTATTTTATGTATGTATAATTTAAGATACTAATTGTTATTATTTCTTTAATGAAAACATGTTAGTTTTCCTTATATTTGTTGAGCTAATGGATATTATTTGATTATAATTAATAAAGATCCAATTCATTGGAAAATTATTGAATTGAATTTACTAATAAGACATAAAAAAACACATTTTTTAAATACTAACATTGAACCATTTGCTAAAGGTAAAATTGACTAAATCATCAGAAAGTTCAATCCTTCTTCCAATAGCTTGACCTAAATCTCAAAATCCAACTCCGATTTCACCTATAATTCCACTCAGGTGTTTGATGAATAAACCGCCTCTTCTATCAGTAGGACCTTGTATCATCTACAGAAGAGTCGTAACCAAATCCGAGAGCTACTACACAAGGGGCAAGGTAATCTCGGCAGAGTCATAGATTTCATCTTTCAAATCTCTGTAAATCCAGTGTCTTTACCAAAATGAACCCACACTTGTAAATATGAATTCCAGTGTAATTCTATGGATGTTCAAGTTCCATACTACTTGTTCTCATAGTTCTTAAACTTAGTCCGAGTTACAACTTGATTTAGACGAGTCGAGTGAAAAAAAAATGTAATTCGAGCAGACACTTCGCGGATACAATGAACCGAATAGTGTAAAAAAAAAAGACAGATTTTCATCAAAAATTCAAGGAAATTGCCAGAAAAGAGGATATTTTCTGTGAATTAACTTCGCAGAGAGGCCTGCGAAGCTCCTGCAAAGCCACACAAAGAATCACATAGCTATGTTTCACAGATCCCTTTTCTACAAAGAATAATTTTAACATGAAAAAAGATATTTCAGTAACTTGTATGTAAATGAGTTTAAAATTGCCATGGACATCTCAATCTCAATTTAACTAATTTTGTAATTAACTCCAGAATTTAAACTTGGGCCGATAAAATCTTAGTGTGGCCCATATTCAGAAAATGTAGCCCAATTCCCCTCCTATTTTTATAAACTGCCACGTTGACCAGACAAGACTCTGAAAGATGAAGATGATCAGTCTTAGCAAATGTAAATCAGAACAACGCCATAATGCGACTTGTTCTTGAGTTTTAGCGGCAACAATGAGCATAATAGCTTCACCGGCCACCTCTAGCCGCTCTATGTCGGAGTGGATTCAACACATTTGCTGCCGACAACGAAATTGGGGAAGCATCTCTCAGAATATACCCAGAGTTCTAAACTGACTTTGCCAATAAAATTAGAGAAAATTACCTCATCCCATTAAATAATAAGTCAAATTCTAGTTCCCATTACCAAGAATAAATGTCAATATACAAATGGAGATATAAACCAAGATACAACTCAAATGTATAAACTAACATGAAAAACAATAGGAATACAAATTGAACCCGGGGCGTAAAATATTCTGACATTTGAAGTTCACTTTAGCAACTTCACAACTCTCATCTTTCAATGGCAAAACTGATCAAGAAGTAGCCGAATCGATTACTGATCACATAAGGCCGGCCTGTTTCATGGCTGCTATAAAATCTTCCTCGCTGTTGGACGGTGGCACCTGCATTTCCATAGCCCACAAAACTCAGATTCTGCCAGCTAAACATAAAAAATTGCCATCCATGCAAAAGATAATAGGTTTGATATTCCGGGAAAGGCTCCATTTTACCTCTATGACTTTTGTATTGAAGTGTAGGTCGATTTTGTCCATGATCATTTGGTCTCTATAATCCATCACCAAGTTAAAGACGGCCCCTGCAAAAATGCACCAGAACATGTCAATGAAATTAAACTAATGATACACTGATTATGATGGTGTTACTACCGAATAGCACCTAACTTAAGTGAGCTCAGTAAATCGAGGAAATTTGAGAGAATCTATAAAAGGTTACATCGACATATTTTAACAAAAGCAAATAAAATCGAACTCTTTCACTTCCACACATGACATTCACGATAGACATTGGATTAGTAGCACAAAACAATGAAATCTTTACCTTTGCGGCCAAAACGCCCAGCTCTACCAATTCTATGCAAATAGACCTCATAATTAGGCTCTGATGGATTCTCATACTTCACAGGGAGATCGTAGTTAACCACCAAATTAACCTGCACAATGATCAAGAAGTTATAGTCAAGACGACATCAATTGAGGAGATAGTAATAAGAGTATTATCAGTTAGATAAACGGGGTTACCTGTTGTTGATCGAACCCTCGAGCAAGAAGATCGGTAGAAATAAGAACTGAAGTCAAACCATCTTTAAATTCTTTGACTATCTTGTCTCTATCCTCAGTATTGAGAGCACCGTGAATGGTGGTAACATCATAACCCATTTCAGTTAACGACTTGTGTAACATGGCTGCACTACGTTTTGAGTTCACGAATATAATTGCTTGCCCCATCTTCTCGCCAAATTCTAGTATTCTTTCTTTCACCACTAAGATCTTGGCAATCTCATCCGGGCAGGTAACCTTATACTGCTTCACTGAATCTAATGACAGATCTTCTTTCTTTACGAAAAGTTGATTGTGCTCTTTCTTCACTGTCCTAGCTACAAATTTTTTGACAGTCTCGTCGAAAGTAGCAGAGAACAAAAGAACCTAAGGAGGAAAGAAACACAAATAATAACTCAAACAATGGTTCTCTAAATTTTCAACATGCTACGAAGCAAATAATACAAATAGCGATTCCAATAGTATGTCAAACCTGGCATCGAGCGTTGTCTCTATCGATATCCTTCATTATCTTTAAGGAATCATCTTGAAAACCATCCTACATCAATTCAATTTTTATAACCAACCGAGAAAAAAATCATATTATTTACAGAGACGGTAACTTACATGTATACAGCATATAATAAGAAAACAGAAACAATGTGAAAACGTTACACCTCAGATACAAGCAAACACCATGGGGGCAGTAAGGGTACCTTAGCCAACATGTGATCAGCCTCGTCAAAAACTAGAACCTTCATGTCAGCAACACTCAATTTCTTTAGTGACATCAATCTCTTTATGGTACCAGGAGTCCCGATAACGATCTGCGCCAATACTGGTGCCCGGTGTTTAGGCCTATCACCTGCATTCTCATTTGGAATAGCACTCTCTGAAGTAATTCCAGTATACTTCCCCATCTTTTGAAGAACTTCAAGATTCTGTTAAAATTTTACAATAATTGAGCCACTTTCAGTTCTGGTTAAATAAAAAACGCAATAAAGAATTGCATAGTTGGTGCTTAATTAAACCATAAGAACTCAAAGGAGAGTTACATAGTTTATCAAATACTCTAACATGACATCATCAAAACATAATTCTAGTTATATCAAAAAAATTGATTATTTGAATCTATTATGACACCCATGAAAAACCCAAAGTGTAACAGCATTTAACGATATACCTCTAAATTATGCAAACAAAAACAGGGCAACTTTGAGAGGACCTACTTTCATAGTCATAAACGCACATGTCAATGTGTAGCTAGAATATCCTAAATAACCACGACTATTGCAGAAGGTTATGTATGGATAACAATATGTACATATTTGTTACTTGACCTAATGTCTTGCAACTACATATCCCTTTATAGACTTTGCAATTTGGATACTACATATTTTGCAACAGAAATCATATCTGTGACTTTTACATTTTCATTTCCAATTCAATTTCCTGCCGTATCAACATGGACCCCTTATATCCCATTCTCTCTCAGTTAGCAAATAATCTACGGACAGTCTATAGAAGTTCTATGCATATCCTTTTTGAAGTCGTTATATACATCTTCTTGTCTGTTAGTTAGTAGAAGAGTATTTAAAGATTCAGGCAACGAAATACAATTTTAATACGAGTTTTCAAGAATTAAGTTGTTCGATAGTAAATGAAATACAATCAGAACAGAGAAGTAACTGATGCAGATAGCATAGTATGAACCAGCAACTGCACCAGTCAAGTTTTGCTACGAGGACAAACAACAACTGTTGCTGGTTCGTCCCTTGATATAATATGTTCAGTGCAACGTCTCATCATTTATTAATAGGTGTCATTTCCCTACCTCATAACTTCCTGATGATGATAACTAATATACGTCCTTCGGATATCCGAACTCATAGTTCTAACTGTTAAACAATAGTTAACATATTTGTATACATACACATGTAAATTGAAGGATAGAAAGTTGGGACTGACTAAATGTTTTCTTCTTTTCGCTCTACAATTGTTACATATTTACTTTGAACATTTCTTGGTTTTTACCAATCAAGAACTTGGTTAATTTTTTAGACTATATTGTTACAACTTACAAACACACCAACAGTTTAAGGACAGAATTTTTTTCTTAAGCACGAAAATTAAGGCACATAATCAACATTGTATTAGACTGCATTTTGTTTAAAAGTAACAACAATAACAGATACATATGAGAAGTCGAACCTGAATGGTGAGCTCCCGTGTAGGGCAAATGCAGAGAGCTTGAGTCCTCTTCAAATTAGGATCGACACGGCTCAACATCCCAAGCACAAAACAAGTAGTTTTACCAGAGCCATTATGAGCTTGAGCTATCAAATCCTTATACGGAGGATTCAATATCATAGGAAGACTAATAGCTTGAATTTTGCTAGGCTTCTGAAACTTCATCTCCACATACAATCCTTTCAACAACTCCGGGGATAAATTCAAATCTTCAAACGTGGAAGCAGAAGTATACGGTGTATCCCCCGATACAACCTGAATCAACAAATTAATTTCACTCAAAGAATTTCATAAACCCTACAACAACAACAAAGCCATAGTCCGAAATGATTCTGGGTCGGCTAACATGAACCAACATAAAGAACCGTAAAGCTCAAGAAATTACCAAAGTCGATCAATGGATTACAAAAATATGGAGGATGTAATCAATTTAGGTTATTTTACTAGTGTAGTGTACAAATAGATACACGAAGAACAACTTTAAGTTCTTCTATGAATCTATAATGCTAGGACTTTTAACACCAAATAATATTGCTTAGCAAGATTGCTGACCCTGTAGTTAATTATTTGTGTTAGATCAAACGGGTATTGCTCTTCTTTCAAAAAAAAAAAAAAGGGTATTGCTTGACTTATATGAGTAGTTGAACTTTTTCACTGTGAAATCCTTCTCCTTTGCAATATCCATTGACATCATATCCAACCTAAAATTTTGAAGTAGTAGATTAATGGATCTTTTCGAATTATGTATCATTCAAGACAGGTACACCCAAAGCTCATACACATACATATCCCAACTGCACAAGCTCCAGAATTCTCAGTGCAGATAAATAGCAAACAACATTTTTTCATATAAGCCTAAAAATCTATTCTTTATTTTCGGTTTTAATACCTATTTGTATTAGGAAAATCAGCATATGCTTCTAGATATACAGAATCAAATCATCAAATTAATTGAGGGGATCGATAATTACGAATCGGAACGCGTATGGAACACCCACTAGTTGCAGGGACGCTGCACATAACTTGTGTATGGATATTCAATTATTTAGACTGAATGCACCCAGAAAAATTTAAATTTAGCATCCACCGATACATAGGCACATAACGCCAACGAATCTTTACCAAATCCTTATCAACAAATTAATCTCACTAAGACAATTTCATAAACCCTAAATCCCTAAACCCCAAACAAAGTCCCCCAAATCTCACAAAATTGAAGAACCCCAAACAAATTACACAAAATCCCCATCAACAAATTATACAAAATCCCTAAAACCCCAATTTCATAAACCCTAAATCCCTAAAACCCAGAACGAATTTCACAAAATTGAAGAACCCTATTCAAATTTCCCCAAATACCCAAGAACCCAATACCAATTCTAGAAAATCCCTAAATACCCAAATTTCAAAATCCCCAAATCAGAGAAATTCAAAGAGCAAGAGATCTTACAGCTCGAATATTCGCATCTTCGGGTTCCTCGAGAAACTTGTTGACCTTCTTAGTATCGTCAATCGTCAGCTGATCAAGCTCCGGCAGAGCTTTATCGTCCGATGTGGAAGGCAGACCGCTGATCTCTTCCTCATCGTCTACCTCGTCGCCCCATGACCGCTTTATCTCCGCCGCCTGTGGCTTAGTTTCGGTGGCGGTGGATGTTCCCTCGGAATCTGCCATCGGAAAAGTTTAACAGAGAGTAAACGGGAAATCGGATAGTTAACGGAGTTTGAATTGGGATTTGATGGGTAGTGCCTTTTATATGGGACATGTGGCGGTTAATTTAGCTTTAGTAGTAAGCTATTTTTATTTCTATTTTTATCAACTTTAATTACCTCAAAAATTTTTGGAGGGATTTGTATTTATCGTTAATTGAATTTTATTTTAATTTTTTTTATAAATTGCAACTAGTAGAATTTGAACATAATCTTCTCACTTACAATAAATATATTAATTAAAATACAACTAATTGATTATTGTTCTTAATGACAATCCCTTTTAAATGTCATCAAAGGTGATGCATTGTTATACAAACACTACGAACCAAATACAGTTAAACCTCAATGAAGTAATATTCGATAAAGTAATAACCTCGCTTAAGTAATAAATTTCGTCGGTCCCGACTTGGGCTAATGTCGTAAAGTAATATTTTCGCTAAAAGCATAAGATAATAAAAAATTTGAAAGTCCTGAAGGATCCAAGTAATATATAAAGTAATAATTCCAGAATTATACGTATATATAATATGTATGAGTTACAAAATTCAATTTTTTTTAAATATGAATATATAATATCTTGTTTCTTCTTTCCACCATAGCTAAAATTAACATCATCATTGACTTTACGTAAAAAATAAATAACTCTTGGTATGTTTTGCTCGTGTTGTAACAAGTAATTGTTCAAAGTGTTGATTGCTTGAACTGCTTTCTTTGATGATAATCTTGGGATGACATTGCTATCGTCTGGTTCAAAATCAGTCTTTCACCAATGTTCGTTACCGACTCAAAAATTTGTTCATCCGTAGGTGATTCTATTGCTATTGTCTGGTTTAGGACTAGTCTTTTCATCAGTGTTCATTATCGATAAAGTAATAAATTCGATAAAGTAATATTTTTTCTCGGTCCCAAAAGTATTACTTTAAAGAGGTTTAACTGTACATTGGTTTTCCATATATCATATGGTCTATATCAGAAAATAATAAATCAAAAAACAATAAATAACATTTTTTTTATTTTGGAAGACATAACACTTTTAATTTTTCAACTGCCAAACAATACTTTATACCCTTTCTCTATTTAGTGCAAGGACAAGTAGATCTACTGAACACGTTGAAGATTGTATTTTTTTCTATTTGAAACTTCCTGCAATTTAAATAATAATCTTTGTAAATCTGGTTATTAATTTGGAATCAAATACTTTTATTAGTTTATTTTCATTGAAAAACTACAAATTATTTTATACCAAATTTTCAATAAAACACTTCAATTCAATGCTATATTTTTTGTATTTCTAGTTTTATTTTCTTCAATCTTTCTTCTAAGTAATCTTTGCTCGGCTTCCTTCTCTGAAGTCGTTATCTCGCCTTTCATTCAAAGAAAAAGTAAGAAAATCTTTCTGTTCTTGATTTCAATGGCCTTTTCTGAATCTGAGCAGCTCCATTTTATCTTGATTCCTTACATGGCTTCTGGCCATATGATCCCCATGATTGACATTGCAAAATTATTAGCTCAACAAGGAGTTCTCGTCACAATAATCACTACTCCGATCAATGCTAATCGTTTCAAACAAACCCTCGATCGAGCATCCGAATCCGGACTCCCAATCAACTGCATTCAACTCAAATTTCCAGCAGAAGAAGCCGGGCTACCAAAAGACTGCGAAAATCTCGATATGCTAACTTCC
Source organism: Euphorbia peplus (assembly GCA_028411795.1). Taxonomy (NCBI): domain Eukaryota; kingdom Viridiplantae; phylum Streptophyta; class Magnoliopsida; order Malpighiales; family Euphorbiaceae; genus Euphorbia; species Euphorbia peplus. The sequence continues at coordinate 35,503,144 of CP110841.1, forward strand.
TTAGGCCTAGCTGAGGACTTCTTCGTGGCAGTCAACAATCTGATGAAGAAACCTGTGGAAAAACTGCTTGAAGAGATCCAACCAAGGCCTAATTGCATCATTTCTGATGTAAGTGTGCATTACACAAGCCATCTTGCTGCTAAGCTTCGTGTTCCGAGAATCGTCTTCACTGGATCTTCTTGCTTTTATGCGGTATGTCTGGATAGAGTCGACAGTTCCAGGGTACTTGGAACTGTAGATTCTGAAACAGAGTACTTCTCTGTTCCTGGATTGCCTCAGGATATACAGTTTACCAAACAGCAACTCCTGGGAGCAGCTATTCCGAATCCGGGCAAGCTTTTGGGAGAAATAGCAGCTGCTGAGAAGTTAACATATGGGACCATAGTGAATTCTTTTCAAGAATTGGAGCCTGAATATGTTCAAGAATATACAAAGTTGAGAGATGATCATAACGTTTGGTGTATCGGTCCGGTTTCACTTAGCAACAAACATAACACGGATCTGATCCAAAGGGGCGATGAGGTGTCGATCAAAGAATCTGATGAATGCTTGAAATGGCTCGATGAGCAACAATCAGGTTCTGTAATATATGTATGTTTTGGTAGCCTTTGTAATTTAGTAACATTGCATTTAATAGAGCTCGCCTTAGGGTTAGAAGCGTCGAATAGACCTTTCATTTGGGTTATAAGAGGAGGCGAGAAATCGAGAGAGTTAGAAAAATGGATGGAAGAAGAAGGTTTCGAAGAAAGGACTAAAGGGAGAGGCCTCGTAATAAGAGGATGGGCCCCTCAACTTGCTATACTGTCACATATTGCAATAGGCGGTTTCTTAACACACTGCGGATGGAATTCAATACTAGAAGGGATTAGTGCAGGCGTCCCAATGATTACTTGGCCGCTTTTTATGGATCAATTTTATAATGAGAAATTCACTGTGGACGTGTTGAAAATAGGTGTGAAGGTCGGGGCTAAGGAAACTGTTGTTTGGGGAGAGGAAGAGAAGATCGGAGTTTCGGTTAAGAAGGAAGATGTTACAAAGGCTATATCAAAGCTAATGGATGAAGGAGAGGAAAGTGAAAATATGAGAAAAAGAGTGAAAAAACTAAGTTTTGATGCAAAGAGAGCAATGGAGGAAGATGGTTCTTCTGATCTCAACTTGAAATTATTAATTGAAGATATTAAGGTTCTAGCAAGCAGAGCTTCAGTTCTCTGTTGCTCGGACACTCCTCTTTAGAAGAGTTTATGTATTTTGACTCGAGTTTGTTTCATGTTCGTTTTTGTTTTTTTTCCAAAGCTACTTTGCTGGAAGTTATATCTTAGAACATAGCTTTAGCTTAATGTGAATATCATAAGTACTTTAAATGGATTATAAACCTCTTAATTATTTATTGATTAACTAAATCTCATGTTGACATCCCATAAACTTTCATGCAGCGGTAAACTAGATTATATCTTAAGGTTATACATATAATTGTAATTAAGTTCAAATTCCAGAAGTTGAGAACTAACAAAGAACTTAATATAAAAACATTCTAATTAGGTTGAAACGCCTCCACACCAAACAAAAACAAGATCCAAATATTGTTAAAAAGAAGACAAATAGATTAGAGAGAAAAGCTAAAGGAAACGAAATTGTTCCAAACCATCAATTTTCCATCATAGACAAATAATTTAGAAAGACATCAGAAATGCAAAACACTCTTCACTGGCAACGATAGAAATATTTGGATGATGAGCTTTAGTGGAAGCCGTGTAGCGTCTCGCATGTGAATTGATGAATTCACGGCTACAGATTATGTCATGGAATGATTTAGAAAGACATTTGAAACGGAGAAGAGTCTTTACCGGCAAAAATAAAAAAATCCGGACGATCAGTTTTTGTGGAAATTCTACCATGTCGATGAGGATTTTGGGTTTGGTTTGTTTGGGAGGATCATCTATTTATATTGAAGGAAAGCCTAATCCCTTTTGATTTAGGAAATCACCATGTTTTCTTAATATATTGAAGGAAAGCCTAATCCCTTGTTTTTTTTCTTGTTCTTCTTATCATTGTCCGACTTGGATATTCAACCGAAACCAAACTCTCAACACAAAAGAATAAATCATGTCCATGTCTATCTTCGACTATAACCCGTTTGGTAATTTTCTCCCTAACGTCATATGTATATAAAACATATCTTTTATCCAAAACAAAGATTTTATCTTTTCGTTTTGAAAATCCCAAAAACACTCCCGACATCAGAACAGACAATTCTGAGCTAGATGGTACACTAGAGAATTGTTCATATTCAATAGAGAATAACTTAGTCCAATAGAATTCACCATACTCATTTTTCTTCCTGAAATATAACTCATATGGCTGATTATTCCAGCGATCACAAAAGCTTATACAAAGACATCCTTCAAGAACTTGCAAAGGATACCCTTCGAATTTCTTCAAATTAGGGAGGGAATTTGGAAGAGAAACTTCTGAAAAGGTTTCTTTTGCCACGTCGAATGCAAATATCTTACCGTTGTAACTTAAGAAGTGCAAAGCACCATCGACAAAGCAATTTCTAAAATATGTACGAGTACTATACCTACGATAGTACATAATAAAGGGCGGATTTTTAATCATTCTCCAATAACCCGATTTCAATCCCAAAACCCAAATCTCCAATTTCATCTGCATTGTGGCATCTACCTTAACAAATATGTATCTCTTTTTTGCTAGCAGAATCTTGTAATCATTCATCGAAGAGTCATAACCAAAACCCCATCCTATTATCTCAGGTGAAAGTTTGAAAAGCGGAGCATCCTTATATAAAACCGGAAGCTTTCTAAATTTCCGGGTTGATGGATTCCACAATACGAGACTAAAAGGATCTTTCTTCTCTTGGAGCACGATCAAGCCATTGCAGTGAGCAAAAACAATATTGTCAATTGTACGGCACCAACCATGTAAATCTGGCCGGGACAGATCCTGCTCAACCTCAGAAACACGGACAGGGACATGATTAAAAGTGTCGATAGTACGATCTCGAAAAATAATCTTGCGGTGAGTTTTGTTGTTGGAGGTTGTACGGACATGCAAATTGATGAATCCGGGACTATCAATGATGCCACATAATGATTTAGAAACACATCTGAAACGGAGGAGAGTCTTTACGGGAAACAATAGGAGAATATCCGTTACCAAATCCTGAGGAAAATCGAAAGCCATGTGATCAATGGTGATTTGAAAGAAAGCTTAAACCCTTATCTAAAGGGATTCACGTTAGTTTAGTTACGAATTTATCTTTTAACTTCTATTTGTAATGGTAATTTTTCCGAATATCAAAGTATATTCGTTGGATTTTTTTGTTTTGAAAGGATAAACAGGAAATTTTTTTAATATTAAGTGTTACTTTTCCGGCTAAGGATCCTTTTTTATGTTTGACGGACGTTCCCTATACAGTTTCACCTCAAAAGTCAAATTAATAGAGAAGGAAGTGTTTGATTGAAATAAAAAAAGGTTAAACATATGAGGGGAAAAGGTGCCATCAAACAGCAACCATAGCAACACAGATATGGTATTAGATACTGAAATGTTAACTTTCACAAATAGTTATATAGGACATGTAACCTAAATAAATATAGTGTCGAATTACAAGATACGGGTTATGCTTACATCAATTACTTGAAAAGTTGAAAAACATGATAACAAACTGAGGTGAGTTGAGTTGACAAGGATTATTTTCGTTTGAATTGCTTGTAAAATGAAAAGAAATTGTTAACAATGTTAAACGAGGTGACATGATAAGAAGTATTTCGTCTAAATTTCTTGTACTTTTCTAAAAACTCATTGTGTTTATAACTTTTGCCAAAATGGTGAGCTTTTTTCATGAGACATATGGATTGTGCTCATCCGCATTAACCAAATAGTGGAAAAATTGATAACTGCGCACATTGGTGCTATCACATTAAAAAAAAAGAGTCAAGTACAAAAACCAATTAATTCGTAACAGTATGTAGATTATCAACTCAATTTATCATTCAATGGTAGCACAAAGTAGAACAATCATGTAAACAACATGAGATAATTCCAAATGAATATCTGAAAACATTCTAGACTATGAAACAAATTCTAGATTTGACAAAAAAAACTTGTTCATGATGCAAAAATTCTTCCGTTGACATGGATTTTCTAGACTTGTTGATCATCCTCGAGATAGTCCACCGAAACCAAACTCGAAACTACTCTCAATACAGAAGGTTATGCTTTGCTTACATTCATCTCCAACTACAATCCTTTTCATACGTCTCTCTTTAATAAGAAAATGGCTCTTGTGAAATGAATTCAATTCAAACCGTTGCTATTGGAGTCCACATAGATGGAGCGATATGTAAATTCATTCATAAGTTTATTGTTTGCTGCTTAATATCTTCTATTAGTAGCCTCAAATTAAGATAAGATGACCCATTTTCCTCCATTGCTTTCTTTGCCTCCATACTCAGTATTTTCAAACTTTTTCTCCTATTTTCACTTTCCTCTCCTATTTCCATTAGCTTTAGTATAGCCTTTGTAACATCTTCCTTCTTAACCACAACTCCGATCTTATCTTCCTCACCCCAAACTACAGTTATCTCCGTCCCGACCTTCACACCAATCTTCAACACATCCACAACTAGCTTTTCATTACAAAACTGGTCTGCGAAAAGTGGCCAAGTGATCATAGGCACGCCCGCACTTATCGCTTCCAGTGTTGAATTCCACCCACAATGCGTTAAGAATCCACCAATTGCTATATGTGACAATATAGCAAGTTGCGGTGCCCATCCTCTAATTATAAGGCTTCTCCCTTTCGTTCTTTCTTCAAGACCTTCTTCTTCTATCCATTTTTCTAACTCAATCGATTTTTCGCCTCCTCTCAAAGCCCAAATGAACGATATATTCGACGCTTCTAAGCCTAAAGCGAGCTCTATCAACTGCAAAGTTACTAAATTACATAGACTACCGAAGCATACATATATTACCGAACCTGATTGTTGCTTATCGAGCCATTTCAAGCATTCATGAGATTTCTCCATCGACACATTATTGCCTCTTTGAACCAAATCCAAGTTATCTTTCTTGTGCATTGAAACCGGACCAATGCACCATGTCTTATCATGTATCTTTTTGTACTGTTGTATATATTCCGACTCCAAATCATCGAAAGTATTAATTATAACACCATATGCTACCTTCTCAGCAGCTTCCATTTCCATGAAAATCGCATCTCCCCCAGTATGAACAGTTGCACCTATGAGTTGCCTCTTTGTAAATCGGACATCCTGAGGTAATCCAGGAACCTGAAAGTATTCTGAATCAGAATTCACAGTTTCAAGCACCCTGGAATTGTACACTCTATGCATACATAACATAGTAAAGCAAGAAAATCCGTTGAACATGATCCGTGGAACACGAAGTTTCGTAGCAATTCGGCTCGTGTAAGGAAAATTCACATCAGAAATGATACAATTAGGCCTTGGAATCATCTCTTGAAGCAACTTCTCGACAGGTTCTTGAAGAAGATTGAATGCCGAGTAGAAATCCATGGCTAAGCCTAATGAAGACAGCGTGTCGAGATTCTCAGCATCTTCAGGTAGTCCGGCTTCTTTGGCAGGAAATTTGAGCACGACGAGGTTAATTGGGAGGCCTGATTCGACTGCTCGATCGAGAGTTTCTTTGAAGCGATTGGCATTGAAAGGAGTAGTGATTAGTGTGATGAGAACTCCATTTAGAGCTAATAGTTTCGCTATTTCAATCATGGGGATCATATGGCCTTGAGCTGTGAAAGGGAATAAGATGAAGTGTAATCGCTCCGATCCGGAAGCCATGGAACAAGAAGAAGATGGAGGAGAGGCAGAGTATGAAAAGATAAGAGAAGCAGAGTCTAATAACAATTTGAGTTGCTTGAGCTTGTCATCCACATGAAATAGATAAAATTTTGTGGTTACCAAAGCAAACTAATTGTATCTTCTAGTCAAGCGGTTGGGAATGGTCGAGTACTACTCGAGAAACTAGTTGGAGATAGGTCGAATTTTAAGCACTTATACGTGTTTAGGAAATACAATCAGTTTAAATTTTAATCTCAGATTTTAACGTCTAGACACTCAAACAGTCTTTAATCTACATCAATGTTGGGTTAAGGATTGGTTTGTTGCAGCAAACCAAACAAATTTTAAAAACTCGCCTTAATGAGAAAAATGAAAGAAAGTTGAGCAGATGAGAATTAATTTTTTTTGGTGAAAGTACTACTCCATCCGCATTCAGCGGTCAAGGCTTTAACCACCCAAATTAGAAACTTTATGTATTAAGGTTAGTTTTTGTAATTTGTTTGATTTGCTAAAACAAACTAATTTGTAATTTGTTTTCTGCGTAATATTTTCAAAAGTAACAATCACCATAATAATTGAGTTCATAAAAACAAAGTTAGTATGACACAAATTTTATAATGGATCAGGTCCAGTATATGTCTATAGATCCATTTAATAGTATTTGAAAAATAATTTTATTAAAAAGTTAGGATGTGTTAAATTACTGACCTAACTCACTTTAAAATTTATGGTGTTACCAAATAAGTTGGAAATATACTAATACCTAGTATTGTTAAAAAAGATAGTCAAATAGACACTTTTAACATTAATTTGATGAGTCTTTCGCGACTTTTTAACACAACAAACTACTACGATTAAAATTCCGTACTTTCAATGTACATGACTCAAAACATAAGAGTTTTTTAAAATACAGTAAACTCGCGAGTAACCAACCATAAAACATATGAACATTAATTTCTTATTGCAAGTTTTTTATACCAACAAATGAATGATACATAAGATGCATGAATAAGTAATTTTGCATACTAAATCATTTTGTTTGAAATGTTAATAGAAGTTTTCAATCTTCAACAGCCATTTTATCAAGAGTCAATTTTTGAATATCTTGTATCAATAGATTCAAATTTAGATAAGATGATCCCATTTCTTCCACTGCTTTCTTTGCCTTCACACTCAACTCCTTTACCCTTCTCCTCCTCTCTTTACCATCTTCTCCCGAATCCATTAGCTTGGATATAGCCTCCGTAACATCTTCCTTCTTAACCGAAACTTCGATCTCATCCTCCTTCCCCCAAGCAACAGTTACCTCTGCCCCAACCTTCACTCCAATCTTCAACACATCTACTACTAGCCTCTCATTGAAAAACTGATCCGCGAAAAGCGGCCAAGTAATCATAGGTACGCCTGCACTTATCGATTCAAGTGTTGAATTCCACCCGCAATGAGTTAAAAATCCGCCTATTGCTACATGTGAGAGTATAACAAGTTGCGGTGCCCATCCTCTTATTATAAGGCCTCTTCCTTTCGTCCTTTCGCCGAAACTTTCTTCCTCCATCCATTTTTCTAACTCTTTCGATTTCCCGCCTCCTCTTAGAACCCAAATGAATGGTCTATTCGAGGCTTCTAAGCCTAAGGCAAGCTCTATCAACTGCGGAGTTACTAAATTACAAAGGCTACCGAAACATACATATATTACAGAACCTGATTGTTGCTCGTCAAGCCATTTCAAGCATTCATCAGATTCTTGAAATGACACCTTATTATTGCCTCGTTGAATGAGATCCAAGTTATCTTTATTGCTGAGTGAAACCGGACCGATACACCAAACATTTTGATCTCCTCTTATCCTCTTACATTCTTGAACATATTCAGGCTCCAATTCTTGAAAAGAATTCATTATAACACCATATGTTCCTTCTTCAGCAGCTTTTATAAGGTCTGCAATATTACCGGGCATTCGGAGCATTGCCCCGGGGAGTTGCTGTTTGGTGATTCGGATAGGATGAGGCAATCCAGAAACAGGAAAGTATTCTGTTTCAGAATTTACAGTTTTGAATATCTCGGAATTGTAAACTCTATCCACACAAGAAACATAAAAGCAGCAAAATCCACTGAAAGATATCCTTGGAAGACCAAGCTTTGCAGCAACTCGGCCGGTAAAAGGCAACCCCATATCCGAAATGATACAATTAGGCCTTGGAATCATCTCCTGAAGCAATTCTTCGGCAGGTTTTTCAAGCAGATTGATTGCAGATGCAAAATCTATAGCTGAGCCTAATGAAGAAAGCATGTCAAGATTCTCACAATCTTGTGGTAGTCCTGCTTCTTCAGCCGGAAACTTCAGCGTGACGAGGTTCATTTTGAGGCCTGATTCGTGTTCTCGATCGATGATTTGTCGAAAACGATTAGCATTGATTGGAGTAGTGACGATAGTAATGAGAACTCCGCGTTGAGCTAACAATCTGGCAATGTCAAACATGGGGATCAAGTGGCCTTGAGCCATGTAAGGAAATAAGACGAAATGGAGTTGTCGGGACTCGAACTTAGCTGCCATGGAAATGGTTTAGTTTGAAGAAAGCAGGGGAGAAGGAATGGTATAAAAATAGTTTTGTTATCTATTGTCATCCCTGATGTCAGCTAATTGGTCATGTATTGATGATTAATAATTTCCAAATATTTCCACAACATGTATTCAAGAAAATCCAAATTAGTAACAACTGATGGGCATGGTTGTTTTGTATATTATTGGTACTACTGACACTCACACATGGATTTAAATTACTTCTTTTTTCTTATTAGATAAATTACTTTTTTTTTAAGCAAAAGGTTAGGTTAGAGCTACTCAATCTGAAAACCAGAATAAATTACGGGCTTCAATAAGGTTTTACTTCAAATTTATAATATATTAGGTGATTCTATTATTTGAAATACAATTATAAATCTAAAATAAATAGATAGAAAGACTAAATTGTAAATTATAACAAAAAATACAGATTTTATAATGTATTTTTTTAAAATGTAAGGACTTAAAATGTATGTTACTTGAAAATTTAGGAAATATAAAATTATTTACAGGGATAAATTTTCACATTTTTAAAAATGGTAGGAGTAAATTTCTAGTTTGTCCACATCTTTCCCCTCAACATCCTCTCAGGTCCATCAGTTCTTCATCTTCAATGATCTCCACAGGTGCTGTCATCTCCACTCTTTCACAGGTAAATTTGTTTTCTTAAATTTATGTTGGTAGATTTTCTGTTAGTTGATTAAGGTTATAATTAAGAGAAACACGAAATGGTCAATTTTTGATAGAATAACACGATTTATCAATATAACTTGACTGACTAACACGGTTGATATGACTATCATTTTTCTTGTATTTATATCATATGAAATATATCTAACAGGCTAGCATAAACAATTTTTACACGGTAACCCGAAATTGCCATACGTAAGTTATTTTGAAGCTCTACTTGCTATTAACAACTTAATATCTTCTACTACAAGCTTCAAGTTGAGATAAGATGAGCCATTTTCCTCTACTGCTTTCTTTGCTTTCAAACTCAACTCTTTTGCTCTTCTTCTCCTCTCTTTGCCTTCGTCTCCCGAATCCATTAGCTTCGACATAGCCTTTGTAACATCTTCCTTCTTAACCGAAACTCCAATCTCGTCTTCCTTCCCCCAAACAACAGTTACCTCTGCCCCGACCTTCACGCCAATCTTTAGTACATCCACAATTAGCTTTTCATTGCAAAACTGATCTCCAAAAAGTGGCCAAGTAATCATGGGGACGCTTGCGCTTATCGCTTCTAATGTTGAGTTCCACCCGCAATGTGTTAAGAATCCACCAAGTGCAGTATGTGATAGTATAACGAGTTGTGGCGCCCATCCTCTTATTATAAGGCTTCTCCCTTTAGTTCTTTCTCTAAAACCGTCTTTTTCTATCCATTTTTCGAGTTCTGTTGATTGTTGGCACGCTCTTAAAACCCAAATGAACGGTCTTTTTGATGCTTCTAAGCCTAAGGCGAGCTCTATCAACTGCAAAGTTACTAAATTACAAAGGCTACCTAAACATACGTATATTACAGAACCTGATGGCTGCTCGTCGAGCCATTTCAAGCATTCATTTGATGCTTGGATTGACACCTTATCGCCTCGTTGAATCAGATCCAAGTTATGCTTGTTGTTCAGTGAAACCGGTCCGATACACCAAACCTTGTCTTGTACTTTTCTGTATTGTTGGACAAATTCCGACTCCAAATCATCGAAAGAATTGAATATGATACCATATGTTACCTTTTCAGCAGCTTCCATTTCCGCAACAAACTCTTTAGCATTTGGAATTGCTGCACCTGTAAGTTGCCGTTTGGTAAATTGGACATAAGGTGGCAATCCGGGAACAGGAAAGTATTCTGATTCAGAATTTACGGTTCCAAGAATTCCAGAGCTGTATACTTTATGCATACATAACATACAAAAGCAACAACATCCGTTGAAACCAATTCGGGGAAGATGAAGCTTGGTTGCAACCCGGCTTGTGTAAGGCAAAGTCATATCAGATAAGATACAGTTAGGCCTCGGTTTCATCTCTTCGAGCAATCTTTCCACTGGTTCCTGAAGCAGACTGCAGGCAGAGAAGAAATCCAAGGCTAGGCCGAATGAAGATAGCATGTCAAGATTCTCACAATCTTCTGGTAGTCCTGCTTGTCCAGCCGGAAATTTCAGTTCAACGAGCTTGATTGGGAGGCCGGATTCCACTGCTCGATCGAGAATTTGTTTGAAACGATTTGCATTAATAGGAGTTGTGACTATTGTGATGAAAATTCCATTCTGAGCTAACAATTTTGCAATGTCAACCATCGGAATCATATGGCCCTGCGCCATTTGGGGAAACAAAACAAAATGAAGGTTTTGAGGTTCAGAAGCCATGGAATTGTGAGTTCGAAACAAAAAATCAGAGAAATGCTTTACTTATTTGCAAGTGATGATCAAAATTCTGTGGTCAGAAATTGTTCTGTTAAAAAAGCTTAGCCTATCAGGAAAACTTGTCTTGTGTCATCATATTAGCCGTCACTTATTAGAGCACACGGATTTTGTTGCTGTGACTCGTCCATCTCTTTGTTTATTTCGGATCAAATTCCGAGATGTATCCGGCTTAGCTATACTGCTTTTGATAGGAATAGTTAATTACTTTATTCGGATATGTTATTTGATCGATGTTTGAATGACTTAATAAAACTAACATGTTTTGTGATATATGTATGCTTTGGTAGCCTTTATACTATGGTGACTTTGGAGTTGATAGAGTTTGTTTTAGTCTTAGAAGCATCAAATTCATAGTTCATCTGGTTTTACGAGGAGGCGGAGAATTGGTAAGGGTTTGAAAAATGGATAGGACTTTGAAGAAAGAAGAACATTTACAAACATAACTCGACTGACATGGGTGACATGATTACATTTTTCTTACATTGATATCAAGCATAATGATATGAAATATAGATAACATATCTCAATTTTGACACGATAATCTGAAACTGTTACTCGTACAGTATGTTGATGTTGTGCTTGCTACTAACAACTTAATGTCTTCTACTAATAGCTTCAAATTGAGATAAGATGACCCATTTTTCTCCACTGCTTTCTTTGCCTTCAAGCTTAACTCTTTTGCTCTTATTCTCCTCTCTTCACCTTCCTCTCCGTCATCCATTAACTTCGATATAGCCTTTGTGACATCTTCCTTCTTAACTTGAATTCCGATTTCATCTTCCATCCCCCAGATCACAGTTACCTCACTCCCAACCTTTACACCAATCTTCAACACATCAACTATCAGCCTTTCATTGCAAAACTGATCTCCAAAAAGCGGCCAAGTAATCATTGGTACGCCTACACTTATTGCTTCTAGCGATGAATTCCATCCGCAATGTGTTAAGAAGCCGCCAATTGCTATATGTGACAAGATAACAAGTTGTGGTGCCCATCCTCTTATTATAAGGCCTCTCCCTTTGTTTCTTTCTTCAAAACCCTCTTTTTCCATCCATTTTTCTAACTCCATCGATTTTCCGCCTCCTCTCAGTGCCCAAATGAACAACATATTGGACGCCTCTAAGCCTAAGGCGAGCTCTATCAACTGCGAAGTTATTAAATTACATAGGCTACCGAAGCATACATAAATCACAGAACTGGATTCTTGCTTGTCAAGCCATTTCGAACATTCATCAGATTGTTGGATCGACACGTTATCACCTCTTTGAATAAGATCCAAGTTGTGTTTGCTGTTCAGTGAAACCGGACCGATGCACCAGACCTTATCTTGTACCTTTTTGTACTGTTGGATGAATTCTGACTCCAGCTCTTCGAAAGAATTGAATATGATACCGTATGTTACATTTTCAGCAGCTGCAATATTTGCATTAATCGGACCACTATTTGGAAGAATTGCAGATACAAGTTGTTGTTTGGTTATTTGAATATGAGGAGGCAATCCAGGAACAGAAAAGTATTCTGATTCTGAAGTTATAGTTTCGAGTACCCCGGAATCATATACTCTATGTGTACATAACATACAAAAGCAACAAAAGCCATTGAAAACGATCCTTGGAAGACGAAGGTTAGTTGCCACACCGCTTGTGTAAGGCAAATTCATATCGGATATGATACAACTAGGCCTTGGTTTCATCTCTTCAAGCAATCTTTCAACTGGCTTTTGTAGATGATTGGCCGCGGAGTAGAAATCTATGGTTAAGCCTAATGAAGATAGCATGTCAAGATTCTCACAATCTTCTGGTAGCCCTGCTTTTTCCGTCGGAAACTTCACTTCCACCAACCTAATTGGGAGGCCGGATTCCATGGCTCGATCTAGAATTTGTTTGGAACGATTCGCATTGATTGGAGTAGTGATTACTGTGATGATAATTCCGTGTTGAGCTAACAATTTGGCAATGTCAATCATGGGGATCATATGGCCTTGAGCCATGAATGGAAACAGGACGAAGTGCAGTTCCTGAGATTCATAAGCCATGGAAATTTATGATATGAATTCTTAGTGTGTGTGTGTGTGTGTGCATATATATATGTTCTTGATTATTATATTCTTGATAATATTGTTGATAATATTTGGATTCGGCAGATTCCATTTTGATTATTATATGTATATTAATCCAAAAACTTTGTAGGAAATGGTATATTTGCAGTTAATTAAATTATTTTTTGAAGCAACTTCTTTGGATTTTGTATTGAATTGATCAAATCAATATGCTTAAGTTATGTCTATCAAAAAAAATAAAATATGCTTAAATTATACCATTGGATTTAGTGGTGGAGAGAGGCAGTAAGCGGGTCCGTTGGATCTTCGGCCACGGAAATACATTCTGAGAAAGAGTGGTTCCAGGTTCTTTTTGTATTCCCTTAGTTATAAACGTAATATATGCAGTTTTTTTTTATTATACCCTTAAAACCTCGTAGCAGCAACCACTAAGAAACTTGGAACTTCCATGTAAGAGAGTTGTTGCTAAGCCATACAAGTTAAGAGAGCGGCCGAGGCGCCTATTTACTGAATGTAATATTCCAAGGCCTAGAAAGAGGGGGTGTATGAACGTTGTTGCATCGCTGGTTGTCAGAAACCCCTCTGTGATGTACTCTAGGCCGCTCTCCATCTAGAAAATATGAACCTGGATGTGCTGCATTGCACCTTCGAAATATAAAGACGCGAAGATGTCCCGTAGATGAGCTCTCGCGATAGACAATGTTCAACCATGTAATATGATGTGAATGCAGACCATATTAATCGACCAGATTAAAATCACATGATTAATTCAATTCATATTAAAGATAACATTTGCTGACATTGCCAAAGTTTTACTCGTAATAACTCAGGCTTTGCTTGCTGCTAACATCCTAATATCTTCTATTAACAGCTTCAAATTGAGATAAGATGATCCATTTCCCGCCACTGCTTTCTTTGCCTTCAAACGCAACTCTTTTGCTCTGCTTCTCCTCTCTTCACTTTTCTTTTCGGAATCCATTAGCTTCGATATAGCCTTTGAAACATCTTCCTTCTTAACCGAAACTTCGATCTCATCTTCCTCCCCCCAAACTATAGTTACCTCTGCCCCAACCTTTACACCAATCTTCAGCACATCTACTACTAGTTTCTCATTCGAAAACTGGTCCGCGAAAAGTGGCCAAGTAATCATAGGGATGCCTGCACTTATCCCTTCTAACGTTGAATTCCATCCGCAATGTGTTAAGAATCCGCCAATTGCTGCATGTGACAGTATAACAAGTTGCGGTGCCCATCCTCTTATTATAAGGCTTCTCCCTTTATTTCTTTCTTCAAAACCCTCTTCTTTCATCCATTTTTCTAACTCTGTCGATTTCCCGCCTCCTCTTAGAACCCAAATGAACGGTCTTTTTGACACTTCTAAGCCTAAAGCGAGCTCTATCAATTGCAAAGTTACTAAATTACAAAGACTACCGAAGCATACATATATCACAGAACCTGATTGTTGCTTGTCAAGCCATTTCAACCACTTATCAGATTTTTCGATCGACACATTATCACCTCTTTGAATGCTATCCAAGTTGTGTTTGTTGTTCAGTGAAACCGGACCTATACACCATATCTTATCTTGTATCGTTTTGTACTGTTTTATAAATTCCGACTCCAATTCTTCGAAAGAATTGATTATGATACCGTATGTTACCTTTTCAGCAGCTGCATTCTCGTCAGCAAACACATCAGCATTTCGAAGAACTGCTTCTACAAGTTGCCGTTTGGTAAATTGGATATGAGAAGGCATGCCAGGAACAGAAAAGTATTCTGATTCAGAATTTATAGTTTCGAGAACATAGAAAAGCAACAAAATCCATTGAAGGTGATTCTTGGAAGACAAAGGTTGGTAGCAACTCGGCTCGTGTACGTCAATGTCTTATCTGCAATGATACAGCTAGGCCTTGGTTGTATCTCTACAAGCAACTTTTCAACAGGCTCTTGTAGAAGTTTATTGATTGCAAACAAGAACTCGTCGGTTAAGACTAATGAAGATAGCATGTCAAGATTCTCACAATCTTCAGGTAGTCCTGCTTCTTTAGCCGGAAATTTCAGCTCGACAAGCCTAATTTGGAGGCCGGATTCCACAACTCGGTTGATGATATGTCTAAAACGATTAGCATTGATCAGAGTAGTGATTATTGTGATGATAACTCCATGTTGAGCTAACAATCTAGCAATGTCAATCATGGGAATCATATGGCCTTGAGCCATGAAAGGAAACAAAATGAAATGCAGATTCTGAGAATCAGAAGCCATGAAAGTGAATTGAAGAAGAAAAAGAAGAACAATTTCAGACAAATGCTCAGTAAATTATGTTCTTGTTTGCTGTCTTTATGATTTCAGTTACTACTGTAATTTTGCTGAGTTCATTGTCACATGTTTGAGCTTGTTTTTCATGTAACTGACATAATATACTATTAATAATATCTAATAAGCCACATTGTTAATTTGTACTGATATGCGAAACAAACGCACGTGGGGTCCACATACGTTTGTCCGTCTTCTTCTACTTTTGGACACTCCGTTTTGCTTCTCCAATTCAAACAGTAAATAGCTAACACAAAGAGTAGATATGAATAATTGAACTATACATGTTCTTAGATAATAAAAGAATGACGATATTTTGAATTTTGTGACATTTCGGATACACACATCATTTCCAGCACGTAGACCTCACGTGTGACGGTTCCATCCGGTGCTGAGTAAATTTTAACTAATTAAAAGGAAAATGACTAAGTCTCATTAAATATAGGGGCAAACAGTCAAAAAGTTAAATTCGGCCCGATAGTTCTTGTAATAATGGGCCCCGTGGCCCAAGCCCATTTGTTCCTTAGAGCAAAACAGGCCCATTTCTTTGTCTCTGAATTTTCCCTTTAAAGCCCTTATTTGATTCGAGCTTGAATTACTAGACATGTTAGTTGTAATTTGTAAATGTAGAAAAAAGCATCATCATCATCCTTCTATTTTCTATTTTTTTTGAAAGGGAAGAAATAAATTAACTCAAAAATCCTTCTAGTATTTAACAGTTTGAAAATTAATAAGAAAGCTTTCATCATAACTATAAAAATTTAATCTTAGACACAAATGAATTGAATAACTTCTCTTCCATTATCATAGATATGACACGATAACCCATGACTACCATCCGTATATTATGCTATAGTTCTGCTTGCTACTAACAACTTAATATCTTCTATGAATAGCTTCAAATTGAGATAAGACGACCCATTTTCTTCCAATGCTTTCTTTGCCTTCAAACTCAACTCTTTTACCCTTCTTTTCCTCACTTCACTTTCCTCTCCTACCTCCATTAGCTTCAATATAGCCTTTGTAACATCTTCCTTGTTAACCGAGACTCCGATCTCATCTTCCTTCCCCCAAACAACAGTTACCTCTGCCCCGACTTTCACACCGATCTTCAATACATCCACAATTAGCCTTTCATTGCAAAACTGATCTCCGAAAAGCGGCCAAGTAATCATCGGTACACCTCCACTTACCGCTTCTAGTGTTGAATTCCACCCACAATGTGTTAAGAATCCGCCTATTGCTGTATGCGACAGTATAGCAAGCTGCGGCGCCCATCCTCTTACTATAAGGCTCCCTTTGTTTCTTTCTTCGAAACTTTCTTCTTCCATCCATTTTTCTAACTCTATCGATTTTTCGCCTCCTCTCAAAACCCAAATGAACGACTTTTTCGACTTTTCTAAACCTAAAGCAAGCTCTATCAACTGCAAAGTAACTACATTACAAAGGCTACCGAAGCATACATATATTACCGAACCTGATTGTTGGTTGTCGAGCCATTTCAAGCATTCATCAGATTTCTCCATCGACACCTTATTGCCCCGTTGAATCAGATCCAAGTTATTTTTATTGCTCAGTGAAACCGGACCGACACACCAAACCTTCTTATCCTGTACATTCTTGTATTGTTGGATGAATTCCGACTCCAAATCATCAAATGAATTGATTATGATACCATATGTTACCTTTTCCGCATAAGCCATTTCCGCGCCAAACTCATCACCGTTTTGAAGAACTGCTCCCACAAGTTGCCGTTTCGTGAACTGTATATCCTGAGGCAATCCAGGAACAGAAAAGTATTCTGAATCAGAATTTATAGTTCCAAGTACCCCGGAACTGTATACTCTATTCATAAACAACATGGATAAGCAACCAAATCCGTTAAAAACGATTCTTGGAAGGTGAAGTTTCGTAGCAACTCGGCTCGTGTAAGGAAAATTCATATCAGAAATGATACAATTAGGCCTTGGATTCATTTCCTGAAGCAACATTTCAACAGGTTCTTGAAGAAGATTGAATGCAGAGTAGAAATCCATGGCTAAGCTTAATGAGGATAGCATGTCAAGATTCTCACAATCTTCAGGTAATCCTGCTTCTTTAGCCGGAAATTTCAGCTCGACGAGGCTAATTGGGAGGCCTGATTCTACGTCCCGATTGAGGATTTGTCTGAAACGATTAGCATTGACAGGAGTAGTGATTATTGTGACGAGAACTTGATGTTGAGCTAACAATCTGGCAATGTCAATCATGGGGATCATATGGCCTTGAGCTGCCATAGGAAACAACACAAAATGCAATTGCTGAGATTCAGAAGACATGGTTGAAGGATGAAGAAAGTGAGTAAAAACTATTATTGAGTTTGTTGTTCAATTGATTGATAATAATCTGAATTGCAAAATAAAGAATTATACTATCAAAAAAATAAAATTATGCTAGTGGGTATCTGGACACGTGAAGACACAGCTTCGTTGAGTATACTAATAATATATTAGTATATGATGCTGTGCTCCACTAGCTTCGTAATATATTCTATACTTATGGTAAGGTTAGCACTGGTCCCTAATTAGTATTTTGGATTTGTTTGTGCCAGTTTACTCCTTAAACTTTTCTCTAAACTTATTTTAAGTGGTACTGTAAAAAGAAAAAAAGAAATCAGTATTATATGCTAGATCTAGAACATATTAAAATTTCTCCATTGTCCATATTTTGAGTAAATTAAAGTCTTATTGCTTTCTTACCCAAAAAAAAAAAGGTCTTATTGCTTTAACATTTCTTTGATATCTTTAGTGGGTACGAAGAATCATTTCATCCCTTTTACAAACTTTGAAATTAAAAAGAATCATCCCAAATTTTAAATTTTAAATCATAATTTTTTGGGTAAACTATGGGAACTCGAAAAAGGCAGATATGGATAAAACGTATATAATTAATAATTATTTAAGGTTGTGTTGATTGTTTAAGATAAAGGTTTAATATTTTATAAAAACAAAAGATAAAGGCTTAATACGTAACTAAATTTTGACCCGCGCGATGCACGGAGTATTTTATATTTTTCTTTGTGTTTTTGAACATTTTTTTACCACCTAATTATTTTAGGAGAAAGAGTTATTTTCAAATTGAACTATGTAAATTTATAAATTTAAGTGCATATTAATTTTTTATTTTTTTGAGAGAAGTGCATATTAATTATTAAATACTACAAAATGACATTTAAATGATAATTAAAGGAATATTATGTACCACCAAATATTATTATAATTAATAAATTGATTAATTACATTTATTGATTAACATACACATTTTATACGAACTTAATGCATAGATAAAAAAAACCAAAAACTTAATTAAGTCAAACGATGAGACCTAATAATGAAACATTTTTATTATACATTAAAACCCAGTAGAAACAAATTGTTAACTCTTAATTATAAAAAAAGTTTTTATTAGTATTATTATTGTTAAAAACTCCTAATTACTTGTTAATTCTTAGTTACAAAGTAGTTCCTACTTTTGTCTAAAATCCCCTCAATCATTTTAACACATATCATTTTGTTTTGATTAAAATAATACATATCATTTTTTTTTGATATTTTATAGATATTTTTTAGTTACATATTTTATAGATAAATATAAAGTTTAAATATGAGTTTTAGAAAATGACAAATAGGCTTATTGTTCTAACAATGTTTTAAGTCATCCTTTAAATCTTTCTTCTTTTACCAAGTGGCATCATTTGCTAAGTGTTGTATTACAAGATAAATTGAGTTTATCTCATTAATTTAATTGAAAATGTGATAAGTTTATTTTATCTCATTAATTTTAATTAAAAAAGGGATAAGTTCAAACTTTCATTTTTATTTCATTTCATTAAAATTCTTTTGGTATTCTATTAATTAATTTAGTTAATAATTTTATAAATTTAAAATGACATATAAGCGATTTAAGATTAATATTGTGTCATGTGGTGAAACGTCTAATATTACGACACATGTTATATTTCGAACTGCTTTTAATAATAGTATAAATATAGATATTATATATATAGATAGGAGGCAACGAAATCCATCGAAAACGTATATACGTATTAATTGTTTAATGTTTTGTTGAAGGAGAAACGACATATTAAGCAGTAAACAAAACATTAAGAAAAAACGTATATAATTAATAATTTTTAATGTTTTGTTGTATAACATTGAAAAGCAACAAAATCCATCGAAAACGATTCTTGGAACATGAAGATTCATAGCAACCGGGCTTGTGTATGGCAAAGTCTAACCAGATATGAGGCAGTTAGGCTTTGATATCATATCTTGAATCAATCTTTCAAATTGAATCATACATATCGATACATACATCATAAATCATATCAAACCATATAAGATAAATGTTCTTTGGCTAATAAATTTCTGAATTGTAACAATTCACATCATATTAATGCTTTCCTGCTAACATCCTGATATCTTCTATCAATACCTTCAAATTAAGATAAGACGATCCGTTTTCGTCCACTGCTTTTGTTGCCTTCAAACTCAACTCTTTTGCTCTTCTTCTCCTCTCTTCACTTTCCTCTCCAACATCCATTAGCTTCGATATAGCCATTGTAACATCTTCCATCTTAACTGAAACTCCAATCTTTTCTTCCTCCCCCCAAGTCAACATTACCTCTGCCCCGACCTTCACACCAATCTTCAATACATCCACAACCAGCTTCTCATTCGAAAATTGATCTGCAAAAAGCGGCCAAGTAATCATCGGTACGCCTATACTTATAGCTTCTAGTGTCGAGTTCCACCCGCAATGTGTTAAGAATCCGCCTAGTGCTGTATGTGACAGTATAGCAAGTTGTGGTGCCCATCCTCTTATTACAAGGCTTCTCCCTTTCGTCCTTTTTTCGAAACCATCCTCTTCCATCCATTTTTCTAACCCTCTCGAATGCTCACCTCCTCTAATAACCCAAATGAATGATGTATTCGACGCTTCTAAGCCTAAGGCAAGCTCTACTAACTGCAGGGTTACTAAATTACAAAGACTACCAAAACAAACGTATATCACAGAACCTGATTGCTGCTCGTCTAGCCATTTCAAGCATTCATCAGATTGTTGGACCGAAATCTGATCGCCTCTTTGAATCATATCAAAGTTTTTCAGTGAAACCGGACCGACACACCAAATCTTGCCTCTAATCTTTCGATACTCTTTCACAATTTCTGGCTCCAACTCTTCAAAAGTGTTCATTATGATCCCATATGTTACCTTCTCTGCAGCAAGCACTTCAGCATTGATCTCATCCATGTCTCGAACAGTCGCCATGGGAAGTTGCTGTTTGGTTATGTGTACAAGATCAGACAATCCAGGCACGGAAAAGTAATCACAGTCCGAACCGTATATTCTCTCCATGCATAACATACAAAAACAACAAAATCCATTGAAAGCTATTCGCGGGATTTGAAACTTAGATGCAACTTGACTAGTGTAGTACAAATTCATATCAGAAATGATACAACTCGGCCTCGGCTTCATCTCTTCGAACAACTTTTCCACCGGTTCCTTTAACCGGTTCGTTGCAAAGAAGAAACCTTTGCTTGTTCCTAATGAAGTTAACATGTCAAGATTTTCGCAATCTTTTGGCAGTCCAGTTTCTTCTTCAGGAAATTTCACTTCGACAAACCTGATTGGAAGGCCGGATTCTGCTGCTCGATCAAGAGTTTGTTTGAAACGATTAGCATTAACAGGTGTAGTGATTAGTGTGACGACAACTCCGTTTTGAGCTAATAGTTTGGCTATTTCAATCATGGGGATCATATGGCCTTGAGCCATGAACGGGAACAAAACGAAATGCAATTGCTCAGATTCAGATGCCATGGAAAATTTAATTTGATTGGTATTCTTTAGTTTGCAAAAGTTATAAATATTTTTTTTTTCATTATATGTATATAAATATTTTTCTTCCCTTAGTAATGGTTCTTGGAATTTTATGGTTAGCTTCCTGCAATACTATCTAGTGATATTGTTTGTAACAGTTTGGATTCGGCAGATTCCACTAATTCAAAAAAAAAAATTGGGAAATTATTAAAATAAATTATTAGTATAGCTGATCCAAGAACTACAAGTTGAAAATGAAGTATGTTTTTGATGCAATTTCTTTGGATTTTTGTGTTGAACTGATCAAATCAATGCTAAAACTATGTTCGTTGATCTCAGATCATCAAATCTTTCATCGATGAAAATGTGATAATTAGTACAATTTTTTTTCTTTACAGTAATCATTTTATATTTATTCGCCCTTTTCATTCGTCGAGGACAGGGTCCACTTTTAAACAACTGTTCGTCTTCAATGTTCTGATACTTCAATTTCCAGCAAGATTTTACAATTGCTATGTTTTAATATGTTAAAACACTACATAACATATTCAAACTGCCGAATCCAAAATGAACAAAACATACAGAGAGGACAACCTTTTCCTTTTCGATCCCAACTAGTTCTTGTTGCATCCATTCGTCACTTAGCTACTTCCGAAAATCAAACTATTGGAGCAAAGCTGATTTCAGCGATTATGACAACCTTAATAGTGTAACCATGTAATATCATAGTTCGCCTGACATGATTATATAAAAAGAGACACTTGACATACATGTTATTATTTAGTACCTAACACATTCATATCATGGGTTCCGAATCTCAGCAGCAGCATTTTATTCTGTTTCCTTTCATGGCTCAAGGCCATATGATCCCCATGATTGACATTGCCAGATTGTTAGCTCAGAACGGAGTTATTGTAACAATAGTCACCACACCGCTGAATGCAAATCGTCACAAACAAACTCTTGATCGAGCTGCAGAATCCGGCCTCCCAATTAAGTTCCTCGAGGTCAAATTTCCTGCGGAAGAAGCAGGACTGCCAAAAGATTGTGAGAATCTCGACATGCTGCCATCGTTAGGCAACAGCCACGAATTCTTCTCAGCAACAAACCTGCTACAAGAACCAGTCGAGAGATTACTTGAAGGTGTGAAACCGAGACCGAGTTGTATCATTTCTGATATGAATTTCCCGTACACAACTCGAGTAGCTACTAATCTTCAGGTTCCAAGAATCTCCTTCAATGGTTTTGGTTGCTTTTGTATGTTAGCAATGGATAAAGTGTACAATTCCGGGGTACTCGGAAGTATAAAGTCGGAATACGAATACTTTTCTGTTCCTGGATTGCCTGCTAATATTCAATTTACCAAACAGCAACTCCCAGGAGCTTTTCTTCCAAATACTGAGGCGTTTATGGCCGAAATAACAGCTGCTGAGAAGTTATCAAGCGGGATCATAATAAATACATTTGAAGAGTTGGAGACCGAATTTATCCCGCAATATCAGAACACAAGAGAAGATAACAAGGTATGGTGTATTGGTCCTGTTTCGCTAAACAACAAAAATAACTTGGATCTGATTCAAAGAGGCGATAAGGTGTCGATGGAGAAATCTGATGAATGTTCGAAATGGCTCGACAAGCAACCATCAGGTTCTGTAATATATGTATGCTTCGGTACCCTTTGTAATCTAGTAACTTCCCAGTTGGTAGAGCTTGCTTTAGGCCTAGAAGCATCAAATAGATCGTTCATTTGGGTTTTAAGAGGAGGCGAGAAATCGACAGAGTTAGAAAAATGGATAGAAGAAGAAGGTTTCGAAGAAAGAACCAAAGAGAGAAGCCTTATAATAAGAGGATGGGCACCGCAACTTGTTATACTGTCTCATCCATCAATTGGCGGATTCTTAACACATTGCGGGTGGAATTCAACACTAGAAGCGATAAGTGAAGGCGTACCGATGATTACTTGGCCGCTTTTCGCAGATCAGTTTTCAAATGAAAAGCTAGTTGTGGACGTGTTGGAGATTGGTGTGAAGGTTGGGGCAGAGGAAAGTGTTGTTTGGGGAGAGGAAGAGAAGATCAGAGTTTCGGTTAAGAAGGAAGATGTTGCAAAGGCTATATCAAAACTAATGGATGAGGGAGAGGAAGGTGAAGAGAGGAGAAGAAAAGCAAAGGAGTTGAGTATGAAGACAACGAAAGCAGTGGCAGAAAATGGATCATCTTACCTAAATTTGAAGCTTTTTATAGAAGATATTAATATGTTAGCAGCAAGTGCAGCTTTAGCTTGATGTGAGCCACGGATTGTCGTACATTGGCTACTATAAGATGCATACATGTAATCATTTATTCATCGTGTAAGATTTAAAATACGAGTTAAGAAATGAGAGAGCAATGCTTTAACTACTACATATCATATAGAAGTTTAACAAGATTCATGTGGTCTTAACAAGAATGACTAGATAAGAACATTAACAATGAATCAAGGTAAAGCATCCCCGACTTGGTTGAATGTTGAAGGGCATGCAAGCTAACCAATCCTTACATAAAGCCCATGGAACCTTGGTTGAATGTTGCCTAAAGCAAATAAAACGACATACACTGAACTGAAACACACTCAATCCAAAAGCTTCAACCATCACGCAACCTCATCCCCCGGAACACTGAAAGCTAATCCGTCCATATTAACTTTTAGCCATTCCAAGGGTTTAAAGCAACATTTTCGTAGTACTATCGATTATTTTGATTGGAACAAAAAGAATAAGTTATTAGTACAGCGGATCCAAGCACTAGAAGTTGAAATTCAACAATGTTTTCTGCAACAGTTTCTTTGGATTTTTTGTTGGATTGATCAAATCAATGCTGCTGCTAAAAGTCAGCCAGACACAGGGTGTATATGTCGCTGCCACGTGTCGGGTACTTTTACGGTAAGATTTGAATTATGCTTACGTGGATGACAATGCTATATTTTTGGTATACAATTTTGAGTCAAACCTCAAAATTCAGCGATCACTGATGATTTAACCCGTGTGACGAACAGATGCATAAAATTTCTTGATACTTGTATATAAAAATAATAAATGCTATAATTTGCTAGAAGGTTCTACGATTGATGTTCATATGTTACGTAACACATTGAACCTGCCGAATCCAAAATTAATTGATGCACAAAACATACAGACAGGACAACCTTTTTCTTTCAAATCAGACCAATTTCATTGTAAACACAAAAAAATTTATTCATTTGGTGTGGTTCAGAAGTTCAACTAAATTGGGATCGTTCATTTGTCAATTCAGATTATTTATTAATAAAGTCGCTCAAAATTCGACTTGTCCAGTTCTCATCCGCTCATCTAGCGTCTTCGTGTTAGGAAATCGAGGATCGGACTCAGTGTAGACTGTTGAAGAACTCGACTAAAACACGAACTAACTTTTATTGATCAAACATAATTTTTACAAACCTCACACAACACTCGTACATACACATAACTCTCTATATTTGCTACATTTAGCAGCACTACAACACTCAATTTTATTCTCACATTTTTTCTACTCTAATTTTTCTAATTTGCTACATATTTCTACATTTTGTTGCTCTCAAAATCCATCATCCTAAACCCATATTTATACTTGGTTTAGGTTGGTGATATAATGATTTATAGCCACAAACTTTAAGTAAAAAAAATCTAGATATTTATTTGTCTATCTCTAGAATTTTCTTTTAGTGACAAAATGTTGCTAAAACTTTCCATAATATGTTAGACCCATTTATCTCTAATTTTATTTTGTTGTTTTAAATTAATAGTTAATTTTCATACTGCGAAAAATATATATATATACACCAAGCATTGGATACTACAAGCTCAATATTTTTCACTCAATATATTCTAACTCTCTTATCTTTTAATTTCATGGCTAATTCTGAATTTGAGCAGCTGCACTTTATCTTGTTCCCTTTCATGGCTCAAGGCCATATGATTCCTATGATTGACATGGCCAAATTGTTAGCTCAACACGGAGTTATTGTCACAATTGTCACTACACCACTCAACGCGAATCGTCACAAACAAACTCTTCATCGAGCTGTAGAATCCGGCCTTCCAATCAAGTTTATCGAAGTCGAATTTCCTGCAGAAGAAGCAGGACTACCAAAAGATTGTGAGAATCTCGACATGCTACCTTCGTTAGGCACGAGCAACGACTTCTTCTTGGTAACGAACTTGCTACAAGAACCAGTTGAAAGATTACTCAAAAATGTAACACCAAGGCCTACATGCATAATTTCTGATATGAATTTGCCTTATACGAGTCGGATAGCTACAAATTTTCGGGTTCCGAGGATCACTTTCAATGGTTTTAGTTGTTTCTGTATGCTGGTTATGGATAAAGTATACAATTCCGGGATGCTTGAGAGTATAAATTCCGAAACAGAATACTTCTCTATTCCTGGATTGCCTCCTCATATCCAATTTACGAAACAGCAACTCCCGGGAGCATTTCTTCAAAACACTGATGCTTTTACGGCCGAAATAATTGCTGCTGAGAAGGTAACGAGTGGGATCATTATAAATTCATTTGAAGAATTGGAGGAAGAGTATATCCCGCAATACCAAAAGTCTAGAGAAGATTACAAGGTCTGGTGTATCGGTCCGGTTTCACTGAACAATAAACATAACTTGGATTTGATTCAACGAGGCAATAAGGTGTCAGTGAAGAAATCTGATGAAAGCTTGAAATGGCTTGACAAGCAAGAATCAGGTTCTGTTCTATATGTATGCTTCGGTAGTCTTTGTAATTTAGTAACTTTGCAGTTGATAGAGCTCGCCTTAGGCTTAGAGGCGTCGAATACATCATTCATTTGGGCTCTTAGAGGAGGCGAAAAATCGATAGAGTTAGAAAAATGGATACAAGGAGAAGGTTTCGAAGAAAGGACCAAAGGGAGAAGCCTTATAATAAGAGGATGGGCACCACAACTTGCTATACTGTCACATGCAGCCATTGGCGGATTCTTAACACATTGCGGGTGGAATTCAACACTAGAGGCAATAAGTGAAGGCGTACCAATGATTACTTGGCCACTTTTCGGGGATCAGTTTTCAAATGAAAAGCTAGTTGTAGATGTGCTGAAGATTGGCGTAAAGATCGGGGCAGATGCAAGTGTTGTTTGGGGGAAAGAAGACGAGATCGGAGTTTCGGTTAAGAAGGAAGATGTTACGGAGGCTATATCGAAGCTAATGGATGAAAGTGAGGCTAGTGAGGAGAGGAGAAGAAGAGCAAATGTGTTGAGTTTGAAAACAAAGAAAGCAGTGGAAGAAAATGGCACTTCATATCTAAATTTGAAGCTATTTATAGAACATATCAAGGTCACGCGTGCCGCAAATGATGATGAGCACACGAAAGTTCATATACTAACTTAAGTATCAGAATATATGAACAAAAGGAATCTCATCCTGTATTTGCATAGAATTTCATGTCGTGTATTGCTTACGTGTCTAATTTTTATTTATTGGATCTGTGAATTATTTCCTAATGTAACTAAAGTGTTAGTTAATTAATTTTGGATTAAGCACTTAGAGAATAACGGATTTATGACTCTCTCTAAGTTCATACACAACTTAAGATGTTTGGAAAATAAAAGATACGAGTTGTTTTTCCTCTCTCTTTTCTAATGTTTAAGATATTAGTCCTTCTACTTTCTCGTAATGCCCATTATTAGTGCCCGTCGCTTTTATGCTTTCAAATCCTTGTGATTGTCAGTACCAATAATAATGTAGAAACAAACCATGCCCATTATTAATTTGTATTTTCTTGACTAATAAATTATTTGCCAAATTATCAATAGATGACCAATCAGCTGACATCATGAATGACAACACCTGCATAACCCCAAACAACTGTTCTGTTTTTTTCTTTTTAGCCTTGAGCTTCTTCTTTTCTAATAAATTCCACATGTTATATTAGAGAAACCAGTAAAATGATAAATTCATCATTCAATTTGTTGCACTATTGCCTTCCATTTAAGAATATTACGGGCAAACTTATTGAGTGCAACGTTAATGATCTTATCATATCTACCTGAACAGATATTTGAATTCTTAACAAAATTGATCATAGCGTATAAATTAGACTCAACGATTACTCTACGAAATATTCTTCAACTAACTGAATTACTACGTTAACTTTGTCCTCAAGTATTTTCTAACTCATGAATTAATTAATTAAGAGTTATCACAAATTAGAATATAGATTAACATAGAGCAATGCAGGACACGGTTGAGGGCTTAGTAGGGGTATATTCAGGAATTAGTCAAATTTTGAGCATTTAAACAGTTTGATCGGTCTAATTACAACTTTCATTCTGAGCCCCTAAGTGAGACCTAGATCAGGACATACTTCATTTAATTAGTGATATAGAGGATCTTTGACTTGTAGACCTTTTTGCTCATCCATTTATCTCCCCTCATTCTTTCCCTATATCCATAACCATCTCAATACCATTCCTTCTCCCCTGATTTCTTCTCCCCTACTTTCTTCAAACTAAACCATTTCCATGGCTGCTAAGTTCGAGTCTCGGCAACTCCATTTCGTCTTATTTCCTTACATGGCTCAAGGCCACTTGATTCCCATGTTTGACATTGCCAGATTGTTAGCTCAACATGGAGTTCTCATCACTATCGTCACTACTCCAGTCAATGCTAATCGTTTCCAACAAATCCTGAATCGAGAACCCGAATCAGGCCTCAAAATTAACCTCGTCACGCTGAAGTTTCCGGCTGAAGAAGCAGGACTGCCACAAGATTGTGAGAATCTTGACATGCTTTCTTCATTAGGCTCATTTATGGATTTCGCATCTGCAATCGATCTACTCGAAAAGCCGGCCGAAAAATTGCTCCAAGAGATGATTCCAAGGCCTAATTGTATCATTTCGGATATGGGTTTGCCTTTTACAGTCCGAGTTGCTGCAAAGCTTGGTCTTCCGAGGATATCTTTCGGTGGAGTTTGTTGCTTTTACGTGTCTTGTGTGGATAGAGTATACAATTCCGGGGTTCTGGAGGGTGTAAATTCCGAAACAGAATACTTTTATGTTCCTGGATTGCCTCATTCTATCCGAATGACCAAACAGCAACTCCCTGGAGCAATGCTCCGAATGCTCGGTAATATTGGAGACATGTTAAAAGCTGCTGAAGAAGGAACATATGGTACTATAATGAATTCTTTTGAAGAATTGGAGCTGGAATATGTTGAAAGATGTAAGAAGATAAGAGGTGATCAAAACGTTTGGTCTATTGGTCCGGTTTCACTCAGCAATAAAGATAACTTGGATCTCCTTCAACGAGGCAATAATAAGGTGACGGTTCAAGAATCTGATAAATGCTTGAAATGGCTCGACGAGCAACAATCAGGTTCAGTAATTTATGTATGTTTCGGTAGCCTTTGTAATTTGGTAACATTGCAGTTGATTGAGCTCGCGTTAGGCCTAGAAGCGTCGAATAGACCTTTCGTTTGGGTTCTAAGAGGAGGCGGGAAATCAATAGAGTTAGAAAAATGGATGGAGGAAGAAAGTTTCGAAGAAAGAACGAAAGGGAGAGGCCTTATAATAAGAGGATGGGCGCCACAACTTGTTATACAGTCACATGTGGCGATAGGCGGATTTTTAACTCATTGCGGGTGGAATTCAACACTTGAATCGATAAGTGCAGGCGTACCTATGATTACTTGGCCGCTTTTTGGGGATCAGTTTTGCAATGAGAGACTAGTAGTAGATGTGTTGAAGATTGGAGTGAAGGTCGGGGCAGAGGCAACTGTTGTTTGGGGGGAGGAAGATAAGGTCGGAGTTTCGGTTAAGAAGGAAGATGTTACGGAGGCTATATCGAAGCTAATGGATTCCGGAGAGGAAGGTGAAGAGAGGAGAAGAAGGGTAAAAGAGTTAAGTAGCAAGGCAAAGAAAGCAGTGGAAGAAAATGGATCATCTTATCTAAATTTGAATCTATTGATACAAGATATTCAAAAATTGACTCTTGATAAAAATTGCTGTTGGAGATTGAAAAATTCTATTAACATTGCAAAATTACTTATTCATGGCAAAATTTGAAGTTTGTAGTAGAAGATATTAAGTTGTTAGTAGCAAGCTAGCATAACTTACATAAGGCAATTTCAGAGTTATCGTGTTATCGTCGTTGATGTAATGTATGTTTCATATGGTTATATATAATATAAATACACTATTATCACGTCAACCGTGTTAGTCGAGTTATTTTGGCAAATCATGTTACACTAATAAACACCAAGTGCGAAATTAAATGGTGAATGCTAAACAAACATACATGTGCAAAAAAACAAACATACATGTGCAAAAATGGAGATGACAGCAACTGTGGAGGCCACATGATGCCTTGAGAAATCGACCAGAAGATGTTTAGGTTTTGTCAGGTCGGAGAAGAAGACAAATTGGTGGGGGAGAATGTAGACAAACTACAAATTTACTCCTATAACTCTTAAAATTTTCAAATTTATCCCTAATATAAACAATGCCCCACATTTAACACTCAAACATCAATTATGCTAAAAATTGTTACATATTCCTACCATAGTTATAAATAACATGAGGAATTTGATTAGAAGTTTTGATATATTAAGTAAACAATGAAAATGTGTTTTTCAAAATATATCATAGCAAAAATCATAAAAGAATTGCAAGAAATTGCAAGAAAACAACATTCATCTATTCTTCAATTCCTAGACTTGGACTTGTTGCTGAGTTTCTTTTTCTTTTTCGTTCGTTTTCTTCTTCATCGATCCAAACCAAACTCTCAATACAAGTGTACACCTTTTGATTACGTCTATCTCCAGCTAGAGTCCTTGTGATGTTTTTCTGATTGAAATCGTATGAATACACATCATTTTGATCATACAAAAAATAGATTTTGTCTCCGTCTTTTGAAAACCCCAAAACTTCACTCAATATCAAAGTTCTGTAATATAGATTAGATGTAATAACGAATAATTGAATCCAAGAGAACTCGCCTCCATCGTTCTTCCTGGAATATACCACGATATGGTTCCAATACGGGAAAAGCTTGAGACAAAGACACCCTTCAAGAACCACCAAACTAGCCTGGTAGGATCCCGACTTTATTATAAAATCAGGAACCGGTAGACAAGAAAACGTCTCTTTCGCCAAATCAAATGCTAATATTACACCATCTGAACATTTGAAATAGAAAGCACCGTCCACGAAGCAATGATTAGTACTGATCATAAGACGGGAATCTCTAAATTCACCAGGCAGTTCAATACTTCTCCAATAACCTGATCGCAATCCCAAAACCCAAATCCTATATTCTGGTTTGTGATGAGGATCGTAATGCTTCTTTCGTCTAATTACCATAACCTTACAATCATCTATGGAAGAGTCGTAACCGAAACACATACCTCCAACCGAAAGCTGTTTCCTTTCTTTCTTATCGGGTATAAGAGGAAGTTTCCTGCATTTCCTGATGGATGGATTCCACACGATGAGACTAGTGCCATAAACTTCCTCCAGCACAATTAGACCGTCGCAGTGAGCAAAATAGCTACCTGATTTATATGAGCTATCTTTAATTCCATTTGTTTCACTGACATCTCGTGGGAACGGACCTTCCATATCGAAAACATGAATCGGTGCAGGACTAAAATGGTGTCGTCTACGGTGTCGGATAACGATCTTGCGGTGAGTTCCTCTACGGAGGAGATGCGACTTCATGAATTTGGAGCCATCAATGATGTCACGTAATGATTTAGAAAGGAATTTGAAACGGAGAACGGTGTTCACGGGCAATGATATCAGAACTTCTGCGATCAACTCTGGTGGAACTTCACTCATGATTTAGGGTTTGGTTTATTTCAAATGCAATTGGAATTAGGGTTTGCTAGGAAAGGTTACATATATTTATTGGAGAGAATTTCATCCGTACCCCGCATCAAGGTCTAGGGTTTTTATTTTGTCATCTAGAATTTTATATAAATAATTAAATATAATATATACTAATGTGTAAAAATTTAATTGGTTGAAGTTATATATGTTAATCATTTATCGCTTAGTGTACCTAGTTACCGCATACCAAATTTATCGCCTACCGAGACCATTACCTTCATCCATCACAGCCAAATCGTTGCAGTGTTCTGAATTTTGAATATTTGGGCTTGCGAGTATTATGATGGGCCACGATCAGTGTTGGATGGATGGCCCAACTCAGTGTTCTTGGTGGGCTTGTTGCGGGCCACGATCAGGCCTACATCATCAAGAATTATAAATAATATATACTTAATTCAATAGTATTAAAAATAAAGTAGTTATAATCTATGCCTAGTCTTTTAAGCAAGGTCTTGTGTTCAATTTTTAAATACATAGAAAATCTTAATTGAGAGAGTAACCACCTAGTTAAAGAGTATTTTAACAACTTTGAACCAAATGATAGAATTCTTCTTCTTTCTTTTGAGAGATGAATGGTAGAATTCTGTACCAATTTAAAGCAAACATCATTCAAGAATATGCTAATCAACATTATGATTGGAAAAATCCATTAACCATTAAATATTTGGATGCCTTTTAACAGGATGGATTAACAGGTTGATGAGAATACAATTTAGAAATCATTTTTTAGGTAACAAGAATCTTATATATCGCTCCATTTTAAGAGACTGTCTAATTAACAAACGAGAATCGAACCATATAAAAGAACGACAAACAATATAAATGTCTTGCAGCAAATTTATCTTAGACATGTTTTTAAAATTCTTGTAATATACATTTAATACCAAAGCAATGAAGGTACATATAACATATCAATAAAGGTAGACTCAAGTAATTAAACATCTCAAATTCTTTCAAATGTCTTATGTTCGAAAATCGGTGTATACAACAAACTTAGATAGATAAAAGATCAATGAGAAATTGGATACATTAAATATATTATAAAGTTAAATTTGCCCTTATTTCTACATATCGATACAAAATTATTTGGAAACGACAAGTGAAATTATGTAATGATTTTTTTTTAGCACATCTAGACATTATTTTTTAATTGAATCTTGAACAAATTGGATCAACATTTTAACATTAAGATAAGAAGATCCACCTTCTTCAATGGCCATTTTAGCAACATCTCCAATCTTTTTTGCTCTTCTTCTTCTCTCTTCCCCTTCTTCACTTTTTTCCATTACTATTTCAATAGCTTTCTTCACTTGTTCTCTTTTCATCACTACCCCAAAGTTTGCTTCTAACCCCCAAATCACAGCACTCTCTACCCCTACACTTACCCCTATCTTCAACACATCCACAACCAATCTCTCATTGTAAAATTGCTCCGCGAATAACGGGCAAGTTATGATTGGTACTCCTGCAGAGATGCCTTCCAGTGTTGAATTCCACCCACAATGTGTTAGGAAACATCCGATTGACGAATGTGACAAGATTAAAACTTGTGGGGACCATTCTTTGATTACTAGTCCTTTCCCTTTATTTCTTTCTTCGAAATGTTCATTTTCAATCCATTTCACTAAATTTCGTGTACTTTCGCCTCGTCTTATCACCCAAATGAAAGGTTGATTTGATTGTTCTAGGCCCAATCCGAGTTCAATCCATTGGGTTGTTGTTAGGCCCGGAATACTACCTAAACAAGCATAGATAACCGAACCAGGAACCATCCGGTCGAGCCAGTTGATCAACTCGGTTTGGTCTAACGAACCCGAGTCTGACTCGGGTTCGTTTTCGCACCTTTCGGACTTATCCAATTTCAGCTTGTTACAAGCCGAAACCGGACCGATACACCAAACATTTTCACTTACTTTCACTTGCTTGAACATTTTTACATATTCTGATTCAAGCTCTTCAAACGTGTTTACAACAATCCCATCAGGAATTTCTTCAGCAGCTTTGATACTATCCCGAACATCCGACAAATCCATCGAGCTTGGATTGAGATTCTCAGGTAATTTAGCTCGTGTCAACTCGATCCGATCAGGAAAATTCGGTACAACAAAAGACTCCAAGTTAGATCTATTCTGATGAACTTGAGAAACTTCAATCTGATGAGTACAACAGAATGAAAAACACCCCATCCCATCAAAAAAAATCCTTGGAACCCCGAATTTACGAGCAGTTTGGACTGTCCAAGGAAGGTTCTTACCGGAGATTATACAACTCGGACGGGGATGCAAAGTGTCAAAAACTTGCTCGAATTGATCCTGAAGCATACTAATAGCATTGTAGAAGTTCCTGATCAAGTCCCTGGAAGGAAGCTTTTCCATGTTTTCGCATCCGGGAGGTAATCCGGCTTTGGTTGCGGGGAAATTGAGCTCTAGAAGGCGGATTTGGAGGCCAGAATTCGAGAAACGTTGGATGGTGGAGGTGAATTTGATGGAATTGAGAGGTGTAGTAACAAGAGTGACAATGATGCCATGATTGGCTAAAAGCTTGGCCATGTCTACCATGGGAATAATATGGCCTGGAGAAAGTAGAGGGATTAAAATAAAGTGAAGTTCATTATTTTCTTGTGAAGCCATGGAAATCTCTGTTTTGTTATTTTTATTTTTCAGGTTTGATCAAGGTGTATGTGTATATGCATATATTTATAGAAGCAATGGAAATCTATGTAATGTACTCTTTGAAGGAGAAGAAAGAAAGACAATGGATATTTTTGTCATTGTTGTAAATAAGATCGCATAACCGTCTAATCACTCAAAATCTGAGTATATGATTTGAGTAGGTTTGATCTAGGTGTTCAAAATACGATTTAAATACATTACGATAAATGTCTGATTAGTCCTCAAAATACCTCAACTACGTAAGAATCCAATAAATTTTTCAAATATTATATTTGAAGATGTTTTTTATTACTACTTTGTTTTATTGTATTCTAAGTTTAATTATGGTTTATCATATTGTAAGCTTAATTATGGTGAAATTCGAAACTTATCAAAAAAGATAATTAGGTTTCTGTTTGTAAATAGTAAGACGAGATCTTAGTTGTTCCAATAGAATATTTTTATAGATTTTCTATATTAATTTATTTGAGAGAATTTTCTTCTAGCTTTTTACGAAATACTAATTATTCGTGTTATTATATTATCAACGTAACGTGCCTTTTCCAGACATTTAAGATATTTTATTAACAAGATAGCGGTGGATAGAGTTTAAATCATTTTATTTTTATTGAGTTGTCTCTTTTTTTTTATGTTTTTTCTGAACCTAGCACCCTCTTTCTTAAAAATTGTTATTATCTTATTAAAATAATAATAATTTTCATTGGTGAAGTTTATAGTTACTTTATTTGCTTGTTGGTTACTTTATTTTTTCACCATTAGATTGGTCTTTAACCACTCATCCAATAGCGTACGAAGACAAAGTAGCGATTACTTTGGAAATTTTTTTCCCATTTTTAGCTATTTCCTCTGAAAGTTTTAAAATAAAAATTAAATTATTTATTATAAAGTAAATCAGTTTGGGTATCAGTTTAATATGTATAGCTCTACGGCCTTGTCGTGATATAGGAAGATTCAAGTCCCAACAAGATATTCGATCCCTTATTTGAAATTTTCTATAAATTCAAAAGTATTTCATCACGGTATATAACTTTGATGGCATCAAACCACAAATTCCCAAAAGAAAAGTAACTTTTTGAAAAAAAAAATAGTATATCTCCTTGGCTTCACTCAAGTCTTATTTCAGTTTATATCGGCCATAAAATAAAGAATAGGACTTTAAAGAGGAGTGTCTAGTCACATGATATTTAGATGATATGTCAACATTGTAAATATATTTTAATGTGACTATCCGAACCCGGTATGAGGGGTATGTAATGGATATGATACAAGATCTAAAAAGTTACTTGTGATGACGGATATGAGATAATTACCTCTTGAGGTACCAAGTGCCTGCCATATATATATTTTAAAAAGTAGACTTTCTTCTTTAGAATGTCCGAGTTCCCAAAGTTTATTTAATTTGTAGAAGTCTGATTAAATTTATGTTTTTGTTACATCTATAACTAATAGTTATGTTTTCTTTGACAGTAATGGTACCCGCGTACTAGCAATTTAAATTGAGATGCATTTAAAAATTAAGCAAGCAATTTAAATTGAGACGCATTTAAAAATTAAGCAAGTAACAGTATGGGATTGGCGGTAATAGAGATTGTTGACATCCTAATAGTACTAGACCAAATATGTTCTATGTTCAATGTTCAATTTGTAGCATATACGGTCACTTTCTTTGTCCTCTCCACCTAGGTTAAATTTCAACCATTCATGCTCTGAAAACTTGCATCTAGAATATTAATAATCTAAGGTTTAGAAAATTGTTGAAGGAAAAAGGTGTTTGCTGCATCTATAAGATCTCAAATTAACTTGATGTCACTTGCTTATGCAGTTTCCGCTCGAGCCAACATCAATTAGTATAAGGTACTAAAAAGTCCTAAAGTATTCGAGAATGTATCACTTTAGGATTAACACATAAAATTGTACGAAATGAGCCTCGGTGTTATAAAATAGTATAAACTGCTCCAGTATATGGTCACTATGGAAAAACATACATACTATAAACTGTGAATATCTTGATGTGTTATTCTATTATCATTGTTTTTAATTGCACTAGAACATTAGTATCATTTTCTAAACATTAAGTCAAAAATTGATACAATTTATACATTGAACCTAACTCATCTCTGTCCAAAAACTTTACGACCATTTCCTGTAAAATTGGCTACAATAAAATTATTTAAGACTAGAAACTCATTGGGGTGAGAATTCATAATTTTGTGTCATATGATCAATTATTGTCTAACATTGGACAAACATGTGTTTCGCTAAAATGCTGCATTGACATAGAATTCGAAATGCTTCAGATGTTTCCTAACCATCCATTCAATGCACCTTCCAAATTAAATTGACATCAACACCAACAAACAAAACCCATGTGCATGATACAAAGAACTTGCTCTAATCAATGATGACAAACTACGACATTAGTTTTTAAAGCTTTCTGTCATCTGATGTGGATAATAAATACGAGTAAATGCACCAATTTCATTTCATTTTAATAGAAATTGCACATATTGATATGACAGTTATTTAATCACTAACAAATCTAGAAGTCGTTGACAATGATACTTTTAATGTAAATTTATATTTATTTGGCAGTATTTATACATATAAATCAAAATTTCTACATATAACTTTCATAGATTTTTTAATCTTTTTCAAGGATTAATAGGTGCTTAACCCCACTTAGCTCTGCTCTAAATCCATCCTTGATGGCAGTGCTAGTTAATTCATATCAAATAAAATCATTGACTTCAATTATGGTTTAAATAGAATCCTTAGAACATCTACAATGCAGGTTGTTAGTGGACCATCTTTGTCTTTTGAATATAAAAAATATGACTAAATAATTAATTATATATAAAACAATGATTTGTAACACAAACTTTTGGAATTGCTACCATTTTAAGTAATTTGTTTAACAAATGTTAGAAAGTAACGTAGATAAATGAGAACATTTTATATTTTTCAATATTATGTATTAAGTTGAGAGTCTTACTATTGGAAATGATGTCGCAAGTCGTGTGGCAAGTCGTCATGCTTGCTTACTCGTCGCTTCATAAGTACCTACTACTTCAATCGCAAACCAACATACAAATTAAGTGCCAATTGAAATACTTCAGTAAACAACACGATACGTAAATAAACAGGTAAGAAACTTTAATTTGATTGCCACATCAACTTTCCGGGTAATCCTTACCTTCAATGGAGTCGTAGTATGCGACACTGGATCGCATACGCATCTAACCCACATAATACATTGGATAGCACAAATGAATTCCATTTATTTTCTCTCACTAGAACAAATCTGTTTTGCAATATACAAACTTTACTATGATCTTAAAAATAACAACACAAACCTTTACAACACAACCAGGTCATTTACAGAACTCGGACATACGTGAAGAACATCGCCATTTGCTTGCAAAGCTGGGATGACCACATTTTACAGATTGACTTTGCTCGTCTTTGTTTACAGATCAATCGCTGTACATACTTTTAGAGTACATTTACCAGAAGCTTTACATACATTGAAAGCGCTCTATTTATGCGTGTTCCCAGTCGAGAGATAACCCGTCTTGCACGGTTGTTACTCATGTGAAATCATACATGGCAAACCTGATATCCGATGTGCATATATTGCTTGTGAAATCCGAAATGTTATTCATTTGGGTGAAGATAATACCATTAATTTTCCATTCTCTTCTGTGTATAGACTACTTCTTAGATTCCAGGTCATGGCTCCTTCGACCTGATTCCACTCTATCGAGTCGATCAGTTCTCCACGAGAGTGAATTAGTTGATTTAAGCAATAGTGCTAGAGCTGACGAACATGTTGCCCTGACAACTGCATCGGCTGATTGCTTCATCTTCCCCACCAATGTTCCAAAAACCTGAATGAAGATTAAAAAAAAAAAGATAAACATATGCAAGTATGTTTTTATTTAACTTAAACACCAAAAGACGGAAAATTTCGAGACAAACCTGCATGTAATAGACTGCTAATATGCGCTGATCTTCTGAGAGTGACAGCATGCTGCTTGCCATATATATAGCATTTGCCTGTATTATTGGCCAAGATGCATCTAAAGCCTGCATCATCAAGAAAATCAACTCATAATTAAAGATTTCTTATTTACATTTTCTCCTCATATTTCTGTTTCCTATATTGTTTTTCCGAAAAAAAAAAAAAACCCGGCTTCTATTTTCAAGTGTCGTAGGATTCTGGTATTCAAGTTCATTTGACAAAACGGATGTTAACATAGACGAGAGGTCTTTAGCAAAGTGCGAACCTGTATTGTCGATGCCATGTAAGTATCAACCTTAGAAGGAAGATGCTGAGAGAACAACCTAGAGAAGTCTCTTATGAAGGCCTCATAATAACTCCTACAAGAAAGAAAATAAAATGAGTTTTTTGCACTATAATGAAGGACAAAGATCATCCTCATAATAGTTGCAGATGCTTTAACATGTGAGATACACACATACCGATGATCGGAAGTAAAAGAATGAGACATCAATAGCGCAGATAATCCATCCATCTCCATTGAGGGTGCAATTCTTTTGAAAGTGTCCTATTTGTCAAATATCACACGAGTCAAAAAGGTCTTCTAATGTTTAGAGTAAGGATAAAATCACAAGGATAGTAAACACTTACTCGGCAAGCTTGTCGGACACTAATGTCATTGTCATGAAGGTGCAGAACCAATCTGGGAAGTGCAGCATGTATCTGCAAAAAGGTTGACATAACAATTATTACAGAGTCAAATCTGTACTTCACAAAAACAGAAAAAATGATAATAGTTCTTAATTTCAAGAGAAAGGGAACTTGAAACTAAAACAAAGACTAGAATTGAAATAAATCAAGAGTCTTTATATACACGAGGAAATCAAGAGGATAGAAGAAAATAGGGTCCAATCAACATGAAAACGGATATATATAGATTTATAAATATCGACATTATAGATATTATCCCAGTCATTTGGTCTTAAAAAATAATGCACCTGCTCAAGAAACATTTCCTGCTGTGCTCCAACAGCATAGCTGCTTAACGCTCCAAATGCAGCGAAGGCAGTGGCTCGTATCTTAGTGTTCATGCATGTCTGATCCAAACCAAGAAGTATGTAAATTGATATGCTAATTTAGAATAATAATAATAACAATAACAAAGAGATCATCTATGTACGGTGTGGAAAATTAGTTTCAGAAATAGTCGACTATGAAAATGGATCACAAGAGAGTTTGCACAGAACTACAATTAATGGCTTTGAAGAAAGGCATCTAAATATAAAACAACTGTCCTACCAACACGCAAACCAGATAAAGCAAATCATAACAAATGAGAGATCATATAGATACCAAAAGCTTACATAAGCTGACATCATATTCATGGAATATTACTTAAGAGTATGTGACCTAGTGAGTTCCAATGTTGAAATGGCACTATTTAAATACAATATAAAGAAAAACTGTACAAATGAAGTGCACCTGAAGATTGCGGAGTCGAACAGAAAGGTTAAGCAAAATGGGCTCCACTGCATCATTGGGTGAAGATGCAAGCACCTACAGCATGTTAAAGGTGGGAAAACCAAACAGAATAAAGTAAGTAAAATTCACTCAATATCTATGAAACAACGTAGACAAGTAGACCAGAGATGATAGGTCAATCACCGTCAGTAAGCATGTAACCGCAGTTAATTGAACAGCTTCATCTGAATCATCAAGTAATGCTACTATGACACCCAGAATTTGACTTGTGTACTGATGAATGTGAATAGATGGTATCTGCAAATTCGAAAAAAAAAAATAATTATGAAATTACATATAAGTAAAAAGTCTAAAGTGAAACCACGCATTACTCAAAGCCGGAGAGGGAAAATTAAATTACATAAGGAGATTCAGATGACATTTAACATTTGAACATTTATCCAACCTCTACTGACATAAATGATACAAGTTCATCCAATCTATTTACTTTCTTCCATCCCTTACATCTCTGCTACCCACAACACAAAACCATAACAAAAAGGACATACTTAAAGTTAATATTAATGTATTGTTACCTGTACCAGCCCTCTTAAACAAAGGCATCTAACAGTTGGAGACTCATCTGACACATGTCGACATAATGCTTCAACCATCGGCTCTAATAGGGAACTAAATCCACTACTGCATCATCAGACAGTTATGCAAGTTATCGAGTGATACGTAAAGGAAGTAGCAGTACAAATCTAATTAATATCAACATGAATATGACAAAAGAAACTAAACAAATACATAATCAAGGGACGATAAGCTCAAGATATAAACTATTTAAAGGAAACTCTTCAATTAATGTACCTATAGCGAACAAACTCCGACAATGCAGCAGCTGCAGCTTCCCTTCGAAACATTTGTTGTCGGTTTAAGGATTTAGTTAAAATTAGAGATATATTTTGAACCTGAACATGTAAACCAAACCTTTAAACTCAAATTATGCTGCAAAAAGAATAGAAATAGTAGGCTAGAAGTAACTAGTCGTGCCAAAAGAAAAACGCAGACATGTATGCATATATATTTCAAAATGGTTTTTTTTATCTGTAAATGGAGAATCAATAATACTCTTTATTTCACATCTTACTAATGGGCTATTACATCCTATTTATATAGGAATAGGAAGCTATACATAATAACATATCAATCATCATTAATACACCTATCAATCAACATTAATAGGATATCTACGGCTATGGTAAAACAACTAGCATTATACCAATAGCATCTACAATATTAACATTATCTGTTTAGCCGGCATGACGCATATGGATTATTACTGAAGTCGGACCTCCATATATTATCACATTGATCTTATATCAAGTCCCACATTCTGCAGCATATTTCCGAAAACAAAGGCAGACGGGATAATCTTCTTTCGGTTACCACTTTCTGAAGTTTCAATTAGGAAACTATTATACAGCAGTATTGCACCTTTTAATTGTTGAGAGTACCACTTTTCTTAATTTTCAGGAAAATTACAAAGTTGAAAATGAATAAAGCCAAAGAACAAAATTTAACTATAATAACAATAACAAATCTAAATATGGATCCAGTAGCTACTATACCTCTTTTGGCCTCTTTATAGAAATACTTCCTGCTATATCTCCTATAACATTGATCCACTTCTCCTTTTCATTTTGCTCTCCAGCTCTAGCCAAAATCTACATGCAGTAATACACTTATGTTTTACCATTCTAATGACCATTTATATCCTATGATCACAGATGAGTAGCTATAGATGACCATACCTTTCCCATTTCAAGATC
The DNA here is from genome assembly GCA_028411795.1 of Euphorbia peplus. Taxonomy (NCBI): domain Eukaryota; kingdom Viridiplantae; phylum Streptophyta; class Magnoliopsida; order Malpighiales; family Euphorbiaceae; genus Euphorbia; species Euphorbia peplus. The sequence continues at coordinate 35,544,079 of CP110841.1, forward strand.
TCCCATACATTCACAGAAGGCCTGAAAGGCAGTTAGAAGCGCTCTGCATAAAAGAAACCAGGCTAACCTTTTTTTAGTAGAAACACATTGCATGTAAGACTCAGTTAATATAAATTAGACATATTTTCAGAAGACTAAAAAGCATATCTATCTGCCACATCTATTTGTCACTAACCGTAATGGCTCATGCTGCCCAGAGCTAGCTAGACCATGGCAGCTTCCAAATTGGAGTATAAGCGCAGCAAGAACAGAGGCGTAGCTTTGTTCAACAGCTTTCTTTCCAACTTTACCGCCACCTCTGTTATTAAATAAGAGATTGTGTTACATTGTGATTACAAAGAAAACCAAGGTCTAACAGAGGGTCTAAGCAAACCTGAAGAAGGCAGTGAGAGCAAACATAGCAGCTTGCAGAAAGTCATCGTCTATCTGATCCTCAGAAAAATGGCTACCACTCTCTACTTTCTCCAAGTCACCTTTACTAACAGGAGTCTGGTTAAGGATGGAAATCAAATGGCCCAAGAATTCAAAAGAGAGAGTTGCATGTTGAGAGAAGGCCTACAACAATAATATTAACAATAACAACAACTTGAGAATTCACTTCAGTATCAAAATAAATTTAGAACAAGAATAACAGTAAAGCCAAAATAAATATCAAAATGAGTATCTTAACGAGAGAACATTGGAATGCACAAATTCAAATGCTTACATAGAACGCTTCTTGCATTGGCCAGCCACCTCGTAGTCTTGAAATATCTTTTGTGACTATATCCTTGGCAGCAGCAGTCAAGACTTCATTGAAAACAATCTTTGAACTGGTACTTTCAGCTAGAGAAGAAGCCTTGTTATGATTAAGGAAAAAAATACATAACTTGAGAACAAGGTAAAGGAGAAGGAAACAAAAAAAACTATTCTTCTAACATGAACAGGCTAATAAAATCAAGTCAAAAAGATACAGCTCCAAGAGTCTCCAGACGCAAATGCTTCTCAGTTACATGAGAAACAGCAGAAAGCAATGATTGGGTTGTCCTGTAGACATTAGCATTACAATTTCAATAATGAAAATCTATGTGCAGGACCAAACATTAGCAAATATGGTTATCTTAATCCCTCGTTCATTCTAAAAGTATATCTTCAATGCAATTTGATAATATCCACATTCACATTTAGTTACTGCAGGAACCATCAAAAAGTTGGATATGCTGGCACAGGATCAAAATTATTTTAGAGGGTGGTTTATTTAGCGCAGCTGAATCTTAAATTTCTTTACGGATCACAAGAGGGAGGCTTATATGGAGTAACTGAAATCAAAATTCCTTTTGTTATATACAGAACCTTGATATGTCTGTCTCACTCAGTTCATTTCCCCTCTTTGAAACGAACTCAACAACAGCTTGGATGGCCCCTTCAGCAGACTGCTTGATCTTATCACATATAGCGGCTGTGCTACCATTCAGGGTGGCTACAAGCTGCAATAAGTCATCAAAAGTCAAATGATATTTCAACTTTCAACATTGCAAGATCAGTTCATTTTTACTGTTTTGATAAACAGAGTCTACCTCATTCTTTGTCAGCAAAATGCAGATGGATGAAACAATTCTGTTGAAAACCTCTGATGGATCGATTGAAGCATCCTAAGGACAGAACAAAAGTTGAATGGAAAAATAAGAGTTCACACAGAAAAAACAAAAAACAAATCAGGGAAAATGCAAGAAAAACGATAGAACTTTACACTTCTCAGGATAGCAATAACATCCTCAAGGGAAGATAAAGCAGTATATGATGACTGTATGTCCACACCAACATTAGAACCTACAGGTTTAGGAAGAGAAAGAGAGATACTGAACAGTTGATCGAGTATCTACAGAAGGAAAAATACACCAGTCATTTATCTGATTATCAAGTGAACATGAAAGAGATTTTCCAAATCTTCATTCTGAGAAACCATCAAAGCATTCTCAGTTTAACGTAGATTGGATTGACAAATTAACCAAAATTGCAATCAACCGTGCACCAAACAATTCCATACCTGAGCAGAAATCTTTCTAATATCTGAATTAATGTCTGCACAGCGTGGCAGATACACAATGACTCTTTCACCCAAGCAGAGGGATTCACGACTTGGCAAAACAAATGCAGCTGGCAGTTGACCAAATGAGATCGAATCAGTGAAATGATAAAATAGCAGGACATTAAAATCTCTGAAGGGAGGAACTATTACATGGTAAGTTAGAAAAATTACGGTGCAGGGTGCGATCAGTTTGTTTGATGTGTGTACAACTTCCATGGCAACCAAGAGCACAATACCCACTGACACAAAGCATCCGAAACTTCAGAAGCATCTCATGCACTGCAAGGCAGCCTCTTCTTCTTTGACACTCTACTGGTGAAGAAACATATTGATCTACTTGTCTCAAAATATGCAATAACTGTTCTGCTCTACTTCTTCCATCCTCTCCACTAATTTAATATGAAATACTAGTTAGAGCAAGAATACACGTAAAATCAACCCGTCTTGCATATAATAGAAAAAGACCAAAAAGAAAACCAGACGCATTTCCTGGTTTTACATAGACCATTTGATACAATAAGACTTTCTTTCCCATCTTCTGATTTACAAAAAAAAAAAAAATACTCTTTATTTCAAATTACTAAAAAGAAAAAGATCATAACCCACATAAATTAGTCTGAATCCAGTAAAGTGAAAGTCAGAGCACTTTTGGAAGAAAATAATGCGGTAACTGAAATTCTTTTATAAAAAGGAAAAAAAATATAAATGAATCATAAGATAAAACGCTCAGGCATTGTAATCTAACAATACCTGGTAAGAAGAATTGCACACAACAGAGTAATAAGGTTGTCCACAAGAGGATTGACGACATCCACTGGTTCACTTGGCAAGGCAAAGAATCCTAAGGTTGCCTGTCAAAAGATATCAGAAAACTTACGATACAAATCTAAGTGATATGGAAAGGCACATACTAATCACACAAAATCATCATTAACCAAATATTTTACCTTCATCACATGATTTCTAGTTTCAATTGTCAGCTTTGGCTCCACAGAGACCAGGGTAGTGCAGGCACTCAAGGCCAGTGCCTTCAGAAACAGACATGAAAAGTAAATGAGTAAATCACGCTTATCAATGAATGCATCAACAGAAACAATGATGACCTGCGTATGCAGATGTTCGAGACTGGAATCAGCAAAATCGTCATTTTCATCCCTTCCCATCAAAGTTAGTATATAGTCAAGCAGCATGTCCCTTTTTTGCAGTGGAAAGGATGCACCTTTTTCCGCAGCATTAATGACAGCACGACCTGTGTCAAAAAATTCATACTGTGCTGTGAACCTCATGAGACAAAGGATCATATGAAATAATAAAATCTCCTCTTAAAAAAGCAATTTAAGATGCTTTATGCCATGGCAAACAATTATCCGTTCGCCAATAAAGTATGGAAGTTAGCTATACCATGCATGTTGAAATGTCACAAAAAAAAGAAAAAAAGATTATACACCATGTATTTGTCCAAAGACATTCCGCAGATTATATACAGAAAAAAGCATGTTCTGAAGGCAATAAAAATAATAATGAAGAGCATCAACTGGTTCAAATATACTCTTTTCTCCTCTTGCAAACAGAATATCTTTATCTCTAAACAGCTAAATGCCTCTCTATTTTCGGATGATCTGAACAAACAAATATGTCCAAAGCGAACATGTTCCGTAGTTATTGTGGTGAAATCATAATTAGCTTTCAGCAAAGCACTTCCTAACAAGATTCAACTGTATCTAGATGGTGACATGATATCTATGACTATATTACATCACATAACATGCTTTTACATTGCTCGCATGTATATTCTAGCTGGACCATCAAGGCCAAGGAGACAGAGAGTGCAAAGCACTTCCTAACAAGATTCAACTGTATCTCAATATTTTTTTGAACCCGTATTATTTCAACCCTGTCTACCACTTCAGACCTACATTGTGACAACATTATGTTATTACATAGACAACAGGAAATCCAGCAAATAAAAGTTTATATTCATAGTGGTGAAGAAATAGCCAATGACTCAAAAAAATGTCAGCAAAAGACTATAGATTATAACTAACATACTATTTAAAGATTTTTATTGTACCAATAGAACTTATCTTTGCTAATAAGAGAACATGCTAATCTAAATTGATCTGTAAATTGAAGACATAAGTTGCAAATATGAGGGATGCAAGTGAAAATATATCTTGAATTCTGTGTCAATAAAGCACCTCATTACAATCCGAGCTGAAAGAATAAAAAAAAGGAAAATAAATAAATTTACAAACAGCTTTAGTTGATTGAAAAGCACAAACCTAGTAGATCGATAGCGGTTATTACAGCCTGTTTTGCTGTAGGATGGCGCACATAAAGAAGTCGTGAGAGCATATTAGTCCCCTGAAATCCAGAGCAACAAAGAATTGGCCGATTTATCATGTACAGAAAACCGAATAACTAGCAAGTAGAGAAGATGGCAGCAAAAGTAGAAGCATATGTCTCGCTGTGGATAAGTATTCATGTATATAAGACCCTCAATCTGCTAAAATTACTACATCAGCTGGAGTATCCAAGAACACAAATTTGGTTGGGTCTTGAAACACAATTATTAAGTCCTCACAACTCCACATCACGCACACACACAAGAAGTAAAAAAATAAACAAATAAAAATCCAGATGAAAAGGGTTGGTATATTGAACAAATAATAATGTCCATGAAAATTGCTTTACTCCATATCACACCATAAGAACAGATATAGCACCAGCCTTTTTTAGATGCCAGTATCAAAAATAAAATTCATTTCAATAGATGGTAAAAGTAGAAAGAAAAATATTTGAAAGTAATAACTAATAAAGGACAAAGAGAGAGCATACAACAAGTGCTTCTATTCTTGCTTCAATAACTGTTGATGGAGCATATTTTGCAGCATATCCATACATCAGAGCCAAGGCAGCATGTATATCATCAGACTCTTCCACTTTGTAGCTGTCAGAAAAAATGGACAAAAACCTGCAGAGGCAAATTAAGCAGTTTCACACCACCAAGCAACATGAGTAAATGACCTAATTTAAGGGAAGATATTAGATTTCTTTCACTCATTCAGCTACAATTAGATAAATAACATGAAGATTGATAAAGCAGAACTTTTTAGAAGAACAATCTCAACAAGTCCCTGCACTTTATCTTTTTTTTCCATGAAATAGTTGTTTTCTATTCTAAAGCCTATGCACTTATAGTTGACAATTTCACCAGTACAGAAAATAACTTCCTAAGCATGGTACTAATTGAACCTCTGATGATTGATACTGTAAACCAAAGGCTGTGCAATATACGAATTTTCAGCATTTAGTGCAAACGTTACCATGCAAAGGAAAGCACTGAGAGATCATTTAAAACACAGAAAAAGGAAAACAGATTTCTCAAACTAGATATTGATCTTCTAAAATCTTTTTCACAAGGTTTCATTGACAGTTTGGTGTTTTAGAAGGACGCTGTGTATCCTTAAAACTGAGGATTCACCTGTGGAAGATACTCTGTCCAACATTAGCTAAAATTTCTTTCAGCTTTTCCAACACGGTGTCCAAGTGTGAGGCTGCAACCTGGAACAAACAAATACAATACAATAAATCATAACAAACCCATATGCATATTACGGTTCAATTTTTGGAGCACAACATAAGTTATTAGGAGATGCCAATTCTGACATACCAATCCTATGGCTTTTGCTAAACCAAGCCTATTGGTTGGAATAGCGATGTTAGCTTGTCTATACATCCAATTAATCCTATTTACAACATAAGCCCTGTTATCAACTTTCTGTAAAAGCATACCAAGGCACCTGCAGTGTGAGGAAAGAGTAAAGTTATAAGCAGATCATAAATAATTCAAGATAAACATCAATCTGAAAGGTGTTTATCAAGGCATAACAAATATAGGTTACTAAATCATTTACTGATATTTTCAGTTCACACCTTGAAATCAAATAAGTATAAACATGCCCAAAGTTATACAGACACACAGACAGAAAGGCAGGTGTGTGTGTGTTTAATTGTACAATATGATGGCTAAGGAACATTTTTCTCCAGAAAGAACCTCTAAAATATAGCACAAAATAGTTGGAAGAAACCAATCTTATCTATAAATAATATCATATATCTTACCACTTCACTTCTTCATTACATTATTTATTTTCAAATATCAGACCTATTTTGAGAACTGTTTATATGTTTGGAATCAATTCAGTGTTATGAGTTACAAATTTGGCTTTCTTATCTATTTAAGATAAGGCATTGGAGTTGTATTGTTGACTCACATATAAACGAGTACAAAAGAAAATAATGGATGATAAGAGAAGTCCTATCCTAATCAAACATAAGCTCGAAATCTGGAACAGAAAATTTTCTCATATTAAAAATACCAAATTGCATTTCAGTTACCAGCACCCTGGACACTGATATGTTCGACAGGCATATCAAATTGACGAGGATACAAGCATGGAATTTCCTTGGAAGTTCAGCCCATAATAGCCGACCAAAAAACAAAGAAATCTTATCACTCATATCGAGACTATAGTTTCAAGAAAATTGTTACCGGTGAAGAAGTGCAGCATGTTCATCATCTGGTGTATAGAGCTCATATTGGTTTGTGAAAGCATTTCCAAGGGAGATCACCCAATCAGCATCTTGGATCACATCCAAGGATTCTGCAAGGAACTGTCACCCACAGAGAAGCACAAAAGGCCTTTGATGATATCTTCCATTCGACTTCATCATGTAAGAGGAAATTAAGGCATGATTTGAAGATTCGAGAATCTTACATTGATTATCATGTCGTCCCATGTCTCTTGGTATGAACGATCCAGCTTCAAGTCCTCTGTATCGCTAACATAGGCCTTCATTTTAGGAATCTAGAGCTTACCAAACAGAAAACTCAATTAGATTGTACAGGAAAAATGTTACTGAACTTTGCACTTTCGGATACAAAAAGGAGTAATCGACTGCTCAACTTTCAACCATTTCAATTTAGCAAAGGACATAAAAATTGTCCAGCAGGATGAAATAAGTAAGACATCCGCCAATCCTAATTGCACTTAAATAGATAAAGAGTACTCAAAAAATAAACTCCCCAACTGCATAATACAACCAATAGACCAATTTAGCAATGAACATAAAGAATACAAAACATGCAACCAAGTGTCCAGAAAATCTATATAATCAATTGACCTAAAAGATGTGAAGCATTTCTGATATATTTAACATTTATGGCATTAGCAGATAAAAGAATTCCATTAATGTTGCTGTCATCTGAATATTATGACATAATTCTGGCATACCTCATCTTGCCAAAACATGTTGATGTTCTTTGGAAAAAGAGGCGCCAAATAACAGAGGACCTGCAAGCACCAAAAAATTGATCTTATTGTTCCTAATCCAGAAGTAAAAACAAGAATTTGAACTCATGCTAATCTCTAAATCATATCATCACTGTGTTTAGGTTTTTCTCAAATTTTCACCATAGAGTAACAAATCAATTTCGTTTGTCCTTGCTTACAAAATAAAAATAGCAACTTTCTTCACTAATAAAGTACGAGGGCAACATACTGTCAAAATCTGAGTTGCCAGCTGCTCCCTGGCCAGTGGATCATGCAAAAGCACCAGCAATCGGGCAAATAGCTCCTGAATAGCAAATTCATCAAAAGGACAGTTACTATTTGTATTGGTACACCGGTAAATCAATTCAAAGATGTAGGAACTATAATAAACCTCAGGACTTGGAATACCGGCTCGAGCTTTGCACTCGGCTAGCATGCCATTGAGATTAGATGATCCATGTTTGCATAATTCTGCAATGCACCTACAGACCTGTTAGAGCAATATGTGTCCAAAGTTATTATTGTAGAATCCATGCCACTTCTAATGCAAATGGATGCTAAAATACAAATTTTCAATTGGATTTTGGATCTACGGTAAGAAAAGAGAAATGCAGGCACCAACTCAAAGGAAAAGATACAATTTCTCAAAGCAACCATTGGAAGTTCAAATAGAATCATAGACATACCGTTGCAACTGCACCAGTATAAACACGTGGAATGATCATAGTCAACAGAAATGGCCAAAGAATATGCTGCAGAAAATAAATCAAAACATACAAAAATAATTATTAATTTAAAAGACTGAGCTAGAATCCAAGACACGATATTTGAAACCGTGTATGTGAAGAGAATATCAAATACCTCCATTTCTGGGACTGTAAAAGTTATAAGAAGAAGACCCTTCTCACAGATTGCTCTCAACTCTAATGGACAAAAATTCCCAAACTTCACCTGAGGAAACCAAGTTTTAAAGTACTAATACATAAGCCAGATCTAACAAATACCATAACAGTAAATTATAAGTAAGTTCCTTTTAAGATTCAAACTCCATTACAGTTTCAGACAATGAATGACCATGGATGTCTGATTTGTTAAGTAGTGCAACTTTTTTATCCCCTATTACTTCGAGGGAGAGAGACTAAAAATTGATTCATGCAGCATTTAAAAAAAATCAAGTGCCACAATACACGACTATCTTTTAAAAACAAGGTGAGCAGTCTCAAAATAGCCCACATCAGAGGAAATGGGTATCTATCTTACAACTTGGATGGTTTTGAGCACAAAATGTTACATTTCTTCAGACTGCTGACAGTACTAGATCCATCTAAGCATCTAAAGGAATATTCAGTGTTTAAATATTCCAAAAAGATAAAATTTGAACCCTTACATGTTTTAGAAAAGATATTTAGTTTAGATAGGTGAAAGACAAGTTTTTATAAATAATCTTCATAATTTAACCTTATTTAAGTTACTAATATGATTTTGTGAATATTAAATTATTATAAGTTTCAATAACAATTACATTGGGTTGATACAACATTTATGATTTTTAAGTTAATTTGATGCACTTGGTTGATTTCCATACATAATTAATGAGCTCAAAAATGTATCAACTATACCATACTAAACCTAGAGCCTACCTTGAAGTTCTCAATATCACTTCTGTCAATATCTGATAGGGCACAATGTCGTACAAGGTATTCAACAAACAGTTCCGCAGATGGGCCGACCAAGTAACAGTGTGAGGCCATGACTACAATTAGCTACCAATAAATCAACAGAATAACAGATCAGGAAAAATGAAATAGCAATTTGTCAACTGTTAAGGAACTGAAGCTAATAGTAACAATTGACAGTCCACCTCTGATAAAGCCCTTCGAACACCAAAATTTTGCTCATCTAGCAAGGACTTTGCAGCTTCAATTAGTAAAGGCCTTTTATTATGCCATGCTTCAGATAACCTCCATATAAACTTTCCAGAGTAAGCTTACACAGAATAGAGCAATGAAGAGTAACGACAATTTAAATTGTAGACAAGGAAAAACCTTGGCATGAGATGCTTTAAAACACATAATGCACCAAAAGTTAGAGACTCCTCCTTCAGACGGCATTTCTGGCAGCAAAAAATAAATGAAAAGCATTAACATCAAAATATCAGTCAGGTTCTGAGACATTACTACATGACATAGTGATATAGGACATATTCCAATTTAGCTGGGGAAGAAAAAAAACAAAGCGATAAACTAACTCCTAGTCCTTTCCTTGCAGAGATAGGATCTTCATGAACTATTTAGCACTGAAACATAATACTTACATTTAGAAGAAATGCAAACAAATCATCAGGGTATACCAACCCAACAGTAAGGAAACAGCGGAGAACTTCATTGTAAGTCTGAAATAAAAGTAGAATAACAAAATATGTCAAAAGAAAGGAAACACACGAGAAATGATTTCTGTATGTAAATCATAAAAAAAACATGAAGATAGGCTAGTCGTGAAAAGAAAATTATTTGCCTTCAGTCCCACTGAAAAATCCCAGTGCTCCTGGCTATCATTATTGACGCAAACTACTGGGAGCAGTGTTGATAAGATGACAGTGAGATCCTACAACATAGCATGATAAGAATTGTCAAATATTATTGATCATAAAAACAACAAAAATGTGAAAACCAGTAGCCCCATGCAGTAGGAATCCAACAATAAAATTATCATCAAGGCATTAGTTGTACTGTAAGCGTACAGGTAGTAAAAACAATGTTCACATTACCTCAAAATCAAGAAGCGGGGGACCAGAATCTGACAGTAAAGATGCATTTAAGATATTGTGAAGACTACAAGTGGCAAGAAGGGCAATGTCTTGATCTTTCTTATACCTAAATAGCCAAGCAGATAGAATTAAAATCTCAACAAAATCCCAATGGATGCCTATTATGTATGTGTCTTTAATGTGACTATACGTCACAACGAAAAACAGAAGCTACAAACAATAAAGTTAACAAATGTCAAAATAAAAGGGAAAATTTGAAAGTCAATCTTACAATTCCAATACAGTAGGGACGAGTCTAGGTAGCGCTGCTTTTAATTGTGTGCGGGTAATAAGGCCAACCATCTGACCTAATGCCTCCACAGAAGATGTGCGAATCTGTCCCAAATAAGAGAATTTAGTCATCGAACCACAAAAACAAATTCAGAAACATTTCATTTATGGCCTTCAGGAACTGCTTAGAGCCATTCCTCTCAAGCAGTCAGTTAACAAAATGCCATATTGCAGTGTAGTGTGCTACTATTACTCCTATATCATTCTACCCAAGGCTACCTAATCCAATCCAGTGATGAAACATGGCTAGAACAAATTGGAAAAGTTAAGTAAGCTTTTCAGCTGAAAATAAAAACCGAAATGATAGGTTTCCAACTCTCAGTCCCATTCCTATTTCCTTCAAATAAAAATATAATCAGAAAGTGAGGGAAAGAACCAGTAATTCTAAAAGGAAAAGAAGCCAAAGAAGAATGTAGAAAATTGTCCACACCTTAAGATCTCGTGAAGTTGCCCAAACCCTCAATAACAGCTCAAAAGCAGAATGTAGAAAAGACCTGCACTAAACGACGCCTTTTCTTCAGCTAACATTTTTTGAGGATCTGATTCATTATTAAACCAAAAAGGAGATCTTACATAACATCAGCATCAAGAAGGGAATGTGAAGGGAAATCCATGGTATATTGCCATGCAGCCTGGCCCCAGCATTTAAATGCTATAAAACAGCAGCAAATATCATACGATGTGTATGCAGAACTCAGAAACAAGGCGACAAACAAGCTATAATGAATATACCCAAAAAAAAGCCGAAAGAGTGCAATATATGTATTATAGTCAGGCTAAGAACTTCAATGGAAGTTTGTAGCCAAACTATAAAAAATAATTCACATAAACACAAGAAAGTTGGCCCTGATAATTTGTTGTTAACGTGTAGCTCAACTATTTGAAATTATAATATAAAGTGACTACTGCTTTCTTCCAAATGCGTCAAAGTTGAGTTTATCTCCTCTTGACAAATCAAAAAAGCAGTAGAAATGAGCCTAAATTTTTGTGCTTAAGGGGTTTCAAACTGAACAGAAATCATATCATATAACCATTCAACCATACATACTGTAATTGAGAATATTATACCGTTTGCAAATATTGGCCGATGAACATCTCTTACACTTCCAAGTATGGGTAGAACTCGTGAAAGTACACCTTTCAGCCTTGGAGTGAATTTCAAAGCTTCAATCAATTAAAATGCACAAACAATTCAGTAGAAGCATCCAAATGCAAATTGCCCAAAATCATTTCCTAAAAACTAGACAAAAAACAGAACAGAAAGGTAGTTTGATAATTAACCATCAGCAGAAGCAAAGTCTGCAAGTATTTGAACCATGGCTGGCAAAGCCGAACTAGTCCCGGACAAATATAGATATATTTCTTCCATCATCTGCCAAAACAAGGTTCAGAAACAAACTAAAATTACTATAGATTTAGCTTAGAAATTAGGCAGGAAGATAATACATTGATTTCAAGAATTTCCAACACAGTATGAACTATGAACTTACGAGGGGGGAAAAGTCAAAATCTTGGCTAGAATAATGCAAAGCAATGATAATAAACGTCCACTTATTGATGTGCAATTATACGACCAATTTGTATAGACTAAAACTAAAAGAGTAAACAGCATATACAGATACAAGTAGAAGCATGCACTCAAACATGTGTGCAGTGGGCTTCAATAAGAGAGGAAAAAATTGAAATGAAAAGAATTAGCCTCGATGAAAAGAATTAGCTTCAATGATCTGCTTGAAAATGTTTCTTAATAGTTAATATTGTTGACAGGTGTTGCCCAGTTAGCTTTTTCTAATGTCTTATAGGAATTTAAAATAATGACCGACTCTCACCTAATGTCTCAACTTCACATCCTTTTTGCTTAATAGCATGTCTGTTGTCAAACTTAATCACTCCTATAAAGGAAACTTTAAATATTTACAGGAAAAAAAAAGGACAAGAAGCAAATTAGTATTAATCTTGGTCTGCAGGCTTCAAATGTGTATGAATTTATTCAGCTATTCGTAATACCTAAGAGCTATAATTCTGCAGAACCTGGTTGATAAAAACAAGAAGAGCGAGATAAAGAAAATTACAAGGTCTGGCAAATGTGAGCCTATTGAAACAAGTAAGCGAGCTGCAGCCCTTTGCCAGTCAGCATTGAGTTCCTGCCTCAAGAAGCACAAAAAAGAAACATATGTGAGTTCATCTGTGAACTGAGTGGTAAAACATGAAAAGATGGATAAGGAATTCCAGCAACAATGCAAGCAGAACATAAGAGATGATCATTTCTTTAATTCTTCAGGAAGCCGATGAAGGCCTTATGGTTGCACTTGCACATACAAAGCATGGGGAGAAAAAACATAACCAAACTATCCACAAATTTAAGTGGTATTAATATGAAGTTATAAACAAGCTCAATATCACTCATCAGAATGGGAGAAGGGAAAATGATAAATTCATGTAGTTGACCTGAATGTTAAAGCAATGCATAAAGTATGAAAACCTAACCATTAATCCAAGGAAAGGAGCGGAAAGAAAATCTGGAACGTGGATTTTCCCCAGACAACACACTTCTGAAAAAGACTAAAACTTTAATCCAACTCGAGTGTCCTAGTGCACCGCAATCATCACTGACAGCAAAATAATAAATAATAAAGGGCACCCTCTTCTCTCGTGTGCAATTAGTAAAGATACTCTGTCTTACTCTCTTTTGTAGCATAGGTTTTGTCTCTGTATTTACTGTCATGGCAGTTGAAATTAATTCAGTACTCAATTATGCTTATAGTTATCAACCCCGCAAATTATCTACTAGTGATTCTAGCAATAGCCATAACATTCTTCAGGAGAACAAATAATAAAGCACTCTAAGACACAACAAGCATGTGATGAATGATGAACAGCTAAATGAGCTTAAGCAACATAACAAGCAGACCAAGTAACTACAAAAATCAAGCACTCAGTCACATGATGACCAAGTAAGTACAAGGAATACGGTACAAGGAACTTAAAATGTTTCACAATGTGAAGCACCTTGGTGGATATCATTTCAGCTGTAGCAATCTTAGCAAGCTTCGACATGTACAAAGGATCAACTTCTTGTTCATTTAAAGCTCGAACACTAAGCGCCATTACTTGAAAAATCCCAGCCATATTTCCAAATCGCTGTAACAAACAACAACACACTCCAATTACAGTTTAAAATCCTCTAACTCAAGTTCACAAATAAGCACAAGTAAGAACAGCAGAAGCATTACTCTTCTTCCTCCTCGAGAAACCGATGAGCAACAATCAAGCACCAGGAGCGGATTCCTAGAATCAATTCCACATTCGTTAAAACGACAACAAAAACAGCAAGTGATACAGTAAAACCTCTATATAGTAATACACTCGGGACAGACTATTTGTACAACAACTGAGAGATTATTACTAAATAGAGCTCGGTACAACAAACATCAGACTATTTGTATAACAATTAGTTTACAGTAGGAGAGAGAGATAGGATGTACGTACAGAGAAGCGATATCGATGAGAGAAGCCATGGAAGCTTCACGAACAACGGAAGAATCATCGGCGAGAGAAGAGACGAGAACTTGAATAGCTTCTGCAAAAGCATGTATGGAGTTAGATTGAGAAATTGAGAATATGAAGGTCAAAATAGGAATAAGAGGTTACCGGGAGCGAGGATTGAAGTAGTGCCGGAGCTCGAAGACGCCATGGAAATTTGAGAGCAGCAGATCAGATTAGCATGAAGAAAATGAGAGATCGGTTTTAGAAAATATGAAAAATATAGCGTCAGCTTGAAAGTTTTTAGTATGATCTTGCAAAAATGCAACCTATAGTTGGCACTTTATATTTTATTATTTCTTTATTTTTATCCTGGCCCGACCGACCATTCCTCCCATTATTATTTTATTTTATTATATTATTTTTGTTACTCTATTATTTATTTAACCCACATTTTTTTTAGTTAAAATGTTAAGTTACTATTTCTATCCTACTTTTTTTGAAGAACTATCCTATTACTTTCTTTTAGTTGTATTTGTCTATATAAAATGATTATTTAGGCTTAGAAAGACAAAGGTTGTATGATTTGGTAATGCTTACAAGATGATATTTTTTATTATTGTTTTTTTATACACATAAACAAGTTATAAATTCTATGATACGTGTGACAATAAATTTTTTTCTAACAGGATATTTATAACATCTTATGACATAATCTCTCTAGATATACTGTTATTCTCGTTTATCATTTTCATTTTTATATATAATTTAGTAGTTTTACTGAGTTCTTATTTATTCTATATGGCATATGTGTTGTTGTCATCCTTCTCGTATATCCTTCCCGTTCCTATGTGCATGGGCAATGAGGTACAAGCGACAGATCCATCAATAGGCGGGCCTTAGGAAAATCACCAAGTAAATCTCTCATAATGGGCTCACTAAGTGGGCATGCCTGTGATTGATGACATAAACGTGTATCCAAATGTATCATGGTTATACATATGCTTCTATATGTATAGGGATAAAAGTGAAGAGATGTTTGTTAATTGATCCAAGGGTTTGTTGCCAAGCTTTCCAGAACAGTTTGTTCTTGTGTGTGTCCCATAACAAGAGATGCCCGATGTGACAAAAGACCCTCATTCATGAGATTGGTTCTGGGCCTTAATGGATATATGTGGGCCTAATGGGCCACATGTTATTTACATTATATACAAGTGAATAAATCAATCTTGACAAATCTTGACAACCTCGAAAAGAAAAAAGAAAAAATCTTGACTACCATGATAAAAATGTTTTCGAAAGTAAATTTTGAACTCATTTTAGTCGTAACTTACTGTAACATATATAAGCTGTTTTGAAATTTTGTATTTGTTTAGTTATTTTAACCTTATTCTAAAGAGAAATTCTATAATACTTCCGGCATTGCCGGACTACTTGATAAAATTTCAGTTTGTCGACGAAAATAAAGTTTTCCTTATCAGCTCAGCATACCCCCATTAATTATATTTATGTTTCCCGAATTTCATACAAAAAAAGTACATTTAACACTGATTTTACATCAACTTGGCAATAGCATTTTCTCAAGTATTTTATTTCATATATATAATTAAAATTGAGAAAATAACGAAAAAAGCAGTGTGCTAAATAATAGTTATATATAAAAATATGAAACAGTGTTACATTTATATGAGAGGAAAAAAAGTGGAAACTAGCAAAAAATTGTCAAACTTCAAATACTCTGGGTGCATGTGTTCTATTAATTTTATAATTTTTTAGATTACTTAATTTATTATTTCTAAAAGAACATATGCTCCCAGAGTATAGTAAAGTTTCGAAATGCGAAAGGTCTGCATTTGTTAGAAAGGAGAACCTACAGGTCTGCATTTGTTAGAAAGGAGAACCTACAGGAGGTACAAGGCCAAGATACCGCAATATCCTCAACCTTCGAACCTTCGTTGGAGATTTCGGAAGAAATACAGCATCCTGCAAAAGTATTTTAACAAGACTATGAACACCAACATGATTAATCAAAGGCTTATTATATCATCAGGGGCTTCATTTGTTCAAAAATTATTTACTAATGCGTTTATCTAAACGATTAGAGGTTAAGTGGAAACTGAAGTAATTAGAGGCTCAAATATGCGTTAGTCCAACTCCAATATAAAATATACAGGCTACTTACAGCAAACAGAAGTTTTCCCTTTCGTATCCTCTTGCTCGTTCTTCTTTCAAGTACATCTGATTCTGTCCTACTCGATATCGATGATGTGCATTTATCTATTTAAGCCAGAACCCACATTCAAAACACAGATGTGAGTCTAGACTGAGAAGTAAAAGAAGTCGACGTTGTTTTGGGTAAAAATATAAAATAGTACCGCATGGTTCATCCTGCTGACTCGGTTGACTGGATTCATCAGCACTTCCAGCTCGTTGTCCATAAGAAGTACTTAGATCTTCCTTCCTTTTCAATGCCTACAAATTGGCAACACGTAAGGTTAATCCGGATTGTTGAATTATGAACCTGTAACCCTCACGAAAAAGAATTCAATCTTCAGGCATACCTGTTTTAACGCATCTTGAAACTTTTCCATAGGGTTGCAGCTCCTTTCTTCGAAGCACTGAAAAATATGAGACCATTCATGTAAACAAATAGCGGACTGAGTAACAAATGAATCGAACTAAGGCACCAAAGTTGACAGGCAAAAAGGATAAATAAGGAAATGGGGTCAAAACAAATGCTTTATTCGACAATCCAACAAAACGTGCAAAATTTGAGATGAAAAAAAAAACTCCAAATCTCACTCCAAGGGATGGATCAAGGGCCGGATCAAGTATGGAGATTTGTAACTTAGTCTTCTGCTTTACTGCAGATCTTACTCCGGACCTTACTTTTGGGTCCGAATCATGCAAATCAAATTTTTGTTTCATTCGGGGTCTTACTCCAACTAACATCGAAAAAGATCATGCAACAAAGTTCTGTTCCACACCAGCTCTTGCTCTGGACCTTACTTCAAGGTACGGATCAATCTTATCCAAAATGCGGCTACACGAGCTTTTATGAAGCTTTTTGCTATTTTAGACTTTTACTTTTTCTCATTGAGGGGTTTCAAGGCTTTTTCCTTGTGGGTTCACATCAATCTCTAGCAGGTCTATGTTGTAAAGATTTCAAAATCATAATTCCCAAGTGCCAAGGACTAGGCCACCATACCCTCTTTCTTTGCATGAATAAAGTAGAAAGATACAGTTACGGAAGGAATTTGACAGAACAAAAATACGGCATTAAGACTACAAAGAAGAGCAATGAAGTAGTCAAATGCTTACATTATCGAGCTGTGAAAGATCTCTAGCTGGATCAACCCAAGCACTGAGAAGCAATTCAAAATATTAAGCTCATATTGCAGAAAATTTGGGAATAATTTTAGCCGCTTCAAGTGTGTTTGACATAACAGGTTTGACATAACAGACAATAGCTAAGATACCAACCTGCCATGGTTGCCATAGAACTGTACTAGAACATGACCACATTCGCCTTGACTTCTTGAGTCCGTTATTGAAGATGTTTCTCCGATTATCTGAAAAACAGCAGCACAATTCATCCATCAATTAGCATAAAAGAATGACCAGGATAAGGTACAGATTAGTCTAATGTTTTAGAAGTAGCTTTAGCCCTATAGTTATTTGGGGAGAACGCATTTAGACTTCACGTATGAATTGTGAAATATTAGCAACTACGTTTAGTTCCATGTGGACATGATCTTAGTGGTGCAAACATGGAATAAAATTAATGGAAAGTGAGCTTCGGTTAATATTTCCGTTAATAGAGTATGAAATTGCTTCATCTACAAAACATTAGTGTTTCATGGTTTTTCATACGTGGAGTCTAATTTTGTTCTCGTAAATCATCCCAAAAAAGACCAAATGCACTAACATGCTCCATATAGCAACTACAAATTTTAGAACATACTTCAGCAGGCCACCACATTTGGCAATCTTTTTTAGCCCATACGACATTCCCGGGAGTTGCACAGACACTGCAGCTTTCGTTGACTCTCGCTCCACCAAGCATAGCATCATTTTCCATGGCTATTGTCTCCTCGCTGTCAGTTTCAGATCAGTTATCTTGATTGATGACACACAATAAGGGCAAAATACATCCATGGTCCCTAAACTATAGCGCTAGTAATAGTATAGCCTCTAAACTTCATTGTTTTAAAGTCTTCACACTTACATTTTGTAACATTAAAGCCTAAAACAACAAAAATCCATTTAAAAGGTTATCGAAATAATGACATGGACAAGTTTGTTTGACTGCATCTTTAATGTTAAAGAACATAAAGTTCGAAGTTTTTAGTGTGAAGAAATAAAGTTTAGGGGCTATAATGTTACTCCATCAACGTGATTTACCCTGCATATAATTCTATGGAACCTAGCATTTGCATATGGGCACAGGACAAACCTACTACCACAGCGGTCAAGGATCGTATTTTGAGCGACTGATTCGATTCCTAACACTGGGGTTTTAAGGAAATTGGGCAACTTCTTTGATTTTTTATTCGCAAAGTTGCCACACCGAAGAACCACAGAGAGGGCAGCCAAACTATTTTCCTCATCCTTAGCGTCTTCCACACTAGTCGTAGTAATACTTGAAAAGCCGTGTCTGAAGGATCCTGAGGTTTATTAACAAATGATTATTGTTGTATAAATTTCAAGCTGGTAAGATTGCATTGATAATTGAAGTCTGATAAATCTATCACGATAAATAAAGAAAAAACTCACATTTCAGTCCCTGATCTTTAAATGATACATTACACCCTCGATCAACTATATCTAACAAATTAAGACTTGATCTTCTAAGTGGATACATTAAATCTGTGATCAATTATTTTTTAACACATTAAGCCCCTCATGGACAGTCCAATAAGTGTGTGATTCGAACTCCGTTTAGAGCGCATGAAATTACAAGCATGTCACTGGAACACGTTACCAGACACAAATCGCCACACCGGATACTTTTTTCTAACTACATCAACACCAAACTAACTTTACCCAAAACCCGAAAACAAAACAATCAAACTCATTCAATTTAACTTACTTTAGGGAACAAGGACATGTTGGCATCCACATGAACTAAACGGAGTCTAAATCACGCATATAGTTGAGCCGTCCAATAGAGTTTTAATGTGTTCAAAAACAATTGATCAATATCCTAATGTATCCGTTTCAGATAAAATGTTTGATGTGTACTGATCAAGAGTTTAAGATATCCATTTTAGATACCATGATGAGCTAAATTAGCAGCAAGGTAAGCCTTCAAAGCTAAAACCACCTGGGACGAACACATGTTCTTATCAAAACACAAAATCAACACAGGCAACCATATTCCTCCAATCATCAATCTATAATGTGCATCCAATTCAAACAACAATATGAACTATCAACTACAAGCTCAAAACATGAAATCCTCAATTCAATTAACAAACCCTGAAACTCCCATACACATAAAAACAAAAACTTGACAAACTCTAATTCACAGAAATACAAATTCCAGCTGATACATGTCACTAAACCGATTGAACTAAAAGCTCGAGCTGATTGTTAAGGCTCAGTAATGGTTTATGTTATTACTCTAACACATTTTCTTATCGAAACCCATGAAACACAAAATCATCAGAAATTAAAGAACTTTTTCAACACAAATTGCAATCACATTACTCTTTTTTCTCATTCAGCAATCATCACTCCACAAATGTGCATCCAATCCAAAACCCATATGAATTGTCACTCACAAAGTCAAAAACAAGGTACCCCCAATTGAACTAACAAACCCTAAAACCCCCAAACACAATAAAAATCCAATCTTTACAAACTATAATCCACAAAACACAAATTCCAACCTCAAAATCTCAAATTAAGAACAAAACAAACAAAATCAGAAACTCCAAACTGAAAATACCTGAGCTGGAGATAGAAGTGTTAGAAAAAAAGGAGGAAAAATCAGAGCGGCGTTTAGGAGCAGGGCTTCTAGGCTGCTTAGAGAAAGGTGGTACATTGTCAATGGAGTTGTTCAATTTCTTCTTACTTGCCATTGATTTTTTGGCCATTGCTGTGGATTTTAGGGATTGGAGATGAGAAAGGGAGAAGGGAATCAGAAATTGTAAATGGGTATGAAATCATGGCCTCTTTTGATCCCTTTTTTCTTGGCTTCTTTAGTATTTTACTTGTTCTAAGCTTATAAAATTATGTATTTTTCTATTTATTTTGGAGGTAATGAAATTGCTTTTAAGTTGGTTGGAGTTTGTTAGGTGGTAGTCGGGCGGTTTCAGAATTTCGTTCCATTGATTGAGAGACGAGATGAGGATAAATTCGATTTTGACTGTTTAGATGTGTTGAAGATGTTCAATCGATCAAATCAAATCAAATTCTTGGTTTTAAATGTTTAAACTAAGTATTGCTAGATTAGATAGTTTTCGTTTAGAATACTAAATGATGATATCAAGATCTTGGTCTAAACTCATTAAATTCATGTGGAAATATAAATGATTAGGAAGAAATCTATTTAGGAGTTGATCGGTTCAAACGTGCGTAAGCGACTCAGTTGGGCACATGTTGTCAGATTCAGAACTTATTACTGGCCACCGCCACAAATGTAGCGTACCCGACTTATCAATCACTTCGACCAACCTTATTTGGACGTCGTCATTCGATTCACATGTTCACCCGGCGACATCTTCTCTATTTATGACGCACAATAATAAATGTTAAGTAAACACATGCTCTCTCGACATTTTTACCATTCGCATCATCATTCCATGTCTCTTACGACTTTTTGTTGGAGTATCCTTAAGGTCCAAGCCCACCATTTATTCAAGAGGAGCACAATATTGTAGTCCATTTCCTCGACTCAACCCAAATTCAAAACCCATTTGTATCCAAAATTGGTTTACTCCTAATATTTGATTGTATGAACAAATAGCCAATAGATACTTTTTTTTTTGAAGAAATAGCCAATAGATACTTGATAACATGTTTACTTTTGCTGACATGATACTTGATCTACTTGTATTTATATAACTTCAATTTTTAACTTGGATTAATACATCAACAATTCCTCTTATTTGGTCCAAAAAGAAATTTTTAAAATTTATAAAATGTTTTCTTAGTTCCTAAACTTGCTTAAAGTTATATACTAGCCATTTGAATTTGTTTAAAGTAACATTTTCACCTTTTAAAGTTACACATATTGTTACGTTTTCGTCTCTTTTTTTTCAAGAAAGCTATATTTTCCTTTGAACTTTGATAAATTAATACAATTTATACTTAAAAGTTTAATTATACCTCTTTAAACAAATTAAATTCACTAATGAGACACTTATTGTCAAATATATTTTTTTTCATAAAAAAATAATTTTAATGTTATTGACATCTTAATATTTACTTTTTACTCAAAACTATCATGAGACATGTTTAAATAATAATGATTACCAAACAAATTTAATCAAATTTATTCTCAATAACAACATAAACTGCATATTATTTTTTAACAAAAAATATCACATCCCCTAATTTATTTCTTTTACTGTGCAAAATCTCTTAATTTTTTACTTTTATCTACCTTGGACAAAAGGTAATATTATAACTCTTAGCACCACTACACTTGTACAAAGGAGGACTATTATCCCCAGGATAAATATGGGCTAACCCACATAGGTCCTTAAACCTTTGACTATATTCATTAAACCCGCAATATTTCGGGTCTTTTATCGTGTCACACGGGTTATAACACCCGACATAATTTCCATTTGGGTTTGTAGCCACCAACGAAGCCGGACAAACATTACTAATATCTGCAATACAGTCCACAACCGGGCACGCTCCGGATCCTCCTGCAACCAACGACCCGCCATTCGGCTGAATGCGGACCCCAATATTATGGCCATGGATCAAGCTGACTTCATACTGGACCACATTGTTCTGGATATCAAAATTGAGTAGGGTAACCGGGTAAGTAGGGAGCGGACCCTGGCATTCAGTCTCACCCGACCCACAATCCCCGGTTTCACAGGACACATATCCGGTTAGATTTGTAACGCATTTGGTTCTTAACCATATAGAGCCAGTCCACGGGTCGGACATTGAGAAAATTTCGAGTGTATCAGGCCCGACTTCCGGATCCAAATCACCATCCGATGGGCTTGCGGATAACCATAAGGTTTGTAGGCAATTATTTTCGAAGTTGAACGTTAAATCAGGATTTGCATATCCCCCTAAAAAACAAAGAGAAGTTCAATTAATTAAAGATTTAATTAATCTAAATTGAAGCATAATAAAAAAAAAATACAATAATAGTTCATTAAGTATCGTTAATTAATTAACCTGTAATTATTATGAAATGAAGAATCAGATTGAAGAGTAGAGAAATGGCAGCCATTGATGAATATTTTTTTTCTGCATGATGATTGAAGAAGAAGGTGAAATGATTATAAAGAGGATGAGGATCTAATTGATTGAATTTGAAAAAGGAAAATCTAAAAAGAAAATATTCCAAATAAAGAAAAGGTTTTAATTTTTAGTCCAAAATCCAAATGTGAAGTGTTTTTAGTTTCTAGTGAAAAGGTGTCATCCTCACAATTTTTTTAAAGTTCATAAATTTTTTCATAATGACGCGTAATTGAGCATAGCTGAACTAAAAATGAAAGATAAGATCAGGCAAAACGAATGCCAATTTAATACGTTCCATTTATACAGAGTAAAATACACGTGTAGATCTTTTTATGTTAATATTTCTTTATCTGAAATTTCAAACGAAAAATATTTTCAATCCTCTTGTAGCCAAGTTTAGCAAGTATAAAGTAACTACAATTAAAGC
Source organism: Euphorbia peplus (assembly GCA_028411795.1). NCBI lineage: Eukaryota > Viridiplantae > Streptophyta > Magnoliopsida > Malpighiales > Euphorbiaceae > Euphorbia > Euphorbia peplus. The sequence goes on from CP110841.1 coordinate 35,566,929, forward strand.
ATTTTATGAGAAGAATCACCATCAAAATAAAATGTCTCAAAATGTAACTTAAAATTAAAATAATATGATTGAAATGAAATCCAACTTTCTTGAACAATACTTAAATTGATAAAAGTGTGACACTTATACTTAAATGTTAACATCACACTTATATATACTTAGGCCGTCCGAGGAGTGTCTATACTGCAATCAGAACAAAAAAAAACTTCTTAACTAAAACAATTGTGCAATTTTGTTTAACGTATGCAAACTATGTTTAATTTATTTGAGTTGCTTCATTGATATTTGTTGTTTAAATGTAAATGTTGGCTTAACTTCAGGGATATAAAAATATAAAAATATAAATTTGAATAATTCTCAAAATGATCCTCGAAAGTCTAATATGTTTGACTAGCACTTAACGCTTTTCATAATATTAGTCCAGTGTTATAAAACAACATTACATTATCTCCACAACAAGCTATAGTGAAGTTCAAATACCTCGAAATTTTAAAATTTCATTTTTGTATACATATTAAGGATTTTTTATATGGTTATTATACAAAGTAACTATTACTTTGTCTATTTTCACTATTAGATTTGTAGCATGAAACTTTGAAGACAACGCAATATATGATTACTTCAAAATAACCATAGAAAACACTTACATATTAATCCCGAAATGACTTTTATTTAAAATTATAAAGTCCACTATATTTTTTATTCTAATTACTTTCTAATACATGGAAAACAATGATAAGGTTAATTTCATATTAGTATTCTGTGATTTCAGATTTTTGCAAATAAGTCCTTATAGTTCTTTTTAACAAAAAAAAGAAGATCGTGAAATGTATTGTTTATAGAATCAAAGGAATTATCGATTTTGTTAACGCGAACAAAAATGCATTTGCATTTGTCCACTTCATCAGAATTGACTATTTCCTTCATTCTATAAATAATGCATTTCACAGTTCTCTTTTTGTTAAAACCAAACCACAATAAATTTGCAAAAACCTGAAAACAATACGAAATTAACCCATTAATCATCCAATTAGGGGCAGAAAGTAACAACATAATTAATCCCAGTGTTGCAAGTAAAGGTGCTGCTTTGATCATCATGGGCATAGCTATAGGCACTTGGGCACTGATTTTTGAAAATCATTGAATAATTTGTGGGTTTACAAGCTCCTCTAGGCTCATAACTCTCTGTGCAGCAATATTGTGGCTGCTTGAATTCATCACAAGCACTCTTGCATGCCAACACATTATTATTAGGCCCTTTAACGGCTAATTCAGCCGGACAAACACTTTTCATCCCTTTGCAACTTACCGCATTGCATCTAACCCCGGTCCCACCCTGCGGGGCAACCCCGACCGCAATGTTATACCCGTTGACAAGACTAATGTCGTACGTGTCTTGTCCGCTTCCTCCGAAGGTGAATTCTATCTGGGTAAGTGGCGATATTCCGCCCTTCCCGTTGCATGCTACTTGTCCTGAAGCACAATCTCCAAATGAGCATCTAAAACTACCCGAGTTGGTGTTGCATTGCGTTCGGCCCCAAAATAGGCCGCTAAATGAGGGTGGAACGTTGACCACATCGGTTCCTCCTCCTGGTGCCAGGTAAAAGCCGGTTTTTGATAACGGAGGGCTATTGTAGTTGTTTAGAGTTGCTGGCCATACGGGTTCTTGACAATTGTTTTTGAATGTCACGGTTGCTGAATCGATTCCTACAAAAAATGTAAATTAGATTATAGACCGCTATTAACATACCACACACATGTAAAACGGATGGATGTAGAGTGTTTTAGCGGGTAATATAAATTCAAATACGATAATACAATTATAAAAATAACCAAAATAACACAGTTTATATCAGTTTATGTATATAATTAAATAAGTTAAATAAAACAAAAATAATATGATATATACCATTAAAGAAGGCGAAGACTATGGCAATGAACAACAAATCCATGGTTGAGTATGCTCAATTTGATTAAATGTGAATTCATGTTGTTAGGGAAGAGGGGTATATATAGGAGGAATTTTAGTTTTTATGGCAAATTACAATATAAATAAATAAATCTAATTTGCATACAAGTAAGATACTTGTGGTTTGAAATTTCAAAATGCTAAATTTATATATTTTCACTAAAATCACCCATAATTTACTTATCTAAAATAATTTCATTTTTTTTTATCACATTTGTACCCTTTTCTTTATATAAAATGTAAAGATTAGGGGGTTCAAATAAAAATAGTTTATTATTTTTTTATTAAATCAAATAAAAATAGTTTAAAACCAAAATCATAGCTACATTATTTTTTTAAGTTAGTAGCGAATCATTGCAAGAAAAGAAAATATGTTTTGCAATTTACATTTTTTATTTATAAATAGTTAATCTCTTGCTAAGCAATTTAAAAAGAGGAAAAAGGTAAATAAAAAAAAGTGTAGACTATAGTTACTTTGTTTTTCCTTTACTTTGTTTATATTTTGTCCTATTTACCATTAGATTAGGTTTTAACCTATAATCTAATGGTGGATAAAACAAAGTAATAGTTATTTTGTGAAAAACAAAGTAACCATCGAATTTTCTTAAAAAAAAAAAAGTATTTGTTACGAATTATGAACAATTTACAAATAAATGAATATATTTTATGTTAACTTTAATGGCATAGTATATTATATTTGATGATATGTCACATTAATTTGTTGAATTTGATTATGTGATGCATTTAATTTTAATGATATTTAGTTTGATTTATTGAGTTATCGTTGTTGACTTGAAGATGTGAAAAATTATGTTAATTGAATAATTTAATGGAAAACATCAATTTTATTTTATATTTTTCTTTTTTTGAAAATAAAAGTTTGGGGGTAACACGAGTACATTTCAAGAGGACATCTATCTTAGTACTGCTCTTGTCTACACATATTTAACTTCGAAGTTTAGGCATTAATACTGGAATGATCACACCCAATTTTAGAGTGGTGCTCACATGCTCAATAATTAACTAAATACAATTTGGTCAATCACCATTAGATCAAAATCTAAAGGTAGAGATTATAACCCTTAGATTTTGATCTAACGGTGATTGACCAAATTGTATTTGATCAATCATTGACTATGTGAGTACAACTGCCCAATTTTATATGTTTCTGAAAAATTTATTTCTATATTTATTGCAAAAACCGTATACTAGAAAATTTGAAGATATGGGCCATAGGCTTAGTGGTTTCCTCAATAGAAATTCATGGAGCAACCCCTACTTTGTCCTTATTAATCAAAGCCCATTTGAACTGTGAAAAATAGGGTGCAGAAATTGCCACGTCATGGATAAAATTGATGTTTGCAAAGGTAGACGACGAAGAAGACCTTGACCAAAACACAACCAACCATAATTTCTTAAGTCCTAGTTCATCTTCAATTTCAATCCTAAGAGCATCCTTTTTTAAGTTGCCTTTTTGACACCATTTTTCCAATTACTTTTTAATATATATATATAGGTGGTATAATTTAATTTGGATTTAGATATATGATTCTTCAAGTTGATGCGAAGTCGATACGTAAAATCGTGGGTTGAGTTAGAGTTACCATGTTAATCCAAAATAATACGGAAATTTAAATCATCGATATTACTTCATCGAAATTTAAGTCGATACGATATCGAGCATTTGAAAATAGTATCAAGTATTTCTATATTTTTAAGAGTTGATATTAATGTATGCACATGTATATAGTTTGGTAAAAAAAAAAAGAAGACATGAACTCAAATAGGTTATCACAATTGTGACACAAAAGTTTTGAGTCGAGTTAAGATATCGAGACAGTATTTTGACACTAACCAAAAATTGATATAACATGAACACAACTCAACACGAAATTGTCGAATTAGTAGTTAAAGCTGGAAGATATCAATCAATTGTATGCTTTTACCTAAGATCAAGTTCTTTATAATTTATCAATAGTTAATTTCAGTTCAATAATTTTACTTCAATAAATATACTTCAATTCAATTTAATAATTACACCCTTAGATCATATCATGAATACGAATAGATTGATCATAGAAATATAATATCTGGCCTTTTTCTGCAAGATTAAATTAGCTAGATATTTTATTGTACTTTCCACAAAATTAATTGATAATATATATGAATTGATTTTGATGATGAATCGTTGTCCCATTGAGTTGATATAAGTCGTCTATTGCGTTTCTCCACATATATATTTCTCCCGAGTCAAGCTCGTGTAAACCAAGTTTCAAGTTAGAGAAATTACTGCTTAGATTAATTTATATTAGACGGTTCATAATTAAGAAATTTCAACAATGCATTATTTTCTTGAAGGAAATATAAAATAATGAAGAAAAACCAACAGCAGTATGAGTCAAATCATATGAATTTTTTCCTACTAATACATAGAGTTTCAATCAGGGACATTTCAGTCATCTGCATATCGTTAGAAGGGATCGATTGAACCAATTGGTTGTAGTCTAATTGGTACACCCACCAATGTGTGAGTGAAGAGACCATGGTTCGAATTCTGCTCCTTAGAATTTATCAAAAAGAAGGGATCATTAAACTAAAAACTTAAATTAATAATGATAGTAGCAGAATTAAGGTCCAACGACATTTTATATATTAATTTTAGAACATGCATAATATATAGATTCATCCTAGCATGTGCTTTTAGATCTGCCAAATAATATAGTTGATAGGACTCAAACTTGATAGCTTGATCACATAAGCTTTGATATGTGAAACTTTCTCATTATATTGTTTTTGTTTTTAGATATGTGAAAAAACCGATTGAATTAAAAGCTCGAACTAATAGTTAAAACATAATGGTATTCTTTGTATTAAATCTCTATAAATTCCTTTTTTGGTTATACATTACATATATGTTAGAGAAGAATTGACAAGTCTTAACTATTAGCTCAAGTTTTTTGTTCAATCAGTTAAGTAACATGATATCAGAGCCTCTGTGATCTAGATGTCCTAAGTTTGATTCCTGACAACTGCAATATGTTGAATTAAAAACACATGGTGGTTGGACTTGTGCTACGCACACTTCAAGTCTAAGTGACATTCGCGTGAAGGGTTGTGGCGAAGATTAATATAAAATATGTTGCTAGCCTTAACTATCAGCTCGATCTTTTAGTTCAATCAGTTTAATAACATGATACCATCAGAGTCTCTACAATCGAAAAGTTACAAGTTCGATTCATGGCAAGCTCAATATTTTGAATTAAAACACATGATGTAGTTGAACATGTGTTGTGCACGCTTTAAACTCTATGAACATTCACGCGAGGGCGTGTGTTCAAAAATAATATAAATTATCAGGTCAAATTTTTAGTTTAATCAATTAAGTAACAAAACATAATTAGTTTTTCATATTGATTAAATTCTTTTATCTTACATATGGATAAAATGGGTAGCATATTTTTTAATCGAGTATGATTTCATATTTAACTCTCTCATAAAGATTCATTATTTTATTTTTCTTGTAACAGTAAGGTTTCGTTATTTATATACGATGATTGATACCAATCGTTGGTTTGCACAGTGGTAGTATGAGGTTGTGCTTGGTAGGGAGGTCTGCGGATCGGTCCCCCACAACCGCGACTGGGAGGGGTTTAAATACACTACAAGAAAACGCACTTTTAGTGGGGAAATTTTTCGCCACTAAATCTTTAAATTTCGCCACTAAAATAATTTTGTGACAAAATTTATTTCGCCACTAGGTCACCACTATAGCCGCGTCATTAAAAGCAATTGTGGCAAATTTTGATTTTGCCACAATTGCAACAATTTTGTGGCGAGATATATGTTCTTCACAAATGGTGTTTCTCTTTTGTGACGAAGATTATTTCGCCACAGTTGCAGTAATTTTTTGTGCCAAAACTATTCGCCACAAATATGAATTGTTTTTGTTGGGAAAGAGTTTCCACACTAATTATATGGATGTATTTGTGTGAAAATTTTCTCCACTAATTTGTCTTTTGTACTGTGGGAAAGGCTGAAACCGCCACAAATGCAAACTTTTTTTGTTGGGAAGTTTTCTCCACTAATTCTTGTAATATTTTGTGGAGATAATAATATTTCATCACAAACAATATATATAATTTTGTAAGGAATTGAATACATGACAACAATATTTTTTTTCAAATTTTCAAATACCATTTATTATTATCATTATTATTATTTTGATTATTTTACTTAGGTACTATTAACAATTTCAGAAAAGTAATCTCAATAATTTAAATAGGAAATTAACATAAATTTATAAAACCAGTAATTATTATTAATAATAAAGATTCAAAACTATCACATGACAAAAGATTGAATACAGCTACAAAATGGCCAAGAAACTATCCAATTCGACCAAGTTAAAAATATACGGACAATTGCAAAATACTATGAATACTATGTCCCATATCAACGTAGTAGCTTTGATTGTCGGCTACAATTAACGAAAGTCCTGAAAAAATCGATAGAGAACAACATTTTCTTAAGTTCATACTATAATCTAAATATAACAATTATTTATAATTCAATAGAAGCAATGAGTTTACTGTATGATGCTAATATTGTATATTTATAACACATTAAGGAATTAAAAAAATATAGAATAAGCTGACCTTCACTTTGTTCATTAATTTCACTTTCGAATCAATATCAATATCAGCCCAATCTTTAAAGTTAAGTGGCAAGTATCGTTTGACCAAATAGCTCGTCTCAGTAATAAACTGTTGAGCGTTGTCTCTAACAGCTCGCCGAAAACATGGAGGTATATCGACAATAATTGGTCCCTTCTTTTTGTCTCGCACTTTCTTCCATTTAGCACCACATGTGTTTCCGCGTGTACGAATTTTCACTATTAAACATAATTGACCATAAGAGCAAGATATGTTTAGACTTTAAAAAGAAACATCATTGTCATATGAAGTCTAAATGATATATGGACAGCTAACACGAATTAGCAGAAGGCATCATTACTTAAATAAGAATTATGATAACACCAGCAACAAAAAATCACAGTTGGCAAAGAAACAGCCAAAGGATAATGCATTATGACAAAATGAAACACTCAACTGAAAACCAACACTAACTTTAACAGCAACACTAAAGCACAAAAGATTTGACAAACATCTTAATTTGTAAAAAACAGAGAACTAAGACCATATAAAAGGGATACGGGGCATCTCTTCCCATACTAAACTTATTGTTTCGATTAATATTGTACCTGGAATCACCTCCACTGATTCAACATTAGCAGACTCCATTTAGAAAATCAATTTCAAATGATAGTGACCTGCAATATTAAAGAGATATTAAAGAACCGTACACTTGCAACATGATAAAAGAAAAATTTATATGAGAACATTAATCATTTATTTAAGGTTTTTCAATACAGACTAGAGATTAGGGAATGTTTACAAGATCGAAGTTAGGAGAAATCAACAACATGATAAAAGCAAAACAAATCAGAATGTATATGATTTAGAGACATGTAAGAACACAAATATCAATAAAAGCTAAAATAGATTAGAATCTATCGAGTAGACTATCTATTTCCCAAATATACTAAACAACGATAAAACATAACTCACACAATAAGACATAACAGAGAATACAAAACTGACACCTAGAACCTGCTTAGGTAATCTCCCTTTTAAACATCTAATAGTCGTGACAAAATACAACACCGTTGGCTGAATACCAAATCTAGAAACTAGTTAACTGTTAGCCCAGCTACTGCCAATATGTATAACAATACTAGCAACAAAGCCAGAACAAAATACTTGGCGGGTCAATAGACATTTCGATACCGATCCCATCTTGATGGTTATTTCCATACAGATCCCATCTTGATGCCAAATTAGTTACAACTTCTGAATATATGTGATAACCGATGGAAATTTCCATCAGTAGTTCTGTTTAGCTTAATAAAACAGACAGCAAAGTTTCAGATATTCAAAAACAAATCCATTGAATTACTAGCAGAAAAGAGAGAGGTAATATAGAACGAAATTATTATTCAAATCAGAAAAGAGAACGTCGATTTCAAGCCAGCAACATATACATTCAGAATCAAAATCCCCGAGAGCAGTTGGAAGTTCAAATAGGCAAAATATAACAGAAACTAATATAATCACAGTTCAAATCAGAAAAGAGAACATCTATTTTGCAGAGATGTGAAGCAAGTTCATAGTAGAGAATCCAACAACTTAGAAGAATGAATTGTAATTTAGGGATTCAGTATATAAACTGTCGATATACCTAGAGACGAGTTTACTGATTCACCTTTTGCGAAGTCGACAATAAATATATGAACTGTAATTCACTAAACCATCGAACTGTATGAGTTTAGGGATTCACCTTTTGCGAAATCGACAATCAATCGGAAGATACAATGAGTTTAGGGATTCACCTTTTTCTAACCCATGGAAATCGCAAAGAGAAGATAAGAATTAAGGATTTGATATGTTGAGATTAGGGGTCTGCGCCAAGTACTTTGTAAATTTCACTCTCTTTTCATCCAATTGCCGCTCAAGTACTTTGTAAATTTAGCAATAATCAAATCGAACAGATTACACAGTGACACAACGCCTTTTAGAGGACAATTGTCAGATTCCTGCAAGTGTGACATAACAAAGATAAGCGAGACATAAAACATAGTGCAAGAAATTTTAACGAATGAGAAAAAGGCACGGTCTTTACAATCACAGCTTTCTTGAGTAAACTAATGAATTGTGTACTTCGTAATCAATTTTGAACATATCAACATGGATAATCTTACAATCCCATCACTTGATGATCTCTTTAAATAAGCATTTCCTCTAACAAGAAAAATGAACTTTTACTAATGAAATTTATACCATTTGCCCCCAAAAGATACAAATGATCATACAAAGAGACCTGAATTATTCAAAGAGTATACCAATTTGTATAGTGGAAACTAGAAAAAGAGGACTAAGAAGCAAACGTCTCCTCCACACTCCGCATAAATTAAACAGCATATCTTGAACATCACAAGTATTTACAGCTGAAATCCATCAATTAAACACTACAACCCTTCCCCTAAGCATTCTTATTAGTCATTAAGTCATTCAACATGAACGCAACTTCAAAAAACGAACTAAAGAACGGAGAAAATTACAGAAGAAAATCATACCTGACCCAAATAGTTGACAAGAATGTTAGCACCAAGGGACTAACCAACAGCATATAAATTAGCATTGGGGTATCTAGTTTTTACAAGATCCACAACTTGACTCATATCTCCTAGAAATGAAGCCGAATAGAACTGCATTATATCAGTAGGTTTGAAATAAATCGAATTCAGATTTCCAGATTCATCTCCAAACATGAAAGCAATCCAAATCACTAAACATCAAAGATACCTGAGGAGTAAATAACAGGACTATCTCCACAAACTCTGCTACTGAAACGAGGACGCGCCAACCTTTACTTTTAGCTCTAACTAACATATGCCTCACATATGAATCCTCACTTCCTCCAGTCAACCCAGGCTACAACATTCAAGCTGTAAATTCAATTCAAATCGAAAGCAATTAATCAAACTCCGAATCAGAAACAGTAACAACTCACCATTAAAATAAGCACCGGAGTCTCCGGCGCTTGCCGGCGGGAATCGCCGGAAATCCAATCGAGAGCAACAACGCCACCGTCTTTGGTAATGAAACACTCTCGTTTATATCGTACAACGGGAGCCATTCCGAAGAAGGAAGCAAAAATAGTCTCCACGTGGCGGTTTTTGCCGACGAGGAAGAATGGAGAGTACGGACGATCTAAGGTCTTGAATGCCGGTAAAAAGTCATCGCCGATGGCCTGAGTAGCGAAACGGACGGCGGAGCTACGGCGGAGACGGGAGAGGTGAGGGAGGGAAATGAGAGCGGGAATGGAGCAAATGGAAGCTCGACCATATTCGTTTAGAGAAGAGAGGGCAGAATGCTTGAGTAGAGAATAGGGTTTTCCACTTTTCTTTTAGCGCTAAGTGAAATATTTCAATTTTTTTTCATTTCATTTAGCGCCTTTTAGGGATTCAGTGGAGAATAAATTAAATTCTCCACTAACACCTCCTAGTGTCTTTTGCGGCAAATTATATGTTTCCCCACTGAAAACGTGATGTTATGTGGGGGAATCATGATTTCGCCACTATACATTTACCTTATGTGACGAAATACAATATTTCCACAATTGCATAGAATTTAGTGACAAATGTATTTTCCCCACTTGGATTTCTCCACAGAAAGTCTAGTTTCTTGTAGTGATACCATAATCCTTGGACCCGTCCTGAATCCGGATTAGTCGGCCCAATGTGATTCGAAAACCGGATGGAAAACCAAAAAATATACGATGATTGATTAAGGATTTAAAGTTAAAAATAATAAAATGTCTTAATCAACAAAACAAAAATACTCAATGATTTCCTCTTCTTGATGCTTCTTACCTTCTAGACAATCTTGAAACATGCAAATTACTTCTCATAATAAATAAAAAAAGATGCAAATGATTCAACAGTATCCAAAATTAAAAAAAGAAAAGACAACAGAAAAGAATAAAAATAAAATATATCAACTGTACTGTATGTAACCATTAAATTAGATCACCAAGAAAAAAAAACATGCTTATAATGTCATAATAACATAATATTATTAATTATTATTCGGAGCAACATTACGATCTTAAAAATTCATATGTTCATTTCTAGAATTTTGTATAATCCAGAAATGACTTTTATTCTCTACCTAAAGAAATTTATTCAATAACTGATAAATGACATTCAATCGAGCCAAAACACCATCTTAAACAACTTTTGCTACCGTAATTCTTTTATTTATTGATTATAAGGTTATAACTATATGTTATAAAATTATAATTGATCATGGGCAGAAAGTGATAGCGTAGTTAGCTCCACCAGTGCAAGAAAATGTGCTGCTTGGATCATCATAAGCATAGCTATAAGCTTGTGGGCATTGATTCTTGAAAATCGTCGAATAATTCGTCGGTTTGCAAGTTTCAGGCGAATTGAACTCCCCCGTGCAACAGTATTGCGGCTGATTCAGAGCCGCACATGCACTTTTGCAAGCAATCACACCGTTAGGTCCCGTGACTTGCAACTCTGGTGGGCAAACAGAGTTAACATTCGCTGCGCAACTAGACGTAATGCAAGTGTCACCAGAGCCGCCTTGTGGAGAAACAGAAACCGGAACGTTGAACCCATCTACGAGGCTTACGTCGTAGAAGTCTTGTCCATTATTTTCAGCCAAAGTGAATTCTATGAGGGTGACTGGTGGATTTCCACCCGCTCCGTTACATGTTACTTGTCCCGAACCACATTCTCCCGCTAAGCAAGTGAACCTGCCAGAGGAGTCAGTGGAGCATTGCGTTCGGCCCCAAAACCGGCCGGTGAATGGGGCTGGAACATCGACTGTTCGGCTTGCTCCCGTGGCTAACACGAAGCCAGTGGTTGAGAGCTGAGGCCTACCGCCACCGGTTAGAGTTGCTGGCCAGACAGTGTAGGAACATTTGTTTGTAAAACTTATTGCTGCCGGATGAACTCCTGCAATAAATAGAATTTTATTAAAATGTATGTGTTGGTATAGAGATTATATAATTTGAATAGAAAAATACTATCAAGAAATAATAAAATCTTTTTCTTATTATTAAAGAAAAATTAAAATCTTGTTAAAGGTATAAAATATCTAAACTATACATGAATCGTAGGAGGTTCCAAAATATTTTTTTTCTTTAATGAAATAAAAGGTTCCGAAAGTTATATCCATTAGCATTCCTTAAGTATCACTTTATTTTAGTAATTAATATACTTGAAATCGCTCAACATATTTCATTATTGTAAATGAAGATCAAATTGCCCATCGTCTAAGTGATTAATCATGGTTAGTTCTTGAAGGTCCTCGTATGTTGAACTAGCTTGCGTATAATTCCCATTATTATACACTGCATTTTAAGTGATGTTTCTCTCATTCTCAATCAAAATCTATTGGACATGCTCGAACATTTGGAATATAAAAACAAAAAGAGGAAAATCAAAATGACAGTAAAATAGAAACTATTTTCTTGTACTTAAATTGATCTTTTTTAAAATGTAAGGTCCTAGTATATGGACTAGCTCATAAGTCCTTTTACTATACACTAAGTAATGTTTCTCTCATTCAATCAAAATCTATTGCATACTCAAACATTTGGTATATATTAAAAAAAAAACGACACTAAAGCCGAAACTATTTTCTTGTACTTAAATTGATTTTTAAAATGAAATGAAGTCATATAAAAGAAAAACTAATTATAGAAAGGATTACCATAAAAGAGGAATGTGAAGGTAATAGCAAATAACCCTAAACCCATGGCAGAAACTCAAATTATAATGCTTGATCTTTTTGAAGTTTAAATGTGAGTTCTTAAGAAGGGATTTACACATATTTATACACATAAATAATGAGGATTTGATTATTGAATTTTCCTTTTCTTGACTTTAATTCTTAAATTCTCAAATTCATAATAATTAAGGTAAGAAAATGAAAAACGTAAACATTTTGCTCACGTAAAAGCAAATTTAACTCAGCGAGTTGAACTTCTTTCAAAAAAAAAAAAAAACTGAGCCAATTAAACTATATATATGGGTTAATTAGAGTTTTATTTAGTCTGGTTAGACTAGATTTTACATTGAAACACGTATAACTACGTAGGATAACTTTTCAGTTTTATGTTTGATGGTGTTCTTCTCATTACTTTTCTAATTATAATTTTTTATGAGTGGAAATTAATAAAATTATATAGAAAAATCTACTTAATTTAAATTGGATTTCATTAATGGATATAGGGAAATTTATGATGAAATTCTCTTAAAGTTGTTATTTAGAAAGCAAAATTAAAAGGATTAAACACTTAATTGCCCCTTGTGGTATTCAAAATTTTATTTTTTGCCCCTTGTGGTATGATTTGGTGACATTTGCTCCTTGTGGTATCCAATTTGGTGGCATTTGCCCCCAGATGGATGAAAAATGAAAAAATTTAGTTTCTCGATCAGTTCAATTATCATATTTTCATAGATTCATGCCATCAAATTTGCTAAATTTACAATTTGAAATGACATTATGTAATAGAAGTTATCTAATTTTCATGCATCATGGGGCAAAAATGACAAAATTGGATACCATAGGGGGCAAATGTTACCAAATCATACCACAGAGGGCAAAAGCTACAATTTTGGATACCACAGGGAGCAAATAGATGTTTAATCCAAATTAAAACAAAGAAAAGCTTTTTAGAATGGTGGAATTAAACTTATGATTTAAAGCGGGTTTTTTTTTTATGACTTAACAAGAATTCATTTAAGTTCGGTTCACTAATTCTCAATAATATTATTTCAACAAATGCATTTCAATTCACTAATGTTCAGTCATAAAAATTTGATCCTAACTTTAAACCAACTCAACTATTTAAAATATTAAAACAACACTAAATAAATATAATCAATGTTAAAAGATCGTTGGACCCTAAATTATTGATACTCGGATAGGCCTCTACTCATACATCGACTACTTGATAAACTTATAAAATGTCCGATTAATTATTTATCGGAATTATTTTTTATTATGTCACGTAAACTTAGAGTATTAGTTAATTTGGAGAAGTAATAATTTTTCATAATTCCATAACCAATCAATTCTTTCCTGTAGCTTGTTTATCATTTTTCTTAATAAGCCAAGATGAAAAATCTCCATCAAAAATTTGGGAATGAAAAACGGCCGAGGCTCTATTGAAAATTCTATAAAGACCACGTGAAGTCTCATTGAATTTCAATCCAAAGGCTACACGTACATATACACATCGAGACCTCTACTTAAATAAATACTTGAGAGCCATCTTGAATTTTACTAAATCATTTTTTTTTCTTTGTTTTTAGGCACATTTCAAAGCAAAGGACTAGATGGTTACGTGTATATATACTTCATTTTATATGATATTTTTATTTGGTGAGGAGGAAGTGCTAAGCCATGAGAAACAAAAACGAAAACAACGGAAACAAAAAAAGGAAAGAAAAAGAAAGAAGAAAAACACAAAACAAAACTACGACGAATAGAGCATGGAGTACTAATTCCACACTTATCCGCAAGAAGAGTATTCTGGAGGCCTTCAGGGACCTATCACTCTTGTGATAACCCAAAGAAAGAGATCTCGAGAAGTTCGCCAACAAATCCGCCACCTTATTCCTTTCTCGGAAGAATTTTTATTAGACATAAATAAAAACTATTTGTTATATGGTCATTTAAAATAAACAATTAGCATTTTAGTGTTTACTGCATTTAAAAAGGAGTATGAAGTTGTGAGTCGAATCCCACAATCGATAAAAGTAAATTTTTCAAAAAAATGAAATAAAATTCAATTAACATCTACAATATATTAAGGGTAATTTCCTAAAAAAACTTCTGTGTTTATCAATTTTGACAAAATAGTGTCTGTGTTTATTTTTTGACAAAACAAGGATTGTGTTTAGCGCCGTTACCCAAAAAGTGAAAAAATCACTAACGGTGCTAAGTTTGATGACGTGGCACGGGGTAATTTGAGTCCTAATTTATTATTTATGATATAAAAAACTCATTTTCACACTTTAAAGTTGTAAACACGTGATTTTTTTAATAATTTACAAATAAATTTAGACAAAATCATCTTGCCACATCATCACATTTAACACCGTTAGTGATTTTTCCACTCTGTGAATAACAGACTTAAACACAATCCTTATTTTGTCAAAAAAATAAACACACACACCATTTGGACAAAATTGATAAACACAGAGGTTTTTTTAGTAAATTACCCATATATTAACTATAATAACAAACAACTAATAACATGTAGTGAATAATCCCGATTAGGTACAGAAGATCCTCAGCCGCTTTGCTAGTGCTTAACGACTTTTAATATAGAAATTTTCACAAATTCATTTTCGAAAATATAATTATTCCTATAAACAATTTTTTGAGAAAGCAATTTTACATTTACTAAATGTTACATTTAACTAAAGATACTTTTAAAATAGTTGAGAAAATAATGTCAAACTAACTTTTAAATGTCAAACTAACTTTTAAATGTGTCATCATATTTTATTTTTCTTTTAATCCGTTTGAACACTAAATTAGTTGTAGAGTAACTTGAGAAAAAGACTCTTTGTCTCATTTAATCACCCGTCAATTGCGTTCATAGACAAATATATTTTGTATTTAAACAACAATCAATTCGAAATGGGGTTATATGAGCCAGGTACAATCAATCATAAACATGAGAGTTTATTTCCTCTAAACATAAATCTATCCAATATGTTTGAAATATAGTTGTTAATATAATAATAACAATACTTAATGTTATTAGTATTTCTTTTCTTGAAAGGAATATTATTATTATGAGTTTTTTTATGGTTACTTTGTTTCACTTTGTCCCTTATCACCATTGAATTAGTGGTATGTGATGTTGATTTAATGGTGATAAAAACAAAGTAACATAGGAAGCACCTACTATTATTATTACGATCTCGTTAACGAACGTCCCGGAGCGCTAGATAAGACAAATATATTTTATAATTGTCATTAATGATGAAATAAATAACATTCATTATTTAATAATAATACTTTTCTTATTAATTGAAACTTAAATGTTTGTGCAAACATTAATTATGAAATTTCAAATAAATATTACTCCCTGACTCTAAACTATAAACTCTAAACCCAAACCTACACATAAACCTAAACTCGAACCTAAACTTTAAACATAAACCTAAACCCGAACCCAAAACCACAAAATATATTAACCCAAACAAACATATAAACCCGAAATCAAAATCCAAATCCAAACCCGAACCTAAATCATCAATCTGTAACCTAAAACCATAAAATTAACCCAAACCAACATGTAAACCTGAAACTCTAACCTTAATTTGAGAAATTAAGAAATACAATTTATTAGAAACACAAACATTAGACGAAACGAAAACAATTTCATTATTATAAGTAAGGATGTGTCTATGGTTACTTTGTTTTTTACAAAGTAACCATTACTTTGCCCACTATCACCATTAGATGAGGATAGTGAATTTTGATCCAATAATGATAAATGCAAAGTAATAGTTACTTCAAAGTAACCATAACCTATAAATAAAAGCTGACATTTACATTATTCAATAAATAGAAAATAATACTGATATTATTATAAGTAAAAGATGACATTTACATTATTGCGCCATAAATAAAAAATAGTTCGCAATCGATCATTGCACACAAAAAAATGCCTAACCATTTACCGTGTATGAGGCTATGAAATTACACATAAATTTTATTTAAAAAAAAAAAAAATGACACATAAATTTAGTCATTATATAATATAATTGTCATAATGATAATACTTAATAATATTACAAATAAAAGCTCCGGAGAAATAAGGTACATTCAATATCTCAATTAAGTTGGTATCTTGAGAAAAACTATAAGACCTACTATAAGACCTCCAAACCCAAGATATTATTGAAAGAAAAGAAGATTACAAGAACCAAACAAATCGAAACTTCATCCCAAGAACACTAATTAAATTCCACAATAGGCCTCGAGAATGTTCATATCATATTTGTTAGAATGATTGCTGGATAAGTTGAAATCAATATATTTTTCATTTTCAAATGGCTTGTACTTTAGAGGGTGTTTCTCATCAACTAGCTCTTTTGGTATCTGAATCAATCCTTTCAAGCGAGAAAATAACCCAACTGAATATCGAACTTCTTCCACTTCCATCACCACTCGATGAAAACACGACTTTATTCTATCATTGCTCCATCCCTTGCATGCAAATAATTTATAAGTGCTTTGAACATTCCATTTTTGGATAACTTTAGCTACACTATTATTTTTTGACAAAATGTCTCATGAATTTATAAACCGTGTATATATAGATATCTCTATTGTTCAAAGGACACTACAAGAAAATGATGAGTTACTGACCAAATTCAAATCAATCAGTAACTCGTAATTTCATTCGTTTACTAATTGGATACCAATCACTCAGTAACTCGTGAAATTGGTCGGTAAAATTGTTTACGATTGAATTTCTGACTGAATGCAGTAACTACCAATTTTCTTGTGGTGAGATCAGTAATAAAAAAGAAAGAAATTGCAGAAAGAGATTGATAATTGACTCACCATCATAACATCGCCAGCAATCACTATAAAAGAGGAATAAGAGGATGGTTGATAAAAAATCCAATGATCATCTTCTCCATCTTTGAGTCTTATTTCAAGACCATTAACATCATTTTGATGTAATACAGACAAAAATGTCTTGTCAGTATGTCCGGTGAGACCTAAATTTGTCTTCACCTGATTTGATATTTCATATTTATGTGATACCATAAGGTAAGTGGTGGATCTTAAGTGCGATTCAATGTATTCTTTTTCTATTTCATAACTTTCACCCAACATTTTCACAAGCACCTCATGGATTTCAGCTAGTAGCATTGAATACGAGTGAATTCTGCCGCTATTATGAAAGAAAAGTATTTGGTTAGCATTAAACCACATAGCAAATTAATGAACTGAAAATTATTGAACTGAATTAAAATGTATTTATTGGAGTGAAATTAACTACCGATAAGTCCAAAAGAATGGAGCCTTAATTACCAGAAATGTTGGTTGCCATGCGGCCAGACGAGTTGAGTTAAGTTTTGACATTCTTGTTTATCGTCTGCATTGACAATCCCCAGAGTTTCACACATAGGAAGAGCGGGGGATTTGCCGCTATAGCCATAGTCATGGACGAAATCTGGGAGAATGCTTTTGGCTTTGATATCATCAGGAAGATTGTAGAATTCATCCATTGCTTTAAGAATTGAATTGTGATTCTCAATACTAAATTTACCATAAACTAATTCAAACCATATTTCTCAAGTGCTTTCCTTACTTCTTCTCCAGCTGACTTCCATGAATCTGAACCTGGATTCAGCTTTTCACTTGATAATTCCACAACTGGAATTCTTGGTACTGCTTTTTCTGAATCCATTTTTTCTTTTTCTTCTTTTATTTGCTATTAGCTCCCAACTTCAGTTTCTGTATTTATAGTGTTTCCACTCTCCACATGTATAGTATTGGTGTTTGAATCTTTAACAAGTGTTTGAAAAAAAAATAAAAATTTCTAGAATACCACGTTACACCGAACTAATAATTTAATGACACATCCGATATGTTAGCATTTAGAGTTCATGATTTAGGATCTAGGGTTTATAGTAAAATCTCTCGAAAAGAAAATCATATGTGAGAGAGATTTTACTGACATGGTATGTCGAACATAGAATTTCATGTCGTGTAGGAATTTAACCAAATACAATTTTAACGCTATGTATTTAATTAATAATGTACATTTTAATTAAAAATTGGCAAAAAACACTATATGACCACCAACCTATTCCAAATTTGTGCATTTAGCCACTGACCTTTTATTTAATAACATTTTGCCATTCACATTTATGATTTGGTCATATTTGACCGTTGATCTATCAATTTAGTGAAATCTCACAATATATTCAAAATTAAACGGAGATAAAATTGTTAAACATTAAAATGTTCTCATTTTACAATAAGAAATTGATACTAAAACTAAAAGTTGCTACGTAATGCAACTATAAGAATGCCAATTAACATAAGGATGAGATTTCACCAAATTACATAGGCAAGTGGCCAAATGTGGCCAAATAAAATGTTAGTGGCCAAATAATGCTTTTTGCCATTAAAATTTTATATAAAATTCTAGATCCTAAAACAGTAAACCTTAGACCCTAGATTAAATGATGAGCCATACACACTAACATATGTGATGTGTCATTAAAATATTGGCTCGGTGTACGGATAACATGATAATGTTGGCCATATTCTAAATTCCTATATTATTTTCTTAATTTCCAATAATATTTCAATAAGTCTTGTCAATAGTTTTACGTATTAGAAGTGACAACTTAATAAAGATGTTCGATCTTCTTGGCCATTTTCAATTATTCTATTTTTATTAGAAAAAAAATAATAAAAAAATTTATCGGTCAAGGATATACAGCGGCGAAGATATCGTTGTTAGGCCATGTTCTTTTGAACTGAAAAAAGCTGAACTGATCTGAATGATGTTAAACTGAACATCATGACTAGAACTGAATTTAACTTAATTTTGCTGAACTGAAATGATATATAAATACTGAAACTGACATTTAACAAATAATAATAATAATGTTGCATTATTAATAATAATTATAACAAAAAATTAAAATTTAAAATGATAATAATAATAAAAATTTATGACATGCAATAGTCAGCTCAAATACTTTCAGATATTTGTCTTCAATTAGAAAATAGAGAATTTGATGTCATATATGAAATATTTGTATGATATGGTACTTTATTAGTTACATTATCCAAAAAGTAGATGATTAATTGGATATATAACAAATTTTGTTAGAAAGTTTTTTTTTTTTTCCTTTTCTTTGTTTGTTGAGACTTTTCCCTACTTCCTTCTAGAAAAAAGTTATTTATTGAATAATTTTATTTTTTCGAAATGGGCTTTAATGAGCTACCTAGGTTCAATTATTCATAAACATAAATCTATCAAATATGTTAAGTCCGATCCAGTTTTGTTTGGACCGGGTTAATCCATTGGTGTTTATTAGTTTACTCTTTCATTTTCTTTCTAATATATTTGGCCATTTTTTCCATGGAGGTGTCTGTTGTGAATAAATAAGAGAAGAGTAGAGAGAATATTGACGGGTGTTTTATTCCATATAAAGAGGTTCTTTGTATAGGATACAAAGATCATGATTTGTTTGTGGAATAAGATATCTAAAATATTTTGGAGTATAATAATCGACCACTTAATTAATTCATAACAATGTCGATATAATTGGAATAACAAGTCTTTATTTTAAAGCTAGCACTGCTTTTCATTCCAAATAATTTTAATAAATGAAAATTAGAGTATTGTAAAATTCTTTATATTTTTGATAATTTTGTAAATCAAATTTATTTTGCAGGAAAAATTTTAATCTTCTATTTCACAAATCGTTGAAAATGTAAGATTTTATTTGTATTTTTTTCCTTGAAATAATTATCATTATCTTCTAGCATGCATGATTGAACCTCTATATTTCGAAATTCATTTAAAAAACAACCATGTAATAACATATTTCAAATTGAAACTTAAAAATCAATAGAAAGCAGCAGCCTAATTGAAGTGGCACTATTAGTCATCTAAATGGAAGAAAATATATGGACATATTAAAATGTATATTGTTTAATGCTAAGCAAATTTAAACGACTCAATTGATTAATGTTAAGAGTGAAATTGGACCATTTTTTATCCTAGATGTATAAACTTTATCATGTTAAATACATTTGATTAACACAAATTATGCCTCCAATAGGCCTCCTTTATACGTTCAACCAATAAGAGGCCATGAAAATGACACAATACCTAATAATAATAATAATAATAATAATAATAATAATAATAATAATAATAATAATAATAATAATAATAATAATAATAATACAATAACGAAACAAAGTGAAACTGTATGCAAAAAAAAAGAGAGTAATTAAATTCCACAATAGGCCTCAAGATTGTTCATATCATATTTATTTGGATCATTGCTGAATAAGTTGAAATCAATATATTTTTCATTTTCAAATGGCTCGTACTTTAAAGGATGCTCTTCATCAACTAACTCTTTTGGTGCTTGAATCAATCCTTCCAATCGAGAAAATAATCCAACTGAATATCGAACTTCTTCCACTTCCATCACCACTCGATGAAAACATGACTTTATTCTATCATTGCTCCATCCCTTCCATATAAATAATTTATAAAATCAGTTATTATGTGTGCTGATCATTCCTTTTATGGATAACTTAGCCATATTATTAATTTTTGTTAGAACGCCTCATGAATTTATATACTATATACCACGAG
Source organism: Euphorbia peplus (assembly GCA_028411795.1). Lineage (NCBI taxonomy): Eukaryota > Viridiplantae > Streptophyta > Magnoliopsida > Malpighiales > Euphorbiaceae > Euphorbia > Euphorbia peplus. The sequence continues at coordinate 35,587,948 of CP110841.1, forward strand.
ACTATAGAGATATCTTCATTGTCAAAGGACACTTCAAAAAAAATGATGAGTTACTGACTGAATCCAAATCAATCAATAATTCATCTTTTCAGTTGTTTACTGATTGAATTGGAATAAGTCACTACATGAAATTGGTCGGTAGAACTGTTTACCACTATTTTTGACGAAATTCAGCGACTACCAATTTCCTTAAAGTGGGATCAATAATTAAAAAAAAAAGACAGAAGATTGATAATTGACTCACCATTATAACATCTCCAGCGATCACTATAAAAGAGGAACGTGAGGATGGCTGATAAAGAATCCAGTGATCATTTTCTCCATCATTTAGTCTTATTTCTAGACCATTAACATGATTTTGATGTAATACCGATAAGAAGGTCTTGTCAGTATGACCCATGAGACCTAAATTTGTGTTTGTTTGATTTGATCTTTCATATTTATGTGACACCAAAAGATAAGTGGTGGTTCTTAAGTGTGATTCAATGTAATCTTTCTCTATTTCGTAGCTTTCACCCAACATTTTCACGAGCACCTCCTGCATTTCAGCTAGTAGCATTGCATATGAGTGAACTCCATTGCTATTTCAAAGAAATGAAAGAAAAGTAAGTATTTGGTTAAAATATAGAAAATTACAAAACTGAATTGAACTAAAATATTAAGTAAAGAACACGGTCTTACTTACCAGAAATGTTGGTTGCCATTCGGCCAGACGAGGTGAGTAAGGTTTTGACATTCTCGTTTATCGTTAGCATTGACAATCCCGAGAGTTTCACACATAGGAAGAGCAGGGGATTTGCCGTTATAGCCATAGTCGTGGACGAAATCTGGGAGAATGGCATTGGCTTTGATTTCATCAGGAAGATTATAGAATTCATCCATTGCTTCAAGAATTGAAGTGTGATTCTCAATACTAAATTTACTATAAACTAATTCAAAACACCCATATTTCTCAAGTGCTTTCCTTACTTCTTCTCCACCTGATTTCCATGAATCTGAACCTGGATTTACCTTTTCACTTGATAATTCCACAACTGGAATTTTTGGCACTACTCTTCCTGAACCCATTTTTTTCTTTTTATTCTTTTTTCCTTTTTTTCTTGTTATCTCTCACTTTATGTATTTATAGTGTTTCCACATCTCCTCCACACATAAGTATACTTTGAAAACAAAAATGATAAATTTTGGAATATCAATAATTTAATGACACTTTATATATCTTAGCCATGTTAAGATCCAATAATAGTTTATATATATATATATATACATATATATATATATATATATATATTAATCTTTGATACACTCGCTCACACAAGTACATCTTGAATTTGGAGCGTGCACAACACAAACCCAACATGCCATGTGTTTTCAATTCAACAAATATTGAGTTTGTTTGGAATCAATTTAGAACTTTTTAGTTGCAGAGGCTCGATACCATGTTATTTAATCGATTGAACCAAAAACTCGAGCAGATAATTAAGTCTCAGTTATGGTTTGTAGCCTCTAACAAAAATTTGGAGTTTGTGATATTCAAAGTCTAGGATTTATAGGAAAATCTCTCCAAAAAATATCAATACGTGGTGAGATCTTATTGTATGTCTAGAAGGGTATACGTCGAACTTATAATTTGATGACATGTATAGTTAATTATGTAAAGTTAAAATTTCTATAAAATTATAGAATCTAAATAAAAGGTCTAGACACTAATATAAAACGGAGACCTTAAATGACAAACCTTAATATGTGCTAACATGTGCGATGTGTCACTAAATTATTATCACGAATACATATAATATATGGTATGTTCTATATCTCTCTGTATCGTTTTCTGTATCTATAATAAAATTCAGATTGGTCTTATATTGTGGTGTGTTGGAGGTGCGGACTTAGTCCGAATGTTTGTTCTCTTTGCATAGTTTGTATCACCCCATTTTTATTAAATATAACAATTAAATCGGACAAGAATATACAAGAGTTGGAGATATTGTTGTTTAGTGATTAATCCAATTCATAAAATTAAAAGAATCTTCCGGTTAAGGACTAAGTGATAAACACATATATACATGCAAGTACTTTTCTGTTAACTCATGGTTGAATATGAGCAGGCAAGTATTTGTTAGTCAATTATTGTTGAATATATTTGCTCAAACTGTGTTTAATTGGAAGATATAACAATAGCAAAATGATAATAACTATCCGACGGATATCTAGACAAGTTAATGGGAGTTTGTGCATTCCCTAATCCCTCAAAATGCCTGGATCATCACTTTATTAATTGCCTCGAACTCCTTTCTGACCATGGATTGTATTAAAACATATACATCACTTAAATATCACATGTTCGCAATAAGTTAAAATTCAGCATATCTTAATACAAATAAATTATATTTTTTCACTTTGTCTTCCAAAGAAAAAGATTAGATACAAAACTAATTTTAATAATTATCCCCTTGTTTCTTCCCTATTTGTTGTCGAAATGAGTGGTGTGAAATTGCTATATTTTGCCCCTAAAAAATAACGATCATTATTTTATCAATTAAAAGTATAAAAATTGTGAGATTGTTATGTTTAATAAAAATTTTGAATAATTTAGTGACACATAATGTTAAAGTATAAAGATTTTGAATAAACACATAATTTTCTAATCTTCTGTAATATTACTACGGATATATTGGGCTTAAAAGTCGTGCTTTTATGTAAAACCAAAAAATAATTTAATTACTGTAATTTTATTTTATTTTAGTTTTGTTAGTTTCTTTGTAATAACTTACATGCTACAGTAATTTCTTACGAGTTGGCACTAGTATGACTGGCAAAAGAACATTCTTATTGAAAAGTTTCGAAAAGAAAGAAAAAAGAGCAGACACGATAAACTCATTCGATCTCTTCTGAGATTTATGAATAGGTATACAAAATCTAATAATATATTGTCAATTAATCATCAATTAATTGACATTCTAATTAGACATTCAAACTATCAGTTGCAACGGGTCCGGATCCTCTAGAGTTCCAAGGAACTCCATGTGTGGAGTTCCTAAGATCTCAGCCACACAATAAGATCGTAAGGCCCTCATTTAAAACAAAACACCTTTTTCTCTCTCTACCTTTAAATGAGGGATCTAGGATCTTATTGTGTGGCTGAGATTTTAGGAACTCCACACATGAAGTTCCTTGGAACTCTAGAGGATCTCTAGCCGTTGGAACATGAATTATTTTCTATGTGTTTTTTCAAGGGCAGAAAGTGATAGCATAGTTAGGTGCACCAGTGCAAGAAAATAAGCTGGATTGATCATCATAAGCATAGCTATAAGCTTGAGGACACTGATTCTTGAAAATCATCGAATAATTTGTCGGTTTACAAGTTGCTGGAGAACCATAATTGCCCGTGCAACAATACTGCGGCTGGTTGAATTGCTCGCACGCACTTTTGCAAGCAATCACTCCACCAGACCCTGTAATTAGAGATATCAGTTTCTAACGCAACAACACAATATACGTATTATCAAACCGAGGGTTGAGATGTATAATCTTCGTCTGTAGTTCTATTATATTCAAGATATGTCATGTATACGAAATAATGACAAAATCTGAATGAAATTATCTCGTCGCTAATACTTAATTCGAAAAATGAGTAACTTTTTATAAATTTATTACATGATCGACCCTGAATTAATATTACGTTCTGACTTGTTGTTTGAGATAATCCACTTCACATGATTATCTTTATTTTATTGCATCTATACTTATATAATTATGTGGAGTATATAAATCATATGATACGATCACAAAAAGATATAACTCGTTTCGATTCTTACCTGTAACTTGTAATTCACGGGGACAAACAGAGTTCACATTCCCTGAACAGCGGGCAGATTTGCAAGTCCCAATGGATGGGGAGACCGAGGCCGGAACATTGAACCCGTCAACAAGGCTAACATCGTAGAAATCTTGTCCGGCATTTGCTGCTAAAGTAAACTCTATTAGAGTAACGGGTGGGATCCCGCCGGCTCCATTGCATGCTACTTGTCCTGAAGCACAGTCGCCAGTTCTGCAAGTAAATTTACCCGAAGAGTCGGTGGAGCACTGTGAACGGCCCCAAAACCGACCGGTGAATGGGGCAGGAACATCAACGGATTGGGTTGCTCCCGTCGCTAACTCAAACCCGGTGGTGGAGAGTTGAGGCTTGCCACCACCAGTTAAAGTGGCTGGCCAAACCGTGTATGGACATTTATTTGTAAAAGTAATTGATGCCGAATATACTCCTGCATTCGATATTGATACAAAAACTCAAGGGGTGAGTATGACCCGATTTGGCTCAAAAACTAATAACTCAAAATATTATTTTTTTTGTTTTATAATCAACTCGATAACCAAAATAACTATAGTTTCTAGCACTTATAATATTGATTTGAAATATTAATTAACATTAAGTAAACAAAAAATGTAATACCATTGAAGATGGAGGAGGAGACAAGGCCAAAGAGAAGTAAAGCCATAGATGAATGCATTCTAGCTTAATTTGATTAACTGGGGATAATTGTATGAGTTATTAGTGAAAATAAATAAGAATTAAGGGGTTATTTATACATAATTGTAACCTCCAATTAATTAATATGAAATCCATTGCATATCCAATATTTGGTATACTTCGCATATAACTCCTAAATTTCATTATTATGAATTTAACAGAATTAGAAGCTTTCCATATGGTAAGTTGTCAATTGAGCTCTCATGGCATGTGTTTTGTTTAATTTTTTTTTAAAGTCAACTCTAACAACAAAGCAAAAATATCATATTTTTTTTAGTAAAAGAAAAAACCATATTTTTAATATGGTGTTAATTTGAGTACTGTTGTTTTATAATCGTGTTATGATATATTTTATATTCTGCTAATTGTATGTTTTTATATGAATACGAAAAAAAGTAATCTTGAATTTCAAATGGTTTATATCAGTAGTTTGTTTTTTGTCAATTGTGTTATCATGTTAAATGGTATATATAATTTGGGTGTTTGTGTTTTAACTAAATTTCATACGTAGATAACTTTATATATTTCAATTTTGCTTTAGTTAGATATGTGTAATTTTCAGATAACTTAACCTTGGATTAGTTAACCAATCATTAATTAAGCATATTTAACCTCGGATTAGTTAACCAATCATTAAATAAGCATATCTTTCACTCTCTGTTAACCAATTATTTGAATTACTTTTGTCTTTTTCATTGTATATATATTACGTATAATACACTAGTACCATGTTTTAAGAAAATACTTAGATAAAATTATATTTGGAATTCTTCTAATAAAAAAGTTTAGCAAAGCGTAGGTATATTCACTTATAAGGCCATGACAAATGCCTCAACAATAGTTTGCAGTTACATATTACTATTAATGAGCTAAATCTTGACAAATCGAAGGCTCGAACCTCAAACCCTTTAAAGAAAACATGAGTGTTTTACCACTTGGAACGACTAATGCATATATAAAAAAAAATATATTTATTAAGAAAATTACATATACTTTGCAAATTATAAGCAAATGATGTCTACTGATGTGAATTGAAGAAATTTTGCAAATTCACGAGCCTGGATGATCAAACGAATATCCAAACCTCTATACAAGCCTATTTCTGTTACACCTTAATATAATTATATATAAATTTTAAAATTCAATTTTTATCGAATGTGGATGCAAACCTACAACGTCACATCGATCCATTTTAGAGTGTAGTTTGGTGGATATTAATCTTATACCTCACAATTAGAACAAGTCAATTTCTTTTTCCTCAAAATCAATTTCATTTTATTATGGCTTAGAAAATGCAACCATGAATAAGTTGTAATACTATTTTTAGGTAATCCATTTATAGAAATTAGTTACACTATGCAAGTATATATAATTATATTATATACACACAAATTTTCAAAAAATAAAAAAAATAAAAAAAGAAGAAAAATAATAGCATCCGAATTGTGAAGTGATTAATGGCTTCATCAAACGTGAAGACAATTATGTTATGCTTGACTTTGATTAGTTTAATGATGCTGATTGATCATCAAGTGGAGGCAAGTAGCAGATCATTTATAAAATTTGGAATCGTTGATCCTTGCGTTGTTTCGGGAAAAAATTCTACAGATTGCATAAATAAATCTAGAAAACTTCTTCAACAACCTGTTAATCCTTATCAGCGTGGATGCAATTCTTATAGCAGATGTCGTACCGGTTAATATGTATAATCACGTTATTTTTAAGGATTAGTTCAGTTCTATTGTTGTTGTTTGTTTGTTGTACTGGTAAACTAATAAATGTTTCTTGATGAGTAAATGTTTTAATTAAATGGATTAAGATACTTTAAAAGTGGGTAAGGTACTTAGAAATGAATGGATTTGGATCATTTTAAGTTGTAGCTAGGTTGGTCAAGTTGTAATCCTCGACATTAATTGCATAACATTGGAGAGGATTCTAATTCTGAATGTTAAAATTAGATGTTGGGCAATTTCATCCATTGATTATAAAATTGATCGCAATAAAGATTTTCTAATTGTTAAATTTCACATAATTATTGTTAGTTTGTTTATGGTTACTCTTATATGTTCTACATTGCAAATTTGGGAAGTCATATATCAATATAGCAAGCAATTATATCTTCTTAAAGTGTCTTTTGAAATTCATCAAACTTTGCCTTAGTTAGTTATCTTCAGAGTAATTTCATATACAACGGTATAATTAAAAACACGGAATAATAATTATTTTATTGTTTAACTATTAGTTAAATCATTACTAAGTACTCTAGCCAAACTAGCCATAACATCAACAAGTTTATTACTCTCCCTATAAATGTTATATCTAAGGACAAAATGTTATGAGATAATTAGCACCACCACCACATGTAAAAGTACTACTCTTATCATCAAAAGCATAACTATAAGCTTGAGGACATTGCGCCTTAAAAAACTTCGAATATTGTGTCGGCGGACATTTATCCGGCGATCCATACTTACCGGTGCAACAATATCTCTCCTGATTAAACACTAAACATGCACTCCTACAAGCAATCACACCGCTTCTATCATGCGTCGCCAGCTCCTGCGGGCAAACAGCGTTTATGTTCGCCCGACAACTTACACTTGTACACCCGACCCCGCCTTGTGGGGTGACCGAAAGGGGTAAATTAAAGCCATCTACGAGGCTAATATCGTAAAAGTCTTTCCCATGGGAATTTGCAGCTAATGTAAATTCTATTAGGGAGGCTGGGGGTCGGCCCCCGCGACCGTGGCATTGGATGTGACCGGAGCCACAGTCTCCGGTGTTGCAGTAGAAATTGTATGATGAATCCATTGTGCAATGTGTTCGGGCCCATATCCGACCGCTCCAAGAAGGATTGGCAGTTAGGTTTCCCGACTGTTTTGGATTTAGTTGGAATCCGGTTAGTGGCATCGGAGGGCCACTGCCGGTGAGAATTCCCGGCCATACTGTGTACGGACAGTTGTTTCGAAAGGTGAACATGGCTCCATGAACACCTACAAAAAAGAAGAGGTTATACTTAGTAACTATTTATTTAATAAAGAAATAATTTTAGCATATAATATAAAATGATGGTGAATAGTGTCAATATATCATTGCAATAATGATAATTTTAATAAAAAAAGAATGATATGAATTAGTGATGAAAAATAGGAATATCAATGTACTAATGTAACTTTTATGAAATGATTTTATTATACTAACTCTTAAAGCGTTAAGGGCATTGTAATTGAAACATTTGGAGTTTTAATTCAAACATGACACTTGATCAGCAATTTGTAATGTAAGAATAATCTAGGAATGGATTAAAGAAAGCTTAGTTTAATATGTCAAATTTCGTTACACCATACCCCTAACTAAATTTTAGTAGTGGAATAAGCAAAGTGACCTATATATGTTAACGGGCCTTCCAAGATAGCCATATTTGTAATTAGTTCAGATGAAAAACATTAATTTTTATAATCAATTAACTATAACTAAATTCTTAAGACGATGATTTCAATGAAAATTATTGCGATATAAATAAAAGTATATATCTAAAAACTATTTCAGTGGTAAAACACAATGAGAATAAGGAGAAATTGTTTACTTAAACAATAGAAGGTAGCCCAAAATACACCAAAAATTGTTTTGGTGGATGTGGCCATTCCAAAAATGATTGTCTTAATTGATTTATGAAAGTAAATTTGATTAGTTGAAGTTGAACTAAGTTTATGTGTGTGAAATGTGAAAGGGATATGCTATATATAAGGTTTTTTCCCGTCATATTTATGAATCTATCTACATATATGATTTATTTAGATCTATTCTATAAAGAAAAAGATTTATTTGGATTTTGTTTTTAATTGTATTTTCAACAATTGTTTTATGATATACCTTTAGTTAGCATTAGCCTTAATACAACATTTGGATTTTATTCACCTTGTTAGCCACATAATATCCTAAACACACAATCCATACTGATATGAATTTGACGGTTTTGTCATGCAAAACTCATCTAATAAATATTTGAATCATATTTGAATTTTTATCTTAAAGCCGACAGTAACTTAGCCATTTAGACCATAGAGTTAGCGGTAGTAGAAATTGTTTTGAAAAGTTGATGATTTTTTGAAAAAGATAATATATTATCTTAGATCTGATGATATTTGCACCTTTATATCGTTAAATAACATTAGTCAGTTAATTATGAATCTAATCCACTCCAATCCGAGTTTCAACGTTAAATATGTTAAGTTAAATAATTTATATTGTTTATGTACCAAAAGTAATTGATATTGTTCCAATATTTATCTAGTATTTAGTATTATTTATTTAGCACATGAGGCACAATATTTATATTGTTAAAAAATTATGAGTTGAATCACTGTAGTTTGACTTTGAGTTCGAGCAGCGAGGTTGATTTGATTTGATTTGATCATCTTCTCGAGCATCATCATAAGTGTATGTTTGAGCAGAGAATAAAGAAGGTAGTAAGTTTGAGAATGGAGTTCTCGGAGCTTCGGAAAGCAATAGAGAAGATAGACGTAGTAGATGCGCATGCTCACAACATCGTCGCTCTCGATTCTTCCTTCCCATTCATTAATGCCTTCACTGAAGCTACCGGCGCCGCCGCCTTGTCTTCCGCTCCTTTTTCCCTCTCCTTCAAGGTATCATAACCCTTCAAACCTTCAATTTGCTGTAGGAGTTAGATTCTGATTTTATTTTATGGTTTATTGAAGAGGAATTTGAGAGATATTTCTGAGTTATATGGCTGTGAGAATTCCTTGCAAGCTGTTCAAGACCATCGGACTTCTTCAGGTTTGAATTCCATTTCCGCCAAATGCTTTAACGCTGCCAGAATCTCTGTATTGCTAATTGATGATGGATTGAAGTTGGACAAGATGCATGATATTGACTGGCATGGGACTTTCGTTCCACTTGTTCGTCGAATACTGAGAATTGAACGCTTAGCTGAGCAAATTCTTGATCAAGTAAGATTCTATTTAAGACCGAGTAGTGTATAGAACTTACATGAATGGTGATAGTTATGAGCTACAATTGCTTTTTTTCATAATGGTTTACGACATTCTTTAAAGCCATTCGGACTTCAACTCATTTTCCTTGAATTTATCGTGTATGTTTTCTTTAGTGGCAAGCTGGAATGTCATACTGCAGCTGTCAACAATTTCTGGCCGTTTCAATTCAGATTTTCATTAGTTGTTTCCCCTTCTTTCCAGGAGACACCAGATGGTGCAGCTTGGACGTTGAATAAGTTCCTCGCGACCTTTATTGAGAACTTGAGATCATATCCTTTCAACTAGTTGTGATCATTTTCTGCTACTTTTATGCTGTTCATAAAGAGTTAATTCCTTAAAAATTGGTTAAGGTTGCTGATGAAATAGTTGGCTTGAAAAGCATAGCTGCATATCGTAGTGGCCTTGAAATCAACACAAATGTCACCACGAAAGATGCTGAAGAAGGTCTTGCTGAAGTTCTAAAGGGTGAGAATGCTATATGGATCAATAATATGCTGTTTCAGTCAAGGGAGATATTGATGTATTCCTTTTTCCAGCTGGCAAGCCTGTTCACATAATGAATAAAAGCTTCATTGACTATATATTCACACAAAGTTTGGTGGTTGCTGTACAGTTTGACTTGCCAATGCAGATACACACGGGGTAAATAAAATATAATAGTTGTTAAAGTGTAGCGATCTAGTTGGTTCTGAAATGTGTGAAAGGACTTGAAAAGTTGTAATTTATTTTCTTTGTAGCTGATTGAGAAAACTAGAATGTGGTCAGTTGTGTTGAAGTCGAATTGGTTTTGACTTTTTGAGTCCTTATTTGGACTCATTTCCTGTAAATGTGCTCAGTTGAGATGAAGCTATGCTCCTAATACTGTCAAGTTGATATATCAAAATTTAGCTTCTGTATCTATGAGGTTGACATTGGTCACATTGGTGGCAACCATCTAGGAACTAACTCAAGAGTCCTAAATATGCAAGCGATCTTTCCTCATTCTAGTTTAGCTAGCAAGCATAAAAGAGCATCAATTCTACATGTGGTCTACTTAAATGTATATTTGGTCATCTTATGTATTGATTTATCTTTCTTCCCATATTTAGCTTTGGTGATAAAGATTTGGATCTGCGGTTGTCCAATCCCCTTCATCTTCGAATGCTTCTTGAGGATCAAAGATTTTCAAAGTCCCGTATAGTTCTTTTGCATGCGTCATATCCATTTTCAAAGGAAGCATCATATCTAGCCTCTGTTTACCCACAGGTAAGATAAATAGTCTTCAGTGAATTTCCTTAACTTATATGTGTATAAGATTACGCATGAGTTGATGCTGTAAGCTTTCTTGTAAATGACACGATGCTAATTCTTTCAGGTCTACCTTGACTTTGGCTTGGTGATTCCTAAACTTAGTGTCCATGGGATGATATCTTCACTAAAAGAACTTTTGGAGCTGGCTCCATTGAATAAGGTGATTGCTGTGCTGACTGAATCATATTAATAATCCTGTAAATTTGTGAAATTTTTGTGTTAATTTTCCTCACACAGTGAGTATGTGCATAATGAATGTAAGTAAAATGTCGTTTTCATAATAAATTTAAGTGCTTACTGCAATTTTTGTACAGACTGATTTTCTTTTTCCTCCGTGCTTTTGTTGAAGTGGTGTCTGGACTGCACAATTAACCTGATGAAAAAACTTGCAGGTTATGTTCAGCAGCGATGGCTATGCGTTTCCAGAAACACACTACCTAGGTTCGTTAACATTCTTGCCAATTGACATGATGCTGAATTCTGATGATACTGCTCTGTACTTCTCTGTTTTGTTTTTTTTTTCTTTCTTTCTGAATCTTCTTTGGTATGTGATTCTTCGGTGTTCTTTTGGCATATATGGGGTGCTCACCACTATAATTATGACTTCTCCTCAATTTTGTACATGCTACTTGTCTGATGGAGTAATTGGTCCTTCTTGGAAACAACTAAATCAATTTTGCTTATCTTATATAATTATCCACCCTTACCTTTAGATTAATTTCTATAAAAATAAGCGTATACATGCTGTGGTTTCTAAACAAAAATGACAGTGTCCAAGCACCCCGATAGTGCCTGTCATATCAGTTAAAGGTGCGACTTTATGTTTTGAAATTGTTGGTAGACGGACCAAATGCTTATCAAATTCATTCTATTATGAAATGATACTATTTCCTTTTTCTTATTTACGTGGAAACATTATACACATAGATGATATTTCAAACTGCTAACTATTGTTGTTGCAGGTGCAAAGAAAGCTCGCGAATTAGTATTTTCTGTATTATGCGATACATGTTCAAATGGTGATCTTACCGTTGCTGAAGCTATTAAAGTGGCTAATGACATCCTTGCAAACAATTCAGTCAATTTTTACAATATTGATATGAGTAGGAGCACATTTGGTTTGAAGCGTAATATATCTGCCAACTCAGCAAACATTGCGAGTCCTCCAGAGAGTGGCATTTCATTTGTTCGTATTATCTGGGTTGATGCATCTGGACAGCACAGATGCCGCGTAGGTTTTTTATTATTAGTTGTATTTTCTTTTTACTTCTAGTTTTTTTATTTATTCCTAAGCTTAGTTTTCAAAAGGCAATTTCTTTTTTTCTTTTATTGGTCTTTTCAGGTTGTTCCAGTGAAGCGCTTTAATGATATTGTGAAGAAGAATGGTCTCGGTTTGACTTTTGCATGCATGGGAATGAGTTCAGCAGTTGATGGTCCAGCAGACGGGACTAATCTGACTGGAGTCGGTGAGATAAGACTGATGGCTGATTTGTTAACTAAGAAGAGAATCCCATGGTAATACGTTTGCCATTGTAGGTCTTATTTATTCGATTAACTTTTCTCCTTTGCATGCCATGTTTGTTATCCTTGCTTTGTTGTCTATATACTTGACTTGGTTCGCTTTTGAAATAGGATGAAACAAGAGGAAATGGTTCTGGCTGACATGCATCTCAGACCTGGGCAAGCATGGGAGTATTGCCCGAGGACAGCCTTACGAAGGGTTTGTAAAGTTTTAGAAGAAGAATTTAACCTGGTATGATAGATCCTTATATTTTAGCACACTTGAATTAATTGTGTCTCTTTCTTCACACATTTTTTTTTATTTTCTGACTGTTTATTCTCAGGTGATGAACGCAGGATTTGAAAACGAGTTTGTGCTCTTGAAGAGTGTGGCAAAGTAAGCATCTCTTATTCCTTTGCAAATTGGGTTGGGTGAATAAATTAGTATTGAACCAAAATGCAATTTTGCAGGGACGGGAAAGAAGAATGGGTGCCAGTTGACTCAGCTTGCTACTGCTCAGCATCAGCATATGATGCAAATGCTCATATATTTCATGACGTTGTTGCTGCTCTTGATTCCTTAAACATTTCTGTGGACCAGGTGAGATGGGAAACTCAAATCAAAACTATTATTCCTTTTAAGAGCATAGGCATTCGGTTAATGATTTGCGCATGTCTCGTCACTAGGAGTTTTTGTCAACTACATATATTTTCAAACCAAGAGCTGCACCAGTTAAATTTTTGTTGCATCTTTTATATCCAAGCCGTCTCTCTCTTGTGGGGATGTGTTTGTGATGTATTTTGGACTGATCCTTAGCTTTTATAACTGTTGCAGTTCCATGCAGAAGCTGGGAAGGGCCAATTTGAAATGGCGTTGGGGCACACAACATGTATGCAATCTGCTGACAACCTAATTTATGCCCGTGAGGTTATTAGAGCTACTGCCAGGAGACATGGATTGTTGGCGACATTTGTGCCAAAGTAAGTTGACGAGATTAGTGATCTTTAGGTGTCTCTATGTCAAGCATAACTTCATCTATAATTCTGGATGTTACTGCCATCCACAATTTTTTACCTGTATTTATTCTACATAGAAGTGAAAGAACATCAAATTCAAGAGACTCGTCCTTGGGATCCGGGTCTTGGTGAGAATCTTCCACATGGCACGCTGATTTCTGTTTTTTGTATAGGTATGCACTAGATGACATTGGTTCTGGATCACATGTTCATATCAGCTTGTGGCAGAATGGAAGAAATGTGTTCATAGCATCTGATAATTCCTCCAAGCATGGAATTTCAACGGTTGGGCAGGAATTTATGGCGGGGGTTCTGCATCATCTTCCTTCAATTTTGGCATTCACTGCACCGGTTCCAAACAGGTTTTATTTCCATCTCAAATGTTCATGTCAATTCTTGATAGTTCTTCCTAATTGATTTGCTTCGCGATTCACTTCTTAAAACATGATCATAGTAGCCCTATAGTTCAGGGATCATGGATGTATTTTGCCTAATCCTTCCTAACTTATGTCTGTGTCCATTTTTCACTTTCTGCAGTTATGATCGTATACAACCTAATACATGGAGTGGAGCATATCAGTGCTGGGGAAAAGAAAACAGGGAAGCTCCATTAAGAACTGCATGTCCACCTGGTACCTTAGATGGTTTCGTTAGCAACTTTGAAATTAAATCTTTCGATGGATGTGCCAATCCACACTTGGGGTTGGCTGCTATTATTGCTGCTGGCATTGATGGGCTTAGGAGGCATCTTCCTCTTCCAGAACCTGTCGGTAAGATCAACATAATCTCGACTTTTATGTATTCGTACATTTATGTTCTTTACTGTTCGTATCAGTAACGTTGTGACTGGCTTCTATATTTTCTCATAATGTTATGTAGAACTACTTCTGATTTTGATCAATGCGTTCTGAAATGACGACTTTTACTTTTCAAACAGACGTAAATCCATCCATCCTAGATGCAGAGCTGCAAAGGTTGCCAGCGTCACTTTCTGAATCTGTAGCTGCTCTAGAGGAAGACCATATCTTTGAGAATTTATTGGGGAAAAAGCTTCTGGTTGCTATAAAAGGAGTCCGAAAGGTACGCTTCTGGTGGAAACAATTGGAAAAAATGACTAGACTATCGAATTACTTTACAAATGCAATTACATGGTTTGTTCTCTGTTTGCAGGCTGATATCGACTATTATTCAAAGAACAAGGAGGCGTACAAGCAGATGATACACCGGTACTAACTTAATTACTTCCAGGAACTTAAAAATAATTGTGCTATCATATCCCCTTAGGGAAAATACTGCTAATAATCATGTCGTAGTCGTTCTCGTAACTTGTATTAAATTTTTCTTCTTAATGTATGAGAATGAAGGAGACAACCGATAAATTTCTGTAAACAAAAGCCATGTTACACTATAAATCTTGACATACAAATACATCATTAGCTCTTTTTTTATTCATATTCATATAACCGATTATGGTCAAGCGTCAATTTTATCATCCTTTATTCAGCAACTCCTTAATGGTTTTTGGTCGATTGACGATTTATGATATGGCTAACATGTTCAACATGGAATATGAACTCTATGTAGTTCGACCAATCCAGGTAACTCTATGTTATGTTGTATTTTAAGTAGATTATCTTTTAGTATTAGTTTTTCATTCATAACTTATTTGTAATATATGAAATTATTCAAAGCTTTATTTATCTATAAATAACAAGCCTCAAGTTAACAAATAATAATTGTAAATTGGAACCTCATTATTGTGCCCGTGAATTGAAAAAATTTCTCAACTTTTTCGTATCATTTTAATTACTTAGTGTTTTATTTCAATGGTAAAGAAATGATAATCACAATTACAATTTTTATTTTTGAAAAAGAAGCAAGGAAAATGTTCGGGAAGAGACATCCGACTAGGTGGGCAACCAAACAAATAACAATTGTAATTTAATCAACAGAAAGAATTTTTTTAAAAAAGAAACAGTTTTATCTTCAACAGTTGTACTAAAAATGGTAGCCAAATGGTGAACTTCCTAACAGCCTAATTCAATTTGCTCCTCCAAAAACAACCTTAAATTAAATAACATTAGCAACCAATAACAAAACAAAAGTAGCAATTGTAAAAAAAAAATAACTATATAAACATCAATAGCCACCAAAGGATTTAGCAAAAGAGAACAAATTGGCAGAATTTGAGGAAAGATAATAATATATATAGCTAATAAGGGCAGAACCAATTTGTTCATTTGCCCTTGCTAGCATAATGGCGTCGCCTTTAGTTAAAACATTACTTTTGGCGACGATAATGTTGGCTTATATTACCGGGTTTGGTGATTGCCATGGGAGCCGCCAAGGAGCCACTGGAAAACATTCCGCCCATCGAGCCATTGGAAGACATTCTGGCGGTGTACGCCCACAGGGGAAACGTGCTACAGGACTGCCCAAAAAGCAAAATAAACCAAGATTTAAGCCAGGTCCATGGTGCCAGGCTTTCGCTACCTTTTATGAAGGCAGCTCAAGCTCATTCGGTACGTATTGCAAAAATAATTTTTATATTATTGGTTCGCCCGTCACACATGCAGACCAATGTCCAATATCAAAAATTCGTTTGCATGTATCACATGCGGACATGATATTGGTCCATTTACGTGACAAGCTGACTGATAACAAATTTTATAAACAATATTTCTGTCTTCATGGCCGATGGGGCCATCCGAGCAATGAGATAGATCAAATCTTTTGTTACTTACAAATTCATGACAAAAAAATGGTGCAGGAGGAGCATGCAACTACAAAGACGTTGTAGCAGCAGGATACGGGTATAACACAGCCGCGGTAAGCAGTACTCTATTCAACAACGGGCAGGCATGCGGTGCATGTTATGAATTGAAATGTGCTAGAAATCCCAAATGGTGCAAGCCAGGGCAGCCATCTCTAATTCTTACAGCAACCGATCACTGCCCGCCAAACCCATCGCTTCCAAGTGACAATGGAGGCTGGTGCAACCCGCCTCGCCAACATTTCGACATTGCTAAGCCTGTCTTTAACCAGCTTGCTGATTACACTGCTGGCATTATCCCCGTTGACTACCGCAGGTTAGTTACATGAAATCGTATTGTGATGTTAAAGGCCTTCCATTGCTCATTTTGAAAATGAATAGTTGAAATTTAATAACCAAACAAATGACTAATTTTTTTGTTCAAATTTCGTACAGGGTTCCATGCCAGAAGAAAGGAGGCATAAGGTTTACGATAAACGGGAACCCGTGGTTCTACCAAGTCACAGTATGGAATGTAGCCGCAGCCGGAGATGTCGTAGGGCTTGTAGTGAAGGGCAATGACAAGCTGAAATGGACTGAAATGCAAAGAGATTGGGGCACTACTTGGAAAACAAGTGCTATTTTGCAAAATGAGGCTCTTACTTTTAGGGTTAAAACTAGTGATGGAAGGGCTTCTACTTCTTGGCATGTTACCCCTAAAAATTGGCAATTTGGACAGACCTTTGAGGGCAAGAACTTTAGGTAGAATTATTTAACTAGGTCTACCTATGTATACATAATATTTTAAATTCCAATGTAATTGTTACTTTATGATATTTATTAATACAATTGGGCAAAATCAATTTCTTTCTCTCTCTCTAGTCTGCGTATATATAAAGTTTGTATTAATATTTACTTTGTTCGGCAATAATTAGTTAATATGATACACAAAAGCATAACGCGATAAAAAAAACTGATCAAGGACTTCATGTGTTGAAAAAAAATAAAATGAGAACTTAATCAACCAAAACATGAAAAATAAGGAGATTCAAGATGCGTTTTGCTTAAAAAGAAAAAATGACACGTAAAATAAGAATTAGTGGCAAGAAAACTCTATGAGAGTCAATGGACGAAAATGAGTAAAAAAAAGAATTGAGCATTAGACAAATATGAAAAAGGGATGATTCTACGGTACATTGCGAGGTACCGCAATGTACCATAACTTTATCCAGTTTGTAATAAAATTTATATGTTTGTAATAAAAAAAATTATTTTTCAATAAAATTTTAAAAAATCCAAAATAAATATATTCTAATAAAAACAAAATATATACATTCCAGCAGGAAAAAAAACATACAAATATATATTATTTTCTTGTTTAAAACAAGATAATTCCTCCATAAAACAACATTTCTCTACTGTAATTATTATTTAATGTATTAATCTTCATAAATTTTTTAAATATCTTAACAAAAAAAAAATTTCAGTTTTTTTTTTTTTTTACCATTCTCTCTCATATCTTTCTAATATACTATGATTACAATAAGAAAAAATTTAAAATTCATCCGGCGTACCATATCATCCATATTCGGAACATAATTTAATGATACATCGTAAATATTATTATTTAAGGTTTATAATTTAGAACTTGAGATCATTTTCAGGACTTAAGATTTTTATTTTAAAATATAATATTTATATTAATAACTAAAAAAACATATTTATAATTAACTCTACAGCTTAAATTTTTTATTGGTCGGACTGATACATGGCAATTATTTATTGGTCCGGTGTACCACGTCATTTGTACATTCGACGTACAATAAAATGTATCCTAATACAAAAATCAAAACTGAGAGTAATAATTTTATAAGAAAAATACGAGGATTAATTAGTAGAATATGTAAAAAATATTAGAATGTGTAAATTATTTACCTAATCAATTTATGATTTGACAGAAAAACGGATAAATGCACCAAAACGACCCTAACGTATAAATGGTACTAATATGATCTCAACGTTATCCAAATGGTACCAATTTGACCCAAACAAACTAAACTGAACAAAATATTAGTAAACCAAACTGAATTTACTGAGTTAATTTGTTGAACTAAAATTGAATACTATCTTACTGAATTTAAGTAAAAAAGAACATTGACTTATTGTAAAACCAATTGTATCATTTGTACTATAAAAAAATTCTCTGACAAAAGTTGTCGTTAACAATAGAAAAAAATTAGTATAACCAAATTAAACACACGAATTGTAAAACCTTTGGCAATTAGCTAATAGTTGATTACATTAGCTTTTTTTACTAGCTGTTTGTAAAAATTGTTTGACAAAATATTTTTAGCTGATTGCTAATAGTTGTTTCCATAAAATGAAAAAAAAAAAAGACGTTTGATCTTTTTAATACATAAAATTATATTTAAAGAAAAAAATGCTTTTAAATCTATATTCATACATATAAATAAAAGTAGAAAATATCATCATGCATAGACTTTTGTCATTTTATTAGTGCTCATACATTGAACTTATTGCGTAGAACTACATAGCATTCAATAATACTTAAGAATGATAAAATATGATCTTATATATTACTCTATATGTTGGAATAGGAATCTTGCTTAATATTATGTATTTATATATTACATACAAATGTAGTACAATGCTAAATTTTATTTTTTTAGTTAATTAATTCGATTACTGAATTCGAGGTTATCATAATTTAAATTTTATATATACGCTAAGAATTAAACTCGAGAAATGAATTTAAGCGACTAAATGTTCCTATCACTCAGGTCAACCTTAACTAGCCAAAACGACACAATATAACAAAAAGAAAAAGAAAATTTTTATTTAATTGTAATTAAAATAAATTAAAAAAATCAAAATTTACGTTTTCTCTAATCTCAGTTATTAAAATCTTTTAAATTGAGTTGTATATAAGTTTTTATCAAAAAAAATTTTACATTTAAGACACTCATGTATGTTTTTCAAAAATCTTTGCTTTCATTATTCTCAAGAATATTTTTAATTAAATAGAAAGAAAATCGGATGAATTTAAAGTAATAAAAAGAAAAGAATACTTGTGATGATTTAAAGGTGTAAAAGTCTCTTAAACTAATTTTCAAAATTAGCTTTTTAAATTCAAACCGCTTTTACAACCGGCTTCTCAACAAACATATTTATTAGAGAAATTTTTACTAGTCGCCTTTTAAGTGGTCAAAACTTTTAAATTTAGCCCAAACTTTTTGTTCACCAAACAAGGCTAAAATTTTTCTTTTTTTTTGTGGTTTTCCATCCGGTATTCAAACTCACAGTGAGCCGACTAATCCGTATTCTGGGTAGGTCTAAGAATTATGGTATTTAAACTCCTCCCAAATGCCGTTGTGGAAGATCGATATGCAGACCTCCCTACCCAGCGTAATCCCATGCTACTATTGCGCTAACGAACGATTGTGTATGATTTAATTTATTACAAATCTATTAGTTTATGAAATTTAATTAATTATTGCAGACAATTTAGAAATTTGGGATTAACGTCATTCAATTCAACAGTTTTGGAAATTTTTTGATGGGAATGAATAGAAAAAGAAAAATTAGGTTCTTGATGTTGAAGTTGACGAAGAAGATATGGAGGAAGGATTGAGAAGAATGAATTAATTCAGAAATTAGATTTTTAATATCTCAATTAAATATTTATTTTTTTGAAAGCCAATTAAATATTTTTAATTAACTATAGTTTAACGGTTACAATTATTTTTATTTTGTAGGAGATGTAGATAAAAATAAACTCTTAGAAAAAAATTAAGACATAATTATCTTATTTCTTAAAATTAGGACATAATTATCTTATTTCTTAGAGAAAAATTAAGACATAATTATCTTGTTTATTAGAGAAAAATTAGGACATAATTATCTTATTTACTTTTATAAATTTGTTTTATTATTTTTTATTTAATAATGGATAAATTTACGGTACATTGCGATCTCGCAATGTACTGTAGAATTTTCGATGAAAAAGATATATTATACATCTTACAAATTTTTTAGTAAGAAAGTAGTTAATTTTCAACTTCGATGGTGTAGTTTCTTGTTCGGGAACTAGAAACATATTATTAACTACACTCACCAAATAGATCATGTAATTTTTTTTACCAATTAAAAAAACTAATGGAAGAGTTTGCAAGAATATAACCATTAATGAGGGTGAAAAACTTTTTTTTGGTTTTCCATAATTCCCTCTAAATATACGTAGGTAATGAGGGTGAAAAACTTTAACTGTGACTAAGTAGCGATCAAAATTATCTCAATGAGTACACATGAACTATTACCTTTATAAATTGATGAGTTATTAATTGGTAGTGTATTTAGCTAAATTACATGATGCAGATTTAAATTATAACCCTGGATTATTTGATGAAATAAAAATACTTGTAAATTTTAATTTATTCAAATATAGATCATATATATGATAATAACATATGAATCTTGGAATGTCAACCATATGAAACAATTTTACCCTACGTCTCATTTTTTACGATTAAAGTAAAATAATTGTACTTAAAATCATGGAAATGTGTCCATTTTTCTCTTTGTCGTGTGAAATAGCTTAATCTTACTTTCAAATTAGAATTTTTAGCTCAATTCCAATCCTCGTGATGGACATATTGATGAAAGTTAGCAATGGAATTCCAACGGATTAGCTAGTATTTGTACTGCACGATGGGATAAAATCGATAGAATTCGAACTTGACGAAGTAGATAAGAAAGAAAAACTATTCTAACAAAATTAGGAAAGAAAACTGAATTCACCAAAGAAAAATATCAAAAATAGAGTTAGCTTAACTAGATTTTCTGCTAAAAAAGAATGGTAGACAGTAAAGTAATGGTTGCCCAAAATTTTGATTCAATCAGACATGCTAAAAAGCCTCAAAATATTATCAATAAGTTAGCAAAATACACAAACTCTAAAACAATAATAGCAATATAAACATGATAAATAGATAGCCACACAATAGAAGAAATTCACTGGTTTTGTGGAAAGATATAATAATATAAAAGTTATAGAGACAATCCGTCTGACACGAACTTAATATATTTGACATCTTAATATATTTGACATCCTACTTGCGAGCATATAATGGCATTACTTTTTGGGACAGCTTTGTTAATTTGTATCATTGGATTTCAATATTGCTATGCAAGATTTGATCCATTTGCAGAAACACATTCTGAAGCTACAATTTCAGCCGTCAAACGAAACAATCTGCCACCCGGATCCACACCGGGCCCGTGGTCTATGGCTTACGCCACCTTTTATGAAGGCGATACCAAAACATTTGGTATGTAAATATATTCCATATAAATACAGCAAAAGTTATATTTGATTAAATGAGTCGTATAACCAAACAGATTGTTTCTGTAAATTTGTGTTAGTATTGCAGGAGGAGCGTGCAACTATAAAGACGTAGTAACGCAAGGTTACGGGTATAATACAACGGCACTAAGCAATGTTTTGTTCGGTAAGGGTGCAAAATGTGGGGCATGTTATGAAGTAAGATGTGCTAGAAATCCCAAATGGTGCAAACCTGGCCAACCATCTCTCATTCTTACAGCAACCGATCATTGCCCTCCGAACCCGAAGCTTCCGAATGACAACGGAGGCTGGTGCAACGAACCTCGTCAACATTTCGACATTGCTAAACCCGTCTTTGCACATTTAGCTGATTTTACTGCTGGCATTATTCCAATCGACTACCGCAGGTTAGATAATATTCTTTATTGTTATTTTTTGAAATAAGGTTTAAATTTGACCCTAACGTTTTTGAAAAAGTTACATCCAAGGGATGAAAAGAGGTCTTCGACACAAAGTCTTGGGAATAATAACAAAAACCATATTTACCAAATAAATAAATAAATCATTTTGCCGGAAATTTGAGAGGAAATTGATGTCAAAGATTAATATAAAAATATTGTTTTCTTTAACTATTAGCTCCAACTTTTAGTTAATCGGTTAAATTGATTTTTAGAGCATTAGTGTAAGGGGTTGTGTTATAATTAATATAAAAGATGTTAGCCTTAAAGCCCTTAACTATTAGCCCAAGTTTTTAATTCAATTAGTTAAATTGACCATTTGACATCACAAATGTTGCTGACTATGGATTTTGGCCTCTATTTCCTAATCCCCTAAAATCGTATTCCTTACTAGTTTTTCATCTATCGAAACCTCGAGTGCTCGGTTCTGAATTTGCCACTGGCTCCACTGCTTGGACCGATTAAGTCTCCTCTAAGCACTTAAAATTGATAACCCTTGACCGATAAGACCGTCTAACTGCGTCTAGACGGTCAAAATCCAACTTATCTCCAACCAATCCCTCCTATAGTCTCCTAATGTCCTCATCCATCCAATTAGCATCTAACGTCTTTTACAACTTTGGATGCAGAATTCCATGCAAGAGGAAAGGAGGAATACAATTCACATTAACTGGGAATCAATGGTTCTATGATGTAACAATATGGAATGTGGCTGCAGCTGGAGACATTGAGAGTGTGGCAGTTAAGGGAGATAACAAGCTCCTAAATTGGGTTCAAATGGAAAGAGATTGGGGCTCTACTTGGAAAACAGTCTCTATTTTGAAAAATGAGTCTCTTAGTTTTAAGGTTATAGGTAGTGATCATAGGATCTCAACTTCTTTAAATGTTACCCCTAGAGATTGGGAATTTGGAGAAACCTATTATGGCACCAACTTCGTCTAACTTCGTTTTTCTTTCAAGTAAAACGAATGTTTTGCTAACATGGTGAACTAAGATCGGAGAATAGAAATCCTGACTAGGTTGTCACGAAAAATTTATATAATTCATGTTACATTATTTAATACAAGTTAGCCATGTAAATATAGGAATAAATTATGTGTTTTTGCGTATTTGTAAATAGAAAAATGTAACATTTTATTTGTTGGGAGGTCGATGGTTCTCACTTGGTTTCTCTTGTAATTTCTTTATCTCAAATTATGTATTGGGAAGTGAAAAATTTTGTTTTAATTAGTTGGGTTTTTTGGTTAAGCTTTTTATTCTATTGTTTATTGGGTTAAGGACATTGAAGATATTGTTGGTCACTAAATTTTGATGGTTGTCGCAAGATGGTCAGTTAACTCTAATTTGTCGTAATATATAAAGTCATTCAACTTTATATTTTGTCTCAGTATTAAGTTGCTTCTATTAGGGTTTGAACCAGGAAATGTAAGTAATTAGTTGTTAAACATTCTCAGATACAGAAATTATATTTCCTTAATTTTTTTTCTTTATACGAAAAAAATTGATTAGGCTCCTGTAAACTCATGATATTTCCTTTTGAAGAAGAACACGCATGCCTTAATTTTAGGCTTTTGTGTATATATAACATGCACCATGGTATTAATACTCCATATACTTAGCAATGAGGTCTTTCAATATCTTAATTATTTTTGTATTAGCAATACTAAACATGTTGATTAGTCAAAATGACGGTCTAGCATTCGTTTATTATCATGTTCATGTAGTGAACGAATTGAGCTTAAACACGATTCTGCATTTGCATTGTAAGTCAAAAAATAATGATCTCGGGCCACAAAATTTTAATACTAATCAAGAGTTCAAATGGAGTTTTGAACCCAATATATGGGGGACTACTCTTTTTTGGTGTTATGTTATTCCCGGTGATGATTATAAGCATGCTCATGTAAATGCTTTTGTGGATGATTTATCTTATAAAGGTTTTTTAAGTTACTGTGATAGTGATAATAATTGTACTTAGGTAGCTAAAGATGTGATAGTGATAATAATTGTACTTAGGTAGCTAAAGATGATGGAATCTATCTGTAAGTGAGATCCAGCCCATTATAAAGCCCAAATATGTGAACAAAAAAATGGGTCCCGGCCTATTACACTTTGAAGATATACTTATCATGTCAGGTGTGCTCAGATGGTCAATACTTACTATAAACTAACTTATTAGAATCCTAAAGTTCACGATTCCATTCATGATATTCGAGTCAATTCAACATTTTAGTTTGAATCTTTAGGGTGAATCTAAATCTAAATTATACATAAACTTGTGATTCATAATTCGAGTCGTTCAATTCTATTTTGAACCGAATCTATAAGTGAATCAAACTTTTTTCACAATAGTTAAGGAAATAAATTAGTTGGAAAAGAACAAATAAGTAATTTAACAGATTTAACACACAAGTCCCATCCCATCCTATTTAGAAACAACAGCTCATCAAAATCAAATTATCGCCATCATCGTTCATAAAAAGCTTCAAGAGCACTAACTACTAAACTCGACCTAAACTAGTACTTGATAATATTTTACGTGATCACAGTAGATTTTATTTTTATAATATTACTAGAAAGATAAATTCACTTCATTACGTTTTTATATTCTTACACAAAAGAAGACAATTTCAATACATGATTTGATGGAATTTGTTTCATATCCTTCCAACATAAATAGATGCTATTTTTTATAGTTAACTTTCGAAATGCACTATACCCATATGATACAACATTTAGATTGAAACAAGAAATCACTATATATGAAAACAGAAAAACTGTTGAAGAAAAAAGAAACTCTCTAATCTGCAAAAATTAGCATGGCTTCCATCATCCCGCACCCCGGAAACATGTGTCACGCATGTATATCATTTGATTTCTTCTGTTTCTTCTTTTTCCGCTTCTCTCCGGTTGTATCAGTCCTAGCTTCTAAACGTTTGGATTGTTGAGAACGGATTTCTTGCAACTTGGTTTTCGCGTCCCGAAATAATGCATCTGATCTTGAAGCCATCAATTGCTGATGCATTTAAACAGATGAAACAAAGTAAACACACGAACCATGAAAATATAAGTAGACAGATAGTGTGGAATGGAGATGAACTGTTGTTTGGTTTTTGAGTTACTCGTATACGTACCTTGAGATGATCCATTGCTGCAAGGTTGAAACCAAGTGTATCCTTGCATCCCTGACAAGCCGAATTATTATCTTGTTAAAATGAAATCTCAAAATTATTATTAAGCTTTGCTTTTCGGAACAGAAAATTAAGGGGAAACTAACACATTTGCTGTTAATTACGCAAAAATAAAGTGCTTAGTTAAAAGTAATAGCTACCAAAAACTGGAATTTGGTACCACTTGATGAACCTCGGTTGAACAAATCAATTATCTTGTCCAAGAGATAAGATAAAAATTAACATGGTTAACGAGTATCGGAATGATTACCTTTACTCTATCGTAAAGAATGTCTTTAAGAATAGTCAATACAGGCCTTGCAGCCGGAGTGGTAACCAATTGACTATGATGCGTTTGCAATAGTACAGTAGCAACCCTGCAGACAAGCTCAACCTGGAATAGAATGGAAGTGGAACTGTCAATTTCTGACAAGACAACACGATTAACAGAAACAACCCTTTTGACAAAATGATGAGGGTAAAATAGGTTTTTGATCATAATATTCGGAGACGTAAAAAAAGTCTGTTTACTTAGAATTGATGTTACAAAGTGTAAATTCGAAGATTTATGTGAAAATAAAGTTAAGGCGCTATTACTGCTACAGATGTATTTACTATAGTGGCATAACAAAAGTACAAACATGTGACACAATGCAATTTCATTCAATATTCCGTCTGAGAGCAAACCTTATCCGGATTCGAGACCCAATCCTTCAAATAGGAGAGAAGCTTTAACGCATCTGAGAATGGTATAGCCTGCAATAAAAATTACTCATGTTTTAGACTTCCATGACTAATGATCTGAACCAGAAATAAAAAATATCAAAATCAACTAAAAAAATTTATCTTCTACTTGGTATATACACTGCTAGACAGATACATAATAATTAGCTAGGTTACAATACAAAGCTATGTCATATTTTTCATTAGAGACACACACACGCACACATACATCGAGAAAAGCTTATGTACCAGTAATGTCTGTTCCAGATCATTGGTGTGAACATTTGAAATTGCACGGAGAACATACTCAGATGGGTTGAAGCCATTCATGATTGGATTTGGTTGGAATTTTGCAACTCTTCCCCTGGATTCCTCCTCCTGAAAATATAGGGATAATGACAAACCAATTTTGAGATAACCAAATGATGAATTTGTGTTTGAAAGAACCGTAGAGGAAAAACAGTATACCTCGTGCTCAGCAATACGCGTCAATTCTACATCTGCTACATCCAATGCATCAATGATTAGGTCAGTTGCTGTGAGGGTTTCTTGAGTTTTCTTTCCTGCCACAGCCACCGCTCCCTCCTCTTGAAGTTCTTCCTTCGGAGCATAATTGTTTTCAAATGTGTTGTCAAGGTCGGCCTCAAACATTTCTTCCAACCTTTTTTCCTTCTCCTCCTGGAAAATCAAACGACACATCCTACCCATTAAAAACTAGCGACTTTCATAGATTAACTGCATCAGTGGTTCATTAGGAAAAACCTATGAACTGTAGATACCATATATGAGACTCTAAGAGATTACCTCAATGAAAAATGGTTCTTCAGTTCGCTCCCATCTACGTATTGACCTATCATGAGATCCGGTGACAATGAACTCACCACGATTACTGACGGCAAGGCACCAAATATCAGCATGATGTCCCTCAAGGGTTAAAAGCAGCTCAAATTTATCTGCATCCCAGTATTTAACAAGCCGGTCTTTGCCGACACTGAAGATGTAATGGGTACCACGCACAAATTGTACTGCCATAACACTGCAACACATGTAGCTCATTCAGAATTTATAAACAAGCCAAAATTGAAAAAATATCTAGTTCGTGAAAAGATTATATAAGTAAACCTATCAGCATGGGCAAATATCGACTTATGACAGTCACCAAAATCCAAACCCCAAATCTTCAAATTTTTGTCTGCTGAGCCAGTAACCATCAAATCCCCGTCTGAGGAAATGTCCATGCATAGCACAGGAAGTTTGTGACCATACAAAGAGAGAAAAAATTTGAGCGTATCCGCAAAGAAAACCTGAATAAAATGAAATAAATGTTAGCACAATTAGCAACATTTAGTAATATAAAATGACATATATCCTCAATATCAAATATAAATCGTTAACAAGCATCATTAATCCAGTTCCCGTTTTCTTTTCTAGGAAGCCCAGGAGTGAAGCTACAACTATGCAGCAGCCGGTAACTTGGCAGCTTAACAAAAACAAAGACGAAATCTACACGGGCAAAAAAGAGAAAATCATAGATTTGAATAAAATGAGATCAAGAAGTCGGTTTGACCTTCACAGTGCAATCCAAAAGTGCAACAGCAATATACTTAGCATCTGGGCTAACTGCAACTGCTAAAACATCATCATTCATCTTCATAGTCCTCACATTTGATAACGTAAGCTGCTTAATATCCTGCAAATCAAATTTAGTAAATAAAAAATTATGGACATGGAATATTACAGTTGACATCATAGCGTCCTGTGAATTCTGAAAAGCATGGCATGAAGATGAAATTTAATGATTAGTTTTGCTAGCCAATATTATATTTGCCGCAAATGATACTAGATTAAATTGAATTACAAGTGAAAAAATATACTTGACCAGCTTTCTGCTTGACTTGATACTCCCAAAACTTGACATCATGATCTGCACTGCCCGTGATAAAAACATTCTCATTTGGAATAGGAACAATAGCCCGTACTGATCCTCCATGAGCTTCCACTACTTCAATGCATGTACCACTTCCAATGTCAATTATTTCTACTTTCCCATCTTTAGTTCCAACTAGAGCATACTTGTTATTTGGAGCAATTAGGCCACACAATCCATACCCAGAATCAACAGTTCTAAGGCACGAACCAGTACTTGGATTCCAAAACTTTACTGTATTGTGACTTGTTGACATCAAAAGAGTACTGTCTGAACTAAGTGTAACACTTCTGACATCAGAACGGTGCCCCTGGAGGTCAATAGATAGAGTTTTTGTGGCACTGTTGCTTTCTATAGAATAAATTTCCAATAAGTTATTATTCAGAGACAAGGCTAAAGTAGCCAAAGTACTTTTAGGAGTAACTGGATTAAAGGATATGGAGCAAATCTTTTTGTTTGCACGAACAGTCTGTAGATGCTTAAAAACATCAGTTACTGTAACCGTGAGAGCACCACCATCCTCTTGAGTTACAAGATTTGCATCTTTATTTTCAGTTATATCACCTTCCGCTTTAGCAGATTTTTTCTCTTTCTTTCGATGAAGTCTACGTTTAGCTTTACGCTTTGCCTCATTCTCATCCAGCACATGGAAAATGTCCACTGTTTTCCCTGCCACTTGACACGCCAGCAAATTTCCTGACTTGTTGAAACTCACAGTTGCAACTCTATCCTTATTCTGCCTCTGGATCTCACCAAACAGCTTTAAAACATCCCATTTCTTATGAGAGGACAAATCGCCATTCTTCTCAATTACCATTCCATTTTCATTGGGTACACCTTGTCCATCCACAGACTCATTTTTCAGCATATAAAAGCGAAGCTCTGGGTCTGCAGAACCAGTGACCAAATATCTTTCCTCTGGATCAACATCAATTGACCAAATTTCACTATGATGACCACTGATTATCTGCATACAGTGTTGTGTTTCCAGATCCCACACTCTCAAAAACTTGTCTTTGGAAGAACTGACAAGTTTTTTACCCGACTCCAAAAATACAAGGTCAGTGATCTGCAACATTAGTAAGAGCCAAACCAGTCAAGACAACAATATACGATAACAAAAACTACTCAATAAAGGTCACAATTCATCAATGTGCTGTAAACCAATTATCACAAACCTGGTCACGATGCCCACGGAGGCGAAAAAGGCCAGACTCTCCAACAACATCCCACAGTATGATATCATTATCTTTACTTCCAGATGCAAGGAGTGATCCATTTTGGTTGTACCGTAGTACAGTAACAGCTCCTTTGTGCCCGTTCAACGTGGTCTCACATGTTCCTTTGTCACTGTCCCAGATTCTTATACTACCATTTGCATACCCACTTGCTACCTACATTCAAAATCAAAACTTTGTTTCACTCTCTCATCGATCAAACTCGATGACATAACATTCAAGGAAACTACACCAGACTCTAATTACGAATCAAAAACACATACATTCCAAAAGGCAAGGAAAGGAGAAATTATAGCAGCTACATCTTAACTAGTCATTTTGGACTCTCAAATAAAGAAATAAATTGATGAATTACCAGCGAGGACGGGGACGAAGCAATGGAGGTAACTGCTAAAGAAGGACCGGCACGAGAGGAGGTTGAGGGGGCTAGGGTTTTGGTGCAGACGCCTTGACGGACATGCCAGACTCCGAGCTTCTCGAGCGCCGGAGCTAAAAGGTGTTTGCCGGAGCTATCATATGCAATATTCGATTCTAAGGAAGCTATAACTCCAAACGACGCCGTAGGCTCGTATCTTAGATACGCCTTCACCATTGCTGCTGCAGTTTCAGTATCTTCAGGTTTGGTTTTGATCAAGGTTTTTGTGAGGGTTTTAGGGAAGGATCGTGTTATACGACTTGTCGTTTGAGAGGGAGTTACCATATAAAAAATATCATTCAATTAAGACAGCCCATGTAAACAAAGCCCAGTTCCAAGTCCATGTTCTAGGGTTTTATTTTTATTTATTTATTTATGACGAGGAACTCTACTAAACCCCTTCGGGGTTAGTAGGCTTATATCCGGGGAAGCTAGCCTCCGTAACTCCACCAACGCGAGCTTCCCACTCCACACGGGCTATAACAGAGGCTTCCAGAGCAGTCCAACAAATCCATTAGACAACAAGGCATTAAATCACCAAATTGCGATCCCTGAGGATCGAACTTGAGATCTGTTGGGTGCCTTTTCCAAACGTCGTTATTTTTTACTAGAGAAGAAAAGATTAAAGTTTCTAAATAGAGGTTGAGAAGTCTACTCTAATAAATAGCTCTTTCGTAGCCATAGCTCCACCCGTTTGATAAAACAAAAAAAATCCTAATTAGTTCCCATCATCAAATGCGTGGTGGTGATTTAGAAACGTTATAAATAGATATTTTTCCAAATATGATAAGATTCCTATAGCTTCTACCGAATCTATGATTGTTATATGCACAAATATAGTAATCGGCGGTGGAAATGGTCGGCCGCCGGCATATGGACACAATATTGAAAGCGACTACCCAACTTAGTTTTAAAGTTAATGTACATAATAATGTTTATCAAAAAAGATTAATGTGCATATTTAACCGACCATAGTCTAACAAATTTTTATAATATTTTTTGACAATGACATGCTTGACCTCGACTTCATTTTTTTGTATTAATGAAACTATGATTCATTTTTAATACCAATTGGATTCATACTACAAAAGAATCATGATTTGGGACGTTATTGGATGGGAACTTTTCAGTTTCATATTTGTGTAGTGTTTGCTCAAACATAACTAGAGGCAATATTGTAAAGAGTGGTGTTGTGAAAAATATTTTTTAGACAAGTCACGTCTGATTTTGTGGTTTGCACAATTTGCAAAAGAAATCCCAAATTTTTAGCAGTGTTAAAAATAAAGAGTTAAATGAGTAGTTTGACTTTTCATTTGATGAAATGAGTTACTAATTTATTATTTGAACTTAAGAAACTTATGCTTGCAAATTAAAAATCTTAAAAATTCATTTACAGTCACGTTGGGACATCCGATAAAATACAAAAACTGTTTTTGGCTTTGACTATAACGTCATATTTTCTAATACAGTTTAACAATTTAGGACCTTGTTTGCAAACGGCTGAAATCACAGAGTCATTTATTATATTTTACCTTGTTAACAATATACAAAGGTCATATAGTGTCTAGACGTTCAAAATTGAAAATTCGGCTGGATCAACTGAAACCACCTAAATCTATTTAGGCACTCAAAATCCGACTTGTCTTAAATAATCTCCTATATTAGTCCTTGAAGGCCTCCAACAGTCTAAGTAATACCTAATATTTTTTAATTCAATGTTTATGTATGATTGATCGAATGTGTTTCAATATTTAACTATATGAACACAAAATCTGCTATCTCTCAATAACCATTAGGCTAAATTCATATCATATATCCTTTTATGAAAATAATTTATATGGAGTGAAATGATTGGATAAATTGTGTTTGTTATAGAAAGGGTGGGTTTAGTGTTAGGTAAGAAAGAAATGATGGTGCTCCACACTAATGAAGTTAAATTCTTATCCTTATAATTTATAATCACACGAAAATAAATTTATGAAATAGAAAACTATGTAATGGGTTTTGGGTCCCTTTTCATGTCATAATCTACATCTACCCACCATTTTCACCATGTTGCCATGTGCATTTTACCAGACAATCATTTGCATAATACAGAAAACTGAAATAATAATGTTTTTAGTCCTTAAATGTTTTTTAGTTTTGTTTTTAGTCCATGAAATGTCCCAACTGATTCTGGTAGTACCAAAAAAGTAATGTTTGCAACTGCAATTAATAAAGAATTTAGTAATATTGAAACGCAAAGTTATCATGAGTATAATTTGCCTCCTACAAAAGTTCATGATGTGCTCCTTACTAGCTAGTGCTAGTGGTTATGTCTTTCTAATAGTATTGTCAGAAGCTAGTATTTCTTTGTTCTTTCTCGGAGTTTTAACCTCTCTGAAGAATATTTTCTTCAAAATGTATTTAGTAATAAATTTGAGAATCAATCACATAATAAATCTTATTAAAGTAGTTAATGGAATTAGACCTAAGCTATTTCATTATATGCGAATTCTGATTTATTAGAAGAAAATGGAAATTGTGAGAATTTATCTAATACTTTTTGCCTATTTGGAATAAGAAATGTGAGGTGGATTGATAGGTTTGTTGAGCTATATTTTGGCTTTTATACCAAACCCTTTTTTATTATTCCCCTGAAAATGTCATTAAGCTTCACATGTTGAGGAATTTTTGCCCAAATAATTTCAGCAGCCACACAATCACACAAAATTTGGAAATTGTCACTAGTGTTTTTTATATATATTAGGTAATGCATAGTCAAAATTCAATAATTATTTCAACATGCTAAAAAAGCATCGTCACCTGAAAAATATATGAATGCAAGTTGCTAGAAATATTTTAATGTTTCCTTTAGGAAAAAAAAGAGAAATATTTTAATGTTTATTGCTAAAACAAAAAAAATATTTTAATTTCTACGTTTGTAGTTGTTAATTTTGGAATTGTACCATGGTTTATTGGTCAGATAGCATTAAAGGATAACTTGTTGGTAAAAAAAAAAAGGATAACTTATATTTTAATACAAAAATTTGGGCCACTAGTGCAACTGACAATTAAAATTTAATTAACCATATGATATTATAATTAATCTAGTTCTAGATATGGTATTTTAAGCATGAAACACTAAATAATTAAGATTACTTTCTAGATTAAATAGTTAATCTTAGTTTAATGTATCTAGTTATTAGTAGAACACAACATTTGGACAGCTATTTACATTAACAATTATTTATAAAACTTTTGTTTATTTATTTATTCATTTTCTGAAGTTTAGTTGCACAAAAAGGAATCCCATGCTCCTAAGACCTACCACTATACATTTCAAAATCAAATCTAAAGGTCATGATTAAGTAATTATTTCATATAAATAATTGGTTTGAATATAAATACTATTTATTTTCTGAAAGTTAAAAGTTAGGGATAAAGATCAAATTATATTTAAGAAAAAAGTTTATATATACCAATAATTAAATATGAAAGTTTATAAACAATTAATAACAAGTAATAGTTTTTAATTAAGTTAATTTTGTACAGTTCATTGATTTAGCTAGAAAGTAAGGAGTGGAAGATCTTACAAGAAATGAAATGACATATATTGATGAATTTAACCTAAATTGAAAGTGAAAGATGCTGTCACTTATTAGTAATATGTGCCTTGAATACATATAGACGTGTTTTGAAACCATAATAAGGTTCAAGGAAAAATTACCAGGACATCCCAATATTTAACGAAATAAAGGTCCTCTTGTTTCTAGAAAACTCAAATGTAATTTGTTAAATCTAGACCAAAGCAATCATATCTATATGGTACTCAGGGATTTTAATGCGTAAAATTTGAAAGAATATGCATCTACTAGATATTCAACATGGATTACCAATTTCCATTTAGTTTCATTGGTCTATGTCACTAGGAAAGCAAATTCTGTTGCTAATGAATTTGTAGCTTGAAGGAAGAATTTTGCACAACTAGTTTCGCTCGTTAAAAACTTTCATTATTATTTTTTTATTTTTTTATTGGTATCAATTAATATAGTTTTGTCATAGTTTGAGTTTATTTTGCTACTGCCCTTAAAATTTTAATTATTAATTTTTTTAGGTTTTCCATCAAGATTCTTAATTATTATTGTATCTATTAGTAATACATGAATATGAGCTCAAAAAATATAATTTTTTTCTTGTAAAAAATGTATATATTCTTTTCATTATTATATAAAATAATTAAACCAAGGGCCAACATCCTCATATGTCATCAGACAAAAATAAAAAATAAATAAAATAAAAGTTAAATGACTTCTAGATTTTCTTAATTATTATTGATAACAGTTTAATTAATCAATAATTTGAAAAATATGGGGTCCAAAGTCGCAATCTAGCACAACCCCCACAAGTCAAACATAAACAAAACCAACCCCACGGAGTATTTAAAACGGCATGTCGTATTCTTAGTACTGGTGAATTTGTATTTTACGTGTCATCTTTATTTTCTTATACCTTTTCCCTAATTGATTAATCAAACCTTCCCTAATTATTGCCATTAACTACTTAATCTAGGGTAATTGCAAAGCCCATTCTATAAGGGACTTTTACATATATAACTCACTTTGCTTAACGTATATGAATCTAGATACTTTCAAGTATTTTGGCCAAAAATACCCTTACATGTTGTCTCACCTTTTTCCGATTCATTTCTCATTAGCTTTGTTTCTAAAACGATCATTTCTTCTCCACTTTATCGACAAACAACGCAACGGTAATCATCAGATAACATGTTTAGAAAACAAAAGTTACGATTGTTTTCCCCGCCTTTCTTTCTCTCTCATTGTCTTTCATTAGTATCTGATATGGTAGTCTCTTTTCATTTTCTCACGTTGTAATACTTGTTCTTGGTGTGTTCGTCATGCTCTTGTGTGCGCATAGTGTTTGTAGCGTCCATTGTGTTCGTCATGCTTGTAGTGCGCAAAATGCTTGCATGAGAATTTTTGTCCAAAAGTCTTTAAACCATCTAGATTTGCAAAAGTCAAGCAAAACAGACTACATATGTAAATCCCCTTAAGAAATGAGGTAAATTTGTAATTAACCAATCCCCAAAAATAATAAAATACAATTGACCCAACTTGGGGGCACAACAGTCTTTTAAAACAATGAGGCTATATAAAACCGCGAGAAAAGCAGATTAATTTAATTGGTTAAATTTAAAATATAGTTTGGGTAAGAAAAGGAGAAAGTATATAGAGCTTTGGGATTCGATCCATAATCGTCAACATCAGAAAGATTGATCATCATCTTCTTTGATGGAAAGTTGAGAAGACAACTCACAACTTTTCAATACAGCTCAGAATTTTTCAGGTTGTGGTTCTGCTGCTATTTTCAGTACACTCACCTCAAAATTTGGTGCTTCTTTCAGGTAATTTTTTCATTTTTATATCATTGTGGAATTTATTCACGCTTTCTAGAGATCTATGGAACTAGTAATTTTATTACAATATGTGTTACAAAATCGATTCAACTAAAAGTTCGAACGGATAATTAAGTCTAAGTTAGACGGATCGTGTTTTTAATTTAATAAATACTGAGGTTGCTAATAGATATTAATATGAAACACAACTGATCCTTGAACCTTAACTATCAGTTCGAACTTTGAATTTATATGCTATCAGAGTTTATGCGATCAAAAGGTCATGAGTTCGAGCGTAGTTAAGGCTCAGTTATGTTTTATATTAATATCTACAGGATGAGGTGAAATTTGGTGAAACGTTGCTGAGGTTTTTGTGGATTTTGTATGTTGTCAGCCTGAATATTAGCTCGAGCATTTGCTTCAACCGGATTTGTGAAGATTGAGGTTTATAATTGATTTGATTGGTCGCATTAGTTAATAGTTGAGTTTTTATGTAAGAAAATGTGAAATTTGGTTGATGGAGTGGAAGACTATGGATATTTTCTTAAGATTAAGTACATGTGTGGATCTATTTAGGTAAATTTAGTTTTGTTTTAGTGGTAAAACCTCTATATAGTATTACGCTTAGTGCCTGACTATTTGTATAAAAATTAAGAGGTTGGTACAATAAAGGTTCTTGACTTGTGCGATCACACTATTTGTATAACAATTGTGAAGTTATTACTATATCCAGTATTTTTATATAAAGGTTTTACTAGATTACTTTTTGTGAATTAATAGAAAATAGTAATAATGACAACGTTGCGTTGGTTAATTTATTCAATTATGACATTTTAGTAAAAAAAAAAAGTAACATTTTACCAAAACATCCCGTAAAAGTAAGAGAGAAAAGAATATGTTACTTTCTTATTTACAAGACGCAACATTGTGACATTAATCAACTATTGATAGAAAAAAAACACTCACAAGCTATGTAAACTAACAGGTGAATTCTTCTTGTCTTTGTTGAGTATGTACAGTAGTTGGATTGTTGAAGTACCATTGTTGCTTTCATCTGTAGTTTTCAAACTGTCCTAACAGTTTTTTTTTTTTTTTCATATGCTCTTTGTGTAGATCAAAAGGACCAGGAGGTTGAAGACATCATCAGAATGTTATTGTAAGATGTTGTAATTGAATTTATGATTGTCCTATAGCCGATTAGAAATACAGGTGACGTGTAACTTTTGAGGAATTGTAACCTTTTGGGCATTATGCATGTCTGTTCCTGTGGCCATTGCTGATAACTTTCAGCGGACCCTGACTTCTGCAGACAGAACAAAATCTGTTGATATCTTCTCTGTTGTAGACGACCTAGCTATATCAATCAACGGTGAAGCTTCCCAACCATCTTCTGAAGTTGCTTCCTTTAGAACTGGGGAGCTTGTTCTTATTAATGGGGAAACATATTCTGGTTCATTGCTTGGAAATGTTCCCGAGGGAAATGGGAAGTATGTTTGGTCAGACGGTTGTGTATATGAGGGTGAGTGGAGACAGGGGGTGAGACATGGAATTGGAAAAATTCAATGGTCTTCAGGAGCTTCTTATGAAGGTGAATTTTCAGGTGGTTATATGCATGGTGCAGGCACCTTTATCACTTCAAATCATGTATCCTACAGGGGAAGGTGGCGGTTGAATGTCAAGCATGGTTTAGGATATCAAACTTATCCTAATGGAGATAATTTTGAGGGCTCTTGGATGCAAGGAACGCCAGAAGGACTGGGAAAATATACCTGGTCTAACGGGAACATTTATGTTGGGAATATGAAGGGGGGTAAAATGACAGGTAAAGGCACTCTTACATGGATAAATGGTGACTCGTTTGAGGGAAGTTGGTTAAACGCTATGATGCATGGGTTTGGTGTTTATATGTGGAGCGATGGTGGTTCCTATGTTGGGACTTGGTCACATGGTTTGAAGGATGGCAAAGGGTCATTTTATCCAAGTGGCAGCCGTTTTCCGGCTGTACAAGAACGATACCTCAATGCTCTAAGAAAAAGAGGTTTACTGCCGGATATGAGAAGGCAGAACCATGCGCATATCCATCATGCATCGTCAGTAGACATAGTAAATGGAAAGGCTGGTGAGAACCAGGGTTCCCGTAGCAATTCATCAAAGGGAAACTTCTTAAACTTAGAGCAGTCTCGCAGCAAAAATGTCTCTTTGGAAAGGCGTTGGAGTCTTGAAGTATCTATTGAAAAGGTGATAGGTCATGATTCGTCACTAGAACCTACCTTTGATGGCATGGAGAGAGAATTTGAAAAAAATCTACCACCAATCCTGGAACGTGAATATATGCAAGGTGTTCTTATAAGCGAACTTGTATTAAACGATAGCTTCTCATCATCGTCCAGAAGAGCTAAACGGCGACAAAAGAAATTTGCTAGAGAGGTCAAGAGGCCTGGCGAAACAATTATCAAAGGACACAGAAGTTATGATTTGATGCTCAGTTTGCAGCTTGGAATCAGGTAGTTAATATTTCATTGTGTTATGTCACATCAACCACACTGGTGTGATTTAAAATAATTTGTTCCTGATTTATTATGTTACTGAATATCTGCGAGTTCCACACTGAAATTTTTTAGTCTCTTTCTTCCTCCTGTATAAAGAATCGTAAAAAAATTGTCGCTTACGCGAACACTTGAGTTGTTATGTCCTTTATTCAGGATTCACATTGGTTATCAACTTGGTGAAAATGTTCTTGTGCATTTTATTTAGTCGGTGACATAACACTATTGTGGAATTCATTGTATAAAGGTGCCACTCACTGATTATACAGCAGAATCTAAGTGTAAATCACATCAATTTTCACCTAACGTTGCATTGTCGTTAATATTGAAGATGCATTAAAATGTGATCAGGTACACTGTTGGGAAAATTACACCCGTTCAGAGGCGAGAAGTCCGCACATCAGATTTTGGTTCAAAAGCGAGCTTTTGGATGAATTTTCCCAAAGATGGTTCCCAACTAACGCCACCTCATCAATCAGAAGACTTTAAGTGGAAAGATTACTGCCCAATGGTTTTCAGGTTTGTTTGTAGGCCTCCCAAGTTATTAAATTTTGAAAAGTTTGAATATGAATCCAATTTTCCGTCTTCAAAGATTTTAATTCCTAAGCTATTTTCAAAATTCAAGCACTTATAACTCGTCTTATTGATGTCAGTGCATTTTGTCTCCAAGTTCTACAGAATACCTAATATTGCATTGACTACTTAAAATTGGAGAATGCATTATCAAGTTGAGCATGGGGTTGCACATTTTCTTTTTTGTGATATCGAAATTCTTCATAAAGATGATTTTTATTATCTACATGGTGCCTACGATGCATGATCGTGTTGCATAAAGTATACATTTAACTCATCTTTACCCAGAAGGCTGTTTCTGGGATCATGATTCTGTATTTCAGTTTCCTGTGTATATTTGGTTCTTGATTTTTTCTTCTAATTCATGTTAAAGTATGCGCCCATTTATTTGCATGTAGAAATTTGAGGGAGATGTTCAAAATTGACGCAGCTGATTACATGATGTCCATTTGTGGGAATGATGCTCTTCGAGAACTTTCCTCTCCTGGAAAAAGCGGTAGCATCTTTTTCCTGTCACAAGATGATCGCTTCATGATTAAGACGCTGAGAAAATCTGAAGTGAAGGTTTGCATCTCCGTCCAAAGCTTGCTTTTGAGTTTGACGAGCGACATGTTTTTGTTTTTGTTCTTATTTATTTCTATGAATATATTTTTCTTATTTGATTTTTCATAATTATTTTATGATATCCGTTCTACTCACTAGAGTTCTTATTCATAGGTACTCCTGAAAATGCTTCCAGATTATCACTATCATGTAAGGTCATATGAAAACACACTCATAACGAAATTTTTTGGCCTTCACAGGATCAAGCCTTCAAGTGGTCAAAAGGTAATTAACATTATGATAACAATGAATACCCTTATCTAATAATTAGTGTGGAACCAAGCATGAGTTATACTCCGAGTCATGAAACTGCTGCTAGAGCGTAGCTACATGTTCAGAAACTAAAATCTCTGAACCATTTCCTGCATTGCAGTTTCGTTTTGTGGTGATGGGAAACATGTTCTGTACAGAATTGAGGATTCACAGAAGGTTTGATTTGAAAGGTTCATCTCTAGGTCGATCTACAGACAAAATTGAAATTGATGAGAACACAACACTGAAAGATTTGGATCTGAACTACCGTTTCTTTTTAGAACCTTCTTGGAGAGACGCATTGTTGAAGTATGTGATTCTTCTTAAACTACCCTGTCGTTTTAGCTGCTTTTGGATTCACATATCAGGCTTATTTTATCAATTAGATAATTTTAACTGGGACTGTACAAATTTTGCGATTTGTAAAGAACACCCTATTTAGGATGTGCTACATGACAACATGTTTTTGTCACATTTGCCGTAAAATTTATACATGTCCAACATAAAGCTTAGTCAGTACATAGTCAACTGCCTTGTGTCATGTTAACTTTTGTACACAAAAATGAGTTGAAAATTGAAATAAACTGTGGAGTTCAGTGGTTTTATTGAAAGAAAATAAAGTTCAATAACTTTTGTGAAATAGATTGCTTAGTTTGGTTTTAGGATAAATCTTTTTGACTCCTTTGAAGTTAGAATTGGAGAAATGCTTTAACTTTATCTAAGAATGTTTTGCTAGCAATCAATTCTATGAAAATGGCTTTATCTGATATTAGTTTTATCATGATATGCTTTGAAGTCTGTTTTGCTGTTCCATATGTATCTCGATGCAGCCAGATTGAGATTGATAGCAAATTTTTGGAAGTACAACACATTATGGATTACAGCCTTCTAATGGGTGTGCATTATCGAGCCCCTCAACACCTACGATCTCATCGAAGCATGCTTGCTGAAGGACTGGGCGTGTTAGCAGAGGAAGGTGGGTGCCTGTAAAATTCTGTTGTAATATGCTTTAGTAATTCATCCTACCTTGTGGGTCATGTTGCTGGTTGATTCGTTATCTCATTATGACCCATACAATTTTGACAAGCTAGCGGGGGTGTCAACCTGACCTATTTAACTTTAAATATATTTGTAAATCTGTATGTTATGATGAGTTTACAAATCATTTTATTGTAGTGTGAGAATGTGTGTATACACGCAGACGCACACACGCTTGTGCAAAGTGTGTTTTATAACACATTAGTCGAATACAATTGTTATACCAGATTAATCATATCAAACAAGTCGTGCTATCTTTGAACCATATTTAATTTGTTTATTAATCATGTCAACCCATTTAATTTTTGTGCCATGTCAACTTGTTTATCAAATGGGTCGTGTCAGGGTTAACCCTTTGAGGGGTCACTAGAATAGGTCGACACATTTTGAACCGCCTATCTAAAATGAACGAATGTTTCCGTTGAAAATGTGAATTTTGCTCAATTTCTTTGCATGGTCATGTTCCATATCATGGGTGAACAAATAAATATGTGAACTTTTGGCACCCTGCAGAGCTCACACCATTTTTATGATTATATTTTGATTCTGGAAATTTTGGTTCTTTATATTTCACTGACAGATACAATAGAAGATGAAAACTATCCACAAGGTCTTGTCTTGGTCACTCGTGGAAATGGTGATAATAGTGTTGTTGTGGGTCCTCACATCAGAGGTAGCCGATTACGAGCTGCTGGTGATGAGGAAGTCGATCTCCTTCTTCCTGGTACAGCAAGGTATGATGTCTATACTTGAAATGAGCTCTTCTCCCTAAAGTTTCACTCGGTTTCTTGCTTTTCTGCATTTGAAGGACGAATAGTCATAATTTTCCTTATGAAACATAAAATCAAACGATTTTGAGTAAACAAATATGTTAAAATTAAATGAATGTACTTCGCATAGAAAAGCTGTTATAGTTGTTCACCTCTGGAAATTAGGGTCAAAATGGGTTGTGGTGTCATAACTGTGTTGCCAACAAGGGATTACCTTGGATACTTCAAGTGCTCGTCTCAAATGTTAGCGCGTCTTCCTTTCTCTCACCTTGCTCTTAGTTTTCATTGATCCAGTTTTCAGAATTAAATGCCTCTTTATGTGTGGGGAGAATTCTCAGTTTCAGTTCCCTCTTTGTTTTAGGTTGGTTTTTTTTTTTTTTTTCTATTTTGCATTGTGTTTTAGCTTGTATACTCCCAACTCCTACATCTGGTTTAGTCCTTTCTGTTTGCCCCTGTGCTTGTTCGTGAAATTAAGAAACCTGACTGTATGGTGAAAATGCAACCAAAATAATAACTGTGTTAGCCAGATTGTCTGTGCACATCGTGTTATCGTGTAAAAAGTTGATATCTCTACTGAAAATTATTGGCAGGCTTCAAATCCAGCTAGGAGTGAACATGCCTGCAAGGGCGGAACAGATACCGGGGAAAGACGAAAAACAGGCATTCCATGAAGCATATGACGTTGTTCTTTATCTAGGCATAATTGATATACTCCAAGAGTACAACATTTCAAAGAAGATAGAGCATGCTTACAAATCTCTTCAGTTTGATTCACTGTCCATCTCGGCTGTGGATCCTACGTTTTACTCCAAGCGTTTCTTAGAGTTCATACAGAAGGTGTTCCCCAACAATGCGGTTACGAATTGAAAACAGCTCCAGGTGACACGTTTCATGCCCCTTATTGCAGCTTATGTTGAGGGCGAATGCGCTTCAGCATAGTAATTAGTATCTTCCAAATCATGATTGATTGCGAATTGTCAGCTTCGATGCTTTAGATTTGTTTTCCCAATGTCTCACATTACTGATAACACTGAGATTCTTGTAAATGTCTAAGGCAGCATTTTGTACCAAAGGTGTTTTTTGTTCCAGACTCTGCTTAAAACTTTTTATTTTTCATAGTCTATTTTTTTGTCTTCTTTGGAAATTGGAGAGATGATGAAGGTGGAAGATGGAAATATTTTGTTCGTTTGAAAATGATGGAAAACATGATAAGAGCACGTAAGTAGATCTTGTTTGTTGTGTCAATATCAGGTTTGTGTAAAATGAGGCGATACTAACTGCAAATACAGCTTCACAGTCTGTGTCAATATCCGATATATAAACTGCTTATCAAATCATACACATGAGAAATTATATTATCGATAAAATGATACACAAGTGTGTTTCACTTCTTGTCAGAAAGAAAAGTGTTTCACAAATATCATCGATCTCATTATTTTAATAAACTGCATCAACTGTAAGGAAAGCTTTAAGCTTACTGAAGCATCTTTGTTATGTTTTAGAATCATACAGCATGTTACACAAGCATAAAATATAACAAGTACTGATTTCAGACACGATTACCTAACACAATCCTTACGACGCAAATGTTTCTTTTGAAGCGGCTAATCATATGAAATCACATGGATAAACAATACAATATGATTATGCCTCCCCAACACGAATTGCCACCAAATAAACAACACTGAGAATAACATTCCTCGTCTAAACTAATCAAAGATGGAAGAGAATAAGATTCACACTAAGATATTAGCAACAGAACTGAAAGACTAGTACGGGGGCAAAGTCGTTCAAAAACGGGAGGATTCAATTTCACAAAAAGTCACTGAATTTAAAATGAATACATACATATCTCAAGCAAATAAATCCAGCCCGCAGTAGCCGCTAAACATAACAAACATTGTACACCAAATCTCGGAAGGCTGGGCCTGAAGGATATGTTGGGATGGAGATGGATAGAGAGAGTCCTGGCCCTATATCTGTTGACCAGGAAAACCTTGTGGCGGCATTGGAGGCCTGCCCACCTGAGCACCAGGAGTGAAATTTGCCATTGTACCAGTACCACCGGGAGGTGGAGGAGGTGCAGGTGGAGCTCCACCGGGAGGCATAGGCCTAGGACCGTTTGCCATTGGGGGAGGTGGAGGGGGCAACGATCCAGGTATTGGTGGCGGTGGTGGCCTAGCTCCTGCTGGTGGAGGTGGCGGTGGTGGAGGAGCTCCGACACCATTTGCTGGTGGGGCAGATGGTGGTTTATTAGTCTCTGGTGGCTTTATCTTGAAATATAACTGTAACTGCAAATTATGATATTTCCAACAGCCAAAAAGAGAGAATCAGATCATGCTATGACATAAAAACACCATATTTCAGCAATAGAGTATACCAAGAACCACCAGCTGACTAAAGGAAAAACATCAGAGTTTGAGCATGAAAAATGTAACTAACCGTGAACATCTTTGAGTCCGGATCCCAATGAGAAAAGAATTTAGGAGTGGATTTATCAATTTCTGTGCTAGGAACCTGAAACCGCAAAAACAGAGTAGAGACAGAAAATACTTATTAAAGTGGCCACAAGAGTAAAATAGATAATGCAGCTGGTATCAAGAGTAAAATAGATATATACAGCTTATACTCTTATCAAATTCACCTTGAAAGCAATGATCTCATAAGGTTCCGCTGCAAATAAAAGATACTGGTATCTTTTGTCGTAGGGTTGCACTTTCTACAGCCATATTAACAAAAACAAGGTTAGAAATATTTCAATTGAGCTTTTTTACGGAAACAGAGAGAACGAAGACGAGACAAGCAATGCACACAAAGCCAAACAGCTTTGAAAGAGAACTTTTTAAGAATATATTATTACAAGCACTTGAAAGGAATATTAACAGGTTATACCTGCTCAAAAGATGACATAAATCGATGCCTCGGCTTCGTATTGTCTTCTATCTCAGGATATTCTATCTGCAGAGAATAGCAAATCATTATCTAATGGTCCTTTGAAAGAGTGATAAACAACAATTAAAATGAATCAATACCTGAAAAAGAAGAGATCTCTGCTTCGTATCTGGATCAAACTGTTTCGTCACACGATATCCAGGCCTTCCAATTTTGACTGCACACGAAACCAAAAGTACACTCTTTAATTCAAGATTTGATAAGCAAATCACTACCTCACTGCTTGCAGGATCAAGTGTAAATAAAAATGTAATACCGCAAAAAGTAGGAAAGGAAAAACAATTCTTTTGTGAACCAACAATAAGAGGCTAACTTTGCTGATTCCAAGTTATATGAAAAGTACTTTGCCTTCAGAGCACGACTACTCTCATAATCAGGTTATAAATCATGTGAACTATACATATTTATGGTTCAAAGTCAAGAACCAATCCAAATTCCTCAGTAGACCTAAAGATCTAGGTTCACTTAATAAGCAAGTACAAACCAGAAGAGCCAACAATATT
Organism: Euphorbia peplus; assembly: GCA_028411795.1. Classification (NCBI taxonomy): domain Eukaryota; kingdom Viridiplantae; phylum Streptophyta; class Magnoliopsida; order Malpighiales; family Euphorbiaceae; genus Euphorbia; species Euphorbia peplus. The sequence goes on from CP110841.1 coordinate 35,631,978, forward strand.
AATGAAAGAAACCATTGTCAAATGCTAAAGTAGCAAAAATGATCGCAAATCCATTAAAGATATAATATAACGGAAAAATCCATATTCATCATATTTCTGCTGGAAACAAGACTGATTCCAGAATAATTCCTTCACTAGTGGGTAATTTGAGTTGGAAGCAGTTAATACAAGTTCATCATCATTTTGACTGTAAGGTGTGCTGTGCACGAGGTTTCCCTCACTAATACGCAATAATTTAACCTATAGTGAAATCCAATCAGGATGGAATAAGAACACTGGACCTAGCCATGAAAATCTAGTTACTTACTGGAGGTGTTCACTTCAAATTTAGGCAGTCATGCACTTTCAATTTATACCAAGCATACAAGAGATGGCTTATGGGTTTACTTCTTCAATTGAATTCATCATTCATGTATAATGTATGCATGTACCCAAGGACAGAAAAAATGAGGATTAGTTGGCTAACATAGAAGCAAGATTAGATTCCTCTAACTTTCTGAAGGGAAATTATGTACTTCAAAATGCACTAGGTATAGATGGTTATTTCTGGTAAAGTGTGTATTCCAGGGACTTCAAATGAAACTACAGCTTCAAATATGCAATGTTGATCATCATCTAATTAGATATAGAGTAAAATCTCTGCATAGGTTTTATACGAATAGTCTGGTAGTCCGGTCCCAAGTGTAGAGAATCTTTGTTGTACCAAACTCTATTTAGTAATAACCTCCCAATTGTTATACAAAGAGTCCGGTCCCAAGTGTATATTTATGTATAGAGGTTTTACTGTACCACTCAAAAGAAATCACATACAATTCAAACCACAGATCATCCTACTCAAAAGCGTAGAAAATACAAAAACAGTGAAAGATTGACCTGTCTTGCGAATATTAACTTTGCGTTTATGAGGCTGAGGAAGAGCAGGTGACTCCTTGGCCTCACGAGCAGCCCTCTTAGCCAAATTAGTCTGATGTCGCTTCCCTTGGGTATGTGCCAAGTAGTTCCCTTCATTGTTGTGCAAAGTCAGACACAGCTTACACTCATAACTACAAAAATACACAACTCAAACAACAAGTTCCGTCAACAATAACAATCAAACAAAACCAAAAACACTCTTGGACGCCGCTTGGTTCACGGAATAAAACAAAATGTAATAACTATTAAACGGAATTGAATAGGAATTGATCAAATAGGTATTTGTTAGGACTATCTATTGTCACTGTTCTTTTTGACCGAACTGAATTATTGACCGAATGTCTAATGAATTTTACGGAACTGAAATGTGTTAGACTTTTAGAATATCTATTCCGTGTTTGAAAAATCCAATAGGCAAGGAATAGCTATTGTAATTCCGTGAACCAAACGGCACCTCATATCGAAACATCAATTCGATAAATCTAAATACCTTCCAAGATGATTGCGCATAAAATAGGGATCCTTAGCGAGATCGATAGTCTCCAGAGCTAGTCGCCGGAGACGTTCACGCCGGTCAATAGCCTCGTTCTGAGCAGAGGCGGCGCCTCCGCTTCCAGGCTTAGATCCCCATTCCCTATCCATGACCTAATTTTTCGTTCCCAGCTCTAGCTGATGTTTTCGATTGGGGGAGAAGCGGAGTTGCTAAATCAATTGATTAGCGGCGGTGGAGTGGTGCTAGGGTGGTGGCGACGTGACGGAGGACGGCGGCGCCAGGGAGGAGAAGATGTTGCCGGGAAATCGATAGTGATTTCACGAGTAGATAGAATAGAGTGAGAGATATTTAAGCTAGGGTTTTCTTTATCTGGGTTTATATCGTGTGATACGATACCGTTTCATTCTCATAAGAAAAGAGTAAATTTTCTACTTGTTTTGGGGTATCCTCTAAATCAATAAAAATAATCAATTAAAAATGATGATTTTAGGCCATTATAACCATATTGTCAACTTTTTTTTGGTTTTGTCACACTACTCGTATACCTATTTTCCCCTTGCACATTAATAAAGAGTTGAAAATTATAAATGTGAAGAAAATAAAAAATTCTATGAAGTAAATGTGGATAAAAAATAGTCAAAATATTAAATCAAATTAAGATGATACTTGGACTTAAGATGGTGACAAATGAGTACCTAAAATTGGGCCACAATACCAAACCCAAACACATTTCACAAATGTGGCTAAAAACATATGATATTTTTAACCCATATGACTAGCAATTTAATGTACTAATTATATAATATTTTGAAAATTAATGTCAATTTTGAGGAAGGATCATACCAAGTACTTCAAGAAAATGCCTATATATCCTTAATTTTGTTGCTATCACCATAACATGAGTGAAAGTGTTCTCTTGGATTCCATAGAAAGTGACACCCAACCAAATATGGCTACCAAACAATATCAACAATAAACTTAATTTATTCATGATTTAAGATTTTTAAAATTGGTGTGAATTCATAAAAAATAATTGTGATAATAGTATTTCTTTTTATGAGAGGGATAGTCTAGATGTATTCATGAGTCAAGTATTTCCATAATATCGAAGTTAATGGACTTATTATATGTTTAAGAACATGCCTATATTCAGTTATATGATATTTTACTAAAACTTTTGTCTATATACTATGAGATTTTGCCATTTGCACTACATGGTATAAACATATTTATTTTGTCAGGAATATTGTAGAAAAAACATTGTCACAATCGACATTATTGTTAGTTTAGTTAGTTTTAACTTATTTTTATGTCAACTATTCGTATGCTTTACAAAAGTGAAGTATATAAAAGTTACCAACATTGGACTTAAATGTTTGATAAATTTATTTTGGAGGATAGGATATTATTCAACTTTGTTATATATATTAAAGAAAGAATATTTTATTTTATTTTATTTTATGCATACAATAATAGCCGAACTTTATAAAGGTGATTTTAGGAATTATTGAACTTATGCAATTTTAAAACTGAGGCTTACTTGTAAATAATTAGTGGACTTGTGGCCTTGTGGGATCATCTAAAATGATGATTATGATGCAAATTTTCAAGAAAACAAACTTGCCATTGTAATGATAATGTCTCTTAACTTTTTCTACAGCCTTTCAGTATTGTTTTTGTTAAGGATGTCAATTTGGATTAGTGTTATATTTTTTATATACTATGGTGTACATATATTTGCTTCTATACATCTGCATAAATAGTGTAATTCAAGACTAATTGAAAATTAATCAAGCAATTAGACAACTCATTGGATTTTGTACTTCTAGATAAATATAGGTTGTTTAATTCGGAAATCATATTCTCATTTTAAGCGTCTAGCATTGCCAAGAGAATTGCAAGTGATGTGTTATGGGCGAGAATATCCTAAAGGCTGACGAGAAGGTAAGAAGCAAACAATGAACAATTCGTCTGAGTGGAGCATGCATCGAAAAATTGGCCTGAACTTCGGAGACCCAAGTGTATCAGATGGTGAAGAGAGAAAGTAGCCATTAGAATGAATTGAGTACAAAAGTCGCTAACATCTCAAAGTGAAAAGGTTGCGATCTTGGAGAGAGAAATGAATTTGCATACAGATCTTATACGGCGCGTTAAAGTCGTGCACGAGGACGTTGCACGAATTGAGTCGAGGAGAATGTCAAAATCCAAAAATCGTGACACGTAGACAGAGCGGATATACCACTTCTTGAGCTTGAAAGCTGGACGTTAGGGAAGAGTATATGTTATTTAGTTGGCGTCACATCTTGACTCACTCTTATAAATACGTGATTACGACAGAGAGGCAACTGCCATACACTAAATTGGTTTGGGAGTTGATGGATCTCCTTTAATAAGCTAAAGGGAGGGCGAAAATCAGTGAACATCGAAAACTGCTAAGACTAACCTCATACTCATTGAAAAAGTCCGAAAAATGAATATTGCATGTGCGTGAAACTCGTGTCTGTGACAAAAGCGGTCAAACAACGTGGATTTACAATTGTGGTCTCTACTACTTACACATCACACATTGAACTTTGATATTTTGAAGATTTGACAATAAATGGCCAGGTGACGTTGCCCACTCACCCGACTTTCATATACCATTGAACAATTCAGTCAAGAATGGGTCCAGAAAACAGGCAGTTCCTTTGAAAACGACATCGTATCATACACCCTCATGAACACAAGTAAAGAATATAACGTTGGTGTCAGGTGTTCGTTCCTCCAAGTTAGCCGTTTTCTTTAGCTTCTTTCTCTCTCTAACTTGATCCAATCATCTTCCCATTTCTCTCTCCTCTTTTCATTCTCCTTTTCTCCTCCCCTTTATTTATATACAACATTTCCTTATCACTGTGTACTTTCATGAAACCCAGAGAGAAAAAAGCAAAAAAAAAAGCAGTCTTGATCATCATTAGAGACAGAGATTTGAATTTCTGATTCAAAGTTTGAATTTTTCTGGAAACCCAGATGAAAAATTGTGAATTTTGATTGAAAAAAGAGGGTTTCTGATTCAAAGTTTGAATTTTTCTGAGAACCCAGAAGAAAAAGTTTGAGATTTTGAAGAATGGGATCATCTTCTGGACAAGGGATTAGTGGGTATGATCTATCTTTTAAGATCTTGTTGATTGGTGATTCTGGGGTTGGTAAAAGCAGCCTTCTTGTCAGCTTCATTTCACATTCTGTTGAGGATCAATCTCCTACTATTGGTAACTTTTTGTTTTTACTGTGTTAAAAATTTCTGATTTTGTGTTTTTGAAGCTGCCTAGATCTCTATTCAGTGTGATTTTGATGAGGTTTTTCTGATTTGGTGTGTTTAGTTTAGTGAGTCAATGAGTTTATTCGAGATTGAGGAAAGTATGACAGTCGTTAGGACGGAATGTAGGGAGAGAATTTATGACGCGACTTGATAAGGGTTCATTTTGATGGTTAATGTTAGCAGACCCCGAATCATTTCGGGACTGAAGCTTTGTTGTTGTTGTTCGTTGTTCGTTGTAGTGAGTCAATGTGTGTGTTTGAACTCATCAAAATGAATGATTAGTGAAGTTTTTGATTGGATTAGTTGTGCATTGTGTTAATTTTTATGTTAGCCGACACTGAATCATTTCGGGACTAAGGCTTTGTTGTAGCGAGTCAATGTGTGTGTTTGAACTCACCAAAATGAATTATTATTGAAGTTTTTTTGTGCATTGGTGTTGATTTTCAGGTGTTGATTTTAAGATCAAGCAGTTAATTGTAGATGGGAAGAGATTAAAGCTTACAATTTGGGATACTGGTGAGTTTTTTTTTATTTTTTACTTGGATTGTCTTTTTGGGGTCTTGTTATTTTAACCTCATTATTGACTGATAAAGCCTGTGTTTTTAACCTCATTATTGACTGATAAAGCCTGTGTTTTTTGCACCATTATTGAGTTTCACTTTCACTTCAGTGTAACAGTGATGTTTGTCTTGTTTATAGATAGAAGCTCTTGCCGAATTAGTTAGTGATCCGTTAAAACTAGCGTTACTTTGAAGTTATGTTTTTTGCATAACGAAATACGGGTTTTACAGTTGATTTATAGATAAATCAAACATAACAAATTTGGGATGCTGATGAAATGAACAATGCTCTATTGACACCTCTAAGTTCTATGTTAAAACTCAACGTTTTTGGTCATCGGGAGCTTAATGTGAACAAAAATAAATATATGATGTGTTGAAATGAAAGATTAGGGGGCTCAACTCACTAAAATCAAAATTATTAGGACTTTTAAAGATGCTTTTTGCCTAGAAAGGTTAAGAAAAAGTGAAACTAGTGACCACTTTTTACTTATGTCAAAGTAGCGTTTGACTTTTACAGATTAGATCCATTTGACTTTGGTACTTATCTTTTTGGTTGTCAATAAATTGACATTTCATCATCATAGAGATCAATTTTTCATTTATTATTGATGCTATCTATCTCAAATCTTTCTGATTCTATTTTTTTTAGGAACAATGAGTGATTAATTGATTCCTAATATATATTTATTTGCTAATATATTTTGCAGCTGGACAAGAGAGATTCAGAACATTAACGAGCTCGTACTATAGAAATGCGCAAGGAATCATTCTCGGTATGCTACTTAAATCTCTCCTAAAGCCATAAAAAATGTGAAGAAATAATATTAGAAATTGATTCTAATGTCGGGTTGATTTCCGAGACACAAGCATATATATTTGAGCCCAGGAACTTTAGCATTTTCATATGTTTTACGGCAATGTGTATAATGATTTTCTCGTGTCTGTTTTGATTCTGCTTCTTCATAGCTGTACTAGATAGATAGTATTCGTATATCGGCATTTTGGCATCAATTTTCAGGATTAGCATTGACATCTTGATGCTTTGACAGTTTATGATGTGACACGGAGAGAAAGCTTTACGAACTTATCTGACATATGGGCGAAAGAAGTCGATCTCTCTTGCACAAATAAGGCTTGTGTAAAGATGCTTGTTGGAAATAAAGTCGACAAAGTAAGTTTCCGTTATTTGATTCGAATAGGACACAATGATTATGAATGAATATATAATGCAGAATTCAGCATGAACGAATATAAATATATAAAAATGCGAGGATTCTCCTAATAATCCATGTTTGTTCTATATGATTGCAGGAGTCGGAAAGAGGTGTTAGTCAAGAAGAAGGATTAGCATTGGCTAAAGAACACGGATGCTTGTTTCTAGAATGTAGTGCTAAAACTCGAACAAATGTTGAAAAATGTTTCGAAGAGCTAGCGATCAAGGTATGTATGTTTTGGAATTTACACGCTAAAATTTCTTTGACAAACACGGATTTTATATCCGTTCTCATTGATCTTATCATCATAAGCACAATTTGGTTTGGGGATTAACTTGACAGATGATTTCTAGCAAAGATATTAACTTTAAGTTCTGATAATGCTGAATTTGATACTGAAATTCAACCCCGTTTCCTGCATTCTTAACATCTTATGACTTGTCTCACGTTTCTTCTTCGATGAACACAGATTTTGTTGTTGTTGTTTATTGATCTTGAGCACATTTTGGATGATTTCTAGCAAAGATAGCAACTTTAAGTTCTGATAATGCTGAATTCCAATTCGGATTTCATATCCTTTCCGACATTCTAACATCTTATGACTTGTCTCACTCGCAGATAATGGAGGTTCCTAGCCTTTTGGAAGAAGGATCAACTGCGGTTAAGAGAAACATTTTAAAGCAGAAACAGGAAAACCAGGCTACTCCTGGAACCGGTTGTTGCTCGTCATGAGCGGATTCCTTGAAAATCAGAAAGCCTCGAATGGCATTGTACAATCAATGAGTTTCTTCTTCTTCCCCTTTTAACAGATGATGTATATGATGATAAATGTCTTTTCTTGCCTCTTACTGTGTTTTTTTACTGTTTGAGTTGAGTTGATTACCGGTTTCCATGATTCTGGGAGAGTAAAGGAACTCAAATAACAACATTGTATTAGATTGATTTGTGTATATTTTTATTTATTCGTGTTTGTTTTTGTCGACTAATTATTCAGTCATGTCGCAAGAACAAGATTTTTACTTGTTTTGTTTTCTATTTATGAAGTTAATGTGATTCCACCCCCCCCCCCCCCCCCCCCCCCCCCCCCCCTAGAATTCTATTTTCTTATGGTAGTGAAAAAAGCTTTTTGAAAGTCTTCGTGCTTCACGTCAAGATTAATATTCTCATTTACACATCTAAGTATTACACTTCTCAGTTTCCCTATATCAGGCGTGTAAAAGTGAATTTTAGGTACATAATTGTAATAATGTACCCAAAAACAGAAAAAAGAAAACAGAAGACAAAAACATCGATACAATGTGTAATAATGTACCTATATTTACATAACACTGGAATAGTAATTAACACAAGTGACCATTTATACTCCACGAGGTTCATCTGCTCATGTTAGAGCTTTGGGTTCAGAACATAGAACAAGATGTAGGAAGCATGTTTATGGATGATAGCTTATCGGGGTTGGGGCAAAGAATAAGTATAGTCATAGGTTGAAGATGATTCAATCCACCTCGATGAAGATTCTGTTTCAAGCGGACCTTTGTCCCGATAAAAACCAGGTTCTTTCGGTTCAGGCAACATAATCTCACTGCTTAGCATCAAGACCACAGATTCCATGCTCGGCCTTTCCTCTGCGTTCTGCTGAACACATAACAGGCTGATGTGGATGCACCGCATCAATTGGGATAAATGGCATGACTCTCCGAGTGCTGAATCTACTAGTTCTAAATACTTCCCTTCTTTCCACAATCTCCATCCCTGAAAAATTAGAGTTATTTTTTGCTAATTCGTACTTGAAATAATACGCGGACAAAGAAAGCAAAGCCGATATGATACTTACATAGGCAACAAGGTTATAACTATGGTTTGGTTGATAGAACCCTCTACTTCTCTTTCCACTTATTATCTCTATCATTAATACTCCAAAGCTAAATACATCTGATTTTACTGAGAACAACCCGTCTGATGCGTATTCTGGTGCCATATAACCGCTGCAAAAGCATTACAATAGATATAAGTTCATTGGTATAGCACTTGAGATAATGAAAGCTTGTTATACATGTAATACTTACTATGTTCCAACCACTCTCTTTGTGCTTCCTTCACTCTGATCTCCACCAAAGGTTCGTGCCAGACCGAAATCTGAAATTTTGGGGTTCATTTGATTGTCAAGTAATACATTACTTGCCTTTAGGTCTCTATGTATGATTCTGAGTCTTGAATCTTGATGAAGATAGAGAAGTCCTTTAGCGATCCCAGATATTATTTTGTGTCGCGTGGACCAATCTAGTTGCTTACTTGCTGTTTGATCTATCGAGATTTCGCATTCACACTTGTCAAATACTCAAGATACCAAAATCAGTATTAGGGGGGTGATTGAAAAACAACTCAGAAATGCATACCGAAAATGAAGAAGTCCAAGCTTTTATTTGGCATGAATTCATAAACTAGTAATTTCTCGTCTCCTTGCATGCAACAACCAAGAAGTCTAACAAGATTTCGGTGTTGAAGCTTAGCTATCAGAATTACTTCATTTTTGAACTCATGTGATCCCTGCCCCGAACTTATGGACAACCTCTTCACAGCAATCTCTTGTCCATCTTCTAGTGTACCCTGCAAAATGCCGCATGTTCGAGAAATTGTGCTGATTCATTGTTATAATAGCCTAAAGTGTGCTTAATCATGAGCACATCAGCAAGGAATGTACCTTGTATACAGGACCGAAACCACCTTCACCAAGCTTGTTCTCCATTGAAAATTTGTTGGTTGCTTTAAGTATGTCATTTAGGTCAATTAATGGTAGTTCCAAGTTTTCCGGATCATGTTCCTCATCTTCATTTTTGGATTTCTCTGTAGTGAGTCATTATCATCGATACTTGTTAAAAAGAAAGAACATAAAGATGTATTACAATGTGTAATCACTGAACCATCAGCACATAACAATTCTTAAACCAAAGGCAGGAAAAGTTAAGATATTAACTGCACCTCTTAACTTCACCCTTCTCCTGTGAATAAAACAGCCCATTGCAAGCATCGTAAATATTAGGGGAATGAGAGTTGCAAGTACGATGATCACAGTCCTCCTTGTAACAGTCCTCCCGGTTCCCTTGTCTGACTCTTCATGATCAAGAAAGAAAAAGTTGAAGGAAAATCAAAAACATGTGGGGAAGTTGTACTGCATCTTTATACTTAAAAGAGTAAAAAACATACCTAAGTCTAAAGCAGACATACGAATATACAGTTCCTGCCCGAATCGAGACTCTCTCATATCCATTAGAACCCCAAACCACATAACACAACCACTGCCTTTTCCACTTAAATCTGAGTTCGCATATGCCGTGCATGAACAATTATGTAAGCATTTAGTCTTGCATTCCTCAAGATTCATACTGCTATTCACCCAAGAAGTTTCAGTACCTGGCAACCTCAAGCCACCAAATTTAACAAATCCGTCTCCTTTTGAGCAATTTAACTTATTCTTTCTTACGCAGCCGGAGTACAAATTTTGCTCGGAAACAGGACTGAAACCTTTTAAACATTGACAAGTTGGTGTTTCATTAATGATACAATAGCCATCAGTACCACAGTAGCCGTAATGTTCACAGATATCGTTTGGTAGGTTCCAGAACATCCTCCAATTTGTAACAGCTTCGTCCCAAATATAATACTGAAGCGTAGAGAGTGCTTGATTCAATGTTTCCCTTATCAGCATAGATTCGTTTAACGGGTAGAAAACAAAGTAGACCTCGCTTTCATTCGATACAAAATATTGCTGATATATATTCCCAGGTTGGCGTGGAGCTTCAGCACCGCTGATTGAAATGCCATTCCATGGACCACTCCTCCAGATTTTGTTTTTGCCTTTCCACATAACTGGTTCCGGATAATTATATTGCTCAAATGCTATATTAAGATCTCCCGGAGACGGATCATCAAAGCTTTTCCAAGCAAACCAACGCCTGTTCAAGCCAGTTTTCACGTCCCATCCGAACTTCATCCCCGGAAGTATAGTATCAGTTGGATAATCAAAGCTTTGCCATATATAATCTTCAGAATTTGCCTCTTTTATGACCAGATTTCCGGAATCCAGGAGCTGCACGGAGGGATTCTGTGCCCGTTTTGTTGAGTTTGAAGACCAAAACTGAACACTTGAGTTTGTACTGAGAAGGACAAGATTGCTGGCTCTATCTATCTTCAGAAAACCTGAAGAATCCTTGACGGGTTGGTTTCGATTAGCGACCCAAACAACAGTTTGAATTGGAATCTTGCCATACCAAATTCCTATGTAACGGTTAGTGGAACCGTTAGGACTGAAGAAACCAAGCTCGAAACTTCCATCTTTAGACACCAAAGTTGTACCATTATCCGAGAGAGAATCTGAAGGAGAAAGTATATCAGTTCCATATGCTGATCTAGACAAGAAAAAGAGCAGATTAGCACATGATATAACCAAAAAGAAACCAAGTTCCATTAGTGAGGATTGATTGAAACAACTTGATTTTCTGCTCACAAATGTTTGTAAAACATTAGGCAAAAATTTGTTAATTTAAAGTGAATTATTTGAACCATTCATTTGAAGATAGATATTAGCCATGAAAAGATACAAATTTTCTAAAGTGACATTTAATGTGGCAGATAGAACAGGGCAAGCTGGAATTTAACACCTTTTGAGTTGATGTGGACTCATTATTTAATTAATGTTTTAGTCCTAAATTTTCATTTATGAGGGTAAATAATATCATTAATTCCTAGAATTCATGTACCAAATAATGAATTTGGTCCATGTAGTGTAGTAAAAAACGCTAGGCACTATTCACTCGGCGGGGGTCTCCCGACATAAGTCGGTGACTAATCAGTGACTATTCGTTTTCATATCCTTCTTATTTTAATCTGGTGTGAACATTTAAATGGAAGTATCATTCAAATGAAATCCCTTACATGTTTGGCTCTTGTAGTATAAACTAAAATTCTAAAGAGTATATTTACATGTTGCAGTGCTATCACTTCTACTTTTTTACTTACATAATATATTCTGCATATAGACAAACTACTAGATATTCCATAATTACAAAGGAATAGTAGGTTACTTCGTTTACATAATCGCAATAATTGAAGTTCGACGAGGTTCTTTCTGATGCACAACGCAGAACAAGATGTCGAAACCATGTTATCAATTTGATAGTTCATCGGGGTTCGGGCAATGAGTAGGAATATTGGTTGGTTGAACATGGCTCTGTTTCAACGGGACCTTTGTCCCTATAGAAACCAGGTTCTTTTGGCTCAGGCAACTTAATCTCACTGCTTAACATCAATACCACAGATTCCATGCTCGGCCTTTCCTCCGCGTTCTGCTGCACGCATAATAGGCTAATATGCATGCAACGCATCACCTGGGATAGATGGCATGACTCCCCCAATGCCGAATCCACTAATTCCAAATACTTGCCATCTTTCCACAATGTCCATGCCTGAAAATTTGAACTCTTTCTGTTAATTAATGATTACTTCGACAATATGTCAACACGGAAAGCAGTGCACACGTACATAGGAAATAAGGTTATGACTATGGTTTGGTTGATAGAACCCTCTACTTCTCTTTCCACTTATTATCTCTATCATTAATACTCCAAAGCTAAATACATCCGACTTTACTGAGAACAACCCGTCTGATGCGTATTCTGGTGCCATATAACCGCTGCAAAAGCATTACGACAAATCTAAGTTCAATGGTATACAACTTGACATGAAGAAAGCTTGTTATATTATCCTTGTAAGACTTACTATGTTCCAACCACTCTCTTTGTGCTTCCTTCAGTCTGGTCTCCACAGAAGGTTCTTGCTAAGCCGAAATCTGAAATTTTTGGGTTCATTTGATTATCAAGTAATACATTACTAGCTTTCAGGTCTCTATGTATGATTCTGAGTCTTGAATCTTGATGAAGATAGAGAAGTCCTTTAGCGATCCCGGATATTATTTTGTATCGTGTCGACCAAACTAGTTGGTTAGATGTTGTTTCATCTGTCAGGATTTCACATTCATAACAGTCAAATATGTACATATAATACTAAACTCGAGTAGCAGCTGCAATAGAAGAATCGATGAACACATACTGAAAATGAAGAAATCTAAGCTTTTATTTGGCATGAATTCATAAACCAGTAATTTCTCGTCGCCTTGAATGCAACAACCGAGAAGCTTTACAAGATTTCGGTGTTGAAGCTTAGCTATTAGAATTACTTCATTTTTGAACTCGTGCAGTCCTTGCCCGGAACTTCTGGACAACCTCTTCACAGCTATCTCTTGTCCATCTTCAAGTACACCCTGAAAAATGCATGTAATGATAGTCGAAACTAATCTATTAATGCGCTAAATCAGTAGTAAACCAGCACGGAATATACCTTATAAACAGGGCCAAAACCACCTTCACCGAGCTTGTTCTCCACTGAAAATTTGTTGGTTGCTTTAAGTATTGCATTAAGTTCAATTAACGGTAGTTCCATGTCTTCCTGATCGTATTCATCGTCATCTTTTTTGGTTTTCTCTGTAACCAGCCATTCATAGATACTTGTTATTAAAGAATAAAAAAATGTAACACGTTATATAACCACCGGACCATTAGCAGAAAACCATTCCTAAACTAAAGGTAGCAAAACTGTAAGATCGTTGCCAATTTAAAAGATAACTGCACCTCTTAACTGCACCGTTCTTCTGTGAATAAAATAGCCGATTACGAGCATCAAAAAAGCGATAGGAATGAGAGTTGCTAAAATTCTGATCACAGTTCTCTTGGTTGCCTTATTTGCCTCTTCATTATTAAGATAAAAAAGGAACCTCAATTAGAAAGTGTTCAATTAAAGCAAATCCAAAACATTTGGAAGAGTAAAAAACATACCTAAGTCCAAAGCGGACATACGAACATAGAGTTCCTGCCCGAATCGAGAGTTTCTCATATCCATTAGACCCCCAAACCACATAACACAACCACTGCCTTTTCCTCTTAAATCTGAATTTGCATACGCCATACACGAACAATTTTGTAAGCATCTAGCCTTGCATTGCTCAAGATTCATACTGCTATTCATCCATGCAGTTTCACTATCCGGTATCCTTAAATCACCAAATTTAACAAATCCGTCTCCACTCGAGCAATTTAATCTATTATTTCTTACGCATCCGGAGTACAAATTTTGTTCGGAAGCAGGACGAAAACCTTTTAGACATTGACAAGTCGGTGATTCGTTAATGAGACAATATCCATCAGACCCACAGTAGCCATAGCTTTCACAGATGTCATTTGGTACAGTCCAGAACATCACCCATTTTTGAGTAGCTTCGTCCCAAACATAAAACTGAAGCGTAGAGAGTGACTGATTCAAAGTTTCCCTTATGAGCATAGATTTATTCGAGGGATAGTAAGTGAAGTAGGACTCATTTTCATTGGATATATAATACAGCTGACATATAGTCCCGGGTTGGCGCGGAGCTTCAGCACCGCTGATTGAAATGCCATTCCATGGACCACTCCTCCAGATTTTGTTTTTGCCTTTCCATATAACTGGTTCTGGATAATTATATCGCTCAAATACGATACTGAGATCTCCCGGATATGGATCATTCAAATTTTTCCAAGCATACCAACGCCGGTTCAAGCCAGTTTTCACGTCCCATCCAAGCTTCATCCCTGGAAGTATAGTATCAGTTGGATAATCAAAGCTTTGCCATACATAATTTTCAGAATTTGCCTCTTTTATGACCAAATTTCCGGAATCCAGGAGCTGAACGAAGGGATTCTGTGCTTGTTTTGTTGAGTTTGATGACCAAAACTGAACACTTGAGTTTGTACTGAGAAGAACAAGATTGCTGGCTCTATCCATCTTCAGCAAACCTGAAGAATCCTTGACGGGTTGGTTTCGGTTAGCGACCCAAACAACTGTTTGAATTGGAATCTTCCCATACCAAATTCCTATGTAACGGTTAGTGGAAGCATCAGGACTGAAAAAACCAAGCTTGAAACTTCCATCTTTAGAGACCAAAGTTGTACCGTTATCCGTGAGAGAATCTGAAGGAGAAAGTATATCAGTTGCATATGCTGATTTAGACAAGAAAGAGAGCAGATTAGCACATATAACCAAAATAAAACCAAGTTCCATTTCTGCTTTTTGTCCGTTACAAATGTTTGTAAAACAGCAGGAAAAAATTTGTTAATTTAAAGTGAAACGTTGAACGATTTGAACCATTCATTTGAAGATAGAAATTAGCCATGAAAAGATACAAATCTTTATCAATACTGACATTTAATATGGCAGATGGAGCAGGTCAATTTGGAATATAACACTTTGCCTTACCTCTAGGCCAAAGAGATGCCTTTTTCGCTGAATTAGTTGCCGCTATCTATGCTATTAGACGAGCGTCGGCTATGGAAATATAACACCTTTTGAGTTGATGCGGGGCACATAACTGAGACTTTACTTATTATGAATTGTTAGCCAACGTTAACTCCTAATGAAGATAAAGTAAGTTTCCGTTATTTGATTCGAATAGGACATAGCGATTATGAATGAATATATAATGCAGAATTCAGCATAAACAAATATAAATCTATGAAAAGACGAGGACTCTCCTAATGATCCATGTTTGTTATGTATGATTGCAGGAGACATAAAGAGGTGTTAGTCAAGAAGAAGGATTGACATTAGCTAAAGAACACGGATGCTTGTTTCTAGAATATAGAGCTAAAACTTGAACAAATGTCGAAAAATGTTTCGAAGTGCTAGCAATCAAGGTACATATTAATTGGAATTTATACGCTATAATTTCATCTACGATTTTCGCAACTCTGAACAGGATATGTAATCAGCATTCAAACATACGCCTTTCTTTGATGAGCACGGATTTCATATCCGTGTTCTGTGATCTTATCTTCTTAAGCACAATTTGGTTTGCGGATTAGCTCAACAGATTAGCTCAACAGATGATTTCTAGCGAAGCTATTAACTTTAAGTTCCGATAATGCTGAATTTGATTCTGAAATTTGAACCCTTTTCCCGCATTCTTAACATCTCATGAATTGTCTCGCAGTTTTTCTTCGGTTAACACAGATTTTGCATCCGTGTTTATTGATCGTAAGCACATTTTGGATAATTTCTAGCAAAGATAGCAACTTTAAATTCTGATAAACCCGAATTCAAACCCTTCTCCCGCATTCTAACAACTTCTCATGACTTGTCTTTCTTGCAGATAATGGAAATTCCGAGCCTTTTGGAAGAAGGATCAACTGCAGTTAAGAGAAATATTTTAAAGCAGAAACAGGAATACCAGGCGCCTCCTGGAACCGGTTGTTGCTCGTCATGACTGGATTCCTCGAATGGCATTGTAAAATCAATGAGTTTCTTCTGCTTCCCCTTTTAACAGATGATGTCTATGATAATAAATATTTTTTCTTGCCTCTTACTGTGTGTTTTTTTTACAGTTTGAGTTGAGTTGATTACCGGTTACCGTGATTCTGGGGAGTAAAGGAACTCAAATAACAACATTGTGTTACATTGATTTGTGTACATGTTTGTTTTTTGTCGGATAATTATTCCGTCACGTCGCTAGAACAAGATTTTCGTTTCTTGTATTCTAGTCATCAAGTTAATGTGATTCTTTTCTTTCCTGGTAAGTGAAACTGAGCACTCTTTTTTCTCAAGTAGTGAGGATTCAGGAAGGCTTTTTGGGTGTGTGCCAAAGCGAATTTCCACGTTGAAATAACAACATAAAAGATCATTTCCACGTCCTATGTATCACACTTCGGGTGTGTGCCAAAGCGAATTTTAGGTCCCATAGTGTAAAGTAATGTAAATTCAAATACCTTGTACAAAGTTATAATTAAATTTTGCATCCCTAAACGCTAATATGATACATGTCACACACCGTAAAATCTCTCATTAAATCAATGCCTTATAAGTGGACGATTAGACAACTCAAAATTTTGCCATTATCACGTCTCTACTCACGAAGAGTACATCGGATAATATAGAAGTAATTTTAAATATTCCATTTTATTTTCGAGTTAACAAGCTATTTCCATCGATGATATTTTGCGTTTTATTATTAGGTCAACCCTACTTCAATTAGTATATAGTTATTATTAGGTCAACCCTGATTCGAGTAAGTACCCATTCAGTAAAACACTCGGAACTTTTCGTATTGGATTCATATCGTGTTCGCAAATCGAATTGCCACCACTACCTGCTTTCGGGTAGGAATAAAAATTCCTTTCCTTTTACAAAGTGATTCTAATCAAGGCATCTATCTCATCCTAGTTTTAGAAATTTTCATGTAAAAGGAATCTTAAAAAAAAAATAACAGCAGACAACAGAATAAGTGCAAAGGAAATTTTTTGGTATTCTTTTTCTTTAGCTTCAAGAAGAATCAATTCCATTCTTTGCCTATTTTCCTCTTATTTTTGTAATTTGTGTTGTTCTTTTTTCCTCTTTATAAATCTTTCGGTTAACATTCCAACTTCGATTAGCTGATAACACAATGTCAACATCTTCCGGGAAGCAAGGCGGTGACTATGATCACTCGTTCAAGATCGTTTTGATTGGAGATTCAGGTGTCGGAAAGAGTAGCCTTCTAGTCAGTTTTGTCATCGGTGCTGTGACGGATCTTCCAAATACTATCGGTATACTATAATTCACACTCGTTTTGATGTATATCGTAGTTATAGATCTTAATATCTATGTAATTCCTCTTGTTCTGTTTGATGTCTAGGTGTGGATATGAAGATAAAGCAGATGACAGTGGGTAACAAGAGATTGAAGCTTACGATATGGGATACCGGTATGCATCTCTATAAACTGTTTTAAGACTTTTCTGGTAACATGCAGCAAAGGGTACTCAACTTTTACGAATTTCCAACAAAACCTAAGACGAAAAACAGACGTTGCATGGTCGATTTGATTATAGATCCAAACCACGTCAAAGTCCAACAGACGCAAATATTAGCTCCTCAAATACCCATCAGCAATATGAACGCTCCAAAAACTTACATTTGTTACTGTTTACAGACCACGATTGGGGTGTTTTTGGCATAGCGTGGCTTATCCGTGATCGAAGTAATGCCACGTCATCTTTTTTGGCAGAAATTTCATAACAGTGGCTTGAGTGACTGTTCCTGTGAACCAAGTACTTACTCATAAAATCATAAATGTTACGGTAACTAAAGTTGTTAGTTATTTCTTGCAGCTGGGCAGGAGAGATACAGAACACTAACGAGCACTTACTATAGGGATGCCAATGGAATCATTCTGGGTATGGAATCAATTTTATATGCTATGTGACATTTTGATCGTACGTTTGCTATAATGCACTCAGTTACCACCTATGGCACACGGAACTTCTAAAACGTTTTGGAAAATAGAAATCTTCGGAACTTGCACGAAATACTTCGGATCATGTTTATGAAATTACTCTTGTATTGTTATTACAGTTTATGATGTGACACAGAAACAAACATTTACCAACTTAGCAAACCTATGGACAAAAGAGGTTGAACTCTACTCAACAAACAAGGATTGTATCAAGATACTAGTTGGAAACAAAGTTGATAGAGTAAGTTTTCTTACGAGAACTAATCAAATGCTAACAAGGTTCCACTACTTCAATAACAATAGTCATAATTATTCGTGTGTTTGATTGACATGTAGGAACCAGAGAGGCAAGTAAGCACAGAAGAGGGAATGGCTCTAGCAACACAACACGGGTTTTTGTTTCTTGAATCCAGTGCCAAAACTAGAGAGAATGTAGAGAAGTGTTTTGAGGATCTTGCGCTTAAGGTATAGCCATGTTCGGTAGAGTGAATGGATAATTGTAGGTTAAAATTTTTGAATGCCTTACTAGATTGGTGTTACAGATACTGGGGGAATTCGAGAAGAAACGGCTACAAGAAGAGGAAATGAAGAAGAAAGAAGCAAAGGATATGCCACCAGGAACAAAACCAGTGGAACTTAAACCGCAAGGAAAACCACCCCCATATACTGGAATTCCAGGGGGTAATGGAGCCTGCTGCAACTAGGACTTTATTTGAAAATAGAGTTGCATGCCGATAAGTAAGGAAATGTAAATGAAGATGTCTAGTTTCTTATAATATGTTGAATAACAGTCAGATCTCCTTACCAATAGTCAAGTAAATTCAAGTTTCTATGCTCATCTATTGTATGTTCAACGTGAGGAAAAAGAAATTGATAAGTTGATCGGTTTCCAAACTCCTCGAGGTATAAGCGTATTTGGTGCTCTAAGACTGTACAGGTGTTTGCATTGTATTCACAATAATAGATTCATTAGTTGTACTGGATTTCATCCTCTACCCTATCGAGAATGCATATGTAATACGAAAATGATATGTATACGTTTCCAACTCTTCGGATACTAAAACTTGCGAACTAAAAGGATAACATGTTAAGCCTTTTATAATGAGAATCCAACAAAACCAATGACCATGGCTGAAAACTAAAATGTACCCCATCCTAACAACTATCAGATACAGTCTGCTGTTTTATCTGAGCGATAAAGCAGTTGTACTTGTAACCTAAACGCACGGTAGAGCACTCACAGCAGATTCCAAAATTCTCTTAGCTTCTGTACCGGGTTCTGCTAACTCACCTGGGATCTGCAAACAGGAATTGATAATCAACACACACATATGGCATAGCGGCACAATTCAAAAATTGTTCAGATGATGCATACCTTTCCATATACATTTGTTTTTGTAGCAGGAGCACCATAAGCCAGCAGCAACCTTATAACGCCTATATGTTCACCTCTTGCAGCATGGTGAAGAGGCTGACAAGAAAACAAAGTTATCTCATTGAACAAAAGTGTTTAATGCAGGCTTCGAAGCTAATATAACATAACACTTCCAGTCCTTTTCAGACAACTGAGATCACGCCATTATCTAACCAAAACAAATTAAACAAACAACACTGGGGAAATCTCAATGAGAGTCCACCAAACAGAAATGTTAAGATATCTCTTTAATTGAACTAAAATTGCAAGGTGGCTCCCGAACAACAATGAAGATTTAGCTTTTTTATACTCACTGTATCACCCTCAGCATCAACTGTTTCTACCATCCTTTTGATACACTCTGCATCACTAGCACTGTTCAAAAGAAGTCGGGCAACCTCGGTATAACCTGGAGTAGGAAAAATAAATCACAAATTAATGAATCCAAATAATCATGGAAAGAGAATTTCAAATAAGACGTCGATAGCTCGTGATTGTTGGTTACCCCCAGCACAAGCATCATGCAAAGGGATGGCTCCATCTTCATCCTTAGCCTCTATGTTTGCTCCTCTTTCAATAAGCAGCTACATTTGAAAAGGTTATAACTTGACGGATTAGTTTTTCACATTTTGGAAGAATAAATACCAAGTGAATAAAAAGGTTATAACTTGATGGAATTTACCTGAGCACAGGGTAAATAACCATAGAGACAAACAAGATGAAGTGCTGTGTCCCCATCCTCTACAGCTTCATTGACACTTCCATTCAAGTTATCTGTAAAGAACAACATAGATATAAGCTTTTAGTTCAATCAGTTCAAGCTCGGGGGCATTCGCGTGTAATGTAATGTTGATTGAAAATTGAGAAAACCTAAAATCCAGCGTTGTCAGAAATCAATAATCACGAAATCAGAATACAAGAAACAGAAAACAAAATCGATAAAACCAAAACCTAAAAACGATACAACGAAAGAAGAAGAAGAAGAAGAAGAAGAAGAAGAAGAAGAAGAGACCTATAGCAATCCGGAGAGATTCAACATTTCCGATCATACAAGCGGCGCCGAGCTCCCGGAGGTGAGGCGGAGTATCAGGATCAAGGTCGATCATGGGCTCATCGAAAAGAGCGTTATCCTCGGCGTTTTCTTCCTCCTCTATCAATCCATCACGATGTACGGCCATCTTTGCCTTGTCTACTTTTGATTTAGTCGCCGGGCGGCGATTTATTGAGGCGGAGGAGCTTCTCTGGTGCTTGTTACACTAACGACGAATTACAAAACACTTGGTGGCAGGCTCCGAGGCCGCCACTCGCCAGGCCCATTTTAATAACACGCTTTTTTGGACGAACGAGCTAGATCACGAGAAGCTCGTGAACAAACGAGCTGCTAAATGAGTTAAGTTTGAATAATGTTTTAGCTCAAACAGAGATTTAAGCTCACTAATATTATATCAAGATGAGCCCTTCTCGTTTACATCCTTGCTCGTGGTTTATGCACATTGTTGTAAACAAATGTCGACTGTTTGACCGTCTAAGCCAAAATCAAGTTTCTTATTGGGACCAACTTCAACGCCTAGGCGTACTTAGGCGCTCCAAATCTGACATATTTTAGAATAGTTTTCTGACGAATTCTCGATTAGACCTCAAAGGACTTCGATCAACCGACTAACGCGTAGCATCTTTTACTACATTGTTTAAACGAGAGTCACGTGGTTTAACAATTTACAAAAAATGTCTATGTTTTGCTTAGTTTGCAAATTTAGATACTTTTAAAATGGAACGATTGAAAGAAAGTACAAAGATTGTGAATTATTGCAATTAAAAACTTTACCAACGGATATCGACACATAAGATAAATATCTTGTATACATTGCGTCAAGTCTTGTTCTTACCCTTTAAATTTTGTTTATCAATTTATGATTTCAGACATAGTGGAGCATTCATTTGACGTGTCAATTTGTAAGGATGAAACTTTTAAAAAATTATGTCATTTAACAAATGTTATATGAGGAAAATTGTGTTCTTTTCTATTAGACAAGTGTGTACTCTTTGAAATTTCACTTAAAATAATCTCAAACTAAATTCTATACATTTTATTTAAATAGCTAAAACAAACAGTTAAACATTAACAACAAACAACTAACTGCAACAGCAACGGTTAATAACAACCGCAACACCTGTCAACTAATAGTCATACCAAATATACCCTAAAAACTCAAAGAGTTGAATAGTTCTTTTTCCTAGTTTTAAATATTTTTTACACAAGCAATTATCCTCTCTCACTCCAAACATACTCAAAAATCAAAATTAAGAAAGTTAGGATAATTGGGGGATTCTTTGAAATAGCAAGAATATTCTTTCACACTCAAAGTATAGATATTGAAAGAAATCCTTATATTCGGTATAAATTATAAGCTGCCTTGTATTGAATGATCATCTTAGCCTCTAATTGTGGCGTTATATCCTACTTTGTGACAACACATTTTTGCATTTTTATTCAATTACTTGAGTGTAATGTCCATATATAAATGTGGATAGTTGTCACTTTACAGGAAATATCAACTTTATTTTTGGCACTTAGGAAACTGTTTTTAGATAGAAAAAGGCCTCTCATATATTCATTGAAGTTTACTGAATAAATTTACAGATTACTCCTTTTTTTTTTTGGAAAATTTACATATTACTTATCAAAACGGATAAATAATTGATCTTTAAATCTAACAATTGGTGATATCTTCTTAGCTCTTAATGGTGAAAGTAAATAAGGTATCAAAATGACCTAACAATTTTTCAACGAGTTAATTTAGCTCGTAAATAACATAGTGTATTAATTAAGTTTAGTCCTTTCACATTTTAGAAAATTTATTAGCTCAGGCCCACATCAATTAACCTTAGGTATACAACATACCTATCTAAGAGCTGGCCCAACACGAGTTACGTACCATGATTTCATACTTTTGGATGGAAGGACTTTGCTCTTTTTTGGGTCTCTTCTCCCTTTCTATAAGTTTTTTCATTAACTTTTTATAATACTTAATTGTGACTCGCTCATTATTACACTACAGTGAACAATTACGTGTATCCGATTTATAATAGAATTTCTCACATTATTCGTTTTAATGTATATATTGAGACTCACGGTTTTAAAATACTTTTATCGGATGTCCCCGAAGGGACTTTAAAATACTTTTATGTATTATTAATAAATACACTTAATTGATAAAAACATTATTCATTTATTTTTGCTATGTGTGTACTTGTAGCCATCTTTTCATACCGTTCATTGCTCAAGTTTTATAGTTTACTATCGCCCTATAGTGATTGAGTTCAAAACGTATAGTGTCAAAATAGAAATGCCTAAGCAAGAAGTTGCCTAAATTACAATGGAGACAAGAATGAATTGAATCTTATATCAGAAGTGAAGATAAAATTACTTAAACCTATTAGTAAATGTGGTTTCAATGTTTAACGATAATTTTAAGCCATGAGACTAAAAATGTTGGATTATGGCCAAAATGGACAATATTAACGTAGTATTGCGGTAAGGTGTATGATGTGTGGTTTAGAAGACGAAACTTGTAAGATTTGATGGGCTTATGCATGACTCTAGGGTACAAAGACTTGAGCTATGAGTGACCGTAAAGAATGAAAATAATATAAACCAAATCTTATAACAAAAGTAGAGAGTGAAATACAGAGACATATTAATAGTGAGATGTAGATCCAATACATTCATAACTCATTTTAAAGTCATTAGATCTAAAGTGTTGAATTTGAATTAAAGAAGACACTATTTATATGGTAATAAAAAAAGTTTTACATACTTTCAACCGAATTGTTGTGCTAGAGATACATTAATTACACTTTACAACAACAACAAAAAGAAAAAAAAAAATGCATTTTACACTTCCAAACATATCACATTAACATGTTTTCATCGTCATCTTTTTCATTTAGACTTTTCTACCTTGATGAACACCAACCAACAACCCGGACCGAATCGTTACATTGGGGGCCGGGCTGGGATGCATCATACACTCAGCCACAAGGAATAATGATGGCATAACGGAAAGCTAGCCATGAAAATGTTCATGTCGTACAACATACTTCACTTCACCAAGAATGTGTTCAAGTGGATCCTTAAAACCAGGATAAGTTTCCTTCTTCTTTCTTCATCCGTTTTTCATTTTCTTCTTTCCCATAAATATCATTAATGAAAGAAAAAAAAGAACAGACAGACAAAAATGAGCTGCCCTTTATTTTCAGTTTAATTTCTTGCATAAAATTAAACAAGACAACCTAAATTATCCACCTATTTTTTCATGCTTTGTGCTTCTTATAATTATATTGTGTCTGCCAAATTTATGTGTCACTTTTTTAGTTCCCTCACATGTTCTATAAATGCTCAGTGTTGTTCTATAATATTTTCGTTATAGATCGAATTTGAGATCTCCAACCTAAACATGATTTCGGGTTCTTACTAATCAAGTCAATTTTAAGTGATTATATATGATCTACTACATTAAATATATAAAACATTCTTTAAATTTGAAATGCAATTGACAAGTACAAATACACTGTCTAATTTGAACTTTTTTTGTTATATTAGAAAAGCAAGACCGAAAAGAAATTATAAAGAAGACAATATTGAATAATTGTTAGTCATCCGATAAGTAACTCGCTATTTAACACACTTCAAACATAATAATGATCTCAAGGCTTATTAGTTACATATATGTGGCTTAAGATGCGTGCGGAGATGTAACAAATAGCTTCACATGAAACTTGATCGTCATCCAATTTCAGCAGCAGAATTACTTTTCTAAAAAACCTTATTAATATCACAGGTTGATGCTAATTGAAGATCAAAGAAAATACCTCGAATTCAACAATACGAATACAAGTTCAAACTAATAGTTATTAGAAAAAGAGTGCTAGATTAATCAGTATTGACAAATGTATTTATAAGAATTGAAAGAATATATGAACAATTATGAATCATGAAGAATATGAAGTTAGAAAAGAAAAAAAATTAACATGAATTTGGGTTGAAATAATTGTAACAAAATAATTTTGAAAAAAAAAATTAAGCAATTAGAACAGTTAATTAACTGTGATAATCATCTAGTAATGACAATCAACCAAAGAATTAGCTGAGAAAACAAGAAACTTTGATTCTCTAACAAGATTTTCCTCCTCCGTCTCAGCCGGTAAATTAAGGTCTAACTCGAAACTGCTTCTCGGCCGTTTCTTCGATTCTTGAAATTCTGATTGATCTTCCCGGCTACTACTAGCCGGTGCAATTGACACCGTTAACGTTGATGTAGTAGTAGTAGAAGAAGAAACCACCGCCCTGTGGCGCCTCATATGACCGCCCAATGCCTGACCGGAGGAAAACTCCGCCCCGCAAACCGAACATTCATGGACCTTGACAGCCTTATTACTACTATTGTTTATCCGTAAAGAAAGGGTTGTGCTCATGGTATTTTCAAGAATTCGGCTACCAAATTCTTCAGCTTTGATCTTATTATTCCCTTCAATACCGAATTTATTATTCGGTTTCTTGTGACTAGCTCGATGTCCGCCTAGCGCTTGAAACGATTGAAAGCCCCGGTTACAAGTCTTGCACCGGTAAACATCTATTTCTGATGGTTTAGCATGAACCGCTACAGGAGAAGGTTGAGAAAATTTCTTAATTTCACGGCTGCCTTGAGCCAATAACATCAAGCAATTCGCCATATCAACTTCCTCACCATAATTTTCATCAATAGACGTACTAGGAGTCGTCATGGTCGGTGTCACGGTTCTTGGATCACCCGCGGTGATGCCACTTGACGAAGATACTGTCAAACAAAGAGGAGACACGGGTCTTTGACGCTTTGTACGCTTGCCCTTGAACGTCGTCAACCCGACTATCAATTCTTGTGCTTCAGTCACCATAATGTGTCACCGGAAAATCAAGAAATAACTATATCGTGTCGCCGGAAAATCAAGAAAGTGTTTGGATTGAAAGAATGAGAGGTGTGTGGGGTTGGTTTCTTGTTTAATTCTTTAAGTAGAGTCAGCCCTTTAACAGGTATCCTGAATTTTCTTGCTAGCCAGTCTTGCTTTTCCAAACTTGGAAGTTTACTAAAGAGTAGTAATAATAATAATTTTATATATATTTATAGGAATATTTTTAAAAATATATTTACAGAAAGGAGTGAGAATCGGTTGGCTTTGAAGCAAACCCATTACTTTTTTTTCTAGAGGATTGGTTTGCAAGCCTGGAACCACAAAATTAGGCTTATTTTACTTATTTTTAATAATTCTTGTGTTTTTTTAATATAAATTTTCTTTTTTTGGCTATAGTTTTAGAGGTTTGTTTTTGTTAAATCTATGTTTGCTCCCTTAGTTGTCACTAATTTACTAAATTTTGACATTAAGTGATGTGTGATTAATTTTCAACTACTAGGTATATTCACACAAAGTATTCTTGTTTTTTTATCTCCTATTTTTTTGGTTGTGTGCTAATTAATCTGTTTTTAATTCACTACATGAAAAACACAAGTTGAATTGTCACATTTAGCATATGCTAGACTCAAATGTATATTTTTAGACATCAAAAGACTATATATATATATTACTAAACATGTGTACTATATTAGTAAATTTAGTAATTTGTAGTTTATAGGTAAAGTTAATTAGTATCCTAACTTGAAGGTGTAGCGGTTGAAATTTATTTATAAGACTGGACATGGATTCTTTAGATATTATATTGGAGGAGACGATTTACATTAGACCAAAATTTGGAAAAAAGATTAACCGATTACACTTACAAATCTTTTTTCTTAAATATTTAAGGTTGAATAAATATTTTGTAAGTAAATACATCAAGCTAGCTTCTTTTGAATTTGATTAGAAAAGTTAACCCGAATTTGTGTTTGAAACATCTCATTATATTTTTGTGGCTCATGTAATATAATAAGGTAAGTTTTGCAGTTTAAATCGTACATTACTTTAAGTAAGTTCAATAGGTATATAGCTAATTTGTTAATTTAAGAAATTTTTATAAACTAACTTCTGATTATAAGTAAATTTAAGAAAACACTCTTAAAATTTTGGTACTCAATCATTATTATGTGTTAGTAGTTTTTGTTACTCTACTATCTAGTTTAGGGAAAAGACGATTTTGACTAATGCCTTTTCATTTGATAAAAACTTGTCAATGAAATTGTGTATTTTTACTTTTGTCATATTTGAAAAGATACTTTGAGCACCAATTAATACTTTTTTGTTATATTAGGTTGATAATGACGCATATTAATCAATTTATACTTGGTGTATGGGATACCAAACTTAATTGGAATGTTAAAAACCTATAAATTTTATTAACTTTCATTACGCTGTGAATCAAACCAGTTTTAATATGAGAACTTAGTTAAGCGGCTAAAAGCTTTTATTGTTTAAACCAGTTTTAATTAGTACCGACTTTGTTTCATTAAAATATAAATATCTTAAATAATAATAATAATAATAATAATAATAATAATCTAGTAACACAAGAATAAATAAATTGATATATAAGTAAGAAAAACTATTCTTACTTAAAAACTTCTTTTAAGTAACTATTTCACTTCTTCAAAAATAAATCCGATAAGTTTAACATCTTCAATGTTATAACATGTGATAAAATAATATTAATCGGATAAAACAAAATCTCGAAAGGCTGACAATAATAAATTATAAGGATAATGTATCAAATATAACTTAAACTTATTTTGAAATGTGTCAATTTACTCTCAAAATTTGGAAAATGGCAAAATTTAAATTCAATGTTTACTACATAGTACAATTAAAGGTTTTTAATTATAACAAATCTTTACATGTCATGTATTTGCAGTTAATAGACATGATTTGAATGTTTTCACCTAATAACTATATATTTGAGGTAAAATGACTGGTCGTTCGAATCCGAGCATCAAATTTCGTTAAATGTACATAAAATACTACCATTTTATAAATGGAGCTAAATAATACGGAGTACTATTTTATACATTTACCCAAAAACATTAAACCTATTTGAATATTTTATCTAATAAATAATGCTTGATGGCTCAGGGTTTCGCTCCACTCTAAATAATAATTAAATTCTTTAAAATAATAATAATTAAATGGGTAGAAACTTAGTTAATGAAAAGGGTATACTAAGATGTCATGTGGGAGTTGACCCATTAACTTCACATTCACATAGTACTTGCTAGCTACTCACTAATTAAGTTAATTGAAAGACAATGACCCAAAAATCACGCCGACTTTATATGATCATCTAATAATTTCATCATTTTTATCTTTTATAGTCAATTATTAATTAGGGTTTGGTAATAAAGCCAAAATATTTCTTGTTTCCACAATGGTTTTAATAATTTTCTCAATATTACCTTAACAATTTCACGCGTATTGCTGTCTAATTGAAGTTAATTGGCTAATGTAATTAGACGAGTATTTACAATGTGAATAAAACTAAAATATATTTGGAAAGGAAAAGAAATCTAGTTTTTCTAATTTTAGAATAGATTTAAGGATGTGGTTTCCTTAAGCTCAAAAGCATTAAATTGTGCCTAGAAAATTACTCGGAGTAATTAAATGGAATCCATAATACAACATTACATGTATGTATCTATATAGAAAACAATCAAAGCATAAAAAGTTAAATAAAGTCAATACTCAATAAATAGTTATTATTAGGTGTGTTTGGCTAAATTATCCTGAACATTAGAATTTAGTATTAATTTTCGAGTGTATACATATAATTTTATTTATTTTGTAATTTTTATTTTATTTTATTTTAACATCGTAATTTGTTTTTTAATCATTTAAATCAAACAGTTTATCCAAAATTAGGAATTAATGAGTTGTTAAGGAACATTCTTTCGAAAAAAAAAAGGAACATTCTTTCCTTTACTTGATTTATTTATTTATTGGGTGAATTTTCATGATATATATTTGACTCAAAATTAGACAGCTACAGGACGGTGCCCATATGAAAATTAATTAGTACACTTAAGGTATTAATCTTCCTATATCAAATTAATTAATGAATTAGTAGGATTAGAGTGTACACTAATGTGAATTGGATTAATTATGGAATAGATTCTTGACGTATGGAAATATTATATTTTGAGTGTTTGTGAGAGGCACGTAATAGCATCACTTAATTATACCTACATATAGTGACCCAACACAAAGCATTGTAATCATAATTTTATTAATATATTTATGATATACAATGATACAGTGGATACAGTGGATACAAAGGGTTCCTTAATTGCAGCGTTGGTTTTCTTTTGTGTCTGAGTTGAGCTTTGAAAACACTCCCATGATCAAGTTAGCAAGAGATTAGAAAAAAAAAGCAAAAGTAACCACAAAGTAGGTTGTGATTATTTAACTATACGAACATTTTACTGCACATTAGCTGGGGTGATTTATAAGCGATGGTAGTTCAAACTATCTTGTTGGGAATTAGTGGTCGTAAAGTGTCGGATACATGAGTTTTGATGAACTTAAAATTTGACAAGGGTGGCTCTGGCTATTGTGTGTTCCATGAAGACATCTCAAGTCGGTGCAAGGTGTCAGACACCCAACTTGACCAGATTGAGACGGTTTGACTCTCGAGGCGGTCTCGTCATGGGCCTGAATTTTATAATCCTCATCATATACTAGTATTTTCTGTATATATTTTGATTTTCGAACATAACTGTCAAATTAAAATGTTGCTTAGCATAATATCGTTTCTCAAAATATTTTATTTTAAAGTTGTTACCAATCGTTTTTAGGTAATAATTGAAATTTAGTGATTGTAATGTTCGAAAAAAATTGAAAATAATTAGCGGCCTTTTATGTTAGTAAAATGAATTCTAGAAACCATATTACTATTGTTATTTTATAGATATTTGTTCTTTGCTTCCTCTACTACTTTTTGTTCCCTTCAAGGAATGCTACTACTTCTCCACTTTCCTGGTTTTCAAATATATACTATGAAGAATTCTATTGAAAGTATTTTCTTGTCTATTAAATATTAATAAAATTATAATTGAGTTTAAGAATATACTAGTGAATAGATTATATGTATGTTTCCCCACTATTGTAGCTGTACTATTCATTGCTTTGCACTACGACAAAAGAAAAATTATGCAAATGGAAAGACATCTTGAATAATTAAGTACTACTTAAACTTTATTTAATTTGAGAGTCTGCTTAGCACTTTTAGTTTTCATCATCCATATAAAAGTTGGGCTGATTTAAACAAAGGACGTCCAGGCTCGTCTAGAGGCTCAAAACGAGAAATTTATTCAAATCAATTAGACTGTCTAACCCGTTTTGACACTTAGTATTCCGATTAGTATTCCGATTAGTACTAAAAAGTCTTTGCCATTCTACTGGCACCTATGACACAATAATCCACCCTTAACAAAATAATCATATACTTTGTAATACCAAAAACTTCTCGATATATGAATACTATATTACTAAAAATCAAATTGAAATCAACAATGTATGAGAAGCATAATTAGTGAATATTTAGACAATCTGTAAACTTCACTGTAAACTCCTGTCGAGATCTGTGGTTTATCCTGACCTTATGAGTAGATAGGTCCACACATAGCTAAACCTTTTATAACCAAAAAAAGTGAATATTCTTTTTAATCATATATGTTCTTGGGTCGTGTTAGGCCTGACTGGACATCAAAATTACTATATTTTTTTACTATATTCAAGTGGTGAGTGACTCTCCAAATTAATTTGGAGAGTCACCATTAGATCAATGATATTTTTAATCTAATGGTCTATAATTAAGGAGAAATCACCGTTAGATTGAAAATATCCTTAATTTAATGGTGACTCTCTTCACTACTTTTTTGAGACCGAGTGTGTAATTGAGATAGAGGCAGATGAGGTCTAAATTTGTTGTGTAGCAACATTTATTATGATGGACCTTATATGTAATTGAGGGTATAAAAAAACTCTTTTATATTTGTTCGATGGGCATATTTTGGGCTTCTTCGAGGCATCTGGGCCGGTTCCGAATAGTTCAAGTAGATTTTGGGCTTTTATGGATGGAATTGCCATGGACATTTATACTCTAGGCCCATGGGCAAGTTATGATTGAACCTAATATTAAGTCTTTATTAATTCTACCAAAAGAATTAATATCAGAATAAAAGAATATAAAATATACTCCATCCACTATGAAATAAATGTCTTTTTAGACAAAAAAAAAAAAAAAAAAAATCTGAAATAAGAGATGCCTAAAAGTACCATTATACCTTTGTTATTTACTCATTTCATATTTAGTATACCTATTATTCTTTCCATTATTGCTAGTTACAAAAATATATTTATCATATTTCAATATTCTCAATTTCTTAATTGAAAAATGAAGAGAAAATAGGCAAGACACCATTTAATCCAGCTAAGGTTAAAATGGAGAGAAAAAAAGGAAAAATAGCCAAAACAATAAAATTTCTTTTATTGTCTAAAAAAATTTTTATTTCAAAATGAATGAAGTATACACTTTAAATTTATTTATTTTTGTTAGGTATACACTTTAAATACTATCATATACACAAAGGGTTTTTCTCTTGAATAGTTACATAAACTAAAGTTATACAAAAAAATATTGAGTTCAATAATTGGAAAATAATATGACATTTAAAATTCCATACTTTAATTTTATAATTGAGAAATAATAAAAAAATATTGAATTCCTTTAAACCATTCAAAAAGAAGGAGAAATATATATTAGTTCTTTTTTTTCCAAAGCAAAAGAAATATTAGTTTTCTCACATGCTAAAACAACATGTAACACATAATTATAATTTAGAGGATAACTAAAATTATTGTTACTCTGATTCTAAAAATTAAAATTTTAAATTTCAAATTAGAACATTTTAAATAATATGTATGGCCTTTTGATTTTATTGTTTCAGTTCTAACTTTTTTGTAATTTTTGTTTAAATTATTCACCTTTTGTTTTTTGATAATTTTGTTAAACTTATAGTTAGTGAAATGACTTGTATAGAAGTCAAGCAATAATTAAAAATTTACTGTATCTATATAAAACAATTCAAAGGACATGTTATATATCCTTTTACTAATTGATATTGACTCAATTTTGAGTTGCGTACATTAACTTAAGTTACTTATGATTTTGCTAGAACTACTTTATTGAAAAGGGCAATGAAAATGATTTAGATAACTCACTTCAGGGATGTTATTGAGATTACATTTATAGCCTCGCATGGTGTGTTGGCCTTAAAATTAATCTTTCATCTTTTGTCTTTTCTTTCTTGAATAAGAAAATAACAGTTTTCTCGGAATCTCTTTCATACGAAAATATGGTGAGATGACAGTTTGTTATGCTATTATTTTTATCTTTTATCAATTTGCCCAAAGGCTTACCTCATGGAGGACTTTTCGTCACACGTACCCCCTATGGATCCGAGATGTTGAAGCGTCATGGGCATCCCAAGGCATATCCCCTTCTTTATGGGCTTCTTCTTATACGCCCGAGATTTGATCTGCAACCCAATCTCGAGTTTGGCTATGGTGATTCCATTTCCACCTTATAAAGGTTGATGATGTCCACTACAAACCTGAATAGTTAGTGATAACATTATCACTAACTATTTATTGGATGTTTCAAAGAAGAATATTCGAACAATTACAGCAATATTTGACAACCTAATTCCGTATTTTTATAGTGGGTATTTAGCATCAATTGTGTATGTGTAATGTGGTCATTCATACAAAAACGTTAGACCTAAATTTTTTTATTAATGCCGGGTCTTATTTGAAGGTTTTCCCTTCACAAAAAGGTCTAGATTTAATTAAAACAAATGTGACACCAATTTAGAGTGAAGAACGATCCTGTCTTTAGTGCCAAAATTGTATGGCCATAATAAGAATTAGATGCCCATCTTTTATTTTCCTAAAAATCATATCCTAACATGTTTATGTGTATATAAAAAAACATTTTAACTTTAATATTGTAACTGTTCAAATTTCATTTTCATGTTGATAGGTAGATGTATCTAATCATCCTTTTGGACTCATGCTCATCAAGAATCCTTGTAATATCTCTTCAAATATATTCTTGTGATTAAAAAGTTTGTGGGCTTCTTGTAATTTATTAGCTTTATACAAGGGTGTTAGTCTAGGAAGCACTTTTAAGATGTAGAATATTCATTATATATACCTATTACTAATTGCCAAAATCAAAGGTAGTAAAAGACATCCGGGTCTGAGACTCTTTGGGACGAGTGAGCGTATAGGCAATTCAGGATATCAAGTCGAATTTTCGATTTTTACTGCTTAAGCGACATTAATGGTGAATCCATGATTGAAATGCCGATGAACCGACTTTACACCTAGTTCCAGGGGTAGGTTACTATGATATCAACTAAACCTAAATGTAGCTACCTGATTATGAGAGGGTGGTGATGGTGTAGAAAAATTTGTACAAGGAAGAGCTCTAAGGGATGCTCAATGGAGACAAAGATAAATTGAATCCCACATTAAAAATAGCGAGTAGTGAATTGACAATTGTAAGTGAAATATGGATCCAAAACTTATATGAAGCATTTTAAAATTGTGCGATTCAATAGTAACAAATTTGATCGAAGCGATAATATCAGGCATCTGCATAATATTAGGTCTAGTAAAGGTAAAAGTGTTTCTTCCATCCCATTTGCTATTTTAACATATGCAAATTAAGAAAATGGTATCTTTAGCTTCTATATTAATTTCCTGCAGAATTATTGTTAATTTATTTTTTTTGAGTAATTGTAGTTCTACGCTTTTATGTGAATGACGTTCATGAAAATATACTATTCTATGGAGGAAAATGATTATTTATTACTCTGATGAATGCATAGTTAATTTTGAGTTTATCTAGTTAATGGTATGATTAAGACATGCAATATGTCTTATTAAGGCCTGGGCCCTTTTCTTTTCATATTTTGTTGTTATTATTATTTTGAAATCCATTGATGTGGGGCTTAAGGTCTATTTATGTGATAGATTCAAGAATATGGTCGGTCCAATGGACTTAAAAATGAAAACAAAAATAAATAGATATGAATTGTAGATTTTATTGTCAAATTTCTGATGTGTTGATGACTATACCAAAATTTCAAATGCAATGTTAGGGTTATCTAAATTTGATGAATATATGTGATGACAAAATTAATTCATTTAGTTTAATCAACCTTACTGCCAACAATCTCTACTTGTCATGGTTTAGCTTTGTCCATTTGATAGATTTAGGGGAAGTTGGCAAGAGCTTGAGCATCCATCAGCTGTTAAAAAATGTTAAAAAATCTACGAAAATTGTGTATAAAACTTTGTTTATATATTGAAAAATTTAACATTTAAATGAATATAAGTTTAGAATCTACTCCATCACTATTAATGTTAACTTCTTTTTTTTCTAATGTTATAATCATCTAGTTTAGAATTTATTCAGTTTTATTATTTAAAACTTGACTAATTTAACCGATTTGGCGGAGCCAATATTTACTCTTATCAATGTGTGACTGAAGTATCTCGACTTCAAATATTAGTCTTTATAAATTTATCAAAAAGCCCACAGATTGATCTCTAATTGAAGACAATGATGTATTTTAAAATAATCAACTCTTTAACCTTTTTTTTTTTACGGAATCAGCTCTTTAACTTAAGCATACAATATCAGTCACCAATATTTTCAAATAGAACTTACATATTGGTAACTTTATTTGTTTTTTTATTTGTTTTGATAAACTTACAATGATTATTTATATAAGTGCTAAACTATACCAGGAAATTTTTTATTTTTTTTTTGGTGAACACCAGAAAACTTTTATAAGTGTTAAATAAAAGATAAGCATGTCCCCATTTCCACTTCTTTATCTAAATTTTAATTATTATCGTTATTCTTTTAAACGAAATTATTATTGTAAATTATTCAAAACAAAATTGGGGACAACAATATATTTGGGAAAAAAAATAAAAAAAATAGAAGAACGTGAAGTGGAGCCCACCACTACTATAAAAGTAGGACCATAACAGCTGTCAAAGAGTGGTTTGTTGGTGATAATGGTGTAATCCAATCACCATCTCCAGCCTGGCAAAGTAACGTGCCCCTTCCTTTTTTTCTACCCACCCTTTTAGTTTACATAAATACATCTCACGTGCCTCTAATCTTCTATTTTTTTATTTATTTAGAAAAGTTTTTCAGTAAAATTTTCTGTATATTTTTTCCAATTTTTTGTATTTATTTAGTTTATTTATTTTTCTTTAAATTTTTATATGTTTATTTCTTTTGAATTTTGATTGGATGGCTTAGTGGAAGTTGAGCTCCTAAATTTGACACCATTATGTAACTTACCTCTCAACTTTCGACTCTTTATATCATTTTATATCATAAACTTGCACCTATAATATGTATATCTACAATTTGCACGTTTTAATACTTGAATTTTAAAAATATGAAGTTATTGTTATTTTTGGACAAATATAAAGAGCATTTGTAATTTTAAAAAAATTTAAAAGGATAATCAAAGTTTTTTCACAAATTCAAGACGCTATAAATATATTAAACTAACTTTTATTAGTAGGTTTTTTTAAAATTAGACATTTGTTTGTCTACGTGTGTTAAATAGTCTTACATATTTGTATTAAAACTAGAACTAATAGTTCATTAGCTGTACAAATAACCGACTAATAAAAATGAGGTTTATAGCATTTAATAATTAGTGTAAAGAAAATGTATAACTGTCATAATTTTACTGACTAGCCGTTATGCCCGATTCATAGTAAAAACTTTTCTCATTTTGTTAGTTATTACATCTACTATAAATAATCTGTGTGTCATTACATTAATTAGACGTAAATGAATTATTTGATTCTCAAATAGTAAAGTTGACATAAAGTAATTAATATTTTGTGTTATGAATGCATGCATTTTTAAAAAAAATTAATTTGCAAACAGATGACCAACGGTTCACTTCATTAAATAAAAGCTAAAAATTTATTCATTTAATCTCTTGAATTCTTGTTTGTTAATGACCTATACAACGAGACCTCATTTGCCAATCCTAAGCACATAGTAATACACCATAATATACTAATATATGCTCACTCATTATAATGTGTATATGTAAATATTTTCGAGCATTAGGATAACTTTGGAATTATATACTACTAATATAATCTATGATTAGCACAATGATTAAGCATTATAATATTCCATAAATTGAATATCACATGCTGATATGCAAATACAACTTTCTGGATACATTAAATGACAACTTTTAAAATTAGTCCCACCCCAGTGTCCCCTTTATGGCAATTCCCTTAATTTTGGGCTCTCTTCTCCATTTTCTTTCGCATTTTTTAATCCTCCATTTCTATTTTGTCATAATTATGTGTTCTTCTAGTTCCATCTTAAATACAGTTCTATATTCTAATCAATCAAACTAAAAAGTTAAGGTGATATACGATTTAGAAGACTTTTTTTCTTCTTTTTTTATCAATCTATAATATACATATAAATATTATTGTCTACACTTAAAATATGTATAACATATGTTCACTTTATGAGTTTAATTTCATCAATTAATGGAATTGTACAGATTGAATTGTTGATAGTCATTATTTTCATTTTCAAAACTCTACATTGTGTACCATTTTATCCCTATAAGTAATAAATATAGATTTGTTAGACGGTTGCTAAATGTTTATTTTTTCTTCATCTCCATCTTCTTAATAGTACATTTGTTTCTAATGTGCAAATGTCCATAGTCAAATTGCAACATTTTAGATGCAAAGAGTAAAATAACACCGTTTCAGATGTAAAAGGTAAATTGTTCGACATATTTTCATTTTGTTTCATATTATATTATATTAAGTAAAGGGAAATTTTATGGTCACTTTGTTTTTTACAAAGTAACCATTACTTTGTTTTGTCCACCATTAGATCATGGGGTGAAAAGTGATCTAATGGTGAATAAAGCAAAGTACAAACAAAGTAACTCAAAAACAAAGTCACCATAACCTACACCGTAAAGTAAAATTTATAAATTACTGATCATTATATATTTTTGTTCGTTTACCAATTAATTTTTCTAATATTCTTTTTAACTGGACAAACACTTGACTGTAGAATAAAGTATCTGCCATTTTTGTCTGGTGGTATGAGAAGGGATAAGCACAGTCCATACCAAGAAGGGTTCCCATCAAATGTTCTAGAGACCATTTATCACATTTAAAAATACAAAATAAAATAACTAAAGTGTTTGTTATAATAAATGATACTTAATTAATTAATTTCTCAAAAGAGAAAACACCTTAATTAATTAAACAATGTTAGAATGAGCAAGAACCTTTTCAAAAATATTTGCAATAAATCCAAATAATACCAACCACACAAGGTCTTTTTAGTATAATAAATTAATGGGTAATTTCATATAAGTTTATGTGGTTTTGTGTTTTTATAAATAAAGAACTGTGATTTATTTTTGAGCAAATAAATGATTATGATCTACTGTAAACTCTCATTGAGGTCTGTGGTTTGCCATGACCTTGCAAATGGGGTAGGCCTACCCTTAGCTAAACTTTCTGTTACCAAAAAATAAAATTAAATGACTATGATATATTCATTGTTTGAAGAAGTAAAAAAATGGTCGATTTTCTTGACGTAATCAGAGACATTTTTCGCAGTAATTTATTTACAAAATGTAAAATCACAAATAACTTATTAAAATTTAATTCTAAATTAATATATCATCATTGAACTGTTGCAGAATATGCCCAGAAAATCCCTTCAACACAAATAGGAAGTAAAAAACCTATTACGAAATTAGCCTTTTTCTCTACTAATTACTAAAAATTTATTGCATAGATTAGTCACTATCACTCACGCCTAATTATATATGATAATACAATACTATCATAAATTTAAATTCATTTTAAAAGATATCTTCAAATATTTTTTATTATCCCACTAATTAGTTTAAAAGGAATTATTGGTTACCTAAACCCTTCTCATTTAAAAACATTAACAATTACTTAAAGAGTTACATAATGATGCCTTACATTCATAAGAAGATGGAAGATTCTCATTCAGGCCTCCTATAACTCGAACCCATTAAATTAAAACATTCCTCACTAATAAGTTTTCTGATTGACAAATATCATTCCCCAATTCAAAATAGAAATAATGACCATAAAGTGTCAGTTAAAATACTCATGTTATTTTGTGTTTAAGTTAAACTTATCAACTCTAACGCGACTCAAAAACTTGTGTATAATCTAAAATGACACTTTATCTACTAAATTAAATATTAAGTAGTAAACTTTGAGGTCTTAGAGCATCTCCAAACCCAACATCAAATTGATGTTAAAAAGTAGATTTAATGATTTTTGGTTCTCCAACCCATTATCAAATTGTATGCATTATTTTGATGCAACATCAAAAATGTCAAAAATTCATCAAATTTAGTGTTTGCATTAATTTTTTTGAAAATTAATGAAATGGATTAGAATAAAGACACGATAACAACATGCAAAATATCATTTGGTGTTACCAATTAAATGTAATAGGTTGAAGATGGTCCTAATTGCCGTATCTGCTGAATATTAAATTGATTCTGTAATGTGTAAAAAATTAATTCCCATTCTCCAAAACTTTCAAGGCTTTTGTTTTAAATAATTAAAATACATGTACGTACCCTGTTAGTATTATAAAGGTAATAGGATAATGCTAGTTTATATTTGTCGACACTTCAATCATTCGAATATGAAATACAAATATCCCAAATATTTTCTAAAATGAGAAAATTATTTAACTTATAAAGGCGTTAATTATTTATATGATAGTATTTTATGGTGTTTTTTATGGTTACTTTGAAATAATATTTTCTTTGTTTCTATCACCATTATATTAAATTTTATCTATTAATGATACATTTGTAAAAAATAAAGTAAGCATAGAGAAATCCGTATCTTTTATAGGAATCAGATTAATATATATTCAAATTTAATTTGACATACATTAAATGGCTGTATTCCAATTAAAGTTTGCCATGTATTTTAATAAAAACTAAATTACAAATGTCTAATTTGAACGTTCAAAATTCTCAATATCCAAAGATAATATACATTGCTAAACAATTTAAGTTTATACCAAAAAAATCTTAATCAATTTTATATTTGTAACATCTATAATATTTAGAGGAAAATACAACAATATTCCTTTTACGAGTCATCATGTGTTTATTATAAATAGATGAATTTAGTATCTCTTTTAATTATACAATCTCATCAATTTGGCATGTTTTAAGACTTTGCTCCCACCAAGCATTATTACATTTCAATAAGAAGTGTGAGGTTATGAATTCAAATCTCATAATTGTAGAAAGTAAATGTTCAAAAAAACATACTAAATTAGTAAAAGATTAGTTAATAAGTTAACGCATAATCTTAGTCGAGCCAATAAGCAGATTTCAAATATCATATACAATACGAGAAAACAAATTAATTATTAATGTTTTTAAAATAGTAACGTTTAATAAGTATAAAGAAATCTATTTCGTTTTTCTCGTATGTTTCTACTAATAAAAGGCCATACATTGTCACACTTTTTATACGATCTCAAAGTCAGCCTCATTTATTAATCCGAATATCCCATTAGCAAAATCAACATGCCATATTAATTACAACTTACCATTGGTTCCATCTGTTATTTTAATAATTAATATAAAACACAATTACATTTTAAGTAAGATAATATGCACTTACCATACAAATTACAAAGAGGTTAACTCTCAGTCAACACAGGTGACCGGTAGATAGCTTTAACCAGAATAAAATTATTTTCCTATAAACATTTAATTACATTATACACCAACTCCACCAATCACCTTTTAAATTATTATTTTCCAGATTAAACTCCTTACCGGCAACCGGCAAATACAGGTTCACCTAGAGCATTTCCTCCATATAAGTTGAGAAGTGGAGACTAGTTTTTCCCACACTGAGCTTCACACAACACTGAAACAAAATACAATATCTCGCTACAAAAATGCCAATCAGAAACATTGCCATCGGCGACACACGGGAGGCGACTCACCCGGACGCCTTAAAGGCGGCTCTGGCTGAGTTCATCTCCACTCTAATTTTTGTCTTTGCGGGAGAAGGTTCGGGTATGGCTTTCAATAAGCTAACGGACAATGGGGCCACGACTCCCGCGGGGCTTGTCGCGGCTGCTCTGGCACATGCTTTTGCCCTTTTTGTAGCTGTTTCCGTGGGAGCTAATATCTCCGGGGGTCATGTTAATCCGGCTGTTACATTCGGGGCTTTCGTTGGCGGTAACATTTCGCTTCTTCGGGGTATCCTTTATTGGATTGCTCAGCTTGCTGGCTCCACCGTGGCTTGCTTGCTTCTCAAATTCAGCACCGGCGGCTTGGTAATTCTTCATTAACTCATTAATTAAGTAACTGTAAGAAAGTTTGTTAAATAACGGTCATTTTAAAAGGTAGTTATTTGGTGTAAGGACGAAAATATCCTTAATCCTAACATATTTAGACCCTTAAATCAAGCATTTGTTAGATTAAAGGGTTTAATGTAATTAGTGGCGAATCCAATGTAGGAATGTCGGGGAGCCGGTTTTACCGCAAGGAATGCAGGAGAGCCGGTTTTAAAAATTAACACGATTTATTTTCCAGAGTAAACATATTCATCATATCTCATAAATTCTGTCAAAAATAGGAATAAAAATGCGATTTCCGACAAAAAAAATTTAGAAATTAAGTTTATACCAATTATAGTTGGACTGAGATGTTAAGAATACTAAGTTATCGAATTCTATAATGTTTAGAAAATTTTAATTTGAAGAATTTCTCTATCTAACAAGTTGACTGGAAATCGGCTATCTTTAAAAATCGGAAGTTGTTATATTTTTACAATTTCATCAATGCTCTAACATTAGTCTCATATATATGTTATCCTAGAGAACGTAAGAGGTATTTTTGTTTTGATCGGATTTTGTTTTCGTGTTTTGCAGACTACATCTGCTTTTGCTCTATCCTCCGGTGTTGGAGTATGGAACGCCTTCGTATTTGAGATTGTCATGACTTTCGGGCTAGTGTACACTGTCTACGCCACTGCTGTTGACCCGAAGAAGGGCAGTTTGGGAACAATTGCCCCAATTGCGATCGGTTTCATTGTGGGAGCAAATATTTTGGCTGGAGGTGCATTTGATGGAGCCTCAATGAACCCAGCTGTGTCCTTTGGACCAGCATTGGTTAGCTGGAGCTGGACCAATCACTGGGTATACTGGGCCGGGCCTTTGGTTGGAGGTGGGCTTGCTGGGCTCATTTATGAGACCGTATTTATCGGTCACGGTGACCACGAGCAACTCCCCACCACTGACTACTGAAGTTAGTTAGGTAGTTTCGGTGGTCGTGAACGGATGGTCCGGTGGTGGTGATGGCGGCCCGGCTTTTTCTTTCATTCTCTGATGTATTTATTTGGATGTTTTGGAGGGTATTTATTTGAATCATGTGTTTTAATTTGTAATTCGTAGATCATTTTGCATCATGGTCGTCATCAAAATGGTTTGATTTGTGTATGATTCTATTCAAGTCGTATTCTTCACTTCTGTCTTTCATTTTTGGGTCTCAATTATTTTAAATTCACCTAAAAAATACTTTACATGCTCAATTATATAAAAAAAGTTCAAGATCATAATTAGGTCCACCATTAACATTTTATGAAATTAATGTCGACCTTTTGGAATTTAAAACAATTTTGTTATTTCAAATTTTGTGTAATTTCATTAGGTACAAAAATAAGTTTAATATCAAGTAATTAGAGGGTAGTAGGAAAAGAATTCAAAGGGAAGTATTGATTTATTTATTTTTTGATGGAAAGGGAAATATTGATTTGAGTAAATAATCAAATAGTGAAGAAACAAAAACAAAAACATGGCATAGTTTTGGTTATTTTCTAGAATTGTCCCATTGTCGATATTAAAGAACAAACTTGCAATTGTGAATAATTTTTCCAAATTCTGAAAATCAAGTGTCCAAGAAAAGACTATTTACAACGGCTTTGACTTTGTTTCAAAGAGCAAGTTATATAAGTCAAGAGAAAGAACCCAATCGATTTTAGTGTAATTGGTTCAACCATTTTAGCATCAATAACCATGTCAGTTGAACTTTAGTAATTCATATAATAAACCATTGTCTCGCTCGAGAACCGGCCCAACTCCGCACTTCCCTTCCATTGTGAAAATAAAAGCATCCATGTGCATCTTCAATCACATTCAACAAAACAAAATCAAATTTTTCCTTAGTTAGATCTCGACTTTAACATTTTCGGTTTTTGTTTTAGTTTCTTTATGTGATTCTTGAGCAAAATATATAGCTCACAATGTACTTTTACTAAACATTTTTTCTTTTTTGTGATTATTCAGCAAAACATCTAACTAAACGTTATCGGCTTTAATATAAAATGAAAAAATTGATTTTTAAGCGCCTCTAAAACGCACATGGTTTTTTTGTCATGTCTATTCAAATTTTCATATATGATATAATTAGCATTTAATTTAATTGTTAATAATTGAAAGCACAAAAATTATTTTGCAAAATTTAAAATTTTCTTGCTTTTTGAACAAATACTTTAACTTTCCTACAAAGTTAAAAATGTACTATTTCAAAGTTCAGAATGCTACAGAAGATAAGTAGAGAATTTTCTTTTGTTTTCTTTCAACATTAATTTGTATACCGACATCAATAAAATTTGTTATTTACTATTAACATCAAAGTCACCATACTTGTTATCAACAGCTATTTTTTATTTACTGAAACATCAAAGTCACATGTGATAGGACCATGAATTATTTACCCTTTCAACGCAAAAATGATCAAAAAACGACAATCCTAGAATAAAACTTGTTAAAGCTATACAAGGGAAATAAAACTAGTGCTTTCAACATGTACTTACTGTTATGTTTAAATAATTATATATAAGAAAAATTTAAGTAAATGAAAACAAGGACGGCTCGATAATTTGAGTGTTTCATGACCGTTGATTTACTCAGCTCTGTAAGTTAGAGTTGAATACAACTCTAGAGAATCCCAACACCATTTCAAAGTACTCTTTAGAGATAAATTAGGCTCAATTTAAAATGGTATCAAAACTTATTAGACTAATGTTGGAAAGTTCAGTATTAATATTACTAATAGATATTTAGTCTTCTTACCCAAAATAGTAGCTATAACACTCTTTGAAACACTCTTACATTGAATTTTGAATCG
The DNA here is from genome assembly GCA_028411795.1 of Euphorbia peplus. Taxonomy (NCBI): domain Eukaryota; kingdom Viridiplantae; phylum Streptophyta; class Magnoliopsida; order Malpighiales; family Euphorbiaceae; genus Euphorbia; species Euphorbia peplus. Next base: position 35,674,554 of record CP110841.1, read on the forward strand.
GCCACTGTCTGATCGTGAATATATAAGATAGTGAGATTAGAAAGTTGCAAGGCATTTTCCATATTTAATATGAGTGGAAGTGTTGTTATTCATACACTATCTAACAAAATAAAACTATAAATGGATGGATACTTAATGATATTTTAACTTACCCAATAAAGTGAGCTAGAAAACATTAAAGGGCCATTCCTTTTACCAAACAAAGAAATGAGTTCACAATCTTCATGAATTGGAGCCTAGAGATTCCCTTTCTTTTAAAACTCAATCATCATACTCAAATTTATAACACACCATGTGATTTTTGGGGTCCAACTAATGGGGTAACATACGAAAATAATCACATTATTATAATTTTACACTCTAAAAGATGAAAAATTCTGCATTCTGCGAGACTAGTGTAGTCTCAAATATTTAAAAATCTTATGTCAGTAAAGGGAGCGATTTTCACATGCCATTAACTCCGAGTTTTATAAAATATTGTCGTTCCTTCATTTTATTTGTACACTATATTATCGCTTATAAAAAAACAAATAAAAATACACATATATACATATATTCCATCTTGTTTAACATATTGTTGTTGTAAGTTTGTATGTTTCCTAATCAGAACAAATACGTGACGGCTCGGCCATTATTTAATCTTCTTCCTATTTTATTGCAGATATTGCTCAACTCTAGAACCAAACAACTACAAATCCTCTCTAACATTTGCTCACCCCCAATCATGTTTATTCTAAAATAAATTATCAACTCAAAACCCTAATTTGAAAAGATGTAACCAATAATTAATCTCTTAAACTAACTTTACTAATTAATTAGTCCCTTAAACTAACCTTAATTACTACTCTAATTCTCCTTTTGAATTCATGGACCCAACCCTATTTTCTTTGTCTTATCCAATCATGGGATACATTTTTCATTTTTGCAATTCCTTTTATCACTTCTTTTAAGTGATAAAAATAAAATAAAATCAGAGAGATCGAGTACGTTTTCCACATGCTCCATAATTATTAAGTATTTCTTTACATGCTTCTCTGTTCCATAATAGTACCATAAAGATAAAACTTTCTGAATCAAAATCTACTTATATTTACCTAAAAAATGAATGAGCTTTAATTAAAGACAATTTTAGAAAGTTTTAAAAAATCTTCCTTTAATTGATTCAGATAATTTTGTTCGGGTTTGAAGTCACGTGCATATAATAAGCATCATAATCTCATTTTGCATATGTGTTTAGTAAAAATTAAACATCAAATCTCTCTTTATAATTGATCCATATTGTTGAGTATTTGAGGACTTGATTAAATAGCAAACTTTTATTGATTAAATATAATCCTTACAAGTCTCACCACAACACTCTTACACACACCTTTCTCAACTCTAATTTTTGGTGCATGCAAACACTCACAACTTAAACTCTATTTATACTTGAATTATGACTATATCTAGCAAATTCTAGATACTCTAGATTACTCTACTTATTTACTAGATTACTATAGTAACTTCTAGACATACTAATTCTAGAAATTTCTTATTTCTAGATAATTCTAGGCAATTCATTTGCTAAATAATCTACTAATTTCTAGATTTTTCTTTAATTTTCTAGACCCAAAATTATTTATGTTTTTTTTACTTTAATGTTTTAAATTAATAGTTAATTCTCAACACATATGTTGTAAATAAAAGTAGAGTTATATATAGTTTGTTTGGTACATCAACCCGACTAATTGTTAACAACGAACTAGCTTGTCAAGGAACTGATTGATCTAAAATATAAAATTGATAGTTACGCCTAAAGATATCATTTATATCAATACCTGACACATCATTTACACGAATTCTTCTTAGACTTCAAGCGTCCATAATACAAGTCTATCCCTCCATGTGTTTTAATTTCACTAATAAATAGAATTGTCAAAACTATAGCTAATAACCTTTCAATCACATAGGCTCTGATATCATGCTTAAGAACCGATTGAACTAAAAACTTAAGCTAAAGTTAAAGCCCAAAGACATTTTTTAAATTAATCTCTAATATAGCTAACTCCAAAAAGTACCTTAAGTGCATAATATGCATTGTAGATTCAAGAAGCCATATTTTCAATATATTAATGTCAGAGATATTTAGCACGCACGTTTCTCTCCTCCAAATCATTTGGCGTTGACACCAATATATTTATGAGTATGTTATTCTAATATTATACAATTACTTTGATACTATGTTAACAATAACTTAACTTTAAAGAATTAGGATTGTCGTGTATATTTAGGTATATTTGTTACTCAATTTTGCAAGTGAATGATAGCACTACAAATACAAACACAAACCAATTTAATCATGTCCATAGATTGTTTCGTTGAAAGTCATTGTCAGCAAATCGGAGGAAGATCAATAAAGTGAAAGAAAGGGCCTACCAATCTGAAGGACGGTGCCCGAATTATTGTCTTTTATCACAATACTTATCAACAAATTGGAACATTGGGCCTTACTTATCATAAATACTTAAATTACATCACAATAAACTCATTATTGTTTTAGTTACGTTTGCTTAGGTTCACCTATTTATCTTCGTTCGAAAATGAGAGCCAACAAATCAATTTCAATTTCGTTTGTTAACTTGGTATAATTAGTTTTGAGGAACCGTTTGAATCAAGTGCTATAGCTAATAGTTAAGAGGCGACGATATCTTTTATATTCATTTTTGGCACACTCCTTTATAAGAATGCCCATTAGGTTTGAAGCGGGCAGAACATAAGTTCATTCCACTTGTTAAAGGTTCTGATACCATGTTAAGGAATCGGTTGAATCAAAAGATTAAGCTGATAGACCCAAACAACATGTTTTATATTCATCTCTGACAGAGTCCTCGTGGTTTGTTGTTGAGCAAAAATAATATCAGAAAATGTATCGTTTGCACAATTAAGAAAATAGGAAATGCTACTGATATGGATGGGAATATGTTTATGCAATTTTGTTGTAAAATTTTGACCAAATATGTTAAGATTTACAATCGACATTTCCAATATGTATAATATTTTAACCGTAGAATTCATTTGTCTTTCATGTTTCTTCTCCTTATCATAGTTATTTGTATAATGATTGTAGTGTTTATTTGAAGTTTATGGACGAAATGCTCAATTGATATAACATCTTAGTTGTATGTCCATATTTACTTATTGGAACTGTATATAATTTCTGAATTTCATTAGAGCAATCATATTTTTGATTTTGTTGGTAAATCTCAATTCTGATGAGCTAGAACAAAATGATGGGCTCATTGACAGGCCCAATCCGTCTAAGTCTTCTTTTATGGATTGGGTTTAAATATATTTAGTTGGGGACTGATTGGGCCCAGTTGCATAAACCCGCGTCTAAAATGATTAGAACTTAAATTTATCCTCAAAGCCCGAGTCTGGCTAAGCCATCCCCCTCTTATGTTATTTATGATTTTTCCTTGAAAAACTGATAATATGGTGCCGCAAACCAACTAATACAAAAGAAAGGCGAGTGATGCGCCGATTAGAAGGCATGGTAAGAGGAAAAAAGGGTAAGGATAGGGGAAAGCTTAAGCAAACTTAGAAGAGTGTGATTGAGAGTGATATGAGTCTATTAGGATTGAGGAAAATATGGTGGTAGATAGGACAGAGTGGCGGGAAGAATTTATGACAAATTTTTGAAAATTAAATGATAAATTTTTGCAAATAGTATTGAAACAAAAATATTCACCTAGTCAATGACTGATCAAATCGTTAGAATTTAGTATGAGTTTAAAGTTCTTACGCATAGACAATATTCGTGTGACACTCGAAGACAGAAATTCATCTTATCAATAAATCATGATGTAACCCTCGCTATACATTCTACTCTACTATATTGATATTCATTCAATCTATTTCTAAATAAAGAAGACAAATATTGTTCATTATTTTTGTAAAGAAATTGTAAGTCCAAACGGCAGCATTTGGGAGCTCCATCGAGTTCTTTTGCTCGGATCATATCTTGGATGAAAATATTATATTTTTGTATGCAATAATTGAGGATTCATGGCCCGCACACGTTGGCATGTTGCCTCATTCTTATCTTCTACGGAAAATGAAAGGATAAACAAAAGGACAGTAAAGAATTGGAGGTTGATGTGTAATTGTACAAAAATTGCAATACATTAGGGATGTCAATAGGTCGGAATTACATCTACCATTCCCGTCCCACGACTTGTTGGGAATTCTTTGTCCTACCCATGATTTTAACAAGGACAATTTCATTTCCATATCCGTCTCACGGGGAACCCCATTGATGATTAACGGGCGAGGATGGGATCCCATGGGATTGGAACGTCTCTCCCCTTCCCAGCCCCTCCCGCCACCAAATTATACCCATCCCTATCATATGAGACTTTTTATCGGGATTACTTGTCTTTATCGATGCGGGTCTCCAACGGGAATGAGAATCCTCGCCTCAATGTCATTTTAATACATTAGAAACTCCATGAACTTGGTCAAAAAAGTAGATTGCTTCCATGAACTTATAAATTGTCTCGTTAGCTATCTGAACTTACTTAAATTGACATAATTAACTACTTAAAAGTCTCCTTGTCAATGCAAGTATGAATTTTGAGAAATTGTAAAGTATATTACTTTATACAAATTTAAATAATGCATATATCATTTGCACAATTTTTAGGAGACTTATGAATCAACTTATACAAATTGAAGTGAAAAATAAACCACTTAATAATTAAGTTTAATAAGCTAACGAGGCACAATATATACTTATTTAGCCGATATCTCGTACGAAAAATTGATGTTTGAAAAGTTGTCCTGAAATGAATGGAAGTGTTTCACAGGATACTCCCGCTAAAATACGAATAATTAATTGAGGTATGGCAGGTAAAAGTCGTTGTGCCTCCTAAGGGACAGGCTTCCAATATTTTTATTGGGTAGCTGCTTTTATTTTTATTTCCTGGCTTTGTAAAAATCTGAGTAAATTCCATTTGAAGATTGTATAATGGAGCAAATATCTGATAGCCTGCAGAAAGATGAATCTCCATTTAATCTTGGAGTAGGCGATTTCGGGTATGTTTCGGTTTTTAAAAGTCGAATTTGGCTCGACTTTAGCAATTGTTGTTCTAATTATTATTGAATTTTTGGATGAAGTTGCTCGCATTATCGTAGGAGATGTAAGATCGTAGCTCCTTGTTGTAATGAGGTATTTGATTGTAGACATTGTCACAACGAATCAAAGGTTCGTTACTTGATTTTTTATTCAACTTTGTTTTATGCCCGTTGAGCACAAATTTATAGTTTAGGAATGATCTTTTGTTATAACAGAATTCTGTGGAAGTAAATCCTCAGGATCGTCACGATGTTCCTCGCCATAAATTGAAAAGGGTTAGTTTGTTTCGTTTCGATTTCATGGTTTGTTAAATGTTAATTGTCTATTCCACAAATGATTGAAATTTGATCCGTAACAATTTGGAAAATGAACGCGATATTAAACAACATCAGTTCATTCATATATTTCAACTTTAAGATCCTACACTCTCATAACAGACTGACTGTGGAGTCTAGACACAAGGCTCGGGTGTCTAACTAAGCGATCTAAGATGCGCTAGGAAATAGTAATCTATGAAATTATAAATAACAACACTAACATATAAGAAATGCAAATTGAGTTACTAATATCATATCTCAAAATCTATAAGTCTAATCATAAAAAGCATATATAAATTCCAAATGAATTACAAACTCTACTATACTCCCTTTGAACCCGAAGCACGCTTTTGATAACATCGATTTGAATAATTAATAATACGATTAGAACTTAATTCTTTTGCTCATTTATTTTGTTTCAGGTAATTTGCTCCTTGTGCGGTACAGAACAAGATGTAAGTATCCTATGATATGGTAAAGCAATGAAATTTCTGCGAAGACTGTACGTAATTTCGATTCTTAATCGTCCTTAAACAGATTCAACAAGACTGCAACAAGTGTGGAGTTCGGATGGGGAGATATTTTTGCTCCAAATGCAATTTCTACGACGATGATGTGCGCCCCTTAATGTAGTCTTTTTTTCCGATCTAACGTGTTCGCTTTCTTCAGTGTAACACAATTTATTTTTTTGTTCTGCTAGGTTTCTAAACAGCAGTACCACTGTGATGAATGCGGGATCTGCAGGTTCATTCTTTACACTAAACGCTTGCAACATTTTGCATTTGATTGGTTTGTAACTTTTTAAATGTACAATGGTACAGAACTGGAGGAGAGGAGAACTTTTTCCACTGTAATCGATGCAGTAAGATTCACAAAATATGTAATACTGGAAAAGATTCCTACGGTCGGGTCTTGCTTAAACATGTGTTATTTGTGTTGTAGGATGTTGTTATTCTATGTCGTTACAGGATTCACACAATTGCGTGGAAAGGGCGATGCATTGCAATTGCTCAATTTGCTTGGAGGTAAATACGAGTGCTGATAGTGATTTGCTTGAATTAGAACAATGTTGATTCTGTTTTCATTCCGTCTCGACAGTTTTTGTTTGATACAACAAAAGACGTTAGTGTTTTGCCGTGTGGACACACGATACATTTGGAATGCATTAAAGAGGCGCACAGACGCTTACAGTAAGTCTTCATGAATGATGTGATCCGATATTTTCTGCAGAACTGTTTAATAAATGCAATGCAAGTATGATTTGATTGCAGGTATGCTTGTCCGGTTTGCTCGAAATCAAGTTGTGATATGACTCGCGCATGGGAACTACTCGATCAAGAGGTTGCTTCAACACCTATGCCTCAAGAGTACCAAAAGATGGTAAGGAGGGGAGCATATATATGTTTTCTGTATGTAGCTATATCGATTCTTTTATTTAGAGTCGTGTTCTGTTTCAATGATTGGTCAGGTTTGGATTCTTTGCAACGATTGTGAGGATATGTCTGAAGTGAGTTTCCATATACTTGGACATAAATGCCTGAAATGCAATTCATACAACACGAGGCAAACTCGGGGGGCAAGTCCTTCATCTTGCTCTTCGAGAATCGGAGAGATGGTTGAATGTCGGATTTAGTTTTATCTTCTTTGCAAAGGAAAAGAGGATTTAGGCTATGATTATTTGGGAGGGAAGAAAAATATCGGATGTGGACGATAACGCAGTGGATACCGGAGCATTTTCTAGGCAAGGACTAAGTGCTGGAATTTCGGAAGTGATCATGTTAACATAAATCTCTACGCTTTTTCTTTTATGGGAAAACTTGTGGCTGCACCGTCTTTTCTTGAAGTGTATACAATTTTTTATTATTTATGTGGAAGAGTCAACCGTAACTGGAGTTACTTCGGCTACATGATTAAAACCGGTCTCTTATGAAGTAATATTTCTGAACAGGTCATAGAATGAGAAATACTTTTGTTAATGCAAGTATTTTTTTTATTCCGAATTTCTGTTTAATAAACATGAAGAACCAAAAAAAATTGGAATAACATTAAGAACAACAACTTTAGAATGAATAAAAATCACAATAATTTCATTAAAAAATGTATGCTATTCAACAAAATTTGTGATAAAAAATTATAAATATTGCTAATGAATTTTCTAATAATGTTGATAAAATATCTCCTTTGCTTTTCAACCATGAAGTTGGATTTCTCTTCTATTGAGCGGTTGTACTGGCCTTGCATTTTGCTCTGCATACTGCAAAATTATTAATTAATTTAATTATCAAAACCTTATTAATAAATCAATAATTATTTTTTACTTTAATTCATATATATAATATTTTTAATATACAAATTCTAATCACTTACATCATGAACAGCCTCTCTAAGTGCTTTCACTTGATCTTTTGAAACAGTTCTTATCTGCATAAATTAATTGAAAATTAAATTAATTAATAATTAGTTATGGAAAAACAACTCAATTAAATTATAATTAATAATTAATCAAATATTTATACCTTTTTATTTATGGTCCAAATAACACCTTCAGTGCAAGGAGGAACAGTGAGTGATCCCAAATATCTATAATATTTTTTCCCATCCATTTTAATCTTTTTCGGATCTATTATTCCCATACTTCTCCCTTGTTCGTGATCAATCATGGAGTCCAAATTTACATCCTTAAGCAACTGAAAATACATGAAATTGAGACAATGTTAGGTCAATTAAAATCATACTCAACTCGATTTAAACCGAATAATCAATTCAAAGTTACACCTATCCACGGGCTTAGAAATCCATCTAGGCCCAAAACCAATGGATCCGACTTAGACATATGAAATAAAATCAGAACACTCATTTCCGTGATGTGTTTAATATTCGTAAGAACAAGGCCGGAAGTTATGGAACGACCTTACGCTTTAATACTACTTGTTATTATATTTAATCGAGATGAAATTTTTTTATGAAACAAACATGCTTTGGCTAGATCAGTATGTGACTTTTAAGTGAAATTTTGATAGTGGAACAGTGTGTATATGCTAAATGTAAATTCGTAAAATTCAATACCCGGTCCATATTCCATCTTTATGCGAAGTATTCCATTCTTTTCACGACAGTGGCAGATTTAGAAATGTCTATAGAGTGAGAAAAATTGATACATATAATCACTTTTTATTTTTGTAATTCTATTAATCTTAAACTCAATTTATGGAAATTAATATAAAAAATTACTTAATTACCTTGGAGAGAAAAGAATCAGGTTGACCAATTTTGTAAAGAAGTCCAAGAACAGCTATTTTGTTCTTGACATTAATGTCTCTGCTTTGATGGACCATGTGAAGCTCCATTTCATACCTAACATATTAAATATCAATAATTCAAAATCATGATTTCCTACCTATAATATCAACATTTTTTGTGAAATTCAAACCTTGAAAGATTTAAATTAATTTATTATTAGCAAAAAAATTTTAAAATTATAGAGACAGACCTTCTGCCATTGATGGTGTGTTCAGAAGGAGAATGCCAATGGCATTGTTCAAGAAAGTATTTTGTGCCATTAATATTTATTGACCCTGCTTTTTGCCCCTCCCATTGAAGCTGCATATTCATCGGTAATTATAAACATCAGTAAAATAACAAAATATTAATTCAATTTTTAATATATAATACAATTTACTAGTAATTATTCGTTTCGAGAGGTTTTATACAACACTATTTTCATTTTTATTGCATTCATACATATGTGATTATATGGGATCATTGACGGAGGTAAGCTATCAAATTTAGTGATACTATTGCAACATCCCAAATCTCGTTTCGGGCAAGATGTCTGGTGTTCCTGACACCTTTCACTGGGATTGTGTCATGTTGCACCAAATCTCATAATGTCATAATCCACGTGGGGTGTTGGAACACCGGTAATTCCCAAAAATCCCGCTCTACAATAGAAGGAAGCATTTGGAAATTGTTTAGCGCCACAGTACCGCAATGTGCACTCCTACATATACGGAGGGAACATTCTAGTATTTGAAAACGAGTTGTTTTGGGCTCGACTATCCTCTTGAAATTATGACTTGGATGAATGTTCACAAGGAAGAAATTTGGTTTACTCTCGACTATACTCTCGAAAATAAGACTTTGGAAAATGTCTGAGTCACGACATTTGGTATCAACAGTGAGGGAGAAAACAAATTTGAGCACCCCTCACTTCATTATTACGTGAAATATATATAAATCATATAACACGATCAGATGGAAAATCATGTGAAGGACTAGAACTATCCCTCTCAAAGTGCATTGGGTGTTTGAGCGTGCAATAAACTACCCGTGAATCCCTCCCTTTCCAACCGTATGGAACATATAAATGGATTACATAAGAAAATTATGATACGGAAATATGATTCGAAACACGTACCGAGATATCATGGCCTCTATTTTTGACAATAGACATGGAAGGTTTGTAATCCCTCTTCAAAATTGTAGAACTTCTGATAATTTTGACCCTTTGATTGGACATATCAACAGGAGATTGAAGAGTTCCATTGTTGCAAGAAGACCAATCTTTCTTAAGAGCTCCCCATTTTTCTGGTCCCTTTTCACTTCCTCTTATGTAATCAAATTCCCTTTCATCTTCTGCATAATTAACCCAATAACTAATTTATTAACTATAACACATTTCTGCTTTGAAAATGTACAATAATTAACATTGATTAACTGAAATTATAAGCATAATGGGATAGAAAATATTACCAACTTCTACATGAGCTGAAACTGATGTTGGAGGAGAGAAAAGAACAAACATTATGGCTGTAACATAGAAGAAAAGTTGAATTTGGTACTTCATGTTCTTAAATTGTTCAAAATTAGAAATATTGAAAGAAGAAGAAGAAGAAGAAGAAGAAGAAGAAGAAGAAGAAGAAGATGAATATTTAGGTGTGACATGAGGGCACCTTTATATATGCGTAAAATAGGATGATTTTTTAGAAGCTTCTATTTAATTTTTAATGTTTTATAGTAATTTTATTGAGGAAAAAAGCTATTTGAGCTCTACTTTATGTACCAATGAAGGAAGATGATTTCTTGGAACTTTCTAATTTGAATGTATTTTTTGTTTTCTTTATAGTTTTATTGAGAGGGGAAAAAACATTCTAAAGGCTCTTGTTTGTTAGTTTTTTTATTTTATTTCTAATTTGGTTGTATAATCCTTTAGAATTTCATGGATGAGCAGACAAAAAACTTGTAATTTTTATGTATGATGAGAGAAAACCATTTTTATAACTTTGAAGAACAATATATTATAAACAGATAGATGAAATTAGTAACATGCTTTTAATTAACTGAGTTCAATGTGATTCAAGGATTAATTTGTCAAAATGAAAGAATACGACAGAAAACGAAAAAAATCTATAGTAATTACACTATCACTAATCATATCAACTAGTTGTAAACATTATAAATGAAAAAGCATTTTATTTCACAAGTAACTAAAATTGTATATTATTTTTTTTATAATTGGAAGAAACTTCTTATTGGATTTTTTTAGTAGAAATTGATAGTTTTTTAATAGCCACGCTAAACATATAAAAACCATTTTCATGTGTAAAGGTGATCAATTAAATATATTTTTTTTGGGAAGAATCAATTAAATATTTAACCAACAAGAACTCCACTTAAAGATTAAAAAATACTATATGATGCGTTTCCTACAGTTTTTTTGGGACTACTCGGACTAATCCCTGCGAGAACGTTAAGAAATCAAATTTAAAAGAAGAGTAAAACAAGTCACTTTTCAAGTGTGGTCAACAACCATGCACTAAAATTAAATAAGTACAATAATTATAAAAGTTTAATTCCGTCGATAAAACTTCACTCTAGCTAATTATGAATTAATCTAGTCAATATACTGTACTTTTGACTTTGTAAATTATAGTTGACTAAAGATCAATTTGTTATCGGAGATTGCCGGAATAACTTTGAAGAAATTGATGTTGCGGAAAGTTAGTAATCGATATAAAAATAAAATAGAAAATAACAAGCAAAATAATGCATGTTTAGAATAATGTATATCTGAAGTAACATTACTTGAGTGTTTATGATGATCCTAGAGAGGCTTGGGTTGTTGCCTAAATAAGTTATTATTCTCATTTTACCCTTTATCTTAAGAAGCAAGCGAAAATAACCGTTTTTTATATATATTTTTTTATACTCAAAAATATATTGATGTAATTAATGGTACGTTAACATTTTTGTCTTCTAGTGAAATAACATATTTGGGTGTATCATAGCCCTTTCGGCACCTCAGGGCCTTTGATAGGCATATATGCCTCTAGTTTCTTAAGGCGCATCAAATTTTTTAGGAGAGTATTGATTGGAGGGTTGGTGGCATCTAGCTGAATTTATTAACACCGCGTTCATATATAACTAGCTAGTAATTGGTTTGATTCTTTTGAAATAAGATTTATTTTGCTAAATGATAGGATTATTAAGAGTGAAGTTGCGTTCCTTTCTTTTTAGAACATTAATAAAGAGTATAATTTGAATTCTCGACTCCCTCATTCACGTATTAGTGAGTCAAATTGTGTTCTTTAAAGAGTATATTCTGATAAAAATAAAATAAAAGTTGAATTCAATTTGGACTGAGTTTAAAATTCTGACCTTTTTATTAATAAATGTACAAGGAAGAGCACTAGTTTTTCTACATTTTAGCTACAAAATCTTTTAAGAATTTAGATGTGAAAACAAAAATTCTTCCTGCCAACTTTTTGATATGGAGCTTAAATTTTAATTTTCTGGATTTATTTAATTGTAACAGTGATGTTTTTATTATGGAAATAAAAGCGATGTTTTAGTTGTGAGATTTGGTGTTATTTTGAACTTTTGCCCCATTAATTCAAATACCAGTTGACCAATATTATTACTCAATGTTTTCTTTAAGGTCTTAATCAATGTTTCAAAGAATAAAAATGATGTTCTTATAATTTTATTATGTATTAACGCGTATATACGCGTTAATGATGATGACAAGAGATCTATAACATTTTGTTTCTAAGAAAATTAATCAGGTATGTTGTTGATGCCTATTGATACTTAAATATGGCTTTATAAATCAAAATTTATTTAACTGATTTCAAATGCATTTACTTAAATGAAACTAGCAAATTGGATTAAAATTGAAATAGTGATAAGATATAAGAAATATATTTATATCATAATCAATGTGTAAACTTAAAATTTATGATGAGATATAAAACTACTTTTAAGGTTTTCATAAATGGGATCATCTAGCTCCCACGTAAAAGAATTTGAGAAATAGCAACAATTACAAAGCTCAAGAAATGACAATGTAGATATGAATAGACTCAACCTTATTAATAAAATGTCATAACTAACTCGTCGATCGGATCCTCCTCTTATTGAAGCCCTATTTATTTCGAAAACACTAAGTTGGGTTAGATATAATGATAAGAGTAATGTTTGTATTGAATCTGATTTGCAATCAACGGTCAACTCAATAGAAGTGTTTCCTCCTCTTAACGGAATAGCCAAAGATTGTAAAGTTTTGATATCCGAGCTTTCTAATACCTACTTTGCATTTTTAAAGCGTACTGCAAATGTTGTGGCACATACATTAGCTCGTAGTATTCATTTCATAGTTATCGGGATGAATGATTTTTTATATAGACCTAAAATGACTTCCATATATGTTGATTTTTCCTTACCTTATCCATTTTATATAAGTAGGAGTTTTTTTATAGTTACTTTGATTGTACAAAGTAACCGTTACTTTGTATACTATCACTATTGGATAAGTGAGATAGAACATGATCCAATGATAGGAGAAACAAAGTAACAAAAAAAACAAAGTAATTATAGTGTTGACTTATAAGTAGATAGAAAGAAGTGAGTGAAGAGTACCAAAATAACTAAATTTGAAGCTTAGAATTGAATTATGGGGTCTTAGGAACACTAACGTTATTTGCGGTTCTTCTTTTGATGTTAGAGTTGAGTTATGGCCGGAATTCGAGGGTTGGGGTGATCGGAGATGGCGACGACCACCACGGTACAAGGAGGCTTTTGGACAGTAGAAACTCAAATACTTCAGTTATCAACTATAATATGATTTAGGGCCTGTTTGTTTTAACTACGGGTTGCTGTTGCTGTTTGCTGGTTACTGTTACGGTTTGCTGTTTGCTGTTTCTAATTCCTGGTTGCTGTTTGCTGTTTGTTGTTTGATTATTAGTGTTTGGTAAAATTATGAATAACTATTACTGTTACGATGTAAAATGACATATATGGACATATTTATAAAATCAATTTAAAAATAATATTAAAATAATGAAATTTTGAAGGGCATATAAGAGATAACACATCCAAACCGTAAAAGATGTTTGAAAAGTAGAAATTCTCTACTTTTTCTAAAAGTACTTTTTGGATATCAAAAAGCAAAAAGTGGATACTAACCAAACACTTGAACTCTCCTTTTTAGTATGGAAAAGCAAAAAGGAGTTTGAAAAGTAGTAAACAAACACCCTCTTAGTTCTAAAAATTCAAAGGAAAAACGTTTATGAATGCTACAATTATGGGCCTTTCTTTATGGTATCTTGAAAACGAATTAGGCCTAGAATAATGGGCCTATTTAGTTGTGGGTTCTTTGATCCAATCTTGGGTTTTGCATTTAAGTCACCTTGGTAAAATCAAAAGCAGTCAAAGTTAAGGTCCATCAAATAATTTATTTTAATTTTTGACACATCGTAAATGCCAATTGCACTTGAAGCGTGCATAACACAGCCTAACACATTTTAGATTTTCTTATACAACAAATATTGGAGTTGTCATAAATCAAACTCATGACTTTTCGATTTCAAAGGCTTTGATATCATATTACTTTGCCATTTGAACTAAAAGTTCTAGATAATAGTTACACTCACAATATCTTTCATATTAATCTTTGATACAAAGTTATTAAACTTGAAATCCACCATATGTTTTTAATTTCAATAAATAAGACTGTCAAGGTTCAAATCATTAACTATTCAATTGAATCAAAAATTCGAACTGATATCTAAAACTTAACAACTTGATTTTAACATACAGATCTAAAGAATAGTATAATCTCAACAAGGTTGAATTACAGTAATTATTTTCGTTAACATAAAGTTAGGAGACCTGTTGTCAGTAATGCCTACTATCAGAGATAGAAATGTAGTTTAGCTAAATTAATGAACTGAGTTGTAACAGTAAATTGTGGATGATATAAGCAAATATATGTTGAAGAAGTCCTACTGACCTTTGAATTTATAAGGACCTGCAAATCTTGACTTTTTAAGTACCTGCAGTAATAATAAATTAATAATAATTTAGTTATTTTATTATTTTTACAAGATAACATGAAAATAGAAAGGGAGCATGAAAACGTATTTTTTTTTTCTTTTAACCTTTTGTAATTATAGGCATGGTAGGAACTTTGACAAAATAAACCCTACAACCCTATCCTATCAGGAATTATGACCATGATTTCAAAGACTTGGGCCCTTCAATCTCATGAACGACTGTGATTGTAACTCACTGGAATTTTAAATTAATCAGGCTTAATCGAAAGATGGTCCTTACAATTTCCCAAGAATTCCAAATTGTCCCAATATTCCAACTATTAAATTCTTACAAATTACAAAAGATGATTGAAAAATAGTTTAACCGAACATCGTCAATTAACCAACCGATTGAATCAAAAGTGATAGTTTAAGTTTAATTGTGTTATATATATTAATCATTTCTTATATACCCATCATTCGAATATTTATTAGATTTCATGTTTTAATTCACTAATATATGATGTTGTTAGGAATCGAACTCAAAACCTTCTTTACTCACAAAAGTTCCAATATCATTTCGATTAGCTGATTAAACTAAAAGCTCGAACTAGTGAATTATTATGTTTTATATATTAATCTTACAATTATTACTCCAAATACTAACATGTTAAATGTGAATAGAGAAGTAGAAGTTGGCCTAGTATATACAAATTGAAGAGAATACACGTCAGATAATGGGGTCTTGACATGGATGTAAATAAACGGACTTTCCAAGGGAGTGGCCCATTTTTTTTAGTTAAAGAGAACAAAGATATAGTGACTTTATACTTTATTTGTTTTTGTTCTTATTTCTTGTTTCTATTAATTTCATTAATTTATTTATATATTCACCTTTTTGGGGGGTATTTTTACTTTGCATGTGGAGGAGGAAAGGAATATACACAAGCCAAGAAAATATCAAAGGTTGAAGATTCATATCAACAATGAGACCTTTCTTTTTCTTTTTTTTATTAAGTAGAATTGGATAATTTGGAATATTAATTTAAAATATATTGTTGGCTTTAAATATGAGCTCGAGTTGAGTATTATTGGTATTGGAGCTTTTATAATAGAAATATCTTGAATTCGAATCCTGAATTCTGATAGCTTCATTTGTTGGTGAATTGAAAACATATGGAAGATATGTTGCGTTGTTCATGCTTCAAACTCAAATAGCGTCAAATATTAATTTTATAAATAATTATTAGCCTTAACTATGAACTTGAACTTTTATTTCATCACTTCAACAACAAAAAAATATTTAAATTATTTATTGAAATTTTCTTTAATCACTAAAAAAGTTTTAAATTTACATGGATAAAGGAGTTAGTAAACCGTTTAAAAACAAGTGTTCATAGATAAACACACATAATCATGATGTGGAAATCATCAAATTGACACAAGTATTAATTATAATGAATGAAATTACTTTAATGTGACTTTTACCCTTGAGATAAATTCAATTAACCCCCCACCATGTTCATAATTATATGGGAACCCTCCATTGCCGCCCGCAACAACCGGAGGAATCCTTTACTTACTACCCTTCAATATCAATATTGCTCTTTGGGTTTTACAATTTCTACGTGTATATGAGAGATTTGAATTTTGATTATGTGAAATAAGTTATCGTATCATCTAAATATTTCATGCGACAATGATGATATAAAAATAATAAATGTATCAATATATTGCCTCAACGAATAATAATCATGTTATATTGCCTCTGAAAATTATATTGTCATATGAAAATTGACAACTTCAATTTTAAATTTTTATTTGCCATACGTGAATACCAAATAAACTTAAAATGCAATTAAAATTTATATCTAAGGTATTATGGAAATGATTGTTCAGTTTTTTTCATGACATATTATATAACTTTTTAAATTTATAATGCGATAATATTCTCTTGTAACTAGTGTAGAGAAAAAAAAAAAACTCTCAACTATGTACAAATTTATCCCTGTTTGTCCATCACAAATTATCAGTGACACTCGACACTAACCTGCAGTTATGTATATACTTTTCTTTCCTCAGCTATATTATTTTCTTTTTTCTTATCGTGGATTTATTAAGCTAGTGTTGATTTCACATTGAACTCTATTTATTGTATTGCTATTTTGAAATAAAATCCAGAAAGAAAATATAGGGACAACTTTAACCTCGAGATGTCCTAGATTCTCTCTTAAAGTGGGATCCTAACCTTCTCTCTCTTTTTCTCTTTACTTATCAAGTGAATCCATAAAGGTCACTTACCAATATTATTGTAATAAAATCAACACACCCACAATTCATTAACTCTCAACTATAACCCCCATTAAGAGGGTTTGCCCTTAAATTTTTCTTAGAGCTAATTTTACATTGTGGTTTCACTTTTCTTTTCCCAAATCTGTCATTCTGTTTTTGAGCCCAAGAGAAAAAAACACGCGCGTATTTATCGAATTTTTTTTCCGAAACCTTTGACTTGATAGGTTACAATTTATAGTTAAAGTCAAATTTTTTACTGTGGACAAAATTTAAATTTTAGTTGAAATGCTGAGAAAGTTCGGGTAAAATAATAATAATAATACTAATAATTTGTAACTTTTTTTATCTTTATTTTCTTTCAACTAAACATCAGTTAACTTTATTATAATTCTATTTTACAATTTGTAACTCTTTTATACTAAAATAAAATAATAATAATAATAATAATAATATAACTTTAATTTACGGTCGAATGAGAGAAAAGAAGGCAATGGTCAAAGTTGAAGTGAATATTCCTATTTTTAACAGATTTTCATCCAACTCATTTGAAATAAAAAAAAAAGAGAAAATGGATACTCAGTAGTATTAAGAGAAAGAGAAAGTAATATCCTTTCTGACTCCACTATCATAGGACAATATTTTCACATATATAATTACAAAAATAATAAGATTTTTAAACTTTTTTTAATTTCTCTTCCACAAACAATGCCCACTTAAAGCAACAAAAGGTCACCATTTTTGTTCCCAAATCTCAAAAACCAGAAAGCAACTGAGCAAGAAGAGAACAAAAATGCTAGAGATTATAAGCTACATTGTTCTACTTCTTGTTCTAAGCACATTATCTTCACATGGATTAGCAATGCTCAACCTCACTTTCCATATTCCTCACCCATATCCTGATCAAGTTGTTCAAGATGTTCAAAGGTACATTGCTCACTTTTACATGGATACTTCTCTTTACTAGCGTATTCGTGTTGTTTTTGCTTCATGGACTTGTTTGTTTTCCGTTTGAAGTCTATTTTACGAAGGTTGTGTTTTAGAAATAATTTATAACCGTGTCCGTATACATGAAACATAGGGTAAAAATGCTCACTTTTTTCTCCCATATTCTAAAGAACTACTCTGTTTTCTAACTAGTGCTCTGTTTTTTTGCTTCTAAACCCCAAATGCTCTGTTTTTCTACTTTAAAATCCAACTTTTGGGGCTTTATTTTCTTATAATCACTTACATTTTGCAGTTTTAGGTACCATTTTAGTGCTAAAACAGCAAAATCTCATCTGAGTTTTTGTTGGTTTTAACTTTTAAGTATACATGTAAGGGTAAAGTTTTGGTCAAAGTTGTTAGAAAACACTAATTTTTTGTTTTATTGGTACCAAATAGTCTAGTAGTATACTACGAATTCTTTAGAAAATGGAGCCTTTGTTTTAATGAAAAAGGGAAACTGACAGGGAAAAGACGGACGGACGAGCATCCCAACTAAGTTCACACTCACGAAACACCACCACAAATGAACTAGAGTTTCAATTGTAGTATAAAAACAAATTTATTCGTCACTAAAATTTCAAGCCCAAGTTTAGTTTTATTACTATAATGTGGGTCACATACATTATGTTTCGTTTTATAATCATATTACGTGATTTTTATGTTTATCGGGATTACATGATGTGAATGCATAAAAAATAGTAGACGTATCAAATAAATGATGTCAAGTCCATTGTTTTTATGAATTGTATTTTTCCTTGATGGCCCTACTCAATTTTTTGCATTTGTGTGTTTGAAACTTTATGCTAGAGTCTTGTTTTTATTTCATGTGCAAATTGCAGAAGAGTAAATGCTTCAATGTCTAGAAGAGAAATGCTACAAATATCCCAAAAAGACCAAACCACATGCCAAACAGGAAACCCAATTGATGATTGCTGGAAATGTGACCCGGACTGGCCCAACAATCGGCAGCGCCTAGCTGAGTGTGCCATAGGGTTCGGTCAATATGCAATGGGAGGCAAAAACGGCGAGTATTACATTGTCACGGACTCCTCTGATGATGACGCGGTAGACCCTAAACCCGGAACATTAAGATATGGGGTGATTCAGGTAGAGCCGTTGTGGATTGTGTTTCCAGGCAATATGTTGATTAAGTTAAAGCAAGAACTCATCTTTAATAGCTATAAAACCCTCGATGGTCGGGGAGCTAACGTGCACATCACTGGCGGTGGCTGTATTACGCTTCAATATATTAGCAATGTCATCATTCATAACGTTCATATCCACCATTGTGTTCCTTCAGGTATATTTTCTCTTGAACTATAATATTAAATATCTCACAAAACTAAATTTGAAAGTTCTACAGCTCCTTATATATTTAGACCTCAGCACTTTAAAGTACATTATGAGATAGATTAAGCTTTAGTTTAAATGGTATCATAACCATTGATGTTGCTCTCTTAAATTACTCACCCATCAACATTAGATATGAAAAAACTAACATCTAAAATGATATCAATTGTAGGTTTTTATGTACAGCCAGCACCCTTTAGTATTTTATTCCCTCCCTTACATTATAAAACTAACAATATATTTCCTTTAAAAGCATGCATGCTTCCATAAATTAATTGATCAATTAAAGACAAAGAGACAAAATTAAGACTAACTTTGACTTTATTTCACTAAACCAAAGAAAACATTGTTATTTAAATTGGAGCCTATGTATGCTATGATTATTAATTAGAATCCCACTTTATTCCCTCGCTCTTTTTCTTCAGTAGGTCCCTAAATATCCATTATAATCTAGAAAAGTTCAAAGGTTCAATAATTTTATCACCATGGTAACTTTTATTTACCATGTTCTTTCTTGTTCAGGCAATACTAATGTGCGGTCAAGTCCATCACACTACGGATACAGAACAAAATCAGACGGTGATGGAATATCCATATTCGGATCAAAAGATATATGGATTGATCATTGCTCTTTATCTCATTGCAAAGATGGTTTGATTGATGCTGTGATGGGATCCACAGGAATAACAATTTCAAACAACTATTTTTCACATCACAATGAAGTGATGCTTTTGGGTCATAGTGATGATTTTTTACCAGATTCAGGTACGCTTAACATATGTACACAACTATTAGGAATGTAAACAAGACGGGTCGGTTGGAATGGGTGAGGATTACATTATCCATCCACATTTCCGGAGATTCTCTATCTCTATCTCCCGAAGCTTAATTAGGACAATTTTGTTTCTGTAACTATCTTGAATGAAATTTACATTCCGTTAAGAAGTGGTGAATGTCTCTAATTTAAGGGTCAATATCACAATTGGACCAAACTTTTTTGAGTTTGTGAGGCCTACTTAATATTCAAGAGGTAAGGGGTAGCCTCATTCAAGGCCCGAGTCCCACATGGAACGCTACCTATACCGTTGCCTTTTTTTTTTTTTTTTTCATATATCAAACCCTTATTCTATTTTTCTCCATACTTTTGTTACTTGACGTTCGTAGGGATGTAAAAGGACGGGTTATGTTCAAATTCCCATTCCCCGACCTTACCCGAAAAATATACTCCATATAGATAACCCAAAACATACATATTCAATTTGCATGGAACCTCGTGGGGTGCATTATTGGGGAGGGGAATTACCCATCCACGGTCCATCACTTTTCATCTATCGAATTCATCCCATTTCAACGTTGTTGGGATTCTTATCTCCACCCCGTTTGCAACCGTGTTTGATTTTCCTCGCTAATTCGATGTAGGTATGCAAGTGACAATAGCATTTAACCATTTTGGAGAGGAATTGGTACAGAGAATGCCAAGGTGTAGAAGAGGGTATATTCATGTGGTAAATAATGATTTTACTCAATGGGAAATGTATGCTATTGGTGGCAGTGGTAATCCTACTATTAACAGTCAAGGCAATCGTTATACCGCCCCTTCTAATCGAAATGCTAAAGAGGTAAACTAATGTTTTTTTGTGTTATTCTTTGTTTTGTTGGTTCATTAAGTATTCAGTCAATGTAATTTATCGTATCTCTAAACACTTTTTTCAGGCATGAATATACATAAGCTCGATTATAATTCAATTTTAAAATGGGAAGACTGAAATTTTTAGTTATGGTTCCAAATTTATTTGTTTTATTCTAAATAGGAATTTGAGCACAATTTAAGGATTTTTGTACTTATACCATAACTATAGCCTATATTTAGGGGTGTGGATAGGATTAAACTTTTAATGTGATTGAAAGAAAATAAAAAATTCCCTAGTCAAATGTTGGAGTCCCCATACTGTTTCTTTTTAGGTGTAATTGATTATTTATATGTTTCTTTTGTCTTTTAGGATTTCTTTAAAATTCTTTTGAATTCATGGACACTAAAGCTTTGTGGCTAAACAATTAAGGTGACACTATTTGAACACCAAAAAATTTACTGTTATCATCATGTTTTAAGCAAAAAATTAAGGATAAAACCATAATCCTATCAATTTCTTTCAAATTGGTTTTGATATTTCAATCTCCAACAGTGGACTCAGTCAGTTGTGATTGTATATACATGTTAAGCTTTTTTCTTCAAAAACTTAGGCGTGAACATAAAATTCATGTCTAAAGAGTGTTACATATTTCACAGTGTTATTTTAATTTTTGCAACTCGAACTTATATTTATACGAATTTTCTCTATCCATATTATAAAAGTAAAAATCTGCTTTCAAACTGTTAAAAAATGCAATTCACATCTATTGCAGATGAAGTACATAATGGTATTTTAGCTGATTTTATAGCCATTGATCAATGACTCCGGGTTTGGGAGTGTGGATGCGTCGGTGTCAACCTAGTTGAGTTAAACACTTCATCAACAAAAACTTAAAAGTTCAACAACCTTAGGATACTTTTTTTTCAGTAATTATAATATCTTAATTAGCTCCACAAAAAGCACAAACACTAATGATTAAAAACCTTCAATAAATATCCTCTTTCTCTTTTTCTTTTCCTTTTGTTTGTCTGAGGAAAAATTGCAAATAATTATAACTAAAGGGGTCAAATTGTAATTATGATAGGTAACGAAAAGAGTGGACACAGAAGAAGGAGATTGGAAAGGATGGAATTGGAGATCAGAAGGGGATATAATGGTCAATGGTGCTTTTTTTATTGCTTCTGGAGCTGGTGTTGAGGTTAAATATGAGAAAGCTTATAGTGTTGAGCCTAAATCTGTCGCTATGATCGATCTTATCACTATGCACGTTGGGGTCCTCGGTGTTGGTGGCAGGTATCGTACATTTTCGCTCTATTTGTTTATTGGAAAATATATACGCTTTTATTAAGAATCAGTACAAAATTAAATTTTGCGGTTAGCACAAGTATGAAATATAAAAGATGTCCGTTAAAAAATGAAAAAGTAACCATTTGGTTGAAAAATAAAAGCTCATTTTGGAATTGAGAAAAAAAAGTTACTTTTACATGGAATTATTTTTTTCCATTTAGTTTAAACAAAATCTAATTTTAGCTTAATGTGGTTCATTTCCTTCGGCCAAGCCCAAGCCCACTTCGTATTGGGCCTTCTGGACGTCATAGTGTTTTCCTAAATTATATTATGGGGTTTTCAATTTGTTTTCAGGTACCTACTTGAAAATTATTTGTGAACATAAAATTTTTGTGAAAAAAATGTTATATATTTGATCAAAACTTGTTCAGTTTGTCGTTTGACCCGAGTAAAGACAAGTAAAAATTTGTGTAACTGAAAATCGGGTCATATTCTTGTACAATCAATTATTGTAAGTGATTATAAAATCGATGATACAATTTAGACCGGTGAGAGCTCGAATAAATAATAATGAATAAATTAATATGAATGCTAGGGACAACAACCTGGGAATGTGGACTACCGGGGGGATTGATGGCGGAGCCGAGGACGATACCGGGGACGCCGCATTCGGTGATTACTTTTCAAGAGGGAGTTGGAGAGTGAAGCCTCCTCCTATCTATGCTCTTTCTTGTTATCTAATTGCTTTGTTTAGCTTCATCTCTTTTCACATTATTGATCTTACATCCATGCTATAGCACTTAATTAATGACCTTGTTTTTTTAATTTCTTCTAATTCAAATCCCCAAACAAGGGTAAAAAAACATGTACATTTGTTATGTTTGTTCTCAAGTTATTGCAATATTTATCTCTTTACGGTTCAAGTTGAGCCTTTTCTGACTTTATAGATTTATATTTTTAAAATATCTGGTTTAAGTACAACCCAAACATTAGTTAGTTGGGACCAATCGAATTTTAATTTATCCTTAATTTATCTCTTAAGGGTTGATGATTATCGTTTGTTGTTTTCGAATCCTGACTAAATACTTCATATCTGATATTTGAAGTTAAACAATAGAAAATAGTTACTAAAATAGAACCAAACAATCACTAATTTTATCCTTGCTATATATATATAGAGATAGGTTCAAGTGAGACAAGGAGATTATAGTGAGACAAAATATTATGGTGAGACATTGACCATTTTGGTAAGAAAAAGAGGGAAGATGGCAAACTTGTAAATAAATACACAAATGGTCAACGTGAGGAAGAAGGGAAAGAGGGGGAGGGTGATGTCAGCGCTGATGTCACATCTGGAGAGAGAAAAAGTTTTTATTATTTTATTTAAAATGCATTTTCCCGCTCTTTCCGAACTCAATTTTCAAAAAAAATTATACCACTGAACTCGTATTAATTAGGCGGTCATTTTGAGATCCATTGTTGTTATTTATAGACGATTTTTATTTTTTTTATTTTTGTTCCAAGTCGGATACTTGGTTGTTCCAACAGAATACTATATTTGTTCCACCAGACTACTCCAATTGTTCCAGCAAAATATTTTCATTATTTTTTTTAAATGCACTCTGGGAGTGTAAAAAAATGTAATATTCTGTTGGAACAATTAGAGTAGTCCTGTGGAACAATTAGAGTAGTCCGGTGGAACAATTATAAAAAAATAAAAAAAAAATAAAAATCGTCTATAAATAACAAAAATGGATCTCAAAATGACCACATAATTAATACGAGTTCGCTGGTATAATTTTTTTTGAAAAATGAGTTCGGAAAGAGCGGGAAAATACAATTTAAATCAAATAATTAAAACTCTTTCTCTCTCCAGAGGTGACATCAGCGATGACATCACCCTCCTCTCCCTTCCCTTCAATTCACGCATGAGGGGTGCTCATTTAATTACAATTTTGCCACCTTCCCCTGTTGAATTACAAAAATACCCCATGTCTCATCATAAAAACTAGTCTCATCCTAAACCCTTGTCTCATTTGAACTTGACTCTATATATATATTATTAACTTTTTAATTATACTTTTAATGATTTTGGCCATATCATGATAATTGGCATGCGGAGTCCATTAGAAAAAAATAAATTCATTCAGTGGGGAATTCTAATGTCATTAATTAATTAGAGTACAAACATTAATATCCTCAGGATATTCAAAGATAAACAATATTAAACTTAACCATATATAAATTTTGATGGATTATCATAATTATTTGTCAAAAGCAAATTAAAAAGGTGAAACATAATTTAAACGGATGAAGAAACTTCAAATAGAAGTAGTAGAGGACACATAACATAATAGCATAAATTCTTGTATTATATTAATTATTAGGAATAATCATATCATGACAATATTATATATCAAATTATTTCAATATATGTTCATTGCAGTATGGCTAAGGAAGAATTTTTAATTCTCCATTAGAAAAAGAAAATTGATTTTTATACTATAATAATTAATCAACTTGTTTTCTTTTTCTTTCTGGATATTGTACATAATATGACTTCTTGATATCAATTATATAGATATTTGGTGATGCAATTAGTTGCCATCCAGTTCCAATATATTATAAAGTAGATGCAAGCTAGATTTTGAGTTAAAGATACTTTGATTTTTGCTTTTTAATTGTTTTAATTTTAAAAGAGTACTAATATGGCCAGATAATGAAGAAGATGATGTATTAATTCTTGTTCTAGCAGGGTCGATAATCTTGTTTTTTGTTTTATGAATTTTTTACATGGTTATTCTTTTAATTATTTTAAAGATCTTTGAATGTGGTAATACACTATTTAGTAATTTTTAAGGTAACAGACTTGAAATAACTAATATCAAAAACAAATTTTATATTAGGTGATCTTTTGGATTTAAAGCGTACACAATGTAAATCTATTTTTATCAATGTTGGAATTCAATTAATAAATAGTTGTTAAATAATCACAAGTCAAGAAACTATTTGTCTCAAAAACTTAAATTGATAAAGAAGATATAAAAACAACTATTATCATCGTTATCGTTGTCATCATCATCTTGGATATGATGTTTGGAGCACTCCTGCATTTGTGTGTGGATTCTTATTGAATAGAACTAGAGTCGATAGAAAGTGTCTACACTTTGGGAAAATTATCAGGAGATCTAGATCCTTTAACTTTACTTGAAGACCCTCTTCCCCTATTGAATGGTTGACATGTGGCGTATGACCTAATTGAGTCGGTCATATGCCACATATCAAACATTTAACACGAGATCCTCGATCTAACTTTAATTGAGGACTCAAATCTCTTAATAATTTTCCCTACACTTCGATATCTAAAGTAGCTCGTTTATGGATAAGAATAAAAGATGTAGAATGTTTATCTTAAGCTTGTTGTTAATGGGCAAGCATAACTAAGAAAAATGATATTGAATCTGATTCAAGTTTGTTTCTTTGAAGTTTTAAATTTATAAAAATTGAACAATTCGACCTAATCCAACCTTCATAATAACAATAACTGCATTTAAAATACTAACAAAGGATTGGTCCGCTTGAATTTGACGTGGAAACAGTCGATTTTTAAGTCGAATTCCAATACGATTTATAACATGTTTGGTTAAATTTAATTACAATGTTTAGTGATGTAAGTTTGTTAGCCCAGCTAAACCACATTATGTATGAAATGAGTTAGTTTTATTTTTTTTGTTTGAGCAACAAAACAAAAACAGTGGAATTAAATTAAAAATTTGAAAGATCTAATTGATGTCCTTTAATGGCCAAATAAGGCAAGCAATTGGACTTTTAATATTCTAAGAGATTAAGAATAAAAGTGTGTTTCTTTAAAAAGACAGGTGACATCAACTAAGGTTTGTTCAGTTCATGTGGCTGTTTTTTTGTTATAAATTTTATTTATAATAATAGATTATGTTATCCATTGGGCATTTTTATCCTCTCAAACAAAGATTGTAGGGAACATATCTCATTTGCTGGCTTTAAATTACTAATATTTAAATTATTATCTATTACATAATCAGGATAGATTGATGTTTCACAAAAAGTGTAATTAGTCCCTTAATTATATTCCTTAAACTCATTAATTAATTTGAGCTCAAAAGTTCATATAACACGTAATGGTGTATTTTTTTGTTAATCACTCATTAATCTCCATTTTATATTAGTGTATGTTTAAAATAAGAGTACCACAATGGATTGTCATTTTATAATTATATTATGTTCTTCACTTGAGATTATAGATGACATAAACATGGTAATCTTATTGAATAAATAATGTTAATAAGGTGAATTATTTCTCTGATTTAATTTAAGATAAGAAACTTAAAGAGTTCTAGCTATTAAATACTTTAGAGTAGAGTCGCATTAAATTTTTTGACCTTACATAAGTGATTTTACAGCTATACTTTTATGCACGTACATGCACATCAAGTATGCATAGGATATAAAATTGTCAGATTGTGCGAAATATTTATTAAAATATTGCTCATGATGCGTCAAATTGCCCTATAAAAATAACCAAAATCGAAAAGTTCGTAACCTTTTAAATGCTTATTTACCTTGAGAAAATGAACACATACAAAAGTTAGTACTTAAAAACTTAATATAAGCACGAGGATGGGTCGAACATCCCAACTAAGATGACATATCTAACACGACCCCGGCCCTTGAACCCGAATATTTACAGGAAAAAGGAAAAAAAATAAAAAACTTCAACTCATATCCCAAAGAGAGCCAACAGAATCCAAAATGCTAATGTCTCCTCCAACTTCACCATTAAAATTCAGATAATTGCAGAAACATGAACCAAAACAACTGCATCCCTTATGATGATGATGATTTAACTTCATCATGATATCATTCTGCTCATGATCCCCTGATGATGATGACGACGACGACATCCAATCATATAACCTGTTTTCATAGGGTGAATTCAAGTATGTGAAGCTTGAAAGTTCGTTATGTTGATCCGGGGAAGAACTCGAAATTACAGTTCCAATGTTTATGTCTTGAACAGATTTGTAGTCTTGTTCTGTACTAAAATTCCATGAATATTGTGCATCTCCTTCTTGACATGATAATTCTTGCTTGGAGTTGTTTAATCCTGTGAATATAAATCACCATTGATCAGACGTTTTTGTCAAAGGAAAATTCCTACTCTTCGTGTAATTACAACCCATGATCTCCCTAATCATAAGTAGAAATTCCCTAATCATAGTCTTTAACATTAGGCTAAGACCTTCACTACATGAGCTAATAAGTTTTTTTAGTCAAGCTGAAAAGGCTCCTGACAATGCATATTAAGAGACCGTATTGGAATGTAAAACCAATTAGGGGAAATTGAATGCTCGAGCTACAGGATACAAACTCATTGTACCATGTCTTGAAATCTCATTGATGTATAAAATTATCAAGATTCAAAATCTTAACCTGCCCGTTTAAGTGGTGGCTCGGCTTATGAATCTATAAATTTAAGTTGATAGTTAACAACCAACCATGTTAAGTGAATTTTCATCCAAAATATATTAAATTTTTGCACCTTCTTGAGGTTGCATTTTTTTTCTCAAATGAGTCCTCCAGTAGTTCTTGATCTCGTTATCTGTTCTTCCGGGCAGTCTTCGAGCAATCTTTGCCCACCTACAACCGGTCGATATTCCCTTGTTAATTGGAAGAAGTGTCACTTAAAAAGTGACTATACAACTCTAGTTACGAAAAATAAAATTAAATCAAGAACAAGAAATATAAGAAAAAAAAGAAAGAACATTACTTGTTACCCCATAACTCATGTAATTGGATAATAATCTGTTCTTCTTCATCACTTATTTGCCCTCTCTTAAGATTTGGCCGGAGATAGTTCAGCCACCGTAGTCGACAACTCTTGCCGCTTCTCCTCAACCCTGAAATTATAAGTTGAATAAGTATATATACTATGTTTCACGGATACGGAAATATATGGGATCAAACAAATATCAACAAATGTTATTTTTAAGATATAATTTTCAAACAAGAGCATAAACAAAGACTACTAAAATGGACACGCGACATGAAACTCAAATATGCTACTAAAGATACCTGAAGCCGACGCAATGAAATCCCATTTACGTTCTCCAAAAAGGGAAATGAAAGAAACAAGTTGTTCATCTTCTTCCTCGAGCCATGGTCCTTTTCTAAGGTGATCACCAAGGATGAGTACATGTTCTTGAGGAGCCATTAATTGAATTATTATTATTATTATGTGGCCGTGAGTACAATTATTATATGATGATGAGAGAGTTTTTAGTGTTCTTATATATAGTAGGAGAATAATGGCTAAGTATATACTTAGGTTGGGGATCAAAAGGAAAAGATATATTTAATTAAACAATGTCTAGATAATATGATGTTTAAGATAATAAAAACTATCTTTAGTTTTTAAGTATTAGCCTTAATTTTTTAAGGGCATATTTTTTTCATGTAGTATCTTTTAAACTAATAGGTAAAGTAATTTTTTTAGGACCCTCTGGTTAAAGATTTTTTGGCATATATATTGGCTCGAATTCGAAATTTAGTTTAAGCGACTTATTATTAGAGCTAAAATCACTTGACACGAATGTGTTAGAAATATAATTTCAACCCTCAAACTATTATATATTTACCATTGCCTTATTTTCTCTTTTCTCGATTTTGTTTAATGTCACATTCAAGGATGTATTCAAACATGGTTCATTAAAAGGCTCTCATGACCATAAAAATCCATTAGACTTTGCACGGAGCTTTGGTTTTTTTAGGATAAAGATACTCATAAACATTGAAGCACCTCTATTAATTTATGTTTTGACTCACTCACCGTATTATCATTGCAGAAAGTTTATTTTTTTTTTTGGTGAAGATTGCAGAAAGTTTATTGATGATCAAATATGGTAACACAAACCAATATGGCACACATATATTAAAGAACAAACGGGGAAACAAATATTAGTTAGTCACACCGTTAGTTAAATCTGAAATTACTCTATTCATATATCATTATATTCTGTATTGAATGTTATGTTACATAAAATCTTGATTTACTATTCTAATAATTGGGTTAAAATTACACTTTATCTCCAAAAAAGTATAAACTAAATCCACATGTTTGATTGGATTATCCATAATGATCGATCAAACATTGAATCCAAATAATAACAATAAAATAAGGAAATTAAAAACCAGAAAATCTTATAATTACATGGAGAGACACTATAGGTTTGGATAACACTAGGTTTGTGGGAAGTCCACTTTTGGAACTATAGGAGTTCAAACTAAACAAAGTAGCTATAGGATTGATGGTGTTCATGAATTCAAATAGCTAGCAAAGCCCTTTATGCATCACCACTTTTGTCCTTATTTCTTTCTTAGCTTAGCTTGTCTCTCACTACTTCTATCATTGTACTACAACTAGTAATCTATACAATTTGCATTTTTTTTAGCATCTTTTTGTTTTATATAAATAATATATTCAAGGTGCATTTTAGGGATGAGTTCGACCTAATCTAAGATAGTATCAGAGCCTCATAATCCAATGTTGGAAAATCATTATTGGCGCCACCCGCAGATGTTCATCCAAATGTATATTCTTGGGCGTGAAATGAGCATGTTAACTATCTCACATTGACTAGTTATATAAGGAATGAAACATTTATAAGTGGTGACAATCCTCTCCCTTTAAGGTGCCTTTTGGAAATGAGTTAGTCCTAATCCAATATAGGACTATGCAAATTTATAAAACTATGAAACTCAACTATTACGTTAGGGCCAAAACGAACAGTGTATATATGTATGCAATTGCAACATGTATCAGAGTCGTCTCTCCATATACAATGTATTGCTTTGGAAACGAACTAGGCAGCAACTAATGTGCTTGTAACAATCTGCTTCTAGCGTCAACAAAAAAGACTTTATAGCAAAGAACGACTTTACAAAATGATAACATTAAATAAACTGAATCACACTTTTAAAAATGAAGAAAGAGTGATTGTAACTTTGTAGCATTCCGCATGTGCATACACGTTTTAAAATCGCAGCCCATGGTACTGAATTTGACGAGAACGTTTGTTACTACATTTTTCGAGCCTCTATATTTTTTGTCCTAATAACTCAGTTACTTTCAAAACAAGGGCAACTAATTGTCTTATCTTTAGGCCAACTAATCATCTTAGTAAAGGATAATCTTGGTTTGCACTAATTAATAGTAGGATAACATATTAGGTTTGTTTAATGTAAGGACAATTGAAAGCAAATTAGAAGAGATTATAAATCTTAAAATAAATTATAAACTAGGATTGCGATATGGTTTTGGTTTGATAGAAAGTAGGGATACCAAACTATATATCAATATCTATTATATATCTCTATCCACATCCTTTCCCTTGCTTTTCTTTAGATCTTTAGTGACAACTTCACAGTAAAATGAACATATGTAAAGTTTAATTAAGAAGAAATTTTTTAATGATGATAATTAATTAATTAAATTGTATTCCAAAAGTGGCAATGTAGAAAAAACTTTAGGCTTTACACATTGTTTAACCATTCGGGTCAATTGTTCATTAAGAGGGAGCAAAAGCCGTTTAAATTAAGTTGTCCAAAATTAAATTGACAATTTTATTTGTTAATAACATTCCATCATATGATTGAATGAGCTTCTTCCACGTTTCAAATTCAATGGTCTTTTATATGTTGTAGTGAATAACGAAGGTAATAACAATAACAAAAGTTATTTTTGGCTTCTATATGGACTTATTTTTCTTTTCAAATAGTATAAACAATTTCTCAAAACTACAGAAAGCAATTTTATCATAGTAAATATATTTTAAAAAGTACACATATTTCTTGTTTAACTTTTCTTGATCCCATGTGTATGTAGTTGGGTTAATATCAAAATGACAAGGCAGTTTATTGTCTTAAATAATAATCCAGTTTAATGCTGTAACACTAACACATGCTATTTATTTTCAAAATTCAGTAAAATTGAACATCCCTCCAAAAAACCAATAATTTTGATATAATTATGCACTTTGAATATTAAATTCTAGATTCCTTTTATTATGGTCCATAATCTATCATTAACAGTCTATCATCTTTGATATTGAAACATATTTATTGTTAGGAAAACAACATTCTAGGATATCATCTTTTTGATTTTTATATAAGAACAATCGATTTCAACCGCATACATTTAGCCTTCTATTAACAAAACAAAATTTGCTATCCATTCAAAATCGGTTAAAATCACATCCTTAGAATTTAAAATGTTCGACTAAACACTCAACACAAGATCATAATCGATCAACGGGTCAATGTAACGAAATAGCATAAAAGTTGCCATTTTCAAGGGAATAAGAGCTTTTATTCAACTGATGTTATTGGTAGGTAATAAATAATTTTCCTTTGAAGTTTTCAAATCATAACCAAATACTTTATGTCTTTTGTTTAGAGTTACAAACATCGAAATAAACTAACACGAAAACCACATCTATTAAACAAAGAATTGAGAGTCATCCGGGGACTTCATAAGAACAAAACTGCAAGTTTTTCAAGCATATAAAGAAAAAAAAATCATTGCAAAAGCTTAACTTGAACTCTTCTACTTTCTCACTTTCATATGATAAAACCTTTACAAGGGCTTCTGCACTTGAAGATCCAAAAACTGCATCTGCCATATATAAATGAATCCCTCGCCGATGCTTCTACCGTTCGATGAACGACTTGTTCATGAGGTTCACTGCATCATCCATGAACTGCATATAGAACATAATTTAAATCATCAACTCAGTCAAACAAGGAGTTAGAAAATTTCTGATTCGAACACAATTAATAGGTACATTCAGGCAGACATAACAGGACGCTAATGATATTTACGGACATTATTCTTCTGTTTTCGTGTATATGCATTACGACAACAGTACTCTATCGACTCGAACCGGATAACTGATGGGACACAAACATGACCTACTTATATGAATTACTACCCCCTACATCTAAAACCTGTAATAAACTAGTATATGCCTTACTTAAACATCATGTAGAATCATTCTCAAAGAAACAATGAAAAACTATCCACAGATCTGTAACTAATTTGGCAAATGCTGTATAAAGATCTTAGAACTAGAGTAATTATGAAACATGAATCAGAAAAATCAACGGCCACCAATCCACTACCAGCTTAAGCTTCAAAACAGCTATAGATTTTGGCTATTCATACTGCAGGGGACCTGGTGATATTCACTACAAAGGCTACATGTTCTGTCTATGAAAACTTGAGACACATCAAGACAGCCTCACCTTTTCTTTCGTTTCTTTGATGTTTTCTTTCTCGTGGACATTCCATGCTGGTTGCAGGATTATCAGTTACTATATTCTTCATCTCTCTCTTTCCTTTTCTAGTTTTCTCCACTAATTTTAAATTTTCTTTTCTTTTCCCTATTCCAATAATCAATAAGAGAGAAGAATTTCTTTCAGAAAATAGAATTTAATCTATTTGCTTCAGAAAAACATTAAAATTTGGTCTCTATATTTGGCACTACTAATAACTTTCAATTTTCAACTTTTAGGGGACATCAATAGAGAATCAAAACGTCTGAAATCCTTGTCCAATAGGCCTTTCCAGGACCTAAGCAATGTAATCTCTATGTTAGGAAATGGGTTGGTTGAGTATAATAAGCATGATAAGTGGAACATGAAATCAGACATGCAATCACAAGAAATTTATGGTTTCATTGACGATGTGAGACCCGGTTGCAGAAAGCTCACATATGCATATCCCAATAGCACGGCCTCCAAAAGTCCCAGCACAAATATATAAGCAAATAACCTCTGCTTATAAAGGCCTAAAGTATAATCTCTTAACCAGTAGCTCACACAGAATGTAATGTAGCATATGATTTGTAGAAGCAAGTTAAAGTTACAAGAGGGAGGAATACCTTGCCAAGCAACTTGAGTTCTCGTCCAACGGGTTCCATAAATTTAAGGTCAACTTCGATTGGCCACACCTGTTGAAGGAAACAAGATTGAATAAAGACAAGTATGTAAAGCAAAGGTGATAAACAATTGAATCAAGACCAAACCTTAAGACCCAGTAAGCGAATGGGAGTAATCTGACCGGGAACAACACAATCAGGGCCGGCCGACTCAACAATAGCTTCATTAGCCAAACCACTACCAATTGGATTCGGATGCTTCATCACGTACAACCCGTACGGACTATTCGGGGAATTCGACACGCGGAGAAGGGGAGAGTGGTGGATTTTGGGAAGGACTTTTGAGGTAGATGCTCGCCATGGTGCGTCTTTTTGGAGCTCTCCCTTCTTCACCATTGATGCTTCTGCTTCTAAGGATTACGGATTACGGATTATGATGATGATGATGATAGCCTCATAAATTCAGATTAACAAGGGATTTGGGCATGGAGGAATGAATGAATGAATGGAGGGTGAACAAGATAAATGAACCACAGATGAACCATAAGAAATAAACAATTGGATAAATTTTTTTTTCTTTTTTTTTTCTCTTCATTTCTTTTTACATATTTTTTCTGGAAATTAATATTTACATTTTGCAAAAAAAATTAATACTTAATTTTTAGAATCTTATCCAAAATTACTCTAATTTATTGAATAAGATAAATTATGCTATGTTTTAGGTGACTGAAATTTACTGAACTGAAATATATTTATTAAGAAAATAACAAAATGAATTAAACTGAATTTGTTAACTTAAAAATTAAATATAAAAATTAGTACCTTAAGCAACAACTCATATCAAATTTAGTAAAGTACCCTTTACCATTCAACTTTTTCTCATATGCTTGAAAAATATTAAAAAACCTCATAGTAATTCACTTATACAAAAAAAATATCATGCTAAATTTGTAATCTTTTATATAAAGTAACATTGTGTTGTTTTACATAATTGAACACATCTAAGCTATGTTCTGAACAGTATTGAAGTGAATATACTAAAAATAAAAATACTGAAAATTATTAAATTAATGATTAAGTACTGAACAGTATTCTCATACTTTCTGTTTTAGAAAAATTCAAAAATTATTATTTTATTTACCTTGCATTCAAAAGTTTATTAGAATGAGCGGTATACATAAATTTCTAACAATGTAACAAAATGACCTTTATCCATAAGATTTCAGTTTTCTTTATCATAAGCTAAAATTCAGAAATTGAATTAAATTAAATTTTATAGTTTTAGAAACTTTCATATATAAAACCATACAATCAAATTCCAAGAACATCTACAACACAACTTCAAACCCAACTAATCCATACAATAATCAGAAAAAGAAATATATAACAAAAGCAAAAATTACTTACAAATTAATCCATATTTGGACTGAATTTTTGGACAGATTGAGTAGTTCTCTATTATATAACAATTATATTAAGTGAAGGACAAAAAAAAGAAATCATTCTTCGTGTGCAGCATATTACTAACAAATTCAATACACCTTAAAATTACATTTATGGCTGCTATTTTTCTGATATATTTAAGGATTGGATTAAGATCAACAAAAAATAAAGTGACAGAAAAAAAAAATAAAGAAAAAGAAGAGAAAATTGCAAAAGAATAGTACCAAAATGAGGATAGGAGTGGTGTTGTCTCCAATCTCTACATTTTTTCAATTAAACAGTTACCATATCATCTCTTTCCGCTGCAGCATCGGCCAATCTCTTCCAATTCATTTCCCGCTGCTCTTCGACCTCTTGCGATTTCGATTCTTTCTCGATGTACTGTCTCTCGCACTCTTCGAACAACTCTGCGTCCATTTCGAGGAACATTTTCCGGACGTTAACTGTAAGCCCGTGAACCGCCTGGTTCCAATGAGACTGGATATTCTTCTCCAGTGCCTCGAAAATAATAGGTAAGATAACATCACGATTCTGGGCGATTAAGCTCACAATGTGTTCGTTGTTCCATAGAAATAGGGCCCTTTCTG
Source organism: Euphorbia peplus (assembly GCA_028411795.1). Lineage (NCBI taxonomy): Eukaryota > Viridiplantae > Streptophyta > Magnoliopsida > Malpighiales > Euphorbiaceae > Euphorbia > Euphorbia peplus. Next base: position 35,709,842 of record CP110841.1, read on the forward strand.
CAACCTGCAATACAAATTTTCCTATGAACAATTTTGAAGCCCAGTTAAAAGGATGATACAGCAAAGCAGGGCTATTTCTATATTGGATTAGGCACCCGTTAGAAGTCTCACAGTGCAGAAGGGATGAAAGCATTTCGCTACGTGGCAATTTCGTCTGACAACATTAAAGTATGGCTTAAACATACTATTATGGTCCGATTGCCCCAATTATATTGTAAGGGATTAGTCCTTTAACAAAGGGCCAATGTACTCAACTTTCAAGGGAAAATATTGGTACAACATATGTGCATGCCCCCCAAGTTAGCTGCAAAAGCTGATTCCACTCGAACTCTAAAAATGACATACTAACTCCTTAATCTTTGCTTAAACTGAGTTATTACCACATCAACATGCTTAAAATGATATGTATTTCTACTTGTCCAAGTCTGCACTTATGCTGCCACGAAAGACTTAGGTGGTAACCAGACACTTTAAGCAACTTCAAGGGGGTAATCCGTGATTTTCAAAATTGGAGGAGCCAGTAGATTTCTGTACAAGTTTAGGGTCATAGGGATGTCTTAGGTCAAAAATATTTCTGAACGACATAGAAACAAAGACCAAGATGCAATAGCAAACAGTAACCTCCGCAAAATACGATACTAACTACAGTGCTGTAACGCTAAACATGTTGAAGAGAAAACAAAGCATAGAAGGTAAAAGAAAAATGTCTCACTAATCTGCAGCTATGGTGTTGTTATACTCAGAACATTTGTAGAAAGCAAATGCTTATAAGCAGCACAACTGGTAATGCATATGCTCAAAAAATTTCTCAACACAATAGAAAAATATTTAAAGATGATAATAGGAAGATAATAATGTATATATCACTAAACAGATAATAGATGAAAAGGAACCACCTACTGGTCTCAGTTACTCATGAATGATTTTATCAAAAGTAGGAACTTTATTGAACATGGAAGAGAATAAACATCGGCGTTTGCTCCTAGATGATGAGATAAGCCATTTGGTTTAATATAAAAAGTGCACATGGAAAATTTGATAATCTAAAAAACTTAATCAGGTTACATATACCTGAGATCCCTAAACTTTTTGATTAGATTCAAGATTATCTTCCAATTCAATTTATGTCCTAAAAGTATCTAACTTTGATTTCCTTGCATCCAAAACCCTCTCAGGAAGAATTTACAAGGTCAGAGAAAATTTGAACAAGAAAGGTTGCAATATTTTTAGATCAAAATATATCTAACAGGAAAAAAGTTATGGGCATTTTTAGATCAAAACAGAACCTTTTACATAACCACTTGAATAAGAAATGACTCTGTTCGAACAAAAAGGATTTTGAGTGCAATTAAATTGTTCTATAGCATTCTGTAATCAATAAAAAGTTCAAGGATAATTGATGTAATTGACACTAGCTTACTCATATGAAAGTTTTTATTTGGAGAAACCTTCAACAAACACACTAAAGCCATCAACAACAAAAATAGTTAAAAGGATGATAAACACTATCAGGTGGAACTTTGGAAGCAGCCAAGAAACTCGAAGTGCCAATTCAGTTCAAATATAAACAAATCAAGCAATTGGATAAAATTTCAATAGTTACAACCATTTAGAGCAGATAAAAGTTCCTCTAATCATTCAGTTTATGCCATTCTACATGTCTACTGTATGAGTAACCAACGGACTGTAAAACCAAGTCATCTCATCTGACTGACATAGTACATTTTAATAATTTAATTACGAAAAAAGAATAGATGAGATATTTTCATCAGAGAGGATGTCAACTATTCATAGCTACAGCATTTTCAGTGACCAGAAAAAAGCAGTAAATATCAAATCCGTGCTACAAGAGAAGCCCCAGCCAACAACAAACTATAAACAGAATCCTAATAGAGGTAATATGCATAACCAAGTAACCGAAAAGTGGACAGACATGGCAGATAAACTAATCAAATAAACAAATAATTATGATAAACACTGCACATAATAATGGGTGAAAAAATTAATAATCATTCAACTCAAAATGATAACTATGAGAACTACTGATTGAAGCAATAAAAACTTAACCTTAATGGGTGTCTAAGAATGCATATTGCACCTCAAAATTTAACTTTTCAGGCCATAAAATAGAGAATAGAGCAGAAATCATCTCAAGGTACTTTCCAAAGCAAACTCCTATCAATTCTAGCGAGCAAAAGCATAGCCACAAAAAAGACGGTTAACGTTCACAAACCTGGAAGTGGGAACTCGTGAGACAGCGAGCAATTTGTCTGAAAAGAAGAACCATGCAGCGCTGGAACTCTGCAGATTGCGTCGCCTCAAGCACTTCTTCAAGTTCTCCAAGAAAAAGAACTTCCTTTTGACAATTTGTGAGAGGCCAATACTTCAATAAACCCCTTATAACTGTATCTGCAAGCTTGTAATCCTTTTCGACAAACTGGACGATACAGTAAGACAACTGCTGATGGTATATAGACACTGGTTTCGGTTTGTGCAATGGTATAAGTGCCCTTACAAGAAATAACTTATGCTCCTCTTTCATAGGCAGTGCAAATCCATTTATAATACTCCCTAGAATCTCCAATAATTCTCCTACCCCACTATACCTTTCAGTCTCGTAGATAAACCGATAGAATATGTTATTTATTGCCTTCCTAATAAACGGGCGATGCACCATAAATTTCCCATAAATCCTATGAAGAATGGTCTTCAAATATTCCCGTTCTCGTGGGTCCTCAGAGTCAAACAAATCAAGCAGCTTCAACACAAACGAATGATCAATATACCTCTTAGCAACCTTAGTATCTGTATCCGACGACACAACATATCTCAACAGAAGCTCATAAACAAGCTGCAAATGAGGCCACGAAGGTTCCAAATACGGCTCCTCCTCTTCAGGATCTGCAGCTTCCTGCCCAGTATTCTCATGAGAAGCAGGGGGCAAACAACGGAATATATTAACCGAAACCATTTTAATCATTTCCTCCTGACACGTCTCGGAGATTTTCCCTGAACCAGATTGAATAAAATCCACCAACTCCAAAAGGGTCTGCCTTTTAATCTCCTTCTCCCGAACCCCTTTCAACGATTCGCTGAAATCCAATTGGAAGCAACAGACCTGAAGCTTCCGGAGAAACAAATTCTGCCTCTCAGACATAGCCACATCCCGGAATAACGGGAGTGGCTCCACGGAATTCATAGGTGGCGGAGCCACAACAACAGGACCCGTTTGGGGACTAACCGGACCAGGAGGACCAGTACGTGACGCGTGGTTAACGACAACATTAGGACCGGACCCGGAATTCCTATTACCGCCCCCAAAATCATGAGCATCAGATTTGGAGGGCTTCTTATGCCCTCCTTTAATAATTTTCTTCAACATTTCTCAAATGTAAAACAAACCCTAATCCTAAAATTCAAAAGGGTATCACCTACCCTATGGATCGGGATGCATGGGATAATAACCACATCGGAATCAAAATCATGAGCAAACGGATCTAAAAATTAGGGATTGGAAATGGGAATTTACCAAATCGGAAGTTGCTTCGGGAATCGGAATAAAGATTCATGAGGGTCGCCGGAATGGGGGGTGGCGGTGATCGGAGAGGGTCGCCGGAGATTTGATGTTTGGTAGTGAGAGAAATGAGAGATTATGTTTGGAGAGAAGAGAGAGAAAAGAAAGAGATAATTTCAGAAATGGACGAGTAAGGATAATTACGGATAATAAATACTAAAACATAGGAGAAATAGTATTATTCTATTTATTTAATTAAAAAAAATCATTTGTAACCAAAAAATAAAAATAATTTTTTTTTTATTAACAATCCGTTTTTTAGTGAGGGATTAACAGGCAGTAAATTTGGATAGCATAAACGGGTGCGTATTTTATTAACGAGTTGAATCGTCGATCTTTCGGGTAGCAGAAACAGATCTTTAACTACAATCTTATATTATTGGTTAGAATCATACATATTGTGTGATGACGATATTGGATTTTAAGTTCAAGGACCAAGTGTTGCAGCTCAATAGGTTCATCAAGCGGCTTGGATGAAGCCTTATTAAGGTCTATACAAGTCCCCTAATGACGTCAGACGCACTTAACACACAACATTCAGAGCCTACATCCAAGAGGATTTTCTGATATTAGGCTTCGACGGCATCATACACATTCTTCGAGAAGTAAAGCTACGCGCTAACAGTATTTGATTCAGTCGCACACTTATTTATGGAGCTCATGCAATGACTGCGTAGTTTTCCACTTTATAAACTCCAAATGTCATAAATGATAAGTTATTTTTAAGAGATATCTCTTTACTTTTACTTGTTTTTCTCTCTCTAAGACTTAAACTAACTTGATCGTCAAAGTGTTTTCAGGGTTCGAGTCTGCCTCTTTCACATGAGGAGCCCATAGAGAATTGTCCAACCCAAACTCATTCTAGATATAGGAGTCCACTTTAATTCAAGTTGTTGTCATTGCGTTAATTGGGGACGAATACTTACTCCACAAACTTATATCGCGAAGAATCAAGGAAAAAGAGAATGAATCTCTTTCTCAGATTTGGATTATGTTTCAATTTAATAAATAGAGTATTCCTCCTTTCAATTTTTGGGCTCAACTAATTAGATCCATTTATCTTAATTAATTTTAGGATTTAGGAAATAAACTAATCCTATAAAATGAATCACAATTTACATTATCAAATAAAAGAGGTCTTACAAATTCAGGGTCTCTTGACCCAATTAGAATGGTTCATATTGATCATCTTTTAGAGACCATTCCCACATTTAATTGTTGAATCAATGTTTTAGTATCAGATTCAATGAAAATTCACAGGTACTTAACAAGCTTAACCTTAAATCTCCCTTGACTCATCAACAAACCATAGTAACACCAACCCAAAATTCATTATTCCATACTCATTTTTGAAGTATAGTGATCACTAAACTGTGTTATAATTTTGTTTGGTTAGTTTCAAATCATATCATTCGTAAATTAAAGTTGGGAATAAATCATATAAAGAATTAGGGATATTCTATGGTCACTTTGTTTTTCACAAAGTAACCATTACTTTGTTTTGTCAACCATTGGATCATGGGTTAAAAACCAATCCAATGGTGAAAAAGACAAAGTATAGACAAAGTAAGGGAAAAACAAAGTGACCATAGCCTACACCAAAGAATTAATACTTCACTTGTAATAAACTGAAAATAAAATGAATATTAACAAAGTGAAAAAAATATCGATTGAATATAATCAATTATATATGAGGTCCCAATTTTTCTATGGTTCTGGTTGTTTAAACAAATACATGCACTTTATTATAAACATTAAGAAAATAACAATTATCCATTTCTTAAAATGAGTTACACACACGTGTGCAAAATCAAACTATATGGATATTGGGCTCGAAAATAAGACCAACAATGTTAAGATTTCCATATTTAGAGATATAATTGGTTATTAATTCAACTATAACATGTTAATAATGTCTATGATCATTAGTAATTAATTGCTACCAAGTACCCGAGATTTCTCGTGCTATTCATTACTATTTCTCTTAATTATGATACTATATTATTATTTTATTGATCAAAATACGCATTTTAATACTACCATTTACTTTGTTTATTTATTTATATATTATCTGAATTTTTGTTGGAAACTCAAACGCTTGATTTTAGATTAATTATTTCTCAATTAAAATATTATGTATATAAAAAATTCAAAATAAAGTTTATGTTTTATATATACATCTTAACCCCTAACCATTCAACTCGTACTTGATTTGTTTGGGATTATTATATTTTTAGATAGTTTTGTTATATTAAGTCATAATTGATTAGGTTAGGGCATATCCATTTAATTAGGTTGAAATATATACTTTATCCACACTACAAATCATTATTTATATTACAATTAAACAAATAAATTGTTTGTAATAATTTGAATTAATATATCTTCAAGTTCTATGTTCAAATAAATCGGTGGTGGAATTAAGTCAAATAAATTCAATCATGGAGTGATTATACACACAAATGTTAAGCCCAATTAAAAACTTATTAAGAATAATACAAGTGGTTTTCTTTTTAATCTATAAACAACAATAATCCAAATAGTCTGACTTATTTCTTGCTAACCTATCTTAATTACAATGCCAAATTAATATTCTTCCAAACCATGATGACGATTTGCAAAAGTTATTAAAATGCATAAAATTAAAGAGTCATCATCAAAATTCAAAATATAAAATTAAGTAGAATATAAGTTAATGGATTATACAATAGCTTAAACTAAAGATTGAAATTAACCAATATTTTTAGCATGAAAGTGGGCTAGCTTATATTAGGCCCAAATGAGTATCATAGGTCTATTCACCTCGGCCAGAGACCTTCATTCGTAAAGAATAGTTTAAGATGAGCTTCGATAATGTCATTAAAATACGAGAATTTTTTTTATTATTGTCTGATTCAATTGCTCCGTCTTATAGATATGTGACACTTTTATGCCTTTTTTCTTGAAACCAATCATCTTTCAATGAGGTGATATATTTCCTTAATTTCATTGGTCGGATTTGTGTGCTTAGTCCACAGTAAAAGTGTTCAATTGATATGTAAACTTGACTTATGCTTCTCAATTAGCAGTTCTATTTACCTTTGATAACATAATATTTCTTTAATTCAACAAAGATTAGTGTACAATCATATGATTAGTTTAACTGAAACTAAAGTACAATCAATTTGTTAAAAAACAAAGCAATGAAGTACTTTCATTTACGATTGGTAGGAAGCCTATTAGCAACAAAAATTATAATTAATTTCATATATTGTTTTGTACTTGGCCAGTTTATTCAATTTTCAAATTATACTTGTTTGTCGAGCACATTTTACTAAAGAATCTATCAATAGTCAATTTTGGCTTACCAATTTAGCTTGCTAAGTCAGCTTGGCTTTAATACGTACAACTTTGCATTTGTTCGAACTTATATCCACTCAAATTTCTAAAAATTGTGATATCATACCTATGCATTTTAAGTAATATATTGCTAATTGAACTTTTGATCCAAAAAAAATCAATTATATAGTATGATTTATGTGTATAGACTTGAATACCAAGTGGGATCTATTTCCAACTAAACATTCATATATCTACCATGTTTGTAGTGAAACCACACACACCTCAGCAAATAGGAGTTACAAAAACATTACTAAGGATGCTGAAAATTAGTTGCTAAAAACGTATGTATCAATGCTTACAATTATTGCTATCACTTCTCTTTAAACGTTACTTGTCAAAAGATTGGGACAAGTACCGAAGCTTGTTTTTTTGTTTAGGTAAAAGAAGGAAGTTAGAGAAACATTTTTGAATGATTCCGTTTACATCTAACTTCTCTTTCTTCTTTTTCATTCTTTAGACAACTTTTATCTAATTGTGTGATCTAGCAATATGAAAAAAATTGGAGGAGAAAATCTCGATCTTTATGATGCCAGTGTAATAAAAATTGTTCTCCTTTTTTGTGCATTGTCAATACATTCACACATATCTTAATAAAAACATTAGTAACTTATAAAACTCAGATCGAGCCATATAGTTTATAACTAAAATCTTGTGTTAAATGCTTCACTAAATATATGTGTAATAATTTCTGTAAAGACACGGGCAATTTACTTACACAAAAAGAAAAAAACTTTGATTTTACTAACTAGCAACACTGTCGGAAATTTTGTCATGTACAACCTCATTTTTTGTCTCTTTGTTTTGTAAGTTCCTATTTTCATTCAAAGTCGTATTATTAGTATTATTCTCTCTATTTGATGCTTCTCTGAATTTCTTGTAAATGTCACCTTGGTAAAATTTTCGAGTTCTTATCACCAAAATGAAAGAAATCATACATCCAAAAAATGTTGCTGCTGTGATGATAAGAAATGCCATTTTATAACATTGCACACCGTTGCAAATCAGTTCTTGTCTAGTTTCCGTCGAAAGACCCAAGGTATTTATATGTTTCTTAGCCTCTTTGTCATACAAATGCCCTGCCACTAATACATTTAGAATGTATGAACCAACAGGGCTAGCCGCCGACCCGATGTTGTACAATGTTGAATAATACTTGAGCCCAAAAATTTCCGATATGATTGCGAACATCAACGGCCATTGTGCTCCAAAACAGAACCCTATTATGACCGATGCGAAATACAACGAATTCGGGATTCCGAAAGCAATCAACAGATGTCCGACGCAAGAGACGAGAAGGGTGAGAGAGAACAACAAAGGTCGTGGAATTCTATACCTCTTCAGCAACCACTCAGAGACGAAACCAGAAACTACTCGTCCAAGATAATTCCATATACTAACCAATGAAACAAATGTCGTAGTGCTACGAGCCGGGTAACCAAGCGAGTTTCCAATTTGACCTAGGTTATCAATAGCTGTCAATGTTCCACCAATTCCGCACATCGAGGCTACAAACAATATAAGCATATCCACGCTAAAAAGCGCTTGCAAAATAGTGTAGTCTTCACCTCTAGCTGGCGGTTTCAAAATGTTATCTGCACAAGACGGTTGCTTCTCCGTCTCTAACACCGATGTAGCTTTTTCCATGGGTGTTTCAATGGAAGGAATTTCAGTCGTTATTTTCACCGGGTTGTTCAAATTGGCTTTCGTGCTTCTCCATACATCAAACTCTTCCCGAAAAACTACACCTAACGGGAGAAAGAGCAAAACAATCACAAAACAAGCACTCGCGATGTACCCAACCCGACTAAAATCGAACTTATTTTGCACAATGATCAAAACCATGAGGAACCCTGCGAGACCAAGCGAGATATAGAGCAATCTATAGAACACATTCACTTCGTTTTCGCGACGAACGCCTCCAATGATCCTTATCGTCGGAAGAAACACCACAGAAACTGCCGCGGGAAGCCAAGCAATTAACAAGATCAAAGACTTAGAATCATCACCATAAAATGCATGATACAATTGAGTTATAATAGCTCCACTCAATCCCACAAACCCTTTCAACAGCCCCAAAACACTTCCCCGGCTCTCCGGGAAGTTCATCACACAACTAACCAGAGCTCCGGTGTTAGCGAACGTCTGAGAATTCGCTCCGGCGCAGATATAAAGACACATCTGCCACACTTTCGGCTTCTTGGTCCGCCCCGTGACAGCAAGCCAAATCATAAAGTACCCGAAAAAGTTCGTCACTGCTCCGATGGACATAACCACCCACGGCGGCGAGATTTCATTGATCAAGCCAGACAAAATTCCGACATTGCCCCCCAAATCTTTGAAAAAACTGAGCAAGTTGAGGGTTGTTTGGTCATAATTCAATGAGGTTTTAATATCATTTGAGTATAGGCCGAACATATAACTTGCTCCGGCGGCCGACATGATTAAAAGACTGGCGAAAACCATGAACCACCGGCCGGAAATCAGCCTAAAGATGAAAGTTTTCATGTCGTGGGTGGGATTTTGAGATACCATGTTTGGAGATTTGGTAGATTTTGGGGGGATGAGGTTTGATGAAGAAAATGCAAGTGATGCATATATATAGAGTTGGAGAAGATGAAGTGAAGAAGCATGTGGATGGATGGCACGTGTGATGTATATGAGGAGGAGAAAGAGACAGGAGACTGTCGGAGTTATCTTAACTCTGTCCGCGTTATTTGTTTTGAACCACACACGTATCTTTTCGGAGTTTGGTTCGGTTCAGTTCAAATTTAAATTTTTTAAGATTGTATTAGATAGAGTGACCTTTCCGGTTACGTTTTAAAAAGAGGTCGATTCAGTTCTATATTTCAATACATACATACTTAAGGAATGGATGTACTAATTCACTTTGATAGTAATTATGGAAAATATTTTCAGCGTTTTATATTATAGTATTGCATTTCTTAAAAATATAAAAGTAAAATATTGATACAAACAATTACTTAGGGTGTAATAAAAATAATTATTTTTTTATAAATAAGTGAATAAATATTCTAAGAGCTCTCTGTAATCGCTCTAGAAAATAACTCCATTTTAATTGAAATTTAAGTTCAATTTTTTCCATTTCCAAGGAAATTTACTTATTTATGTTCTTCTTGAGTATTTGCCTTTTGAACTATTTTTTAATCACGGGATAAATTTTGCTTGTTTTACATATTGGAGAATTCGGTTGACTCGTATATTAGATTTGACCGGACCCGACCCTATCAATTTAATTACTTGTAAATAGAAGGTGTTGAAAGAGAAATAAGGTTTTTTTTTCTTTGGTAGAAAAGAGAAATATGGTTGAGTCATATTTGATGATATTAACTACTTATAACACATTTAGGTTTTAATAATTATTATTTTGGATGATATTGTATATATATACTAGATATTAATAATATATTATAACTCAACTTTAACTTTGAGCTTAATATACTATGTTACTTAATCGATTGAGCTAAAAGTTCGATTTCATAGTTAATTTACATTTATGGCTTATATATTAATATTTGATAGTATACAATGTTTCAACCGATCAAATGTATTACTCTAAAATATAATATAAAATTGATGTCTAAAATTCTATACTCCTTATTTAATTCCATAGTCTACAACTATGGAATTAGTTAAAAAATATCTTGAATAGGTTTAATAATTTCTTTGTTAATTAGGCAAGAATTTTGGATGTATAATTAAAGCAAAGCAAACCTTAATTACCGACCTAATTAATTGAATTAATGATAAGAGCACTAGAAATCTTACATAATTAATTGCATGGGTTTAAATTGCCAAACACTACACCTAAATATCTAATCAACACAAACCCAAATGTCCACAAAAAATTTCTAGGCTATTTAAGAAGCTAGCTGTTAAGATTTGGCCAATTTTAGGTAGGGTTTCTTCCTGATTGTGATGTCAACTTTTTAATTAGTTAGAATTAGACCATAATTTAATAACTCAATTTTAAGTCAATTCATTGAATTTATATTCAATCTAATTCATTCACCATATTCTATTGATTTTACTATACATTGGTTAATTTGGAAAACAATATCTACTATTAATATATATTATACCACGTGTTAATTTGGAACAAATTATTTACGACTACGGATATGAGTGGTTCTATCTAATTAGATGAGACATTGAATTCTACTACTTAACAGAAATCAACATAAAATTATATTACAAAATTATTAATTTAAATTTTTAATTTAAAAAATTCTTTAATATAGTATCGGAACTTATGCGACCAGATCATTACAATCTCAATATCTGTAGAATATTATCAATATCCATACTGTATTTGAATCATTTTTACTATATTTGATTTTTATAGAATTACAGTAAAACATCTATAAGTTAATACTCGATAAATTAATAATTCGATAAATTAATAATTAAATAAAATTAATAATTTGTCCAGTCCCAACTTGGGACCAATGTAAAATTCGACATCAATCGATAAAATAATAAGATAATAACTTTTTTGAAAATCCAGTGTATATATATTGGTCCCAACGAAACTATAAATTAATAATCACTATAAACTTCTATATATATATATATATATATATATATATATATATATGTGTGTATCTTACACTTCAAAATTCTAAGATTGTCTAGTTAAAAATGAATCAATATTCATTTGTTTTTTCTTGAACTTCAAATCTATATTGATTTCATCTTTAAATGTCCTCATTGCACTTAAGAGTTGGGGATTGTCTTCTCATATATCAACAAAAAGTTGTGAAAAGTTGTTGCCGAACTTGACAAATTCAATTAATTTGTGAATGTAAATTCGTCTAACTAATATATATTGCAATTTGGTTTTTCATTTTTAACTAATATACATTGTAACTAGTATATTGGACTTGAAAAATTTAAAAGTCATACGTAAAACCTCTTTAAATTAATAAATTATTAATTTATTGATATAATAATATTTCGTTAAATTAATGAAATATCTCAGTCCCGACATTATTAATTTATAGAGGTTTTACATTAATAAATTTCAAGATGAACAAGGAATTAAAGGAATTAAAGGAAGGACATGTTTTTAAATCTATTATGTCACAAATGACCTCATCTAATCAATTTGCGTCATTAGTGGACACAGAATGTTTGATTTTTGTCGTCATCATTGTGTATCAGGATACCTTTATCTTTTAAAAAAGATTTTTTCTAAAATAATAATAATAATAATAATACCCTGAAAATTTGCTAGATATTTGGAAACAAAGAAAAGAGAAAAACTTTGCAATATATCAGTCAGAAAAACGTGGAAAAAGTATCTATACAATACAATGTCAAAGAAGATATTATATGAAGATTGAATTAGCACGAGTATTTGAAGTTAAAAATCAATTTGAGAATCATTTTGGAATAGTTTGAAAGATTTTGGAATTATAAGGTATTTGATGCAAGGGAAAGTGGAAATTTTGCCATTGTTATGCTTTGGTAACGTATAGGAAATCAAACGTAAGATTATAGAAAAGCACGTATGGACTTTAATTAGAGAGGAAAAAATATCATTAATATTAGAGTATTATTTTCGGGTTTCAACTTAGTCAAATAACTTTTTGATATACGAGACCGAAACTTTTTATTTTAGAAGTTGATGTGTTAATTAAACTTGAATATATGAGATTTTTTTTTGTTTTGTTTTTTACAGCAAAAACGAAACTTTATTAAGAAAAATCAATTAAAAGAACATCGATATGTAGGTGTACAAGCCCACTCCTCACGAACAGACATAGAAGTAACAACTCTAACGAGACTATGAGCAGCTACAATCGCTAAACGTAAAATAAACAAGATCGAAACTAAATCTAACTTGGCTAACACAGAACCACACTCAACAACAACTTCAGACAAATAAGATAACGGGGGCTACCTATGCTTAATTTCCTCGACAACCTGTAAACAATCCCACTGAACCACAACTTTGCTATGCCCCAAACCTTTAATCCATGATAGAGCTAATTTAATAGCTAATGCTTCCGATATTGCTGATGTGAAGCAAGATATTTGATTCATGTTATGTATGTAATTTACTAAAGTATAAAAAGGTATTAAAACTATAGAAAATTTAATACATAAAAATTAATGTTGTAATAATTTATTTTAAATGTGAGTTCGAATACCAAGTTAGAGTTCGATTCCCCACAACGGCGACTGGAAGAGATTTAAATATTATAATCATTGAACCCATTCTAAATCTGGATTAATCGCCTTAATGTGGTTCGGAAACCGAATGGAAGAATAAGAAAACAATTTATTTTTAAAAGATAACCACACACCACTTTTTTTAACAAAAAAAAAAGTAATCACTTGCACTAACTGTGTCTTATGGGCCGTGGCCTTCATAGTATTTGGGCTCCGTATCAGAGACTCTGTTATTAGAAAAAGAATAACCTTTCATGCTAAAAATTAAATAGTCGATTTAATTTTTCACACATGCACCAAAAATATTCTAAAATTTCACTCCAGTCAGTCATGTGGGGCAGAATAAAATCCGGTAACAGTTATATTATTTTCAAGAGAAAAAATATGGATGAATTCGGACCAAATTTAATGTATTTCAGAATAATTTGAGTTCTGAAATTCAGAAACTTCCGTTCACTTGAGAAAAAAATAGATTCATAGTTGAAACAAAGTTTGTAGTGATTGCGGCGGTCAACTCCTCACATGTTCATTTGGAATTTTGGATAAGTGAAGTCAACATATAAAGTATAGTCAAAATCATAAAAATATTCCACACTCAATGCAAATCTCCATATTTATAATATAGTAGAAAATGTTTAATTGGATAAGAATGTGATTTTTGGGTTAAATATTATATTTTTACATTAATGGTTATTAGAATGGATGCTGAAAGGTTTTTTTCAATAGTAAAGGATGAGGACTAAGAGGTACTAAAATTAGACATTTCAATTAGGGATATAGTCAAAAAATAACAACATCAAAATTTCGAATATATTAAAAAGAGAAGAAAGAAGTTAAGTTTAAGAGTTTACTCTTAGCGGATAATCAAAGTAGATTGATACAATTACGATTGATTAGTATATATAGGGACCAATTTGATAATTTTAACTCAATTGTGTTTATATATAAATCATATAGAACACTAGAGACACACTCTTATTTTCTGAATTTCAAAATGTAAAATTTTGCATAACTAGATATGTGCAACATAATTTTAAACTCAAGTTTTGACTATTATGACATTAATACTCTTGAAATTGAAGTGTGTACAACACAAATCCATTTTACCATATGTTTCATCAATAAATTAAAACCGTTGGAATTTGCACCCTCCACTGTTCATTATCATTCTCTTGACAATTTAGAAATATAATTAAAACACAGATTTATTGGATTGAAAAAAGTAGTTATCAACAAATACAAGGGCAACATATATAAGCATTACAATCAGTAATCTTGCAGTCGTTACTAAACTTATCCACACAATAGGCTAACTTCAAAATTATAACTAAATAATTAAAAACTTAAAGTTAATGGTTATGATTGGATTTTCTAGTTGCCATAAGCCATTTTCTATTAGAATGTAGTACTGATATTTTGGAAGTTTTCTTTGTGTTTGTGTGATTGGATTTTCTTGTTTGGATTAATTCTTGTTACCTAAAAATTAATAAGCATATGTTAAAATGAAATAATCTAGGAATTAAATTATCAAATGGACATGACTAGATTGTTTATTGGATGATATAATTAAGAACAGTTGACTTAGTTTCAAGTTCTTTGTAATGTTGCACTTGTTTGGATATAAGCTCTTAGAATTTTATTTTATTTAATTTGATTTTTTGAGCAAAGCTCTCAGAATTTGTTTGGTAATATGCAAGGATTAATTAAATTTTATATAGTGGAGTTGAGTTTTTTTTATGATTACTTATTTTTTACAAAATAGTTATTATTTGTCCATTTTTATCATCGAATAAGTGTAATAAAAGTTGATCTAATGATAGAGGAATCAAAGCAACAAAAAGCCAAAGTAACCATAGCCTTCATCGACTGAAGCTATTTCGTCATTAATTCAATCCAATTTATTTATCAACTAATTAGTCTCTTTGTTTGAATAATTTTGAATAAAAAAGCGAGGTAGTGATAAGGGAAAGGGCACACGGCACCGTCGAGGTTAACACCCTTGTTTAATAGTTTCTTGACACAATATTCTCAAATTCTAACATAAAATTATAAGCTCATTTTAACTGGTGACAAAATTGTAGTCCGTTGTATGTATGCATGAAAAAGTTGTCAAATGTCTTCTTTGTTGATTTGTGATCATATTCTAAAAAAAGAGTATATTTTCCATGAAAAAAGTTGATTTTTGTAATGGTAGCATTTGGAGTACATGGCATCGGCCGGCCGGCTATGTTTATATCTCATGTGTACCATTAAATTTCACTTAATTGATGATTAATAATTAGAAAAGTACTGTTTAATTAGTATAAGAAATCTTTAATCTTCTTTGAATAATTATAAAATTTCATGTAATTTGAATTGTAACTTGATTATTTTTTGTTTGAAAGGATATTGTAACTTTGATTATTAAAAATCTATTTTACCAATTATATATGAATATATATGTATTTCTTTTTATTTTTTTTTACAATCAAAATAAGATTTATTACGAAAAGGTTAACGCATTACAAATGAAATTAGAAGATACAAATAACCATTTTCTTTGATAAAAAAAAATAAAGAAACATTTCTAGCTAGAATATAAGCAATAGAATTCATCCATGGATGAACAAAGAAAATAAAGCAAATAGATAATTATTTACTGGTCAATTAGATGTCCTAATCACATATATTTTAAAGATGAGATAATTATGACAGTTACTTAAGACATAAGAAGACCGGAATCAAGATGTATATTTTGTCTTTTATTAATAATTCATGCTCTTGATTTGTCCATAATTCATTTTTATTTGTCTCTCCTGCAATTTTTGCTTGCAATGATTAATGATTATAGTCAAGTTTGATGCAATTATGGCCAATTTCTGACCTTTTTTTTATTTAGTTTTCAGATTTGAAGTTATTTTTAGTTTTTTACAGATATTATTATAGATATTATTACAGGTACTTCCACATAGTGTTGTTTTGAGTGATTATTGTTGTATATCAGAGATTAATATAAAAACTATGTATAACTGGTTCTTAATTATCAAATTATTATTAACTTAAGGTGTAGGCTATGGTCACTTTGTTTTTCCCTTACTTTGTCTACACTTTGTCTTTTTCACCATTGGATTAACTTTTAACCCATGATCCAATGGTTGACAAAACAAAGTAATGGTTACTTTGTGAAAAACAAAGTAACCATAGAATATCCCTTAACTTAAAGTAATATCCAATAATTTCTATATTAAAAGATTAAGTTTTGTTGTAATACATTTATTTGTATTCCTAATACTTGAAGAACCATGGTTGTAACTCGAAGTAGTCTGTTCGTCAGAAAACGACCATGACAAGTCTAAAAGGGTATAGGGTGCTTGAACACCGATGGCCCTACCTCTATTGAGGTTATGAACGCAATCTGAATTTTTTGTATGTACATGTACTCGAACAATCTCCATTAACGCCTACAAATCACAATTAATTAAAACTCTAAAAATTTCTCCAACTTTGATAAATCCCGAATCCTTCATTGAACGCTTGTTTGCCTGTCTCGCTAGCAAAAACAAAAAAAGAACAGATAGCAAAATGCTTCGAGTTCAAAGATTGACCACAAATGTTAACATCCACCTAAACCCTAATTAAGTTTCTGCCGTCTTAATTATTATAGTTTATTTAATTCTAATTTGATTTCAATGTTGTCTTACTATGAGTTTTCACCTTATATTAATAACTAGCAAATAAGAAAGTTTTAAGGGCACATTAATCTCATTATATATAAAAAAAAATAAGTACAGTAATCTCATCAACAATGGAAGATCCCAACAGATTAGAAGAGGGGTTAAGTCATACTAAAGTTGATCAAAACAGGAGAAATGAGGAGAAATTGGATAGAATCAAGCCGGTAAACAAAAGTGAAGATCATGAAGAGAGAACCACGGTGGTTGACGGAGAGAAGCTGCCAGAAAATTCACCGGAGAAGAAGAAGAATAAGAGAGTTGCAACTTTGGATGCATTTAGAGGTCTCACTGTTGTAGTAAGTATAATCAATGTTTTTAAGTTCATAAGAAGTAGTGAAGTCTACTAGACACATATTTGATCTATGAAAGTTTCGAATACAATCAAGACCAATACTAGGTATGTCAATCAGTTGTTGACACATCACCACATTGTTGATGTACCGATAGCCCGTTGGACGGGTATCACGAGATTAGTACTAATACTGATCACTTAAAATCTCTCAAAATCCAACTAAACGAGTATTCATACACCTAACTAGTAATCCTTCAAAATATTTCGTCGACTTGAGATTGTTTAAATTGCATTGACTAGCTAAAGCTTTATTTAGGTATATACCCCACATGTGACGTGCCCTCGCGTTTTAAGTTATTTGAGGTGGCAAAATTATAGTTTAAATAAGTTGAGATGATAAAAATGTCTCTATAAACAATTAATTAGAGTGGTGGAAAAATGGTTTTCAAAATTTAGAAAGACATACTTTCAAAAAAAATAAAATTTAGAAAGACATTTGAGTTTAGAGGACTGTATCCCTGAATTTATATTCTGAAACCGTCACTGATTATACGATTCTAACGTGGACTTGTATATGTATAGTTGATGATATTGGTAGATAATGCTGGAGAATCATACGCAAGAATAGATCATTCACCATGGAACGGCTGCACTTTGGCTGATTTTGTTATGCCTTTTTTCCTCTTCATTGTTGGTGTCTCCATTGCTCTTGCTTTCAAGGTATCAATTTTAATTAATTTTTTTTTGTTTTTGCCTTTTTCTAATTTCACAAAGTTAAATTAAATTAATGATTTTCTTTTGTTGCCGGCTGAGGAAAATAATATTTTTATAGTATTTTTGTGACTCTCGTGGAGTTTTATTAATCCATTTTAGCTATATCACTTTCAAAAGAATCTTTGAAAATAATGTGGTTCCATAGAAAGGGATAAGAATTTTATATTTCAAAAATCAATGAAACATAAAATCTTAGAATATTAATTATTAGAGAATCATTCTAAATGATTAAGTCCATCAAGGCCCATGTTCTATGGGCCATATGAAAGATAATAATAGGCCCACTTTAGATGTCGAAGTATGCTAAAATTTGAGGACTTCAAAATTATTTATGTTATATGTTATATTCCGTGTTAATATTAATAATGTTGAAAAACAAACAAACGAAGAAGTGAGATTGTTTGAATTGGGCTTGAAATTCGTTTTCCAAGGCCAGGTTAGGCCATGTCCTAGCTCGGTTAGAATGACCGTAAATTAGGCTAGATTTTAACCAAGTATTTCAGATGTAAGCCCGTGAAGCCCTAACGGATTCATAAACATGTCTAATTACGAGCAATTTATTGTAGAGAATTCCTAAAAGAAGGGATGCAGTGAAGAAAATAATCATAAGGACATTGAAACTTCTATTTTGGGGAATTCTTTTACAAGGTACGTATTTACACATTTTCTTAAATATTTAATGTAAAAGCAGATTGAGTTACAATTGAGTGTTTGTATGTATAAGTATATAAGGTTCGATTGAGCCTAATCCATAAATAGTTCTAATGGAAATAATTGGAAATAATTTTAGGAGGATATTCACATGCTCCAACTGATCTAGTATATGGTGTTGACATGAAGTTGATAAGATGGTGTGGCATTCTCCAGGTTAATTTTTGTTTGTATATTGGTTAATTTCACATAAATATCATTATAATTACTAATTGATTTAATTATTTTATTTTTAATTGTATTGTTTTCACAATTGAGCAGAGAATAGCATTGGTGTACATGTTTGTAGCTCTGATTGAAGCACTAACCATTAAGCTAAGAGAGAAAATTGTGGATCCTAGCCATTTTTCTATTTTCAAAGCATACCAATGGCAATGGTAAATAACATCTTCACATTCAGATACAATTGTAAAAAAATTTATAAGCGTAAAATATTTTACTACCTGTTAAAACTTGTGAAATAATGTACTTAATTTTCTTTGAATGTTAATTAGGATTGGAGGATTTGTTGCTTTCCTCATTTATATGATCACAACGTTTGCTCTCTATGTCCCGGATTGGAGCTTCCGAGCAGATGATGGGAACGGATCTAAGCGATACACGGTTTGTGAATTATGTTAACTAAAAACAATTATCTAGATTTTGTTTCGGTTGAGTTCGCGATTTGATTTATAAATCACAGGTGAAATGTGGGATGAGAGGACACTTAGGACCTGCTTGCAATGCTGTTGGGTATGTTGATAGAGAAGTTTGGGGCATTAATCATCTATATGCCTACCCTGTTTGGAGCCGATTAAAGGCGAGTAATATCCCGAAATTTAAAAGTTTCCTGCATTTTATAAGTAAAGAAACATGTTATTTTATGATAAAAAAAAAGAAAAAGAAACATGTCATTTTTATAACATTGAAAATAAATAAATAAATTTATCCATGTATCTATCCACTGAAATATTGATGTGATATTGAAAATAATTGACTATATGTGAACTAAACGTCACATGTTGATTTGCAGGCGTGCACTTTAAGTTCTCCCGAATCTGGGCCTCTTCGCAAGGATGCCCCAAATTGGTGTTTGGGCCCTTTTGAGCCTGAAGGCCTGTTAAGGTTTTGCTTCGTAGCCCATTTATGATTAGTGTTTAATTGCGGAGAAATTATAGAGTGTTCTGGAGTATATAATCTCGTAGTTATAAATTAGAATCTATGCTTTTTTATTAACTAATAACTCTGATATCAATCATTTTACCCATACTTTTTCAAAGAGCGCCATACTCTTGAAGCGCTCTAGTTGTTTCTCTAATCATGAGCTAATTAACTAAATATTGTGTCAATTTTATTTTTTTTATGATACAGTACAATCTCAGCTATCCTCTCTAGCACTATTGGCATCCATTATGGGCATGTTTTGGTTCATTTCAAGGTCATAATTTTACAACATAACATTTTGAAATAAATTTATTAGTACACTAAATTCATTTTCAGATAAATCTATTTTTTTTTTAGAAATTCACTTTTTATCAATAAATTATGTATATTGTTTTTGGCTGCAGTCTCACACTGATAGGCTCAAGCAATGGATTTCAGTGGGAATATGCTTGCTTATCATAGCCATTATTCTTCATTTTACCGACGGTAAGCTCATAGTCTTTAATTATTTAGTGTTACCTATGGTTTTTCGTATTTGTTTTGAGTGTCCGTGCAACATAAATTATCATCGAGGTGAAATTAAATACATAAATTCTAAAAATTAACAAGCGATTTCATTTTATTATTTTGCAGCCATTCCTATCAACAAGCAACTATATAGCTTCAGTTATGTCTGTTTCACAGCCGGCGCGGCAGGAATTGTATTCTCTGGATTCTACATGCTGGTATTTATCTAATTTTAACATTACATAATAATTTCTGAAGTAAATTTTAAATTTCTCATTTAATAAAATAATTTTTGATTCATTTTATTAAACAGATTGATGTTAAGGGAATAAGGGTACCATTTTTATTCATGGAATGGATAGGAATGAATGCAATGTTGGTCTATGTTATGGCTGCTCAAGGTATTTTTGAAGGCTTTATCAATGGATGGTATTACAAGTCACCAGATAACACACTTGTAAGTTTTTTTTTTCTTTTTTTTTGTTCTTCATAAATTCTGATTTATTTCAATATAAAAGGGCTAATTAGTCAAACTCACCACTTCAAGAAATTTTACAACCATTACGGATATATTTTCGAATAGTATCATGTTCCGAGATAAGACTGTTGTTACTAACGACCTATTTAACTATTCGATAATATTCTAAATTTAAAATAATTTCTTGTTTTTCTTGTTGTAGGTTTACTGGATTCAAGAACATGTATTCGTCAAAGTTTGGAACTCGGAGAGATTAGGGACACTTTTATATGTAATATTTGCACAAATCACATTTTGGGCTGTAGTTGCCGGCATATGCCACAGATTGCGGATATATTGGAAATTGTAAGAGAATAAGTTCTATAGTGAACCATATGCAGTTGATCCAATCAATTTAAAAGGAAATGAATGCTACTTAATTTGGAAATTATAGGTGTAAAAAAAACTGTAGCATTATGACATTTTATTTGTATTGTAAAATATGCCCGAATTTTTATATATAATAGAATTTCTCTTTGATAGAAAAGTGTTCATCAACAAGTTTATGCCACCTAAAGAAAAAAACGAGTTTATGTGACAAACAATGTTTTTATCATTGCTAGTAAATTTCATCCCATTTCATGAACTTTCACTCAATTTGAGAAGAAGTGGAATTAGATAAAATTGAATGAAATTCGTAGGCATTCTAAACTTTCTGAAACTCATATTAATGTTAATGTCTCTAGGTTATTTCAATCATTCTAGCCCGATCCATGAATAAAGCTCTAGCTATTTTTTTGATTGAACGGAAGTGAAATTACGGAACTAAATTGAACTGAATAACTGAATGTTATTGAACTAAATTTTACTAAATTTAAGTAAAAAAGAAAACTAAGTAAATCTACAATAATGAGTGATGCTCACATGGTCAATGATTGACCAAATACAATTTGGTCAATCACCATTAGATCAAAATCTAAGGGTGGAGATTAGATACTAATGAAACCACCAAACAAATCTCAACCCTTAAATTTTGATCTAACGGTGATTGATCAAATTGTATTTGGTCAATGATTGACCATGTGAATAATATCCAAGCCAATAAAGAAGAAAACTCACATATTTTGTTATTATTACACGACAACAATCTTCAAAATAGCAAAAAGTTCAAACATATATAACATGGGAATAAAGGATGAATTTGGTCCTTAAACTTTGATCATGATAATCAAATAGGTCCAAATTTTGTAACATGTGCTAACCATCATGCCTGATTGGCCATGCCATGACACTTATAATGAGGACAATCCATGGAAAAATAGTGAGATAGTAGAGATAGTTTGCATAGATCTTCTCCTTGGTTGTGAATTCCACTGCCAAGATGAACAACATTATTATTGAAGTCACTAGAGAATTTGTCAAATTTCTTACCCAAAACCATTTGTTAGCGTTTCTACTTGGCCTTAGCAACGTTGCTATTAGACACAGAGAGATTAGGAACACTTGTGTGTCTAACATAATGAACCATGTGTATTCTTTCCTATTCCGGTCGTACAAAATTGCATTTCCAGGGACATGGCTAGAACTCGTACTGTTCGAATTTTCTGGAGATGAATCCTGCCAAAAACCGCCTGGCGGAGCGATGGCAATTTGAAAGGATGCAGTTGCAATGATTGATGCCATTACTAATAGTCCATCTGTTGTGGACCTTAAATATTCAGCATAATCATCCTCAACTAAAGCCATGGATTGAGAAAACGGGCACGAAAAGTAGAAATACTATTGAAGAGGTGCTTATATGCAACGTATATCGAAAACATTGTTTAGATATCTATATATATTTATAGTGTGTAGGAGGTGAAGTTTCTAGGAAATTTGTAGGATGTTTTTTATATGTCAATATGAGGAAGTAAATTGCATGTTATTTCACGGCAATATATTGTAAACAAAGAAATTTTAACATGTTTGTTCAAAACAAAAGCCAATCATTCTCAACATCATAAAATATGTTTTTTGGAATGTCTTTCTTGTCTTAAAATTTGGATTATTTATTGAATTTCTAAATCATTATGTGGCATCATTGATAGCCCCGATTTCATCAAGTCGCATCTCCTCCCTACAAGAACTCACCCCAAGATTATTATCCGAGACGGTAGACCACACCATATTTTTAGTCTTGCACCGATGCATATTTTCGATATGGAAGATCCCTTACCACAAGATCTAAGTAAAACAAATCGAATAATTAGTCATAACTATATCATATGGCTTTTATGCTCACTGCGACGGTTGATTTGTGTTGGATGAAGGTTATGGTCTCCATATTCTTATTGTTTGGAATCCATCTATCCGAAAATATAGGAAACTTCCTCCTTTACCTAATAAGGAAGAAGCGAAATGGTTTTCGGTTATGACACCTCCACGGCTGATTATAAGGTTATGGTTATTAAAGAGACGAAGAATTACAAGCCGAATATAAGATTTGGGTTTTGGGATTGAGATCGGGTTATTGGAGAAGGATTGAAAACAAATTATACAACGCGTATGATGGTCCTTGAAGAAGAATGATGGAGGTGAGTGTCTTTGCTCATGTAATCTAGTCATGTCTTTGCTCAGCCGTCCCAGTAATTGGGAACATGTGGAGTTATATGCGAGGAAGAAGAATGATGGAGGTGAGTTCTCTTGGTCGAAATTATTTGCTATTGCATCTCATAGATTTTGTGGAATTTGGATGTGTAGTGAAGTTTTGGGGTTTTCAAAGGATGGAGAAAAAATATATGTTTTGTATGATAAAATTCAAGTGTTTTTATACGATTTCAAAGAGGAAAACATCACAAGGACTCTAGCGGGAGATATACATAATCAGGGGATGTTCTCTTATATTGAGCGTTTGGTTTGGATCGATGAAGAAGAAAACGACAGAAAAAAGAAAAATTAAATTTTGCAACAAGTTCCAAGTCTAGGAATTGAAGAATAGAAGAAGACATCAATGTGGATTTCTAGCAATTCTTTATATGATTTTCACTATGAAATTATAATATTTATTTGGTTGAGTTTGATTCTAATTGATCTCAAAGTAACAGAATATCTGATAATGGAATAATGTTCACTTGGCCAAGGTGTGACATGCTAAATTATTGATTGCATGGTAGGGCTAAAAAATGCTCACCTCCCTGCATATTATCCAAGTTGTTTAGTAAAAGTAAACTAAAGTGATGGAAATCCTCCGCCTCACAAAATGAGGGAAATACGTTCCCATTGATGGTAAACATTGGCTGTAGCACTATATATTTTGCTAGACAATTTGCAACCCGACTTCCATCTCGATAGATATGAGATATATGAACAACTCGATGTTCAAGGACTTTTATGTAGATGAGCTGATCACTCATCAAATTCTAGGCCACATATAATTTGTATATGGTGTTAAAAAGTAAATTATCACAAGAAATATGTATTTCGGATTATAAATTTACAAGTGTAATAAAGTATATAAAATATTTGTATACTAATCAAATATTTTTGGGTTGGGCGGCTAGGTCTTCTAATAGAAGTAGGAATTGGATGTAGCTAAATTCAAAAATTTCCTATAAATATTTGAATCTCACCAGCAAACTCAGTCGCATAATAATGGCACAGATTCCTCACGATTTGATCATCTAAATTTTACTATTGTTGTCGGTGAAAAATCTTCTCCGTTTCAGATGTGTTTCTAAATCATTGTGTCACATCATTGATAGCCCTGAATTCATCCAGTTGCATCTCCGTGCAACTTCTGATAACAAAACTCACCGCAAGATTGTTCTTGGACACTCAAGCATTTGCAAAGTCCCGATTCATGTTTCTGACATCGATGAACAATTTCCTCTAGAGTTCTGTGGGGGGATCCCGGCTGCTCGTACTCCTAAATACAAAGTTTTTGCTCATTGCAATGGCTTGATCGTGCTAGAGGGAGACTTTTCCAGTCTTGGTGTGTGGAATCCGTCTATTCGGAAATGCATGAAACTTCCTGTTTTACCTGAGGGCGTACCGACTGATCAAGCTTGTACTAGGATAAAAGGTTTGTGTTTTGGTTACGACGCTTCCATAGATGATTACAAGGTTCTCGTAATTATAGAGAGTTGGGGTCCGCATGCTGCTAACAAATGCCCGATTTGGATTTTGGGATTGAGATCGGGCTATTGGAGAAGTATAGAATTTCCCCATAATCTGTACTTGATCACAGGTTGTTTCAGAAATTGTTTTGTGGATGGTGCTTTCCATTTCTTATGTGTTAATGATGTAATATTTTCATTTGATTTGGCAAATGAGACATTCTCCAAAGTATCTTTTCCGGATTCTGGCCGAACTCGACCATACTGTCCTAGCTTGCAGGCTGTTGAAGGACATCTTTGTGTCAGCTTTTTCTATGGGGATCAGAAACCTTTCGAGTTATATGCTAGGAAGAAGAATAATGTCGGCGATTTCTTTTGGACTAAATTATTCTCTATTGCAAATTTGTCTAGCATTCTGAAAACCGGGGAGATTTTGGGATTTTCAAACAAAGGAGATAAAATCGTTGCTGCTAATCAATATGAAGTATTATCATTGGATCTTAAAGAGAGAACTTTAAAATCGAATGTAGCGACAAAGAATCGAAAGGTGTTCTTTTGTATCGAGAGTTTAGTTTGGATCGGTGTGGAAGTAGAAAAAAACATGAGAAAAAGAAACAGAGAAATTTTGGAACAAGTCTAGAAATTAAAGTTGTAATATTTTGATCATTTTTATATCGTTGCTGTCCTTCTTTTTGGTTTTTCAGATCAAATTCAGAGATATATCAGGCTTCGTTATCTTATCTTTGGTAGGATTAGTTAAATTATTTTATTGGAATATGTGATTTGATTCGATGTTCGAATGACTTGAAAATAAAAAAGACAAACATGTTTGTGATATAAGCTTGCTTTAGGCTTAGAAGCACCAAATAGATCTTTCATTTGGTTTTAAGATGGGATTGGAAGATCGATACGACTTTGAAGAAAGAACGGAACGAAACAAACATACTCGACTGACATAGTTGACATGATTAGACTTTTCTTACATTTATATCCATACATATAATCATATGAAAAAGATATAGATAGCATAACATAATTTTAACACGATAGTCTAGAATTGTCAATTGTCACTCGTACGTTATACTAAAGCTGTGCTTGCTGCCAACGTCTTAATATCTTCTATTAATAGCTTCAGATTGAGATAAGATGATCCGTTTTTGTCCAATGCTTTCTTTGCCTTCAAACTCAACTGTTTTGCTCTTCTTCTCCTCTCTTCATTTTCCTCTCCTTCCTCCATTAGCTTCGATATAGCCGTTGCAACATCTTCCTTCTTAACCGAAACTCCTATCTCATCTTCCTCCCCCCAAGCCAACATAACCTCTGCCCCGACCTTCACGCCAATCTTCAACACATCCACAACCAACTTCTCGTTCGAAAATTGATCCGCAAAAAGCGGCCAAGTAATCATAGATACGCCTGCACTTATCGCTTCCAACGTTGAATTCCACCCACAATGTGTTAAGAATCCGCCTATTGCCGTATGTGACAGTATAGCAAGTTGTGGCGCCCATCCTCTTACTATAAGGCTTCTACCTTTCATGCTTTCCTCGAAACCTTCTTCTTCCATCCATTTTTCTAACCCTCTCGATTGTTCACCTCCTCTGATAACCCAAAGGAACGATATATTCGATGCTTCTAAGCCTAAGGCGAGCTCTACGAACTGCAGAGTTACTAAATTACAAAGGCTACCAAAGCATACATATAACACAGAACCTGATTGTTGCTTGTCGAGCCATTTCAAGCATTCATCAGATTGTTGGATCGAAACTTTATCGCCTCTTTGAATCACATCAAAGTTGTTTAGTGAAACAGGACCGACACACCAGGCCTTGTGTTTAATCTTTCTATACTCTTTCACAATTTCTGGCTCCAACTCTTCGAAAGTGTTCATTATGATCCCATATGTTAACATTTCAGCAGCAATCATTTCCCCGTGAAACGAATCCATGCCTCGAAGAGTCGCTGCTGGAAGTTTCTCTTTGGTTATATGCACATCGTCAAACAATCCAGGAACGGAAAAGTATTCTGAATCAGAATTGTATATTCTCTCCATACATAACATAGAAAAACAACAAAAGCCATTGAAAACTATTCTTGGAATCTGAAACTTAGTAGCAATATGACTTGTGTAGTACAAATTCATATCAGAAATGATACAACTAGGCCTTGGTTTCATCTCTTCGAATAACTTCTCCACCGGTTCTTTTAACCGGTTTGTTGCCAAGAAAAACTCTAACCCTGATCCTAATGATGCTAACATGTCGAGATTTTCGCAATCTTTTGGTAGTCCTGCTTCTTCTGCAGGAAACTTGATTTCAATAAACCTGATTGGAAGACCAGATTCTGCAGCTCGATTAAGAGTTTGTTTGAAACGGATCGCATTGATAGGTGTAGTGATTAGTGTGACAAGAACTCCGTTTTGAGCTAATAGTTTGGCGATTTCGATCATGGGGATCATATGGCCTTGAGCCATGAAAGGAAACAGGATAAAATGCAATTGCTCATATTCAGATGCCATGAGTGCAAAATTTATTCTGATTGGTATTCTTTAGCTTGCAAAAGATATAAATATGTGTTCCGTATAATGTCTGTTTTTTTATATGCTTTTGCTAGAAATATATGATTCTTGGAATTTTATGGTTAGGCTATGTGAAGTGCAATCTAGTGATATTGTTGGTAATATTTGGATTCGGCAGATTCCCATTTGTCTAAAAATCGACCGACATGTGGCGTATAGGAGGCTGCCTCGTGTAGGATACATTAGCGGTTAGATTTAAATTATGCTTACACGGATGATATACATCATGTTTTTGGTATCATTTTGTTCTTGAAGGTACTGGAGAAGGAGAACGGACGGTAAAATTCGGGAAAGTCGGGCCAGTCAGGTGTCTTCATTCAAGCGACAATACAAAGGAAGAACGAAATGAAGTGAGAGGCCGACGGGCAGGGATAAGAGTTGAGTCGATCAGGCTGGACGACCAGACAGGATGAATATTCATAAAGAACGTCGGGTCATCGGGGCCTTCAAGCATCCGAAATACGGACTGGGTTGTAAATAACATAGTATTCCTGATAGAAAATGATTGAATCTGCCGAATCTAAAATGAACAAAACATATAGACAGGACAACTAAAATTTCTTTTCAAATCAAACCAATTTTTATTGTATCCATTGACTTCACATAGTGACCAAAAGACATATATGTCAACTAAGAAGGACCTGCCACGTGGCACTCCGTGTCGATTGTAAAAATAAAAAATATATGTTGTGGTGCTTAATTGACATAAACAACAATCTAAAAAGGAATTATGAAGTGTTAGCGACAAAAAAGGAATTATATTTTTAATTACTACCTTTTCTTTGTTGGTCAAGATTTTTATTTTTTTGAAAAAAAGTTGAGCTGAGAGTAAATTTATCCACTCGCAAGGTCAGGGAAAATCACAGATCTCGATGAGGGTTTACAGTGAAAGTTAAATTTTGATGAAGTGTGGACTCGAATCTCTTATTGGTAGTAAAACTTTTTATTAGTAACCGTAAGGAATAAAGAAAACCGAATACTAGTAAATTAGCTAATTAAATTCAAAAAAATCTTATAAATATTTAAATTTGACAAGAAAATTCATTGGCTTTAGAAATAAATCAAACCCTAAATCATGGCACAACTTCCTCAGGATTTGATCACCGAAATCCTGACATCCTCACCGGTAAAGAGTCTTCTCCGTTTCAGATGTGTTTCTAAGTCATTATGCAGCATTATTGATAGCTCCGACTTCATCAAGTTGCATGCTTCCAACAACAAAACTCACCGCAAGATTATTCTCGGAGACATAAACCGACTTAACCTTACCAATGGAGTCCCCCTTCATGTTTTTGACATGGATGATGATCTGTCCCCTCCAGGAACGTTCCATAATACGTTGCATGGCAGTACAACTTCCGACAATGGAACTCACCCCAAGATTATTCTCGGATACACAAGCCGACTTAACCATACCAGTGGAGTCCAAATTGGTGTTTTTGACTTCAATGATGATTATCTGTCCCCGTTCTGGCACAATACGTTGTACCCTAGGCCTACTCATACTGTTGATCTATTTCCGAGCAGAGTTTTAGCTCATTGCAATGGTTTGGTCGTGCTAGAGGTAGATTTTTTTTGTCTCGTTGTGTGGAATCCATCAATGCAAAGATGCAGTAGACTTCCTCTTTTACCTGGAGGAGTACCGATAGATCGGGATCATACTAGGATAAAAGGTTTGTGTTTTGGTTATGACTCTTCAATAGACGATTACAAGGTATTCCTAATAGAAGAAAGGTGGTTACATTATAATCCCGGAAACGCGATTTGGATTTCGGGATTGAGATGGGGTTATTGGAGAAGGATTGAGATTCCACATAACTTATACTTGATTACGGGAAAATTTAAAAATTGCTATGTGGATGGTGCTTTCTATTTCTCATGCCTTAATGATGTGATATTTTCATTTGATTTAGCGAATGAGACATTCTCTAAAGTATGTTTCCTGATTGTGACCAACCTCCACATACCCGGACTAATTTGCAGGTCGTTGAAGGGTATCTTTGTGTCGGCTTTTTGTCCTGGGAGAAACCATTCGAGTTGTATGCTAGAAAAAAGAATGATGCTGGTGACTACTCTTGGATTAAATTTTTCTCTATTACATATCCACAACCTTTTTCGACAAAAAGTGGCGTATGTTTATACAACCTTTTGAAAACTGGGGAAGTTTTGGGGTTTTCGAAGGATGGAAATAAAATCTTCGTTTGTAATCAATGCATAGTGTATTCATGTGATCTTAAGAAGAAAAATATCAAAATGATTGTACAAGGAGATCAACATAACCATAAGGCGTTCTTTTGTATCGAGAGTTTGGTCTGGATCGATGTAGAAGAAAAAGACCGAGAAAGAGAAAGCAAGAAGACTTAATCAGTTATACTTTGTGTGTTTTATGATCTTCACTATGTAATTAACATTATATTTTGTTGAGTTTGATCCTAATTATTCCAAAATTAACATAATATATATGTTTATATTAATTTTTAGCTTAACAGTATTTTGTTCTAAATCAGAGTCTCAATGTTTGAATTTCTTGAATCAAGAGCTTCAAATTGAGATGAGATGATCAATTTTCTCCCAATGCTTTCTTTGCCTTTAAACTTAATTCTTTTGCTATTCTCCTCTCTTTGCATTCCTCTCCGTCAACCATTAGCTTCGATATAGCCTTCGTAACATCTTCCTTCTTAACCGAGACTTCAATCTTGTCTTCCTCCCCCAAAACGAAAAGTCGAGAAGACTGATGTATATTTCGAAGTAACATTATTTATATATGATAACCTCTAATACTAATTTGATCCGCGTATTTCCACTTAATTAGTTCATTTTATTTGATTTCTTATTGGTAATTTATCCGATTTTTTGGTTATAGTTTTATTGGGCACCATTTACCTCCATTTTCTCCATTATATAATACTAAACTAGTTCCGCAATCAATATACAAAAAAATAAAATCTAATAAAATTTCTCAATACAAAGACAAGAATTTACCTGAAACTCATTTTATCAGTCAACAGTTGTACCAAACAAGCCCGTATTGAATTAGCTACTGGAAAAAACATCATCTTAAGGTTTATCTATACAATTAATTTACAGAAACCAAACTCTCGATACAAAGAAAAGAATCCGAATAGATTGAATTACGGATATTCTTAATACCAATATCTTGAAAAGTGTTGTCTGTAATATCATATGAATATATATGTTCCTGAAAGAAAATCAAAATCTTATCTCCATGTTTTGAAAGCCCCAAAAATTTTCCAAATCTTAGAAGATGAGGGCATTGTTTTGTTGTCATTGAGTATAGTTTACTCCAAGTAAACTCGGCTCCACCTTTCTTCCTCCTAATATATAACTCGACTTGGTCAATGGCGAAAGAGGAAAAGCCGACGAAAAGACAACCCCTGACAACCTGCAAATAGGAGGGTCAAAATGAGTTATCGTGTCATAATCAATAACCATACTACTAAACTCATTTATTTATAGTTCCACAAATTGAAAATTATAAACACATTCTGACAGTATGTTGTGTTAATGTGTTTGAAATTAACAACGGTATGTACCTGCAAACTGATTACACGACCCTGAGTATCGTAAATAGGCTGAGATACTATAGAGAATGTCTCCTTCGTCAAATTGAAAGCCACGATTATGTATGAATTGTTCCGGTGACACAAATAATGTAAAGCACCATCTACAAAACAATTTCCCTGTTCTGCACCATAAATAAGTTTATATTCAAGATAGGGAAAATCCTGAATTTTCCTCCAAGATTTGGATTTCAATCCGAAAATCCAAACCTGAACTTGGTCAATGTTTCCTCCTTTGATTTCTTTAATTACTACAACTTTGTAATCATCTGCAGAAGAGTCATAGCCGAAACCGAGTTTGTTTATCCCGTACGTATTATAAGGGATGTCTATAGGGCAAACCGGAAGTTTCCTGCATTTAGCAATGTCAAAACCAGTTATTGTGTTATAACTCGAATTACATAATATTACAAAAAGGCCATCAACGTGTCTTAAAATCCGGTTAGTACCATGAACTTATAAAGTCCATGCAAATTAGCTTTCTAAATTCGCTTAAAGTTACATGATTAAAGGCATCAATAGATTGATAACCTTTCAAACTTCTCAAAAGGAGAAAAAAATCGGTCGGTACAAAGTCTGAGTTTTTTTTTTTTATTAGAAGCCGAGAGAAGGGAGGGAACGAAGGTTAAGAATCCCAACTAAGTTGGCACCCATAACACCCCGAGACCAAAGCCCCAACCCCCAAAACGAACAAAAGAAATGAAAAGATACAAGAAAAAAGAAAATCAACAGAACCTAAACTGCTCCTTGCCAGATAAATCATCTGAGACGAAGGAATTACAAATTGCAGGATGAGAATGCCACCAATTAAAATTGTTACTATGTTGACCATGACGAGCAAGAACATCTGTTGCACCATTACCTTCCCTATAAATATGAGAGACATGAAAATTCATCGAAGAAATCCAATGCAAACAACGTTGCCAATCCACTCGGAACTCCCAAGGAACCGTGCTAGCTCGATTACGGAATAGAGAAACCACAAAGGTCGAGTCACTTTCTAACCACAAATTGCGCCAACCCAAATCCCAAGCAATTTGAATAGCCATCAAGGCAGCTCTAAGCTCAGCCAAGTGAGCATAGATCACTATATATATGCAAGTTTCATGAACCAACTGATAAATTTAGACAAACTAGAATCTATAAGAGTATTTTCTGTAAATAAAAGCCACCAGACTATCTAGACACTCAAAATTCGAAATCTGATTTGGACCGTTTGAATTGCCTAAAGCCGCATAGACGCTCAAAATCCAACTTATCCCCATTAGTTGTGACTGATCTGGAGGGGGCCTTGCGAGGACTTTTTTTTTTCTTTTGTTACAAAAAGTTTGGCTAAAGGTAAGCCTATCCACCCGCAAAGTCAAGGCAAGTTTACAGATTGTTTATCAATAACAACTAAATACCAATAAGGGCGTATTAGAAAAGCTTCAAAATATATCGAAACTGTGTGTACAAAAATTTAGTTTTGTATGTAAAAAAATACCATAAATTAGTATTAATAGCACCTAACTGTCTTTTACTACATTATATTATCGTGTCAAAAATTAATAGTCGTACCTGAATTTTCGGGTTGATGGATTCCATACAGTAAGGTTGTAGAAATAGGGGCCGAGGAGAACCAAACCGTTGTAGTGAGCATGGAAGATTGTGCAGAAAGATGCCACAGCCGGAATACATATGAGAGGGAACTCTTTGTCGGAGTCATCTTTCATGTCTAAACCATGAACTTTCCCAATGGGTATTTTACTCACTGGAGGATACTTGTTTTCCCGGTAAATCAGCTGCCGATGAGTTTCGCTTTCCAATGTTACATTGATATGAGAGTAGATGAAATATCGGCTACTAATGATACATTTGAATGCTTTAGAAACGGATCGGAAACGGAGAAGATACTTCACAGGCAACCGCATCAGAATTTCGGTGATTAATTCGATTGGAAGATCTTCTAAACCCATGGCAGCTCGCCGCTTCATATAATATGTTTTTAAGAAAATTGCATTCTTACATTAAATAACAACGAAATCCTAACATTCCTTATAAGTAGAGTTAATATAAATATATAACAATAAGAGAAATTTATGAAATTCCTCTTTAGTACAAATTTAGAAGAACATTGATCCTTTTGCAGCAACGATTTTAATTTTCTTATGTAATCAATTCGGATTAGAAGAAACTGATATATAAATTTTAATTTCCATCATTAATCCTATTCAAAAAACAATGCTTCTTGTGTAATATATTATACTCTGCTAAATCAGGTTATCGCGTCCTTGAGGATAGTCGTAATCTTCCTAACTTTCGGGCAGGATGGTTAAAGCTTTGGGACCTGTTCTTACCTCCAAAAGTTAAAGTTTTTTCTCTGGAAACTTATCTCAAAAAATCTCCCCTTGAGAATCCGGCTTCGTGATAGACACGTTAATGTTCCTATTAGTTGTCTTTTTTGTCCAAATGATTTAGAGTATGGATGGCACCTTTTCTTGGGACGCCATCGTGCTAGAGCTTGCTGGGATGCGGCTGGTTCGGAGTTCCCAGGTCTGGAAGGAGACTGTGTTGAAGATTGGGTCATCAATTTGTGTGAAACTGCAAGTATGGAAGTGGCGGCTGATAATGCTATAATGCTCTGGACAATATGGAAGACGGTACAGTCCCGATTAAATGGGCGACAGCAGTTTCTATTCCTTTCACAAAACTTTATTGGCAACAAAGTTAGTATTATGCCTGATGGTAATGGCAAGCAATGCTTCTCTTCGTACCAGTTACATTTGTTGGCTTCACAAATCGCTTTACGGGTTAAAACAAATTAGGAGACAGTCATGCCACAAACAAGCACCAAATATAAGTTAGAAAACAGAGCTTAATGTATCTTATAATCATCAAAAAGAGTTAATAACACATAAGAAAATAAAACTAAACAATGGACATTAAAACTCTATATCAATAATGGCCTCAATACGAGTTTTTCATCATGATCGTTTGGAAACACATAATCTTGATCATCTAACACATCAAAAAGGGGCTACACTCATGCCCATAACCAACCTACGAATAACACAACAATCTTTCGCATCCGTCCGACCGACGAGGATTGATACATGAGAGACTGCAGCTGGTTACCTTCCAAGTTCCTGTGACAAAGATTTGAGGTAAAATTCAGGCCACCGCAACAAATATCATTCATAAAACTCAAACTTGTTGAATCATTCTAAAGAAAAGAGAGCAGTACCTGAAGCCTTTGTTCAAGGAGACATACAGGGAGAATGTTCTAGTTCTCAAAATTGGCGCCTTGGAGGCCTAGCTTCGGCTTGGGAGACACGAATTGATCTACCATCCAATTCCTGCATCAAAAGAAATTGAATTTGTACCTTTATACTACTATGTAAAATTGAACACGAAACGAACTGCGCGAAAGAAAGATACAGCAAAAGAGAAGGGGAATTGTAAACTTACAGCACCGTCCAATGACTCAATGGCACTTCTGACCTCTTCAGCGGAGTTATATGTAACAAAACCGAAACCCCTTGATCTACCAGTTTCCCTGTCATAAACTACCTTAGCATCCACGACCTTTCCTTGCTCGCTAAACAAGTTCTCGAGTGCCAAGTTATCAACACCCCATGAAAGGTTGCCAACATACAAACGGTTTTCCGAGTCGAAACTGCCCCCTCCTCTAGGACCACCGCCGCCACCGCCTCTAGGAGCAAAGGAATCCCTTGGAGGAGGAGGTCCAGAGTTCACCCTCAATTGCCTACCGTCGAGTTCCTGCAAGTTCAAAACCTTTTAACTAGTACCCAAATTGCAACATTCACAAAAACAGAGAAATATGTTACCCAGCAAAATTGAGACCAAACGGACACTTACATAGCCATTGAATTGCCGAGCAGCAGCTTCAACTTCCTCAGCGGAAGACATGGTCACAAAGCCAAATCCCCTGCTTCTCCCGGTCGTTTTGTCATATATGACCTTCCAAAAACAACGACAAGCAGAAAATAAACAACATTTTCATAGAAATTAAACATAATAAACCAGATACATCTCCTTCTCTTAGAGTACACAGTCTTAACACGCAGTATACATACTAAAGACAACCCAATCCGCCTGAAACGACAAGTGACAAAATTATCGTTCTTTGGCATTTTTATCCTTTATAATCATATTTACACAAATAACAACAAGTGGTTATGACACGATAACACATTTTGAAACCACTAAACAAAATATTTGCATCATGTAAAAATACATAAAAAAAAATCTAAAAACAACTTCAAGCAAAATCCAGGCTTCCAAGCTATAAATCAATCCTAAATATGAACAAACTTCGAGTATAATGCAAAAAGAACATGAAATGCAGAGACAACCCAACACGCCCGACGCGACATTTTTGGCACAATTACCACTCTTCTGCATTTATAACATATATATAATCATCTGGAATATACAGTTTAGATAACAGAATAACACAACTCCTCATTTTAAACCCTTAAAACAGAACTTATGCACAAACCAAACATATAATAAATTCTTTTAAAATTAACAAGGACCAATAACAAGCAAAACAAGTGTACATTCAGAGCTCAAACCTGCAAATTAATCCACAAAATCAGAGCATAACATACTAAAAAGCAGCCAACTTTCAGTACAACAACAAGAATAATCATGTGAAGCACATACACAGCCAGTGTTACACAGACACTTCTTCTTACATGGTCACATCTGCGTATCCATGTCTAATATATGTCTGTATCCATGTCGGTTTTCATTTAAAGCTTATTTTATTAAGTTATACCTTAGAAAAAAAAAGTTTCCTGTATCCGTACAACATAGTACACAGCTTAACAGGATTGTAATATGAAACCACATTTTGAAAACCCCCAAATAAAACCCTAACAAAAACTACCCTCAAAACCAAACACCACAGGGCAATCCCAGACCTCAAACCTGCAAAACAACCCAAAAAAAACACCACAAAACACCAA
The DNA here is from genome assembly GCA_028411795.1 of Euphorbia peplus. NCBI lineage: Eukaryota > Viridiplantae > Streptophyta > Magnoliopsida > Malpighiales > Euphorbiaceae > Euphorbia > Euphorbia peplus. The sequence continues at coordinate 35,745,815 of CP110841.1, forward strand.
AAAGCAACAAAATTTAAGCAAATTAATCCACAAAAACACCATAATACACCAAAAAGCAACCAATTTTAAGCAAAATAATAAGGATAAAAAGGTATACCTCAACCATCTCAACATTTCCAGCGTTCTCAAACAAACTGGCAAGCTGAGCACTATCAACAGTAAAAGGAAGATTACCCACAAACAGCTTCAAGTCAGGAGCAAACCCGGGTTCATCCCCGTCGCTAGAAACCTCCTCTTCAGCTCCATATTCAGAAGAAATGGCAACACTTGGGACAAACCGCGACGAAAAGATGGAAGTTGGAACAGAGAAGATGGACTTCCCTTGGAACCTGAGGGAGGATGAGTTGGAACATAAGAAGGAGATGGAAGTGGGTTTTAAGAGGGATAGGGTTTTAGGGTTAAGGGAAGGGATAACTAGAGAAGATGAAGCTGCTGTGGAAGTAGACATGGCTTCTGGGGTTTGAGAAGATAAGGTTTTTGGAGGTGAAGAAGATAGCAAGAGAGGTTTTGGGGAGAGGGGATAGAGGGGGTATTTATGGGATGGGTTTTCAAGGGTATGAGGATGTGAAGTTATGCTTATGCCCTTTGGGTTCTCTAGATATTATAACCTAATGGTCATATGTATTTTTTCTTTTAAGGATGTACAATATGTTGGTTTCAAGAGATATTACAACCTAAATTATAAGAAATTAAGGATATGTGTTTTTTATAGGAATGTATGCGTATTTTTTTTTCAATATTTATATGAAATGAATATTAATAAATTATATTTTCGCAAAAAACTTTAATTAGGAGAGAATTCATATAAAAAGTGTTTGATATGCATCAAAAAATTCGATGAAGTTCATAAAAAGAAATGTTATATTTAATGAAATAATATCAACTTTTTGGGGTTAGATTTTGTTTGGAGGTAAAAAAAAGTTGACACAATGATGTTTTGATAAATATTTGCACAATTTGACATAGTTGTTCGTAAACGAGGATGGTGTCATTCTCATATAAGGAAATGACCATAAAGTGGCATTTGTTGCATAAAAAAATTTGATGCAACGTTCCACTAGAAATTATTTGAATTTTTTTTTTTTTTTGATATTTGAATTTTTTGAAAGAACACAAATTTTTATTTTTATTTTTTAGTATTCATTAGATTCGAACTCATAATCTCACACTCTTTTGCGGAATGTAATAGACATTACTTGATGGGTGAATATAAATTTTTATTGATTAGATATCTAATTCTTTATTTATCACATTAAATTATCGAATTATTATCCTTTATTTAATCTATGTGAGTATTATTTTTATTCTTTTATAGCATTTTCTGGAAATGTAAACACTTTGCAAATAACAACAATATAAAAAAAAAAGTAAATGTGCAAAAATAAAATAGAAAGATAAAGCATAAACAATGACAATTTGGAATATATTTTTCAGGTGTTTTTTGCACATTATAAAATAAAACCTTTTTTTTTCTATAATTACAAAAGAAATTCTAAAGTATATATCTCGTTTTGATATATAAAAAAATCCTACTATTCACTATAAAGTGCAAATGTACAATTTTTTTGTCTTAAATTCTAGCCTAACGTTTATACATTAGAATCAAAAATTAGACATTATAGATAATTAATGTTGATGATAATATTATGTTAGTGTTTTTTAAAATTTAAAAATATTTTTTTGGATATTATGTGTGGCTAGGATGGTGTATTGTGTACAAATTGGTAGCCTTATCATGGTGAGAGTCAAGTTGGAATTTTGATTAACGTTTTGCCGGTGCCATTAGGTTGGCATGAAAATGAATCTTATTTTTAAATAAAAATCAGAATGGATATTTCTCATCATACTAAATGACAAATATACCCTAGATTTTTTCTGACAAACAGATAAAATGCCCATATTGTGGGCCTAGCGCCCTAGTTTTTTCGAAACTCATACCCTAAAATTAGTTGGTAATCACACAACATATATAATTAAGGCTACATACCCTAAAGTTATGAATGTAACATATTAAATAAATTAAAATTCAGATTATATATATAGTGTTTTCATATAAAAAATTGTCGCTCGCGCATACGTAGCTAAAAAGTTCAACTCATTTTTGCATACTCTGTTATTATTGTTGTTCAAGTTCAATTTCAAGCCATCCGCTCGGACATATAAAACAGAAAATCGAGTGTCATTAGAGTTTGGAATGAAATTACTAAACTTCACTTTGGTGTCTATGAAGTCATTCCAGCAATTTCTGTGTAAAAACTCCCAGAAAAATTCATTCGACGCAGAAATATGGCTGCAACATAACATATATGCTTACGGAAAGCAGCAAGTTCCGAAACCATAGATAGCAAGTTAGCAACCATGAAAAACTTGTGTGCTCTTACAATTCCTACCCGAGTATGGTTTAGGCCAAAGATCTCTCTAAGTGTGCCCCTCCAAAATCGAACTCTCGACTTTGAGGTTCAAAGGTGGTTTCATTTTTTACCTTAACACACACGCATCAAAGTAGACATGAAAAAACAAATTCGATAGCCACACATTTCAAACGAGAAAGATCAAAGTGAGTACTCCACCACAGAGGTGGAGCCAAGGTTTCAAAGTGTACTAAAAAGTGGATCTTTAACATATTCACAGCAAAACTATGCAGATGTTCACAACAAGAACTGCAAACTGAAAATTCAACTTGCAACACTACAATGTCAAATCTCGTTTTGGAACAGACCACGGGTACCATATTAGAGACTATCAATTTCAGTTACAGGATTTGCAACCAAACAAACACACCATACTATCAATTTCAACACTGCAATATCAAATCTCATATCAAAGGAGAAACAATCAGTTTCTGTTTCAGGTTCGTACCAAACAATGACATCATACTATTCATGTTGATATGCTTTGCAGTAGGGAGAAAACTGAAAATCATAAGCTTCTCAGAATAAATCTCTGCTATAATTGCATTTGCTGGCATCAAAATTTGAATAACGATTCATTAAGTTTCACAATAGCAGGCAAAAACACGAAAATAAGCATGCATAAGAGGCAAAAATAGCATTCATAAACAAGCAGACAACAGCAAGTTTCAAAATTTGCCGTATCAGTTTCTAAAAATGTTAGGTTTCTAACTGACTTGCACAGCACCTCATCAAATAGTTTGAGCGGGATGACACCCTAGACTCAGAATAATCAACAGACTACAAAATTTATTCTACTAAGAGAAGGAACTAACTTTATCATTTTCAGAATGGAGCATTCGTCCATTTTCCGACCTGTAACTCAAGGAAATAAAAAAAAATGAAATATAAATCAAGCAGCAAAAGCATTTCGTTTCTTCACCTTCTTCTCTTCGGGAGATTTCTCCCCTCCCTTTATCATTCTCGAGAGGATATCTGCCTGCTTCGTGTTACCTTCCTGATTGAGGCTCTTAATCAATTCGTCGCAGCTACTCCAGTCAGTGACGCCTCCTTTCTCCATGATTTTACACAGTATTGAATACGCATTAAGGGTCTTCCCCGAAGCCAAGAGAGCATCCAACACTTTTTCATAGCTTTTAAAATCGACAGTGAATTCCCTCTCTAATGCAAAATCTAACAACTTAAGAGCAGCAATTGTCTTGCCTTTGTCACTAAGAATAGACAAAAGATCATCGAAATTCACATGGCATCCGGTGTGCATAAGTAGCTCGATACGTCCAAGAGCTTCCTCGACATGACCTCTCATGAGGAGAGCTTCCAACACTTTAGCTACCAGATCCACATGCTCCTTCACGCCCTTCTCCACCATACTCTTCATAACACGGCTAGCGGTTTGAACCCTTCCATCTTCAAATAAGCTCTGCATCACTGTTCGGAAAGTCGTCGAGTCCGGAATATGCCCGTCTTCAAGCATACCATCCAAAGCTGTTTTTGCATCAGCTGGTTCGCCTTTCCTCAAGTAGCTCTCGATAAGCAACTTGTATGCATCTGCATCCCTTGGAACCCCTCTCCTACCCATGATCTTTAAAATCTCAAAAGCTGAATCAGGAGTCCCTTCTTTCGAGTGGCCAGAGATAAGAGCATTAAAGGCAAGTGGATCTTGAACTCCCTTTTTCATCAACTGCCGGAAAAAGGTTTCTGCTTTTCCGGTGAGTCCATGACTGCACAGATACTGAATCACCGGGTTGTAAGCATTTGACTCCATCATCAACGTGCTCTGTGGATTCAACATAACCTCATTCTCGACGAGCTTGTCCACCAACTTCAGTGCTCGATCATATTCCTCAGCCTTACAGAAATTTTCTAACAACACTCCGTAGTGTCCGGCCTCTACTGGTACATTCAGTCTCATCATTGCCTTGACCACATCCTCAGCAGCTCTCAGATCGCCAGCCTCGCATTGACAAGATAACAGCTTCATAAATATCGAACTGTCATTTGGAGCGAAATGCCCGCTGACCATCTCTTTCAAGATATCTTTAGCCTCGGCCAATTTCCCAGTATCACAAAGCCCTGGCAATAGAGTTGAATAAGTGTAGGCATTAGGCTTGATATTGAATGATTTCATCTCCTCGAGCAATCTCAACCCATCATCCACCCGATCGACAGAAACATACCCTTTAATCATTGTGGTATAACTTATAACTGTAGGAGCTATGTTCTTTCCTTTCATCTCCTCAAACAACTTCTCCGCCTCTTCCATCTTCTTAAACCTATAATAACCGTTAATCATCGTATTATAAGTAACCACGTCCGGGGAAATCCCTCTAGTCTTCATATCCTCATAGAACCTCATAGCTGTTTCCAACCTCAATGACAAGAAGAAACCCCAAAGCATGATATTATAAGTGTGTCGAGTCGGTTCGATCCCTTCACTCAACATCTTGTTAAACAACCTTTTAGCCATCATGTATCTCCCTCTCCTCATAATAACCTTGAACAACATATCATAACTCTTGATCGATCTCGCTACACCAAGTTCATTCATCTTCTGGAATAACTTAACAGATTCTTGAACTATCCCAGCCTTACCATAACTCTCAATTAGCACTACAAACATATCCTCATCCCAATCAACCCCCTTCTTTGGCATGTCCAGGAGAATACAACGTGCATGGTTCAGCTTCGAAGCTCGACCCAATATCTCAATCATCTTCATATGGGTCTCACGGTCATGTTGAAACAGCCCAGACCGCTCAACCCACCGAAAAAACTGCAGTGCATGCTCCGAGTTACGAGCACTATGAAGCACATTGTACACTAATGAGTGGTCAAACTCAGGGACCAAATCCCGAATTGAATTCTGCAACCTGGTCGTCCAGGCCCGGTTGGCCATCATTCTGCATATTGTATCCTCTACTTTTTCAGCGGCTGGACGTCTGCCTCGTGGGATTCTGAGCGGCCTTTGACTCACTTGATCCCCATTTCCAGCTTCGGTTTCTGATTGATGTAGAGCTGGTGCGGGATTCTCCGGGACAGATGGAGTTGCTTCTTGAGTAGAAGTGCAGAAATGGAGAGGATTGATCAAATACGGGGAGGACACACGAGAGATAACCGGATAAATCCCCCATTTGTAAGTCTTACGGAGAGATATTGCAGCCATTGAAGATCACAAAAGTAAAAACAGCAGCTTATTTCGATTAATGGGTATGCGTCCTTGTATTCATCACTGCATTACCCAGTTAACAAAATTGAAAATTTTCAGTGAAACATTTCATCAAACACCTCAAGAACACAAAAACAAAATTGACCCTTTGTTTCAAAATTAACCCTAACCCTAATTTCTATTCATCTTAAATAAGAAAACCCAATCTAAATAGTATGAATGATCAATGAAAAAAGGCACAAAAACATACCCTTTTCAGAGGATGAAAAACACAGCAGAAAACGGCGGAGAGAAAGGAGGAGCTCGGAAACAAGGCTTCGCCGGAATGTTAGAGAGGCGGCGGAGCTAGACGGCGGCGATAATCGGAGGAAATGGAGGAGGTGTTTGTTCACTATGTAAGATTTAACAGCTAGGGTTTTTGTTTAAGAACCGATTATTTAAGTTGTATAGTAATGCTAAAAACTAAAAAACTACCTAGTTTCACTTTTTTTGGTGTGCTATATGCTATTAATTAAAAGTTTATCGGTAGTCTAGTTCGTGTACGAATAACAGAATAGAGAGCATAATTTAAGCGTATTTGTATGATCGAGAAGTTCAATTAAACTTGTTTATGATGGATTAGATTTGTCCAGTTTGATCTACTTGTTAAATATATTACGTAATATATGAAAGTCTTTATAGTATAATGGTTTATAAAAACATAAATCATTAAAAGAATATTGGTGTATGATAACCACTTTTGATTTGTGATTTGGAGGATGAAATTTTATTTATTATACAAACAATCTTAAAATTTATAAATAAATTTGGTATAGTAGTAGAAGTGTTGAAAAATAAGTGACGAGTGTGTTCCACATTCGTAAATTTTCCTATTCCTTCAAATTTGATACATTTAGGTGAGAAGTTCTATGATACTTGGGATAGATAAAAAAGAAAAATTATACTATCAATCAATCTATTCTATACTACTCTTGACAATAGATTAAACAAAGCATCTCAAGATTGCATGAAAAATACAAATTAAAAAAAAATAAAAATAAAAAAGAAGAACGATGTTTCTATCTACAAGCAACTTAAAGAGCCTTCCATCTAACATCAACGGCTATAACTCCATTTCTAGAATTGATTAGATGATATTTTTCATTGATCCTTCCATTGTATACCACATCTATCAAATTAATGTCCACATATCCTAATGCTTCCTGCAATAAGAGATAATAATAATAGTAAAATTATTAGTTCATCATCAATCAAATGAACAAATTATACTAAAATAAGGGTTTTTTACGCATTTAATGGTGTAGTGGACAAAGTAACAACAAAAACGAAGTAACTATCGCCTTCACCCTAAAATAAAATAAAAAAACAAATGATAATAAAAATAGTTTATTTAGCACTTCTTTGGGCCTCTGAACAAGGTGGGCTGAAATTCAGGCCCCTATTGTCCATCAAGCTAAATTAAGGGGATAGATCCCAAATTAAATGCGGGAAGTTTAAATTATTTCAAAGAAAAATGATTAATGAGTAAGTTAGATTTGTTCACATTTGAGAATAAAGACCTTTTAAGTCTACTCAGATCTGGTTTCTATTTGACTTAATCTCTAAATGAGTTGAAATACTCTTAAATTTGAGATCTTTGGTCTCGCTTCGATTAGATCTTGACCCGATCCTCTAAATCAAAATCGTACGAATCAAAATAGTATTGTAAAGAATAAGAAGAAGTTATACAAACCTTGGTTTGGAATCCAATTAATGTTCTCCTCTTGCTTATGACTTCAATATGAATAGTTTCCTTCAATGGAGTTTCTTCTAACACAAATTGAAATTCTTCATTCCAAATTGGATCTCTAGTTTTACTAATCCCCTAACAAAAATAATACTTCAAATTTAAGCAAATGCACTTATAACTCCTCGATAATATGGTACACACAAACTTTTATCATAATACTATATCTAGATTGTTCCCTAAATACGAGAAATGGTCAGGCCTACTCAAGCCCACATTTAATGAGTTAAGTTTGAGAAAAATGGTTGGATCAACCCAAATAAGGTGGATTCTTTATTTAATTTTGAAATCAATTTCGATCCAAATTTAATTATCGTAATATCGAGTTGGGGTAAACTTGGATTGAATGTCTTCAAGTATAAAACTCATGTTAAGTCCAGTCATGTCCATTCCAACCCGACCATGACCAATTCTAGTTACAAATTATGACAAAACTAAATATTTATAGTCACCTTTGTTTTCTTTTGCTCCCCTCTAAATATAATTAAAGCATAAACAGTGTTGTTGTGACCTCTTCCATCAACATCCTTAGCTCTTTCAACATTAACTATGAGCAAACCACCTTTAAGAAACGACATTGTTTCAAGCCCACTTCCTTTCTTAGCATAACTACCTAAATTTTCACTTAGTAATTTTTCTCCATCTTCTTCAAAAGGGTTGAATGTCATCTCAAAAACAATTTTACCTCTCCACTTTCTATTTTGAGGGTCATAAGGGTTCATATTTTTTACCAAATCAAGTGTTAGTTTTTTAGTTTCATATGGAACTATATCTCTCAATGAAACTACTTGCATTCCCATCTTATCGTGTTTTCCAACCTGCAGAAAAAAATTTCAATTTAAATACATAACACGGTAAAGTATATTATTTCGAATTGAGAAAAGTATATGAAAGTGTGTGAAGTTTGCTCATTCCAAAGTATAGAGAACTAAGTCGTTGACCTTTAAATTTGATCTATTAGCAATTGCACGTATTGAGCAAAAATTTCAAGAGAGTTATATGTGAAAACCAAACTTAACTAGAAGTTCATTACTTAGTTTAACAAATTGAAACTGCATTTTCAATAGTCTGAATGCATTTTTTTTTTATATGTGACAGTAGAAAATAGTAAAAAATAAAATCATTTCAAACGGTAGAAAATACAATTTCAATCATAAGTCAAATAAGTGAGACACTTCAAACCTTATTTGATCTCAACAATTAATTATATCGCTAGTCATGACCTCAATATATGTGTAAGTATAGTCGATGAACGGCTCGACGCTTCAAACTGAAAGACGAGACGAAAACCCGAAAAAGATTGCCTGACTCAAAATGAAATAAACTTACTTTTTCCCAATCAAAAACATGTAATTCCAAGGCCTGAGAATGAGGATCTTTAACAATAAGCTTGAAAACCTCATTCCATTCAGGATTAAGATTGTTCTTCTTAATTGAAGTCTTTTTTGAAGGAAGCCTCTCTCCTGCTAATTTTAGCTTAATATAGGGATCAGAAGTTCCTATTATATCCTTCTTCAATAGTCTTATTGCCCTTATTATCTTTACTTGCAAAATCCCTACTGGCTTCTTCATTGCTCCTCTGTTTTGTACAAGTAAATTATCATGTCAATCACAAACTTTATGCCAAAAAAATTATCCACAAATTTTTTTTTTTTTTTTTGAGACAGATAACTTATTTAGTTTCCATGTAAAAATTCGTTCAGTGTTAGCAATTATAAAGTCTTGCTATGTTAGCTTATGGTTATTGGAACATAATAGACTCTTTTAGAAAGTCGTACTATGACCATGTTCTTTATTGCTGAAAAATACTGAACTAAACTCAAATAAACTACTCATATGTACTGATAAGGCATAAAGAACATCGCCTATGTTAACTCTCATGTTTCGTAAATGTAGCAATTTCAGACTATTTACAAAAAATCCAATAGAAATCAATTTTGTGACAAATTGACTCAATGGTGTATTGACAAGTTGACTCAATGTTTTGAGATTTTAGTAAGTTGTCAAGATTTGAACTTTGGCCTACTTTCATATTATTTGCAACTCAAAACATTATACAAAATGAAAACTCACACTGAACCATCAAGAATTTGTATGTCCATGTGTTTAGGCCAAAGATAGAGTCCAGCAATTTGTTTGCTTACAAATTCCTGAATATTAATCAAGAAAATCAGTTAAAAAAAATCAAGAAGTTCATTTAAAAAAAAAATTGTTGAAATTTTTCAAGTACCTGAACAATTTGATACAATCCTGGAACTGCCATAACATCAATTCCAAGAATTTTCAATCCGAAGTCCACTTGAGGCTACAACTGAAAATTTAGCCATTAAATTCATTGAAACTTAATAAGAAATCAAGATAAATTTTACTATCAAAGTAGATTTCATTCAACGGGTTCAACAGACTTTGTATGCACCCCTCTATATCGCTATTGGCATTCGCATTGCAATTGGATGTGAAAATGTTATAATTATACATCTAAATCATTTTCTTTAGCTCCATCATTCTTTTAAACTATTGATGCATTTAAAAAAGAAATAACAAAAAAAATAAAAATTTAATGCACTTCTATTACCTTTTCTAATAAAGAAACAATTATGTTGGCAAAACAAGGAAAAGTCGGTACAAATGGTCTTAAACATATTCTCAATGCTAAGAATACTTGTACATCGAAAAGCTGTGAAAATGAATAATCGTATTAGCAATCGTGTTTATATATTTCACATGATTATAAATTATATGAGTGACGATAAAAATGATAACCATATATTGTGAATCACAAACCTGAACTGTGAGTGGTAACGAAAAGAATTGAAACACTAAAGTGATATCAGAATTTCCCGCCCATCTAGTAGGAACATCAATTAGAACTTCTTTCTCATTAGTTTGGTGCATTTTTACACCTATCAATTCACAATAATAATAAAAAAAGAACCTTATTCATAAAAAAAATAAAATTAATTAGTTTTGATTTCATCTTAATTAATGTCTTGAGAATAGAAACAGAAATTATTGAAAAAAATCACCTTATTACCATGAATATTTGGAGGCAAAGTTCCAATGCTCAAGCTCTCAAAATATATAGACTTTATGCAAAACTTGTCAATGTATTCATCAAACATAGGCTCAACTGTGCTCCTTATTGAATCACATATTGGCTATAATATTAAAAAAATAAATGTGAAAATAAAAATAATTTCTTTAAAAAAACAAAAATAGGAAAATTCTTCTAAACTCGAAATATATAATACACAGTTCGCTCTTCGTTAGTTTTGGAGTGTCTTCCTCTTATCTAATAGCACTAACTTAAACATCAAAATGCATACGTCGAATACTCAATCCTACTCTTAAATTATTGTTTTGCATGCGAACATAAACACTTTATCAAGAATTCCTAAACTTCCTATTCAGAAACATCAAACTGAAAGAATAAATAACAAAAAGCTTTCACCTTGTCAAGAAAAGGCCACGTATAGGATATGAACTTGTTCAACCAATCAATCTGTATAATTAAACTAATTAAAAGAAAATCATCATCTAGATCATCATTATCATCAAATACAAGTTAAATTGTATTTAAATATATTTATTGTTACTTAGAATAAAATAATTGGGATGTCTGGCCTTTTTTGTTCCATGCTTTTACTTACTCGATCATAATCAGGATGCTTAATCCACATAGGAATCTCTCGTAAAATATCAAGCAAAGAGTCTGTATCCAACTCTTGGAGAGGTTTAATTACTGGGTCCTGCAAAATTTAATTAACAAAATTAACCAAAACAATGATTAATTAATTAATCAAAATCCCAAATTAATCAGTGAAATTAATGCAAATTGAAAAAATTTAATGGAAAAAATTGATTGAATTACCTTAACATGTTCAGGTTCATAATAAACCAATATAATTAAACCCAAAAAAATGCCAATTGGAATCCCAATTCCAAATCCAATTATTCCTAATAAACTTCTGATCAAAATTTCCATTTTCCTATAAGAAATTAGAATTTGAAATGGAGATGAATAATAAGAGAAGTTAAAAATGAGAGTGTGAATTTGAGGATTTTAACTGTAACAACAAAACTTTTCCTCGAAAAAACAGTATAAACAAAATTTAATTAATTCTTCAGTGAAACAAAAGAAAAATAAAATCAGATATGTGTGGATCTGATTTCTATCTTTAAGCAAAAACATAGAGTGAATCTAAACTTTTAACATAGATCTATAATTTTCATACATAACATATCAATATTAACAAGGGAAATTCTATGATCACTTTGTTTTTGACAAAGTAACCATTACTTTGTTTTTTCCACCATTAGATCATGGGGTGAAAAGTGATCTAATGGTGAATAAAGCAAAGTACAAACAAAGTAACTCAAAAACAAAGTCACCATAGCCTACACCTATTAACAAATTAATAAAATGTTTTATGAATTTACACTGATGTGTTTTGGGCTGAGATTTGATCTAAAGGCCCAAATCTTTGAGAAATTAAATGAGATGGGCCGACAGTTTGAGTGATAAGCCCAAGTAGGTTTGGTGCAGCCCACTCGACGAGCACCCTCTAAATTTTTCGATCATTTCGATTTTGGTGGATGAACTTCGATTCTATGTTTGCACAACATAGACTTGTCCTGTTATATATTTTTAAGTCACCAATAAATAGGATTGTCAAAACTCAAACTCAAGTCTGTAAGGTCGCATTGACTCTTATATCATGTCAATAATCCAATTGGACTAAAAGTTTAAGTTTATAGTTAAGGTACAAAAATACTTTTTATATAACATATAATGATAAAGTAGTTATAAGTGGTCCTCCAGCCTTATGTCGGCTAAGAATCTTATACGTCAATCTCTTCATGTGAAAAATGGGCGAGTCTTAAGAGCACTCTGACGCCTAAGTTAGTATGTTTATAGATAGAGCAAAAGTAGATAAAATGTGAGGGAGGGTTGTCAATGAGAGGGGTATTTATAGTGATGATCAGCCATGCGGGCAAGAAACGAGCCGTGATATTTATCGTGAGTCGGGCACCATCTTATTTGAACATCTCATAATATGGTAGAGATGTTACAGAGTTCCGTATATGCAATTAGTATCGAATATTGCAAGTACCTTGGTGTGTTCATATGAGATGGAAATTAGCGATTAACTTTTTAGATTTGGACTTGGATTTCCACTCACACCGACAATTCAACGTATGACAAAATCACCTATAACTTATATGAACAATTTTACTCCAATAATTAGAGGCGCTAAGTTAGTATCATTACATCATTATCGAACAAATAGATAATGTCCATTGGTCCACACTAATTAAGTTTAGAAGCCTTAAAAATTCCTATGTTTTGTTACCATAAGAAAGTATCAAGACAAGTCATATTTGGTCCATGATATAATTGGATGGATTATAAGTCGATAACAAAGTTAATTAAGTACTAGTTAATGAACTTTGAGTGCAACCCATTTGAAGGTGTTCGTGAACAAATCTTGCAACTCATTGTAGCTCCTAATTTTGGTAAATAATCAATTTTACTTTTCAATTTATTCGGAGAAATCGGTCATCTCAAAGCTAATTTTGAGTATTCACATTTGTAACGCACGTTAATATGGATGACGAATGAGCTAGGAATTATAGAATCAAACTTATTAAAGACTTAGAAATTTATATTTTTGTTTTATTTTATTTATTAACAAATTTAAGTCTCAAATGTTTTCACTGTAAAATTAATTTATATTACATATTTAAATAGGTAAATATTGAAGATCTCAATCCATATTACTTTATAATACCGTTATGGAGGATACTAATGGCCATTGTTGACATCAAAAGCCAACCCTCACTATTACTATTGAAGTATATTGATATAAAAAAATTCTTGAAATTCCCATTTAAAACTCTAGGGACAAGTTTTGTTTTTAAAAAAAAGATGACGTGCTTATACACATTAAATAATATCTAAAAAAAATTATGACAAAAATATCAAATTTTTGGATGTTAGACTGTAACCCGTAGATCAGGGGTGTGCTCCCATCCCCAAGACCACCACTATCAGAAATAATTTCCAGTGATGATTTCATCACTTGTGAAAATTACTCTTACAAAGAACGATTTCGGTTCTTCGGTTTGAAAAATTTACTTTAGTACAAGATGATTTTCAGCATTTTTAAAGTTGTAAAATAGAGTCGAAATATGATAAATTCAGTTGAAAATCTAAAAAAGATCGTCAAAAATCTACAACTTTCTTCTGAAATTTACAATTTTCATAAAAGAAAATTTGTATTTTTCTCTTTTCAACAAAATATATAAACTATAAAATAATTATTATGATTCTTTTATATATAATTAGATGTAAAAGCGCATTGATATTAACAAAACAACCAAGATAAGATAAGAGTAATTAAGTTTCAAAAGGACCAATAAAAAAACATTAACAAAAAAATTCGTTTGCAAATATCCGTGAGCAATGTACAATTAAAAATTTTCCATATATAAACTGATTCATCTATTGTTGGTTACAACAATTTTTTAAAGTTCTAAAAATAATTACACATATCAAAATTAATATTGACAAATTTTGACGATCAATGGATCTTTCATATTAAGTTTGGAGAATCTTTAATGTATTAAGCTAGTTATGTAAAAGCGGAACATATAAGAGTTTCAAACCACTATTTTTATTGCTTCTTAAACAATATTTTTTTAAAAAGAAGAACAATACATATAATAATCACATCTTAAATGTTTAATTTTTTAATATAATAACTGAATAACGAACTAACCGATATTGGTCACTGATATTTTCACTAGTTTCTGGGATTAATTACTACAATTTGGGATAAATTAACCTCTCAAGTTGTATTATCAATGTTCAATGTATATGTTTAAGAATTGGAATATTGATATGTTGCTTGGTTTATTGGGTTGTGTGTTAAATATATGTATTATTGTCATATGCTCCGCAAATGATAATAATAATTAATACTAATAATTTTATTTACTGGAACTATTAATACTGGTTATTAATTAAATAATAATCTAAAACAATATATTAAAATAAAAAAAATACACATGGGGATGGAAAAAATAATTATAGGTCCATGATGCATTGAATTGGCAACGAATAGATGAAGCATGTGGAGAGAAGAAGGGAACAAGTGGACACGTATGCATTCTCATGTTCACTAATTAATAGTATTATTTATTTTTCTTTAAGTTAGTTTAATTTGTTTAATTTCCTTTTATAATTAATTTTTGTCCTTTGATTCTCATGTTGTTTCTGGATTAATTAATGTGAGTGGTTTCTTGTTTTATTAAAAAATAAACTTAGTTTTTGGTTAGTGACAAGGGCTAGAAGGAAAAACCGAAATTACGAGCTACCATATTCACAATTTAAATAAAGAGTGTTAATCTCACATTTATCTCGAACAAGTTATATTAGAGATCTATAAAGATTCATTGCACTCATTATGATAATTCAATAAAAAATTTCTCACAAAATCTGTCATCCAACCTGTTATTTTATTACCCTCTTGATACATGTTTCAAAGACAAATCCTCTATTATCGATTCACTAAAATCTTGCATTCATAATAAGCAATAAAGTATTTATGAAAAGTTGAATATCACTTTTTATTATATAATTTTTCTTTTATAACATTGAAAATAAGAGTTTAATAATGTTAGTACGAGCCGTAAATACTCTAATCTAATGTGTTGGCTGTCCATTCTTTTACTAGGTTTTCATTAATACTAATTTCTATGATGTACTTTATAAATATCACTTTCTTATATTCACTAGTAGAGAAATGGGCTTTGGCTTCGGCTCATTGGCAACGGTTTTATAAGCTAAACCGTACCCAAAGAGTAATGGGTTCGGTTTACGTCAAGAACCGACCCCTATAGAGCAATTATTGGGTTCGGTTCATCCACATAACGACTCTAAATATCCCTCACGGTTAGTTACCGCTTCGGTTTGACCCTAAACCGTTGCCATGGCTCTATTTTTGGATTCGCTAATATTACAACCGAACCTAATAATTATCATTATTTTATTAATATTTAAACTAATAGAATCGGGGTAGAAATAAAACCGTGGTTGGAAAGGAATTAATTTGCGTGCGTTATAGAAGACCGACCTCTTTCCACCTCTCTTCTATATATCAGCAGAATAAAACTCTCTTGTTCCACCTCTTTTCTTCTCCTCTGCAAAATCATAGCCGAGATAGTTTGTTCAATTGATTAATCGTAGACGAGATAGTTTGTTCCACCTCTTTTCTTCTCCTCTCCTCCTCTTTTCTATATATCGGTTGAAGTTACACATTCAGTGACAGAAGGGTTTGTTCAGTTGATTAATTTCACTCTTCCAAGTAAGTAAGCTAATCAGCTCTTTTCTAGCGCTATTTACAGCTGGGTAGTTTGAGCTTTTGATGTTGATGTTTTTCGGTGTGTTATACTCAGTGGATAAACCAGTTCAATTTGGTCATTCACTATTCATACGTGATATGTGCTTTAATTTCCTTGTGTATTAATAATTGGGAATTGGGGAAATTGGTTCAATTTGGTATTTGTTTCCCAATTTCATTCAACTATATTCTAATTTCATGTTTCATTGATTCAGTAAATTCAATGTGTTTTTGTAAATGTGGGCTTCATACAAGTTTTTTTAATGAAAATAGAGAAACATACCGCTTCATTCTGAAATAATTAGTGTAAGAAAACGGGGTACACTCATCATATGATAATCCGGTCCATTTTACCAGGACATAGTAGAATTTCTCCAGAAACTTTTCTCCAGGAAATAATGGCTTTTTACAATTTGATAAGAGATTGATTGTGGTGAGAGTATATGCAGAATTGTTGGCATCTGTATTGTTTTGAAACTTTTAGAAACAGAAACTCCACTATGTTGCATGGACACCCATTTAGTAGCTTGAATATTCGTGTTAGTTTCGTTTTTGTTTGTTTTTGTAGTCTATTTTATGAGGCTTGTAATTTAGAGTACCATGTCTGGAAATCATTAGCTGAATTGCCTGCTTTAGAATTGTCAATGGCTTGGTTATTGGGAGAAAAAGAAACTGAAATGTTCTCTACTTTATATTATTAAAATTTATTTGTTATACTGAATTGGACATAGGAGATCAACATTAATTTGTCTTCTTTTGCCCTTTGTATTGAAATCTTTGGAAGTTACAAGTTTGAAGTTATTCCACCGTTGTGTCTTATCTAAAGTTTGTATGGGTCAGTATTAGAAATCTTAAGTTATGATATTGGTGCCCTTTTTGATCAATTGTCCTTCCTTAATCTTAAATTCAACAATCTGAAATAGAGGCTTTATGTTTTAGTGTAGAAAGATTCACATTTGGGTACAGAATATTCTTGAGTTCATTGAATTGAGTTTTTTTGCCACTTAAGCTGTCCCCAACCTCCCGATCTTTCATTTTATTGCTTTATTGCCCTTTCTATTGGATTTGGCTTGAAGGATTTAATTTTGATTACATGGTTGGTAGCTTATTCGTTTTGCTTGTTCTCTTCCTTTATTGGATAGTTGAAAATAATGAGCATGCAGTGTTGGATATACATTTTATGGTCTTAATACTTTCTTATTTATAGCATGCATATCCTCTTTCTTATTCTTACCATCAATTCAAACATAACAATGAAATTTGATAGATATCTTATCGTCAATTACTTAGAAGGAGTTTCTGATAGAAGAGCATATTGAAAAAAAAGCATATCTGCTTAATAGATGTGATCAAGCTTTCAAGCGTTATAAACGTAACTTGAAGAGAGATTTTATCGACAGTGTACCCCCTCCGGGTAAAAAAATGCCATATGAAAAAGGTCGCATCACCAAAGAAGAGTTTAATGAGTTTAAGAAGTGGGTCACTTCGGATGAATTCAAGGTATAAACTGCTACTGTTTGCTCTTCTTATAATTTTCCTTTGATATTAAAATACTACTAACAATTTTTTCCTATATATGTAGGCTAGAACTGAGAAAGCTAAGTATAGCAAGTCTTTTGATGAGTATCCTCATAACATGGGTCCTACCTCATATGCTCAGAATGATATTAAATGGGAGAAACTAGGGTATTATTCATCATCCTCTACGTGTACATCTGTGGGATCATGCACTACTATTGACAATTTGTCGAGGAGGACGCAACGTTGGATGCTTGGAAGATGCAAAAAGGATGAGAATGGGAATCTGATTGTGCCTAATGAGAAGACACAAAAAGCAGTGGAAAAAATTGTAAGTAACTTAAATTTTGCTTATAGATGGTTAATTATAAGTGAACATGTCTTTTACTCATTATGATATTTACTTGATTTGAAGGAACAATGACAGCAGAAGGTTAAAGATGGAGAATTTGTACCATACAGGACTGATGATGTCTTAAATCGAGCCCTTGATAGGAAAGAGCATGGTGGTCGTGTACTTGGATGTGACGGTCGTACCAAACGGAGAGATGTATTTGGACCTTGCCATCGGAGTAGTCTTTCTCAAGTAGAGAAAGATGCCGAGATGAAGAGATATGTGTCAAACTTTATTACAGAGAAGCTTGCTACTGAAGTTCCTATGCATGTTGCTTCTCATGTCGCAGTCATGCATGATAAAGTTCGGCAATATTATGAGGAAACTGGTGGCACAATACCAAGTCGCCTTGTGGAGATGTTTACAGGGGCCGCTAACAGCCCTGTTGTTGACAAGCCCCATCCTAAAAGTAGTTGTCAATCAGGCGGTGTTGATCCTTTTGTCGGTCTAGAGGTATTTATTTGATTCTTGTTTCAGTTTTTGAATGGTTAGATATAACTAATTTGCATCAAATGGGCAGGGTATAGTGTTGTTTGCATGATTGACTTGGATCAGTTTTTGAATTGTTAATGCTGTTAATTTTTTGAATTCATGACGGTGATGGACAATCTTTTAGTTGATGACATCTCGAGGGACCTAATATTTTTTCTTTTGACAGAAGGGACCTAGTTAACATAGGAATCAGTTAACATTGATCAATATATTTATTGTTGATTATGATGTTTTTCTTACTCAGCTCCCACTCGTTCCCACAATCAATATATGCTGTTTTTCTTCATTGATGAACTTGAATTATTTTGAGTGCTTCTTGGCTGAATAACCTCTGGGTGCTGATGCTAATTTGATTGTCAGATCACTCGGGTTTCTCTCAAACGAGCATTAGAACTATATGAATTGTCAATACACAAGTTTTAGCAATATTTGGCTTTGTTATTCCCTAGTGAAAACAGAGTATATGAATCAGACCTGGAAATTAGATTAGATATAGCTTAAAACAGGTTATATGAGTCAGACCTGGAAATTGTATTCATAGAATTTAATTTGCTGAAACAGGCTATGTGACTCAGCCTGAAAATTCTAATTATAGAGCTGCTGAAATCACGCTATAGTGCAAGTTATTTCTAGTTTGTTGTTTAATATTATTTGAGTTATGGATGTTTTTGGTTTGCAATTCACCTTGTGCTTAATAAATATAGGGAAAGTATCCATGTCAGTTAGCATTGATGGTTAATATGGAAAGGGTCATTGTCGCATACGGGATTGCTGACTTTAGCGCGTCTATCAATCACCACAAGCCTGTTTCTCCTGAAAATGTGGTCGTGAACATTGATGATTGTGAGAAAAATTATGCCCTTTTTTCTCTTCCAATATCAACTGGTTATATGGAAAATATTGGTGATGCAGTTGGCTCTTTCACACAATGGCCAAAACATTTGGTTGAACTTAAAAAAGACAAGAAAGACAAGGTAATTTTGTTTAATTTTTTGTGCAACATATAATTCTGTTTTGTAGTTAAGATGGATATAAATTGATTTTGGTTAGTTAATTAAAGTTTAACTTGGCTGTTTTGCCCAGGCAAGTAATTTAGAGGTGCAACCAGGTAAACGGAAACATCATGAAAGTGGTAATGCGACAAATGAGTCGGCTGTATCCGTTAAGAAACCATTTCAACCTGAGAAATCTGAACCCCCTATAAGTGACAAGTGTAAAAGAATGAAGTCTGTGTTGGTTGGGTATGATAATTTAGCAACAATTGAATTTCAAGCTGATATTGATGATTTTTGTCTCTCCAAGGATGCAAGCCTCATCGTGATCACTAAGGAAGATGTGGATGATATACTCTTAGGAAAGTGGCTTAGTGTTTCGGTGATAGAAGTGTTCATGATGTAATTATGTACTTAAAACTTGTTTTTGTTTCATATTGTGTGTTTTTCGACAACAATTAACTTTTCTATTATATAGGGCTTTGAAGAATCAGTACATACAAAACTTTGATGAGATTGGATTCATGCGTCCAGGTGTCATCTCAAGTCTCGATTGTCAACGTAATAAAGTTACGAGTACCGTCTACATGTCAAAGGTTATACAAGAATTCAAAACCAAACGTTTCATCTTCTGCCCATATTGGGAAGGGTAAGTGCATTTGTTTGTCAACTATTTAATTTAACAGTTGTAAAAGTATACGAGAAATTTAAATGTTTTGCAATTCAAATGTAGGCAACACTGGATACTTATAGTCATCAGTGTGGTGCATCGTCAGGTTTACACATTTGATCCTATGAGGTTGAAGTGCAATAATCGCATTTTAATTAAGCCACTTTTAGATAGGTAAAGTATACATTGATTAATGCTTTTTCCGTTTATTTAATGGATTTCAATACAATAATATATAATTTTTCTTTCAACTATGTAGGGCTTTTTTAACTTATGTACAATTGGAACCTAAACGGTTGTCCAAAAAAGGATTGACATGGCATTCTATACAGGTACCTTTCTTATTCTTAATGTTTGTTTAATCTACGATTAAAATTTTGTTTGTGGTATTCTTATTTGCATTGTGGAGATCTAGGTGCATAATTGAAATATGTATATATATATGTGTATGTGTCTGTAGTGTGATGTAATGCAGATTGGCTCAAGTTATAAATTATATAAGGGATGTCCGTTTTGCCGAATTTTCTGCAGAACTCATACTAATAATTTGTTAAAATTTGAAACACAGTGTGCTCAACAACTTGGATCGAGAGAATGCGGATATTTTGTAATGCGATACATGTTTGAAATAGTTTTGCATCACCGTGATAGTAAGAATTTAATACATGTAAGTGTTATATTTTAATATAACTCTATTTGCATATCCTTGTATATGACATTTTTTTGACTTATTTTATATTATTGCATTAATTTTATCTTTGTTTTTATTATTTTCAAGGATTTCACAAGAATCGAATCGTATACAGAAGCCGAGATTAGTGAGGTCTTGGATATATGGGCGAAATATTGTGTAAGCACTATCATGAGTAGTTAGATATTTTTTCTTATAATCTTGACATAGTAGTAGTTATAATCTTGACATAGTAGTAGTTATAACTTTTAGATGAATTTTATGCAGTTCGTTACCTTGCATTGGAGAAATTTGCTTCTTCTACTCCAACGAAAAATTAAATCTAAGACTTGAGGGAATATTTTACGGTTATTGTAATATAAAAATTATTTTACTTTTATATACTATTTATTTTTTGTGGTGTATCGAGAGAAAAATCAATTTATGTAATAATATTTAATATGATAAATTAATTCATGTAATAATTGTAATATATTTAATTTTTAAATAATAATAATGAAAAAATATAGCTACAAAAAAATGTATTAAAATTAAAAAAAAATTTAAAATAATATTAATGGGGTCGGTTATTATCAAAAATCCGACTCCACCAGAAATATTAAAATAAATACGAAATATAAAAAATAATATATCAATGGGTTCGGTTCATAACTTTAACCGAATCCATAGATTGGTTCGGTTTTTCTAAATGTCCGACTCCAATACTACAATTCGGTTCGGTTCTTTCTCAAACATCCGACCCCAAAGCTAGGTTTTTTCACTAATAATATACGTTGAAAATGCATCATTGGAATCGGTTAAAATAACAAACCGACGCGAATGGACCGACTTTTGGGGTCGGTTGAAAACCGACCCCAAGGCATTGGCTACCCTAGTATCGGGTTCGGTTCAAAACCGACCCCAAAAGCCAAATACAACCGACCCCGTAGCCCATTTTTCTACTAGTGATTATTTATATTCAATTAGTGTATTATACATAATTTAATTGGCAGTTTATATATTGTGGTCTATAACATGAGTTATGCATGATTTATTTAATTATAGATAGATTAAGCCGATCATTCTCTTGACTTTTAATCCATAACTTTTAGTGAAGCGACTAACACTATCAGACGCACTATTATCATGTCTGGATGACTAATTTGGAATATAACAACTGAAATCTCAACTCTCTTATGAGGTGTCTGACCATAATGTCCAACTTGTCCGGTCAGAGCAAAGGGAGGTCCCACAAGTTTGGTCAACTGTCAAACACGTTGTTTTATGTAAATAGCTTCGCTGCATTAAATATTGGGAAAGTTATAATCTCTTTCTTTCTCTTTATTTTTGTTTATTTTGTTATCTCTCCAAATTATACTAACTTAATTATCATAGTGTTATTAGGGCTCGACTCATTCACATGAAAAGTTTGGCATCTCTGGAACAGTACATTACATCTTAAGTGATAGCTATTTATATTCACTATATGATTATGGATTTATAGTAATAATTAATCAAAGACAATAATAATGAGGAAATGGATATTTCATATTCATCTTCAAATATTATGATTCTTTTCTATGACGATTTGGAAGTTTCATATGTTGACTTCTTAAACTATGAAAATCTAAACATATCATGCGAATCGTTTAAACATAAAACATTTTATTGTTATTAGATTTGAAAATAGTTATAATTTTGATTTATTAATAATTAGTCGCATATAAAACTTAGTCTGCACTTATATTATTATAAGAGTTTCACCGATGCGAGCACGGATTATACCAATTATACTGCGTGCTAAAAAGAAAAAAATAGTCACATATATACAATACGAGTGTTTCAAATTGGTGTAACATGTTGTTTATTACAACTTTAACTACTAATCAACAACAAAATTAATTTAGAGAGCACTACACTTAAGTACAACTTTTAGAAATATTTTTGTATATTATCGATTCCATGTTCTCAAGATGATTTAATTAATTAAATGCATCTCAATATGAGTCAAATGCTCGACAACATCAGCATAGTTAAATTATAATTTTCAAGATGGGACCAAAGTTTACGTTAATTGATTTGTCACCCAAAAAATATAAAATATACACGTATTTTTCTATTTTTTTAAGTGTGTCATAAAATTGTACCTTTTCTATAGCTATTATTTCCTTTACCTAGCTAGGTTGAATTCATTTGTCATAATTCGATTGTATTAGCTTACAGTTTTTTTTTTTCTATTTATATTTTTCAAATTTGTCATTTTGTAGACCAGTCAATTTTTTTCTCCAATCATTCAGTTCAATCATGGTAAAGAATATATATAGAAAATATATGATTTACAGATTCAAAATTAAAGTATGTACTTTGTTAAAAATAAAATACAAGGTAATTAACAACATTAAATATAATAGGGATACACACTATATTGTTATGAAGATTATAATAAAATTTGATGATGTTTAAACAAAGCGTGCGCTTTCAGATAGTTTAATATGGTGAAATTCGACACCTAGCATTTATAATCGTTTTATTTATGATAACTTTTGTTATATAGAATAATATCAATTTACTTGCTTTACTTCTTTTTTTAATGTTGTATTGTCAATTTAGCTGAAAACCTCTGACTTGCACCCTTATCAATACTCTCCTTTTAGTAGAAAAGTAATTTTAGCAACTAAGAAAAGTGAATGTGAACAATAAACTCTTCAAATGCAACCTTTATCCATCAATTTAATCATTCATTCCCATGAATACAAGGTCTCATCAAGACAAACATCACAACACAAATTGATTTGAATTGCCTTTTCCTTTTCTTAGTGACTTGGATTTGAATTCCTAAATAAGCAAAATATAGAGATAAGAAAAGAAAGCCTATAAAGAAAACAGAAAAATAGAAAGACAAATCTTAATATACATGAAGAAAGAAGACATGGATTAGAAAGTGACTTTAATTTGCCCATAAATGAAAAAGATAAATATATATTAAAAAATGTATAATTTTCTTTAAAAATACAATGTATACTTTATATATGCATATATAATAACCGTACATTTTTATATATTTCTTTTCAAACATACTTATATACTTCGTTAATGAATAAACTTTGTTCTTTTACTTAATTCTAAATTTCAGTAGAATTTAATTAATTCAGTAACATTCATTTCAATTTAGTTAATAAAATAATTTTATTAACATCCATTTACCTTCTTTAAAAGGAACATCTATTTAGTAGCTTTTTCTTATTATTGTTTATTATTGAATAATAGATATTACTTTCTTCATTAAAATTCAAAATTAGTTATTTATATGTGATTTGAAATGAGAATCAATAAATTCCTTCACATCTATTAGATTTTGTTTGACGACTATCAAATTGGCTTCTTAATATAATCCTAATATTTTGTATTTTATATGATAAATGCACTTTTAACACTTTATTGTTTCAAATTTACTTATAGTTATGGGATTGTTAGGTTTGATAATACAAATAATTATAATTAAAGCACAATCCTTATGAACAAAAAAGAATGTTTACATAGAATTTAAGACTTTAAAGAGAGAAACATTGAAAATAGATTGGTGAAGTCTACTATTTTTTATTTTGGTGAAAAACTCTAAAAATCCGAATAGATACACTTTTAATTAAAGCGAATCAACACTGATCCCTTCCTTAAATTCTCCATTATGTCTCGAATCCACATTTCTTATAAAGATTCGGTAAAAGTGAAGTAACTTTATAACTAAACTTATACTTATTGACACGTGATGACTAATAGTAACACTAAACAATAACGGTAAATTTTAGCTAAAAACAAGCATAAAATAAAATATTTATGCAATTTTTTACATTCAATTTGTCAAACGTGTATCATCTTTGAATCTACGTTTTTCTTCATATACCAAATTTCGAACTCTAGTTCCTTAATCAACTAAGACAAACTTAATTAGCATAGGTTGTTTTAGGACAAAATTTATTCTCAACCAAAATAATTAAACTAATAATTTCACTCTATAATCTTAACATTGTGAAGTACTTTGAAACAACTTATATTTGAGAACGTCAAGAATAAATTTTAGTAAAACAATAAGAAAACAAATTGTAGAAATTCATGGCAACCCATGATTAAACCCATTATTATACTAACACATCTCTTTTCACTTTCACTTGCACTTTCTTTCTCTCTCTAAATTTTTTCCTCTGAAACTGAACTTTATCTCTCTAGAAAGTATAAAAAGAATAAATAAAAATAACTAGAAAGAGAGAAGAAAAAACTTTTAATAATATTATTATTATTAACTACTAGGTGGCCTGTCTTGAAGGACTCTTTGAGATCTACTACTTCATTCATGTGCTATCTACTAGATAATAAAGATTGCATCAGAGAAGGACAAACCCACCAAAAATTTAGAGAAATTGAGGTAAAAATTCAATCTTTTTCAATTTTCAAACCCTAATTGACAAAACCCCCAATTTTTCTACTGTTTGTAGACTTTTTTTGGAGCTGTATAGTTATTTTGACCTTTGAATTCGTACCACTTTGTTCAGATCTGTGGGTTATGGTTTCTGATTCTGTTTACTTTTGTGGGTCATTTTCTGTAATTTGAAAGGTTCAATCTTTACCCTCTTTTCTTAAATTAGGTCTGCTGAAAAGGGTTTTTGGAGATGTTGATTGAGGGGTTTTGAATTTTGTTAAGATCTGATGGGGTTTTTGAGCTGGGGTTTTGCATTTTTTTACTGGGTTTTCTTTATTTTTCTGATTTGGATTCGGGTTCGGTGAGCTTAATAGGTTGATTGTGTTTTGAGTTAATGTTGAAGCAAGTTCTGTAAATGGATGATGAATCAGATTTTCTGTGCATCTATGTAATTAATCTTATGTCAACATTATGGTTGATTCTGTGTCACTTCTGTGTTCTATGTCCTTTCGCTTAATGCTTCAATCTGTGTTGAATACGTTCGAGTTGTTGACTCTTTCGAAACTCGATTGCATATTTCACTTCTCTTTGTTGTCGTAAGAGTACTGAAGGTTTGGATTCATGTCCTCCATTTAGGTCATTAGTTAGACACGGTAGAACGTTTTTATAGGAATAACCTTCCAATTGTTATACAAATAGTCTGGTCCTAAGTGTTGAGAATCTTTGTTGTACCAACCTCTACTTAGTAAACCTCCCAATTGTTATAGAAATAGTCCGGTCCCAAATGTGTAGAGGATTTACTGTATCTTGTTTTGTTCTGTTTATAATATTAGCTCTGGAATGATTTCGTTTTCTGAATCAGGAGCAGGTATCTGAGGAGACTGGAGTCAGGTAATTGTTTTAGACTGGTGCTCATGTTCAGGAGATGAGTAGGATATCTTGCACGTGCGCATTGCAGTCACTCTATGGTCGAGTTCAACTAAATCAAAATGCAAGGGTTCGATTGGTATCTGATGATCACAGCTAACCTGGAAATATGCTTCGTAGCAGTTTAATGTCTTTGGTTTTCAATATAGAGAGATTTGGTTGGTTCGATTCATCCCAGTGGATCGATTCTCGAGGCTGCAATTCGAGCAAAACATTCGCTATTGTGTGAAATAGTACTAGATGTTTAACTTAAAGAAAATGAATTGACTTTGTTGTAGTGTTTAATCAAATGATTTGAGGCTGCAGATTTAAGGGGCAAATTGTAATGTAAATTTATTTAACTTGAGATTATTCCGGGGTTGGTCTATTGTTAGGAAGTTGATTTATTTGAATATCATACTGCTCTGGCGCTGCCAGTTTGTTTATATTATCCATCTCGTCCATCTCAATAACATGGAAGCCGAGTTCTCGACTTCCAGCCATGCACCCGGTGTTATTCATCGATTACTTCCTGTTGTTGGACCCGGACTTCTGATTGCAATTGGATATGTTGACCCTGGAAAGTGGACAGCAACTGTCGAAGGAGGTGCTCGTTTCGGGTATGCTTTGGTACTGCCTATGCTCATTTTTAACATGGCTGCTATTTTATGCCAATATCTTTCTGCCCGGATTGCTGTGACTACTGGAAAAGATCTAGCTCAGGTATTTTTTTTGAAAATATTTTACCTCCTTTGCCCTTTCGTAATCGTTGTAGAAGCTCTTAAAATATCAGGTCATCTTCATCTTCAATATCATGAAATTTCGAATTTGCTAGTTCTTAAATGACTTCTTAGAATGTGTTAATTATTATTCTATATATCCGACTTCAGGGGTGATATTTCGGGTTATTGTGCTAAATCCATGTTATGTTATCTAAATCGTGTCAATCATTTCATACTAATTGAGTTATGTCGGCAAATCGTGTTATTGTGTCAGAAATTGCCACCCCAAATGCTTCTGCAAATATATAGGCATGGATGTTAACTAACATCCGAGGTACTACATTTCAATGAATATGATGAAAATCCGACACATTTAGATGATTAGTGGACTATGTTTTTCTTTCTCACTTGGACATGCTTTCGTTCAAATTTGATCAATCATTTGCCTTTTACCTCGGTGCAGATTTGTAGTGAGGAGTATGACAAATTTACATGCATGTTCCTTGGAGTTCAAGCAGCACTTTCGGTTATTGTATTGGACCTTACTTTGGTAATTAAATAAGTTCTCGTTCAACATATCTATCTGGACTCTTTTTTCTGTTGATGCCTTGCTTTTGGTTTCTAACGTCTGAATTCATTGATCTCGATAGATCCTAGGCATTTCACACGGTCTTAATCTTCTCTTCGGGGTGGACTTGTCGACCGGTGTTTTTTTAACAACTGCTGATGCTGTTATATTTCCATTTTTTGCTGCATTCCTTGTAAGTCCCCTTATTCGGTTCTTTCTGCAATCAAACCTTTGATATATCACCGGAAATGTAATTACCGTTTGTATCCAGGACAAATACAATCCACTTTTCAAATGCACATGCACGGCAGGCTTTTTATTGCTTCTCTACTTTCTCGGAGTGCTCACAAGTCAAACAGAAATTCAATTTAGTATGACTGTGATGCTGACAAAGTTGAGCGAAGAAAGTGCATTTGCCTTGATGAGCCTTCTTGGAGCGAGTATTATGCCACATAATTTTTACCTCCATTCTTCTTTTGTGCTGGTATATCTCTTGGACTTTAACGGTTCACTCGTGTCTTTGCTTTTTCTTTGGTAATATATTATTTTTCGGTGATATTTTTTCCTAAAATTCCACTTCTATTAAAGACTTTAATTTTTCGCTAGATTTATGTTCTCTAGGTGTGCCAATCTAAATGGAAGTCTATGCAAGTTCGATTTTAGTCAAGAATCATCATATGCACGAATGCATTACACTTCCAAATCTCAAGCATTTTTCTTAGTTTCTAATAGTTTATGCCGCCGATGCGACTTCAGCTTTATGGTTCTTTGTGATGGTTCATGTTAGCGGACCCCGAATTATTTTGGGACTAAGGCTTTGTTGTTGTTGTCTAGTAGTTTATACAATTTGTTAGACATATATCTGTACGACCCCATGCCATTTTCTATGACTCCTACTCATTGTCACTCTGAACTTATGGTCTTTTACGCGCATGCAGCTGCAACAGCAACATCAGGGTCAGGGTCCGCAAAATATTTCCAAGGATGCCTTGTATCAGAACCATTTTTTTGCCATTGTATGCATCTTCAGCGGCATTTATTTGGTCAACTATGTGCTTATGAGCTCAGCTGCAAATGTGTTCAATAGTACTGGCCTCGATTTGCTTACTTTTCCCGATGCCATGTCACTAATGGAACAGGTAGAGTCGTCATTACAATTCATTTTCATTACCTTCTTTATTTGAATGAAACTAAAAGCTTATCAAACCTGGTGCTCTCCAAAATGATTAATTCAGGTTTTCAGAAGCCCGGTGGCACCCATTGCCTTCTTAGCAGTATTGTATCTTACCAATCAAATTACGGCTTTAACCTGGAATCATGGTGGGCAAGTAGTTGTACATGATTTTCTCAAACTAGATTTACCTACTTGGCTTCAGCATGCTACAATCAGAGTTATTGCAATTGTTCCGGCTCTCTGTTGTATATGGACTTCGGGTGTTGAAGGGTTGTATCAGTTACTAATTTGCACTCAGGTTATGATAGCTCTATTGCTTCCGGCCTCCGTGATCCCTCTTTTCCGGGTTGCATCCTCTAGGCCGATAATGGGAAACCACAAAATTTCTCAGGCTTTGGAGTTCGTAGCACTAATTACCTTCATGGGGTTCTTAGGCTTAAAGATCATATTTGTTGTAGAGATGATTTTCGGGGATAGTGATTGGGTAGCTAATTTGAGGTTGAACATGGGTTCGAGTGCATCAGTTCCATACGTTGCACTTCTTGTCACTGCATGTTCATCATTTTGTTTGATGCTGTGGTTAGCAGCAACACCATTGAAATCTAGCACCGACATAGATTCTCAAATTCTGAATTGGGATGCATCTGATATGCCTCAATTGCCCGCGCATAGAGAGGAACGTTTTTTCAGTGAAACTATCCATGATCCAATAATGGAACCGATTCAGAAGCAGGAGCATGTATCTGCAGCGGAGAATTCCATTGAGAGTGACTCAGATAGAGCTGCTCCAAATGTAGAAGCTATTCTGCCTGAGACAATTTTGGAATCTGATCGGGAGCTTCACTTGATTGAGGAAAATCGCTCCGATGCTAAGTTTCGCAGCCCTGTTCCCGTAATATCCTATCAAGAAGAACCCCTTCCCATATCAGATGCAGTATCGGTTTCGGCGGGTTCTAATAAAGTTGATGCTGATTTGGCAGAAGCTGCAACCGTAAAGATGGTACCGGTTGAGAAGATGGTGGAGATGGAGGGAGATCCACTTGCTGAGAAGGACGATGACGAAGGAGATACCTGGGAGCCCGAAGAATCATCCAAAGCGGTGCCCGGAAGCATTTCGTCTCTGGCATCTGATGGTCCTCCATCATTTAGGAGTCTCAGCGGCAAAAGCGATGATGGTGGGAATGGTGCAGGAAGTCTTTCAAGATTAGCAGGACTTGGCCGTGCTGCAAGGCGTCAATTGGCTGCTGTCCTCGATGAATTTTGGGGACAGTTGTATGATTTTCACGGACAAATTACTCAAGAAGCAAGGAACAAGAAACTGGATGTCTTGCTGGCACCTGATTCTAAGCCTCCATCTTCTTCCTCATTGAAAGTTGAGACTACCGGGAATGAATTTAGCGGATATTACCCATCTATTGGTGGTAGAGGATCCGATTCTTTGATGAGTACAAGTTCATCTGATTCACCCAGGCAGATGAGGATGCAAAGTATGGACTCATCATACGGGATTCAGAGGGGATCGTCTTCATTGTGGTCTAGCCACATGCAATTGTTGGATGCATATGTTCAAAGTTCCAGCCAGAACACCGTTGATTCTTCCGAGAGACGGTATTCTAGTGTGCGGAGTCTACCGACTTCCGAAGGCTGGGATAATCAACCAGCAACGGTACATGGTTATCAGATTGCGTCGATTGTCAACCGAATTGCGAAGGAGAGAAGTGCAAGTGCTGCCTTGAATGGTCAGTTGGAATCACCCTTGCCGCTATCCCCGTCGTTGGGCCCTAGAAACTATAGGGACCCGGTTTCTATCGCCATGGGTCAAAAACTGCAGAATGGATTAGGATCTCCTCAGGCCTCGAGGTATCCGACGTATGGAATGTCTGGAATTAGTCCGTTACAATCTGAGAGATCACCTTATGATGTGCGACCTTCTGGAACTCCTGATAACTCGGGGATGTCTACTAATTCGAAGAAATACCATAGTTTGCCCGACATTTCGGGACTTTCTGCTCCGTACAGGAATCTTTACATGTCTGAGAAGAAAAACACTCAATGGGACAATACTATTGGATACGGTGCATCAGTTGGTAACTCGGTTGGTTCTGTTGGTAGATCGAGTTATGACCCTTCTGTTGGTAGATCGAGTTATGACCCTTCTGTTGGTAGATCGAGTTACGACCCTTCGTTTTATTCGAGTACCATATCAGGAGCGAGAAGTCCGTTATCTTACGATAACCTATCTAAAGGTTATACAGATACTTACCCCTATTCTATGAGTTCAGATCACAGCTCTATTTGGTCAAAACAACCCTACGAGCAGTTTGGGATTGGGGAGAAAAGTCGTGCGGTTGGGAGTGGATTAGGGAACCGGTCAAATTCAATTTCCCGGGAAACCCTGTCCATTGCAGATGCCGAGGCTCAGCTTCTTCAGTCATTTAGATGTTGCATTGTTAAACTTTTGAAACTTGAGGGGTCTGATTGGCTGTTTAGGCAAAACGATGGAGTAGACGAAGATCTAATTGATCGTGTGGCTGCAAGAGAACAGTGCTTATACGAAATGGAAACAAGAGAGAACAACCGCATGGTTCACATGAGCGAGCCGCAATACTCATATGCAGATAGAAAGCCTGGTTCAGGGATGAAGAACGATGACTCGGGCACAGCAAACATTTTGGTCTTATCAGTTCCTAATTGCGGTGAGGGCTGTGTTTGGAAAGCAGACTTGGTTGTAAGCTTTGGGGTATGGTGCATTCACCGGATTCTCGACTTGTCACTCATGGAAAGCCGGCCAGAGTTGTGGGGAAAATATACTTATGTGCTAAATCGTCTTCAGGTAAATTCCCCGGACTTTTCATTTCCTATGGTAATTAGATTCTATTACATTAACTGATGCTTCCTACATTTGATATCTCGAGTCATATATGATGGGTAGAACACATTCATGGCCTGTGATTTATAACATTACTGATAATATGTCTTAACTCCATTTCGTGATATAGAACTCCTTAAATCTGAATATACTACCATGACAAAAATCTGTTTAAAAAATTGAAGTTTGATGACACGGACAAGTTTAACTATGATCTTTTATCCATGTCACTCAAAATTATGGTTAGATACCTATGTTTTTTTCACGGATTTTTTTTTTTGACTTTAGTGTTACAATAATGTGAAGTTTTTGGATTTTAGTGTTACAAAATGAAGTTTAGGGACGATAATGTTAGTAGCGCTATAATTCGGGAGCCATAGATGTAATTTACCCCTCATTTTAGTCGGAAAAAAAAGGTCAATCATGTTTTAGCGTGCCACTTTCTGAAAAAAAATTTCTCTATCCCGGCTTAAATCATTAAACTACTAACATCAGCATCTTTCTAACTAGCAGGGGATTGTAGATCCGGCGTTTTCAAAGCCCCGTAGTCCAATGTCTCCGTGCTTCTGCCTCCAACTTTCTGCAGCGTACCAACGGAAGTCTAGCCCGCCTGCTGCAAACGGAATGTTACCCCCAGCTGCAAAGTCCGGAAGGGGGAAATGCACAAATGCAGCAACGGTTCTTGAAATAATCAAGGATGTAGAGATCGCCATATCTTGTCGAAAGGGCCGATCTGGCACTGCTGCTGGAGATGTGGCTTTCCCGAAGGGAAAGGAAAATCTGGCTTCTGTGCTTAAACGGTACAAGCGCAGGTTATCGAACAAGCCAATGCCAATCGGGAGCAAATAGATAGCCCCCTTATCAAGCAAGCACGTCTCTGGCATTGGCTCCCCAGCTCAAAGGAAATGTCTCATCGGTCTTTGCCTCAACTGGGTAAATATTTTGGCTGTTTGATTTTGAAAAGCAACATATATACACTATATAGATCAGGAGCCGTCGATTATGTTGCTTTCTCTCTTTCTTGCGCTCTCGCTCTTCATCTCATTCGCTCACTTGTGTATTAAAAAGTTAATTTGCTGCAAATTTTACTTGGTCGTATGTTATATATACGTAGGTGGATAACAAAATTTACGGATAATTGCAGCATAATCACAGAAAATGAGTAGAAATCTTGGGAAATGTTGATAAAAATATGCATATTTTTGCCCCTTGATTTTAAATTAATGCACATATTTTATTGGATGGGGGATGAATATAGCAAATGTTATAATATCATGTGAAGTTGAGGGTGAGATGCGATTTGTTTATAGAATCACGTGTAAATGTATGGAGAAAATGCATTACACGGGCAATGTAATTTGGTTTGGTGTATTTAGCACAATATAGTCAAGTTTGTATATAACACCGATATCATTCGATGAACAATGATATCAGTTGATGAAACTGTTATCGCAACTTTCCTAGTGGAACTACGCTACATTAAATTTATGACTTGATTGCTGAATTTTTTGATCACAGGTTTTGTATGCAGTCTAACCATCCAAATATATGCATTAAAAAAGGGAAGTTTTGTAACCATGGGTTCCCAACAAATATCTCAAACATAAAAGGTTATTGAGATTAAAAAATCCAATTTTACGAAAAAATAAATAATTCAAGACATGTTATGTGTGAGTCAATGTATCACTACATGTGTGGAACATGCCAAGTCTAATAGCAAGTTTAATGGTGAAAATATTTCATTCGGTAAACTTTATCAAATTTCTTTTCTTTGAAAATATATAATGTTCTCAAAATTCAAAAGTAGTTTTTTTTATTAATAAAAAAAGTAAAAAGTAATTAAAGTTGTTAATATAGAATATTTTTTAATAACCACAACCTCACTTAGACTTAAAATATTGAAATTTATTATTTCTCATCTCTCTCTTATGTTCTTAATTTTAAGAATATAGCTTTGAAAGAACATCAAAATTTTAACTATTGGAGAGCTTTTGTTATTTTCAAATAGTAAAAGAACAACAAAATTTTTGTTATTGGAAATGCTCTAAGGATGTCAAGTTTAAATGTCAAAGTATTGTTGCCTAAGGGTATATAGTTTAAATGTTAAAAGTTTCATTGCCAAGTCTAAATGTGTCTAGTTTAAATGTCAAAAGTATCATTCCAACAACGAGTTAAGGTAGTTCACAAACTGTTTTAGTTCAATTTGATTGAAGTCGGTCAAAGCTCAACTTGATGGGGCTTGATTTGAGTTCGAAATCAGTTTGAGCATTAGTGAATCTCACACCAAAAGTTTCCTTAGAAGCTTGTGAACATGTTCAACTAATGATTTGCATGTAAGATGAATTTTATTAAAATCCATAAAAATTCAAAAAAACTTGATTCTTTCAAAGCCTAGTCAAGTATGGTTTAGTTAAGATTCGTTTCAAGTTCGACCTAATGGGGCTTCGCTCGAAATTCTAATGAACCAATATTTATCTCGATTTGGTTTGTTACCAAGTCCACATTTAAATCTAGTGAACTTTTAACCGCAGAATAAACTAAGATTAGGATGTTATTAAAATTATTTTTTATCTTTTTTGAGTTGATAACAATTTGATTTCTTGGTTCAAATGCACTTTTTAGTGGGTTCCCTTCTAATTTAGTTTTATTTTTGTACATTTTAGTACTTTAATCTAAAATAATAAATAAATAGAAACATTAAAGTGATTGACAAAATGACACGTAAGAGTTAATTTTGTTGAGGTGACCTCAACCATAGCTTCTCCATTTTTCTCTTTCTTCCAACTCTCTCTGTTTCTCTCCATCAAAATTTCCCCAGTTTTCCATTAAAGAGGTTAGTAATAATCTTTTTTTCCTTTTTCCATTATGATTATTATTTTATTTTTTATTTTATTACTGCAATTAAAGTATTTTTTGTCACCATAATCACCCAAGTAAGCAAATACAAGAATTGAATTAGAATTTTCTTACTTGTATACTTTTGTGGTTTCTGCTTCTTGGTACTTGAACAAATTAAGTTACTAGAGCAATAAAAAAGACCCTTTTTTTTATAAAGTTTTCGCATAAAAGTATAATAAAGAAAGTATTATATGAAAAATATTCCAAAAGGAAAGAGGAAAATGAAAAGTTGTCCTAGTTAGATTGAGCTTTAAAAGGAACTTAGATTTTGAAGTTGAAAAACTTTATGAGATTTGGGTAGATGTAGATCCCAAACAATTTATAAATATGCTATGCATACATTTATTAGAGGAAAGTAACATTTCTCTACCTTATTATTAAACCAAACTTCACCTTGTTATATGATTATAGAATCATCATACGATAATTTGATGTTCAAAAGATCCTTAACTTCATATCAAAATAAATACTCTTTTCTTATTTCTATTTTATTGGCTTAAGTAATTCCGCTATAATCTTTATGATCGAAAATTGAACTGAAATGATAGATAATGAATAAAATTACTGATAAGCTATAAAGAACAAAGTCTCACGCTTTAGCACAAAAGCTTATACTAAAACGTTAGGACCCAAAATAGTGTTTTATATGATTTCTTAAATCCTTTATAAAATACATTGTGATCTTAAAATATATAAAATACAAGTGAATTCTATTAAGTTTTTCAATTATATTATCCTATGGTAGAATGGAAGTTGGACATTTTAGGATCAGAAGGAAGTGAAGTTAGTTAGGTGTCAACACAGTTATTACATAGGTTATGCGATATATACACTTTTGTAAAAGAAGAGTGTTTAGATCATGCTTAAACACTCAAAAACCAAAT
The DNA here is from genome assembly GCA_028411795.1 of Euphorbia peplus. Taxonomy (NCBI): domain Eukaryota; kingdom Viridiplantae; phylum Streptophyta; class Magnoliopsida; order Malpighiales; family Euphorbiaceae; genus Euphorbia; species Euphorbia peplus. The sequence goes on from CP110841.1 coordinate 35,780,754, forward strand.
ATATGATCTTGATTGATTGATTGTTTAGGTTTGTATAGGCATTCAAAATCTCTAGTTCTCCAACTAATCCCCTTTTTAGTCTTTAAAGATCATCGATCAGTGGATTAACGTCAAACATCTTTTACTATCATACATATAAACGGGTCGTGCTAAAGTCATACCCATTTGAAATCCTGGTAATTTGTGATAAATGACCTAAATAACCCTATAATTGTTTGAATGAATGCAGAAGTGAAATAAAGAAAGAATGGGAGTTGTAATAGTGGTATCATTTCCATTAATACTAATAATAGCAATACTAGCTCTAGCATGTTACCTTATCGGTAGGAATTGGGGCAGAAGAGAAGCATCTAGAATGTCCCCTCAACAATATGGCATCCCTTGTCCACCTCCTCAACCACAGGACAAACAACCTCAAGTCTAGTTTTGTTTTTTCTTTTCATTTTTAATTTTGTATGTACATAAATATAGAAACATCTAATTTTATAGTATTTCATGAAATTGTTACTCCAATTGTTTATTGTTGATGTTATAAGTTGTTTTGGAAGGTTTGTGATTGTAAATTGAGTATCTTTCTGAAATAATTGTAAGTAGAGGGATGCCGATAAGTACGAATTCTGCTGATAGCAACAAATACGGGTTTCACATATATTGACTCTATCTGATTCTTATAAGGCTACTCGAACTCTAAATGAAAGGATATGTTGCGAGAATATGATTTGAACAAATTATCTATGACGGTTAATGGAACTATTTGAACTCTATATGAAAGAATATGAGGCAGAAAATAGAACTAGGCAAATTGTCTGTGGTAGGTATGAGTAGGGTACATGTATGCATATAGTTTTGTAGAGTATTTATTTACTACACCCGTTCTGTTATCAATCGTTGGTTGGCACAGTGGTAGAATGAGATTGCGCTTGGTAGGAAGGTCTGTGGATCGATCCTCCACAATAACGATTGGAAGAGATTTAAATACTATAATCTTTGGATCTGCTTCAAATTCAGATTAGTCAACCCAATGTGGTTCGAAAACCGGACGAAAAACCAAAAAAAATCTCATAAAAACATATTGGTTAGAGCATTTGAATACACCATCGAAAATATGAAATCAGCTAGAATAATTAACCTCGTTATTACCAAAAAAATTCATTAGCACTTTGATAAAATGATATATATTTTAAAATATTACTCACTCCTATAAACAAAATCATTATCGTGGCGTGAGAGAATTAATTAGAAAGGGCAAACGTAAAACGTGGGCTTGGGCTGAGATTATGAAAGACAGCTCATTGAGTTGTTGGAAATTAATTACTTCTTGAGAAGGAATTAAAATCAAATTTAAAAGGAATAATTTATTTTTAGTATAAACTTAATGTATACTTCGTTTTATTTTCATGGCTTCAAATAAAGGCTGCGTGGCCTTAATCTTACCATTTGATTATATTTATTGCTTCTAGTTTTGGGTTTCTTTTATATATTTTTAACTTCTACACTATTCATAAATATAGAATTAGTTTTCTAAAATTTAGAATTTGATGAATTAATATTGTACCATATAAATGAAAATGTACCAACAAGTACAACTATAACTGCCCCTCTCAATATGTAGTTGAAGCAGCTAGGCATATGCCTTTCATGTTTAATCATTTTTATGACATAAATTGAAATTGAATATTTGTAGTTGTATTATACCCGTTTAATCCTTGCTTTGATATATTGCACAATTAATTATAACTATATACATACTTAGCTTTTGATGTAATAATAATTTTTTTAAATTGGAACTAACTCATCCCGAAAATCTTAAAGGAAGATGATTGTCACTCATTTGTAAATGTTTCATTATCTATATGCTAGTCAATGTGGGATACTTAAAACACTTCTTTCACAATGTGGAATATATATTTGATGCGTGCAGTTTGCATGACAAAAAAATATGTGAGTGGCGTTAATAATGAGCTTCTTAACATTTTTTACTTTTTTTTTTTATTTTCCATCCAGTTTCCGAACCACATTGGGCCGACTAATCCGAATTTGGGGCGGGTCCAAGGATTATGGTATTTAAACCCCTCACAGTTGTGGTTGTGGGGGATCGATCCGCCGACCTCCCTACCAAGCGCAGCCCCATGCTACCACTGCGCCAACCATCAATTGGTTCTCAACATTTTTTACTAGTAGGTCTTAATACTATTTTAAATTTGGTTCAACTCATCCAAAATGCACTTTAAAAGGATGATCACCACATTGACTAGTTATATAAATAATCACATATTTATTAGTATATGACAATCCTTCCCATTTAAAATGAATTTTATGAGATAATTTAAACCAATCTAAAAGCACGTCCATATCAAGAAATGTTTTATAAGAAAAATAATTAATTATTGATAGCATGTATTTCTGTGGAATTCTCTTCATATATTATAAATTATAATAATTGATTAATTATAAGTGAAGTAAAAATATGACTATGGCTATGGTGTGGTAGGTGTATTTATATCATACAGCCATAACATATTGATGTATGGATTTGAAACAATTCTGTATTTTGGCCCCCAATACGCCCTGCTGTTTTGTTGCAATCTTCACATTCATTGTTTAATAAATGTAAATATTGTCAAATTAATATAAAAAATATCGTTGGTGTTTAATTATCAATTTGAGTTTTAGTTCAATCGTGTAATTAATATGGTATCATAGCTTATGCAGTGAGAAAGCATTGAGTTCGAACCCTAACAACTCTATTTATCGATGAATAAAAAACACATGATAAGATGACCTATATTGTGCATGTTTCAAGCTCAAATAAACTACACATTAGAAAGTATATGAGATATTAAATATAAAAGATGTTGATCCTTTACATGTAATATTATCGAGAATGATTAGAAATTCTAAGCCATGTAAGATCAAAAACCAATGTCAAAATGTTGGTAGGTATAAAACAAAATTTATATTTTTGAACCCTATAGTATAATCTATATAGTTTTGTATTAAATTAAATGTAAATTTTATATTGGATTTTCATTAATGTGTGTAATTTGCTTTGGCTTTAGAAATGGATAAAATTACCTTTTACTTATAACTTGTTTCATCAGAAAAAACAATTTAATATTAAAAAAATTGTTTATAAGGGGTAAAGAATTTCAACTCATAAACAATAACTAAGTGATTGTTGCACTCCAAAATGAAAGACATATTTTAGAACCCCTAAATTATATGATATTTATATTAGAAAAAACTAATGATTATTTTTATTCATAAAACCTTATTTCTTAGACTACTAACTATTTTTAAACTTATAAACTTTAATAAATTCTCACAAATTTAATTTGGCTCTAAAAATTCGGACATGATCAGTACTCAGCTTCTTCCTCTCTTTACCTAACCTTGAACAGATCCATAAGTTGCCAGAGAAGAATAAATAAACAAACATTTTAATTATATATTATATTCTCCAATCTTCACCAATCATTAGATTGAAATCATAAACATTTAATTGTTGACATTTTCTTTGGGCTTATTTAATGAATTTTGACACGATAAAATTTGAAATTCAAACTTTTCAAACAGAAAGTGTTTTACCATTTGGATTTATTTGTGACTACACCCTATAGCTATGTAGGAAAAGATTATTTTTGTTTCTCGATGCACATGTTTGTTCAATGGGCATGTGTGATGTTCGATGATTAATGTTTACGAATTTTCAGCTTTATTGACGAGGACAATTGTATGCCGCATCCAAGAAAAGAGATGTCAATTGGGATCTCGTTAAGTAGGGTTGTGATCCATATATATGTCATTTCGGGTAATGGGCGAAGATCCATGTTTTTCATCACATGGTATAAATACCCCTTACAGAATTTCCAAGCAAACTTCAATTTAGTTTACAGAAGAAAATAAATTAAAATCGAGTTATATGTGAAAATATTCTGGGAATAATTCATTATATTGTTGAGAATATTATTTCTATTTTGTGTTTCTTTTGTTATAGAATCTTTCAAGCTGTTCTACATATATATAGAAAAGAATCTTTTGAGGTTCATGCATTTTCTATAGTGTTTAAATTAACTACTCCAACTATATGTAAGATAATTACAGTGCAAATTTACCTGTAACATTTTCAAAAATCTACAATTTTATTTTTGTTTTCAAAAATATACACAAACCTCAAGCTCAGAATCATGTATTTATGTGATTTCGATTTCGAACATATAAAGAATCCTATAATATTTTTATCAAAACATTTATAAAAAGTCTAACAAATATTATCCCTTGTGTTGTCGGAGTTTGCAAAATTAGATATCGTGACCAAACATCAAACAAATTTCGAGTCCGAAACAATTTGATCAGATTATTTTGTTACTAATTAATTAGTAGTAACAATAATAATAATAATAATAATAATACCTCTAAAATAAATAATAGTAATAATAATAATGAGAAAAGGAATAAAATTGGAAATCTAATAATGGGTGTGCTACACCCACCAATGCTTGTTGGTAGGTTTTCTAGGAATATTTTCTTTAATTTATATGGAGGACCAAAATATTATAAACAAATAAACTCATTAATAAATAGAGATTAGATCTTAATTTTGTATTATTATTAATTATGATCATATACATGGTCCTCTTACTTTGTTATATTGTTAGTATTTTCTAGGAGTACTGTTTTTTTAAAAGGAAGGAGTACTATTTTTAAATTTATATAATTGTCAACTGAATTAGGTTGCACTAATGACTAATTAGTAAACATTAATTTGGATGCATTCATACTTTAATTATTGTATGACCTAATTAAGGTTCAACATAAAGCAGAACAAATTGAATAACATGAAACATAAACTCATATGATTAATTAGATTTTCGTGTACATCTGAATATTATTTAGGAGTATCAACCTAGTTTAAATGTTTGTTCACATATCTCTAATATTTACTAAAATAATAGTTAACTTCAATTATTTATAGTTTGTATATTTTTATTAAAAAAATAGTTTTGAACATATTTGATTAAAAGTGTATGCATTTATATATATAAAAGGTTGATTGGGGTAGGTTATTGGGAGGTGCCAACTAGTTGGAATTCTTGGTTTTCCTCTCCCGTAATCGTTACCTCGCATTTCATTGAAAAAACATATTAACTTCAGTTATAGCCCTTCAAGTTTAATTAAAGATTATTATAATATAAGTTAACATGTTCGAAGTGATCGTGAAAATCTCATCTTCTGGTACATATTTCAAATATCAATAAAATGATGAATCATTTTTAAACATAGCTAAGCTTCATATTCACGCAATCACGCTTAATATTTAAACCCTAAATTAACTAAATACATGTAACTATACTAATTAAGTGGAACAAAATCATAATAGAATTTCTTGGGTTTTTATATATTGTTGTTGATTGAAAGCATAAATTGAGAAAAAAAAAAAAGAACAAAAACTACAAAAGAATAATAAACATAATCATGAATAAATTATGACCACAAAGAATGAACATGTGCATTACACATGAAACTGACATAAATTAGTTCTATATCAATTACCGAAGAAAAAGGTGAATTGTAATCCCACACTACACTTCTACACATCTACTGAATTGCTTATTTGATTGGATGGGATCTCTAATACTCCACCCGTCCCAAATTGATAGACAATTTTTCATTAATAATTAAAAAATTTAGTTGAAACCATACATGTTTATTAATATACTCTTAATAAATTAATGAATTAAATTTAATGTAATTAATGATAATAGTCTTGATTCAAGTGTCTTGTTATTCTATTGGTCTAATAAAATTAATCAACATTAGGATCAGTAAAAGTTACCTCGTAAATATGAAAAAGAAATTAATTAAAGTGACAAAATAAGGGTATTTTAGACTATTTAACTCTTAACTATCACTTAAAAGTAGAAAAATGCATATATTATGGGACAACCAAAATTGAAATATTGCCTATCAATTTGGGACGGAGAGAGTATATAGTTAATCAAAGATTGTTTGTAAATGATCTGTCGCAACGACCTCACACACTATTTTTTTTTCGCAAATAGTTATATGGTGCTTTTGCAATTAGAGCGAAAGGTCCTTATATACCAACTGTGTTGTGCAATACCATAGATTTCATACCAAATCGCCAATCATATATTTCACACAAATTAGACAAAGTTATGTACTAATGCAAGAGACTGACGTCGTCACAATGACTCCGACCTTAAAAATATAAACACTCCCACGTTAAAGGTATGTCAAAATTTTATACTAGATTTTGTTGGTTATTCACTTTTCTCACAATCCCCGAACTAGTTTAAGCATTAGAGTGCAAATTCGGCAGCGAAAACTCATTTAAAGTACTACATTATTCTTTATTTTGCAGGACCATCTATACACTACACTCAAGAGGCAAATAAGTCCACAATTGATATTTCTCATATCATCATGATTAGTTTTGTAACTTTAGAAAAATTAAAATAAAAAATACTTGTTTTGATAACAACTCAATCTTCTAATTAAAAATCAATTAAAACAACTAAGTGTTTGGTTTGATTTTTTTTTCTTTTAGTTTGTTTTTGCTAGTTTAGATTTATTTTTAATGAGAAATATGGTATGATCTCCATTTTTATAACTATTTGACTATTTAATATATACATATAATTATTTCTTAGATATTACTAATTCAATGAAGAGTTTGGTAGTTTGAGTATTAAAAAATCGGATAAAACATCAAATTGGTCCATAAAGTAAGAGATTTGGTAAGGTACAATCAAATGTATTCAAATTTAATTTTGCCTATTGAAATAGTTATTCAAATTAATAGTATGATTGCATAGGCTGAGAATAGTTTCGTTTCGCGTTAAAGTTTTTTGTTTTCATTTTCTCTTTTTTTAATAAAATATTATCTTTATTGGTTTATTTTGAGTTTTTTTTTTCCAAAGTATTAATTTATTTAAATGTTGAATAGTGTGTTTAAACTACCTACTTCATCAAAGGTGAAGCCTACGATTATTTTGTTTTTTTATTACTTTAACTCATCCATTATTGAATTAACTTTTATTCCACTTATCCAATAATAATATGAATAAAATTATTGGGTTATTTGTTACCGTAAAAATTTCTTTATCAAAAGAATATTTACAAAAACTTACCCATTAATCTTGCCTAAGAAGTTAAATAATGCAAAAGTTTATCCATTCATGATGAGGTAAGAACTAAGAAAACAGTACCTACTTTCTTATAAAGTGTTATTAAGATTCAATAACTTGCTACTTATTGTCAAATAAAATCTTCAATTAATTAATAAAAAAATACTTGAATTTATATTTTAATTATTTATTTTCATTTTTTAAAATTATGTCGGTCTATTTGTAGGTAACTTATGAACCATTGAAGTTAAAGAATTTTCTTTTACTCTTTACTTTAAAAAGATAAAATTGATTTTGTTGTAAAGGAAAGTCGTCATTTGATTGCGTATGTTTCGTCCCAATGCTTAAATATTTGATTTGGATCAATTATTCTACTTAAATCTGTTTAGCTGCTTAAAATTCAATTTATTTCCAATCAATTTTTCAATTAGTTTTCGAATTCGACTATCTAAATAGTGCTTAACGAATTTTACTATGCTAAAAAAAACTACAATTAAGAAAATAAATCAATTCATTATCTCATAAGTTAGGTGATATGATGATTATGACCAACTTGACCTAATTTAATCTTAAAAAAAAATTAGTTTAAACTTTTTTTTAAAACAAAATTTTCTCTCAATTTCTCACCAACCACACCCTCCTCCTCCATGCACCACTACCACCACTAGTCAAATTCAACCAATATCTTCCAATCTCAAATCTCATCCGTTAGATCATCTTAATCAACGGTCACAATTAATTTTCAACCAACCCACCTTTTTTCCCTATGCTCACCTACCCAATGTTACACATAATAGAAAGCAAACATCTTTCTCTATTTAAACACCATATTCTTCCCTCCTTATCTCCTCAAGAAAATCATCACTACCCAAGATTTTCTCACACTAAATTTTCTCTCTCTAAACCCATTTTCCAATAATTCGGGTCATTTTATTATTTGGGTTATTCTAAAAAATGGATCCAATTCATCAAAATGGGCTCAAAAATGGATCTTTAAACGGGTTTTGTAGCGAGCCGACTCGGAGTCATGACCCGCTGAGTTGGGGTTTGGCTGCCGAGTCAATGAAAGGTAGCCATTTGGATGAGGTGATGAGAATGGTGGAGGAGTATAGGAAGCCATTGGTCAAGCTCGGCGGCGAGAGCTTGACAGTGGCTCAGGTGGCAGCTATCGCGGGGTCCGTGGAGGATTCGGGTAGTATCCGGGTTGAGCTAGCTGAGTCGGCCCGTGCCGGGGTTAAGGCGAGTAGTGATTGGGTTATGGATAGTATGAATAATGGGACTGATAGCTATGGTGTAACCACTGGCTTTGGTGCTACTTCCCATAGGAGAACTAAGAATGGTGGTGCTTTGCAAAGAGAGCTCATTAGGTAATAATTGTTACATTTTTTTTATAAGCGATCGAGAGTACTATCATTTTCTATCCAAATTTTCTAACGTGGTGCACGAAACAAAACTTCAATATTTGTTTCCTTGACATATTTTTCTATGGCTGATGGAGATTGATTTTGGTCTCTCAATCTAAATACTCAGCAACAATAGTTGACATAGTAGTATTCAAATGACGAAACTAGTAATGATTTCGGCCCACCATAAAAAGTATAACGAAGTTGACATAGCAACATTTGGATGGACGAAAACAACTTTTTCGATTTATATTATTATATACTTTTTATAATCGATTGAGAGCAGCATCAATCTCTCCGTCCAAAAACAGCCATGTTGACATGGTAGTATTTGATGGACAATACGATATCAATACTTGTCCCGCCCCACCCTAGAATATTTTGGTTTTCACTTTTTGTACAATTTAAGGAATAACTACAACACTTTTTTGATGACCCAACCGAGTTGACTCAGAAGAGTTCAATTCAAATTGGTATAAAGACATAATTTTATGATATTAAAATAGAAGAATTGTCAAATTGGACTACAATTGTGAAGGTTTACCAAAAATGCATGTTTGGATAGTTAAACGTGACAAACATTAATATTGACATAATATATTATAAGATCACTAATTAGGGGCATATTAGGAAAGAGATTAATGAAAGTAAGTAATTAACATTTTACTAGTGAAAGCAAGTTAATTAATTAGGAACATTGATCACCTAATTCAACCATATTTAAGTCACTTTCACTATTGCTTTTTTAATGTCTATTTAATTCTTATTTTTTTTTCATTTTCTTTCCTTTTTAATTTTTAACTATAAAAAGTAAAATATGAAATATTTTTTATGAGTTGTTTACCTATTATCCAATTGACCCTACCAAAATTATTAACAAAATTTTTTTTTACTCATATTTATAAATTTCATATTATTTTCACATACTAAAAAAAATTAATTATATTTACGGAATTTTCATATTTGCACTTGTCAACATCAAACAATAATAAAAAAATACATTTAACTTTTTTTTAATTGATTGTTTTTTCATAAGAAAATTCAGCTAACTGCTCTGGACAAAAGTAAATCATTACAAAAAATTCTCGCTAATATATTTTAGGCTTGATATAACTCTTCATGGCTTTCTTTACTTATGAAAAATAAATAAATTGTAACTTACCAAATTTTATTTTATTTTTCTTTGTAGATTCTTGAATGCTGGAATATTTGGCAATGGAATTGAAACAAGTCACACATTGCCTCATTCAACAACAAGAGCAGCTATGCTAGTAAGAATCAACACACTTCTCCAAGGTTACTCTGGAATAAGATTTGAGATCTTGGAAGCCATTACAAAGCTCTTAAACACCAACATTACTCCGTGTTTACCGCTCCGGGGAACGATCACGGCTTCGGGAGATCTTGTCCCATTGTCCTACATTGCAGGACTATTGACCGGACGCCCGAATTCCAAGGCCACCGGTCCCAATGGGGAGTCATTTGATGCACAAGAGGCCTTTAAACGTGCGGGGATTGAATCGGGGTTCTTTGAGTTGCAGCCTAAAGAAGGACTTGCTTTAGTCAATGGGACAGCAGTTGGTTCTGGCTTAGCTTCCATGGTGCTTTTCGACGCGAATGTATTGGCTGTTTTAGCTGAGGTTATGTCTGCGATTTTCGCTGAGGTTATGAACGGGAAGCCCGAGTTTACCGACCACTTGACACATAAGTTGAAGCATCATCCAGGACAGATAGAGGCAGCGGCTATCATGGAACATATCTTAGATGGAAGTGGCTTTGTTAAAGCGGCTAAGAGGATGCACGAAATGGATCCCCTGCAGAAGCCGAAACAGGACAGATACGCGTTGAGGACTTCGCCTCAATGGTTAGGCCCTCAGATTGAGGTTATCCGGTTTTCGACTAAATCAATTGAAAGAGAGATCAATTCTGTCAATGACAACCCTTTGATTGATGTGTCAAGGAACAAGGCTATTCATGGTGGGAATTTTCAGGGGACACCGATCGGTGTTTCGATGGATAATACTCGGTTAGCCATTGCGTCTATCGGGAAGTTAATGTTTGCTCAATTCAGTGAACTCGTCAATGATTTCTACAACAATGGATTGCCTTCAAATCTCACTGGTGGAAGAAATCCAAGCCTCGATTACGGCTTCAAAGGGGCTGAAATTGCTATGGCGTCTTACTGTTCCGAGCTCCAATTCCTCGCGAATCCCGTGACTAGCCACGTGCAAAGCGCGGAGCAACATAACCAAGATGTGAACTCCTTGGGATTGATCTCAGCAAGAAAGACTCAAGAATCTGTTGATATCTTGAAGCTCATGTCTACTACATTCTTAGTAGCACTTTGTCAAGCAATTGACTTGAGGCATATGGAGGAAAATTTGAGGCAAACCGTGAAAAATACGGTCAGCCAAGTCGCGAAACGGGTGTTAACAACCGGATCTAACGGAGAACTCCACCCTTCAAGATTCTGCGAGAAAGACCTACTCAAAGTCGTTGATCGCGAGTATGTTTTTGCCTATGTTGATGATGTGTGCAGCTCGACATATCCATTGATGCAAAAGCTAAGACAAGTCATCGTAGATCATGCATTGGTCAACGGTGACAACGAGAAGAACGCGAACACCTCAATCTTCCAAAAGATTTCGGCTTTCGAGGACGAACTCAAGACCCTTTTGCCGAAAGAGGTTGAAGCTGCTAGAAATGCGTATGAGAGTGGAAATGCACCTATTCCTAACCGGATTAAGGAATGTAGATCATATCCGCTTTACAAGTTTATCCGGGAGGAGTTGGAGACCGGTATTCTCACCGGAGACAAAGTCCGGTCACCCGGGGAAGAGTTTGACAAGGTGTTCACTGCCATGTGCCAAGGGAAGATCATTGATCCATTGATGGATTGTCTTAAGGAATGGAATGGTGCTCCTCTCCCATTATGTTAATTTTTTTCAATGAATTTAATTTTGTTTGTAATCAAATTTAAATTTGATGATTTCTTTTGTTTTTGTAATAATCCCTTCAATGTACTTAAAAAAGATAATATTTTGATGGGATTATTAATTTACCACTGTTTGTACTTTGTAATATAAAAATTATCTATAATGAAATTCCTTTTAATCTGTCAAAAATACGTATAATTGAAATTTTAATTAATTGAATCCATGAATCCAGAAAAATTAGAATTAGAGGAAATATTTTGCTCCTTATAATTAAATTCAAAGGATAAGTTTAGTAAAATTCTTAATAAATGAAACCAGTCAACACTTGAATTCGTCCAACAGAAAGTCAATACTTTTACAAAAAAAATAAATTAATGTCCAGAAATCATACAACTTCACTTTCTAAATTCTTCTATTTTTTTCTTGAATGATAGCTGAATTTATTTCTGTCAGAATTCAGCTACGCCATTGCCATTTATCATTCATACATATCTACTGAAAGAATTCATCCAAGTATGACGATACATTGCTTTGGATAACAATTTAGTTGGAATGTCTTTGTTAGTTTGTTTTGTTAGCTTTCCATTTTATATTAAAAAAGTTATGAAGTATAAAAGATTCGGATCCAAGTGTCGAGAAGTGCCAAAATGATGAAGAATTTTTGCAAATGTGGAAGGAACACAAGAAATATAGGCTTTATCATTTGTTTATTCTATTGCATCTTTCATGAGTAATAACATTTTTATTACTCTTTGTTGTATTTTCTCTCTTCTTCTATGGTCGTTGTACTCGTTTTAGCATGTATTTACATGAAGTCTAGTTTTTTCTTGTTATCTTACTCGTTTTCAAGTTGTACTCCCTCTTTTGTTTTGTCCGCAAGAGTATTTTAAGAAAAAACACCTTGAAGGAAGTGGATTGCCACAAATTTATAGATGTCTCATTTTTCATGTGGTTATAGAAAACACACCCCTCACGTTTAGGAATATACATCTACAATGTAAAGTTTGTTGGAGTGAACATCTGCAAGTGGTAGGCAAAACAATGGCTCCAAATATTGAACTAGTAGTTTTTGATACCGTAGGCCTAACTCACCTTCAAAAGCCTAATTTTAGTTTTTCATCCGGTTTCCGAACCACATTGGGTTGACTAATCCGGATTTGGGGCGGGTCCAAGGATTATGGTATTTAAATCTCTCTCAATCGTCGTTGTGGGGGATCGACTCCCAGACCTCCCTACTAAGTGCAACCTCATGCTACCACTGCGCCAACCAACGATTGATTTCAAAAGCCTAACTTGTAGCATCGCCGACAACAATAACTATTTTTTTGTTTGATGTTTTGTCCTTCTAACTAGATGAAACTGTTGACCACAAAAGATATTTTCATTCCTAAAGACGAAAATTCAATCTTAAACCTTTAGTCAATAGATACAAAATATTTTCTACACTACCATAATCCCATGGTTGTCACATTGTGATCTTAATTATATAAGCTATTTCATAAAACAAAATAAAATTACATCAAAATGTTATTTTAAAATACTTTGCCCTCAATAAATTAACTACCCCAAATATAGGATTTTGCCCCACACCTAAATTCATGGGACATAGGAAATAAATGGATTCTCCTTACGCACAAAGTGATTGGTTACAATGAATTAAATTGCTTTGCTACTTGACAAGGACCATAATAACATAGTCCCATTGCATTTATAGCCCAAAAGCTTCACATTTTAACTAATTTTTAAAGGTCAATGTGGACACAAAACAATCACAAAATTTCTTTAGGCCAAATTCGAATACACATCGCAGTTTTTGGTATCAAACACATCCACATATTCTCAAGGCCATGGATGAAGACAGCACATAATTAGTTCAATTTTGCTTTAATAGATTACTACATTTTTTTTTTTTTGAAAGGAATAGATTACTACATTTAATTACATTTATAATAGGAAATGTGCTAAAATTTGTAGAGCATAGATATGTTTCATCTAGACTTTTCAATTCCATTTGGCCAAAAGTGTGCAGGCATTTAAGATTTTGTAATTAATGTCAAGATTCTTCTTGTAGTAATGGAAATATGATGGTGATTTTTGACACGGTAACACAGTTTATTTTGTAACGTTTAAGTTTCATATTATGTAGGTGTTATCGTTTCTGACGCAAGTTTAGCTGTAACCGTTTATTTTGTAACAACCAAGTTCGATAAATTGTTATACATATAAAAACTAATTCTCAGTAGAAATTATATAGCACTTCGAGAGTACAAACTCTCTAAGTTATAAAAAATGCTTTATATTTTTACTTATATCTTATATCGTACTAGCATCAGCTTGTTTAGCCTTTTTTTTTTAATAAACTTGTAAAAATTAGAATTCAAACACTAAACTTTCCACTTCAATTTATGAGTGTACCAATTTAGTTAGCCAATTAGTGTTTAGCTTTGTGTTCACAGTAACCACTCTAAATTTTCTGTCTTCTCGATATAATTAAAAAAAGGCTTAATACCTACCGAGCCCCCTAAATTTGTCAATTTTTTTCACTTTGCCACCCCAACTTAGATGATAACCTCTTAGCCACCTGAATTTGTAATTTTATTCCACTTTGCCTCCTCAACTTGTCAAATATGACCCATTTTGCCTCTTTGAGCTGACGTGGCATAATATAAGTGGTTATAAAAAAAAATGCCACATCAGCATAAAAGGGGCAAATATGTCATAATTGACAAGTTCAGGAGGTCAAGTGGAAAGAAATTACAAGTTCAGGTGGCTAAGTGGAAAAAAATTACAAGTTCAGGTGGCTAAGTGGAAAATAATTACAAGTTTAGGTGGCCAATAGGTTGTCCGTTAAGTTCAGGTGGCAAAGTGAAAAAAATTGACAAATTTAGGAGGCTACATAGGTATTAAGCCTTAAAAAAATTGTGAGCAAATCCACTTCTTTCATTTTATTGGGCCTTTCGTTATATTTAAAAAATGAGAGAGATCGCTAATTTGTAATTGGGAATTTCATTATATTGAGTTCTACATTACAACAAAAGCCCAATATGATGTAGAACTCAATATAATGAAAAGCCCAATTAAATATTAGCAGGCTTATCTTATATTTAGGTTAAGCCAATGGACAGGCCCCATTAAATATTTTGGAATACACACAAAATAAATAGCCTTCATTATTAAAGCTACAATTACTTTATTTTTAGTTTACTTTATTTGTACTTTGTCTTATTTATTTTTAAATTATTTTGTACCCTATAACCTAATTGTAGATAAAATAAAGTAATGATTACATTGTAGAAACAAAGTAACCATAGAATTTATTAGTGATACAATTTTTCTTTTTAAATACTACTTATTATTTTAATTATATTAGAGAGAGAAGTAATTTAACTTGAGTGAGAGAGTATGAGACCACATTTATTAGGTTTGGGGTATTTATAGAGAATATGTCCAATTGTAAAGATGAGTCCTGAATATAGTGAGTGTCGAGCTTCTTATCAGACCGTATATTAACCAAGTTTCAGAGAACCTATGATTCCGCCAGGGATAACATTAAGAGATAACGGAGATGAAAGAGTTTGAAATGTACAGGCGGATTAGCCAAAATTCCAACACAGTAGACTGAACCCAGAAACTCTTTTTCGTAATCAAGTGGTAAATGCCTCTAGTCACTCAAGTTACTTATTGTATTTGAATTCTAATATCTTATTTGGAAAAATAATCATCTAGAACAAACTCAAATCGAGTGATGGAATTATTACCAACCCGAAAAAAAAAGTATCGAAATCTTATTTGCAAATAGCATAAACACAGTGTCATTTTCCGTAATTTTAGTCCTAATAAAAAATGAGGAGGAATACGAATACTTTTCCTTTTGACATTTATTTAGTAAGACAATATATAAAGTATAGAAAGTGTGCGTCTTCATATTCTTCTTTCTCAAAACTCAAAGCAACGATGGCTTCTCACATCCTTAGACGCGTTCTCTCTCGCCGCGCCTCCGCTCAGATCCTCTCATCTCCGGCAACCGCCGCTGCCGGAGCGCAGCAATCGTCATGGCTAGCTTCATCCTCCGCCGCCAGAGCTTTCTCTTCGAAAATCACCGCCACTCTGTTTCCCGGAGACGGTATTGGCCCTGAGATCGCCGAGTCCGTCAAACAGGTATCTCCGAATTGAATCTGATTCATGTTTAGCTGTTTTTGTACCTCAATTTTGTTGTTGATGCGTATTTGTTGATGATTAACATGTTTAGATACATCCTGATTCTTCTAATCTGAGCTTATATTGACTGTTTAGAATTAGTTTATGCTCCGTGTGTCCGAATGAGTTCAAGGTTTGCATACGGCTGATAGGATTCCGAATATTTATGTAATTTTGTGAAAGAGAGGTGAAAAAGCTGGAGCTCAATGAATTGGATGGTGTATCTTTGATTGTATGAATTGCTCATTGATTCTGAAAACATAGGTTTCAAAACTTAATATTAATGGATTACGTAGGTTCGAGGTGAGGGGCAAATTAAGTTTAGTAGTACTTCATATCTAGAGGAGATGATGTTATGCATTTAAAATAATTCCACTTCTGTGGGAAAAATTTTGATCCTTGGAATTATTATGTGTGATGTATATGTGTAAATACGTCATTTAAGTCTTTTCCCTACAAGTGTAAAAATATCGTTTTCATTCGTATCGGTTTACTTTACAGGGTTATTTATTGTTTTTTGATAATTATTTCAGATATTTAATGAAGCAGAAGTCCCTGTTGAATGGGAAGAACATTATGTTGGGACTGAAATAGATCCAAGGACTCAGAGTTTTCTAACATGGGAAAGTTTGGAGTCTGTTCGCCGCAACAAAGTAGGTTTGAAAGGGCCAATGGCCACACCAATCGGTAAAGGCCATAGATCATTGAATCTCACCCTCAGGAAAGAACTTAACTTGTATGCGAATGTCAGGCCCTGCAACAGCCTCCCTGGTTATAAAACTCGTTATGATGATGTGAATCTCATAACCATCCGTGAAAATACTGAAGGAGAATACAGTGGACTTGAACATCAAGTAATTTCTTTTTCGTTTTTCTAAATACTGCAAATTTTACTAACTAACGAGACATAATCGAACTGAGAGTCATTTTGATTCTAGGTGGTGAGAGGTGTTGTTGAAAGTCTCAAAATTATCACTCGCCAGGCAAGTTTGAGGGTGGCTGAATACGCTTTTCACTATGCAAAAGCCCATGGCCGAGAGAGAGTGTCTGCAATCCACAAGGCAAACATTATGCAGAAAACTGATGGTCTGTTTCTTAAGGTACGATAGCTTAATAATTTTTTCTTTTGTCAAAAGCTTCTTGGTAATTTATTCTAGCGTGCAAACATTAAGTTGTTTAATTTATATGCAGTGCTGTCGAGAGGTGGCCGAGAAGTACCCTGAGATAGTATATGAGGAAGTCGTTATTGACAACTGCTGCATGATGGTATGCTAAATCTCTTTGTTGAAACTTTTCTGTGTTTGGTGTCTCTGAATAAAAACACCTCTTTCTGAATATATGAGCTCCCATAATATGTGTAATGACGCATCTGATTATTCGTTCCACTATTCAGCTTGTGAAGAACCCAGCACTCTTTGATGTACTGGTGATGCCAAACCTCTATGGTGACATCATCAGTGACCTTTGTGCAGGGTTGGTTGGTGGTTTGGGATTAACACCAAGGTACGTAAAAGAACTTCTTGCATCTTTGTTAGCTTAAATCGGTATCCTCTGACATCTTTGTCATCCTCTACAGCTTGAATATTGGTGAAGGAGGCATCGCTCTTGCGGAAGCTGTACATGGATCAGCACCTGATATCGCCGGAAAGGTTAGCCTATATCCAAGTTAATGTTGTTATTTTTACCATGGTTGTTCACAAACTATGCAGCAGATGCTGCTTTTATGTTTCGAATTGATAATTAGAGGACAGACTTAGTTGTCTTGAAACCCCTGTCAACCATTTGTTATGTTGTGCATTAATATTTTAGGAATCACTTTGTTTAGTGTTTGAGGAAACTTTTCAGATTTAAAAATGACTATTCCCTTGATTATTAAGGAACTCTAATGTCCTAGAAATATTTGCACTTTGGAAATTTGTTATTGTAACTTGAAATTTTTGCACTTTGGAAATTTGTTATTATAACTTGTAACCTTTCCCTACCATTAGAATTCTGGAATCTTCCCCTCCGATTGCCTATGACTTTGTCATGAAAGTATTCTGACAAGCTCTGTGTCACAAGGAAAAAATTGGCTAGGCCAAAGTGCCTGTGTGGCTCCAGTATTCCTTAAGCCATCAGCTCCCTCCAAGTCCTACTTCCAAGAGTATAGTCAAACTTAAAATATACCCGTTATCCAATTCTGAATACCGTCTTGCAAGATTCCACTGTGTATCAAACATCGACCCTCTGAGGAGGACATACTGTGGATCCGACGACCCGATACTGTCCTTAGGCTCCTTCTCTATAGACATTCCACCTCCCTTTCATTTGGCAAGATGACTTTTTTTTAATCCCCAGTGGACTAGGTGGATCACCTAAGCGAAGTGTATGTTTATTGGCTTAAGGTGGCACTATAGTAGTCCTTGTACTAACTTGGTGTCTGGGAGGAACAAAGATTGGTATGTTCTATTCAACATGCCAACTGCCTCTCAATTCCCACTGGGATCGGAGGTATTCAAGGCCTCTGGCTCTGGGATAATTTGCTAGTTACTAGTTAGTGTATTTTGTCTACTAAAGCTCATTGCTGTTTTGGCTGACTTGTAAGCATCGGTTAGCATTTCATTTCAGAGATTTGAGAAGGATCTCATGTTAATATTTCGGACACTGCTATGATCTCTTTTTCGGAAAAAAAATTAAATAAATAAAACTGCTCTGAATTAGCTTTTGTTTTCTGCATTTTTCTGCACATTTGGTATTAATGCTAGGCTCTGGATTTGAATGTCAACAGAATCTGGCAAACCCGACAGCCTTGCTGCTAAGTGGTGTCTCTATGTTACGCCATCTCGAGCTCCATGACAAGGCTGACAGGATTCAGGATGCCATCCTGAAAACGATTGCTGAAGGTAAGTACCGAACAGCTGATCTCGGTGGCCATGCCTCAACAACAGATTTTACCAAGGCGATATGCGATCACCTTTGAATATTTCCTGCAGAGAAATTTAATTATTTTTCACATTCTCAACAAAATTAGTTAACCCTATTTTTCCCGAGAAGCATATTCAAAACCTCGTTTTAAGTTTTTCCCCTAGGGGAAGAATAAGACCATATTGTTTTTAATGTTTGTATAGAGGTCCATTGATAAGTAAGTTTTGATTCTACTACCTCCCTACATATATCGAAACAGACAAAAATTGAATTTTAGGTCCAAAACTCCCTTAATGCCCGCTACAACAATAAGGGTAGGGATGGTGACGGGTATGAGTTTCACGTGTACCTCTAGGCTAATGTGGTTTTGTTCATGGTTTTATATTTCAGAATACCTGTATTCCAATCCAAATGAAGGGAATATCTTTTTTTGATTGATTCTGTTTAGATTATCTTAATGAAATTTGTTTTGGTTGTTTTGCATGTGTTAACTATGGATTTTTTGTTTGATGTTTAATGCATTTGTGCATGCATGACCCTAAGTGTTAAATTGTTTATGCGAGAGCGTGAGACTGTCTTGGAGTGGAGATTTTCGTTCCTCAAGTCCTGATCGGGGATGGAGAATTTCCCATAATTAATTTAATGGGGTTGAGGATTGACTTGAGATTTTCTATTATTATTTTGGTAATTATATAGAAATACAATTAGGATCGGTTATTACTACTAAATAGATGATTACAATAAAATTCTCAGAACTTGAGACAAACTATACTATTTATACTATTTTAATTGGAAAGTTATTTCTATATAATATATTTTTATATAGACATTAAGGAATCCGGTTTTATCAAAATAAAAGTCCATGAGCGAAATAATGTCCTTTGGATGGCTTAATGGACATTATGACTCTGCTAGCAAAGGGTTATTAGTCCATAAACGAATATGCCCTTTAGATTATTTAATGGACACATCATTACTAGCGATAGCTTTTGTGGTCAAATTTAAGCATAGGGGATATAATGATCCATATACTTGCTTAATCCAAACATAATAAGAGATATTGATAAGTTGACTCAATATTTAAGGTTATTAATGAAATCTTTTGGCAATATATCTATGATACTTTCAAATTTGTCCATTTTTTCATCTACTTGTTTAATTAAAGTTACAATTTACTAGCTACTTAAACTTGTAATTTGTTTTCACTTAGGCTCTCAACTCACTAAATGCATGAGACTTTGCCCATTGACGTACATAATGCCATGTCTTATATGCAGTAACTATAAATTTGCAGTATGTCATGCCTTCTCATCATAAAAGCGGAAAAATGTGTTACATTTTACGAGCTAATGACACTAAATTTTGTTCTTCAAGTTGAGGTGGCCAAGATATAAATTGACTTAATATTTTATGGAAATAAAGGCATTCCATAACAAAACATTTTAAATTGATTCACTTACATATATTCAGGTGCACATGCAAAATGTATGTCTGGAACTCTGAATTTCAAAGATTACTTGAGAGAAGCAAATAGATCTTCTGTCCTCCAACACTTTTTCATGGAAATTCGTGCAATCAAGTTTCGTTTCAATACAATATTTACCCTAGTAGCTACACTAGTCCACCTCATAAAATAATGTAAAATTGATCTTTCCCAACAAACTATGAAAGAAGTTTGACTTTATATTTAGGGATTGAAAACTGCTAGGGTCCCAAAGATGGTGTCATTTACCAACTTTAACGGTATCCCCTTAAAATCTCGTATCCTTACCCATTAAAATAAATAATCAGCACATGGACAAAAACTGCTAATATTACACAATATAATTAAACATTAACACTATAACGTTGGGTTTTCTATAATTACTTTGTTATCACTTTATCCACTGTCACCATTGGATATCAAATAGTTGTAATTTGATTCAATGATAACAAGGTCAAACTAATGATTACTTCAAAGTAGCTATAACCTACGCCTTATGCGTTAGTTCGTTAGTTCTATATAGTTTTTGCTCTTAAATAACATATCCCTTGAACATATTTTACCATACCATACTTGAACATATTTTACCATACCATACGCAGAGGACAATAGATTGATAGATAAATGGATAAATGGATAAATGATCAATTTGGTTATAAAGTTAGTACGATCAATTTAGTCTAAAATCAAATTTGAGAATCGATGTGGTCCTTCAACTTTACGCCGTGAAATGTCACTTTCTTATGTTTGCACACTTCGACTAATTTGATCCGAAATGTGAAGTTAAAGGACCAAATTAACTCTCAAACTTGATCATACTACTAAATTGATTCTGAATTCCAACGACAACAAATGACATTTTCCCTATGAAATCTAACTATTCCTTCTGCTTTTCTCAATATCAACATTACTCATAGCTAAATTTACCCTATACAATCATTCAAAACTATATTACATCCCTTAACTTCTAAGTACAGGGTTATATTAGTATCAAAATATTAACACTCACAGTGCTAGACGAGCTTTGTACTTTGCAAAATGCTTGTTCTCGATCAAACGGTTAATGATTGTCAGAGGACATCTGCATTTGTTGAATGAACTCCGCAGAGTTAGCACCTGGGAAGTGTGTAGTCGGTGGCCTCGAGGCTCGAAGGTGTGGAGCTGCGACTCGGAATTGGTATCCATTTTGAGGCACCGTATGACCTGAAAACGGTCTTGTAGGGACCGGTGATGGCTGGTTAATCATCTCCGGCCGGAATGGGACTGGTGATGGATGGTTAATCATCACTTGCCGGAATGGCACCGTTACAGGTGGGTGTTGATCAAGCCTGACTGTAGACATTTGTGGAGTGGGATTCTGGAATGGGACCGTTACAGGTGGGTGTTGATCAAGCCTGACAGTAGACATTTGTGGAGTAGGATTCTGGACAACATTGATAAGATCAGGTGCAGCTGCAAAAATATGTAATGAAAACCACGTTAAAGTGCAGGTTTATTACATCCGGGAAACGTTATGCTTAAGATGTCAATGTTTTGCACGTGGAGGCCAAATCCAATCTCCAATAACAACGAGGAAATTTGTAGCTTGAACCAAACGCAAGACCTTGAATTAAACAGTGGATTAAGGTGTAAAAGCCTCAAGTATCTTTTGCACTAAGATAAAACGGAAATGTATTTCCAATTTATATACCTTCTCTTGTATTCGGTGTTGAAGCTTGCTTTTCGTGAAACATCCAAGTATTCGCCAACAAGTTATTTAGATAAATTTGTAGGAACTTTGCTTTATACTCCCTTGTCACGCACTGCATTGTTGCATTAGCTTCTTGAAATAAAACCTCGTACTTCTTATTTATCTCTTCAATAGCTTCGTCTCGTGTACATTGCATATTCAACACCTAAAAAGAAAAGATTCAAACAAAAGGAAAACTAATACGATCAAAGATTGAGGAGATTCAGTTTAAAAGTAGACTTAATCCATCAAGGGATGTACTTGCCTAAATAATCCGGCTGTCCCCTTAAACCTTTAGGATGTCTTCTTAGCCCCATGAACTTACTTCAAGTGACATAATTGACACCCCAAGCCCTAGAGGGGCCAATAAGCCACTTCAAGGAACTTTAGAAGGTTTAACGAGATAAAGGACAATCGGATTATCTGACCAAGTGCAGCTGATGTATTAAGCGTTTGAAAGTATCTTGAACTAACCATAGCTTCATGCTTCTTTATATCTTGATCATGATCCTTTTGTAGTCTATCTAGTTCATTTTGAAGTGGGTCGTAACGAGGAGGCTGAGAACTCCCAGGTAACAAAAGGTTAGCATTTGTAGAAGCTAAACTAGCTGCCATGCTCCTAATATCCGGAGCATTGGTTGTACTTCCAGGCTCGTGAAATTGAGTAGCATTTCCATTTGTCTGCACATTTCTTAATTGTTGCTGCAAATCAACGACGGATGGAGTAAAAGATAGCTGCACTGCGTCCCCAGAAAACGGTTGTGTTGATGCTTGAACTTCTGGACTGGAGGTATGCCTTCCAACATTTTGAGGGCATTGAAGTGATCCACTTTGCGAGGAAGATGAAGCTGAAGACAATGGAGGCTTCAGGAAGAAGACAATAAGCCGAAGTTAATTTTCATATATTCTAAAGAAAAATAGCATTTCAGCATATTAGAGTAAGAGCTCTCTCTTTCATTGGGAATGTAACTTCGCTAGGCTTGCAAAAATGATTTCATTTCTTTTAGGACGCAAAATGATTTAACCTCAGAATATTTTGTCATGAAAGATGCAAGATCGAAGTAGTGCTCTCAATTTCTGACTTGAAAACACAACCAATTGACACGTCATCATTTTTGTTTCGTTTATATCATGTGGCATATATAGATCACATAACACAATGGGAGAGCCGTTTCGACACCCTGATAAAGATTGATTACAATTCAGAAAAAAAAAACACAATGGAACAAGATAAAGATTTTTGAACCTGGTTAAATGTGATTGAAGTGTCTTGAACTGCTCCAATATCCGGTGGTACTACAGATGTGCCGGTCCCCATAAAATGTACATGGGACTCCGAACAAACAGGAGTGACTGCTCCTCCATCCTGACTTTCAGGCAGATTTGCTACTTCAACTGGCGCAGACTGCTCCTGGATAGGCAAAGCATGAACTGCACATGCTGCAAGCCGATCAACCACGATATCTTCATGAGATGAACTTTGCAAATTCTCAGAAGATATGGCAATGGAATCAACTTTGTCCGTGTTCTTATCAATGCTATGTTTTTCCAAAGAAGTTGACCTAGAATTACGGTCTTCAAATCCGGGGGGGTAACTGTTTACTTCAGTGTTCTGCATGTTAGAAGCGGGTATATTTTCAGCAGAACACTCAACAGCCTGATCAGCCATGGCTACTTCATCTAATGTACTTTGAGGATTCTCAGGACTTGGCTTTTCCACAGAATTTGATCTAGTAACGCCATCTTTCAGGCCATTGAAGAAACTGCTAACTACATTATTCTTCACATTCGAAGTAGATGTAACACTTTTCTGGTCAGTTAATTCCACAACATCACTATCTGTATCCGAATCAGAATCAACAACAATTATTGTTCCATCATGTGAAGCAGGGAGTTCCTTTCCGCCGACCGAAGTATCAGAAACATGAGCTGGCACATTTGGGGAACCAGAACCTGTAGCTGCCGCACTAGTATGCTGAATTTTATCCGCCTTGATTTCAGAGCCTGAAGAACATGGCGTTAGCCTTGAAGTTCTATTACATTTTTGAGAATTTTCTGTTTGAAAATTACGATCATTCGCCATTGTAATTGGTCTCTCTGTTATTTTTCCCAAACGGACGATCTCATTCTCAGCTATCTGTTGCTCCTTGTCCATTGATCTTAGCTGTGAAGTTTCAAGACTTCTTTGTGGAATTTCTTTTTGACAATTATGATCATCCTCCATTATAAATGGTCTCTCAGTTTCTTTCCCTAGTATCTCCCCATCTTCCATATCTACCAAGTTATCCAAAATGCCACCGCCTTGAGATTTTGTTGATATCTTCCCCTTCTCTGAAACTCTTTGGGCAGGATCTTTAGTATGGTGTGAACGAGTTGGTATCCCACCATCTTCTATATCCTTCAATATATCAAAAACAGTCTGCCTCTTAGTCCCTCCATTCATCTCTTCTTCTATATCACTGTTGTCAGATGTTGAACCAAAACAATTTTCAGGGCTTGGACTTAAACTTGGTAGTATCTCTCCCTCTTCCAACTCCACTAGTTGCTTGGCAAGATTCTGTTTCTGCAGCTCCCGTTTCCTCTTTTTTTCTTCCAGGCCTTCCCTCCAGTCAGATAAGGCTGATTTGAACTTCTTAACATTATCTAGTTCCTCGGTGGTTTTAGAATTCTCTGCATGACATCCAAACTTTCTCTTAACATTCATCACAAAACAATGAATAGGGAAAAAAGAAGTATATAGCTATCAAAAATCCACATCTACGGGTGTCATTTTGGTCAAATATGAACGTGCTTTAGATCAGAAAACTTAACATGGTAAACATGGCAAATATAGCAGCATATTGACAAGTATATCCTTGAATACAAACGTATATCCCAAAATGTAGCTGAACTGCATTTCCCATTTTGGAGGAAAAAGGAAATATTGGTTGATTTTCTAAGAGACATATATTAAAAATGTCAGAGATACGAGCAGCAAAACAAACAAGGTATATCATTAAATCTGCTATTTTAAACCAGAGCCTAACAAGATTTCAATTCATCAAAAAATGCACATAGGTAACACCTTAGATCTCATGCAAGTTACTAGCATTTTCAGGCATGGATCAAAACTTAAGGAACCACAAAATCAACGAGAAATTCTACGGTACTCCCTGTCCAATTGTTTTCACTGGCCGGGTGTAATACACCCGGTGTACAATGGAACTTCTCCAAAATCAACACTCCGGGAGAGCTGTAACTATAAATTAACAAAACCTAAAACCATCCAAAACAAAATGCACTTTAAAAAAAACACTGGTTATACTCTAAGAATCTATACCAGACACATTGTTTTCTTTGTTTTCACCATCAATCCAAACTTGCTTTCTTTTCCGACTAGCTCTTGGTTTAGAATCACCCCACCGGCACTCACACTTCGCCTTCTCACTCTTCTTCTCACAATTCTCACTTTTTGCTTCACCTATCAAATTATCAACACAAAACGATGTTACTCAACCGATAGTTAAGACTCATTTATGGTTTATATATTAATCTCTAACAAACGAAACCCGAGGTCACAAATTTCAAAAGCAAAATTGAGATTCCATTTCAAAAAGCATAAATCATACCTTTCTTTTGCACTTTTGAGATCAACAATTTTCTATAGCTCCGCGCACTTTCTAGCACCTTTGAAGAAAACCTAATTTGAGACTCCATAGCTTGATTTTGCTCCAACTCCTACAAAAAATTCAGCCAAACACGGAAAACATCACTATCTTTTTCACATCATACATTTCATCTTCCTTAGCAGAAATTCTAGCGCGCTTTCAGAATTACGGTGCTCCTTACAAATATAAAGAACGGTAGGTTATTACGGAGTTCTACCAGACAGAGAAAAAGCAGAGAAACGATGACGTCACTATCTCACATATTTCTTTTTTAGTTATGGAGAAATTCTAGAGCGCTCACGGAGTATACAGTTATATAAATAGGACAGTTGTTACGGAGAGTTGTTTAGATTATAATAAAAAATATAAAGCTGTATTCATAATCGAAAGCGCTCTAGAATCTCTCCTTCGATGTTACCTACATTTCGAACATGCGAATTAAGTTAGGAGACTTAGATGATTATAGGAGGAAACGTACGGTGAATTTCACGGCGGAGGAAGGAGGGAATGTAGTGTGTCGGCTGCGGAGGACACGGAGGAGGAGGAAGAGCGCCGCCGCGAGTGGCGGTGGTGGTGGAGGTGGGAATGTACGGAAGAGTGGTGTCTGGCAGAAAGAGTGCAGAAGAAGTAGTAGTGAAGTTGCCTTTTTATTTTTTATTTATTTATTTTTCTTTGGTAGGTAATAAATATGATTGGGGAGTTTATTTAATTTAGCTACAGTAAGAAATGGAAATTTGTTGTTTGTGGGGTCCTGCCTTAGTCTTAATGACAACTCACAAGAAATAAGTTTGACTCATCGAAGACCGAACTGTAACCGAATTGAAGAAACCGAATGAATCATATTGTAATAGGGCAATATGGTTTTTTAATATTGGAAACTGAACCGTAACCGAATGGGAAAAATAGAGGGAATTACATTTTAATTATGTGGTATGATTGTTTGAATAGTAGAAATCGAACCGGAACCAAATTGGAAAAATTGAGGAAATGATATTGTAATAATGTGGCACGGTTGTTTGAATTGGCGATTATAGTGTGTTATTAAAAATTTGTAACATCAGTATTATCGTGTCATGAGTCATGTAGACAGCTCTAATCATAGAGTCTGGTTATTTTAACTTTGTGAGAAAATGAAAATTGTTATGTGGGTCCATTTTAGTGTTAATTACAAGAATTAAATTTGACCCATTGAAGACCGAACCGTAACCGAATTGGAAAAACTGAGGGAATTATATTGTAACCATGTGGTATTGGTTGTTTGTATATGGAAAACCGAACCGTAACAAAATTGGAAAAATTGAGAGAATCATATTCTAACAATGTGGTACAGTTGTTTAAAGTGACAATTATTAATGTGGTGTTAAAAATTTGTACTTCGTTGTGTTATCGTGTTATGACTCATGTTAATAGCTCTAGTCGTAGAGTTTATTTAATTTAACTCTGTAAGAAAATGAAAATTGTTGTGTGGCTGTCACTTTAGTAGTCTAGGTGAAAAGAGACAAATTTGAATGATCGAAAATCGAACCATAACTGAAATAAGAAAATTGAGGGAATCTGGTTGTAACAATGCGGTATGGTTGTTTTGAATTTACGATTATTACTGTCATATTGAAAATTTGTAATGCAATTAAATCCGAACAAAATGTTGAATAGTAAAACATTTACAATATAAATACATTTAGAATCGGACTATTTATTTTATGTGAATTGTTGCTAAAAGTATCCGCAACATTTAAATTCAAACTACTTATATAACAATTTTTTTGATGGAGTTATATAACATTATTTTTTATTAAAAGGAGAAATTATATAACATTTAGAAAGCTGTTTCAATGAAGATTTTATAGTATATAGAATATATTATTAACATTATATGCATTTAAATACAAATACAAACAAAAATTGCATGTTGTGATGGGTCCAGCTTTACTCTCAATTATTAGAAGAAAAAATAAACGAATTTGACCTATAGGCAGGATATGAATTGATGCAATTTAATATTAGATCAAATATCAAAACAATCATATTTATAACTGTTTTTGATCGAATGTAGTCAAATCGTAAAATTAGTTCAGGATTGTCACTTAAATATTTTATCAAAATAAATAAATTTAGCATCCGCGCCTTTGCATAATAAATTTAGTTTAAAAAATGATTCAATTTAGTGCTCACGGATTTGAAAATATTCAATTTTCACATTATTGAAAATGATTAAAATGCGGGACAATTTTTCTTTTCGAGAGATAAAATGCTTAGCAAATTAGTTTATTAATATAAAGTAATCATAAAAAATGTTTAACATTTTATTGATATTGTTGGCTTTAAATAATTATTTAATTGTCTCAAAACGCTGATGTCCCCAACTCTAAATAATATAAAAAATAAATTTAAGTTTACCTATTGTAGCATAGATATGTTATATTATAGCAGAAGAATACAATCGAAGAAATCAATTTGTACCTTCTTATAATTGATTTGGATGATAGCTACATTGAAATAGTAATCACCATTGGTTCACGATCTAAGATCGCACTCCAAGATGCTGAGAGAGGGGGCAGCAACAACGAGAGCATAATAGAGAGTATGTGGATTGTCTTGTGTGTATTTATTTATGATGTTAGAGTGTTATTCATATCTTTTTATAAGGCCCTGTTCTTTTTGATTTAACTTCAACATATTTCAATTCAATTCAATTCAATTCAGTTCAATTCAATATCGTTCAATTCAATTCAGTTCAATTCAATATTGTTCAATTCAATTCAGTTCAGTTCAATTCAATTCAATTCAACATTTTTCAATAATTCAATTCAATTCAGTAAATTTCATAAATATATTTTTTTAACCATTCTCTTCAATATCTTCATCATCTGATTGCTCTTCATTTTTCGCTAGCCGTCGTGATTGCCAAATTTGTTGCGCTATACCATTCCGTACTACTAACATGACATTTTTTCATGAATCTACTCTTCCATTGACATTTGGACCATATTGTGTAATTGGTATTCCAAGTGTGCACAATTTTATAAAATTATGAAGCGTAAATGTAGAAACAATGATCGACATTTGAGGCATATTGTAGAGCACATTCCACCTTTTCTTCAATTGTCCAAATGACATTTCTACTTTCAGGGATATTCTATGGTCACTTTGTTTTTCACAAAGTAACCATTACTTTGTTTTGTCAACCATTGGATTATGGGTTAAAAGCTAATCCAATGGTGAAAAAGACAAAGTGTAGACAAAGTAAGGGAAAAACAAAGTGACCATAGCCTACACCCTACTTTCATTCTCAATCCCACATTAATAAATGTGATATCATGAGCACTCTCTTCCCATCCCACATTAATAAAATTAAAAGTTGTTTTCTACTTCCAGAGGGATCTCTGACAAACCACGATGTGGCTTGATAATATCGAACGACAATATAACCAAAGCATCCAACGCCTTTTTAAAATACTTGCTTATTGTAGATATAGTTAATTAACTCTTAGCTTAGGATTAGTTAAAACTTTATTAGGTGTTAATATTATTTAATTAATTCTTAGCTCAGAATCAGTTAAAACTTTATTAAGTGTTACAAATATTAAATTATAAATTTTTTGACTCTGCCAGCACAAAAATTATTCAGTCTCATATATAATATAATATTAAATTATAAATTTTTAACTCAGTCCAGTAAATTCAGTCCAGTAAATTCAGTTCAATAAATTCAGTTCAATTCAATTTATTTCAGTTCAATTCAATTCAATTCAATTCAGTTCAATTCAGTTCAATTCAATTCAATTCAATTCAATTCAATAGCATTCAGTTCAATTCAATTCAATTCAATATCATTCAGTTCAATTCAATTCAATTCAATATCATTCAGTTCAATTCAATTCAATTCAATATCATTCAGTTCAATTCAATTCAATTCAATATCATTCAGTTCAATTCAATTCAATTCAATATCATTCAGTTCAATTCAATTCAATTCAATTCAGTTCAATTCAATTCAATTCAATCAAAAAGAACAGGGCCTAAATAATGTAAGTTTGGCCTTAAAACCAAAAAGTTGAATTAAACTTTTTTTAAAATATTATTTTCGTAAATCCTATACTAAAGAATTAAATGTTTGTAATGTAGTCAATTTTGTTAGTCCTAAAATAGGTCAATGTGTTCTTAAAATGTAATTTTAGAAACTTTTTAGTTGAATTGAAAATATAAATATAGTTTTTTGTTGAGAGTTTACAATCGTCAATTCTAGAATTCGAACTCGAAACATTACGCTTCATTTTAAATCGTAATAAGCACTAAACCATTGCTTGATTGATGAAAATATGAATATAGATGTTGGCAATATTTATTGTATAATTAATGCTAATTTTAAAATTGATATTCTTTTAGTGAAAAATATGAGAGAAGATGAGAAACATATAATTATGTTTTCCTATTTTTTTAACATCAGTATTAGAGATGTTTTCCTAATTCTAAAAAACCTTTTGTTTTGAGCTTGAAATCGAGGAGGAAGAATGAAGTTTTGCTTC
The DNA here is from genome assembly GCA_028411795.1 of Euphorbia peplus. Taxonomy (NCBI): domain Eukaryota; kingdom Viridiplantae; phylum Streptophyta; class Magnoliopsida; order Malpighiales; family Euphorbiaceae; genus Euphorbia; species Euphorbia peplus. The sequence continues at coordinate 35,810,730 of CP110841.1, forward strand.
TTTCTTCCTCCTCCCAACCCTAAATCTGATTTAGTTTTCTCCTTCTTCTCATCGCTCTTTTTGTTTAGTATGATATATCTCAACAGTATTCTTTGGTCATCAGATCTGCATCCGATAGTTATATTTTCTTCATTTATAGCTCGTTCAGATTTAACACGGGCAGAAAAGGTTGACTTAATCCATAGATCTGTAGATCTACGGGAGTGCAATTTCAGGAAGGACATAGATCCGATTTTCTGGCGAAGCATAGGTGTTGAAGAATGTTTTTTGATTGCTTTTCTGCAGATCCGGAATCTCAAGAAATATATGATGTATTATGTCGTTTTTTTAGTACATTTATGATGTATTAGGCTCTTTGTAGCGTTTCTTTGCCCTATATACGGTTTATAGTGGCGTTTGCCTATATTTTTGGTTCCTTCTTTTTATTTGATTATCATCATGCTGTAATTTTTTATTTTATGCAATAAAAAAAAAACAAACTTTGTGAACTACAAGGATTATCGGATAGTGAGGCAATTTGGAGCATGTCACTAAAATTATAAATAATTGGCGAGTATCAACGGGGTCATTGCTCGATGAAGTGGGTGAAAATTGTCAGATCCTACTTTACTCCCTTACATGGCATAGATAACTGCAGTGTAATGCAATTTATTGTATATTCACAATGTAATAAACATATTTTTTTCCTTTTAGAGTTTACAATTGTGAATTCTCCAACTATTAACTCATTATTTGATGGGTGAGAATTAAATATACAGTAAAACTTTTATAAATTAGTACTCGAAAAAATTAATAATTTGTCCAGTCTCAATTTGAGATTAGTGTAAAATTCGACATCAATCAATGAAATAATAAGATAATAATTTTTTTGAAACCCCAGTGCATATATATTGTTCCAACAAAACTATAAATTAATAATTACTATAAACTTCTATATATACGTGTGATACATTTCAAATTTCTAAAATTATCTAGTTGTCATTTGTTTTTTCTTGAACTTCAAATTTATATTGATTTCATCTTTAAATCTCACCGTTACACTTAAGAGTTGAGGCTTTGTCTTCTCATATAGCAACAAAAAGTTGTGGAGAGTTGTTGACGCTCACAATGAACTTGACAAATTCAATTAATTTGTGAATGTAAATTCGTCAAACTAATATATGTTGTAATTTGATTTTTCATCTCTAACTAATATACATTGTAACTAGTATATTGGACTTGAAAATTTGAAGGTCATGCGTAAAAGCTCTTTAAATTAATAGATTATTAATTTACCGATATAATAATATCACGTTAAATTAATAAAATATCATGATCTCAACATTATTAATTTATAAAGGTTTTACCGTAGTTGGGAGCAATATTTATTGTATATGCACAATATAATAAATTCTTATTTTAAAATTAATGATTTTCTTCAATGCAAACTACGAGAGAAGATTAGAAACATTTAAATACTAATCTTTTCTTCTTTCTGTTTATCACTAAAAGATGTTACAAATTTACACTCCTCTTCAAACTTTGTCATGTAGAAGGGCCTACCAAATAGCGAGACAAATTGAAGCATGAATTATGCATAAAATCATAAATTACTGACGAACATCAATGGGGTCGTTGCTTGATGGGGTGAGGGAGAATGTCACTTTCTCGCCTTACTCCCTCACAATTGGCATAGATAACTATGGTGCAATACACTTTATCATTTTACCCTCGATTAAAATGATAAATGCACTGCAGTAGAACCTTTATATAAGAATAATCTCTATACGGAATGTGTTAAGAATCTTTACTGACAATCTTTATTTAGTGATAACTTTTATATATAAATAGTTCGATCCAAGTATATTAGTATACGATTGGTGACACTTGTTCAGAAAAGGACAAAAAAGTCCTAACAAAAATCCTTCCACCATCTATTCACAAGCTACTTTCTTTCCTTTACCTAACAGCTCCATTTGAGTTCCTCCTTTTTGTTAACAAAAATGGCAAAAGAAGGAATCATAATGGGGATGGGAAACCCTCTTTTGGATATTTCAGCTGTTGTTGACGAGGCCTTCATCAATAAGCATCTTCCTTTCTCCTTCCTTTTTTCAGTTTGACCCATTTATTTATTGGCTTTCTTGGATTATCACATGCTTTGTTTGTTTGGATATTTTTGCATTTTATTTGGGTTTTTTCTGTAAATGGGTTTTTGTGATTTGCAGTTTGTGTTGTTGTTTTGAGTAATTGATGTGATTGTTTTGCCTTATTTTGAAATGGGTTTGGTTTGGTTATTATACATTGTGGGGGTTTCTTTTGGTTTCTCCTTCAAAGTATTTGACCTTTTTACATTGGTTTTTAAAGCATTCGTTGACTCATAGTTTTTACTTGGCTTAATACATCATAAACTCCTTCAATGTAGTTTGTCGCTTTAAACTTTTAGAGTGTCTCGTTAGCTCTCTGAATTTGTTTAAATTGATACAATAAGCTATTTTAAGTTCAGATATCATAACAAGAGTGACTCTTAACAAATTGTAAAGCATATCACTTTATCCAAGTTTAAAGAACGGAGATATCAGTGTTAACTAGTTTGAGAGGTAAAGAAATCACTTTAAGCAAATTCAGCACTTTAAGCAATTTCAAGAAGTTGTGACACTACGTAAGTTTAGAGAGACAATTTACCTTTAAGGCCCAATTGAAGGAGTTATTGATGTCTTAAGTTTTATAACGTGTCATGCACTACTTCTACTTATAGTTATAACCCTCAACCATCCATACTCTATAAGATTCAGTTTATTCATATTCCTACCATTATTCCTCACGGTTGCACCTTGTTAGGCATTGCTACCACGACGCCACCCATTCTAAACCGTGTTGATACATCAATGCCCAAATGCTACAAAATAATGGGTTGGGGACAACCATAATCAATTTGGATACGATCAATCGACAAATGTTAACAAATAATCTTTCAGTCTCAAAGTCAACATTTTCCAAACAATGATTCAAACCTATTACAATTTGATTGACTTGAGTTTTTCGGTTCTTTATGATGGTTAATGTTAAATCATTTCGGGACTAAGGGTTTGTTGTTGCTGTTGGTTAACTGATATGTTTTGTCTGACTTAATCTGAAATGGGTTTGATTTGATTTTGGTTCTTATAACAGGTATGGCATCAAATTAAATGATGCAATTCTTGCTGATGATAGACACGTGTCAATGTAAGAAACTTATGTTCATCTCAAACTCATTAGTTATGAAAAACATGCGTCAATGTAAGCGTGTCGTGTTCGTGTTGCATCCGTCAGTGTTAAATAAGTTAATCCTAACTCAATTGAAAAGATTTTGTATCATAATCATGTCAATCCAATCACATTAGTTGGACACAAGTTGTCAATTTCTTGCACAACAACACAGTTTACAGTGACATGATTGTCGTTTCTGTCGTACTTATATCAAATATAATCACGTGAGACGTCTAAATCACATAACACGATTGTTGCAGGTACGAAGAAATGGCCAGCACGTATACTGTGGAGTACATTGCTGGAGGTAATGTGTTACTTCGTCAGCAATTTAGTCCTTGACAAGATGTGTTATGTATCATTTGGTCTTTGAATTTGAATTTGAATGTGCAGGTGCAACTCAAAATTCTATCAGAGTTGCTCAGGTAGAACATAAATTCTTAACGGACTCATTCCGGTTTTTAGTGTATCGGTTAAGGGGCAGTTATAGTTATAGGTATTTTGGTTCAGTCTAGTGTGGAAACAATGCAAAGGAACAGAACAGAACCGGACCACACTACGCATATTATGTATTTATTAGCATATATATATATATATACATACACTTATACAATATTGATGTCCGAGTCGAGTATTTCGGCTTTATATGTTATTCAAGTTCAGAGTAGTGTTACTTATCTTGGTACCGCAATAGGTCCAGTTTCGAACAATGCACACCCCTACATAGTATGTAGTTTGATACATAGAAAGACCAATTGACCGTTTTGAAAAGTTTCATTCAACAAGGACCAAATCTTCGTAAAAAATAAAATGGAGGGACCGAAATTGAAAATATAAGAGGTAAATTCACAATTTTTCGCCAAATAAAATAGCCAAAACTTGTGTTTTCAGTGGATGCTTCAAATCCCGGGTGCAACCAGCTACATAGGATGCGTAGGGAAGGACAAATTCGGGGAGGAAATGAAGAAGAATTGTGAGCTTGCCGGTGTTAATGTTAGTGCTTTTTTCTCATACGGGGCAATTCGGGTTGTCGTGTCAAAATGACTGTGTTATATGTATGGTTCATATGATTATATTTAGTATGAACGCAAGAAAAATGATAATCGTGGAAGTCAAGTTGTATCTGTAAATAGTGTTGTCGTGTCAGAAATTGCATGATTAAAGACTCGAATGATGTTCTAACTCAGGTTCAGTATTATGAGGACGAATCAGCACCAACGGGAACTTGTGCTGTTTGTGTTGTTGGGGGTGAAAGGTCAGTTTCCCTGTATTTCTATTTCAGTTTCGGTGTAGGTTTCAGTTTTTGTGTAACAACAAACATGTTTTTACTTTAATGTGTATGGAGGTCACTTGTTGCAAATCTGTCAGCAGCAAAATGCTACAAATCCGAGCATCTAAAAAGACCAGAAAATTGGGGATTGGGTACTTTTTAGTCTGTTCATCAACTTTTTCGGTATTTCTACTCATTTCGGAGAGTTGAACTTTTGTGACTTCTATTTGAAACAGTTGAGAAAGCCAAGTACTTCTATATTGCTGGATTTTTTCTTCCCATATCCCCAGATTCCATATTGCTTGTTGCTAAACATGCTGCTGCAAATAACAAGGTACTCGGTATCCGTGTTGTCCAGAAACTTTGATTTGAAAGTGTTTTATGTTTCCAGAAACATTTTGGAAACATAACTAAAAAATCCGAGGATGTAATTTGTTAAGTTTTGAACTAGTTTGTATTGATATTTGATACAGTTACATTTACAATAGGTCTTGATGATGAATCTTTCAGCTCCTGTTATCTGTGAGTTCTTCAAGGATGCAGTTGACAAATTTCTTCCGTATGTTCTTCTTTCCCTATCTAAAACTGGCTCGGGTAGAGTACATCCCTGGCTCCCCAACTTTGGTCTTGCTTTCTTTATAGCCCCTAAACTTCAAAAGCTGTAAAAATAATACGAACATTCCCTTTACTAACATAATAGCGCCTTAACTTTTAACCACTCCTGTTGCACGCAACCCTCCATTGCACAGTTGATGAAAATGATAATTCAAGTGTTGTTTGGTTTGGAGAGAAATCATAACACTTCAACGAAGTGTCCAGCTCGGTTCATAAGTTGTTCGTTCTAGTTGCTAATTACTCTTTTGTTCCGACAACAATTCAGGTATATGGACTATGTGTTTGGTAATGAGACAGAAGCAAGAACATTTTCAAAAGTTCATGGTTGGGAGGTAATATTAAGATGCCAGTATACAACCCCAAGTTTCCGTTTACTCGTGTATCGATCAAAATTGCTTACCTGTTACAGTATATTTTCGATTATATGATGTTCAGACCGATGATGTAGAAGAAATAGCAGTGAAAATTTCGCAATGCAGAAAAGTATCAGGAACATACAAAAGGATTACTGTGATCACTCAGGGTGCTGATCCCGTAGTTGTTTCGGAGGATGGTAAAGTGAAGAAATTCCCTGTAGTTTTGTTGCCTAAAGAAGAACTTGTTGATACAAATGGAGCAGGTACGTATTCCTCTGATCAGGCGTTTAGTAAAATTTCTCATAAAACCGTTTCGGGCCCTGAATTTGTTAAATTCTATCCACTTGATTAGTCCTAGAAATGATTGCTGAAGTTTTGGGTGTGTTTTATATAGGGCATTGAATTTTACATTTGATTTCGGTAAAGTTGTTTTGGATTATTTATGAAGTGACACAGAACACAGTTGAACTATATGTCAACTAAGCGTCACTGGTGGACAAGAGTATGGATTCTGATTCTGAAGGAAATCATTTTATATATAGGACTAATATTCTAGTTCATCAATTAGAAAGGAAGCGAGGCGGAGCCAGGGCGGGCGGGGGCTCTAGCCTCCCGGTCCCCATGACTGGCTATGGGGACTTCAGACTCAAAATTAATTGGCCATGGTGAAAAATCGGTCTCGTAATGGTGGAGTACTATATTCATTGGGTGAAATAGGATACAATCTCCTTGTTTAGGGAGTATATAAGCTTCATAATTAGAGTAGATACCGGACTCTTTAGATCTCAACGGCTTGTATAGTCCATTCCCAGGGTTCTCAGGTTGGTCACCGTGAGAGTAGATATCGAACTCTTTGCCTTTGTAGGATCCATAATGTTGGTTTATGTTGCTCGTTTGTCTATGGAAGGTTTGATTAATTGAGCTGAAATTAGTTCATTTCTTCTTTAATGTCCACATCTCACGTGTATTAAACCGTCAGTTTCTGCTACAACAACACGATATACAAAAATAACTCAGTTGACACGACCTGTTTCTTTTTTCTCGCCAGGGGATGCATTTGCCGGAGGATTTTTGTCACAATTGGTTCAACAAAAACCTATTGAAGACTGTGTAAGAGCTGGGTGTTATGCAGCTAATATCATCATTCAAAGATCAGGATGCACATTCCCGGAAAAGCCAGATTTTAATTGATTTGTATTATAACTCGTAACTTGTTCTTGTTAATTCATGGTATTTTTGCGTCGAATCAACGTTCATTAACGTCTAGTCTACTAGATGTGGGACCTAGACGAACCATGTGATGTTTAAGTCTGTTAAAAGTTTGATTCTAACTTCAAAGTTTTAATATATGTGTGGAGATTTTCAATTTTGTCACATTTCTTTTGAAAATTTAGGGCAAATTTTAATTTTCAATTGATCTAAAGCAGAAAAATCACACCCCCCAGCATCCAACTAATTCCATGTTGAACATTTTCATTTAAAGGAACATTACTAGTCAATTAAAGTTAGTAATATGTATTAAATAAAGTCAATATTCATTAATGAGTCGTTGACTTTTATGTCAATTTTTAGGAACATTTTTCCCAGAGTGGAGTATAAACATACAATTTGATCACAAATCTTTTAACAATTCGTGTGAAACTCGTTACTTTTTTTTAACGTGATTCAATTATGGTAAACTAAATGTTATAATGAACTTATTATTTTGAATGCAAGGAATAAATTTATAAATTTTTTAATGATAAACTAAATTTATATTTTACAATATATAATTTTGTGGAATATATAAATTACGCTATGACGCTCCATTTTAACACGGATAAGTATACATGTTGATGGGCTATGAATTATTGGGCCTTAGTAAGGCAATACACATCAAGGAATGTTGGTTTATTACAAGAGATTGGATTAAATTTAATGAGTATAATTAATCAGCAATTTTTTTGGAAGATTACAAAATCAAGGTTAACCAATTAAACATCACAATTTGAGAAAATAATTTGCTACTTTTAGCAAGTTCTACTCGATAAATTTTATTTCTTTATATAGAGTAAGTTCAGACTAAGTAATTTTTTAAAGCTGATTTGAGTCTAGACAATTCCATAAGAAAAAGTTAATTGTTTTGAGATATTTTTGCGACAATTATTCATGATTTTAAGGGTTTCAAACTTATTTTATTGAAATAAATATTCATGAAAAATAAATTGTGCATGTTCAGTTACATATTAAATGTTCAATAGTTTAGCCTACTTAAAATAATAATTATTCATTTTAGCTCGATAGGGCTCGACTCGAGTTTGGAATGAACTCAAAATTTCTTACATTTAATACTTTTGTTTGATGAAATTGTTTAAATTGTTTATGAATTTTTATAATCATACATTAAGTTAAATAAAAAAAGAAGCTAAATTTAAATATTCAATTTGTGTCGATTTTCAAACTTCTCTCCTGTTGAGCCCGTATTAATCTTAAACAAAACTTAAAATTGCATGTCAAACCAATTTTGAGTAGGCTTGTTAAATTTGAAACTCGCGCCAAACTCATCTGAAACTCTCGTTGAGCTTATAAATTTAATCTCAACAGGCTACAATCTTGAATCGAGCCTATCCTAATTTTGTATCAATTACACTTGTTAGCACCCTAATCATATTGTAAAACTTACCGCAAATGAAAAAAATTAAATTGTCACAAACTTTATCATTTACAAAAATAAATTGCAAACATTTGCGCGCGTAAATACACTCCCCCAACTATCGCGTGAATCCAAACTCAAAATTCCACAAAACAACAACAAAAAAAATAGCAAAAAAACACCAACTTTTTTTTTCTCAAACATAGCAGAACAAGAAATCAAATCAGAAAAAAAATATAATCCAGCAATGACCGATTTACCCCGCCGGAACCTCCAAAATCTCCGAACAACATCTCATCTTCTGAAACAAACCACCGTGACCTTCGCCGGAAACCTCCACACCTTCCTCCTCCTATCTTTCCTCCTCTTCTCCTTCCGATCTCTCGTCGAGAATGGCACTCATCTCCTCACCTCCTTCATCGACCGTGACGCCTCCTTAAAATCCCTCCTCTCCCGCCTCGACCTCGCCGGGAACCACCATCCCCACCACCCCCTCCTCCCCCACCACCACCCTCTCCGCCGCCACCACCGCCGCCGACCCTTTCTCCACCTCACCCGTGTTGGCACCCTCGACGACGATTTTTTCTCCGGCGACGATCATTCCGACCGATCTCTATTGGGTCCTTCCAAAAGGGTCCCTGAAAATGGTAGTCATGTCGTTTTGTATAATCTCGATCCCCGGTTTCTTGATCACGGGATCAAGATTCCCGGGGCTGTTAGACCTGGGTTTCAGTTCCGGGTCAGTGTTTTACCGTTGAGTAATGCTGAGGAGGATCCCCCGGGGCCAGAGGCCTCGGGCCCTGAGGGTGATTTGCAGTTCTTTATAAAGGGTTTGGAGCTTGGGAGACGGGACGCGGCGGCGTTGTTTTTTCTTGTGAGTTTTCTGTCTGCTGCTTATGGATGGGTGATTCTTGGTTTTACTGCTATTTATTCATGGATTTTAGGGGTTGTTTTTGTTGCTGTTGTGAATGATTTGTTAGGGAGTTTTAGTTCTTTTATTGGTGTTGTGTGGGATGGGTCTAGGTTGGGGTTGAAGCGGCTTACGGGGTTTATTTTGATGCGTTGGGCAGTGAGGGATGCGTTGACGCAGTTGATTGGGTTGTGGTATTTTGGAGAGATTGAGGATCAATACTCGTTTTTTAAGCTGTTTGTGAGGTTAAAGTTGATGCCTTTTTCGATTATGTCGCCTTGGATTCGAGGGTTTGAGAAGGAGATTTCCGGGTTTTTGTTTACTTGGTTTTTGTTGGATGCGTTTGTGGCGTTTGTGTTTGCGGTGGATGCTTGGGTTACTATTGTGGATTCGAGGAGGACTGGGAGGGAGATTGTGAAGGAGGGGTGTTACTTGATATCAACCATGTTTAATCAGGCTATACAAATTAAAACTATGGAGAGTGTGGTTTGTGGTTCGGCTGCAAGGTGGCTGTTAACGAGGGTTTTCGGGAAGTTTTTGGCTGCTTATTTCCAGTCGGCTATGGAGGTTTATTTTATGATTGCTTGGTTGATATTTTACTTTTCTGCACGGTGTAAGGAAGCTCATTCAGAAGGCAGGAGGTTCGGGAGGAGAGAACTAGAGGGATTGATTGACGGGCTCAGATAGTAGAGATGATGTTTGCACTAGCAGGAACATTAGCTGTTACATTGAAATGCACCACGAGCTTCTGGGAGCTTTGTGTGTCAACTGTTTTTTGCAGCTCACCGAATCAGAAGAACTGCAATTGGTAGGTATAGTCACCAGAAAGTTGTTGTATGTACCTTATCCATGAGGCAGTCAGTATACTACTTGTGTATATTATCATGAGAATGCTTCATGTGTATATTTCCTTCTACGCATTGTTATAATGCTCTTGCAATACCTATTCTGTTATTGATCAAGATATAGATTGAGAAAGGTTGATTTACGATCTTCCGAAACTTGTTATGCTATTCGTTTCTGAAATTTGTGGTGGTGTAAACTGCGCATTTGCAATGGAGTGGAGTTTAACTTTACATTCCATAGATTTTTTGTATGAATAGTCGTACGTTGCAAAGAGTAAACATTGCTTCTGTAATTGTGACACTGAACTAAGTGAGGAAACCTGAAATGAGTTGAGCCATGTATTACATTTGTTTCTCTCTTTCGTGACAAACTTGTTGCTCTGCATATAATTTGTGAACTTATTTTTTATGTGCATTATTATGAGATGATTAGTGTCGGAATAGTTATGCAATTTTAGCTTTTTTTGTGTTCGACGGATGAAGGAAACTGTTTAGCTTGATTGATTTCTTTGAGATTTGTTTGGAACCTTGTTTAGGATGTTGGGAAAACTTTTCATATCCTAGGTTTTTGGGTGAAATTTCTGAGAATAATCGGTTCATTTTGGTTATGTAGATTTGAGAAGGGCAGCCATTGCAGATATGAAGGAAAATTTTGGAATTCCAGTCCCACATTGAGAAATACAAAGTAGATTACTGCAAAACTTATATCCTTTAGATTAAAGAACATCCTCTTTTTCTGTCTTTTTCCAAGTCTTAAGAGAACTGACTAGGAAATTTAACGAATTCTTACGGGTTCATGCACCCTTTAGTGGATATAGGAGGGTGAAAGCTACGACACTGAGGAAGATTAACGATCTGATATTTTAGGCAAGTACATGATCAAAGGACAATTGTTCTGGCAGCTTAGTATTTCTATTGTCCCTAGGAGAATGCTCTTGACAGGTGGAACTGGAATAATACATAGATTATATGCTCCAACACGGCAAGTCTTGTGCTTTGAGAATCGAAATACAAGAGCATAGGTTTCCGATAGTCATTTCTGATACGTGGTTAGCTTAGCGCAGTGCTGGAGACCACTATTTGCGATTCTGTTTCGTGTTGTGGCGCATGTGTTGGTATTATTGAACACTACTGTCTTAGCATGAGGAACTATAAATTTTATCACCAGCCTGAGTTCTTGCTGGTACACATGGGTTAATCATGGTTGACGATTGAAATTGTCTTACAAGAAGTTCAAATAGATTGTCATTTCCCAGGATGGAATGTCTTTTTTTTCTCATAGTTGAGTCTTTATTGCCATTTTGTAAATTGGAATGCTTGATTAGAAACATTTACTGCAGATTGTTTTCTCTATAGTGATATTATCCAATGTTATCATGAGATTAGTCTATGGATCAATCCTGTGATTTATCTCTGCCTGTGATATCATCACTTATTTATATGCACAAATTACTGTTCGCGTTTGCTTCATGGGCATACGATGTGCGGCTGGTGTTCCACTGAAGCTTGTATCCCTTACTAGGAGTTAATTTTGTGAGTTGCTCCAAGCTAGTTCATTGCATTTTACATTGTGCGAGGCCGTTTGTATGAGGTTATGCCTCTTGCTTTGCTTACCGAATTGAGATATATTGCAGATGTAAGAGGAGACCGGCTACCACAAAAAGGATACTTCTTTTTTATTGAACCACTTTAAAGATTTATGCTCAAAGTAATGTATAACTGGAAACTATATGGTTGTGTGTGTGGGTCTAAGATACTGGAAATAAGAGCAAATTCAACCATGATAATGTTTTGTACTTGTTCGCCATTGTTCGTTGTTCAATCAGGTGGTGGATAGGGCGCACAGTGCCGATATAAGAATGTCTTTCTGTACTGATGTTTGCAGATGCCTTGTGAGTACCGGAGGGAGGGTATTGAAGGATGGTCCGTCCCGCCTCCAGTCACTAGAATCTACCTTGGGGTGTTGGTTTTTAGAAGACAGTTCATGTTGAAGTGATATTATAGCTTGTTTCATTTAGTTCAATGATTGATGACGACACATGATTTCGGATAATGGGACCAGTTGTCAAAGAAGGTATGCATGGTGTCCATTGTAACATCGACCACCTGAGAATCTACCTCGGGGTGGTTCCAGGTAGCCCTCCACTTGGATGGGGATCTAGGAATGTTGTGAACCTGTAATTGTACACGTTAATCGTGTCCCCTGGCTCTGCAAATCGTAAAGAGTTAAATAAAAAGAAGTTTTGAAGATTTTACAATATCTGCACCCTGGAAATGCTTTCTGAAATGGTAGTTGCTAGAGATACTTGTTATAGTACCCAACCGCGTAGACGCAAGATGGAGAGCAAGAGCTATTATACTATCATCCACATAAACTCGGTATCAACAATAATATTGACGATAACATGATATATAAAAACAAATAGATTGATATGACGCGATTTTGGATAATTTGAAGTGTACACTATGGGTTTCTGCTATTTGTACATTTCCTTTATTAGTTCATTATGCTCTTCATTTCATTGTCTTTCTTTTCAAAGATCAACTAATCAATTAAAAGAATAATTTCTTTGTTCCTATTTCTTCTTTTTATTGAAAGAAAAATTATTCAATTGTTGGTTATATCACTAGCAATCATATGATAATTAACACTTTTAATTCTTTCTTTTCAATAAATAAAAGAACCAAACCTGAAAAACGGTTTGTCGTTTTGCAACCAGTTACTGTCAGAAAATCAACTAAGATCTTTCAGCCCATTTTATTTTATCCCACCATTATTTTTTCCTCATCCATTAAAATTCTGCACAGTTCCTTGATAATTTGAAAAATTAAGAAAAAATGTTCCCCAAATTAAGTCATTAATCACATAAAACAGCTCAAATTACTGTAACAATCATAGATTTATCCCAATAACTGAAAGATGCCCATTTTAGAAAATTATGATTAGGAGAGAGCAAAATGATTAAATGTTACAATAAGTACAAATAGTATACAATTAGGTTACAAAATTAGCATATTAATTAAAACCTAGCTTAAGCCTCAAGAAACAAGAATTGATCACTCATTAGCTTTTTCTACTCGAGATCTGGACTATCTCGATCCGATTGATCGCTCGCTCGCTACAGTCAAATGCAAGTTTTCTCACCCAATGGTGAATGTACACTTTCATCCATTAGAATCCATCCTGAAAGAGATAATACGCACAATCTCTCGCCATGTCGAAAGAGGGTTTGGAGGTGCAATCGTAGAACCCGATCCTCTTGCCACTTCTCCTCGAGAAAAATTCTTGAGTGACTACTCGATAGTACGAAAGAACGAAAAGAGGATTTGGAGGTGCAATTGCAACACTCAGATCCTCATTCTTGATTCCGCCACTGCTCCCACCTCCACCTCCCAGACCGAGAAAAATGCATGCTCGAATGAGCACCCACTACTACATAACAAAACAAGACCTCCCACCTCGATTCCTCTCCGAATCACCCGAGGCGCGACAAAGGACATCCATGAACACTGCCTCGTCGCACGGAATACAAAGCTTAGAAGGACTAATGAAATCATACTCATCTTTAGCTTGATCCAACAATGGAGTGAAAAGAGGGTGTTGAAGCAAGCTAATTTTGATCACAAATCTCTTGTATTTATCACCAACATAAACCACTAAATGACCCTTTGGAACATCTTTTGGAATTGGTGCTAAAAAGCCCCAATATTGGCAACATTGTTCACATTTTGTTGCACAAGGTATCACTTTGGTCCCCATTCTTCTCCATTTGTTCAACCATGCCCTTAAAAATTTGACCTTCATGTTCTTCATAGCCATGGAAGATTTGGAGTGAGATTTTTAGAGAGAGAAGAAGAAAGAGGAAATGGAGGAAGGAGATGAGGATTTAGTGCTGGAGATACTGAAACATTTGGGGGGTTATATGTATATTTATATGTGAATCTAGTGTAGAAATGTGAAAAAAAGAAGATTGGGAGTTTGTAATAAATGGTTAATTAATTAATAACACAACTGTGGTACCTGTATTATTACTTGAGTTCATTCGAGTCCTACTAATAATAATTGTGTGCATTTTGTTATCATCGGTTTCAATATTTTACTCGAAATAGTAGATATAAACTATCAGTTAACAGTTATTTTGATAATAACATTAACTAATCACTATTGTTCCTATTGATTTGTGAAGTTAAGCAGATTAAAGTTATTAAGAAACTTAGGAAATAACTTAAAAGTTGTAAATATTGTTCCTATTGATTCAAATAGTTGTAGCACAAACCAGATTCATGTAAAGTGCCATGTCCAAATTCAACATAACACTTAGTAGATAACATCCAATACTATGTGGATATTGTTTGCTCTGGTCCAAATTCAACATTTTATGTTCGGTCACGACTTTAAAATGAGTCGTGCATGTAACAATTTCACATCGTGATTATAAGAGTTTTATCTTTATTTTCAATATAAATTTCTTTTTATTGTTATACTCATCGTCATCCTCTTTAAAGTCATTTATATGTATTCCTACTCGTGAAATCGCTTTTCTTCCGAGAATAATATAAAATTCTTTAATTTTATTAGAAAAGACTTAAAAATTCGGTAACTTTTGTATATTTTACCCCTAATCTTACATGATGCATTCTGAATTTTTCAATTTGTTTTACCTTTATTTGAACTAAATTGACGAGGTACCCCCACCCCCATGAGACAATTTAATATCTAATTTATTATTTTATGCATATAAAATAAACAAAAAATGAAAAAGGCAAAAGTATGATGATTTGCCGTGCTGTACCTTTCTTCCATATAAATAAAAGTAATACGAAAGTGTACGAACGCACATTAGCATTATTTAAATTTATATGTACAAAAAAGATAAAGTGAAGGAATTAAAGGATTTGCAAAAAAATAGGCAAATTTATAATGTGTTGTGTGGGAATGAATTTTAGTGTTATTAATATGATGGGTTTCCGAATGAGAGTAGACTCAATGGTAAATAAACAACTTTTGTGGTGTTTTTATATGAGTTCAATTTTTGCTTGTTGCTATTAAAATCTCTACAAATGAAATGATATGTAAGATTTTACTAAGTTTCTATGTGAGCTTAATTTTTTTACCTAAATTGAGGTTAACTAGTCCTCCTCCTAAACTTCTAGTAAAGTATGATGGATTTCTTAATTATATAAATACCAAATACTTTAACTTTTAGATTTGTAGACACTCAAGTTATACTAACAACAACAAAGAAAATTGTTATCATGCTCCATGTTGCGCAAACTCACGACTTTTTCATGGAAACGTTTCAACTTTTAAGCATTCACCATAAGAAGAGTCACATTCACTAATACCAATCACTTTATTTTTCAAAATAGCGAAATACATTTTAATTTTTACATATAGTTGTACATAGAAAATATTGTGGCACCACCTGATGATCCCAATGAGATCTCAAAATGGAATGATGTCGAAAAGAGTTTGTATTCAAATGTTAACTGGCCGTATAAAAGCAGACAAAATATGTGATGTATGACCATCCAAAATTGAAATAAGGTATACGTCTTGCATGAGTACAAACCAATATTCTTCGAACACAAACAATATATATTCGAAACTCCCTTTATTCGCAGGAGTACATCTTAGATCTGTTTATTATGTTATGATCGAATTGAGTTCTACTCATGGCGATCTAGTAGAAGTGGGAGAAATCGTAGATATTATTGTGGGTCAGTCGACATTGGGAAGCCAGGTACTTGACTAACATTAAGAACTTTTCTTTTCGTATCAAGCTAACATGTAAATTCTAATCAATAAAAGTTATAATGCAGGATAAATATACTTTTACTTAAAAAGATAAAGAATTTATGATATTTAGAAGATCTAGAAGTAAAGAGCCGACAAGTTGAAAGAGTGGAAATATAAGATAAGATTATAGATATCAAAGTATTATTAGTAGGGATGGGATCACTTTCTTGGGCATAGTGCTATTGCCACTCATTATTATATACTTCTTCAATTGGATAATAGTAGTGGTTAAATATTTATTTCATATGTAAAAACCATTTGAGATGGTGTCGGAGTAGAAAGGCAGATATAAGTAGCGTTTTCAAGGAATGATGATAAGGTATAGGGTAAACTGAATCACACAATGGAAATAAAAAGGAAAGAACTGAGATTTGTAAGTACGATCTTGTACATGCATGACACGTTTTATATCATGCGGCTCAATGGCGACGTATTTGGGTCAAAGCGAACAATATCACCATGATATTGAAAGTTGGTGTTACAATATGGTATCAATATCGACTCTCTCGCACGATGTGTGGTTTGAAGACGAACTAGGCAGAAGCTGATGACATGTAACGATCTGATTCAAAATGAGTGACACTAGAGTAGGAAAAATTGTACAAAGAACAATCCTAAAAAATGGAGATGGAGACATGCATGGATGAACCGAATCACACACTGAAAATAGAGAGGGGAGAATTGAGATTTATAAGTAATATATACTGATCCATTACATTGTTTATTGTTTAATCTACTTGAAACTATCAACTATCGATCAAAGTTGTTAATATCATTGGACTGCATATTTGAGTTTTCAAAACTCAAATATGTATAATCAATTAAAATTATTTTAATTAGAACATACATTAACGTGTAAATGAAGATAAAATGTCTTCATATATTTATCAAAACGAATTGATAATTGAATTATGTTAGTTTCACCGAGCATAAAAGTGTGCCAATTAGTTGAGTTATGCAATCAATCCACAGATAGATTAATAAATTACGAGTAGTTAGTGCTTTACAAAAGAGTTTAAGCTGGATTGCACAAATCCTAAATTTCTTTGATTTTTTTACCATAAAATAATAGAATATTATCTATATAGGCTATAAGATTGGAAATCAACACCAATTAGTTCATAAATTAATTACAGGATTAATCCGAGTACTGTATAGTACTTTATATCCGTACTTATAAAGTTTGAAGCAAAATATATTTGTGGTCCATAAATTATAAGCATACTTAACAATATGGTCCGTATATTTCATTTTTTGATGGTAAAGGTCTTCAAACTTTCTATTATTATTGCACAAACATAGTCCATATCAATGAATATCCGGAAGAAACAAGGTAACTAATTTTAAATTGTTCAAGTTCTTACATAATCTAATCCTTCTATTTTGAAATTACATATTAAAATTTATATATTTTGTCATAATTAACATTTTATGCAATTTCTTTTATAATCTAATCCTTCTATTATTATTACACACCGTATTATAAATTATATAATTCTTTAATTACATTACATTACATCAAATCAAATATTACCTTATCAAAATCAATATTTCATTCTATCACAAAAATAATATCTATAAGTTAAGATGTTGTATCATATCATCTCATCTAAATTAACATACCACATCATTAAAAACCCACACTATTCTGACACCTTCTAAGTAAACACCTCTTAATTTAATTTTTTTTTGCATACATTAAAAATCAAACACCATACACAATTAATACTTGATCTTGTAGAGTTTTTCTATGGTTACTTTGTTTTTACGAAGTAACCATCACTTTGTCCACTATCACCATTGAATGAGTGAGATAAAACATGATCCAATAGTGAAAGAGACAAAATGACATAAAAACAAAGTAATCATAATCCATAGCCTTCACCATTTGTTAAATGCCCCCGACATATAACTCCTCTATTTACAACACCTAAATAATTCAGTATTATTAGTATTATTATTATTATTATCCCCTTAGGCTTAAATATTGATGCCAAAACTTTATACGGAAAATGATGAAGTGTACAATCCGTACAATCGGTGATCCTGTATGAACGGAAAATAAAGTCTGAAATGTTATCAGAGAATGGTTATGGTGTATGCAGGAGATGGGTGTCAATATTGAGATCTCTGAGATAAATTATGGGAATATATTTTACTCCAAATCTTAAAATCTTAAAAATCCAATATTTACTATATTCTTTGAACCAATCAAAGAGCCAAAAAGCAAAAACTAGGAAAACAAAGGTATGGAAATCCACAATTCTTCAATCTTTTGTTGAATAATTATTAAAATCTTATGACATTCAATGTTTTTTTTATGTATACTTCTGACTTGCCATCTTCTTACCAAACAAATCCTAGTAATGGCAGTTTTAACTGTTTATTCTGTTAATCGTTTTTAATTATAATATCTAAACAAAAATATCATACAAACGGTTTTGGATTATTCCTTGCAAGTTGGAACTACAATATTGTTTAAATAAAAAGAAAAAGAAAAATTTATTTTGTTTGACGAAAAAATAATTATTGTATAAGGATACCTTTATTTAAATAAAATGATTGTATTTGTTTTTCCTCTACGGTCGTATTGAATTGTATCATTAATTTTGATTAAATACGATTTTAGTCATTAAATTAGACCAAACTCAATCTCACCACTAGTTTAGTTATTGTTTCTTGTTAGTGCTGGGACAACTAGTAAAATTAGTTGATTTTTCTTTCAAAATAGTTATGTACAATGTCTATCGATCTATTAAAGTAATAGTTGCTTTTTCTTTTAAATAAAGTAGTATATAATTTTCAGAATAAGAATAATATTTATGATATGTCTATCGATCTATTAAAGTAATAGTTGCTTTTTCTTTTAAATAAAGTAGTATATAATTTTCAGAATAAGAATAATATTTATGATTATTTACTGACATTAATAATTGATGGTGTACTCAATTTGAATTTAATTTTAAAGTAAAAATTGGGTTAATTATATGGTAAGAATAAAATTAATATTTTCACTAGGAGTGAAATTGAACTTTAACTTTATGCATGTTATTCACTTCATTATGAGTACAATCGATGTATCTATCACATCCAATGAGAAGAATAATTTACAACTAAGAAATATAGATTTATTTTTCCTTTTGTTTGGTTTTATATTTTGAAAAATGGTCTGAATAATTTTGGGCTTGAGAGACAGTTCTAAAATTAATTTCAGTTGATGTTACATAATCCAACGAAGCTTCATGCACATATATTTTAGACAGCTCAGAAGCCTGTCATGTGTTCTATTTTAAATGTTCACTCAGTTTTCTAAGGTGAAAAAAGAAAAAGGAAAACATCATACAATTATTTCATAGAAAGATGTAATAAATTTGAGTTTCATAATTAACTCACTTTGTTTCTGTTTTTTATTCGGTATCCGAATTCATATTAGGCCGATTAATTCAGATTTGGGAGGACAATCCAAGGATTATGATATTTAAACCCTTCTTAATCGTTGTTGTGAGGAATCGATCAGCAGACCGCCCTACCAACCGTAGCCCATGCTACCACTAAGCCAAATTGACTCACTTTCTAAATATAAATTTTATTGTGGTAAGTAAATCTTACCAAATTATAACCGACTTATTATTTGATAACATTCATCTCTTAAACTATAAATTTGGTGAAATCCCAATTACTACAACGATAGTTCACCAAATTTTAGTAGGTCATGAGTAGACTAAATAATAGGGCGATGAAAGAAGACTATTTATATGGTTACAGAGAATCTTGTTAACTCCCTAAACTTGCTTTAATTGATCTATTAATCAACTGTCTGTATTTGCTTAAGAAGATCATTTAATCTCGTAAACTTACATATTTTGAAGTATTCACACATTGAACTTTGGATAAAATAGTAGAATAATTTACGGTTTGTCAAAATCCACTCATGTTGTCATGTGAATCAAACAAGTTTATTTTAAGCA
This sequence comes from Euphorbia peplus, assembly GCA_028411795.1. Lineage (NCBI taxonomy): Eukaryota > Viridiplantae > Streptophyta > Magnoliopsida > Malpighiales > Euphorbiaceae > Euphorbia > Euphorbia peplus. The sequence goes on from CP110841.1 coordinate 35,830,351, forward strand.
AGTTCGAAAAGGCTAGCGAGAAATTTTGTAAGTTGAATGAGCTAATATGGTTTTGGAGTAACCTGAAACTGCTACGGCTCCTATGGTTTTAGAATAGCCGTTGAACCTCTTTTTATAGGAACAGTTTCAGTCATCCGTGTTTTCTAACGATATAGGATTTTTTAGGTAAAATTGATTGGTGAGTGAGTATTGAAGTGAGGAAAGTCAGAAATGAAGAGAAGCCAGCTGCACATTGGTTCATCCCCTAAAGACAATCTTATTATAAGTACTTCAGTTTTTGGTCGGGTCTATGTAGAAAGGTGACTCTCATTTGTACACATCATTTCTATAAATTTGCCTTCTTTTTCTCAGACATTTTTAGTTTAATCCATTCTTTTTTTACTGACTTGTCTATTTTCATAGCATTATCCTTTATCTTTTATTAGTTAATAATCATTTATGGCACGAAATTATAGGATGATTTTCCAGTTATTTAGGTGATTGGAATTTCAAGGAAAATAAAAATAATAAAAATGATTTTGAATCTTATTTATAGTTTTATACATTTAAGTTTGTTTTATCATATAGTTAATACTTATTGAATGTCGTTATCCGATACGCTCATTAAGAATACGAGAGTGGCTTTCAAATTAACTTAGTGACTACATAACCTTATCAAATTAAAACATACTCAAATTTTTTGTTAATCTCGCAATTCATATTCAAATTCAAACAATCACTTTGTCTACACGAATTGCAGGGCGCGCAAATCATATAGGAGGAAATTAAACTATTGTATACGACAATCTCATAGTTAAATAATGCTAACAAATGCCTAACTAACTCTTAAATGCACCTTAATAACATAAAATTACCTTGTATATTTAATAAATCGTATAGTTTTTAAAGTTGCAATATAAGACATTTAACACGCTCCCTTACATCCAATCCAATTCATTTTGATGCATAACCTAATTCTGCGGAAACTCTCAACATTGAACAACCATAACGTTGATGACAAAGTGGAGATTTTGGGGTGTGGTTGAATGGTTCAGCCATTATTTCGATCGTCGAAACTATGTCACCGAACATGTTCATCCCTATTAACACTCCAATGCTTAAGTTCGTCCCAATTGTATATATCCATTCTTTTTTATTATACAAAAAAATAGATTCTTGTGGCAATGTAAAGATTGATATGGTAATGATAAATATCAAAGGGAGGGTTGTGATGATGGAGCCCGTGACAAGAGAGGCTGGGCCACCGTATAGGGCGGATGAGTGGTGGTGGAGGAAGCCACGGCCACTAGCCACCGTGTGACACTCTAGCTAGGGCTAGATTAGAGTACATGTTCGCACGTGCGAACATATCAATATTATGATTTAAAAAATAGCTGGCAAGCCTGCCAAGAATTTTAAATATAATTGACTTGAACAACCTTTACCCATATCTACATGTAACTCTCTCCCATGCTTCCTCCTTGGAAGCATTTTTATTTTCATGTGTCAACTCTTTTTTTTGGATTTTTTATTTTTGGCCTTTTCTTCTATACCCTTTTCAATATTATGATCTCCAATTTTCAACTTTAGGAGCCATCACATAATCATTTTAATCATAATCATATTAAAAAGAGTTGACACATGAAATATAAGCCAAAACAAACCCAAATATATATCCAATAAACAAAAACACTTGTCCCTAAAAGAAAATTATCTTACAAGTTGATAGTTTCTTCAAAAAATTAAAATAATTTGCTTTTTTATTAAATTTTGTGAAATATAAAAAACACTATTATTACAGCTATTAGTTCGATGGATTTCTGCATGGTTGAGGTTCAATTCGCGACAACTATATTGGTGGGTGAAATTTAAAAGACATGTTATGCACACTTCAAGACTCAAGTACAAGAGATATTTCAGGTATACGAGGAATTGATATACCACATAACTTTGGATCTCATCACTATAAACTATCACTCAATTGGTTACTTGACCCTTGGCAATCCAACATTTAGTAAAACATGTTCATTCTTATAAATAAATGTTTAATACTAACGTACTCCAAATTTACTAAATAAAATAAAATAAAATACAAGTGTATAATTAAAGGAGTAATATTATATATTAATTAAGCAACCATAGTATTTATAAGTAGACAATTCAAATTAGAGTATTTTTATCTTTCTCTGTAAAACAAAAAATTTTACAATACTTTTTGAATACATATATTCTTAAACATGTCAAATCTTTTATTTTTATCGATTCATTTAGATCCAAAGTTCAATTTTCTTTTTCAGACGAACTATTTGATTTGTCAGACATCTTGTAAGTAGATAATATCTTGATTGAAGGTTTCTTTCATGTCAGACTCAAACTCGAGTTCTAGCTAAACTATTTGAAGCCTTCAGCCACCAAAACCAAAATTAACTGGCAATTCTCATAATATACATAAATCACCTAAAAACCTGTATAATTACTCGAACATATTAACCAAGTCCTACCTATACATAAAATTTAAAAATAAAAGAAAATGAAGAACAAAAAATATTTGCACGAATTCCTAATGAAAGAATAGTCCCTACCGCATGTGAAATAACTATACCAACCAAAGCATTCAGAGAATTGGCTCAAAGTTTGAGATTAGAGGGATGGGCTCTCATTCATTCACAAGCCCAATCATCCACAAAATCTCACCATATGGACTTCATATTTTGTGGACCAACCTTTTTTTTTTTTTTATCTTAATTTTACCTCTATAATAAGTAATTTTCAGAATGCCACAAATAATATATGATGTAAATACATGAATGTCTTATCTAATATGTCTTTTTAACTTGTGAGGAAAGTACAAGATGAATCAAGAAGTTGGTGTTAAGTTTCTAGAATTTTTTTGGAAGAACATAATATGATAATAATGTATATAAAATATTTCTAATATAATTTTTACAATGAGTTATTTATTTTATGATCACTTTTTATTTTTACGAAGTAACAATTACTTTATTTATTTACACTACTAGGTTAACTTGTATAAAATCATTTCAATGTTAAAAAATAAAGTAACCATAACTCAAAAATTACTCAAATTTTAAATAACAATTGTTTTATAGAAGTCTCGATATGGCTGAAAAAAAAAACATTTTAAAGTTATTGTTATTGTTTTAATCTATTTTTCTCTTGTCCTACAGTAATTATATAAACATACGAAACCATCAACTTAAATCCAAGTTCTACTCAAATAACATTCATACATACGGATACGGAAGAAGAACAATCCACATCTAAGAAAAATAAAGTACACATGAAAATAATAAATACACAAAAGACATACATTATAAAAAGACATGTTAAATGTCACACGTTACTAACTTAAAATGCTATACGACCCTTTAAATATTTAAAACAACCATATATTAGTTTTGAAATATTTTTTCGGAGTGATTGATAACTTATCAAAATGGTATCAAAAACATAAATTAATGTTAAGAGCACATAGTTTAATATCAAGAGCCTCATTGATATCGACGCCACGCACCATATGTGATTAGGCATAAAGAAAGATGTGCTCTACGTCTTACATAGCTAGCTGGAAAAGTTATAACTCATTTAATACACAAAGTGATCTTATGCTCTCTCAAAGTACCTTACGGGCAGGTAACTACTAACATATTAGGCGAGAAACTTTGAGAAAATCTTATCCCTCAAAGTAGTCTGTCCATGGATTCACTATTGCAAAAAAATACTCGCAACACAATCTGTTATTGCCAAATGATTACAAAAATTATGCATACTATCTTAAGTGTTCTAGTTCAATTGATTTAATGACATTTTTATCTCTAAATACTTTATTGAAATAAATAGAGAATCAAGGTTTTGTTGGATAAAATAAAATCAAACAAATCAATATAACTACATTAATGTAACCTTAAAAACTTTTGATTAAGATGGGCAAAGATAAATATGCTTAAGTAAACGCGATGACTGATACCAAAGTTCAAGGAATTTTCAGTAATAAAGTTTAAAGGACCAAAACTATGTTTTACCAATTGAGATGCATCAAAACTCAAAACTTAATTTCGATATGATAAACTCGGCATGGATAATGTAGTAAAGAAGACTAAAACATATATCTAAACTTGATGGGGATTTTAAAAAGTGCCCATACAATCAGTCAACATATAATATTTTATATGCTATCAGCATAAAATGTCCAGCATTCGGGCCCAAAACGGCCATAATCTAGAGCAAAAACAAGTTTGTAAGACAAAAGCTACATCTGCTGTAAATATATCAGTTACCCATAGCCCCATCAATCTATTACAATTGGAAGATTTGGGGTCTACTGGTAGGTATGCGACATTTACCACATTATACGGCTATCTTTCTTGTTTCAAAGCACGGTAATGTTTTTGTGTGCAAGTCGAGAGAGCTATGTAAATGTAAACTCTTTTACAGCTAAATTTACTTGCTATGATTTCATGGTAATTCACTAATAGGTCTTCATGTCAATTCTTCCTACGTATATACCTTCCACCTGGAGTGAACCTAGGATATGGGTGAAGGATGGCTAGCTCACGGATCCGGCGTATCACTGCCTTCGGTAGGGTCCGCGCGACATTCTTCAGCTTCTCTTCGTCCTGCAATAACCTCACTATTCTTAAATCTCAACTGTGTTGTCGAACAGTATTAACGAGAACGGAATGCAATTTCAGCTTGACTCCATTCATTTGCACAAAATTAGAAGGACTAAAGGAAAATAGAGAAGAGCAATACATGCATGGCCCCAAATTTGTAGGGCTATTAACATTATTCAACCAATTAGAATTGATGCCACATCCACATAAGCTGACATTTAAAAAATCTAAATCTAACCTCTTTCTTGTGCTTGTTGAGTTTCGGTTCAGGTGCAGAGCTAGCTCTTAAAAGATTTCGCCATTTATCCTGCACATTTCATCCTTGATTAGTATATTTCAATTGTGAGAAAAAGAAAAAAGAAAGTGGGCTTATCTAACTGGATGAAGAAATGAGAGGTACCCTCAGATCTACTGGTGTCCGGTATGCAGATGAGGAAAACGAAAGCTTCTTAATATCAGTCCATCTCCCAGTTCCACATTGAGCAATACCATCAATCAGTTTGCTCACCTCAGCGAGAGTCCACATTCTTTGATGCTTCCTTCGATCACAACTCTTCTTAGATCTTCTCTTCACACAATCATCTTCAGAATCAGATTCGCTACATTCATCATCAGAATCAAAGGCCTATGCGGGGATGGATAGAGCAACATGAAGAAAGAAAGTTTGTGTTACATAAAGTACAAAATTGCAGACGAAAATATGAAAAAATTTAGAAAAAAGGGGCAGTCCAAATCTATGTACTCGTCAACGCAGTTCATATTTCTATACCTCGATCATGGCAGATCGAGATGGTGTAGCTATAATAGAACGAATTCACTCTGACTAAGAAAGACAAAAGGAGACAGGAGTGCTTTGTTGGGTTCAGGAAAATGACAGAGAACATTCAGGTTAAAAGAGCAATTTCCATACCGTAACAGGTGAGAAATTCTTTGAGGGTCCCCTTCGTGAGCGAGAACAGATTGGTTCTTGGTTAGTTCCTGTTCTAGACACGTCCAAAGGAGTAAAATTGGGACTTTTAAGGTGATGATGTTCATTCCTGGGTAGAATCTTCATCCGTTTAGCCATAGGAGCAGAATAGGAAATTTTACGTCTTCCAGTTACACATCTAGACTTCAGTTCTGAAAGTTTCTCATCGTCTTCGACTTCAAGTGTTTCTTGTGTAAGAGTCTCACTTGAAGACTCTTCTCTCAGATGATGAAGTTCATTACGGAACGTCACGTTCAAGCATTCATCCTTTACATCAGTATCCAAATCTTTTCTTGAATCTGATTCATGTTTGGCCTTTGGAACAGAAAATTCATCAATGTACCTTTTGGTAGGCTTTCGCAATCTTCTTTGACCAAATAAGGTGCCGATTTTGCTTGTTTGGGTGGCATTTTTTTCATTCTCATCTGATGATATGCCGCTATCGCAAGGCTTTGTATTATCCAACTCATCAAGATGTTCTAAATCAAGTGAAGTAGTATATTCAAAATTCCCAGCTAGTATTTGATAATCTATTTTATCCTCACACGAGTCATACAATTCGGATTTGAGAGATGTCTTCTCAACTGAGACATTCTTACATTGAGATTCTGGAAGTGTTACTGCTGATGATTCTGACAACCCAATAACGGAAATGCTACTTCCACTCAACTCTGGAGACTGACCTTCTGAACCTGAGTTTTCCACACACGAGTTTCGAGATGGAGCATACTCCAGGTTACATATCTTGTCAGCTATTTCAAGATCTACACTCAAAATATATCATTTACAACAAATTGATGCAAACTCGTGAAAACTTAATACCAACATGGACGCAGGTTACCTAAAAGAAAATCCTCACATGCCCCAGAAATGTCATTTGCCGCATGAATATCATCTACTTCATCAACTTCATCCAGCAGCCCATCAAGAACCTGGCAGAACACCGCATCATCATTGCATGAATAACTGAGACTAAGATGTTATTTAAGCATGCTACAGTCATCAAATCAAGTCTATTTCGAAGGAGTGATACAAGACCATGAGACATAGATGAAACAAATAAGTGGGACATAGTTTACTGATCAGTTCAAGGTGTTATTTTTTTTCGAAAGAAGATGAATATGAGCTCAAATATGACAGATTGACAAGCAGAATACATACTCCAAGCCCCAATACATCTTGTCCCTGAGTATTACAATCAAGCCCACCTAGTCACCAAGAAAGGAAAAAAAATAGTAAGAAATTCAGGAAGAATGATTAACTAACAAAAAGTACCATAGTAGAAATCAGAAAGTTACCAAAATTTCTTTTTATATCATAGTCAAATCCATAGTAGAAAGGTTCAAAGTCCAAGTGTTTCCATGAATTCTCCTTACTAAGACAAAACGCGCCGTCAACTGAAACATTATCAGGCTTAGGCTCTACAAGCAGATGCTGAAGTTCTATCGTTTCATGTTCCAAACCAGGAACAGAAGCTTCATCCAGCTTAGCCTAAATAAATATAACCAAAACAGCCAAAATTGCCGCCTTAGTTAAGAACATTGTTTAAGGGATAAATCTTCATGCTTCTGTTGCAATGAGCACTGTCAGATCATGAACTCAAGTCATGTGGATCATATGCCAAAATGCTTATATCTTTCTACACCTTACCAAATGGAAATGTCAACAAATTTATGCAACAGACATCCATAAATTATTTAATCCGCATGAGATGTACATATAATTACTCTACCAAGTTAATTAACCAATGCAAAGACCCATAAAATGAAAATATACATGTATTACAATAATAGAGAAATTTCATATTAAGTGAAATTTCAATTCCAAGATTTTAAGTGCTTAAAATGCTAGAGAAGTCGAAAGATTATAATTGCTCACCTGTTGGCATTTCATATTAGCAAATTTCTTATCCAGATGAGCTCCATGATCCATCTCATTTACTGCTCTGCAACTTGAACTTGGACTTCCAAATGAGTGCAACTGTTTATATTGTTCCCTACAAGAAAAAGCAAAAGGCAAGGCGAGTGATTATTCTCAATATACAACTTAAAAATGCATATACAAACACCAGTCGATAAGCAACAAAAAAGATGGTTGTATCTTCTAATTGAAACAAGTATATCATGATTGCCTTCAAAAAAAGTATATCATGATTACAAAGCTCAAATATGATGGAAGGCAGCCGTAACATTGTAAGTTACTGTTGGATTTCTTATAGTTTTGAGATTTTCTTAAACAACTATATTGCTTCCACCTTTTTCTTTATAAACGCAAAGGGACCATTCAAGGTAGAGTGTCTTTGATCCAAATTTGTGCAGAACCCACGATAAAAGATCTACCACAACCATTTAAAACCTTCTGCCACTCTCAAGCAGGACAACAACCAGCATTTTCCTTTTCCCAGGAGTACCCTGAGGCCAAATTTGGCCACGAGCGAAGAGTAACTTTTAGTAATTTATTGTCTCAATACCATATCACTAACGTTAGCAATTTTCAAATTTCACATTTCTTTTGACAAACATATCACATCACTCATACGGTCTCTTAGAAACATGACATCAAAGGTTCAAACAGCAAAAACTAGACATTACAATAGTTCACTTATATTAATTAATCTCATTAATTAAACCAGTCCAACTTAAATGAACGAATACTGCAAAGCTTGGCACAATCAAAGCATGCCACTATTAAATTCTATGAACATTCAACACCAAAACAATTCCTACTAGATTATTAAATTTTAACCATCAAAGTCATTCCAATTTGGAAATAAAATAACAAACAACCAATACATCAACATAAATAAGTGAAAATATAATAACAAGCAAATACTCCAACCAAATACTGTTGAACTAACATAGAAAATAACAGTAACCAAAGAAATAGAAAAGAAAACGATCTTCAGCCACAAAAAAAAAAAATGCAGGTACACAATTATTTTTGCAACGAAATCTAATTTACTAAACTCATAATAATAGAGGACATCTTTCTGTGAAGAAAATTGAACTAAACAAAAAGTCAGCGGAGTAAGAATGTCGCTCTATGTTTCCTGGACATGGATGCAGATGCGATGTCGGACATGGAACATGGTGTAGGCTATGGTCACTTTGTTTTTCTCTTACTTTGTCTATACTTTGTCCTTTTCACCATTGGATTAGTTTTTAATCCATGATCCAATGGTTGACAAAACAAAGTAATGGTTACTTTGTGAAAAACAAAGTGACCATAGAATATCCCTAACTTTCATAAAATAATCAATAGAACAAACAAACCTGATTCTCATTGGCGGCAGATTATATCTCCACAAACTAAAACCATCCGATCTAAGACTAAACCTACAAAAATCAACAAAATCCACAAATCATCATCCAGAATCAACCAAAACAAACAGATATATATGTAGAGATAGATACAACCATCAAGCTATAGAGCCGCAGACAAATATAAAACACGATGCTCGCCTAAACTATCAGCTCCAGCTTTTCGTTCAATCGGTTAATCAACACAATACAGAGTCATCAAGATCAAAACAAACAGATCATACAGCTACATAGTCATAGATACAAACTTCAATCTATAGAGAAGTACTACACGTCACAGATAAATATAAAAGACGTCGTTCGTTCGCCTAAACTATCAGCTCGAGCTTTTCGTAAGATGAACAAAATCGAACAGATCATACAGCTAGATAGATACAGATACAAACATGAAGCTAGAGAGAAGCAGAATATATCAAAAAGTATAAAAGATGTCATTCGCCTAAACTATCAGCTCGATCTTTCAATTAAATCGTTTTAACTCACTGCAAAATATATTTGACTAAACTATTAGCTCGAGCTTTTCGTTCAATCGATTAATCGAGAGCGAGATGAACATATAAAAGACTAGGAGAAGAAGATCTGACCTGAGTGAGTGAGAAATTCGAGAGAAGGTTCGAAACCGTAAAGCTTATAACCGCCAAAAAAGTGACGTTGAAATGGTGGAAATATGGAGAGTAGGAGTTACAGTAGAGTGTGTTTTTATTTTATTCCACGGATTTCAAATGCTAAATATGGGATTATCAAATTGTTTATTTTTTTGGTTCAGGTCCGGTATGACCAGTGACGAAGAGCTGACAGGTGGACGACATTAAGGCTGGGGTTTCTGTTTAGGTGGTCGTCCAGCTCAGACAACACTGCTTCACGGCGTTACTAATAGCTATAACGCCGGCACTTTCTCTTTTCTCTTTCCTATATTTTGTCAATAGTGTTTTAAAATTATGCATCTAAAATAATATAAATGTCTTTCAAAAAGAAAAAAAAAAAATATAAATGAACACATAATATGTTGATAATATGTTGTTAATGAAACAGATGTTCATGGGAAGTTAACCATGTTAAAAAAACAACATTGCACTTAAAATCAAAAGATCAAAACGTATAACATCTTTAATAATGAGCATTTGCAATTCCAAATTGTATAGCAGTGTCAAAAAAATAATTTGTTAAACATTTGTATCACCGTCATCATTTATACAACTTTAGTACATGACTCCATTTATAGTGGCCTATTTTATTTTCGCAAGCTTTTTTTACTTTATATATGTTATTTATATCGTTGTAAACAAAGTCCACTTAATCACTTTACAGCTTAAAATTAAGTATTTAATGTATATTAATTTGACCGTCTACAATCACATGTGTGCTTGAAATCCAATTATTTTTGAATAATTTTCTAACTAATCACCGATTAGTCTACCAAATTAGCTCCTATTCTCTTCTACTACACTAATTATAACTAGTCAACTGTATTATACTTTATTTATTTAATTAAATTAGGTTGGGGACAAGGGAGGAAAATAGAGTTGTGGCATTGTCTGGAATACAATAGAGCTTTAATTTGTTTGGTAGTGGTAATTGGTTAAAGGGTGATGGTAACATTTTGGAAATGGTGGCTAGTTTATAGGCTCGAGGTTGGGCTATGTGTACATCCACCAACCCATCAACCAATCAGGTTTGAGGACATGTGGCAGTGAGCCAGGTCAAATCTGTGACACCCCCAGGCATCACAATCATTATTATTAAGATCTTGATAGTAACAATGTACTAAAAGAGTTAGTGGTAGTCGGTGACTATTAAGAGGATAATTAGGGGACAAGTTTGAAGTTAGATTCGGGAGCTTAACTGAACTTCAACGGTTAAAAGATATAATTGGTATAATTAAATTCTCCATTTTAAACATGGACGGTTCAAAATACATTTGTTTACAATACTAGTACTATTGTCTATTTCAGTGAAGGAATATATGAATTATATGAAAATAAAAAATATTTAAGGGTGAATAAAAATGAAAAAGGACCCATAATGTTCGTTGTAGTTTGCAAAGAATGGTTGGGTTGGATTCAAAGGTGTTGGACCAAGACTACTATTCCATGTTGGTAGAAATGTGCCTTAAAAAGGCATTGAGCTAGATGCAAAAGAGGGTTTGATTGATGCCTCGATTGAAACTAACACTAGAACTATCTTTGATGTCTCAAATGTGGGACGAATTATTAGTATGTGTAGGATTGTTGCTACGGATTTCGCGGATCTCAATCTCTCATGTCAAGCACCAACATTTGCCAAGGATTGCCCGGAGCTCAATACATCTCCACAATTTGCAAGATTCAAAGATGTTTGTAATGTAATTGACTCTCGATTTTTTGATACTCTCGTTTCTCTTTAAAAAGGTAATCGTGAAAATTGAAAAAAGCGCAATGCAATTACCTTGAAATAAATGTAGTTCCGGGCTGAAGGTACAAAACTTAAACTATCACAAAGTGCTGTATTTATTCACAATAAATAGGTGGGTCTGTTTGGTTAGTTTGGGTTGGGCAAGACTCAGATCAATCCACACAGACTTGCATCTAAAAACACCCAACCCCAAGCTCCGCCCGTTATAAATTTAACAGAGCTCCGGTTTGGGCCAACGCTTGGGCTTCTGAAAAACAAATCACAAACCCAGACAAACAGGCCCGCTTCCTCGTATATTTTTCATCTGTAAATTATATATACTGTTGAGTCGGGCGACCATATTTTACTGTATTACCCCAAGCTGGACAAAAAAAACCCGAGTGGCCTAAGCAGACCTGGGTCAGGCATAATTCCATTCTCCTTTGTCCAAGCCTGGTCCATTGGACACAGACCTGGATAGGCCGGCCAAATACCCAAGCTCGTGAACTGAGTAATGTAATATACCAATCACCATACGCCATATATATCGGTTGGGATAAAGGTGAAAATTTTAAACGTCCTATCTAAGACAAAATAGATATGAAATGAGGAAAAAAGAGTAGAGTAAATTTTCTAAGATGAAAGTTTGAACTGATCATCAAATGATCAAGTGAACCAACCTTCTTGTACCGTTTCCTTCAAACAAGTGAATGCACATAAGTTTTCGCTACCAAAGAGTTTGCAACTACGAAACTATTGATTGACCTTCAACTCCTTTCTCAGCAGAACCATCCCCATTAGCTGCCAAGCCTCGAATCTTTACATCATAGTACACTTCTTCGACTCTCCTTACATCGTACTTCATTCCTGGAAAACAAGGTATTTGTGAAACCAATTTATAAAGAAAAGATTTAAGATATTCAAGACAGAGAAGGGGAGAAAGGAAAAATTGGCAGGAAGACAATAATGATCAAACGGATACCATCGAACTTCTTGCGTAGAAAATCATTTCGGAGATTAAGCATGCGGAAGCCTGAATGAAGATCTGTCAAGAACTTCAACACCTTTCTTGGGCAATCATAATCACCAGCAGTCACTCGGTTCACAACATATCTTGGCTGGAACAAGAATAGAACAAAAAGAGGATGATGAGCTTATGAAAAATTTATCGACGGCTTAGAAGTGATTGAAAAGATTAAACTCTCATTACTACAATTGTCACTAATCTTCCTCCCCGAACCCGCTCTGGAGTTTGCAAGTAAAAGTTCAAAATAAAACAATAGCAAAAACACAATATCCGGGGCCCATATCAAAGTAGGGGTGAACATTGAGTTATATGCATGATTGTTTTATATTATATGTACTCTTGTCGTGTTAGTTGGTTTCCTCTGTAAATCATATCATTGTGTTAGAAATTGCCACCCGTGCACCAATGTAATTCAATGCTAATATTTAAAGCATGTACAAGCAAAGATAGAAAACTCAAAAGGTTCCAAGAATATAGTTCTTACCAATTCATTGGATGTGAAGCAAACACCTGCAGAAACAGAAAAATGTTAACATTTTCTAGCATAACATCAAAGCATGCAATAAGAAAAAAACACATCAAAAAGCTGATTCATTTCATTAAAGTAAAAAGGCCATACAACATAAAATATCCATTGACACGGGTTCATATAACCATGAACAAAAAAACCTAAACAAACAGTACTAGAATACCTAGGCCAGACAGCTTAACCTATAGACCATAGTTTTACTGGTATAGAATTACTTCAGACAAGAAAGAGACTAGTGTAAAATTCAGATTTCATGTCAATGTCATAATCATGCTCATTACCTATATGTTCCATATGATTATCTATTATATAAATGCAAGTAAAAATAAAATCATGTTAATCAGATTGTGTTTGCAAATCATGTTGTGACCCCTACATGAGACATCAGCCCAGGTATGGTAGAATTCCACTTATATCTTGATACAAACACATCAGTTTATATTGAACTCGACACCTACGCTTGTGCCATAATCACTGCTATACAGAACAAATCTATTTTGACAAGCAAACTCAAGTTTTAAACACAAGACAGAATCCCAAACCCAAATTGCCAAACTCGAAAACAAAGAATTGAGGAAAAATATAAAGAATACTAACCAATAAGATAGTCCTCAACATCCAAGCTGAACTCCGAACTGTTCACTGAACCAAACAAGAAGAAATTGAACTGACTAAACAGGCATTATGCTTCAATTAAATCAAATTGCACAGAGATATATCATATCATAAGCATACATCCAAGTTTTTCTTCAGCTTCAGAATGCATAAGCAGATTTCCCGTTTCCAACCAGTGCATAAAAACAAGCAACGAAACCACCGCCTGAGTTTCACTCTTCCAATCTCCATGGTACCTTTGAAAAAATCCAAAAATTACTCACAAAATCCAAAACCTCAATTCAAATCTCAAACCAAATCATTCTACGAAACCCCTACCGATAATACTGCCCTGAGCAATCACGCATAACCTCAGCAAGCCGGCTATAATGTCCCTTAATCACTTCAATCTGACTCTTAGCTTCCTCCAAAACCTCTGCACCCAAATTCAAAACAATTAGCCACAAAACCTCCACCAAATCGCTAATAGCCACAAATTCGAACACAGTAAAACCTACATATACTAATACACTCGGGACCGGACTAGAGGTTGGCACAACAAAGATTCTCAACACTTGATATAGGATTAACCTTCTGATTGTTATACAAATACTCAGTTCTCAAGTGCTGACAATCTTTGTTGTACGGACCTCTATTTAGTAATAACCTCCCAGTTGTTATACAATTAGTCCGGTCGGATTCTATTACTATAGAGGTTTTACTGTATATAGAGTAAAACCTCGAAGATATTACTAAATAGAGGTTGGTACAGTAAAGATACTCAAAATTTGGGACCAAACTATTTGTATAACAATTGAGACGTTATTACGAAATAGAGTTTGGTACAACAAAGATTCTCGACACTTGAGACGCGACTATTTGTATAGTATTATTATATAGAGGTTTTAGTGTACCTGAGAGCGGGCGAGACTGATGAACAAGAAGAAGAGTGACGTGCATGATCCTAGTAGCGGACTCGATCTCCGAAACGACAGCTCGAATCCTCTCGCGCAAGCTCCCGGACTCCTCTAGATGCGTACGGAACTCCTTGAACTGTTTCTCCAGAGAATGAGATGGATCCGCCATTGACGAAGAGGAGCTGCAGAATGAGCGGCGCTGCGGTGGAGGTCGGAGATTATATGCGGCGGCGATCGGAGGAAGGAAGTGAGAAATGGAAGAAGAGAGGTTTTGGGGGTTTGGGTTTAAGGAGCGTGAAAGTGAGCAGTATGCGTTTCGAAACGCCGATTTCATTTCCCGTTTTCCCTCTACTTTTTCATTCTCGTGGCTATTTTATCTGCGGAGGTGTCAAAAAGGGATTAACGGAACGTGTGTGATGTATATATTATCGTGTCAGAGATTGATAGTCTTAATTTTAATTGGCTCGTGGGTGAGCATTATGACTTATGAAGTACTTTTATCTTCTCGATTTTTGTTAATTAAACTTTTTAGTATTTTTGTTTTACACATTAAACTGTTAAATCGATATAATTCACATATTAAATCTCGAGTTGATAACTATGAACTTCAAATGCACGACGGACCTTCATTGGAGTAATTGGAAAAGATGTTGATGCTGAGACGTCCGTTGTAACTTTGATAATAAAATAAGTAGATCGTATAAAATAGAAAATACGAGCAGTCAGGTGATAAGAATATTCACAGTAGTGAATAATAATGGATGTCAATGACATTATTTGAGAATTATACACTATTTAGAGTGTTGCACTAATTCATATCATTCATCATCTTTTTGCGCTTATCTCGATGTAGGGGTGTTCAAACATGGATTGGTTGGATTATGTTTAAAATTCAATCCAATCCATGTCAAGATAATATAAAATGAATTGAATATGTTGGTTTAATTGGATCGGATGGATTATAATGATTTTCTCAATATGAAATGTATAAAATAAAATTTCACAAGTCTTAAACATTTATTATTAGTTTCTCTAAGAGACTATCAACATTTTTTAAATATCTATGAATTCAATGAATTGTTAGATAGATTATTACAATCCATTCAATATACCTTTCGATGAGTTAAAATTAACCAATTTTGAACAACATCCACATAGTGGAATAACAATTTCAAAAATCTTCGGTACAAAAATATGCTCTCATGTAATCAACTGCTACGTAAACATTTTTGTTTTTTAGTATGGAAATATAAACGGGCGAAATTAACTATTCAAGGCACATTTTATCTTTCAAGACCCATCTTAGTAATTCAGTGCTCTTCCAAAGGGCCTACCTCCTATTGGCCTAGGCCCATCCCTTATTTTGACTACCTCCTATATAAAACACATGATAAAGATGTAGTCAAAATAAGATTCGTAATGCCACATGTATAAACATACAAAATAAGTGATAATACGATGCACATTGATATGGTTGAGCTCAAGGACATCCATCCATGATTCGAACTAGAAACCACCCAGTTACCGAGACTATGATGTCATGTTATCAAGACGATTGAATTAAAAGTTTAAACAAATAACCGAGGCTCAAGATTTAAGAACATCTTTTATATTAATTTCTAGCTGCTATCCCTAAATTTATTGGATAAGAAAAATGAACTGCAAAAAATGAATTGAACAAGCAAAAATAGCCAGTTTTCTTGAAAGTGAACTATATTATTGATCCCAAAAAAAAAACACAGTACAACAAATTATGCAAGAAAAAAAATGATCATACAACCTAATTTTAATTCTTCAATACACCTGAATCTATACTGATTACTTTGATCTCTCACCCTTTGTGTTCTGTTCTTGTTTCTACTTCTTTTTCCCTGTAATTTTCTTGAGTTGTATGCTGCAACTACCATGGTTGGGTTTGTACAGTACAAAGCGGATGAAAAAATGCGGTTTTCTTCTCGTCTTTCTCTCCTATACAGCAAAATCTATGAACAAAAACTGCCAACTTCTCGGCTTACTTCTTTTGGAAGGTCACCAGCATAAAGTAAGCGACAAACCGGCTGAGTATGCCGGTGAGAATGAGAAGTTCAAGACATAGAGTCCAGTGCCCAATATTATAGCCAGTGCTCATTAACGAGTGGCACCGAGTTATCACCCAAACGCCGGAGTACCTACAGAAACAACGCAACTGTCATTTTTATTGCATATTTATGAAGAATAATTACATGCAAAAGCTGTCACTTGCAATCGACAAGGAGAAGGAGAAAAGACTAAAACGAACCGTTCTGCATTCGCAATGATCAAAGCTTCTATCGCCCATTTTGGATAGCACAAATTTCCTATAACCTTAACAAATCCACTTTGTTGTTCTTGAGTCGCAACGAGGGTCAAAACAACAGGAATTAACACGGACCACTGCAGGCAACCAAAAGAAGAAGGAAGAAGGTCATTAGCTAGAAACAAAGCGATAAAAATATATACATGTCCGCTGAACTATAACGCTACGTCTCCTACATTTCGTGACATAAAAATCCGTAAAGTTTACATCATCAAAGAAAATCCTTTTGAAAAAATTCACGAAATCATAACCTGCACAAGTTTGACTACAACATTTCGTTAATTCAAAATGGACTTTCTTTGATCTGGACTTAATGTTATCATAGTAAAAATCTTACCAATTGGGCAGGACTAGGATCCAGGTAAATGGCGAAAATGTAAGCAATGCCAGTCACGCAGTAGACGAGGCAAAGCAAAACGACGTAGTTGTCCATAAAACTCGATCTAGGATTGTTGAAGAAATAGAACATGGATAAGTAAAAAAGAGGTTTGATAAATGTATTGAAATGGTCAACTGTATCTTTTGACAGAAAATAAGCTAGGCTGCTTATTCCGGATGCACTCTCTCTCCAGTAGTGTAACTTGTCCAGAGAAAATGATCTTAAAGCAGAAATCTTGCATAGTAATGCTGCAAATACGAATGAAAGGTTGTATATATGAGAAAAAAACACAGTATAAAAAAAATGCAACGAGGTAAGAGTGTGCATTTTAACGTGTTACATGCCTAATTTTTTCGGTTATTGACATAACTATGGTAAATTTCCAAACAATTTATCTACTTTCGGTGGATTCCAAATGATTTCTGTGCTTGTGGTGATTTTGGCTCACCCTGCTAGAAAGGCGGAAAAGGAGGGCTATGGCATTTTTCTGGTTAGTCTGGCTTACGAGTGACGGGACAAGCCAAAATCTACCCACACAAAGTTTGAAATCCACTATAACTAATTTGTTCCCGAATTGACCAAAACAGGTCATACCCCTAAGTTTTCATGAGAAAATTGAAGTAAATGACTTTCGTTTAACTTACATATTGCTATGACAGTAAAAGTATAGCCCTTGGACCCAAATGTTTCATCATCCACGTTCGAAAGAGTTCCTAAGCAGGCTCCAGCTATTAATAAAATCACATAATCTGTCGCTACTAGTTTAGCTTCTCTTAGTCGTTGCTTGCTAACCCTGAAAAAACATAAAGCCTTAAAAATAAATAGGCTATAAACAAACATATTTTGAAACAATTGTGCAGTCAAAAGGGTTATCGTTAAAATATGAATTCCTCACCCTGCCCCGGATAGGGACAAGGAACCCGCAATATGTCCTCCACTGGGCAGGGATGCAGAATTTTTATTGCCAAAGTTGAAGCAGGGACGGAGATAAGAATGCCCTCCCAATCCTGATGGGATCCTCATCTCCGACACTGTGGGAATCCCCCAAAAATAATTAATAAAACGGTACATACTTGAACTCTCAACTATTTGGATCTAATACGCTATGATACCATATCACGGAATCAATCAACCTAAAAGCTAAGCTGGTTACTATCTCTCCTACCAACAACAGCTTTCATCATTTCTATCTCTAGCGCATAAGCGGATGCCAATTGGGCTAGATTACTATTTTTTTTAACAGATTGGGCTAGATTACTATTAGTCTATTATAATCTATGACAATTTTCAAACAGAAAAAGAATAATACCTCCCAAGAAAATATCTATATTGGCGGGCTACGCTAGGGGTTCTTCGGTTGGATAAATCCCCAGCCAACATATTCTGCTGTAGGTCAACACTGGAAAGCCGTGATTCTTCAACAAAAGATTGGTGTTCTGTATCTGGTGTTGTTTCAATCCCATCACAAAGGTGCAGCAAATCCGGGGGGACTGGATACCCGTTATGCATCATCCATTTCACAGGCAACTGTTCAAAACTTACAGGTGAATTTGGTTTGATTAAGCCCTCGAGAATGTCGATGTAGTGATCTGGAGGAGTAATATGTTCTGGTACAACGATCCCGAAACTAGAAAAATATTCTTCAACTTTCTTAACAGATCCATGATACACTGTGAAACCACCCTTTGCTAGAAGTATTAATTCATCAAACATCTTGAACAGTGCGTAGCTGAATCACGGAAAAAAAGAAAAGAACTAAATGTTGCACCCTGATTACTTCTGTATTTCATATTTGATGATGATTTTCACAGATAAGCTAAGTGGTATTTGTAACAAATTATAGAGAAACAAGTTCATGGCATAGAGCAAAACAATTGGCATAATTTTCGACATAGTTATTAAAGCCGGAAAGGGGTCTTAGAGCCAAAGGGAAGGCATGCGCTTGATCCACTGATGACAGTATGATAATATATAAATTTAAAATGCAATAAAGATAATCTTAATCATAATTGCAGCTAATTATCCATAATCTTAATCTTAATTGCAGAAAAAACATTTCAAATTTAACTACTATCAGGGATTTGTAAAAGATATTGTCAGCCTTAACTATCAACTCGAGCTTTTGGTTCAATCAGTTAACTAACATGGTATAAGAGCCTCTGTGATCGAAAGGTTCTGGCTTCGATTCCTGGCAACCTCAATATTTTTTGAACTAAAAACACATGTGGTTGGGCCTACGTTGTGCTCGCTTCAAGTGTGTCCGAGATTAATATAAAAGATGTTGTTAGCCTTAACTATTAGCTCGAGCTTTTGGTTCAATTAGTTAAGTAACAACTACTAACTCTTCCAAATTCATGATTCCTTGTACAGTTCTAAATATAAAGAGTAAGGTTCAGCCAAATGGCTGCTGTTCTTTCCCTCGAAATTGTAACTAGATGTTCAACGGAGGCTATGGAGCAGCGATTTTGAGTTTGTTCTTTAGGATATCGCTGCCTTTCAAATTTTCTTCCCTTTTTCTTATTTCTTTTTGTTCTAGTTTAATGTCAGTCGTAGATCATACGAACAGGATAGGGCCGAGAATAAAACATCTTATTTAACTTGGAACCCTAAAAAATTGTACAGCTTCTCAACTTGCGCCTAGACATGCCTTTGGCAAGGCGCTAGACTAAAAAAGCAAACTTAGACTCAAAGGGCATATTTAGGGAATCTGACATAATAAAAAGGAGAAATACCTAGGCTGGTGAATAACTGCAGAAATGTTCACCCCTTCAAGGGCTTCGTGACGTAGTGCTTTCAGAAGTAACTGTGAAGATGAGCTGTCCAAACCCGTAGTCGGCTCATCCAATATCAATAGCGAAGGTTCCATGACCAATTCAAGCCCAACGTTTACACGTTTCCTCTGACCTCCAGATATCCCACGCTTCTCCACTGTCCCGACCAATGAATCTCTCACTAACTGCAATCCCAATGCATCGATGACTCTTTCAATAACCAGAACCTTGTCAGCTCTAGGCATATCAGCAGATAATCTGCAGAAGAAGAAATGACCAAGAGAAATGATATAGATATGAGAATAAATTCGTCAGTAAAATGAGGTATCTATCATTTTGTGGACATAAATATTAATACCCAAGCTTACTACTGGAAAGAAGTTGTATGCTGCTTACCTGCACCTTGCACTGAAAAGAAGATTCTCTTCCACTGTCAAGTCTCCATGTACGACATCATCTTGTGGCACAAAGCCGATGATTTTCTTATAGGAATGAATAGATTCGCTCTTTCCGTTTATAAGAATTGAACCTGTCATAACGCACCCACTGACTTTTCCGGCCAAAGCAGAAAGAAATGTTGTCTTCCCAGCTCCTGATGGACCCATGACAGCAGAAACTCGACCTGGAGTGAATTTCCCAGTGATAGATCTAAGCAAATGTTTGTTTTTCCCTTTCAAGGTAAGAGTTAAATCTTTGAAAGAAATCTCTATTACTGGTCTAGTCTTGATTTCGTTTTCTTGAGTCATTGAAATCACCCCTGAGAAGGTCAAGTTCTTATGCTCCTGATGCATAGCTTTTTCCTTCTCAATTTGACCGTATGCATACTTAAATATTTGGCTGTTAGTATGCAACTGTTTACCCTTTGGTGGCAAACTCTTTTTTATGTTTTTATCTCCAATTTTTACATTGAAGCCTTCGGAACTGTTCGGATTTTCGTCAATAGCATGCATCATTTTTGTGAGGTTGCTTGGATCTTTTTTTTTGCCTTTCGCATCAGTAGGTCCAGGTGCACTTGGAGGAATAGGAGGCATAGATGATAATAAAGCCTGCTCTTGTTGAGCTTTTGATTTTTGGCTGGAAAATTTACGGGAGAGCTGTTGTTGCAATCCAAGAGCACCTTTCTTAGTGAAAGCTTGTGCACTTTTCCATCTTTCCCGTGCTTGTGCAGTTTCTCTTGCTTGCCTTGCTGCAGCTTCTCTTGATTTGGCTGCTCTTCTCTCTCGGACAGAGAGAACTTGATCGGAGCAGTTCACAATAATGAGAAGCAGAGTAGTCAATACAGCCTACAAGAGCATATGGATGTTGTTGATAAATGAAAATACATCGAACTGACAACATAAACTCCAATAAATCCCGCAAAGACGGAAATATTGAGGAGAATAAAGGGGAAGTGTAAAAAAAACTGGCAAAAATCAAACATAAGCTGACAGCTGAAACAGAATTAGCTGCAATCTTGCAAGTCAATTTTTGGTTTCGATGCTAGAAAGAAATAACTTACTATAAGGATGACCCCATATGCCCGGAGATTTTGATTTGCAGTATTGGGTTTACAGGTAGTCAACCTGTAGCATGCTGCAAGATGATTGATAAAAATTTGAATATCACATACTGATTGAAGAACATGCTTAAATCTTCTAGAGGCAGCACAATAAGAATATCAACAAGGGCGGAAATTAGAAACATCTTATGCAATTGTAATATCATATAATTGTTTTCCGGTGTAACATTTATAGTTTTTGTGTCAACATCAGAATGAAGTTGTGGAAGAAAGACAAAGGAACTTCAAGTCTTCAGTTGAAGTTCTACAAGGCAAAGCGTTTGATATACTTTTGCGTTTTATCCCAACGCTCAGTTCCCGTTGGCGTAATCTGATTCTCTGGAAGGTCCTTTTGTTTTCTAACAGATTTCTCAGGTAGAAAGATTTCAAAACTAGCAATCACATATATGCTACAGTAAACTAGATCTATAGAAACGTTGTAACTTTATAAAATAATCCTCCCAATCGTGTAAATAGCTAACTAGCTTATATTTTCTCAATTAATGATTATTTAGTTTAACTTTACCGTTGAACAGGAAATGTCATATTACGAAACTGAGAGATACTAACTTTGAGAGAATTAAAAGAAAAATTTCGAAGCCGTGACATGGATATAATAAAAGATATAACTAAAAACTCACATGTTTGAGAGGTGGAACCCATCAAGCAGTAATGTCTGCATTTGTGAAATTTTAATAGTTAGTACATTTGTAAAGCATCAATAAGTGCACCGACAGCAAATCGGATTTTTCGGAGTAATATTTTGCTGGAATACATGTTGAAAGCAATTTGAGAAAGTCTACTGAGATTTGGGATAAGAAGCAATACCCACTAGTACAAGGATTTTTAAGTATAGGACTCGGGCAGTATGATCCTGGCGGACAGAATATTTTGCTGCTACCAACATCAGCCCATGTATCAGCACTCCCACAAGTATGATTCAGTTGTCCTGGAGGTATTTGGTAATTATATCTGCAATATTTTTCTATCAATAAATATTAATTCATATTACAAACCACGAAGAACTTATGATATGAATGCAATTCAAATCAATAGATAAAGATATGAACTTACGGGTCGCATATTCCAGTTGTTTGGTTGAGTTTTGCAAGTGGGCAATAAGAACCTAATGGGCAAGCTTCATTCACAAGAACACAAAAAAGTAAACCAAAAGGTATTAGTAATGGTCTCACTTTCATCACTGAAGTCAGTTCTTTCATCTCTGAAATAATAGACCCCGAAATAATGGTCTCAAAGAAATCAATGCTCACCCTAATATTAGATCCCACCCACTTTTCTTGAATTTTTCATTAAGCCATTGCTTAGAGTCGATCAAGGTGTAGTTATATCTAAACTATGCGTATTTTTATTTCCTCATTTGACTACTCACTAAAATCAATTTCATTAGATACCTAAAATTATAGCATGATTAAAAATGCAATCATAAACGATGCTCAGTTGTGTGTTCTGACAATTCAAACAATATATATCATCATATGATAAAAATGCAGCAGGGCTTTCTCTGATATATTAAACATAAAAAGGGTACACCTATAGAATCACTCAAATTGAATATAATATACATGAAGCAATTCAGTAAGAGGCTGGAGAAAAAGGCAAGCAACCATGAAAGACTTGCAGATTAAAAAGAATCTTAAACATTTTGAGTCGTTAAATACTCACGTATCATGCAAGTGAGACCCTGTGGACAGAAGAAGCCCTCACAACAAGGTTGACAGTCTTCTGTTCTGGTAGGCATCTTTTTCGAATCATCAAGAACAACTTTTTCTTTTGGGGGAGTACTACAACCCCACCCTGGTTCACATCCAGAAGGCCAATAGCTCAAATTGCAGTTCTTATTAGGTTTCAAGTATTTGATTTCTGCTTGCTCCTTCCCAAAGAGACTGGTGAAATAGAATGTGATTTCAGCTGCCGTACATAGTCGGCGTGTTACATCTCCTGCTTATTGAATCACAACAATAATTAGTAACTAAGTAAACATATGAGAAAATAAAATTGAAATGTTTGTAAGGATAGCAAAGATATGCATAAAATGAAATGTTTGTGAGGATACATGCCCTTGGTCTAGTTTCAAACTATGTTTCTCTGGAAACTTTTATAAGATGTTTCAGTTTAAGCATCGCCATTTCACAGTCATAATTGAGATAGGTAAGCAAGTACTACCAAAACGGAATCATTAAAAGAAAAAATGTATATTATGGCAAGCAGGCATTTTTTGTTTCATGTTTTCCTCATTAACTTTGATTAACTTCCAAAAGAATGCACATTCTCACCTTTCGTCTTTCTTATACAATTAGTTAAGAAATCCAAACGTCCCGTAAAATCAAATGCCTCATCCCAATCTGCTTTCCTGAGAGGCACGAAAATTCGCTGTGAAAAGAAGATATGCAAATTAATCTACATTGCACATCAAAGTTTTTACAAAAATACTCACACATTCTTTATGCAAAAGTCAGATGATTCAAGAATAGCATCACTAAACACGGTACTGAGATTCGACAACCGATTATACAACGAGTCTGTAATTATTGGAAGCAAAGCCGGATTCCCAGTCTGACTATAATCATCCCCATCCACACAATCTACACATGGCAATATATCCAAAGCAACATTTAAAATCAACAACACATAAAGAACCCGGAAAATCTTCATATCCACAAGCTGCAGCTCTCCAATACACAACAATAATTATCAACAAAACACACAGTGACAGGAACTGAACTCCGGGTTGCTCTTGACATATATTGCCTGTTCTGAGGATTGTTCCTCTAGTCTAATACCCCACAGAATCCCTACAGGAATCAACCATGGCATCCTCGATAACAAAGCTTCAATTTTTTCATTAAAATGTATCAAATTTAAGGATTTGATCAATAACCCAGAAAGCAGTTTCCCTCCAACTCACAATCTTTCAACGAAATGTACCAAATTTAGGGATTTGATCGATGACCCAGAAAGGGGTTTCCCTCCAAACACCAAAATTAGGGAAATGAATGATAACCCAGAAAAGAAAAAGGGTTTCCCAAAAGAGGGGTGCTTGAGAAAGTGGGAAAGGGAAGATTTTTGGTTGAAAGAAGAAGAGGGGTTCATAGCTAGGGATATGAAAGGAAGAGCTATGATTATGGAACAAGAGATGGAGAGGAGAAATTGGGGGAGAAATCTTAGGTGGTTGAAATTCAATTTCAATGTGTGTCCATTCAATTTCAAAAAGTTTCCCATTGTGGCAATTGATCGAACGGTTGGTGGAATGCGAGGGAAATCGAAAGGTGGGTATGATTCTGAAGGTTGGTTTGATTATAACGGCCATTAGAATTTGTGAGTGGAGATGTTTTCTTCTTCTATGTAGTGCTTTATGATGGATGTTTATGGATCATGAAGATGGAAGTTATGGGGGTAAGGTGGGAAAATAAAAAGGCGCCAATAATATTATTGTATTGAAGTTTGTAATTAGTAGGCTAATATTTTGTATGAATGTACGATACTAGCCCCTAACTTTAGTTGGATCAAATTTACTAAAAGTTTTCTAAATGAATTTCGGAGAAATTATATTATGTTCATATCATATCACGATCCGAATTTGATGTTGTGTGCCATAGTTAATGAAAATTTGACAATTTTTAGTTTACCTTAGTGTGTGTAAATCTATTTTTAATTAAAAAATTTATAAAAAAAAAGAAATTTAACGGTTGTATTAAATTGTTAATTAATAAGATTTTCATTTATCAATTTGTCAACTTTGTTGTTTATAATCAGCCTACGGCCACCTCTAACTTATTTTTTTCATTTGCATAAATAATTTGTTAGTCTCTAATCTATGACAAAACACATTGTTTTGTCCTTGTGTTTTTCATAATACACTATTATAATCTTGAGTTTTGACACGATCTACATTTTATTTATTATTTTTGTCATTAAGGGTGTATTTGCACTAGATGAAAACATTAAGAACCAATTAGAAGTTTTTTCCATAAAATGATACTAAAACTCAATATTCCAATTCCATAGCAAGACCTGATTGACTCAAAGACTTGGACTTTTCCCTGTGGGCATCATCAGCACATCAATGCAAAGACGCATTTCACACTTGGGTTTCTAAAACTGGATTTAAGGTTGTCTTTTCTTGTTATTATTTAACTAGTTTTACTATACTCCTAATCCATTTTTCAAAACAACAATTTAGTGACTTATAATATTAAACTTCCTTTCAATATTTATTAACTATCTACCACTTAGTTATGTGTCATTGGATTAAAGTTTCTTCAGAAATAATTTATTTGTTTATTATATTTTTTTCTGGGTGTCATTTAATTTTGTTTGTTAAGCTGACTTTCACCCCAAAAATTGAGCTGCCGTGTGAGGACTTGCTGTAAATTTTAGGAAAGACCAGCTCTTTTTTGGGTCCGCGTGGACCAAGTTTTGCTGCCACTTTGGAAAACTTCTTTCTTTCTTACTGGTCATCATTGATTGGTCCTGAAAACAAAAAGTTGCTTCAAACTTCAAACCTCAATTCTTGGAGTTGTGGTATTTTGCTAATTTTGGGGAATTTCTCCAATCTGGGTTTTAAGATTTAAAGGTAACTTTTTTACTTATTATGGCATCTGGGTTGGTCTTAGTTTTATTGATTTCTAGATGAATGGTCTTACTTTTTTATTAATGTTGATGGGTTTTGCATAAAGTTTGATTTTTTGGTTGTAATTTTGCTTGAATTTGGAGCTAGAAATGGAATTTTTAAGAATTGGGTTAATGGCCAAAATTATAAAAGATAGCTTATGATGCTAAAGCTAGGGATCATTGATCTTTGGGTTTATTACATCAAGATTGGCTCCTTGAATTTACGGATTGTCGCGTTAGCTTCTTGAACTTGCTTAAAGTGTCATAATTAACTCTTTAAATTCCACATGGCAGAAAGTGAGTAGATTTTGACAAAAATATATCGCTTTATGTAAGTTCAAGGGGCGAGTATATCAATGTAAGCAAGTTTGGGAGGCCCGTAGATCATTTTGAACAAATTCAGGTAGCCGATAGATCTTTTAAAGCAAGTTTGGAGAGTTAATGAGACACTCTATAAGTTCAGTAGCCAATATGATTTTTAGACCAAGTTCGAGGGGCTCTGATGTATTAAACTTCGATTTTTCTGTCATTTTCAGTGTATAGGTTATTGCTTGCTATTTTGGGCAGATGTTATAACTTATAGAAATTGAAGTAACTAGTATGATTTGAGTATAAACGTAGCAACTTTTTGTTGTGAATTGATGCTTTTTCTTGGAACCCTTTGCTTATGAATCTTGATTTTTGGTAATTAGAGATCTAGTAAAGGTTTAGGATATTAAATTATAAGTTGCCATTGTTGCAATTCACAAACCAACAGTTGTACAAACTTCGTTTTCTGAGGCAAATCTTATCGGCCGTCACTTAAGTTTGCATAACATCACAATAAGGTCATGAAAATTCATATTGTTGAGCTTTGCAGTTATACCAACAAAATTTCACCGAAAATGCTGACTAGAACGGTTAGTCACATAAGCGCCAATTGTAGTAATATACACATGGCATCCATTTACTAGGTTAGTTAGATTAGTGAAAGTTGGGAGGTTAGAGAAAATTGGATATGACTGGCACTAAATTAGTATGAGGCACTTACGTGGTCCGGTTGAATTGACTAAGCGTCCTAGACACTATATAAATTGCTCCAAGTCTAAAGATTTAAAAAGACAAGTCTTGTACTTTTCATGGAATCTGAGTAACAATCGCGTTCTACATGCTTTTGGTTGTTTGTTTGCTGCCTAATGGTGTTGGTTTCATGGAACTATAGATGAATGATTATGTGGGGAAGAAGTACCAAGGCCTTTTGTCTAATAATATTGGTCGGTTATGCGTAAAGTTTGATTTCTTGGTTGTAATTTTGCTTGAATTTGGGCTTATAAATGGAATATTTAAGAATTGGGTTAGTGAGGAAATGGCAATAGACAGTAGATCATGCTAAAGCTAGGAATCATATTCATTTTTAATCTCGGGCAAATGGTGAAACTCGTAGAATATCAAAATACTAGTATGATTGACCAAGGAACAATAAAGTTCCCATGAATCCATGGCCTTCCAAGCAGTAGAATTGTAGGACATGTTGTTCGCTATCATTCACATAACACGTGATTTCAGACTTCAAGTCTGCCAACTGTCACCTGAGGCGAATCTTACCAATCCCCCTTTGGGAGTCCGCATTGTATCTTTAAATAGTCACACTAATAAGAGCAGCACTTTTGTTGCAAATTGAAGAATTTAGAGTTCCTGCGCATGTAGAGTAGTAAATTGTAACAATTCATAGTTTTATCGTCTTGAGTTAAATCATATCCACTGTTCGTGTGGACGATCCCGATAAGGTCTCGAAACTTCATTTTGTATAAAAAAAAGAACTCATCTTTACTTTTACATTTATGGTAAGTTATACGTTCTATAATCTTTATCTTTTTTATCTCTTCGAGCGGTTATAGACATTTCTCCGTGTCTATGGATATACAGTGAGGACATTGGTGTATGCGAATTCTCCGGGGGGCTATGAAGTGTTTCACATTTTACATTGGAGAAAAGAAGGATGAAGAAAGGACCAACAAGTCTACTTTTTCTGAATTCAATTCTCGAAATGTATCAAGCAGTAGCTTAGACTTGAGCGGAAGGCCCTCGTTCCCAAGCATGTCTCAAAGACCTCCGAGCAATCTCAGAGTGTTCACCGTTTCCGAGCTTAAGTCTGCTACCCGGAATTTTAGCCGTTCGGTGATGCTGGGAGAGGGTGGATTCGGCTGTGTTTATAGAGGGTCTATTAAGAGCACGGAGGACTCAAATAAAAAGCTTGAAGTTGCAGTCAAACAGCTTGGTAAAAGAGGAATGCAGGTGAAATGTGAAATTTTTCTCCATTGTTAGAACTCATTTACATTTTATTAACATAATGACCCTTTTTAATATCGATGAAAATGATTGCTCTGACATTAGGTAACACTCCAATGTAGATTTTATGGAAATAATGTCCTTAGAAAATTTAATTCTTGAACTTTTTGGTTTCGAAGTCATTTATGCCTCGTTTCAAGAGAGAGAAGAATTGGTTGGAGAGAGAAAGTTAAAAGTATGGTTACAATGAAAGTGTGGTACTATACAACTTTAATTCATGGACTTTTTTAATATTGAGATTGTTATTTATTATTTGTACTTGGTGAACGATAAAAGGGGCCATTATATTAGTATAGTATGAAGATCAGGTACCTTGATACTTAGCTTTGAAGTTCAGGCTGCCTCCATGTCTGCGACATCAATCATAAAAGTCTGATATGTCGTCACGGTGCTTAGTTGTTACATAGTCAACTGTCCCAAATGCCACATAAGTGTTTTAGTGAGTTTTCGTATGGAAGCTAGCTGGAATGACTTTAAGGAAATCGAATGTAAAGTCCAATGAGTTTATTGAAATAAAAATGAAGTTGGGTGACCTTTGCGAACTTTGGGAATGTCTCATTAGTCCTTGAACTGACTTAAATTCGCCAATTGACCCTTTTAACTTGTTTAAAGTAGCCTGTTGCCTCTCTGGACTTGCTTAATAAGCGATTTATTGGCCGATGAAACTTGCTTAGAAAATGACTTAAAACGAGAAGCGCTTAATTTTGTCCAAATCGCCACTTTGCTTTGCCACATAGCATTTTTTTTTTTTTTTTTTTTGAAAGAAGCCACATAGCACTTAAACTTGTCCCAATCCTCACTTTTCTCTGTCACGTAGGTCTTAGGCGGTTAATCATGTCAGTTTAGGTAAGATCAGATTTTTCATTTCTGTTGTAGCCTTCCTGTTCCTTTATTTTTCTTTCTTTTGCTGCTTAAACCTCAGATACTATGTTGTTCTTGGCAGGGACACAAAGAATGGGTGACGGAAGTCGATGTTCTTGGCGTAGTTGAGCATCCAAATCTTGTTAAATTAGTAGGATACTGTGCTGATGATGACGAAAGAGGAATTCAACGCCTTCTGATCTATGAATTTATGCCTAATGGAAGCGTTGAAGACCATTTATCTACTCGAGCAGATGTTACTCTTCCATGGTCAATGAGGCTGCGAATCGCCCAAGATGCTGCTCGTGGCTTGACTTATCTACACGAAGAAATGAGTTTTCAGGTCTCTTACTTTTCATTTTAATTGCTTAATTAGTGATCTATATGAATCGTTTTATATGCGAGACAATCCTCCATTTTTGAGGTACCTTTTGAAGTAAGGTAAGGTCACTTTTACATGATATTTGATCCCACAGTTACGGCATCTCCACCCCATTTGTGAAAGGGGCAAGAGCTTGGTCAATAAGTGGGAGGGAGAAATCTCGTCTTTTGAGCTAGCTTTTGGGGCAAGATGGCCGAATAGCACCCAACATTGATATCAGAACCTTGTATTTGGTGTCGGGTTTTCCGTGGATATTTGCTTAATTGTACTAACGCTTTCTTCTGTTTCTTTTTAATTGTTTCACAGATCATCTTCAGGGATTTCAAATCCTCAAATATCCTTCTAGATGAGGACTGGAACGCCAAGCTATCAGATTTTGGATTAGCTCGGCTTGGACCTACGGAGGGATTGACCCATGTTTCTACTGCCGTATGTTTCTCTCTCTACTTCATTCATCCTTTTTATAAATGGCTTAATCTGATTGGCTCCTTGAACTTTGGACATGTCTCGTTAAACCCCTTGAACTTTGTTAAAGTGAAACGGACATTGTTAACCCTCTAACTGCTGCGTGGTAAGAGCCAATTTGGGCAATTGGAAGCACATTTAACCAAGTTCGGGGGTAATAGGTCACATTCAGAGGGTTAAGAAATCAATTTAAACAAGTTCAGAGAGCTATGATGAGATATATCCATAGTTTAAAGGACCAATCAGATTATTTGGACGAGTACAGTAGACCCGAAAACTAACTAGTGCTTCTTGAGGATTCAATAACTTGGAACTTAAACCAGACTGGATCAGTACTTTTAACTTGAGAAACTGTTTCATTTTCTCCTTAAGGTTGTAGGAACCATGGGATACGCAGCTCCGGAATACATCCAGACGGGACGTTTAACTGCCAAGAGCGACGTATGGAGCTACGGGGTCTTCCTTTACGAGCTGATCACGGGTCGACGTCCATTGGACCGAAACCGACCAAGGAGTGAGCAGAAACTCTTGGAATGGATAAGACCATACCTTACAGATGCCAAAAAGTTCCGGCATATATTAGACCCGAGGCTTGAAGGGAAGTATCCCCTCCGATCAGCTCAGAAGCTTGCTACTATTGCTAACCGATGCTTGGTCAGGAATCCCAAAACTCGCCCCAAGATGAGCGAGGTGTTGCAAATGGTGAACCGGATAGTAGACGCATCATCAGAAACAGCAAGCCCCGTGTCATTCAAAAGCTCATTGTCTGCAGATACTTCACGGGACTTCGGGAAAAATAAACGTAGAAATGAAGACTTGAAAGGCAGAGATCAAAGTGGCTGGTTCTCGCGGATGTGGACACCGAAACTCATCAGAACGTGTTGACTATAACGATATCCGCTGACTTTTCTTGAAGGTAAGATTGAGGAGTCCATCTATCGACTAAACGACCATGTTTACACAGATTTGATTAGTTCAAGTTCTGATTTTCAGACCCAGTAAAGGTGGGAACTTTAGACTTGAGACTGCAAAAATTGCTTGATTTGTAAGTATAATTCATGTTAGGATCTAAGCAATAATGTAAAATGTTCCTTTTTTTCATCAAGATTTTACACCGATAATATCTACTCATGTTTATATTGTTTTTTTCTTAACGAAATCGGATGAATGATAGATTGCGTAAAGCAACTAAATAAAAAATATTGGATAAAAAACATTGATAGTCAGAAAGGTAGAGGTTGTTTGCAACGATGATCACTGAAATCAGAATCACTAAAGCAGCGCATCTCCTTAATGACCACTGCCAAACAACTGGATTTAATATAATTGATGATTACCAAAATGTATCACATAACTGACATTTGTCAGCTATATCTACACGTAAATGGCTACTTCTCCGATTAGGTGTACAATGTGTCATGGCTACTTCTCCGATCAGGCGTATAATGTGTCGATGAAGTGCCACTATTATTGACATTCTAGTGAAGCATGTCATCAAATCTGGCTGCAGTTGACACTATTAACTGAAATGTGTAGGTAATTTTATTAACGAAGAAAATACTTTACTGACCACTAGCACATACAATACTTTTTATGTTTATATTGTTTTGCGTTATCGGATTGGGTACCCAATTACCATCCTTGAAAAAAAAGTAAGAGTTAGACTGTTATGAAAAAAAAAAAAACTAATCCAACTCTTACATTAGTATTAATGAAAAATAAAAACCGAAGTTCACTTTTACAATGCAGACGGTAGAGTCAAGCAAGTGGAAAGGATAACAGAAGTAAATAAAATTAGAATTGAAGAAAGTACGAGATCAATTCGGAGATATAGAGAAAACGGGAAGGCGGTTGAGAGTTACAATTAACAGTAATTACAAAACAAACAGCAGAGAATATATATACCCTTCTATTCACATGCCAATTTCGTGTCAAAGCTGCTTAAGCAGATAGCAAAGGCTTGAAATGCAGACAACGGATACCGGTAATCCATGGTGAACATATCTTTCCCAACCTTACCAAACTGAAGTATTATTTTGTCATGATCAGATTGGGCAGGCTGGGACGGTGTTGGTGCACCAGCCGGAGGCTGAGCGGCAGCAATCAGTTGAAAGTTCTTCACGGAGGCAACTGTCACTCTTCCACGAAAGTTGAGGCACCAACATTGCAACTGTTCGTGCCATCTCGGTGCCTTGTTTCTGAGAACTAGTGGTCTCTCTTTTCCTTCTTCCTCCTCATCCCGGGGCCCGACAATATCCGAAAACCGGGAGCTGCTAAAGTCAGTTGAATTATCTATCGACTTTGAGAAGGAAATGCTCCTAAACGAGTCTCCAAGGGTGCGATGTACAAGCTCAGGCTGGCCAGGGACAAAACCACCCGGCTCAAGGGACGCAGCAGGGATTGAATGCATTGTGCAGTGCATCCTTCGTGGACCCCTCGTACCCAGCACATTCAGCTCATAAGTAACCAGAGCGATGTTGTAGCTCCCGGTGGGGACCTTTGGAGAAACTTTTCTTGAATTGAACCTTCGACTTCGACCGGGTGGCGAAAGCTGAGAATTGTTGTAAGGAGGCTGTGTATCGTAAATTACAAACTTGGTGCCTAGAAAATTGGATCTGCAGCAAGAGCACAAACAAAAGTCATTGCAGAAAGATCATGGAACACTTGCTTTCAGATAGGAACCAACTTCATGTCAAAAATTCATGAAATAATCACAACTCCCGACAACAAATGTCAAACTTGCACAACACCAACCAGCAAGTTAAAACACGAAATTATGTCATCCCATACCTCAGTTTTCCAATGTAAGTGTTGCTAGATCTTGATATGTTATCTGCATCCATGGAGATTACATACTCAGTGCAGGTAGTTCTTCGGGTTCGTTTCGCAGACAGCAAAAATTTCCCATTTTCAACCAGCAAAGCTGCAAAGATAATACATTCCATGTCAAAAAATTATGAACAGAAGCAAAATGAAGGGGAAGATATAATGTCAAACATTCAAGTATTGAAGAAGGAACTTCTATTGGCTCGTAAGAGTAGGCTAAAAACTACCGCTACTGAGCAAGGTAAAAAAAAACATAAATTGCAAACAAACAGATAAGACAAATAAGTGGATTACATCGGAAATCTTGGCAGAGATAACTGGTCTGACAAGCAGAAAGTATGCCAACATGTAAACAGCAATCACATCAAAGCATATTTTCCAAAGCCAAACATAATAAGTAGATTGTTAGGAAAGAGTATCGAAGACATTGGAGTTCACCACTTTCTGGACCAAAATCCAAGTATAATAATACGATACTGTAGGTCACTGTTATGTGCCCTCGAAAAGGATCTCGTCAAGGATCGATTAACGATAATTCTCAGCTCGTCAAAGGGAGACTGAAACCTACTGAAGGTAACAAACCAAGCAAGCTCCACTTAATTTAAGGGAATTTCTCTCCATGAAGAATTTCAAAAGCAACAAGACATAATAACCCATTAACTCCGATAACGCAAAGCAAGGATGCTTTAGTACTACAAATTCAACATATTTCAGCTGACCAGGAAGACACTCTATTGTGCAAATAATCATCATATTTGGACTACCCAATAATAATTGTAACAGTCCGGCTTTCCATCAGAAGCCAACTTTGGCTAGAAACCTACAAATGTTGTTAATGATGATACACAAATGTTGTTAATGATGATACACAAATGTTGTTAATGATGATATACAAATGTTGTTTTAGCAATGATCTAATAGGAAGAGCAGTAGCATGAGATATAGATTATGTCATGCAAAAGTTTTCTATGATTATCCACAAAAAGGAATGCACGGACAGGAAATTATTTTTCCACAATACGACTCAACAAAGACAAAGAGACGATCATGAAAGTCAAAGAAAACAAGTCAAATGCAAAAAGAAGCTCACCGGGACTAAGGCAAAGGAAAAGATGGTATGTTAAGTTTGATTTGTCTCTTTTTATGAAGCATTGAATGGTTCCATCCCTGGGCCCTGGCTGCAATAAATAAGACAATGGAATGTGATTATCATCAAGTATTGCATATATCCCTTATTCAACAAATTAATCACAATAATAAAAAGAACGTCCATGAGATATTTCCCGTACCCGTGTCGACCAAAACCGTGAATGTGTTGAAACTTGAAGACTAAAAGTAACATTTTACATATATATTGATATTAATGATATGATTTATTCTCACCTGTTTCAGAGAAACAGGAAAGGTAATCTTCCCACAGAACTCAGGACTTGTGACAATTTCTTTACACATTTCCCTCCATGTCCTGCATACCGCAGCACAGGCAACAACATGCTTCCGAGCTGGCCAGTTACCCTCACTTGCCTCCAATCTTTTAATAACATCACGCAGTAACTCGGGAGGAAGGCTAGCCCATCGGCTATTCTGGATCACCTCTGGCTGATCATGCAACTCAGAAACTGAACTCTGAGATTTCCCTCTGTGATGACCAGGCAGCCTCACCTCAAAACTCCGCCTTGATAAACTACCAAACCCATCCCTCATGTCGCGAACAATACTACGGAAGGACATTCTTGTAGTCTAACAAATAAAGCCTTTCAGTATTGTTTCAAATACAAGTATTTACACTCGAATGGATGGACAACCTCAATTCCTAAGTTCATAACACGTATGCAAATCTGCAAAAAAACATAAACTTGATTAAATTTTAGCTGCAATCTGCATAACCAAATGACATAGAAAAAAGTAAAGCATACACACAGATAAGGAAAAGCACGAAGCAAGTAAAGAATATTCTCATAAGAAAGAAAAGACTAGCATGGACCAAAAGCACCAAAACACCACACTTTTATCAGAAACGTCTTTGCGGGTTCTAAACCTGATCTATAAATCTAATTTGCTAGTATTTCAAAACCACCTTCTTCTTTTGTAAACAGTTGTTCAAATTAGAAATAGTTAGCAAAATAATATAAAGGGTGAGAGGGAAAAGGGGCAAAGACCAATTTGCTTGATTATCTAATTTCGTAAGCTACAGACATATTCAAAACCAATAATCTCACAACAAAGTAAAAAATATTAGAAATACATCTCAACCGAAGGTGGCCTAATTTACCATGACAAAGAAAATATCTTTACTTTCTCCTTCCACTCAGATTCACATTTTGGCCCCAAAAAAAACTCTCAATGTGGACTTTAACCGAGTTCCAAGAAGCATCCACAAGTCAAAATAACAAAAATAAAAATCTATTAGAATGGGGGAAAATATGATATGGGGAAAGTTTTAACCTTTAAGCCACGACGAACACAACTGAAAAATCAGCTTCTACAACCATTGATCTACTATGCTGATCGGGAAAAGGGAACCAAATATCATTTCTCCAGCAACAAAATCTGTACAAAAACAAACCCTTTATCCGTAAATTGCAAAACAACCACTAAAGTCTTCCCTTACCAACCAAAAAAAGAAAAAACCCAAACTTCCAACAGAAACCCAATTCATGATCTCACTATCTAAAAGGCAAACAGAGAAAACGAGACAGTTTGACCTCTGCTAAAATCACTTAGCAGAGGCACAAATGGGGAAAGTTTTAACCTTTAAGCCACCACAAGCACAACTGAAAAACCAGCTTCTACAAACATTGATCTACTACGCTGATCGGGGAAAGGGAACCAAATATCATTTCTCCAACAGCAAAATCTGTACAAAAACAGACCCTTTATCCATAAATTGCAAAACAACCCCTACAACCCCTAAAGTCTTCCCTTTACCAACCAAAAAGGAAAAAACCCAAACTTCCAACAGAAACCCAATTCATGATCTCATCACTATCTAAAAAGGCAAACAGAGAAAACCCATAACTTTAATCAGTGCAAAAATCCCATTACTGCAAAAATCAATTACCCATCAGCAAAATCTAAAGTTAGAAACTTTATATAACCCTAGAAAAAAACAGTAAAGGAATGAAATTTAAGATGATGGGTAGGTGAAAAATATAGATCTGGGTATGGAATATACTTACAATCGAGTCAAAGGTTAAAGCTTTCTGATAAGATGTCATCCATGGAGTATTTATCAGTGATGGGGTTACCGATTTGGAAGAAAATGGGGGCGGCGGGGGTAATTTGGGGGGATGAAATTAGGGTTTGAGAGAGAAAAGGAAGGAAGGAAGAAGGAAAGAAGAAGGGAATAATCGTGGGAGTGGATGACTTTTTGAAACACAAAAAAAATAGTGACATAATTAAGCAATTGGGCAAACATTTGACTTTACACTAAACAAATGGATGAAAAGGTCATCGGCATGCTTATTATTTTTCTTCCCAATTCACTATGAACCAACTTAGTGTTAGTTCGTGTGTATTTTTTGGGTCTATTTTCATGAATCTTCGACATAACTTTGTTACTTTTATTCTAGATTCAGAACTTTCGTACAACCTGATGCTAAGATGGATACAGAAATTCAAAATTTTTAGTCCGATCGCTTGAAAGGGTCATATTCCTTCTAATAGATATTTTGACAATCAAATCAATATGTAATAGAGAGAGAGAGTAAAATAAATAAAGTAGAGAGTGTAATTTAGTTACTATTTGCTCATTTCATGTGGTTGAGGTGGATAAAGGTATTGGATAAAAGTTAGATGAGACGTGTTGGTGGGATCACCTTCTGGGTAGGTTGGGCTCTTTTGTTGTCAGTCATAGGAGATGCTTGGTAGAGTCCCTCTTAGCCTGACCAGTCTCTTATAGTGCTCGATGAGAGTAGATGTTGTTTCGGTGTCTCATGGAGATTTAGTAATTATTGGGAGCATACTCGGCCCATCTCATTGTGCAGGGCTTAAAATATCACATACATCATCACAAACACATGTTGGTTAGTGTTTGTTATTGATGAAATGTACATCAACATGCTTGTTATTTTGCTTTCCGATTTAGTACAACCCGTGTTGGTTAGAGCATGTTTGAGTTTGTTTCATGGATATTTCTAGCAAACTTGTTATTTAATTCGATACTCAGTACTTTCTACAACCCTTGTCAATTAGAGCGTGTTATTTGGGTCAATTTCATGTATGTTTTTATTCAGGTTGTTGATGTGGTTTTGAGGTTATGGAAGTTAAAAATGATGTGATACGAGTTACGGATCTGATTTCGGCCAAGATTTATTTATATGCATGTTCATATTATTGTATTAATGATTCTTATGGCAACATTTACGTTGATTTTCTTTTTGAAATCTTGTATGCAGTGTATGTGTCTTAGTTTGTTTTGTTTACATACATTGAAGAAGTTAATTTGCTTTGGTTAAGTATTTTTGTTTCTCAGGTCAGTGAATCGAGTTACTCTTAATTTTGTTTGGAAACTTGACTCTTGCATTAGTTATGTCTATTAGATAGATTTTTCCTCTTATCGACTTTTGATATAATTTTTGAATATTATCATGAATGTGTACGGTTTTATAAAAAAAATGAAGAATTTAAAATCTTCATTTTTTGTCTTTTCATTTTTTTCTTATATAAGATTAAAGTCTTGATACATTCATAACACTGAACTTGTCTATTTTTTCACTTAACCCTTTTAATTTAAGAGACAATCTATTAGCCATTTGAATTTTTTATTTTTTCATGAAAGATGTTTTTCATTATCTTTCGAAATCCGCACAGTTAGCATTAAGTGGGATTATTAGGAATTTGTAATTTCAAAGAGGAATCATTCTTCTTCATCCTCGAGCCTATAAGTGTTCAGAGTAGAAAATGCACATCTACTATACTTATCTGGAATGTTTAATAGTAATGTCATTTTGTGTATTTTGTATTGTCATTTTTAATAATAATTTTCATTCTGCGTATGTTGTATTGTTGTACATAATAATTTACTATCTTCGAGGAAGTAGGTATTTTAAAAGGAGGGTAATTTTCTCTTATAAGTTATGTATAGTTATTTCTTTACCTAAATTAAAAACAAAATGTATCATAGAAAATGATGGCTTAATAAAAGTTAACTTTTTTTGTTGGAAAGAATGTTGATATGTAATGACATTAATGAGAACAGGAGTAATTTCAATGTTTTTAATCTTTTTCATAGTTATAGACTTTTTTTAATAACTACTATGGATGCTGCTAATTTTTCAAACTTAATAAATAAATGATCTCCCTCTGTATAACTAACATACATGAGCCTTTTCATGCATCTTAAAAGCCATTTTCAACTCCCTATCAAAAAATAATGTCATGTAAAGGCATGAATAAGGTACTTTACTCAAATCATGTCATGAGTGGGGGTCGCATGGTGATTTTTAATTTCCATTTTTCTTAGGTAAGTAATAATTTATTGCTCATCGGAATGATTTTAACGGTATAAAAACGACTCTTATAAAAAAATTTGAATTCAATCATGAAATAAGTAGAGTGATATATAGTGTTCGTTTGTACAATTTTTTTTTATATTTTTTTTTACTTGAAAGTTTTAAATTATTTTAATGAAATTAATATCTGTTTGATAAGAAAATTAGATATTTGGTACGAGTTATCAACGATAGTAAACAACTAACAATAGTAATACTAATAATTGTAAGGATGTGTATTACCTAGATAGGTCCCATTGAATCCATTAATAAGGACGTGTGTATTAGGTTTAATAGTGTAATAATTAAACATCAACAAATATATAATTTATGAAAATTGTTAGGAAATAAGTCGGATTTTGAGCACCTAATCAGATATAGACTGTTCAATCGTTCCAAATAAAATTCTCAATTTTTAATAAATAAACATAGCGTATACAACCAAATAACATTCATTTAAAACAATGAGTTGAAACATAAGGTTTACAATATGTTATAGAAATATAAAATTAAATAAAACAATTATATGTATTATAAATTAATAGACTCAATAGAGAGATGAGAGTGAATCACAGTAAAATGCATAACTTTCAGTGTTTAATTATTTACTTATGTAATTAATTACTTATTTTGAAAATAAGCAGCCAACCATTTGCAAGTTTTCAATTATATATCCTATTAATTCATTTTTTTCACTTAATTTTACCGTTTAAATTTTTTTATAATGAAAAAACAAATTAAATTCTAAATAATATGATAGTGTGAAATTT
Source organism: Euphorbia peplus (assembly GCA_028411795.1). Lineage (NCBI taxonomy): Eukaryota > Viridiplantae > Streptophyta > Magnoliopsida > Malpighiales > Euphorbiaceae > Euphorbia > Euphorbia peplus. The sequence continues at coordinate 35,869,466 of CP110841.1, forward strand.
GTAAAATATGAGATCGAAGGAGTTATACACCTCAATTAATTTGTTAAATTCATATGTAACTGAAGTTAGCTTAATTTTACTCGAATTACTGTTTTGATAATCTCAAATGTTAACATGACATGGGAGGAAAATATGTTTATTTTGTGAGAAGTAAGTTAAGATTTTTAAAAAATAAAATTATTTTAAGAAATTATTTTTCTTAATTGTCAAGAGTATATATAATTGAAGTAGACAATATTTGGTAAGTGGCAAGTAGAGATAAATTATTCTTTCCTTTATTTGGAAAATAACTTTCCTTTGAGAAATTGAAAAGTCATTTTCTTAAACTATTTTCAATTACTTAGAAAATTATTCTTTGACTTAATTTCCTTTTAAGTCTCAACCATGCTAAATATCCACTTTTTTTCTTAATTTAATAATAAAATATAAAATTATATAAACTTGATGTATTTTGTCACTTAAATTTGTATAAAATGATCCACTACTATCTAAATTTGTATAAATTGACATGTTATTTTTGAACTTATATAAAGCAATATACTTTACAATTTCTCAAAATTCACTTTTATTTTATTAAGTGAATTTAATGAGCTAATTATGTTACTCTAAGTAATTTCAAGAAACTAAAGAAACACTCTAATGACGAATACAAGATCTTGGCCGAAACTCATAAAATCCATCCAACGACACCAACCTACGATCCATACATTGTGCCTAATTACGATTGAGCATCCTCGACACCAACTTACAACCAACATCAGCCTGACATCCGGACAACCTATCATCTCGAGGGCCGACATGGAAGTCAATGAGGCCCTCCTAATACTCATAGCTGACAACAACGCTATAAATATCCAAAACGTAATAAATGATGGTACATATACTCTTTCTCTCTTTACATGTACTTACTTTACTTGATCGTCAAAAAGTTTTTAGATGCGAGCCTAACTCACAAAAGGAGCTTGATAACTTAGAATCACAGTCAAAAAATTCCTCATTCGTATCAACTTTGTCATTACACTTTAGAGTCAATTTACGGGTCGGCTTATAATGTATTAAGCCAAAAAGAAAAAAAAACAGAATTTGTATTTTTGTTTTCATATTTTCTTCACACGTTTTCTCATTTAATTCGCCAAAAAAACAAAATGGAAATCCAATCAGAACCATCCATTACGTGTGTAGTTGAAAAAGCAAGATGAGCCGTCGGATGGGCGCCTCCAGTAATGAATCAACCGTAGAAAAAAACTTGGTTCCTTCCCTCTTCTGCAACATTGGACGTATAATCCCGCGGCAAACAGTATATAAAGCAGCGCAAAATGCGTTTGTCCTCCATTTTCTCTTTATTTTCCTTCTTCAACCTCTCTTCCTTATCTTCTTTTTAACCGCCACTTCTCACCGGAGCTCCGGCGTCCCTAATCCGATCAGGTGACCGTTTCTATTTCACGGATTTGATTACTGTCTTTGCTAATTTCTCTGTCTTTGATTTTGTTACTTTCGAAGTTTTATTTTATACTTCCGAATTTCAACTTCATTTCCTTATGAATCTCACTCATTCAGCTTTTCTTAATTCTTATCCTTATGCATGTTTTTATCAGTTTTAATCATCTTTTCGCGGTGAAAACAACTTAATGATTTTTGATCAGTGATTTCAGAAGTGCAACGAATTTTGTCAGTTGTTGCGATTTGTGAGTTCATTTGCTTAATCAATCTGAGTGTTTCATTTTGTGTTAATTGTGGAAGTTTTTACGAGTTTGAATGATCTTGTTCCGGAGATTTGATTTGGAACTCGTTAATAGATCTTTTGGCGTCCGTTTGGTGAAAATTTATGCTAATTGATATTACTGTGTGATTGATTTCGGAAGTGTAATTTAGTTTTGACGAATTTTGTTATTTGTTGCCACTTGTGAGTTAATTCGTTTGATTGATTTTGTTCCGGAGATTTAGTTTGGAAGGCATTAATAGATCTTTTGGCGCCTGTTAGGTAAAAACTTATGCTAATTAGTATCTTCTTGTTTGATTTGAGGATTGATTTGTTATTTCAAAAGTGTAATCTAGTTTTGGTTGATTGTATCGTGAATTTCATAATTTGTTGTGAATTTCGGTCATCATTCGTATCTCATTGATTGTGAAGTTTTTATGAGTTTTGATTTGGGAGAAAATTGATGTTTTGGTAGAAGAAACTGAAGCTGATAAGGTCTGTGTTTATCTTTTGGTAACTGCAATGGAATCTTTGATTAAGTGATTATTTGGAAGTTTCATTAAGTTGTTTACAGCTGGTTCTGATAAGCCTGATACGAGCTGGCGTTTTTTCTGTGTGCTCAACTGAATTGTCAATTTCTTTATGATTACTGATTACTCTAATTAATGTTTGTTATTGGACGAATCAGTGAATTTGATGCCAGTTACTGAGGTCCAGTAAGAGAGTTATTTTGGAAGTTTATGGCTGTCTATGACCAAGATTCCGATGTGCTCCAATGGGGTCTTCGTCTTCTTGATGGGGACCCGCCGTTTTATCCCGGGTATTATGGGAATATCGTGCAAAACGATGAAAGCTATAATGGACGGTATGTGAGAGATCATTATGACATATCAGACTGTACTCATGTGGAGAGCGATGAGATTATTGCCCGAACACTGCAAGAAGAGTTTTCACAGCTCGCTGTTGCTGAAGCCTCTGAATACTCACCTGCTAGAGAGGAGAATTTTCAAATATCTGGCAATGAATATGATCGGCATTATACACCTATACAGAACTACAGTACAGGTTTGTTGTGAAACTATGTTTGTTTCTAACGGTTTCATGTCAGAAAATTTCTCTAGTTGTTCTGAAAGGACTGTCGATATGTGCAGATCATGAGGATAGCCATGAAGATTCTGATGATACATGTTCTAGCCCTGGTAATGGGGAAGAGTATTGCTATTCTCCCGAATTTGCTGATGAAGACGAAATGGATGGTGAAGTAGGCAGGAGGCTGAATCAAATGATTCCCATGCCTGTAAGTTTTAGTCCCTTCATATTATCATGAAGTTTTGTTGTTTCTTCATGATGCTTCTCCTTATGGGAAATTGTGTTGTTTTTGTTATTATTCGGCCGCTGACTGCATTTTTCATGTCAAAATTAGTTAAGTTTTAGTAATAAAAATTAAAAAAGATGCCGTTGACCTGTATTTGTTGGGGCAGCCTGGGAATAAAGATTTCTTTGATCGGGAAACTTGTTTTGCACAGATATTGATATTCTTGAATTTGATTAGTACTGCTTCACAAATGATCCTCCGGAAATTATGCTGTAGTTTGATTGATTGAAAACAAGTGCCAGATCTTGTATTTGTCTACTCGTGGGTTTGTTCGAGACACGACAAATGCATTGACGTTAGAAGTTCATGTTAATGTTATGTAGGAATTTGAATAATCTGCCTGCATAAGATATATTGATTATGCGATTATGTTCCATGGACGCATATGCAAAACATAAAGATATGCTAATTTAAGTATTCCTTTTTCAGCGCATATAATTTTACGTTACATTATTATTAGTACCTTTTTTCAAATGAGATCAGATTGTAGCGTGGCACGTCTAACTTCTTGCATGTCATCTGTCTAAAGTTGTCGTTTTGTGCAGCATGTTCCCCGAATTAATGGAGAAATACCTTCCATGGATGAAGCGACCTCAGATCACGAAAGGCTTCTAAACAGGTAACACGTGTAAAGCTATCAAACTGTGGTTCTATCTTATTCGTGTTTAAAGTAATTATTCTTTTCTTTTCGTTTCTGTTCTTTTCTTTCGGGATTTCTGAGTCTGACATTGTTGATGTAGGTTGTTAAAGCAGGGTAATTGAATATTGAGTTTTTTTTTCATTTACTTTGTTCACAATGTTTTTTAACTTCACAGAGTAAAAATTACTTGATGATTTTTTTTTTCTGGATACTTCTCCATTATTCGACATTATGGATCACGGCTTTTCTTACTCTTATTTTTTCCCACTAGATTGCAGTTATATGACTTTGTTGAGGTCAAGGTTCAAGGGGATGGTAACTGTCAGGTTAGTTTATACTTTATTTTTGTGCCGCCTTTCTTTTTATCTTGTCTGATTTCGGGATGGTATATTAATGAATTTCTAATTTTTCAGTTTCGAGCATTATCAGATCAGTTATACAGCACTCCTGACCGTCACAAGCTTGTGAGGCGGCATATTGTAAATCAGGTTTGCTATATTCCTGAATTTTGTTTTTCTGAACTGATTACAATAAATTATTGCATGGCTGCTGATGTTCAATGTTTTATAACGATCAGCTGAGATCTCATCCCGATATATATGAAGGATATGTTCCAATGGAGTATGGTGACTATTTGAGGAAGATGTCCAGGTATTAACGCAACTGTTTCTGTAACTACTTAATTATAATTTATGGAGAATTTTGGCCAATTGTTCTGACCATGTTAACCTTTGATCTATGTTATGCTAGGAGTGGCGAATGGGGAGATCATGTGACGTTGCAGGCGGCTGCAGATAAGGTACGTGTTAATAATGAATCTTCAAAGATTTCCACACTTATGAGATTTCGTGGTGTGGATTATATACTTCCAATGGTTTTTAGAGCATCAATTCTGCTTTCTTTTCTTCCTCGTTCCCATGTTTTTGAATTAGGTTCTGAATATTTTCTTGGGATCTGGTTCTATCTGTGTTTCCTCATGTTTGTGTATATTATTTTTGTCCAATAATTTTCTGTAAATGTTGTTTATCCACTACTTTATTGTAAGTTTTTGCCGGAATGCTAATACTGCTATTTATTCAATCCAGTATGGCGTTAAAATACTTGTTATGACCTCTTTTAAGGATACCTACTACATAGAGATTCTTCCTATCAACCAGAAAACAAAAGGAGGTAAGACTTTTATCTTTTGCTCCTGTTATAAAGTAGAAGTTGAATCGATGTTGCTCTCAGAGGAAAAAATGAAATTATTGTTTTGTCTGCTTCATTCCCATGCGTGACTTCTAATATGATTTCAAGCTTATTTCATTATCCTCGTACAGATGGTAATACATGTTAGGCTTAATGATTTGATTAATTACATTGATGCCCCTTGAACTATAGTGCTGCTAATATCATTGCCCCTAAACTGTACTGCTAGTAGTATTATTTTCCCTAAACTTCATTTGATCATAATTTTTGCTGATGTGAATGAGAAGTGAGTCAATGATGTAGTCAAACTTGTCCAAGTCATAGATTCCATTAAATTAAACAGTTTTTTGTTGGTTTGGACTTCAATGTTATATCACGGTAAAGTTCACGAACTTTTGTGTGCAGAAAGGAAGTTTAGGAGTATAATGTTAGTAGTTTTAGAGTTCATGGACCATGATTTAGGGCTGCAATAGAAACACTCGAACTGACCATAATCCCGTAAACTTAAATTATTTCATTTTAGTTTTGATTATTTAAACTGTTGGTCGAAATTTTTCTCTACTATAGTAGGAATCTGAATGTTCAATATATCATAATCAGAAGAAATAAATTTCCTCCAGTTTTACGAAGATGCGTATTCTGTTTTGCAGTAATTTTCTTGAGTTTTTGGGCAGAGGTACATTACAACTCCATCTATTTTCAAGGAGGTAAATTCTTGTTTCCTTTACTTGTGTTACATCTTTCCTTCCTTGGTAATTACGGGTGTGCATATGTCCAAAATAATACCGATAACAATAACTGATTCGGAACGAACACTGAATTGAGTCTGTTTGGTTTTGTAATTCGGTTTTTACTGAATAATGCACACCCGACTGCCGAGCCAAAGCATCGGTTAACCGACTTTTTGTCGTAACTTACAAGTTTAATGATTATCGTTGCTCGAGCAATTGCTATCTTCAGTTACGAGATTATTAAGAGAACTGTTTTTATGTTTTTGATTTAGATACGAGTTCAAACGAATGTAGAAAGAAGAAAAAGTGGTGGAGTTTTGGGAACAAGCACTAGATTTCTTTGCTGCTGATGCCATATTGGTTTGTTCCTGCAAATCTTCTAGGTGCAGGGCATTTTGGTATTTCTATTTCTATAAATTAGGCAATAAATTAATTTATGTATCAATTTTCGGGTAAATTACATCCATGTCTCTAAACTTTGGAGTTACTAACATTATAGCCCATGAATTTCAATTACTGACGTAAACATTCCTTAATTTCGTGTTAGTAGTTGTTGAAGTTCAGGGATGTTTATATATGAATTGAAGTTTAGAGCCGTAATGTTAGTAACCTCAAAGTTCAGGTTCCATGGGTGTATTTTAACCTATCAATTTGTAATTGCATATTATATTCTCTTTTATTATTTATTTAGTTTATTATTTATGTCCCGATCTTGTTTTGATGTTTTAAAATTTGCATGCCAAATCTCTCTACTCGAAATGTTTTAATTATGAGATCTTAATCTGGATTTAGTATATTGAATCACTACTTAAAATCTAATTGTTGTAATAAGTGAAGTAAGCATTTTGTATTTTGTTATGATGTATATATATTAGTTGCATGAATAATGGATTTGTGTCGTGTTATCACATTTTGTTTACTAAATAGATCGTTTTAGAGTTCACCATCTCACTTCTTTAAACTAGGGAAATACAATTTTATCTCTTATGAGCTGTAAGGATTTGCATTAACTTTATAATAGTGTAACTATTAAATAGTACCCGAGACGAGTCCATGCTTCTTAGCGTGTTTTGTACATCTTACCAATTTATCGAAGTATTGAACGTATCTATGCTAAACAAATGGGTACTCTTTTATGAAGATTCTTATCAACATCTTGTGCTAAACAAATGTTACTTTTTTTTTAAAGAGTTTAATCAACATTGATTTATCATGCTCGTGCAGTATTAATTGAAGCATAGCTTGAGGGATTCTCTTGTAGATTTCAATTTGATATTTGATCTATCAACAAAAACACAGAAGATTAATTTCAATCCAATAACAAACCTATCAATAAAAACAAAGAGATGAATACAAGAATAAGGTGATTTCGGAGAACATTTGATAATAGTTTAAATATTTAAATTACATGCTTAGCAAAAATGGTATAATATTGATCAAATGAAACAGTACCACAATCTATATAACATGATTATACACTAGCAAAAAAACACGAACTGATTTTTCGCGCTACTTTTGTCGAAAAATTGACGCGTACAAATTTACACCATTTTCCATATACGCATGAGTCATCTAGACACATCTAAAGCAATAATGTCATACTGTGCAAAATATTTACAAAATAAAAAGAGACCTCACACATCATGTTCATATAATATAACTTGATGTTGAATTTTCTTTCCATTTCTAATAAAATGAGTTTAAGAATAAGGAAATTTTGGTCAACATTTGGTAATAGGTTAAATATTCAAACTACATGCTAAGCAAACAATGACATGATATTATCAAATGATGCGATACCACAATCTATATTAACATAATTATAACACTAACAAAAATAGATGAGTGCTGATTTTTGGTGCAACTTTGCCTCAAAAATTTTGGCGCGAACAAATTTACTTATGTTCATATATGCGCCAGTCCTCATCTATACACATCTAGAGCAAGAACGTCAAACTGTGCAAAATATTTAAAAACAATGGTATATTGTTATCGAATAATATAATAACACAATTTATGTTAACATGATTATAACATTAATAAAAAAAAGATCGAGGGTTGATTTTTCGCACTATTTTTTGTCAAAAAAGTTGGCGAGAACAAATTTACACTCATGTTCATATACGCGCGAGAGTTCTCATCTATACACATCTAAAGCAAAAACGTCAAATGCAAAATATTTACAAAATAAAAGCAAACCTCCACACCCATGTTCATATAATATGACTTGATGTTCAATTATCTTTCCATTTCTAATAAAATAAATTAAATTGGAATAATAATATCATATGATACAATAACACGATCTATATTAACATAATTATAACACCAGTAAAAGAAGATAGTGTTGATTTTCCGCACTACTTTTTGTCAAAAATTTGGCGCGAACAAATTTACACCCGTGTTCATATATAGGCGAGTCCTCAAGAACGTCAAACTATGCAAAATATTTACAAAATAGAAACGAACCTCCCGCACCATATTCATATAATATTACTTGATGTTCGATTATATTTCCATTTCTAACAAAATACATTCAATTGTATAATGTTATCAAATGATACTATCTATATTAACATAATTATAATACTAACAAAAAAATCATAATTGCTAATTTTTCGTGCTAATTCATCTTCAAAAAACTGGCGCGATCAAATTCACATCCATGTTCATATACACGCAAGTCCTCAATTTATATTAACATGATTATAATACTAAAGGAAAAAGATAAGTGATGATTTTTCGCGCTACTTTCTATCAAAAAAAATTGGCGCGAACAAATTTACACCCATGTTCATATACACGCAAGTCTGATCTTTACATATCTAGAGCAAAAACGTCAAAATGTGCAAAATATTAACAAAATAATATAACTTGATGTTGAATTTTCATTCCACTTATAACAAAAATACATTAAATTGAGTTTACATCTTCACTTCCAACCAAAACCCACCCCAAAATATGCAAGGAAGATCATAAACAAAAATTCAAAATAATTGTTTTTCTTAATTTAAAAAAATAAATTTGCCCCGCAAGTAATCCTTAATCCTCCTATATAAATCTTATGCTTTTCCAAAATTCAACATAAATATATTAAATTTAATTTAATTTATTTGGTATATAATTATTAATTATGATATGCAGTGGGGGCAAATAGGTACATTTAACACCTTCCTTCCGATTGATGATGGTGATGATGATGGGAATTATCCCCAAGAATCTCCTGCTGATGACGTCTTTCTCCGGCGTCCGCTGCCACCGCCGCCGCAACTGCCGACGCCGGCTGCAGCAAAAGAGCAGTAAACGGCATGTGCCTGAACTCCAAATCAAGCCGGCAGTTCATCGCCATCATCCCCGTCGTCGGAGGAGACGGGGAAGGAGGAGGAGCCAGTGCAAACATCCCCGGCGGAGGAGCGCCGCCGCTCACCGGATGAAGCTTGCTGGAAATTGACGGCGGAGAAACTGTTTTGTGACTGGAAGAAGTTGATATAGGATGAGCAGGGACAGTTCCGGTGCCGGTGGCGGCGATGATCGACGGCTCCGCGTGGCGGAGCAGCCACTCGATGGTCTCGCCGTCGGTACGGTGGCCGAGCTCGCGAGTAAGCTGGAAAATCCGGGCGGCACAGAGCGCTGGCATCCGTACTCTCCGGCCACGGCCGTTCACCTTAGAGTGACGGTCTTTTGATTTCCCGGCGGCGGGTTTCCGTTTGGGGAGGAGAGCCACGGCGGTGGAATTTGAAGGTATGAGTGATTGTGATGAGGTGTCGTTGTGGTTGAGGTTTGGGTTTTCACGGTGGTCGTTGGGGTTTGCGCCGCCGTAGAGGGTGATTTCAGAGCCCATTCTCCGATTAGGGGTTTCGAAAGTTTGAATTTGGAAAAGGAAATTTTGGATTTGCGTGAGATATCTGAGGGTGGGGAGAGTTAGGGTTTTTATAGTATATGTGGGCACTTTTGTGCTGTCGGACCGCGATGCTTAGAGTATGCGATTTAGCTCTATTTATGATCGAATATTACTACTAAACTAAATGTTACTGAAGTAAATGGATTGCATGCAGTAAACTAGTTTGAATATACTAAAATTTTTATATAATAATACATTTGAGATTAAACTATTTGTATAACAATTAAATTAAAAAATTACTGCTAAATAGAAGTTGATGTAACAAAAATTTTAAACACATAATTATACTATTTGTATAATAATTAATAAATTATTCTGTAATAACAAAGTGAACTGAAATGAATTATTATTTTTTAGATGAAAATGAATTATTAATAAGGTATAAAAATACATACGTATAAACTGATTGAGCTTTTAAATTCCTTTGGACACTTAAAATTAGTCAAAATTTGATTTATTCTTGAATAATAATTCGGGAGGAGGAGGTGAGATTTAGTAGTTATGAGCCGTTGATTATGAAGATGTGGGGCTGGGGTTTATCCGACGTGGCGTGGTGTGGACCCTCTTGATGCGGGTCCACTGAAGCGTTATTCTGGGGTTGGTCCTATCTAAGTTATCCTAGTTGATGGTATCTTGGTTGTGTTTTTGTGGGACCACAGTTTTAGTTGGGCCACAAGAAAAAAAGGTCAAAGCTGCTGGGTAGAGAAATCTTAGTTGGTCAAATCTCGTATATGGTAAGTTACTAAGTGCAAAAGCTTACACTCGAATAATGTAATAAAATATGTTAGACGTTAATTGAATAATTGAGTTTTTTTTATGTCTAATTAAAAATTAAGTTAATTGGGTGTAGATTAATCTGAAGATGAGTTAAATTTTAAGCATCAAAGTGATATAATAAATTCAAATCGAATAGTCAATTTTGCGCGTTTACGCAGGTTCTAAACAACCAAACACTTGTTTACAATAGAGAGCACGAGTTGCAATGGTAAAATAACGACTTATCTACTTTTTATGATTGGCTATCGTTATTGAATTTCTCTATATGGATAATGGAACGATATAAAAATTGTAACAAAGAGAGAGTACATGTTTAACTCGCATATAAAAGTTAATGTAATTGTGTGACTAATATTTATCGCTTGTGTAATACATGAGTTTTTGAAGTGTTGTTTTATGTTCTTATGTCATCTAATGTCCTAATCCACGAATGTTTGAAACTGTTCATTTTATATCGAATAAAAAATTATTTTTCATTAACTATATTGAGGGTAAATTCTTTTTCCGTAATAAGCTAAGAACTTAACTCATTATTACGTCAGTGTTAAATTCATATAATATATGTAACTGAATTTTGTCAAAGTGTACGAAATTCTAACCTTTTTTATCGTTTACGTTTATTCTTGATGTTTATTCTTGATGTTGTTTGTATTTGTAATAAGTGCAATATTGGTACCTCAATTTTTCAAGGAGAGGGAATCAATGGAAGTAGTGTTGTTCTTTGATATATAGTAATGACAATATTTATGCATTGTTCAATTCATTTGATTATAGTTTGTGATGATAAAGTGAGAACTACACTAAACTATATTGGATTGAAGTAAGCTCCTGATTTCCCTGAAAGGTCTCAAAGAGAAAGAAAGAGTTGAGAGTCAAGAGAGTGACTTGAGAGCCGCCCTTAGCCTTTACCCTTATGGGTATTTATAGGAGAATAATGGGTACCTGGACCTAATGGGCCTAAAGGCCAAATTTCAATATCATCATCAGTTTGTATGAGGTAAAAGTAGCGCAAGCCATTGCTTTTCGAGAAGATATTTAACGAGTTCTATTTCTTGATTTTCATGTTATCGTTGAAACTGATGCTAAATCAATAACTGCTAGTCTTTCATCTACCAAAGCGAACGTTTATATATATGGAAATATCATTTAAGAGTGTGCTTGATCTCTTCTCGCCATGGTATTCAAGTGTCTCATGTTCCGGATTTAGCTTATGTAGATGCACATTCAATTGATGTTAAGCTCATTCTAATGCTAATAGCTATATATGTATCGTTTATCGTTCCTAGTTGGCTTAGATGTGTATCTAACTTATTTGTGCTCATTTGATTATTTTTATTAAAGATCGGAGAAACAAATAAGCAATAACTGATGTTTTAAAAACCTTTTGAGGAAAGTTAGAAATACATGTTACCCACCTATTTTTGGAGATAAATAATTTGGACCGTAATAATTAATAAAAGAGATGTAAAAAGAAGTTCTAACTTTTAACCCTGGAATAAAAAGTAACCACTGGTAACAAATTCTGTAATTTATACTATTTAATGACATAAATTACAAGTATTTTTCTGACTTATCGGACAAATGCTTGGTCCTAATTCTGACATAATCTGACTCATTTGACCATCCTTGGCAACTGTGACAAATGCTTATTAGTTTCCAATTCCTTTTTTACCCTTTTATTTCCCAATTAATTCTGTGCCAGGCTTACCTTATTTCTTATTTTTACCTTTACTTTTTTTATGTGAATATGTAACCAAAATCTATTTTTATCTTCCCTTTTTTTCCCTTTTTCCTGCACATTAAAGTAAATTTTATAGTTTGTTTTAAAAAGTTTGACTTACTTCTCAAAACATTATATTTACATATAACCAATCGAATACATTGTTAAACTAGTCTTAAAACTTGATTATTTCTAGGAACTTGTATGTTACTCTGGATAACTTTTCATATTGCTTTAAAACATAGTTGATTGATCATTCAGGTTTATATACTATTGAGTTTATTCTCTTAAAATAATCTCTTATGTTATTTAAACATCTTCCTCTCCTAATTTGGTATTAAAAACACGACAATATCATTTCAAATTGAAGATCAGTTGACTACGTTTTAAGCAAGTTGAGAGGGCTAACACGACAACATGAAAGTTCGAAGAGCCAATCAAGTTTTTTACACAAATTGAGATATCAATTAAGTATTATGTAGGAACTAGAAAAGAACTTAAGTAGAAATGATCTTCTAAGCTTTTAAACAAGTATGCATTCAATAAACTATGATCCATAAATTGGGCCGTAAGATAAGTAAATGGGCCTAGAAGGTCTGGGCCCAAGTAACTGCAAACAAAACAAGATTGAACCTCATCCTCTTCGTCTCCATTTGTGAGGTGTGAAATTGAACAAAAACATTTTCAATCTCCTCTGCTCAGCTCAGTAAGCTTCTAGAAGAATTACACTCTACATCACACCATGAACCCAGATGCAAAATAGTCAATTGAGGTTCTGAGAGCTTGAGCTCTATATTTTTTTTCAAGAATTTGAACAATGGAGGCTGCAAGAACTTTGCTTTCTCCTCCTCCGACATTTCCACCCAGAACCCACTTCAAGAACACCCTCTTTTCTTCTTCTTCTTCTTCAGGTTAATGTTCCAAACTTTTCAACCTATGTTCCAATTCTCTCAATTTTTCTACTTTCTTCTTCTTCTTCTCTTCTCCTCTCCTTCTCCTGTCAAAAATTAATATAAAACATGTCATTCGGCCTAACTGTGTCCAACTGTCAGCTCCATCTTTTAGTTAAATCGTTTAAATAACGTGTTTTCTAACAACTTTAATATTTGTTAAATTGAAAACACGTGGTGGATGCGGCTGTATTGTGCTCGTTTCAAGCCTAGTGGGCATTCTTGCGAGTGTGTCAGAAATTAATATAAAAGATGTGTGTGCTCTTAACTGTCATCTTGATATTTTAGTTAAATCGGCTAAATGACATGTCTACTGATAACCTTAATATTTCAATTAAAAACACATGTTGAGATGGATGTACCTGTACTCGTGCACAGTATCAGCTCGAGTTTTTCGTTCAATCAACTAAATGACAGTTTTGGATTCAATTTGAGTCCTCCATAAGAATTAGCATTTGGTGGGTTTCACGCCTAGTACATTATAGCGTGTTAATTGTAGCGGGTCACTGAAGTTCGAGGTCTATTTCGAAGAGGTCATTGAGTTTCAGTAAAGTTATCCTGGGAAATTTGTGTATGAAAGATCAGCAGGATTATGATGTGTCATCGAAATTAGTTGGCTGGTTGGAAACTAAGTGCCGTGTCGGGTAATACATGTGAATTTTGAAAGAAATGTTGTGGCTTAGGATGCTCCACGCGGCACACACATATAGCTGCTATGTTTCTGCTATATAAGAGATGAAATACTTGGTGTCGTCATTTGTGTTCTGTGCCGCATCATTATTCCAGTGAGGTCAATAGATCACTTTAAGTATACTTAGGCGGTCAATAGATCATTTGAATCTAATTTAAAGTGTTAACTGACCGTTTGTAAAGTTTGGGGCAGATAATTACCTTTTATGGCCAGCTTGGAAGAGAGCTTTATATGTATTTGGTCCGATAGTTACATTGTTACTTAAACCATTGTATATGGAAGTGCTAGAATTGCGGCTCTTGATTTTGTTAATAATTTTGCAGTTTTGAAGTCTTACGAGCAAGCAGTTCCTGCGGTTACTTCTGTTCCAACTACCTTATTATCTAGAAACTTCCCTACCTCAGTTCTTTTGCAAGAGCAACGTGATGAGTTCAGGACTGTTCTGAACACGGTCAAGGAAGATAGAACTTCTCAGGTTCAGTTTTTTCATCTAGACACTTGATATAGATTGGAAAGAGTAAAGCATGTCCATGGCCCCTCAACTTTGACGTTTCTGACGTGATGACCCCTGAAATTCAAAAACAGACTTCTGTTTCAACATATACTAACACAACAGTCCAAATGCTTGTTGATCAATGTAGATACCGGCTGACCATGTGAAATACTGTAAATTTCTTTCGTTGGGGGGGATTATGTTACTAATATAATGGCCCTTCATGTTAGTAAAAGAGTGCAATTAACTGGCCTTTCCCTTGGTAAACCAGTATTTACATCGGTCAACGGTCATTTGGACTTGTACGTTAGTATATGTCGAAGTCTAGAAATTTTGAAGTTCAAGTTCCATCATGCTATTAAAGCTGAAGTTGAGGAATGATGGATGCATTTTACTGATTTTGGAATATACTTATTGCAACTTCTCGTCCTGGTTCTTGAACTGAAAATAATTTCTTCTTGCTTATAGGCTACATTAGATAGGACAGATATGGAAATTGAGGCCTTGGTGCATAAAGGAGTTCTTGCTGACGAGTCAGATCAATTTATGGTGGACTCTGGATTCCAGTCACTTTCTTCGATCAATATTTGGAATTTGTAAGATGAACATACTTTATCTTCTCGGTGTCTAAATTAAGGGGAAAGCATAATTAGCTCTATAGTTAATGGGAGGGATCAGACTAACGGAAAATCGACTTATGTTGGATTTGCCGTTGATGGAGGCCGAATTGCTATCTATTAAACGTCATTGGTAACGTTGTACGATTTTATATGTGGTGTCAAAATCTGATCTCCCCCTATAACTATAAATTGCTTATGTTTTAAATCAATCCCTTTGATTCAGACGTGGGCGTTTTCAATGATATTCTTATATGGTTTCAATTTGCTGTTGAAGAGTGTCTCTTTTTCAAACGGCACAAATTCCATCCTGGTCAAGGCCTACACAATCCATTGCAACAGATACTGATGTGAAGATTGAACCGACTAGAGCTATTGAACTAGCTCAAAAAGCTTTGTCTGCCTCCAAAGAAGCAGCATTATTAGTTCAAAGATCTAATGATCTAAATGATACAGTTTCTACTAGGTTTGTCTCTTCAAAGATTCTTTTTGCTGGGTAAAGATATTGCCGGCATCCTGTATCTTATCTTTCTGTTTGAAGGACTGATGTCTAATACATTTGCAGTATGGGGTCCTTAGGTTCATCTGGTTTTTCGTTCGAGGAGGTGAAAACTGTCAAGTCAAGTCGGCGATTGGAGAGGCAGTCTAGAGTTAGAAGGAAGGGTAGAACAAAAGAAATGTCTGATGAAGTTTACTATCCAAGAAGTGACGATGTTCAAAAACGGACACATGAAACATTTGACCCTAAGGATCCCCTTCGGATGTTCCTATGGGGTCCTGAAACAAAACAGCTCTTAACTGCTCAAGAGGAGTTTGACTTGATTGCTCAAGTCCAGGTTTATTGCTGAAAAACTTTTTACTTCAACTTTATGGATAAACGTAAATTTTTTTGTTGTTTTATGCATTTGCAAAGATATTCCAATGGTTTAGAAGTTTGTAAATGCGGGTGTGACGTTTCCTTCTTTTGTAAAGATAGGTATAATAGCATAGAAAGACTTTGAATTTTTGTTTTGAACATTTGCCACTTGGCAAATGGGACATTTTTGGTGGAGAAGTCCGTCTTTGCAATGGATAAAACTTCAGACCCGTTATTGCAAACTTCTAAACTGCATGGGCATCTTTGCAAATATGGAAATCACAAGGTTTACTTTTGTATTGTGCTCTAAAATATAGGCTTAACACGTCACTGTGTGCTAAATAATCCGATTGATCCCTTAAACATTGGAGATGTCTTATTACCCTCCTGAATCTGCATGTAGAGAATAGTGGAGATTTGGACAAATCAAAACACGTATCACTTTAGGCGAGTTAAACATGGCTCTTTAAGCAATTTTGGAGGCTGATAAATCACTTTATGCAAATTCAACGGGCTAATAAATCATTTTAAGCAAATTTAGAAGGTTAATGTGACATCTCCGAAGCTCAAAGACGAATTGAATTATTTGGCCAACGACAAAAGACCTTCTGTATGAAGCCTAAAATATGACTTGGTGTTACTAATTGATAAAGGCCGAGGACAATTTATAAATGCCTTTTTTGTTTTGCTATTTCTAATATGAAACAGGAGATAATGAGTTTGGAAAAGGTGAAAGGAAAGCTTGAATCTCAATTTGGGCGTGAACCAACCTTTATCGAATGGGCTGATGCTACTGGTTTAAGCTATACAGTGTTGCAGTCACAACTTCAGTCTGGAAACAGCAGCCGAGAAAAGCTGATTACCTCAAATTTGCGGATGGTAGTTCACATTGCTAAACAATATCAGAACCGTGGTCTCAGTCTTTCGGACTTGCTTCAGGTTCACTCATAACCCTTTCATTTTCATGGCTTGCATTTAACTAGGCCGAGCGTGTTAGCATCCGGAATGCGGGTGCTATCACTCAGCCGACTGCCAAGGCTAGCCTTTGTCACCACCCCAAATTTGACGGAAAATATTGTGTGTTGTTTTTGGTCTTGGTGCAGGAGGGAAGCATGGGGCTTATGAAGAGTGTGGAGAAATTCAAACCACAAGTCGGTTGCCGATTCGGCACTTATGCATACTGGTGGATAAGGCATGCAGTTAGGAGGGCCATATTTCAGCATTCTAGAACTATTCGTCTACCGGTAATGGATACATTGAAATGTTCCCGAAGAAAGCAAAAGTTTTGCCATTTGTTTGAGACATTGTTGATGGATAGATATATTAATTTGCAGGAGAATGTGTATCATGTTTTGGGGAAAGTGATGGAGGCGAAAAGATCCTGCATACGGGAAGGAATCCAAAAGCCAAGCAGAGAAGAATTGGCTAAACGTGCCGGAATTTCAGTTGATCGGTTGGAGAAGTTGACGTACATGGCAAGAATACCAGTTTCAATGCAACAGCCTGTGTGGGCAGACCAAGACACTACTTTTCAGGTAACACTTGCATTTGTATGCAGGCTGTAGATTTTGACATGACAACACGATTTGCAGAGATAACAATCCGCTTGAAACAATTCATTTGATACAACTCTAATTTGGGTAAATTGCACCCATGACCCTCGACTTTGGTTTAATTTCTTTATGGCCTGAACTTTGGAATAGAACATAAATTCCTGAACGTTGTCTTTGCTAACATTAAAGGCGCCTAACCTTCGACTACTCTAATTTGGCAATCCTCCACCGTAGAGCTACTGGAAATGATGTTCTAAAAAACTTTAATTTGCGAACTTTTTGGTTTATATATTGTTTAATTAGGAAAGAGAGCTTTCAAAATAGTGATTTTGGAAAACCGGAAACAAGGTTCTAAACAACTTTAACTATCATTTTGAGGTTGTTTACTTTTTATTTGCTGACTTTTATAAGGCAAAGTTCAGGATATGTTCAGTTTTGAAGTTTAGGGCGTATATAAAATGTAAGGCCAAAGCCGAGGGCATATAGGTGCAACTTTACCCTATAGAATAATGTGGAATATATAGATCATGTAACGTGATAATGTCATGACAACCCGTTTTCGTACTCCTATTTTTATCAAGTTATAGAAAAAGGAAAGCTAAGGATCTTTTAAATATCTCATATGAGTAAACAGTCTAATCAGCTTCAGAATGCATAAAGTAGATAGACGGGATCAAGCCCAAATCGAATTTTAAATATCAACTCGACAAACTAGCTCAAGTATAATCAACTTCTCTTCGTGTTTGTCACTCTAAACAAGATTCTAAACTTTTACCTCCTAACAAAATGCTAACCTTTCTGCTCTTAAAAAATTGCAGGAGATAACAGCTGACACAGGAATTGAAGTACCAGAAGTTAGTGTCGGAAAGCAGCTAATGCGCCGACACATTCGAGGACTTCTAAACAATCTGAACCCAAGAGAAAAACAGATAATCAAACTACGGTTTGGAATTGAAGATGGAAATAGAAAATCACTGTCAGAAATCGGTAATGCTTTCGGTTTGTGCAAGGAAAGAGTTAGGCAATTAGAAAGCAGAGCTTTGTTCAAGCTCAAGAAATGCCTTGATGTCCATGGACTTGATGCTTATGCAGATTTACTTGTCTAGATGTAAAGTTTTTTTTTTCGTAACTTTTTTTGTATGATCTTTTTTCGTAAATTGTTTACATTAGATCAAGTTACACAAAATCAGTTCGGGTTTTAGTACTTGTTTGCTGGTCATTTTTATAACTTGAAAAACAATTGTTTATAACTATTTTAATCGAAGGATTAGTTAATGTAACAGTAAAATATAATAGCTAATTAATCGGACTTTAGTATTCGAAACTTCATAGTTAATACATCGTAAAACTCACTACTATTAGACTCATATAACTAGTAATATCCATGGGACATCACGGTACATTAAAAATTTATTTAGATGAATTCTACCGAATTCGAGCTAGAATAAGGTAAAACCTTCCTAACAACTACTTTCATCATCGTAACTAAAGACTCGAGCATTAAATAATATACTAATTCATATCCTCACTAAATATTAAACACAGAGACCCGTGTTATTTATCGTTCCCAAGCCGTAATGATGGAGTTCTCATCGAGCTTGTAATGGTTAAGAGATCTTGCGTCGTCCATTTCAACATGTATACCCTTTTCAACATTTTTGTGGTACAAAACCAAGCACTTAGCAGTATAAAGTTGCATTTTATCAGCAACCAATTCCTTGAGTTCTTTAATCTTTATTGTTCGATCTGCCACCATTTCAAAATCCATATTCCCGGAAACGCTGACGTAGAACCTGCAAGAACACGATTTATAACGATTACTCAACTGCTTTAGCATTTATAAACATAAATACATAACATTATACCATAGCATAAGACATATTTGATACAAAATATGAAATTATTATTACCTTACTTCCGGCAAACGAGGAGGAGCTTCACGAAATGTGACATGAAGGTCGATAACAGAATCATCTTGTATTCCGTAGGATTCAAGTGAATGCCCATTTGATAGCGATTCTCCGTTGTATCGAAGGATTAGTTGTTCCGATAGCGAATCGATCTGCGGGTAAAGCGCTTTGATTCTATGTTTTAGATAAAGAATGGTGGCATTGGGTGGGATATTGAAATGAACCAAACATGGAGATATTGGATCATAGGAATCAATGAAATTCACCTTCAAATGGATCATATTCATTGCTACTTAATTAAATGGTGAAATTCTAAAATGTTGACAGTTTAATATATAGAAAAAAATTCATGCTTGGGAGGTGATGAAAAATTGATCTTTCATGATATTTTTTAGGGAGAATGATAATTGGATTTAAAACTGATCCAACAGTGCCAAATTATGTGAAGAAAAAGTCATGTTTGACAGATGATTAATTAAATTGGGTTTTCATGATTTTTATAGGGTGATTATGTAGAACCGAAATTTTAGGACACTCTTAGAGTACGGTGACACCCTCGACTGTTGAGAACACTAGAGGTGTAGTCAGAATATATAATTAGCAGATTAGGATCTTCTTAATTCAAAATATATTAAAATTAAGAGAAATTCTATGGTTACTTTGTTTTTCACATAGTAACAATTACTTTGTTTTGTTCACCATTAAATTATGGGTTAAAAACTAATTTAATGGTGAATAAGATCAAGTATAAACAAAATAAAGGAAAAACAAAGTAATCATAACCTACATCTAGTATTAAAGTTCTTATTTATTAAATTGTACATTACATAGTAATATTAAGTGGAGTGAAAAATAAGTTAAATGGGGTCAAATTTCAATTTTAGTGTAAACTGTAACGTTATTTATTTTATATAAAAATATATACCTATAACTACTTGCTTGGCGTGACAAATTAATTTTAATAATACGATATGTTGATTTGTGACTCTATTAGACATAACAAAATGAGATAGTTTGTTGATTAATATGTTAACTAGATGGGTGTGTCAAACGGTGTTATAACTTGTTTATGCTAATTATGTACAATGCATACGACAAGAGTTTTTTTTTTTAATACCCAATTCCCTTTCTTAATAAAACTTGATGAAATCACAAGAGTATTTTTACACCGGTTTTTTTCTAGGTGAACTTATTGACAATCAGATATATATAATTTACCTGTTCGTGGAAAAAATGTAGAGCGCTTTTGGAGTACAATGTTTCTTAAAAATATAAAAGATGACGAGTCAATATGAGTATTATTTAGTGCACAATAATATACAACTCTATTTGTAAGAGAGTATGTACTTCAAAAACACTCTAGAATATTTCCTAATCGTGCTTCTAATGAGCATGATTTAGATGAGAAAAAATGATTATATTATGTTTGACTCGATTTTTACTTGTCTTTTTGAATAAAAGACGGAAAGCTAACACTGAGGCGAGAGTCTGGACATTCCAATTAGGTTGGCACCCCAAGGATACTAAATCCTCAAAAATAAAACGACTACAAAAATCTGGAGCAAAAGTCCACCATCTCATATCTATGAGCATCATGTCGGGCTAGAGAAACAACCACTCTATTGCCTTCACAAAAAATGTGGGAGACCACGAATTGCATCTTTGAAATCATATGTAAACTAAATCCATCCACTCTATATTATGTTTAACTCGACTTTTACTTGTGTAAATGTATATATTTTTCGAGATGGTATATTTGTATCTATTTATTTCTAAGTTGGGTTTGAGATTTATAAAACTAAAAGTCGGATAAACACAAGAGATTTGAACTCCGTGGTTCAATATTGGTAATTTATATTTTCTTCCCGGTATGAAAAACTGAAATATTACTAAGGGCAAATATGGGAGTATTTAACTTTTATTTTAGCTATGTATGACTCAAATTTGCTTTCACTAATAGATTTTACATCAATTTTTAATGGTGGGAATATAATAGTTGACTAAGGTGACAAATATTAAAAATTGCAGAAGATATATGGCATGGACTAATAAATTATTTAGCTTCATATATATAGAGCATTCATAACATAAATGGATTAGGGATACAAATGAACTTGCACCAAACATTATACGAACTAAAAACATATAATTATTACTAGCTCTTACTACTCTATAAGATAATAGGAATAAGGATACGAAACGAACATAATTTGTCGATATTTCAGACAGAATTACCGACAAAAAACAACAACAGAACTCAATTATAACAAAAACGACTATAGAATTCGTGAAGGATCAACACTAGCGACCCTATGCAGAAAACTGAGCATTGATAACAGAATCCTTATCCAAATGATAATGATAAAGTTCTGCATTGTCGTCCATTTCTTCCTCAATACCCCGTTCAACGTTTTCATGAGACCAACGCATTTCATGATCCGGAAATCCCCATCTCTTAGCAACTTGTTTCTTAAACGTCCCGACCTTGAGATCTCCTTGCACAATGAAGTCACTCTCTATGATGCCGACGATCTTCAGTTGGATATTGTCTGGAGGAAGGAGGGAGAGTTTAAGGTTCGAGTTGTCATCGTCTATATCTAAATCTTCAAGACTAAGAAAGTCGTAAGGTGATATAATTCGATTCTCGAAAGCGATGATTTGCCTAGGGGCTGGATATTCTGGATAAAGGGTTTCAATTCTTGCTTTCAAATGAATAATCCGAGTTTCGGATGGCATTTCTAAGTGAAGAACAAATGGATTGTTGCCTTCGGCGATATTGATCTTCAAATGCACCATTTTTTTTTTTTCTAAAAGGGTAAAATGGGAAGTAAGTATTTGATTGTTCTTGCATTTTGTAGGGGTTTCATTATATAAGAGAAATTCATGCTTGGAACATGATTTTAATCTGTGATTAGTTTTCCCATTAGATAATACGGCGATTTTTGTTTTAGAATTTTGTTGGTAACAATCTCATGTTAAAGTCATTGAATATTGGTGTCTGAATTTGGAAGCCTACCAATTCAGTTCAATTGAGTAAAAAGAATAAGACCTTTGTGATGGATCTAAAGGGGGCAAATAAGAGCTTCATGATTCATTAACCATCGGAAATAACAAAAGTGAAAAGATCCGCATTATTTTTCTTTAAAAAACTTACAAAATATCAACTTTGCACACTCATAAATTACTAGATAACACTCACGTGACTCTCTCTATGAGATTGTAATCCATATCTTCGCTTGAATCTGAAGACAACAAATTAAATAAAATCGACTTAACTAGATCCGCGTGTCAGGTTTTTTTTGAAGCAAGATTTGTGTGTCTTTTAGCTTATGGAAGATATATTATTTATCGAATGTAACCTTAAACATGCTGTAACTTCACTAATATGTGTATTATAAAATTTAGAATATTTCAAACTGAGATTTATTCATAATTGGGTTCATATTTCACATGTTTAAATCCATAATTATGAATTTATATTTTCTGAATATTAAACAACTCTTAGTGGTGATCTATGGAAATTTTAACCAACTACAAATGGAGGATTCATGTTTGACCACAGTCAATTCATTCAGATTTGATGGATCAACGAAAATCTCATTCATAACTACCCAGTTCTCATAAATAAATTATTTTTCTCTCATTAATTCAAAGAAAAATCATGCTTGTTAGTAGCTACTTTAAAAGACAATAAATACTACTAACAATTAATAACTAAACAAAGAACAATAAACATATAAAACACACTAAATAAAGGTTATATAAATTAACCAAACAATCCCTCAATACATCATAAAACCTGTAAACCTTAGAAATATTCATAACACGAATTACATAATTACTAGGTAAACTTTAGTAATATATTCATCATACAAAACATAAACACTCCTAACAACGTGATTTAAGACTCGACCACTAGACTCACGCTAAACGTTTATTTGACAATAGTATTACCATACTCGAATAAGATAAAGGCAAGACCTCTCCGAACAACTGTTTTCACCATATATAAGATCAATATCGAACGCGAGACTCTTGCATTAATCCCAAGCCAAGATAGCGGAGTCCTCATCAAGATTATAATGAGCAAGAATATCATCCTCACTCATTTTGTCATGTATACCCTTCACATCATTTTTATGAAACAAATCGAACTGCTTAGTAGAAACCCTCAATATTTCAGCAATAGATTGCTTGAGATCTCGAACCAGCATCGAGGATTTCACCTCCATTTGGAAATCACGGGAGCTAAGAATCTGAACAAAAAACTTGGAAGACTGAGATCGGAGAGTAGAAAGGCGAAGATCGAGAACTGAATGGTCTCCGATATCATAGGATTCGAGTGAACGAGAATCTTGCAACTTTTGTTCATCGAACTCAAAGGTTTGTGCTTCGACATCAATGTGTGGATAGATCGTTTTGATACGTTGTTTGAGGTCTAGGACGGTGGATTCGGGTGACATTTCAAAATGAACTACACATGGAGTTCTTGGATATGAACAATTGATGAAATTCACTTTCAAATGCACCATTTCAGTTGAAATTGATGTATCTTTTAATAAATGTTTGTAGAGTTTTAGGGGTTTGATATATAGCTGAAAAAAAGTTATGGTTGTTAGAAAATGATTGAGGTTGATTCGAAATGTCAGGTGGCTATTTCTGATTGGCCCAGTGAATATATTTTTTGCAGGAGTAGAATATTTTTTGGTACAAATTTGTTTGCAGTTTGACCAAGTTCAAACACAAGAAATTCAACAATCTGTAATTACAATTCTTATGGAAAATTACAAAAATAAACCTTATAGTTTAGTAAAGAAAACTCGACTATTCTTAATATTTTCAAGGATCCAATTAGCTCATTTTAATTTCATTCTTATTATACTCTGCTTAATTCTGTCCATTTTGGAGTGAATGTATTAATGCTAAATACCGATAAACTGTGTTCCTCTAACTTGATAGTACTTCGAACAATTTTATGGTTTATCGATGGAAACGGATAAAAGTGAGCTTGCAGAAATTGTATACTACTGTAATCATTACTAGTTCTTACTATAAAGTAAAATTAAGGATAAACATATAAGTAATGGATTTGGGTCGACTCAAATATTGGAGACGTTTTTTAAGGGTAGATTTCTTATTCTAACCCAAATTTTTCCATTTTCATATGATTAGTACCAACATAAAATACTAACAAAGCATAGTTTGTGGAAATATCCGAAAATATCACCAACGAAAAGGAGAAAACTGAACTCAAACGAAAATACGAGAATAAAATTACACTATAAATAGGGTTACACACGGGCTTCAAGAATCGAATCCCTATTTCGATACAACTAACATAAAATTATTACTGGTTCTTACTACTAATATAATAAGATTAAAGACATAAATACCCTTAATTTATTTAGGAAACTCTATTACTCTTCATTTATTATTATTACCCCGACTCAGTTTTGCCCATTTATAGTAGGTAATACTGCCCAAAATACCGACAAATCATAATCAGTCGATATTTCAAACAGATTTACTGACGAAAAAGACAAAACTGAATTAGAATAAAACCTAGCATAGAAAACATTGCTTAAGGGTATAACCGAGCCTACACGATAACATCAGATCTCAGCTGCGAGAACCGAGTTCCCGTCGATATTATAACGATGAAGAATCTCATCGTTCTCCATTTCTTCATCTATACTCTTTGGCTCACATTTATGAACCAAACTCATTCCATCACTTGACCACATTCCCCATTTTTTAGCAATCATATCCTTCAATGTTGCAACTTTCATATCTCCGTCTACCTCCAACACGAAACATTTGACCCCGGTGATCTGGACCTCGAACCTGGTATTGGGATCGAGAGGGAGAAGGATGAGGTCGAGGTTCGCTTCGTCTTGATCAATACCATAAGATTTGAGAGTACGAAATCTATCGGATAAAATTTCGTTGTTGAAGTAGAGGACTTGCCTCTTGCCTTCATAATCGGGATAGAGGATTTTGATTTTGATTTTCAAGTCAATAATTTGGGTTTCGGATGGCATTTCTAAGTGGAGAGCTAATGGAGTGCTTTTGCCGACGAAATTGATCTTCAAATGCACCATTTTTGCAAAAGGGTAAAATGGGAAGAAAGTTTTTTAATTAGTGCAATTTTTTGAGCATTTTAGGGGTTTAATTATATAGGGAAAAGTCATGCTTGGAACATGATTTTAATTTGTTAGTAATATTCTCATGACTTGTTGACTGTAACTTTTTGGGGTAAATTTTGTTGTCAAGCACATGTATATTCAAATTTTTGTTATAGTTTAGCCACGGTGGACGTTGAGCTCAATAAAAGTTTGATCGTGATCGACTTAATTTATAAATAAGTTGAGGTTGTGTATAATTCTGAGACTAGATTCATAAAAGAGTTGAGCTTAGCATGGTGAAGCGATCGACTCGAAAAATAAACTATTTATAAGCTTTTTGTTTATTACTCACAAAATGTATTTGTGACTTGCTTATTAGTATTATTAATAAACTAGTCACATGCAAAATTCGTCTACATAATTAACGTTCTGCTCACAAGAAAGTCGTTGATAAGATAATTTCCGTAATAAATTCAGCTAAATTCAGTTTTAAGCTTGGAATTTGGCTCCAAGTTCATTATTTTCTTTTATCAAGCCGAAATAAGCAAGAAAAACTTAAAACTCAGCTCGAGTTCAAATTGTTAGTTTTTTTTTTTAAATTTCGTAAGGAATAAGATTCGATCCGTGAACTCTCTACTCATGCATTGGTGAGTATACAATTGGACTAAAGCCAATTGATCAAATTATTAGATTTCTAACAACCCCAGCATGAACAAACAAAAGTTGGAAAACCGGAAACATGTTTGTAAACAACTTTTAACTATCATTTTGAGGTTGTTTACTTTTACTGGCGACTTTTATAAGGCAAAGTTCTATATATCCGGTTTTGAAGTTTAGGGCGCATATAGAATGTATTGTAAGGCCAAATCCATGGGCCGATAGGTGTAACTTTACCCTAGATAATAATGCAGAATATATAGATCATGTAACTTGATTATGGCAAAACAATCTGTTTTGGCAACCCTATTTGTATCGATTTATGAAAAAGAAGCCAAGCTCGGCATCATTTTACACTTCTCATACTAGAGAACAGTCTAATCAGCTTTAGAACAGTTGATAAACGGGATTTATTCAGCTCAAATCAAATTTTAAATATCAACTCGACAAACTAGCCCGAGTATAATCAACCTCTCTCTGTGTTTGTCACGCTATTAACCATAAGAATCAGGATTCTAAGCTTTTACCTCCTAACAAAATGCTAACCTTTCTGCTCTTAAAAAATTGCAGGAAATTACAGCACACACATGAATTGAAGTACCAGAAGTTAGTGTCGGAAAACAGCTAATGCGCCGACACATTCGAGGACTTCTAAACAATCTGAACCCGAGAGAGAAACAGATAATCAAACTATGGTTCGGGATCGAAGATGGAAATAGAAAGTCACTGTCGGAAATCGGTAATGCTTTCGGTTAGTGCAAGGAAAGAGTTAGGCAATTAGAAAGCAGAGCTTTGTTCAAGCTCAAGAAATGCCTTGATGTCCATGGACTTGATGCTTATGCAGATTTACTTGTCTAGATGTGAAGTTTTTTTGTTTCGCAACTTTTTTTGTATGATCTTTTTTCGTCAAGCGCATGTATATTCAGATTTCTGTTATAGTTAAACATGCATGCCAAAGGTTCCGCTCGATAAAAGCGCGATTTTGTGGTCTACCCGATTCATAAGAGTCGAGCTATATATTTTGATACAAGAGCATAAACAATTTGAGCTTCAACATAGTGAAGTGATCGGCTAGAAAATGAACTATTTATAAGTAACTTTTATTCATTTACAAACTTTTCTTCTGAGTTTGGTTATGAACATAATTAATAAGTTACTTGGAGCATAGTTTATCAATATAATTAACGATATACTGGTGAGAAGCTAGTTATCAGATAATTTCCATAATAGACTCAGTTTGTTCATAATCTTAAGCTCGTAACTCGACTCAAGTGTTAATTATTTTAATTTTTTTATCAAATCGAGCCGAGCATGAGCAAATTAAAGTTCAACTCAAGTTCAATCTGGCTTGGCAAGTTATAATGGGCTTTTGAGAAGTGTATTGCAACCAAATATTAAGGCCCAAACATTGAAGAAAATTATAAACGGTAAATTACGTGGATAGGAGGCCCGGCCCATTTTAATATGTCAATAGCCCGTTTAATTTTTCACACTTCAAACCATAGATATTACAAGATTAAATCCAAAAAGGTATTATGCATTTTATTTTTCAGAAAATAAAAACTAAAGAGAAAATCCAAAAAGCTAGTATACGAAATGAGATCATCATTACTTTCTGGAAATTTGACAATATATAAAACAATCCTCACAAAATCCAAATACTCTTTAACAAAAACAGATGAAATCCAAAAAATAAAATGAAAGCTTAAAATGATTAATGAATTGGCTTAGGACAAATGAACCTGCCAAATAGATAGATGACAATAAATCAAAACTCATTTGTACTTTATTTTTCTCTAATCTGAATAAATGGCTAGCAGTGTAGGAAAAGTAATGCTGGTAGAGCGGCCAAGAACCTTTTAAAGGACTTTCGATGTACGTAAAAATAAAAAGGAAAAAGTAAACTATATATTGATTACATTGTTGTGCATAGCAAGTTATAATCTATGCATAGGGAATATTTGGAATATGTTTGATGTTTTAAATTTTAATTTCACACAATTAATTAAGAAAAAAAATCATAAAAAAAAAAAACTAAATTTGTGATTTGGTTGGTTTTAGTCCGGCAGAGGATCTATAAAATCAAATAAGACAATCAAATCGATTTTGAACAAACATTTTGAAATCTCTTAGACTAACCCAAAGGGTAAAGGTCGCATTTTTATTATATAAAAGTTACTTTTGTTCATATTTTAATTCAATTCAAACAAATTATATATCAACATTTTTCGGTTATACATATGTAAGAATGTTGTGACATATTCGGATGGATTATTAGTTGATGTTTAACATATTAGTTAGCTAAAGATCAAGAGAAATATAATTATTCATAAGAGATAATTAATAGTGTGGTAAAAGATGCGTTAGACTCTAATTGGGTGGTCAAGGAAATTGAATACTTGATTTTGGACGTCCAAGCAGATCTAGGTAGCCTTCGTTTACAATAGTAGTAAACTAATAAGAGTATATGGAGATTTCATTGTTTAAAATCTATGATGTGCACGATTTTGTGTCACTATAAAAATAATAGAAAAGTGTTTTGCGTGTGAATTAATAACGTAAATCCAGTTCATTCAAATTCAGCAAAATTCTTTGAACATTCAATCAAATTTTAGCCAATTCAGTCAATTCAATTTAGTCTAGTCATAAAGTACGGGGCCTTAGCCTCCCTACTTACTTAAAATGACAACATTGGCACTTCTATTTGTTTAAAATGAATTTTTAAGGTCTAAACTAACTTACAGTTACATGTGCATTTGAAATTTTAAAGTGATATACAATTCAATTTACTTAAAGCATTTTTCTATATTGTCATTTGGGTATAGAATGTTAATCTTGTCAATTTAAACAATTGAAAAGCTTGATGAGACACTCTATAAGTCATTATAATAAAGGATGTTAGGTACTAGTAAAGGCCTAGTCAGAAATAATCAAGAAAGTAGTCAGAGAGAAGTCCTATTTTAAGTGTTTGTCGAGCCTAAACAACCTAATCGGTATAAATTGGATTCTCAATTTTAAAGCACTTACACTGTCAGCTCATTCTTTTTAACAATTCAATCCATTTTAGAGACCAAATCCTTACTATGTATCAAGTCTATATAAGTGGATAGTTTCAATAAACCATGATATATAGACTAATAAAATAAGTTAATCTCAATTAGCTAACCTTGTTGGCATTTCTTAAGTGATTAATTATCAACCAAAAAATAACTATAAAAATCGTTACATATTCAATTTCCATTTACATTGAACATTTAAAAAAAAAACTTAACATTTTCTAAACTTGGAGAAATTGGTCATGGAGGACACAGACCATTCTCCTTCTCCAGGAAGCTCAATGCATGGAGTTTCAGCCAAAGAACAAACGTTTGCATTTTCCGTCGCAAACTCGGACAAAATCCCGACGGATCCATCTACAAAATTCTCCATCCCCGTCGATTCGGAACATAAAGCAAAAGTCTTCAATCTCTTTAATTTCTCTTACCCTCACATGACAACTTTCCACCTTTCGTGGCTCTCTTTCTTCACTTGCTTTGTCTCCACTTTCGCGGCTGCCCCTTTAGTTCCGATCATCCGGGATAACCTCAATCTCACGAAAATAGACATCGGCAATGCTGGAATTGCCTCCGTTTCCGGCAGCATATTTTCTCGGCTAGTAATGGGTGCGGTTAGAGTTTTGCTATTAAAATTTATTATTACGTTTATCATTGTGATCAATTGGTAAAAAAATTAGGTAAATCATTCCAATGGTCCATGAAATTCACTTTTAGCTTCATTCTGGCTCCTAAAATTCAAAATGGATATTACAGGAGGAACGATTATTTAAAGAGAGAAAATTCGTAACTCAGTGATTTTGTGGCATTTGTTAGTACTATTACGCTTTATTATTTTCCTACTTTCAATTATAATATTTGAGCATCCATGATGGTTATGTAAATTCTTAGTTGCAAATAAGAATTTTAGTACATCACAATATCTTGTGAGAGTAACGAAATTGATTGCCTAGACCAATCGATTCTTACAAAAGTATATCATTGTTTGGAACCTATTTTTTTATTTAATTGTTGATTGGTTATTATTATTATTATTATTATTATTATTATTATTATTATTATTATTATTATTATGATCGTTACTGTACGTACTTATATATTTTTCGTGCATTCTAACAGGTGCAGCATGCGACCTATTAGGCCCACGCTACGCATGCGCTTTCTTAATCATGCTCTCGGCTCCGACAGTCTTTTGCATGTCATTTGTTTCCTCGGCAGGTGAATATATAGCCGTCCGATTCATGATCGGGTTTTCTTTGGCGACGTTTGTGTCGTGTCAATATTGGATGAGTACAATGTTTAACGGACAGATAATCGGGGTTGTGAATGGTACCGCAGCCGGTTGGGGGAACATGGGAGGTGGGGCGACTCAGTTGATTATGCCTTTGCTATACGAGTTGATTAAGAGGTGTGGCGCGACTCCGTTTACGGCTTGGAGGATTGCGTTTTTTGTTCCGGGTTGGTTACATGTGATTATGGGGATACTTGTTTTGAGTTTAGGACAAGATTTGCCCGATGGAAATCTTAGTGCTTTGCAAAAGAAAGGTGATGTTCCTAAGGATAAATTCAAAAAGGTTAGTGTAATGCATTATTGGAGATTTAATTTCTAAACTTGCTTCCAAACTGACTATGAGATGACATGTAATGATTAGTGTTGACATGTCATTTCTTGAATGGATGTTAGAGAAAAATATTGGTTACAAACCAGTATGGAATTTTCGATTTGTTTCATTTTCTCAATACAGAAGTAGGCATGGTGCATATTCAAAGAATTAATTCAATAGGTAAGTGTCAGTATAAACTTGTTTTTTTATACCAATCATTTGTCAATGAAATGACACTTTTTTTTATTATCATTGATCGGTTCATTACACCTAGTCCATAGTATTAATCCTCATTGAGTGCCCAATTATATTCCGAGGCCGCTCATGCACACGGCTAACAAAGCAGGTTTGTATGAGATTATTATATGGCTTATACAATGAAAGTTGTTCTTAGGCCCAGCTCGATTCAGGCCCATTGAAGCCCGCTGTTCTAGTGTGGACTTGAGATTTATAAAAGTAGCATGAATCTATCTAACATGCTTATTAATTGTTCAATGAGGTTTTAATTTTTATTAATTACAAGAATCATATATAATTTTTATTTGTGTACAGGTGTTATGGTATGCAGTGACAAATTACAGAACATGGATATTTTGCCTTCTATACGGCATGTCTTTGGGTGTTGAACTCACCACTGATAACGTTATAGCTGAGTATTTCTTTGACAGGTTAATTTCATTATCTTCCCACTAAACCATTGATAACTTTTGAATAATCTATAAATTTCATTGTAATTTTATTATTTAGAAACTGTACTTAAGAAAAATATTACTGTAAAAAAAATACGAGAATTTCTACTACGAATCAGGTACAAATGACCCGTTCTATAAAATAAGAACAACATATTACTTTGTGAGAAGTGATTAATGTAAAAGAAAATTTGCGTACGAATGTCACCTAACTATTAGTTTGGACCATTATACATAACCATTTAAACTAAAAGTGCTTTGACTTATCTTAACAGGTTTGACCTAAAGCTTCGAACAGCCGGCACCATAGCAGCAACATTCGGAATGGCAAACCTCTTCGCCCGTCCGCTTGGCGGCCTCCTATCCGACCTAGCTGCCCGTCCCTTTGGGATGCGCGGCCGTCTATGGACTCTCTACATCCTTCAAACCCTAGGCGGCATTTTTTGCATCTGCCTAGGGAGGGCAAATTCTCTCCCTCTCTCCGTCCTCTTCATGATACTCTTCTCCCTCGGGGCCCAGGCCGCATGTGGGGCCACATTCGGAGTCATCCCCTTCATCTCCCGACGGTCTCTAGGTGTAATTTCCGGCCTCACCGGCGCCGGAGGAAATTTCGGTTCTGGGTTGACTCAATTTTTGTTTTTTACTAAATCAAAACATAATACCGCGACCGGATTGAGTTTGATGGGGATTATGATTGTGGTATGTACTTTACCGGTGAGTCTAGTGCACTTTCCACAATGGGGGAGCATGTTTTTTCCGGCTACGGAGAATCCGGTGAAGGGTAAGGAGGAATATTATTATGGTATGGAGTGGGACGAAAATGAGAAAGAAAAGGGTTTGGATAAAGGGAGTTTGAAGTTTGCTGAGAATAGTAGGTCGGAGAGAGGACGACGTGTCGTTTCAGTACTTACTCTGCCTAGTTCGATACATGATAATGTGTAGATCTGATGTACAAGATAATGCAAACATAACTATCACCAAACGATGTAATTCTAAATTCAATTTTGTCAATATTATTGATAAAAGATGTATTTCGACTACCAACTTAAGTTTGAAGTTTGCTCAAAATAGTCATTCTTGAAAAGAGGAATGTATTGTTTTAGTAATTATGTGTTCTAGTTGTGTACATGATAATGCGTGGATTAATTAGCTTACAATTTCTGTTTTGTAAGAACTAAGAAATGTTAATTCAGTTATCAATCTCTCCCTTTTTATATGTGAAGAAAACAGTCAAAAGAAAAATGACAAAATTTATAAATATCAAAGAAGAAAATGTTATAACTTTAAAGCATACTGATCCAAATACAGCTTTAGCTAGATTGTATTCGACTCTAGCCCATTAAACTATATCAGTCATATATCAACTAATTTCGATTCAATCTATATTTGGAACCTAATTTCAATACCAAAAATAGAATCCCTTAAAAAGGTCAGAAATTTTTTTAGGCTTAATACTAAAAAAACCCCTGAAGTTGGTAAAATGTTGCAATTTCTCCTCTGAACTTTTAATTGTAACAAATTACCCCTCAAACTTGACAAATTGTAACAAATAACCCCATATTTTGAGTTTGAAAAGTCAAATGTCACGTGTCATGCCCTTATTCGATATTTGAAAAGTCAAAGTGCCACGTGTCATTATTCTATGGGGTTTTTGAAAAGTCAAAATGTCACATGACATGATCTTATAGGGTGTTTGAAAATTCATGCATTATTAGGGGTAATTTGTTACAAGTTGCGAAGTTCAGGGGGTAATTTGTTACGATTCGCCAAGTTCAAAGAATAGTTTGTTACAATTGAAAGTTCGGAGAGACAATTGCAACATTTGACCAAATTTAGGGAGTTAATTGTGTATTAAGCCCTTTTTTTTATAATAAATACTAGTTTCTAGGTTATATAGCTACTAGAAATTAGAATTGACAAGACTTGTGACATTTAATATCAATTAGTTGGATGGATCAGACGCTTCAGAGGAGAGTTGTCGTTGCGGATGCTTTTGTGCTAGAACAAAAATTGATCGAAGATTCGATAGAGGTGTCTGAGAGTGTCAGTCGTTTTAATTGTTCGTGTAGAATGAAGCTCGGATCATAATTGAGTTCATCGAACCTTTATATAGGTGAAAAAAAATATGTTAGTGCATCATTAAACCGACATGATCATGTGACATTTCTAAAAAAAAATCTGATTGTTTTATTTTATATAAAAATTGTATACTTATATGTTAGTGTAAGTTGGTTTGAGTTTGTAAAGTTGTTTTCAAGAATTTTGTCACTATTGGTTACTTTATTTAATTAATATTGTGGTCCTTCAGTTTTACTATACATATGAAATTTGATTTTGTCTTCAATTTATAATTTAGGTGGTCCTTTGCCTTATTATTTTCTGTCCCATGTGAATAAATACATAAAATACGTGGAAGTGTTTTAGAAGTTCATTCTAAATTATATTGTAGCCCCCTCCCCAATCATCTTTGTTTATTCTAATTCTTCGTCAAACTAAAAAAAATAAATATGTATGATTATTTATTTAATTTTATTTTCTCATTTATTGATTTGTCGATTTGAAGTTCTTGAAATACTTTTAATGTGAATTTCTTTTTAATTAAAAGCTGAGGCAAATGAAATTCAAAAGAGACATTCCAACTATTAAAGTTATTTGTAAATATTATTAATTTGTTACATTGTTAAGTTAAAAAGTTACATGTTTCTCAAATATAAAATTATTGAAATCTTAACATTTTTAGGTGCTTTAGAGTTATTTAAGTCTTATTTATATGAATTCAAAGTTATTTGGGTCGTGATAACAAAATAGGCTAGTCAAAGGATTTAAGAAATTCAGTCACATATAAAATTATAGGTTTCAAAATCTTTTATTTATAGGAAATGCTCTATTCTTTATGTATTATTTGTAATTAATTTCAGTATAACAATTTTAGTAATTTCATTTTATAAAATGCACTTTAATTTGGTAATTTTCAATTCTACACAATGATTTCTGTTAGCTCTAAAATTGACGGTTATCTGCTATATATTTGAGTGGTTAATTAAACTCCCAAAAGCTGTGATTGAAATATGTGAAAGTGAAATGTAATACTCTTACAATAATATATTAATGATTGAGTGATTTATTACTATAGTTTAGTTTAACTCTTTTTACTTTTTGCTTGTCTATAAAAAGGAAACCTAATTAAGTTTTTATGTATATATCCAAAACATGTTCCCAAAGCCTCAATTTGCACATTCCTCTTTTGGCTCCCTAAAGCTCTATGTAAGTTGGACAGTCTTCTTTATATTGTAACATACAGTTTCTATTATATGTTAAAATATACTCATATATTATATTTACATGGTCTCATTCACTCTCTCTCTCTCTATTTCAAGCATGAGATTCATTCTTATCGTCATCTTTTAAGATTGCTTCTTACTTGGATCTTCCAACGTACTTTGGTGTCACTCAACTTGGATTGGCTCATTACGTTTGTATATTAATGGGTACTTATATATGTGAGACGATCTTTTATTTCCAGGCATATTCTTTTGGATAAATTACCCCATATTACAAACACCCATGTTTCCTGGAATATGGTCATATTCATAAAGGTTATCTATGCTTCAAGACCGTATCTAAGAAATTATATGTTTTATGCTATGTACTTTTTTATGAACATAATTTTTTATTTGAGGTCCACCACAAATAATCGTTTCATAATTCGACTGTTGCTTTCCGGTGGCTAGGTGGAACGATGCGTAAATTATTCGATGAGTGTATCAACGGGAATCAATCATGTGCTATAGCGCCTACTAAAGCACGCCCATATAGATAGCTTGCAACACTAACCTAATTGCCTGAAAAACGACGTTAGTGCCCCTCCAGACCGTGACAACGTCTTGTGACGATTGAATAAAGGTTTGAAAAGCACTATCTATCCTTAAATTACACCAAAACTGTTGGTTTTTGGTTCATGACTTATTGTTTGGTAGCATTTCATCCCGACTAATCCAAAACAATTATTTATGCCTATTGAACTATTATTAAGTAACGTTTTCCTTCTAACGTATTGAAATTTTAACCAGTGTATCAAATTATAGTAACGGATCAAGAGGAAAATGCTAAAAGATAATAAATCTGAAGATAAATATCACTAGATTTTTGAACCCTTTTCATCTTATTTACATGAGTATCACAACTTTTTTGTTGAATTTATATTATATAGGCCTAGGCCTAATACCACTGTGGTAAACAAATGTCTCATGGCCACCAGGCTTCGCTTCAGCACTAAAAATTGAGAATTTGATTAGAACCGATTAGACTATTTAGACTCACTTAGGCGCTCAAAATCCGATCTACCTCCAACTAATTTCCGATTAGTCCTAAAAAATACCGGCCGCTCGATTAGCGCCCAACGTCTCATACTATACTGCCTAATACTAAATGCCTAGACTCCAAAACTAACACCATTTGTGGGGGTATACTAGCAATGCCTACTCTCCATGCATAGCTAATACCTAGTGAGAGAAAATCTTAATTGTTATTACCCCCAATTATTGTCTCCTTCCACTAGAATCCTCTCTATATGTATCTACAAATACTCTTACTATTCATTCTCATCTTTACCTTTTTCATATTAATTTACTGAAATTTCTACTTCATACTTAGTCAAAGTTTTGAAGCTTTTCAAACTCATCATGTCAATGGAGGCTGTTAAACACATTAGAAGCTCAAGCTTTCACAGGCAGAACATGTGCGAACCTTGCCCATCTTTTGGACAAAAATGTAGCCATTTGGTGAATCATCAGAAGGCTAAATTCTACATTCTTCGTAGATGCATTGCCATGCTCGTTTGTTGGCACGAAGATTGTTGAATATTCTGTGTGCGTTGCTAACTTGGACAGTTATATGCATATGCAAGGCAATTAGTTGTCATTGAGGTAGCTTACTAATTTTGATATGAATTAGATCTTTGTCTATATGGTTTCATACACCTAGTCCAATGCTACATCATTTCTAGCTCGTACCAGCATTTTGAGCTAAAGGGATGCTATATTGTTAAATCAAAAAGCTACATACACTTATATGTATGTATGTATGTAAATCCTCGTTTTCGTAATATCACGAGGTACATTTTGAAATGCTTTGTGATAAGCATTTGCATTTAGCCGTTTTCTTTTATTTTAGTGTATCTATTTATCTATACTTTGTTTTTCTCTTTCCTTTGATAAGAAATTGATGACCAAAAACCAACATTTTGAATACTTCATTGGAGTGCAACATGTCTTTTGAGAAGGTAATCGAGCATTTGATTGAATAGCGAATTTTGCCTGTAGTTTGGATCATCACGAATGTGATGAGTCGCCTATAAGCCTCTACAATCTTCTCTTTACTGATAAGTTCGGTTCCAACACCTCGCGTACAATAGGCTTATAGCTCTTTTTATTTTTCTTTCTTCTTTTCTTGTTCTGTTTTTGAGGCTTAGCTCTCTCGTGTATCAAAAAAACAAACAAAAAGAGGTAAAAGTTTGATGTAAAAAATTACATCAACTGCCAAAAGGGCAGGTGAAGACTTTTCACAGTTTTAACTCATAGCAACGAAATGAAATTAACACAAAACTATTTCATAGAAATGGATAAAAATGGAAAGCTCAGATAAGTATGAAGTGACTTACAGAAGTTGCAGGGTAGTACTTTTTTTTTCCAGGTTTGAAAATTATTATGGATTCTTTGAGACCATAAGTTATTATATTTATAATTTCCAATTCCTGTTCCAAGACAGTGAATGCGAGGTGGTCAAGTTGATGATGTGGACGTAAATGGAAAAAAAAAAAAACAAAAATAGAAAAGGGACCATATTCATGAAACTAATAATTGGAAGGATTCTAAAAAAAGCAAAAAATATTTGTTAAAAGCAACTAACCCAAAACATACTTCTCAGGTATACTTCTCAGGTTATCAAAAAAAAGAAAAAAACATACTTCTCAGGGGATTATATAGAACATATTGTTGGGTTGTCAGCTGGAGATTTTGATTTAATTGGTTAAATAATATGATATCGAATGTTTATAATCGAAAAGTTTTTGGTTTCATTTCTGTCAACTTTTTGTTAAATTAAAAACACATGATGGATTGAGCATGTGTAGTGTCCACTTCAAGTCCAAAGGACATTTGCATGAGGGGTGTATCAACGCTTAACTATAAAAGATTTTGTTAGTCTTAGCAATTAGCTCGAACTTTTTGTTTAATCGATTAAATAATAATATCTAAGGAAATAGAATAGTATTGTATATTTAAGAAAAAAAATACCATTGACATGTATTCTCATTTGCTCAATTCCGTTAGTCTACAAAGTTGATGAAATCATTATTATAGTATTAACACTCATCTTAGCAAAAGTCTAATTAATCTCAATAATCTATTAAAAAAAGAAAAAAAAACTCCTCATGCCAATTCTTTTGATACATTGACGCCAATATAGTAGGAGCTCCTACATTGCTCAACCGTGGCTCTGATACTATCTTAACAAAGCTTGACTAATCTCAAAAGACACCTTCAGAAATAAAATTGCTTGTTATATTTAAGGATCCATATGACTTCCCAAATTAGCAATATGGGACATTCAACAACTCGAACTCATACCCGAAACCATACAAATATTTTATGCCTAAATCTATCACTTTGAGCTTCTCAACTAAAACACATCCTAGATGTATTGAATTCATGTTTTACTTATCAATTTGTACCCTCATCTATTATACTAGCTCATTGCTCATGGTTTCATATTCCATTGTCATTCACTCAGAAGCGTAGGATATTATTGATAATCCTGATTGAAGTTCAATCATAGTTAAATTTCTTCACCATATATCCCCTTAATTAACTAATGTATTTGATGGAAATAAAATCCAAAACATTTTCCCATAAAATTTGGTTTGTATTAATAACTACTGTTGTAAATGAAAATTACATAACCGTTCAGGTTCCGTCCAGGCGCTCAATTTGGTCCTATTATACAATTTAGACCCACTTTCATGCTCAAAATCCAACTGATTTCCTATTAGTTTTTCAACTAATTCCCATAACCTTGATCATTTCACCTTCACGCTCAAAATCCAACTGATTCTCTATTAATTTTTCAACTAGCTCCCATGATCTTGACCATCTGACTAGCACCGGGGTCCCACCCCCTTACTTTTGATGAAATTTATTAGTATGGTTCGGACAAAATAAACATACATTACATTATATATGAGCTGGATATAATAGGAGCTAGAGGAGAGGGGATAAGATGAGGGGACCTTTCTCAATTTTGTCTCTACTTTTGTCCTTTTTTCCTCTTATGTCCCCCGCTATTCAATTTTATTTTCATTTTATTTTTTTCTGTTTTATCGAAAGAATTTGATATTTTGTTTCTAATTATCACAAATTTAGACTCTGCCAAATAATTCAAGTAGGCCTTGCACCTATGTCTTTAATAACTTTTGAAGGATAGCGACATTGGAACCACAATAAATATATTATATTCCCAGTCTGATTAATCTAGACATGTTTATGGAACGAGTTTGGTGAAATATCGCTTATAAAGGAGTACTTATATCAAATCAAATTCGTTATTTTTTTTCAGAGGGATCAAATTGAGATGGATTCGGACACAACAAATATTTACACATAATTAATATTTGTAAATTATGATAATGTAACAAATAAATATCACAATCTAGTATTGATGTTGTCTTGCTTGGAAATCGTATGGGTAAAATTTGATTATTTCTTACGTGAAGCGTAAACCGATAGTTCCATGAAAAACTATAGGGATGGATTTGGATGTTATCTCAATGATATGGTACCTTTTTTAGTCCATGTAATTTTGGATTCTTCTCCTTTAGGGATATTCTATGGTCACTTTGTTTTTCACAAAGTAACCATTACTTTGTTTTGTCAATCATTGGATCATGGGTTAAAAACTAATCCAATGGTGAAAGAGACAAAGTAAGGGAAAAACAAAGTGACCATAGCCTACACCTCTCCTTCATCACAAGTATTGGGCTTGGATTTTCTTATGGTTTAAGTCGTACAAGAATATGGACCAAGCCCACATGAAGCCCAGTTAATCCCAATAAGAAAAATACCCACGAATTTTTTGGACTTCCTTAGCCCGAATATTAAAAAGAAATAAGGTAAATAAGGTAAATAATTTGCATCTTTCTGAAATTTGACTAATTATTTATACTAGTAAAACTTATAAATAAATAATGTTACCAACTTATATTTTGATTAAAATCAAAACCACAAGCAGCTATATCAACCCGAACTTGACAAACTACAAAGAGAAAGGAGAAAAAAGAATCAAGTCAGTGAAGAAATGGCCCATTCGCAACATTAGATTGATTAAAAATCATATACTTATTCAGATTTTACAGAGCATCAGTATTTGTCTCGATTGTTGATTCCCGAAATCACATACATTATATATTTTACAAACAATGTTAAAGTTGAACTCTACAAATGAATAGTAAACAGAAGATCCAATTGAAACACGATCATATCGAAGAAAGAATAGGAGTTGCCGAAAGAGAAGCAATTCAAGACGTTGAAGAAACACCAACTCTCAAAGTAATCCGAGTGACCTTCTCCCCGATCAAGGTAACATTTTGAGCACCAACAAATGTAGAATTTCTAAACAGTGAAACAAAGTCACCCACTTCCTTATCCCCACATTGATCCACCGTCACCACACAAGTCCCACTTCTCCTCACGGTCCTCTCCATCTCTCCAGCAAACCTAGCCGGGAACAAGGCCTCTGTCAAATGTGCAGTGAAAGCAAAATCAAAAACCCCATCGAAAAAGGGCAGATTAGTGGGATCAGCTTTGCTGACAAGTGGCAAGGAATCGACCAATTCGACACCGGTAACATCGGTGACACCCAATTGATTCAAAGCCATGACTTCATGACCAGCCCCGGCAGAAACACAGAGGACTCTTGAGTGGTTATGCAAGAGATTATGATGTTGGAAGTGAGAAAAGAAAGCCTTGAAGGAAGAGAGCTTTGTTAGCCATGATTTAGAGGACCAAAGGCGCTGGTTTTTCTTGGCAAGAGAAAGATGGGGGCGATTGAGAGATGGATCGCAGGAAGTGGAAGGAAATTTGAGGTGGGGTTTGGTGATAGGCGTATTTGGTGGAACGCAAGTTTGTGGGGTTCGAAGAATAACAAGGAGAAGTAACGTGGCAATGGAGATACAGGCTATGGAGATTTTGTGCAGGAGATTCTCAACGTGCTTCTCCATTGATTACCAATATCAGAACAATCAAACTCTCATCCATCTCTTTCCCTTTTCCAAATCAGAGCTTAAAACCCTGTTATGATGATGTTTCATTTATTTTTGCAGCTTCGTGTAATCACAGTTCGCTAAATTTCAAGGCTTTAACGCATCATCCACTGGAAATGAGGGGGAAACAGGACATAAACTGAATATCAGAAACGAAAAAATAGTAGCAAAACAAACTACATTTCAAGTTCATGTCAAATAAAAGCAAGAACAAAAAACTTTTAAGATTAAGGTCTTAATTGAGAATCCAAAGAAGACCAACCAACGACTGGAGCAGAGACAAAAGCACACTAATATCTCTAGAGGGAAAATTACTCTGGACTGTCAATGACAAAGATATAAGAGTTACGAGTCGAGAAGTTCATGGTTAAGCTGCAGATATAGACACTCATATTGCTACGGACACGGACAAAGGAGACGTTATTTCTACGATAAACGGAATGCAAAACATTGATATTCTTCCTAGAAGTCTGTACTGTCAGCGACAAAGATAAAAGATAGAAGAGTTAGAGTGCAGTCAAGAAGTTCATGGTTAACTTGAAGTTATAGACACTGACATTGCTGCGGATACGAACAAAAGAGACGTTATTTCTAAGAAAAACGGAATGCAAAACGTTGATTTTCTTCCTATTAGTCATCAGATTTACTAGTGATTTAGTCATACTTAGACATAGAGTCCAATACAACTCAAAATCCAACTTGTTCATATCAAAACTGTTCAAACAATGAAGATGAGAAATTCTAAGTGCAAATACGCATGATCAGGGGCGTATTTAGGGGGAAGCCTGGGGGCGCCCTGGGCCCCCAGCCCTTGGAACTACACCTAGCAGTGGAAACCAATCATAGCCCTCCCCAACTTGAGAGATTTCATAATAAAAGATGATTTACAACGCTAAATTAGTGAAAATCTGTAATATAGTGTCGAAATATGTTAAATTTTGTTGAAGTTCTGAAAAATTTCAACGGAAATCTATAATTTTCGTTAAAAAAATCGTAATTTTTTACCCGACCAAACGTATGAGCTACAATGGAAATTTTCACTCTGAAAAAAAAAAATTGTTTTAGAATTTTCTTATATTATTCTTAGCTGTAAAGTCGGCTCCCCGACATTCCAACCTTGGATTCATCAGAGCACATGATGCCTGTATTAACATGTACCCAAAACCAAAAGAAACTACAAGATAAATCAGTGTAGTAAAAGACACTAGGCCGTAGTTGAGCAGCCAGAAACCTTGGGGTATTAGTCGGGAAACTAGTCGGAGACCAGTTGGATTTTGAGGGCCTAAGCAATCCAATCGGTGCAAATAAGATTCTCGATTTTAAGCTGCTAAACCCGGCATTCGTTTACAACAGTGATGCAATCATTTCATCAAAGCGTCGTATACAATTCAAAACAACAACAAATTCATCAAATCAAAAGAAACTAAACTAGAGGTGTCAAAACGGGTTAGCGGATCACAAACCTGTTATGTACATTTATGTATTCTACATGATTAGATATAATATAAACGATCAAAAAAAGACAATTGTGTCGTGTCAAACGAGTTGTCTATGTTAATCGTGTTATCGTATCAGAAATTGAAAGCTCTAAGCTAAACCCAACGTTCAAATTAAAAATATGGATCATGTTCAGGAATTTGATCAATGTCCCATATAAAAACCCCAATTTTAAAAACCCTAGAGGAAAGAAATTAGATACCTTTGCTGATAGATC
This sequence comes from Euphorbia peplus, assembly GCA_028411795.1. NCBI lineage: Eukaryota > Viridiplantae > Streptophyta > Magnoliopsida > Malpighiales > Euphorbiaceae > Euphorbia > Euphorbia peplus. The sequence continues at coordinate 35,911,722 of CP110841.1, forward strand.
AGAACAAAAAAAACCCATTTGAAAGAGCTCAGAATCCTCTGACTGGAGCTTCGAATTGAATCAGATGGAGGAGATAATAGATGATTGATCGGGTTTAGGGATTGATCCTGCTGAAGAAGATGGCAAAGGTGAAAAGAAAATAAACATGGAGGGTTAAATTATGATGAGTATATTACACCAAAGGTCCCTAAGCTTTACACTTAATAACATAACGGTCTTTAGGTTTCAAATCGTGACAATATTATACCTAAACTTAATATAATCATAATGTCTCGTTTTAAATATTAATTAAAATTACATCTAATATTTGTTGATAGTATGTATATCATCATTGAATGTAATTTATTCTTACATGGAAAGTATGTAGATCTATGTTTACTTAAACCTTTCCTCGTTAGAGGGAATTTTTCGAACTCTTAGAAAATTTTGAGGATTGAACTTATTACTTCGTAATACTTTTTTATTGTGATAGCTATCAAATTGTTTGGTGATCACATAATGATTTTATTACATAAATTTTTTAAAATAATATTAAATATATTCAAAAATGTACTTTAGATATTAAATTGATTCATAGGTTACTACTATTTAAAATTCATTTACCAAACAATAACGTAGTTACATGAATTTAGTACTTATCCATTTCACTTACAATCTATATTTGGAACCTAAATTAAAGCCAAGAAAAGGAGCTACAATATTCAGCATTTATTTAGTACAAATTATTTCTAACCTAGCTAGTAGCTAGCTAGCCTAATCTGTATTTCCTTCTATTATATTGCTTGACTTTGACAAGACTACACCAATTTGAACATCAATTTCAATTATTTTTGGCATTGTGAAGGATGTTTTGGAAACTTTTTTTTTTTTTTTATTTTGCCTATTGTATTATCTAGGGAAAATTGTGAAAGGTCGGACATGTCAATTAGATTGGACGGTTTTGAAATAGTCGTACATAAAAAAAAATTATACATTTTATTTATTTTAAATAAAAATCAACTTCAAAATAAATTGAAATCTGACTTCTAATTTAGGGGAGATGAAGTTGATTACATTGATATGAAATGAATAACTTTTTAAAAATATTGTTTTAGAAAAAAAAGAAAAAAAAGAAGATGGAGACCCATCGATTAAAAGGTTTCCTATGACCAAAAAACTCTAAAATTATAAACTGCTGCCTTTTGCACATGGCAGGTCCCAATACCACCTACACCATTTTTTAATTTCCTTTTCCAGTTTGTAACTAATAGGTAGCGAAATCGGAACTGAAATTTATGCGTAAATTATTCAAGTAAATTCACGTGATTGAGTCGTTCAACATTGGATACAGGATGTTTGTATAAGGATGTTTGTATAATATGATTTCTGCTTTCAATTTCACAATCTCTCTTTTTAGGTGAGTTGATGATATATAGCTCGAAATGATTCTTTATGAGATGAATTTTAGTAGGATTTTTCTGTAATTTTTCTCTCATGATTTTTTTATGTTTTCTACAATAAAATTTGCATGAAACAAAAAAAATATAAATAAAAAAATTATATCATAAATTATCTTTTTAGGAAAAAAATACATATATGTATATCTTGAAACATATCCTAACATTAGCTAGCTACCTAGATCAATTATAAGTTATTAAGTATAAAATCTATTTATGTATGCCACCATAACCTTAGCTAATTATAAAGCCCATTCATAGTATAAAGAGACAATGTGACACTACCAATCAATTTTGTTTAATTGTTTTTGGATACTTATTCTATAAAATACTTTCCATGTTGATATTTTCCTTTGTGTTTTTCTTTTTTTAATATATCTAATAGGTAAATAATTTTAACTTTGCTATACTTTTTTTTAAAGAATTTTCCTATATTTTTACATAATATATTATTTAGTCTTTCTATTTTAAAAGTATATTATAAAGTCTTTATCTTTTATTATAATTAATCATTTCATCATTCTCTCTATTTTTTTAGATTTATAACTACTGTACTTCGACGTGAACATTCAAACATGAGATAACAGAATCATTTTGCATGGCGATATAAATGTTTTGAAAATTGAAATATGTTACGTTAAAAATCTAAAAAGTTAGAGAAACATGATCAAAAAGTTAATTACAACAAAAAATAGAACCTCAAAAAAAAATTTCAACATAAAGAAATTAAATGATACAAAAACTTGGTGGCTTTAAAATTATTGATTGTATTTAATAATATAAATTAAGAAAAGATCGTGTGGTATTATTTTTACAAATTGGGGCTTGTGATTTTTAATGTAGAAAAAATATAAGAGTGAAGTAAATTTAGTTCGTCTTAATTATTTTTATAAAGGGTCCAAAATAAAAAATTTGTGCTTCAATGTGCTTGAGAAAATCATTGAGACAACTATTTTTGAGAAAAAAAAATTCTAAAAAGTTAAAATTGTCTTTTGATGATGACAGTAACTTGTAAAAAAGACAATAAATAGCTTAAAATATTATTAATATTTGAAATATATATTTCACCTTTTAGGTTATTAATGATTATTTTATAAGTTTGTGTAAACTTTTTTTTAGTGTAAATTTAGTGTACCTTTTGCGAATTTGTGTGAGCGAGGACCCTTTTAAAAAGAAAAGATAATATTTTTTTACCCTTGACGTTTATAACAATCCTTTTACTTGAGACTTATTTACTTTAGAAACTTTCTTCTGAAAAAATTTTTACAGAAAAAAGGGTAAAATTTGAAATGTCATTTCTAATTAAGGAAGAATACAAGTCTCCAACATGTGATTGAAAAACATGAAAGTGAAATGTAATAACTACAATATATGTATTAATGATTGAGTGATTGATGACAAGTTTAAATTATTTAATTTCCATTTAACCACCTATTTTACTTTTATGCTTGCCTATAAAAAGGAAGCCTAATTTTGATTGAAAAATAATAAATTTATACGACACAATTGCATGTTCCTATTTTCACTTCGTAAAGCTATATAAATTCATAAATTTTTATGTGGTCACAAAATATGCAAAAAGGACAATTTCCATTTATATATATTCCATACTATGCACAATATGTTTCATCCATTGAACTCTTTTCATTTGCACACTTCTTTTGTTTGGAATCTTTTTTATCTACAATTTTCCTCAATTATCCGTTAGATATCTCCTATTGTTTTACATTTCGAATAATATATTCCGTTCGGGTCATGCCTGCCTTGGGCTAGCCCCAACGGGCTTTGCAAAAAAATGATTAGCTCGGTCAAATATGTTGGTATTTTAGATCGATTAGAGTTCAGAAATTATGTTTGAAATCGAATCCAAATAAGTCCAACTAAATAATATATATACACATATAATAATAAGAAATTAAAGTTTATATATTTAATATATAAATTATGTGTGTCGGACCGATATGCTATTTTCGCCAAGCTCGTCATAAATATTGGTGGGCTTCAACGTACCTAAAGAAATAGACTTTCATATAACATTTTATATGTATTAGATATAGTAGGAAGTTATGTGATTTAGTAGCTATGTTATATTTTTTTCTTTCATATTAATCTTGAATTTAAAACTGCGGAAAATACCAAATAAACAAAAAATTGTTTTTGGCAAGGACCAGGTAAATATTTTTAGAAATTGAAAATAAAATATAATTGACTTTTAATATCAATAAATTTAATTGCAAATTACAGCTATCAATTTTTTAGAAGTTATCTATTGTTCCACGACTTCAAAAGCTCAAGTACAAAGTTAGTTGAAGAACTAATTAAAACTTTTTTGAAATCAACTAATGAAAACTTAATTAAAGAATTACTATTTTGCTTGCTAATCTCTGTAATTAGTTTTTACCGAGTCAAATTGTGCTCTCAAAAGCTACTTCAATAGTTAAATTCTCCTTAACGCTTGTAGAGAAATTTTACTACAAGTCAATGAAAAACGAGAAATACTATTGATCACATATACGTATTTTGATGTCCGTTTAACTGAATCAAAATACGTGACTTGACCATATATGGATTCTAAAACTAATGATCATTCGGTCAAATGTTCTTCCAATTTAATAGGATACTTCTAATCGGGGATACTATAATGATATTTGATTATACTAGCGAACCTATTCTTTGTTCTGTGAAAATTATTGATGAATAGAATATTAATTAGTTAGATATTTTTTATTAGCCGATCATATTAGGAAAATGTAACCACATATATTTCTTATATATACAAGTATCTTATACATTCAAGATACACTTAGTTACATAACTATTCGTACAATACTTATTTCTAATAGTTTTAATTGATGATTTCCATTTGAGTTCCCATACCAATTAGGCATCAAAGAGGGTTTGTTATTCAACGTTTTGAGCTTAACCCTTGCTTTGTCTTACACACTACGTGAAGCAGTCTCGATCAGTATATAGCTTGAAATAATTTACACGCTATTACATCTTAAACATTTCATAGGGCTAATAAGGCATCTCCAACATTCAAGGACCCAATAAGGAAACTTGATATACTAATGACAAAGTGGACACAAATGAGTCAATTAGATGATTCTTGTAAGTCATCGAGCTCCTTATGTGAGTCAAGTCGGGTCTCATAATTTATTATTAATGATATTTATAAGCATGCATTTGGTGAATACCAACTCTGTATAAGGCATAATGAGCCTTAGTAGCGTCTAATTGCCGAACATCTAACAGTCTAGTTGATGTCTTTTACTGGAGGTGTCAATGTCACAACAGAGTCTGAAATATCGAGCAATTTGTATGAGCCAGCTAAGCTTTAGGTTCGTAGTTGGGCTAAGCCCAACATCTCATGTCCCTCATCATTAACCTTATAGAAATCACATAATACGATTACCCCTTTTGACACTTGGTTGTACAAAAACACACATCCACATGGTAAAAACTACATATATCTAAATTTGGGATGGGTCCTATAACAAAAGGGAAATTTTATAAGGTAAAGAAAAAAAATGAAAGGAACATTGGTCCATACTGTGTTTTCATATGCTGCACCACCACTCTCTCCCCCTGCCCTTATGTGGGGCTATTCTCCATACCTAATACCCTAGTGAGAGAATTTCTTACCCCTAAACTCTCTCTCTCTAGCTTTCTCGCTCTACCTATCTATAAATACTCATACTAACCTATTCCATCTATACCCTTTTCACATTAAATTATACTCAGTCAATATTTTTGAAGCTTTTTCTCATATCATCAATGGCAGATAAAGAAAGAAGCTCAAGGCAGAATAAGAAGAAGAAGAACACGTGCGAAACATGCCGATCTTTTGGTCAGAAATGTAGCCATTTGGTGAAGAAACAAAGGGCTAAATTTTATATTCTTAGGAGATGCATTGCTATGCTTATTTGTTGGCATGAAAATGATAATCATTTGCATCCTTAAATAATTATTTTTTTCTAATTTTAATTTCTTGAACTGTATCTAATTTTGATATTTATGTTTATACGTATGCATAAGATTTTGTAATTATTATATTAAATAATATTAGTATATGAAATAATATATCATCCAATTCTAGATCTGTGATTATTTTTGTGTGGCTACTTGATTTATATTAATTTTCTTGGCGAACAAGCACGGTTTTGGTATAATGACGGAGAAAGGTGACCGATCAATGGAATCCATCATTAGTGGAGTCCATCTACTTGGAGGAAAGTGTCTTGAGATATTGCCAATGTCGAATGCTCGTTTTTTCCCGAGTTCGTCACTGATTAATCAATGTTTGGATATGCTACAATTGTCAGTCCATACGTTTTTTCCCGACTCTGTCGCTGATTAATTAGTGTTCGGGAGATACCACGGTTGAGACTTTATTTTTATTAGCTTTCATGAAGCTGGATCATGGGAGGCTAATGATATGGGAAGTGGATGAATTTTCTACTAATTCCTTGATTAAGGTAAATATGTCTTTTCTAATTACTGAATAAAGACTAATAATAATTATTTTAAATCTTTAGCTTTTCTTTTTGTTGATTTCTTAATGAATTGACATTTTTTTCAAGCAGAAAATTAATATATTCTTTTTGATTCAACTGTTTGTTATTTAATGTTAGGATAAGTTATGCTTACTATGTTTTTCTTTTTATATTATTTTGACTCTTTTTAAATTGCATTTTACTCATTCAATGTTGATAAAGATACAAAATAATAGTTACGTATTAGTTATTCCTTTCTTGTTTTTATTTTAACTAACTAATTTATTAATCTCTTTTTATGAGATTTGCCTTTTATTTTTATTTTGTACTTCCCTTTTTTATGCACTAGTGAAAAAGTAATTATTAAGTAAATACTATATATTACAGTTCAGCCATATGTTCTTTTAAATAAAAACGAAAAACTAAGGAAGAAAGCTGCTACAGACATCCTGATCAAATTGGCAAAATTCAGCCAGATGTTTTAACATAGGTAAAAATTGTATGAATTATAATAAAAAATCAAAAAATATTTAATAGATTTTCTTAATTACATATGAAACATGTCAAATGGAAGGCTAACAACATCAGCTCGGAAAGTATGCAAACTCCTTGTTGGCAACCCAAGTCTGCATTGAAGAAGTTCCTCTAAAAAATAAAAATAAAAATATGAAACATTATTTTTTTTCTTCAAATTATTAGTTACTATATGCACCCTACCATACAAATTCAAATTAATTTTGCCAATTCAGACCATCTAATCACTAGAGCTTTTGTTAAGGGAACATGGGACATGATCATATATAAGCATGTATACATTTTTTGAATTGTTTAATTTGGCCCAATACTTCAATTCTTTTTTATTATTATTTTTATTCTACTTTTGAATATTATGTTTCTCTATGTAAAACCAATATCAAAATGAGTAGTAGTTGTTATTATGCAAAACAATCGATCCTCACCTATTTGCGAATGGAAAAAAATATGTGACCAGCAGTTCCATTTGATACATATATGGTTTCACATGAAATCTATTATACATTGGAATTGAGACATTGAAAGTAATACTAGTTGTTCAAATTGAGTCAATAACATTAATTAAAATTAAAGGATTGAGATGAAAAAAGAAGAAGAAAGAAATACGTTCCACATGAACCAAATCCAACTGGATCAGTTTGATTCGGTTCGATTCAAGTAAAACCTGAACTACCGGCATATATAATATATAAACAATTATCTTTCGAAAAACTTACAAATTCCTCTCATTCATAACATATTATATAGCAAAGTTTTTTTTTAAGTAAATTGATTTGCAATAAACATGATATATAACCAACTACATAAGAACCTAACTGAATTTCAATTAGGTTTAGCTCACAATTTTTTGGTTCAGTTTAATTTTGTTTCAATTTACTCATCCATGCATAGAGCTTCATATTAGAACTTGATGGCCTCATAATTACCATATTAAAGTCTAACTTGAACAATGGCAACTAAATGCGAGTGTTTCACCTTTTATGGAACTTGACCTAACACCTAGCGGTTTGAGTCAGTGATAGTCAAACATTATTTTTGTATTTGCACTTTTGAAGACACCTCTTTTTTGAAAATGAATCTAGTGAATACATCAATTGGACTATAATTAATTAGTTATTAAAATTTTGGAGTTAGAAATACAAATCTAGTCTAATAATCTACTATATCACTACTTCTATTTAAAATTAAATACCCGAATTACACTCTGCATAAGAAACTAATCCTATCATAATTCTATTAAATTATATGTGAGTATACAAAAGAATGTCTTCCTCAAAAATCATAAACACTATGTATCTTATTTGTTTTTTTTTAAGAAAACTGTTATTTGTTTTTTTAATAAACTAAAATGAAATTCAAAGAAATAATTAAGTTGAGGCATAATTATTATAAGAGTGTAAATGCAAGCTCACAATTTTCAAAGAATAATTAACCAAACATTGACTTTATAGGAAGAAAGATAGCAATAGAAAGTTGAGAGGCAAATTATAAAGAATTAGTAGTTTTTTTGGTTTGCTCCACTTGAAGAAAGATCATAGGAAAAGTTTCTCACTTGATATGATTGATTTAATTGCATTTATTGCTAATTTGTACTATATGTAGTACAATTATATACATAGAGAGAGAGTTTTTCCTCTAAATATGTATAAGGTGTACATATAAAACTAATCTAGTCTTTATATATAAATGTTAAATGGAATGTTAAATGTTAATCAAGCGCTCGATGTATGTTAAATGTTAATATTTAGTATATGTTTCTGAATCTAGTGTTATCCTGTTCTTTTACTTTAAAGTCGATCTTTCTAGCATCTCATGAATGTTGTCTATCTATATATTGACTATTGATTGTTATCTTGTAGCAGTGTAAAAACTACTATTGTTATGGCTTAACTATCGGTTTAAACCTTTTGTTCATAATGGTATATGATTTTGATGACAAAAAGCAAATCGTGCAAATACTTTTTTACCCTAAAGAAAAGAAAGGCAGTAGTCAAAATGGTAGTGGATGGAACTATGTAAAGAAAGAGAGTGAAAAAGGGAAAGAAGTATATTTGTGGGGTTAGGATAAATACTCCCAAGGAAAAGAGAAAAAGCCGACAGCAAGAATCACATAAGAAGAAGAAAGGCAAGACAAGCTATAGTAACAATAAGGAATAATTATACATACACCCCTGAATTTCTCATTTACTTTCATAATGGTCCATGATCTTTATATGTTACTAATATAACAATTGCTTTTTCGTTTGAGCAAATCAACATTCATAACCCGCTACCATATCAACATAAAAAAGAAACAAAATTTTTGAGGAGTTAAAGTTGTTAGTTATCATTGTTTTCGATTTCTAAAATCACACTTTTTTGAATAATTTATTTTCTATTTAGTAAATTACTTTATCTCTCTTAATCAACCAACTCTTAATGAAACTTCAAACAAATGTTCATAAAATTAAAGCTTTGTAAACTATTAATTCTATTTGATATGTTTAGAATGGATGGTCACAATCATATTGAAGCGATTATCTTGATCAACGGTAAATTTGGTCATTATACTAGTAAAATATACAGTTAATGAGTTGTAATGTTTAATTTTAAAATTGAGGAGTCATAATGAAATATATGAATAGTTTAGGAACCATGAGATTATTTTACCTAAAATTATAATAATATTGAATTTGATTGGTATAGAGTACAAAATGAATAGCTACTATAGGCCTATCTATAAGGGCATGAATATGACCCCCTCGTGCGGCCCTCCCTACTTTTCAACCCCTCTTCATGTGCTCTTTTTGGGTTCCTTCCTATATATCTTATTCCCAAACTTTTCCATGTAAAATGAATATGTTTATTTCAAATTCTTAGAGAAATATATATGTATTAACTCACAAGGGGATGAAAATTGTTAGGGGTAACATCTCCTTTTGATGCTAGTCGGACAGTCGAGCACTAGTGGTAGACAAGTTGAGAGATAAGAATAAGTTGAAGACATGTTTATATAATCTGATTGGAATTTTCAAATTTTGAGCATCTAAACAAGACAAACGATTCAAACGTCTTTATTTACAATACTGGATACAAAACATTAAGCATCCTACACAATATATCTAATATAGACATTCCGTAGATTCTACGATCGCTTTTATCAATAATTAATATTCGAATCTCAAAAGTTATATTTATATTTTCAAATAGTAACTCAATCAGATACATATGTTCTTGTTAACTTTGGTCTGTGTTTCCATGAGTTTAGTTAGTGAAAAACTTTTCCTACTTTTTATACCGTGTTCTTATTATTGGCCAGAAATTCATTGCTTTTTTATTTTTAAAAACTAGTTTTTAAGGAATGGTAAGAAAATTGCAGATGTCAAGTATATGAGTTAGGTATTGATTTTTGGCCGAACCAATACCATTTAACTGAATTCAATTGAAGTGAATTTGCTGCATTAAATTGAATGTTAATGTACCTAATGTTATTTATCTGATTGAACTAAAAGTTCAAACAAATACTTAATGCTAACAACATCTTTTATATTAATATCTGGAACACGTCTTCACATAAATATTCATTAAATTTAAAACGTGTACAACACAAATTCAACTCATCATGTATTTTTATTTTAACAAATATTAAAATTATTTAAAATCAATTAATGATATTTCAATCACAAAATATCATATTATTTAACCGATTTACCTGCCCTCGAAACTGATAAAGCTAATATCTTTTGTATTTTGAATGATGTGAATTTAACTTAGAATTTAATTAAAAAAGAATTGAGTATAATCTCTTAAGGAAACATATAAGAAGTTGGTAAATATAATTTTGAATATTATATGGTTGAGTTTTAATAAAAGTAATTAAAAAAGTCAAGGAATATGTAATGAAAGTAGGACCCAAAAGGAGAAGGGAACACGTGCAAGACTGACAAGGTTGAAACCGCAAACGTTACTGACGACACGGTTTTACCAAACTATGTTTCTGTCTATCATTCTCTCTTCACTTTCCACGTGCGGTTTACCCATTACCTCCAACCTTTTTAATTACTACTACTTCTTATCAATAAATAATCACAGTTGTGTTCACATGGTCAATGATTAATCAAATACAATTTGGTCAATCACTGTCAGATTAAAATCTAAGAGTCGAGATTAGTTTAGTGGTTACATTAATATCTAATCTCCACCTTTAGATTTTGATCTAAGGGTGATTGACCAAATTGTATTTGATCAATCATTGATCATATGAGCACCACTCAAAATAATCAAATCTTTGGATCTTAGCTTTCACATAAGAAAAGTGCATTAAGTATTCAACATTGGTTTATTTGTACGAGTAATGAACATTGTATTGGAGCATATTAGCTTAATGTTTGGAAGTCTATTGTTGTTGCTACTCGTAAATATTTATTCTTGCAAATTTTACGCTCTAGATGTATTATATTTCTAGGTGTGAAAGAGTGTGTTAAGTATCTCACATTGGCTAGCTATATGTGTGAAGAAACATTTATAAGTAGTATTTATCTTCTTCTTCAAAGTTCCTTTTGGAGATGAGTTAAACAAATCTAAGATGATATCGGTACCCACTAGTTTAATATGAGGCACTTAACAACTTCAGCCGAAAGTGTATTGCATAATTGTCTGAAAGAATGGTTCGGTAATTTTGCTTAATTTTGGTATTTGTACAACTTTCTTTGCTAAGCAATGAAGTTTATACTTTAGTTTACAAATTACTTGATCTATCTAAATATTATCAAAAAGTTATTCATGGACTCGAGATCGGTATTGGACTTGATGAATATTCAAGTTCATAATTTCTATCCTCTTGGTAGAAATATTAAACGGTGCCACGAGCTTTATGATCGTAATTGAAACATGTGTTTTCTTTATGTTTATCGGAAAGAAAATTGAGCAGCTAATTGATGAATTTTACAAATTCTTTTACCTTAAATTATATGGCAAAGTGTGCTAACAAAGCCTTCAGAATATTCTTATTGAATTGAAGTGATCGGTAAATTTGAAGAGTTTTTATTTATTTATTTTCTTTCCCTTTGTTGCCTGGCTTTTAGCCCTTACTCGTGTACAAAAGATCAATATAACAATTCAACTTTGCTGTAAAATATGTTCAATCCTTTGATCGTCCCGTAATTTTTTTAAGCAAACATATTAATTAATAAAAAGTCCATCTTAGAAAGAATCTTTTATTTTCTTTAACAAACATATACTATAAAAGTTTAAAATATTATTATGCATACATCCAAACTTTACATAACATAAACAGAATTAAGACATACATAATTAGGAAATTGTGGATAAGGAAAATTCATGTTGGGCCTATTTGATTTGAATGCCAAGTATAAGGATGAATTGATACTTTAGCCATATAGGTAAACAATTTATTTTTAATCTAATTTACTTATTTTCATTGACGTCCTTTTAAGTTATATTTTAATGGTAAGTGGAAAAATTATATTTACATTTAATGACCACAATTGTTGGGTGAGTCACAATGGCACCCACATAACCATTCTCTTCTACAAAACCACAATACAATCATAATTATTTTCAATAAGAACAATAAAGGCACGACATCGTAATTAGATTGATATTTGCGAGCATAAAACCGAACTCACGAATTCAAAAAATTTATCAATATAAGAAATTCAAAAGTACAAAAAGAGAAAAAAAGTTCTGAAATAAACCGTTATAGTTCACAGTTGTTCAATGTGATTTGAATAAAAACTAACACAAAAAGGAAGAAGATCCCACCAAAATAAATCATTACTAGTTCAATCAACACTAAATAAAACACGCCACATTGTCTCATTATAATGATAATTGGTAATTTTATTTTATAAATTTTAGTAAAATATTTTTAAAGAAAAAGAAGTAATGTGGTGGGGTATAATTAAGGTATGCTCATAGCCATGATTGATATGCACTTATATAATTTGATTTGATGTGCAATTACTATTTATTTATTTTATATATTTGTATTTAAATTTATGGTTTCTTGTCCATAATTTTTTTATGATCTTTTGGGTATATGATATGATTTATGTTTTCACGTTGCAATTTTCTTATTCATAGTTTAAGAGATGGTTCGACCTTAATTCGATCAATTTCTTAATATGATATCAGAATTTTAGAGGCTAAATGATCATGAGTTCGAGTTTTAAATTAAAGATCTGAGTGCTACCATAAAAACCTAAAGAAATTTCTTAAAATTTAAGTGAAGTGCTAATTTATTACTCATATTGATTGAGATTTCGTAACTTTCAATGAAGCAACAAGCAAATTATATTAAACATTGTTATACAATTAAGTAGTTATGTGATAAATATTATCAATTTATATATTAATTTCAACTATAAAGAAAGATGTAGGGCAATCAAATAGGAAAAGGATGAAAGAATCTTAAGTAAAATTGATGATAGTTTTGAAATGAAATTATGGGGTCACTTATGTTGGAAATTGACAACCAATAGCCCTAAAAATGACAAATAATCCTAAGGACAATTATAATTTTAATGATTGCACCCTAATTTTCAGTTTTTTCATGTGGAATTGTCTCCTACAAAGTTGCTTAGTCTAAGCATAATTATATTATTTTATTATTTCCTCAAGTTTTTCCTACATTGTTTGCTTTAATTTTGAGGACATGATCCCAATTTTCCTACATTTCTCACTATTACACATCACTTAATCCCTATCCTTAGATTGAATTTTCCTCTAAATTATCCTCACCATTAATTAATACTTTAGTTTGAAAAGAAACCTTAAAACCCACATCAATTCATTCATTGTAGACCTTTGATTTAGTTAAGATTAATTTAAAGGAATTTATTTTCATCATATTGTCTTTGAAAATGAATTTTTTGGTAACATCTTTGAAAATGAATGAAATGATAAAAAAAATCAGTTAATTTTTACGAAAAAAACTAATTTGGAAGGAAATAAAATTTTCAAAAGATAAATATGATGTTTTCAAAAAAAAAGAAAAGAAAAGATAAATATGATGAATGAAAGTTATTTATACTCTACAAAAAAATTGATTTATACTAACATATGAGATGCCCGTTATTTATCTATTTTTACTATTATTGATAATCAATCAAAATCAAAATAAAATTTTAATATAAAAGTCATATTGTACAAAAATAATTTGTTCACCATCTACTTAGCTTTTTTTTTTTGTTTAAAGAAAAATGCAGCAAACGTTACAAAACAAATTTGAGGAAACAAATTTTGAAGACACCATGCTCAAACATAAAAACAACTTGCAAAACGCATAATTTAACAAAATACAACCATCAACATGAGACTTATCGCTATATAAGCTTTTTTAGTGGTATTGTTAAAAACAGCCCTCTACTTTGCGTTAATTCTTATACTTGAAAATCTTGTCAGTTATTCTAATTTTCTAAAATCGAGTTTCTCCTACAATTTTGGAGCAAAATTGACAATTTTACCTAATAGTGTAGGTAATAAAATAAATTAGAAAATAGTTTAAATAATAGAATGAAAAGCAAAGAAGCTTTACAGTTTGTCAATTTCTACTGAATTCCTGACTATTCAGACTCATATTTCAGAGTTTAACAGCAAATATATATTGAAAATAAAATACAAAATCATACATCACATCTCTTATATTAAAAAGCTGAAATGTTTTAAAAAATTTAGAATGCACTGAAAGACTCCATATGCTAGTCAGATAGTTGAAGTTATTTGATGACTAATCGGAAAAATATTCAAAAATAAGTTGGCATTTGAACGGATTTTGATCTCAGTAAGAACAAAAACAGATAAAATTAGAAAGAAATTAAGGTTAAATTAAAGTGGTAATCAAGAATTTAAACAAGAAAGTGAAATTAATAATTGAAAAAAAAATATGAAATACAAGTTGCAGTTCTAGATCTAAATTATTAAGGTGAGCAGCAATCCCAAGAAATTTTATTTTATGAGGTCTGTTGCAGAATCTTGCTCCCTTCTCCAGCCTGCCACTTCATTCTCTGACTAGACATCTACTACCATATTATAAAAATTTCCAGAATTTTATCTACTAAAGCATATAGCACAATTTAGTCCGGGGTTTAATAGAAAAGTCATCGGTTCAATCCAAGTCTACATCTTTTCGTTCAAATATCCAAACATTTTAATGTACTTGATGAATGTAATGATTTGAATAAGCCCACGATTGTAACTAATGTAAATCAACAATGCAATTCAGTGTTGCACTAAAAAAGACAAGAAATCCCAGCTTCGATCTGCGACTAGAACGATCGGTGTAATTGACTCGACTCATCCACATTGAAGGGTAAACAACCAAGGTATAAAAATTTTTATCTGACTAAACCGAATCGACCACAAATCTGATCACAGATCAAATATATTTGTCTATATAGTATCAATCACAGATCAAACAGACTTATTCATGTAAAAGGATAAACAACCGAATCAAGTAGACAAGTCAAATAAAAGGATCAACAATCTTAGCTGTCACAAGATCAGTGATTAAGCAATATAAATCCAAGTGTAACAATAACTTTTCGGGTTGGGAGCAGGGAATGAGATGAAGGCAATGAAAGATGGGAGTTTAAAATGTCATCCATTATATAACCAGTAAAGAGAAGCGGAATCTGTTCTATCCAACTTGCAAGGAAAAGCCAAGGATAAGTCGGGCCAAGAGGGACATCATAAAATTATCCTTAAAACTACAACAAGGACGGAAATAAACAAATACACATCATGTAGGACTAACTTAAAAACACGCGCCTGTTTGAAGATGATAATTTAACTGTAGAGGTCGTCATCGTCGGCTGCAGCAGCAGTTGATGTAAAAGGATCTGCTCCAGTAGTTGCGCCGCTAGCTTCGGAAAACCTGAATTCGCTTCCGAAGCCTCTTGATTGTTGCAGAGTTTGGGCAAAGGCCTGGTACTTGCGGATGTCAGCATCACTCACACTCCTGCGAGCAAACTTCATCGACTCCTCAAAATGTGCTGCCTTGATCTCTGCAACCTCATCCTCAACATCTTCCTCCATAGCTTCTGGGTTGTCTCTCCGTCTCCTCTCCCTCTCAATATCCTGAGAAACACAGAGGGTACATAGATCATATACCATAACAAGATCACATTGACCAGAAACCGTAAGAAAATAGAACAAAAAAGCCTACCTTTTCGATATTCTCTCTGATAGCATATTTGCAAGCACGCTGGCAAATTTCAGTAATATCAGCACCACTGAAGCCCTGAGTGTACTTGGCAAGTGCTCTAATGTCGACATCTTTAGAAATGGGTGATTTCCTCAAACAAGCCTTGAAAATTTGATGGCGAGAATCCTCATCTGGAAGAGGAATGTAGATCAACTGATCGAGACGACCAGGACGCAGAAGTGCAGGGTCAATGATATCAGGCCTATTGGTGGCCCCAATAATGAAGACGGTTTTCTTTGCGGACATGCCATCCATTTCTGTTAAAAGCTGGTTCAAAACCCTATCAGCTGCACCCCCAGCATCCCCAACACTGCTTCCTCTCTACAATAGCAAAATAGAAAGAAGGTAAGTACAAGTCAGATGCAAGAAAGAAATATAAAATTTGGCAAACTAAAAAATATACACAAGATCCCTAATCGCATGCACTCTCGTCTATAACCATGTGTACCAGTGAAAGATTATACGATAAAGCTTTATATTACAACGATTTTTTACAAGAGTCTAGAACGAACCTGAGTAGCAATTGAATCGAGTTCATCAAAGAAGAGAACACAAGGAGCAGATTGGCGAGCCTTATCAAAAATTTCTCGCACATTGGCTTCACTCTCACCAAACCACATAGTAAGCAATTCTGGACCCTTGACACTGATGAAATTCGCCTGACATTCGTTGGCAATAGCTTTAGCCAGAAGGGTTTTCCCACATCCAGGAGGTCCATAGAAAAGAACACCCTTGGAGGGTGACATTCCGAACTTTTCGAATTTCTCAGGGTGCTCCACTGGGTATTGAACAGTCTACATCAGACAAAAAAACATATTTCCATCAGAAATTGCCAAAGATAAATCAGAATGAAAATAAAAAAGAAACCGGCAAAAACAAATACCTCTTGAAGTTCCCGCTTGACATTTTCAAGACCACCAATATCTTCCCAACTGCAGTTAGGCACTTCAACCACCTAGACAAAACATTATAGATTAGAAACACATTATGAACACTTCAGCATTAATAACAGAAGTATGCTGTGAACACTCACTGTTTCACGCAAAGCGGATGGGTTGCTATTTCCAAGAGCAGTATGGAAGTGTTCGTTAGTCACTGCCATCGAGTTTAGTATCTCAGCATCAATGGACTCATCTTCCAAGTCAATCACGTCCATCTTCTCCCTAATGCACTGAAGCGCAGCCTCGGTACAAAGAGCTGCCAAGTCAGCACCAACATAACCATGGGTATCTTTAGCAATTCTTTCCAAATCAACCTGCAAAACAAAAGATTCGGGTAAACATAAATAACATAAGAAAAAAGAGAAGGAAATGAAAATCTTCGAAAAGAGTAAATAGAGATTGATACATACTTCTTCAGAAAGCTTCATATTCTTTGTATGGATACGAAGAACCTCGAGACGCCCAACTTCATCAGGAACACCAATATCAATTTCCCTATCAAATCTACCAAACCGCCTCAGAGCAGGATCAATGCTGTTAGGACGGTTAGTGGCTCCCATAACAATAACATGTGCACGGGACTTGAGTCCGTCCATAAGTGTCAAGAGCTGAGAAACAATCCTTCTCTCAACTTCTCCATGTGTTTTCTCTCTCTTGGGGGCAATTGAATCAATCTCATCAATAAATATAATTGATGGAGCATTTTTCTCTGCTTCTTCGAAAGCTTTCCTGAGATTACTTTCACTCTCACCAGCCAATTTAGACATGATTTCAGGTCCGTTGATGCAGAAGAAGAAAGCACCAGTTTCGTTGGCAACAGCACGGGCAATCAGAGTCTTGCCAGAACCAGGAGGTCCATATAGCAAGATTCCTTTTGGGGGCTTTACACCAATTGATTTGAAGAGCTGCGGGTGTCGCAGTGGAAGCTCCACCAACTCCCTAATCTGAGCCATCTGTTTTCTGACACCACCAACATCATCATAACCGACTTCATCCAATCTGTTTTCGTCTTCTCTCCTCACTGGCTCTCCCTCACAGAAGATCTCTGTGTCTGGAGCAACCACACAGTACTCAGTTGGATCCGTCTCAATAACCTTGAACTCCACACTTCTCATCCCTCCTCTCACGAGGAAGAGATCCCCCTTCCTGACTGGGCGATATGCCTCCAGGAAATACGCTGCAAATTTAGCATATGTTGGTATTTTTTAGCGTAAGATCTAGACAGTAGAACACGAAACTTGTAATCAATTGGATTGATCATATATTAGCATTTTTTAGCACTTATCCGAAAGTCATTTTGCTTTTCGTATTTTCTTGCAATCATATTCTCAGGGATACACACTAAACAGCATGGTTGTTTCTTTACCGTGGCAAAATTATATAAGACAAGTTAATTTCTGCATATTTCTAGATTATGAACGATGCAAACTGATTCTGTAAAGCAATTTAACGAGATAAGCATACGAACACATCAACTCATATTAATGGCAGCAATCCATAAAACAAGACACGTCAATTTGCCGGAAAATAGGTCCAGAAGAACTCACGTTTCAAGTATGCATCGAACAAATTTCCAGTAACTCCCTCAATCGTGTCATCTATAGGCAGTATGTGCACACGCTTTCCGTATTTGACATCAGGACATTGATGCACAGAGACAACATCTCCAAGCCTAACCCTCAGGTTTGACCTCACAACCTTGTTCATCCTGATCTTGGGCTCATCACAAGTGTCATCGGCAAGAGCAATGCAGATGGTATCTTTCCTTTTCTTACCCTAAAACACCACAACAGGAAGATATGAATATACAGGCAATCGACTTTAAGGTAGTAATAAATCATGTAACAAAACCAGCTTTATATTTAGATTCATGCAAGCTTTAAAATATCTATACTATATGATCACTACAAGCAGATATGGAACTTATATTGTGGAAATACATATTACAAAGGCTAAACGCATAAAAGTTTAAGCGTACGAGAGGTACAAAATAATTAGGGTTAT
This sequence comes from Euphorbia peplus, assembly GCA_028411795.1. Classification (NCBI taxonomy): domain Eukaryota; kingdom Viridiplantae; phylum Streptophyta; class Magnoliopsida; order Malpighiales; family Euphorbiaceae; genus Euphorbia; species Euphorbia peplus. Next base: position 35,930,338 of record CP110841.1, read on the forward strand.
CGATTTAGGATACAGCAACAAGTTAAAGAGACGCCCGTATCACACAACCTCATCCTTGTCTCATTCATACATATATAATCATGTAAATTATATAGATCACTTAACAAGATTATGTTTTAACCAAGATCATTCATTTTTGAAGTTCAACATACAGGTTCCATTGGCTGGCTTGGCTTAATAATTAAATAAAATAGAGCACCAAACTCATATAAGAGATCAATCATACTAAATTAAGATCACAACATCCACAAAACCAAAATTAAAAAGCAAAAACAGCTCATATACCAAAATTCTAATAATGCTAACTGACTGCAGTACACCTAAAACCCCAAAATCTAATCTAGCCCTAACCCGAGCCCTATACAATAAATCTGAATTCCAATCAACCATCAGCAATAACAGACAATTAACACTGCAAAACCCCACAAAAACAGCTCAAAAAGCAATACAAACCTTAATCAGGATCGTGTCACCACGAAACAACTGAAGCTTCTCCATGGTTTCAGGATGCAGAGAGACAACAGAGTTGTCATCATTGATAGCTTCATCAACAACAAGCCGATTAGGCGATTTCTTGCGTTCCAAAATCGCAGTACTAAAATCCCTCTTCGTTCCTTTACTGAAAAATCAAAAAGTACCCAATTAGCAAAATCAATCAATCAAAAAACCCAATAACCTAAAAGTACCCAATTAGCAAAATCATCTAAATTCAAAAACCCCAATTCCACAAAATAAAAAGTACCCAATTAGCAAAATCAATCAACAAACCCAAAAACCTAAATAAAAAACCCCAATTCACATTATAAAAAGTACCCAATTAGCAAAACCATCTAAATTCAAAAACCCCAATTCCAGAAAATAAAAATTACCCAATTAGCAAAATCAATCAATAAACAAACCCAATGACCTAAAATCAAAAACCCCAATTGCACAATCCACAAAAGACAATCAAAATCGATGAAGAAAAGGGCGATTGAAAAGTGAATGTAGTAAGTAGATCTGGGTAAAGAATGAAGCTTACGAGTCAGATGATTCGGCTTGGCTAGACATGGTCGAGAGGAAGAGGAAAGCAAAGCACAGATGTGAAAAATATAGCTGAAGATTTTTGAAGACGCAGATTAGGCTTTTATATAGACAGTATTTTCCTTTCTTGTTTTCAAAGAAAAGTTTTTTTCTCCTACTAGGATTAGGAGGAATATCAAAAATTCAGGCTTGTTTAGATTTTTATTTTCAAAACAAAATACTATTTCCTTTTAGGAAAAATCTAGATAAATAATTTAAATTTTTTATTTGAACTAAATTATCTTATTGGATGATTATTGGAAGTAGTAAATGTTGGTGCAACTAAAAATTTCTATCTTGTATTTATTTTCCAAGAATTTAATAAGACAAATAAAAAAGTTTTATGATAGTAATCTGGTTTTTGAAAATGAATTATTTTCAATGAGATGTTAAAGAATGTCATGAGATCATTAAAGTTATATATTTTTAGAGACCGTAATAAGTCAAATTTTAAACATTTTTATGGGTTTAAATTATTCGCAACTCGTCTTTATTGTATAATTTTATTATTTAATATAAATAAATGTATTTAATCAAAATACTATTTTCTGCATGTTTATATATTTATTGTATAATTTAATTACTTAACATAAATAAATATATTTTATATATCGATACTCTCTTTTTTTTTGGATTTTTTCGTATTTCTTTATATATGTTTTTAAATTTATTATATTATATTTCGCATAGTTATAACTCAATCTATGTTCTAGAAAGTTCTATGACCATGCTAATGGCAATTTATTTTTTTTATTTTTTTTGAAAGACTAATGGCAATTACTTAATTGGAGTCAAGTATCTTACTTCAAGCCCATCATTATTAGTTTTCCTAATTTGTTTTTTACTTACTATAAGCTTAATATACATTGTATTCATTCTGGAACCGTTTCTTCTGAATTTATATCAAAGCTTCAATTAAACATATTTTATTACTCATCTAAACTCGTAAAAATAGGACTAATCTAAATTGACTTGCCCTATTTTTATCTAAATATATATATTTGAAAATAAAACATATATAAGAACGTTGTAGGGTTGGATTTAGTTTGAGATTTAACTTTTGAACCGAACCTTTCCCCCAAACTTAAGCTCAAGTAACTTCGTAGTGAGATTATTCGAGATTTGGCTAAATGTATTCATGTGTAAACTTTAGATACGCGTTGAGTTGTACACACACTAATGTGATCGACTCAATTGTGCACAACTTCCTCATCTAGCTGGCAAACAAGTCAAACACTCTTGACATACGATACCAACAACCAAACGAGCCGATTGATCCCCACACGGACCCAGCCTCAAACAACTAGCAAGCACGCTTCAAGTATTTTCAGAGGTCCAACCCGATCTCAAATAAAAGTTCTTGGCATAATTATCAAAAAATCGAAAAGATAAAAAAGCTTTTTCCCGAAACTAATTATTGAGAACAAATTTGATGGAGTAACAATATGAACAATCTAAATGCTCTTAATTTGCATGAGTTCACAACTATTTATGAAACAACATAAGTAACATAAAATCAAACTAAAAACTGATAATAATATAACAAAAATGCATCTTCCTTTTCTTCCCTACAAAGCATCCCTCCTGTTCAAAACTTCGATTACAAATGCGAAAATAAATAAATTAAACACAAGCAATAATAAGATCAATCCAGAAAAATGTACTTTGTCTAGAGTCAGTCTTTTTAAAGGGGGCACGGAGGAACTTCGAGTGTTGTTCCGGCTTGAATCATTCCCCAACCAATAAGACGCCAATGCTTCTCAACTCTCCGGCTAAGAGCAATCTTCTCTCCTTTGCTAGTGCACACCGGAGAAGTCAACTGTAACTTTGCCATGTCAGTCTTAACAGCTATAACTCGAGCTCCCGTGGACATAGATCCTATGTTGAGCATAAGAATCTCTGTCTTGGCAAGCTTAGCTACCTTCCCTTGTTTCTCAGACCCCTTCGTCCGGACACCGATGAGTCGCCGGAGAAGAAAGAAATTCACCTGTATCACAAGTCAATGAAAATATAATGTTTAGTGAATTATGGACTTATAAGTGTCTTTAGACTAGCACGTTTGGTAACAGAATGAATCTGGAATTAGAGACCAAAAGGGAAAATTGTAGGCTCTGGAAATAAACTAGAAAGAGAGACAGTTAAATGGTATAACATTTACTTTATGGAGTACAACATTTACTTTATGGAGTACAACATTTACTTCAAATGTTAAGTTACACGACCGGTAAAATTCAAATCCTACCATACCTAATAGATAAGTGGTCGATTAAACCCTTCTATTTGGTTTGCAAAATAAATTTTGATTTAGTCCACAACTTGACATTTTTGTTCGGTTTAGTCCAAAGGCGATAGAAGTCAACATATGATTCGTGGTTTTTGACGTGTCTCAATTTCTTAGTGACATGTGTCATGTCGGGCTAGTTTGTCAAATGCCTAAAGGAACAATTTGATCCGGGTGAGTCCATCCCGTGTTCCAAATTTACCACCTTAACAAGCTAAAAGAAAGCATAAACACTATATACAGTTCAGAAATAAAGATGAACGTTTTCAGCTCCATACCTCAAACTCAACATAAACTTCGGGGAGAGACCCGACATCTCCAAGAACCTGACCAACCAACCGATCCGCACGTGTCAATGTAGGGTCCATAGTAGTGCCAACGCCAATCAAACCTCCGGGAACTGCAAATTGCAGCTCATTTTGCTCAGCATAGAGTGAAACTATCCGAGTGTATATTGGTGTGCACTTGATATTCCCAGACTCATCTTTAACAACAATCCCGGGACGAACTTCAATATTTTGATTGACCTTCAAAACACCCTGCATAGACAAATCATCACCATTGTTAACGAACACTATCAGATTTTCATTAAACCAAAGTTGTAGTAATGATTTTAGGATGAGCTTATTGGTTACTTTCATTTCAAGAAGCCGTGTGTGTTCATAAGGTGAAAGATGAGATAAGGAAAAAAAAGAAGTCTGGTAGTTGAAATTGTTTTCTTTTAAGGGAAAAGTTGTCGGATTGAAGATAGAAACGCACCCTGAAAATACTTCCACCAGCTACACCACCTTTTATCTCATCAACCTCAAAACCAGGCTTATTGACATCAAAAGAACGAATCACAATCATGTTTGGTGGGGAGATAAAGTTCCTCTCAGGAACAGGAATCTTCTTTACAATGTATTCACACACGACATCAATATTATACTTCAGCTGTGCAGAAATTGGTACCACTGGTGCACCATCAGCAACAGTTCCCTGAAAAATAAATCTTATACGAGTAAATATGGTTTCAATCGTAAACTGAATGCTATCTATAAGACCCTGTATCGTTTCATAAATTCTACTAAATGATAGAGAAAATTTCATGCTTCGTTAATATTGCAAAAACCATATAGACTTTGCATTACTGACCAACAGGATACTTTACAAAACGATGCATACAATTTCCATGTCAGAGATAAGGCACCTAATCACTAGACCACTAAGATGACATTCTATTTGAAATTATATAATTAGACGAGTGTAAGCAGACATTACCTTGTGATTTAAGACTTTAAACATATTCTACCGAATTTCAATCATAATAGATACATTGATACTATTGCAACGAGGAAGTTGATATATGAAAACACATTGTGGAACAAAAAAGAGAGACAGTGATGCTAAACCTGGATAAATTTCTGAATATCATCGTGCTGGTTAACGGCTACATTTTCTTGTATTAAATCAACTTTATTTTGGAGAATTATAATATGCTGAAGACGCATGATTTCAACAGCAGCAAGATGCTCAGAAGTCTGTGGCTGGGGGCAACTTTCATTTGCAGCTATGAGAAGCAATGCCCCATCCATAATTGCTGCTCCGTTAAGCATAGTAGCCATGAGAATATCGTGACCCTATAAAGAAGCAAATAACACATAATATAATGAGTATCAAAAAGGGATCTGTACTTGCAAAAATATAGCATGGAAACAACTCAACTTTTATCTTCATCAATCATCATATAACAGAAGATAGAAAACACACACACACAGACAGATAGTTAAGACAATTCCTTATCATACCGGGCAATCAACGAAAGAAACATGTCTCAGCAATTTCATTTTCGCGTTTTCAAACCCAGGAACATCGCACATGGGACTATCTTCTTTTCCACTTCCATAGGCCCTTCAAGAAAAGTTCTAACGTTAAAGCAATACACGGCGGAAGTTGTTCAATATCATACCACTCCATCTACATTTCAACTCACTTGTAACACATAGGACGGGAGCACCGTTCATCTTCACACTTGTATATCTTCGCATTTGCATATCCAAGTTTAATGGTAATGTTCCTTTCCAACTCGTTCTTAAAACGAACCGTCTGAAAAAGGATAACAACCAAACACCTCCAAGTTAAATAACTTGTTTAATATGCACCGCCATGAGCTACATCTAAGTCAATCAGAAGTTTCAATAGGATAGTAAATAACCTGGACACCGGATATAGCTTTTACAACAGTGGACTTCCCATGAGCGACATGACCTATGGTACCTAAAGAATGCAAAAAATGAATCTAAAGTCTCAATCTCGACTATCAAAATCAGTGAAAACATGCAAACATATAGTGTCAGCTCGAGTTTTGGTTAAATCGATTAAGGAACATGGTACAATAGCTGGCAAGGGCATTCCGGTGAGTACAAAACATATTGTTGGGTCTTAACTATCAGCTCGACCTGACTAACAAGTTAAACATACAAAACCCCCAAATAAAACTCATCTGAAACAACAACATTGAGTAAGAAACTATAGAAAACCCCAAAATAAAAACCCTAAAGCCCAAATGTTGGAAAAATACCAATATTAATGGTGGCTTGGCGGGAGATAACTTCGGGGGAAAGTGGATGTAACTTAGTTACATCCAGTTTACTTAAGTCCTGCTCCATCAATCCTTTTCGAGACATTCTCAATTCTCCTACCTTTCAATCTCTTGGTAGCTTTCTGGAAACCCTAATCTCCAACGGTATTTTTGTTTCTTTTACTTTGATGATAGACTACTGAAATTCACATGTGTATGTTCTTTTTTTACTTTTTCTGTCAAGTATTTATAGTGAGTGATTATTCTTGAGCTGGAAGTTATTACATTAAAACTCTTATGTAGAAGTAGGTTGGACTGGAGACCATTTGTATAACAATTAGAAGGTTATTTTTATATAGAATATGGTAGCTGAGAAAGAAAAATCAACGATTAAGGTATAAATAATAAATACTATTAAACATAAGAATTAGAAGATATATGAAAAAAAATGCGAATATTTATAGTTCAAGTTAGAATTGTTCAAACTCATGCATAATTTCGATAAAAGTTTTAAACATTTTATAAGTTTTTGTTTAAATCTTTAATGGGAAATTCTATGGTACTTTGTTTTTCACAAAGTAACCATTATTTTGTTTTGTCCACCATTAGATCATGAGTTAAAATCTAATCTAATGGTGAATAGGACAAAGTACAAACAAAGTAGAGGAAAATCAAAGTAACCATAGCCTACACCATCTTTAATATATATATACATTGTTTATATAATTACTCCTATATAGAGATATAGTTTCTAAAGTTAAAACTTGAATAATGTATAACAATTAACATTTAAGAGGTTTTTTTTATTTAAAGCTTGACCAAGTTGGGAGGTTATTCTCATATAAAGGTTTTGATGTAGTCGGTTTGGTTTCTTTACATAAATATTAATAATAATACAGTAAAAACTATATAAGAATATACCGAACTATTTGAATAACAATTGAGAGTTTATTTTTATATAAAAGTTTTTAGTATTTGGCGCTGCTGAATTTTTATATAATTGAGAAGTTATTTTTATATAGAAACTTTTCTAGTTTAATCATACTTTTGTATAATAATTACTTTCTCAAATAATTGTCAAGCAAGTCAAACCAATCCAATCATCCAACTCCTTACATAAAATACCAACAAAGCTACCCAAATGAGTCGATCGATCACCACATAGATCCGATCTTAGAAAATAGCTAAGGCGCTTTACCTATAACTACCTTCACTATAACAAATGTTGGTACCATTACATTCCTTTTTTGTCACTACTTTAGTCGCTGCTCTCACCCCGTTACATTTGTTAAACGAATTTACTAGCCACTCTATAAATACGCACCGTCATAACATGATCGATTCACATAAAAAAAAAAAGATCCCCTCTTTCGATCTCCCCCAAGTTCCAATTTCTAGGGTTTCCAATTTCAATCTTCAATTTTTCCCTCCAAAATCCCCCTGCACCTACCTACAAAATCCTCTATAATTTCCACTTCTAGGGTTCACAAAACCCCCTTCTTTTTCCCCAATTCAAATATGCCTTTCTGCTTCTCCAACGGCTCAATTTGATCCGGAATTCTTCAATTTCCGGCGGGTTTTCTGGAATTTTCCGGTGGGGTTTTCTGGAATTTCCGGTGGGTTTTCTTGAATTTCGTTCTGGGTTTCTCTCAATTTGCCTCCTCGATGGGTCTTTGTCCTTGAATTGCGTGGAGGAGCTGGGTGATCAAAGAATTGAATTTTGACATGAGGGTTCAAATATGAGCAATGGAGGTGCAGAGATTACACCGGGAAGGAGACCGAAAGCTGATGACTTCGGGCGAGCTGTGTCGAGGATGGCGGTGGCGCAGATTTGTGAGAGTGTAGGATTTCAAGGGTTAAAGGAGTCAGCTTTAGATGCACTCACCGATGTAGCAATTCGGTACCTTGTTGATCTCGGGAGGACTTCGAAGTCTCTCGCCAGTTTATCAGGTAGAACAGAATGTAATTTATTTGATATCATTCGCGGGTTTGAAGATATGGGAGCTCCCCGGGGGTTTTCGGGTGGATTGAATTGTGTTGTGAAATCCAGTTCTGTTAAGGAATTGATTGGTTTTGTAGTGTGTAGTGATGAAATCCCGTTTGCTCAACCCGTCCCGTCGTTTCCAGTTGTTAGAGATAGGAAATTGATTCCTAGTTTTGTTGACATGAATGAAACACCGCCCGGGAAGCATATCCCAGCTTGGTTACCTGCTTTACCCGACCCTCACACGTATCTACATACCCCAATGTGGAATGAAAGGGCTGTCGATCTTCGTGCTGAGAAAATTGAGCAAGCAAGGCAAAGGAGGAAGGCGGAGAGGGCTTTGTTGAGTTTGCAGCAGAGGCTGTTGAGCAATGGGTCGGCAGGGGCTTCTACTTCTTCGTCGCAAGCTAAAGATAATAACCATGTTAAGGAATTAGTAGTAAGTGACTCTAACCCGTTTCTTTCAACGCCTTTGCAACCGGGTGAGAAGGATGTTTCCGTTTCTACTGTGGTGTTGCCGGAGAAGCTAAAGAACAATGTTTCTTTAATGGATGCATTTGCACCTGCTATTGAAGCTGCAAGAGACGGTGACTTTGATGATAACGGAGGAAGTGAAAGAAGGGTGCTTCCTGAGAAGCGGTCCAACATTATTTTCAAATTTAAAACCGGGAAGAAGTTGTTAAGTCAACCATTGGATTTGAGTTTTTCAAGAAAAGGTGGAAGGAGACCGGGGCATTTGTTAGGGCGAGACGAGGAAAGAGATGATAAGAAGCGGAGAGCTGAGATTATACTTAGGCAGTCAATGGAAAACCCTCAGGAACTTACCCAGTTGTAAAGTAATTCATCGACTGACTTACTTATTCGGGAATACGTAATTTGCTGTAGCAGTTGCCAATTTAGGCGTATTACGGGGATATTAAGATATTCTGTTGGGTTTCGTGCTAGTCATACTCTAACAATTTTTAGAGGTATGTGAGTGTACTCTGTTCTTATGTTTATTCGGAGTTAGTATCGACCTATTCTGATTCTTTCAAAGCCCGAGTTTTTGCCTTTTTTTACCATCATTTAATGTCACACTTTGTTCCGACTTGTTGAATTTATCCTCCATTGTACTTTCAGATTATGCGCTTCACTGCCTAGGTTTCTGTTTTTCGCTTGCATAAGTTGGTATACGATTAATTGTTGTGATTCTGCTTGATAAACTTGATTAACATTACCCTGTTTTCATGTTGTGAAATGAAAGAATGTTTTATAATTGTTATGAGGAATATGCTTTTAATAATATGGCTTTAGAAGAATTTTCGATTTTGATTGGATGAGAACATTGTTGTTAAGGCTCCAAGCGGACAAGGCACTAGGCCGAGCGCCTAGCAGCCAAAAAAGCAGGCGTTGTTACATAGGACTAGGACACTACCAAGGCAATCCCATGGTTATTAGACATACGTCTACTTGCCACATGATTTTTTATAGAGCTTTAAAAGCGTTATATACTATGATATAATGGAAACAGAAGAGAACGAAGCAAATGGCGGGAAAAGAAGAAGCTCACAATGGAAAGAGAAGGAAGTAGGTAGCTGACAGAAGAACTTGAAGTTGAAGCTATTTACTCAACTAAGGATTCACTATTTAGTTGAACACTCGAACTTAAATATTGCCATGATTTAGTATTTATTGTATTTTGATTCTTAAACATCATATCGATTGTGTTTATATATTTTCATCCTTTTTACGTGCCTTGTGTTGCTTAGGTGTTTAACTCTTGGCTTTAGTAATTACGCACGGCAAAAGCCAAGCCATTGCATTTGTTTTCTCTACTTTGTTTCATGATATTGGTTTGGCATAAAGGAAATCTGTTGTTTGCCTGCAACAATGGTCAGCATTCAGAATGTCCCAAATTTAAATCAATTGGAGAAGTGCATTTCTTTTCTATGTCTTGTTCTTCAGAAATCACAGTTATACACATTTGAATAGACTCGTTATAATCAGAATACGGTGCAACTGAAAGTTTGTTTGTATATTGGTTAGACATTGTTTTGTTTGGCAGCAGAAACTATCATGACTACGCTATCATTACATGTTCTTGAAAATGACTATTGCTATGCTACTGATGTATATTGTATTTTCATGCTTGGGTTCTTCGGAACTTAGTTATGTTGTTGGATGAAATCTTGAGTCCAAATTTTTCTCACTTGCCTTCGACTGTTGAAGCTTATTGCTTATGACTTGCAAAGGGTCGCCAGCAACAACCTTTCAGTGGAGACATATATGCATTCTGGACTATTTATGTGTTTGCAGCCTTTCCAAGTTGTATGTCTTCTATATCTGTCTTGTTTGTTTTAGAAACTTCATCTTCCGGACAATCACCTTGCTAATTGAACCGTGCAGCAGCACTAGCAATACAATTGCCTTAATGTCTTGCTAGTTGGCCTATACTTAGTCGGTAACTGAGGCACAATGTGACATGGAGGTGAAGAGGAGGTACTTGTAAAGTTTGTAAGACAAAGTGCAATTTTTTATCCGTTTCTCAGTAAACTTAGCTAGCACACTTTCTTAGCATTGCGCAAAGGCTGTAGATATATTTCCCATCTCTTGTTGTATGCTGACAAAGCAATTTGGAGTTGTGTTTTTTCTTTCTTTTTTCTGATTAAGATCTCAAATTCGAGCTGTGTATCACAATTAGTTTTTTGGAGAGTTTCGCAAAAAGAGTATAGACACAAGTGTATTCCAGCATTCAATACGTGGACATCATGTTTCTCAAAACATTATTTTTCCTTCAATTAATCTGTTTTTCTCTTTGTAGCTCTAGTATCTGCTTAAAAAGTTCCAAGAAAAATGAACTAATGTCTACAAATTCGAAGCAACATTAAATAGCCGGAAAACCCGGTTCTTTTCTCAAGCTTCGTCAATTGAATACAAAACGCAAGTGTTTAGATCCATGAATAAGATGCATCTCAAACACAATGAAAGAACATCTCTTTAAGTTTACATTTCACAACCATGATGATCGATATAAAAAGTTGAGTAAAATACTAGATGATAAAAAAGAGCAGTGTGTTATATCCCAAGTTACTACGCGTTAGGATCACTGAGTTGCACATCTTGCCATTTTCAAACTTCTAAACTTCTAACTTGACTGAAAATACTTGGAATCACGGTTCTTTGTATTGATTGAGAAGATGTCAATGTCTCAGTTTCAACTCCGATTCTGTAGGAAATACGCGGCCACGATGGTTGAAAATCATGTAGTCCATGTTGGCTGGCAAAGAAACTATCCTGAAATCAAATTATCAAACTTTCGTGTCAATAGCCGGAAAAAAAATCGGAGATCAGTTATATTATCAGTCATATCAATGTTAGCAGCAGCATGAAGTATAAGATAGCAATAGCCATCAAGTTTCATCTTCATAAATTATCCTCTACAAATTTCATCTACTGCCCGTGAAAGTCCAAAAAGGAGCAAGTAGTCGGATTCACGAGTTTAGGGTTCTAGTTACTGAATACTATCTCAGTTTAGGAGTCTGACTAATCTCAGTTCACGATCGAACAAATAATGGGAGGCAAAAAATGTACTTGGACAGTGAATTCTTCCGACCTGATAAGTTAAGAGGGTTTATTTGCGCTACTATCCTACTTCAAGAATTTCAAATGCACTCTGCCATTGCATTGACAACTTCTACACAATTGACAAGGTCTTTTTTTTTTTTTTGCATATGCTGCCTGACAGCAGCTCCTTACAGCTCACACTAAAGTAATTCATAGTTGATTAACTTGCACTTTATGACCGGACAATTTAAAGAGAAGATAAATTCAGACTAATAATAGCAATCCCTAAAGGAAAAGAGAGTATGAAACCAGTAAATTCTAAAATCTGTCTCGATAATAGCCGCAAAATGGAGAACATTTAAGCGTATTTCCAAACTAATTCCTGTTTTGAAGGTTACAAGTGAATACCATTCGGATTATAATCATTAGTAGCTCATTTACGTACAGGTTTATAACATGAAATCTGTAAAACTATATGGAACATTCAAGTGCTTTTTTGAGCAAACAAGCAAAGTGCCTTTCAAGAAAACAAGTGTATTTTTTCTTATTTCATTGGCAGGGTTAATAGCCTAGCAATGATCAGAACAAGTAAAACGAACCTGTTTTCTTCAGAATGAGGTTGAATAGAAAGGAATTTTCCCGGCACTGTCAAACCAGCCCACATACACAATACTAACCCTAACAGCAATTCTACCACCACCTGAAATCCAATAAACAAAGATGGAAAAACAAATTAACACTCTAGAAAAAGATTATTACCAATTAAATTACAAATTAATTTCATATAGAAAAACCCCCAATTGAAAATCTGACATTAGTGGGGGGTCCGGAAAATTCTTCCTCCATGATCTTCAACAACCCTCTATCTGCAAAAAAGAAGAGATAGAAGTTAGAATTTAGAACAATAGAGCTTAGAATTTGGAACAACAGAATTGAATTTGAGATTTTTAGGGTTTTGATTACATTGACTGGTGGCGTATGCTGCGTGAGCGAGAATTAGCACTCCGAAAGTGCCGATTACGAACCCTAAGTTCATGGCGGTGGTTGATTCTGGTGTATCGGAGATCGCCGGACGTATGTCTTCAGAAAGTTGGAATCTTTGAGATTTCGGAGTCAAACTAAAATCATAGTCGACCTCTTCTTCTTCGATCTATCTATCACACTTGTTCTAAACGCTGCCGTTTAGTTGGTTCATCTCTTCTTCTTTTTTATGGAATGGGTTCATCTTTTTTTTTTCCCAAAGAAACCTTTTACTTATAGGAATATATGAAAATTGAATTTATTTTTTTATCATTCTACAATGCTCTTTAGCAAAATTCACTCATAAATGATTTGATTTACAAATTCCCTTTTTACTTTTTATAATCAATATTCTTAATTAGTTGGATGTATTTCTAAAAAAAATAAAATACTCTTAAAGTTATGATTTTTTTAATCATTAGTAAATTTTTAGATATAGTGTGAATTTTCATTTTGAACACCGATACAGTCAAATTGTATTTCGTATTGATCATTAATAAGTTGAAAACTTCATTTTAATGTCTTAACGATAACTCCATTTTAAGTATCTACTAGATTCTGACCCGCGCGATGCACGGGAACAATATATTTCATGTTGTATAATATTGTATATTGTTTTATGTGTTTTTGAACATTTTTTTACCACCCAAACATTTTAGGAGAAATAGTTATTTCTGAATTAAACTATGTAAATTTATAAATTTAAGTGCATATTAATTATTCCTTAATCTATGTTAAATATGTTAAAAGGTTGGCCTAATAATGAAATTTTCTTATTATACCTTAAAACTCTCTAGAAACAACTCGTGAACTCTTAATTATAAAAGAATTTTTATTATTATTATTATAACCTATAAGCCGCTAACAGTTACCCGATAATCCTTAATTAGAAAACAGTTTCTACTTTTTCTTGTACACTAAAAATCTCTAGCAACAACCCGTTAACTTTATTTGAAAAAAAAGTTTTTATCTGTTTTATTATACCCTAAAAATGTACCTAAAAACAACTCGTTAAACTTTAGTTATAAAATAGTTTCTATTTTTTAATTATGCCATAAAATAATTTTTAATATATTCATGATATTGTATATTTCCAACAATAATGTTCAAGTGGTCCTTGAATGTCCAAATTGAATTTGGACATTGGCCATTAGATTTAACAATTTCGATTATATTCACATTAAAAGCTAAACCCTAGACACTAAAAACTAAATCCTAGACCCTAAATCATCGACCTTATACACTAAAAACTAAACCCTAGACCCTAAATCATCGACCCTAGATGATGTGATACTCCGGACTAATAATTCGATGACACGTCACATGTTAGTATCTAGGGTTGATGATTTAGGGTCTAGGGTTTAGTTTTTAGTGTCTAGGGTCGATGATTTAGGGTTTAGGGTTTAGTTTTTAGTGTCTAGGATTTAGTTTTTAATGTGCATATGAACGAAATTGTTAAATTTAGAGTCAATGTCCAAATTCAATTTGGACATTCAAGGACCACTTGAACATTATTGTATTTCCAATGTGATAGATACTCATTTTAATATTCATTTTATTGAAAATATAAAAAATAACTGAGACTATGCTTATATATGACTATTAATAGTTTTTATTATTATTTTTATTATTATTATTATTATAACCTAGACTTTTACCCGCACTATACAACAAATCTAAAATATAAATTAATTATGATATATATATAGAAATGATCAGGTGTGACACTTATGTTATTGTAAGACTGATTTTTATTGTGTGACAAGAGGTGGCAATTGTGTAATTAAATGAAAAAGGATGACATATTTTGAGGGGCATACACGTGGAAGGAAGGGAAGGAGGCTGGTGATGTCAGCGCTGATGTCATCGCAGGAGAGAGAAAAGTCTTTTATTTCTTTTCTTTAAAATACATTTTCCCGATGATCCCGAACTCGGTTTTCGAAAATTTTTATACCGTTGGACTCGTATTAATTAGCCGGTCATTTTGAGATCCATTGTGGTCAAATAAAAACGATTTTTTCATTTTGGAATATTTGGTAGTGACTTTTGGAAGATTTGGTAATGACTTTTGGAATATCAAGAAATTTGAAAAAAAATCGTTTTTATTTGAACACAATGGATCTCAAAATGACCGGCTAATATACGAATCCAACGATATAAAAAATTTCGAAAATCGAGTTCGGGATCATCGAAAAAATGTATTTTAATTATAAGTTGTCACACCTAAGGACCTTGTCTCACTTGATCATCCCTATATATATATATATATATATATATATATGTGTATAATCTATTGTGTTATTATACTCTATAATATTAAAAAAAAAAAAAAAGTTAAGTTAAATATGTGTTGTACCTAATATCTACAAATTAAATCCGATTTTAATTTCATTTTCTTATTAAATAGAAACTATCAAGATATACATATATTATATGCCGGTTACAAAACTATAGTTTTACATAAATATAACATAAGATTAATAAATTTTTTGAGATTATATAACATAAGATTAATAAATTTTTTGAGATTATAAAACTTTTGAATTTCAGCATGAACATGCAAACGATATAATATAATCATTTTGTATGACAGTATATATGTTTTAAAAGTTAAAATACGTTACGTTAAAAAATCTAAAATTAGACAAAAAGGACCAAAAAGTTAATTATGTCAAATGATGTGGACCTAATAATGGAACTTTTTTATTATACCTTAAAAGCCTCTACAAACAATTTGTTAACTCTTAATTATAAAAGGAGTTTTTTGTTATTATAACCTAAAAATCCTCTAGCAATAACTCGTTAATCCTTAGTTAGAAAGTAGTTCCTACTTTTTTTATACCTTTAAAATCTCTAGCAACAACTCGTTAACTCTTGATTTTAAAAGAAATTTTTATTTGTTTTATTATACCCTATAAATGCCTTTAACAACAACTCGTTAATCCTTAGTTACAAAAAAAGTTTTTTTTTTTAATTATACCCTAAAATAATTTTTAATGCCCTCATTATATTGCATATTTCTAATAAATAGAAATTTTAAAGTTAATATTCATTTTATTGGAAATATAATAAATAATTGAGACCAATAATGCTTATATAATTTTTAATGTTATATATATATTTTGTATGCGTGATTTATTGATATATACATACATTTTAAAATTATTCCATTATATTATATATATATTTGGTTAAAAATAAAATAAAATCAATGATGTCAATTTCTAATACGACAATACAGTTTATAGAGACAACCATTTTGACACATATCATTTTCTTTTGATTAAAATGATACATATCATTTTATTTTGATATTTTAGAGATAAATATAAAATTCAAATATAAGTTTTAGTAAAGTAGATTTCCATTAGAGATAAATATATGTTACAATATATAATTTTAATTTTTTTTAATAATTTGATATTGATTTAAGGAGAAAATGACACATAAGCTTACTTTTTCTAATATTATCCCATAGCTTTACTATTGTGATAGAAAATTATATTCATATCTCTTTAGCTTTACTTTCATTAGTTACTTCCCGCGATATCTCTTTGAGTTATATGGTTATATAGATCAATTGTAAAGTTGAGTGTATTTTGATTTTATAAAATATTATTGTTTTTTATTATTCTATTTTGGAAAATCAGTTTTTCATATTTATAATCTACTTATTTCTTATTATCATGAACCTTATTAAGATTTAATTTCTAACTTAAATAATATTTTAAACGTTTCAGATAGGTTAAAGACAATATATTAGAGATAATATTATACTTTATAAAAAATAAATTTTCATTTCAATTTAAGTCAAACTAAAAGATAAATACTAAATACTAAAGATAATTATATTTTGAAAGAAACTAAATTTTTTTATTAAAAACAATATGTGTTAATTAAAAAAGAAAAGATAATTCGTTTTCTAATTTGAATCAAACTAAATGATAAACACTAAACATAATATCACTTAAATCATTTATTACATGATAAAATTAGTGTAGTTATAATTAAATGATAAATTTTAAAGATAATCTATAAAAATACGTCCATTTTAGTTTTTTTATATTAATAATTTTATTATAATACTTAAAATGGTTAATAATAACTCTTATGCCAACAATCTACTTTTAATGAATTTGATTAATTAGTATGTTTCTTCGTCATCACATAGTGCGGGTAAATATTAATCTAGGAGTATTATTTTATCCTAAAGTTAGTCTAAAAACTGATTAATAAATAGCTTATCTATATATAGACTAAACTACTTAATTAATCAAATCAACTAAACTACTTAAGATAAATAGCCATAAAATGTTGTAGTTGAACAAAATTTTTATAACAATTGAACTACTTAATTAATTAAATCAATATTTATCGTAAATTTTGATATTAATAAATTCGTAACTCAATCTCTTTTTAATATTACTTTTTTCATTAACTCAATCTCTTTTTTGATTTTTTTAAAATTTCAAAATTCTAATAAAATTACACCTAGGCAAGAAAGCTTCTTATGAAGCCACATAGGCCTTAAAACTCTCTTCTTTTGCCAAGTGGCACACTTTGTTGCTCCTTTTAATATATATATAGATATGACAAAAACATAGTCCTCTTCCTTTTTTTTCTTTTGATGACAATACATAATTTATTTTTAAGACTAATAATAAACAATAAACTTTGAGCTCGCTTCATTTAAACTCATTTGAAAATTTATTTAAGAGATTAAATAGACGTATTTTAACTAATTTATATACATTCATCTTCCATCAATTCTATAAAATTTGTTTGCCTTCCATTACATTAATCTCATTAATTTTCTCCAACTTTCGCCTTCGTGA
Source organism: Euphorbia peplus (assembly GCA_028411795.1). Classification (NCBI taxonomy): domain Eukaryota; kingdom Viridiplantae; phylum Streptophyta; class Magnoliopsida; order Malpighiales; family Euphorbiaceae; genus Euphorbia; species Euphorbia peplus. The sequence goes on from CP110841.1 coordinate 35,947,623, forward strand.
ACTTTAGAAGGTTTGGAACATAGTGTAATCAAAGTTTGAAACTTTACAGTAAATTAGCTCATTTTAGCTCTGACATGTCCGGCGGAGATGAGAAGGATAGAGATGGGTCATTTTCTGAATCCTGCTGAAGCAATCAATTTCATAAACAAATCAAGATTTTGTGGAATTAAATTTAAGTTTTTGAAGCCACCCAAATCTTGTTCATATGCTGGAGATATTGTTAAATTTAGGAAGCATGGTGTTGTCTCATTGCATTTAAAAGGTTAGTAGTACCTTGCTTTCAAAACCCATTAGTATATCTTCATGTTCATGTTCATCCTTGAGTTTATTCAGGTTTGCTATGTTTTTAACAGGGAGTTTGCTGGTGGCTGATCAAAGGAAAAGATCGTCTCCGTTTAAGGTACTGATTGTAGGGGTGTCAAAAATGGTTATACCTACGTAATGGTATTGTGTTATCTATATATTCTATTTGATTATAACATGAATGATAAGCTGAATACATTAGGACTACCTGGAGTTTTTAAGGATCTCACCCCAATATGCTTAATGTGACATGATTAACCGTTTATTAACACTGTTGCAACGTAAGAGAAGATTTGAGCAATTTGAAGGGTCTATTACTCTAACCAAGTTCAAAAGGCTAATAGTTTACTGTAAGGAAGTTAAGGGTGGTCAATAGGTTAAGGGGTAAATACTCAATAGGCCACTTTAAGTGAGTTAAGCAAGTTTAGGAGTTAAGGACATATCAAAAAGTTCATGGGTCAGTCGGTTTTTTGGTTAGGGGTGTTCTGATATATTTAGCCTAAATGTCACACATGTGAAATGGACCATGTCAAGCGGTTTGTGTTTTTGGATTATAAAGTGATAGTCTTTGTACTACTAGTTATGTTTGGCTCAAGTTCCATTAATTGAGCCTTACGGCTTTAAAAATGTTTACATGTATTGGAAATCCTTTAGTTCGCTGTTTTTTGCTGTCTTTGATGATTCCGTAGCTTAACCGGCCACTATTCTGACTATGTGGAGTGATTGTAGAGCTCTGTTGATACAGGTTTTGATTCCGGATTAACTGTGATGAGATTATAACTCTGATCTTGTTTTGCGTCTGTAGGTTACTTGTGACGAAGAAGAGCTAGAGACCCTTCCATATGTCCAAACTCTTAGAGAATTTCCAAAGGAAGAGCTTGCAGGAAAAGTTGTCATCATTAGATTCGACAGTACAATTTTGTTAGAAACACTGGAAAAGAGCTGTGATTCTGAAGCAGTTTCCAATGCAATTTTCACTATCAAGTATTTAAATGAAAATGGAGCAAAAATAATCCTTGTTAGTGCGTGGAGGAAGAAAAATAAGTCAAAACATCTTGACTTAGAGGCTGCTGCGGGTACGTAAATAAGCAGTTTCTAGATCTGTTTTAGTGATTTTGATAGTTCTTTCAAATAGTAATTCTGATAGGTATTCTGTGGACTCGTATAACAATAGGATCATAGGAACATATATGAAAAAGAGGTAATTAATCTTACCGATGGTCACTTAAATATAGTGTCTCAATAAGGTCACAAAAGTTCATTTTTTATTAGTAATATAACTCATCTCTGCATCTTGTACAGATAATGTCTCTTTCACGTTGGATTCTTGTCGAAAATGCCAACTCAAACGCTTAGTCAATTCAACTGGGCTACGTAAGCACACGTTTATTAGTTTACGACCACTTGGCACCCATGTACAGCTTTACTTTCTAACCTCAAGTTACCCTCAGTTAACCCAAGAAACCTTGGGTGTAATGGGATACTAAATTAACGAATGTTGCGCTTATGTCACCTGGTTGAATTGAGCAAGTATCATAGTCAACATTATCAGCAAGAAGTTTGCCCGAAATTGTTGAAAGCGACTTTATTGTACAAAATGCGAAGACAAAGTTATCTTATTGATACAAAATAAACTTTTATAACCTTATTGCAACATTATCTAAACTTAAGCGATCGTCGATAATATTTACCCTAAGAAAAGAGATTACTGTGCATCTCTTATATCCTAACAAAAAAATCTCCTTTCTTTCAGACATCTTATCATCAGTTTTCAAACACAAAGTTGTTGCTTCGCAACGTGTTCATGATAAGCTGTTGAAGATTGAACTCCTCAAGAAAACGGATATATTGCTCCTTCAGAATCTCTCTGAGTTTAAAGAGGAAGTTGCCAACTCTTTAAAGTTTGCTGAATTGTTATCATCAGGAGTTGATATTTTCGTCAATGATTCCTTTTCTTCATCTCATAAAATCCTTGCTTCAACGGTTGCCATTGCACGCTTTTGTTCTGCTCGTTTAGCTGGCTTTCACTTTGAGCAATGCCTGCATCAACTGAAAAAAATCTCTGCCACCAATAAAAAGCCTTATATTGCCATTGTATGTTTCTAAACAAATTGTTACCATTATTGTTGATCTGATAAACTTGTGAACCTTTTTCATGGCCAAGCTTATTCAGGTAAATCGCATCGATGTCACTTAAGTTTGGACAATGTCTTAATAACGCCACAAAATTTCATTTTATATCAATATAAGAATTCATTTGTATTTTGTACCAATAGTCACTTGGATATTTTCAGGTCAATTTCTCACCGGAAATGCTAACTAGGATGCTTAGTTAATTCACTCATTTACTGTGTTAGTTAGGTTACTTGAGGTTAATGAAGGCTGGGAGATAAGAGAAAATTGGATACCATATGTTGGTAACTTAAGCCATTTGGCGTTTATGTGGCTTGGTTGAATTTACTAAGTGTCTTAGTCATAATTCCGGGTCAGAGTTAGGCCTGAAATGTTACAAAGTGATTTTATTGGTACAAAATCCAAAGATGAGTTATTGATGCAAAACGAACTTTTTTTATCTCAAACTTAAGTGATTGTCGGTGAGATCTACCTATTCCTTTTCTGACATGTTTTATCCCTTAATAATTATGCAAAAATCCTACCTGATGCAGATTGGAGGGGGCAATCTCTACGAGAAAGCATCCGCCTTGCATTTTTTAGCTTCTAAATGTGATGTACTTTTCTTCGTTGGAATGATGTCGTTCCAAATTATGCATGCCTTAGGATATTCTGTTCCTTCAAGTCTGGTGGAGCCTGGGGCATATAAAGCAGCTATGGATATAATTCACTTTGCACATGAGAGGAACGTTTCTATTTTGTATCCCGAAGACTTTTGGTGCATAAAAGATTGCAAATCAAATCAAATGGAAGTGTTTCCTTCTCTTGGTGTTTTGGATGGTGAGATTCTGTTTTTATCTGTCTTTTTCTATCAAATGAAGTAATAGCAGTAGGCGTTTTAAAATGGATTGTCGGGTCATAATCAGGTCGTGTCAGGCGTATTGTTTCTATAAATCGTGTTATTTTGTCAACAAGTAACTGCGCTAGTATGTGCTAATGAATGATTTTTTATCTGTTATAAACTATAATTATAAGTACAATTTCATTTTCATCCTTGGGATATTTATGCCATGTTCCTTTCATTTAGGTTGGTTACCTGTCGATCTTGGGCCTAGCTCACTCGATCAAATAGATTCTTTTCTTATGAAATGCAAGGTAAACACAACCAAGTCTTTTGAAGGTCTTGAACTACGGTGCTACTAGTATTACCTCTCTAAACTTTATTTCTTACATAAAAATCCTTGAACTATACATTTTATAACATTAAAATCCTAATCAACAAGTGTATTAAAAAATGATGAAGGTTAAATAGGAATTTGATTATAAGTTTCAGTGACATGTATAAAAAGAGTCAATGATGTAGTCAAACTTCTTAAGGTCATCATTCGTTAATTCTTTTTCGTGGATTTTTGTTGATTTATACTTTCATGTTACAGAATGTGAAGTGGAATGATTTTTATATCAAGAAATGAAGTTGCCCGTAATGTTAGTAGCACTATAATTCTGGGGCCAATAATATGTATTATCTATTATTTCTCCATCGGTGCTTACCTCATCTGTGCATTCACGGATGCAAAAACCATAGTTGTATCAAACGAATTCTCTGTAAACAGAATTGGCGTCTCAAAAGTTGACCTATTTATTCTCATGCTCAACTTTTCTGATATCTACAATCATTAAATTGCAGAAATTTATATGCATTGGTCCAATGGGATTCAAATCCACAAGTCCTTGCATAAATAGCGGATCTAACTTCGCTCAAATGCTTAGCAGACTGAGTAAACAAGATTCCGAGGTAATTATTGTCAGAAATAAGGCAGGGAAAGCAGTAATGAACGAATCGAGTTCTTCTTCCATGGTTAATACCATTATTGATAGTGCTTCGGTTGTGTGGGAGTTTTTCAAAAGAAGGAAGCTTCCGGGAATCATGGTCTTGGATAGAGTATGTTACATGAACAAAATTTCCATCCATTTCCTGATAAAAAAACGATATAAAGTTTACATCTTTCTTGGACATTATTGAATTGTTTTCTTTATTTTGAAGGCGTATCCATTCGAAATTGAGTGGAGTTCTGCTTTCCACATTCCAACCCGACCATTGGTAGTTGACATTGGAAGCGGTATCTTTATATCTTACCTCTTTATTTATGTTGTTAAGTTTATATCGTTTAAAAGGAAAACATTAGCTAGTTATAATTAATCCCTGATTAATTATGTGTGTGATTCAACCTCCTTATAGCGCATATGAACTGCCAAAATGTCAGTGTTTTAATGCACAACTTTTGTAGGTACATACTGGAAGTTCCACACGTACCAAATGGATTATAAATCACACACATAATTGGCCATTCAAGAGGGGTTTAGTGTGTTAAAAACATAAATGATCAAAGGCTTAATGTATCAACGAGTAAAACTTGAATTGATTAAGGGCATAAATAATTTTTCTTTGTCCTCTTCGCAAATTGATTTTTATCTGGCTTCGAGAAGCTAAAGAAGAAATACGAGAGAGATGAAGTTCAGTCTGCAAGTAACAGTTTGTAACATATTGTATACAAAATTGCAGGTAATGGAATGTTTCTTCTCGAAATGGCTCAAAGAAGAACGGATTTAAACTTTCTTGGGTTAGAGATGAACAAAAAGGTCCTTTCTTTTTGCTTTATCTTCTTTACGAACCGATTTTTCTGCAAAAGTTGCTGACTTTCTTTTGGTTATGATTCTATAGCTTGTTAGCCGATGTTTGGACTTTGTTCACCAGAATGGCGTATATAACGGGTATAGTTCTTGGCTTTCATTGAGAAAAGTTTATGCATTCTCTTGCAGCACTCGGAACAAATAATTCTTCTTATTCTTCCTGGACGAGGCACACCATTTCACTTTTAGGAAAATATTTTGTACTTGTCATTAGTTATGTTTTGTTTCGGTTTAACATCTCATATGCCTCTTCTTTATCTATAAATTCAGGTACTTTATTACGACGAATGCAACAACAACATTTCGCTCCATTGTTTCTAGTTACCCTGGAGAATTGGTCCTTGTTTCAGTTCAGGTAGACACAATATTCTACCCGCAACTACTATGTATCTACATTGTCTATTCGCTTTTATAGATGATAAAAGCTATTTTTAATTTTTTTTCTATTACATATGAAGCTTTTAGGTTAGTTAATGATTGTTTGATATCGGTATCGGAGCCTCTTATACATAAAGATGTTCTGTGGGACGCCAGTAAAGAATCCCACTTGACATTCTAACATGTTTTATGGATTTGGCATGGCACTAACATTATTTAAGAAAGTCCGAAATATTTCGGGTTCGCTTATCCAGCTACTGCATCCTGATGGCAAGAGAATTTCTTCTATATATGAGGTTCTGAACTGATGTTCAATTTTTTCGTGCTCTGCCTGAACTGCCTAAGTTTTAAGTTCCTGTTTACCTTCTCAGTGTCCGAATCCTGATTTTAGCAATCCGGAACATCGATGGAGAATGCTTCAACGGCCATTGATCGAAGCGGTGACAGATCTACTCATACCTGATGGCAGGGTAATACAAATTTTTCGCAACTTTTTTGTTACTTTGGCTCGGAGCATTAGGCACAGTAGTGAACACTGCTTCCACGTTTCACTTGCTGATCCTTGTATTTCTTTAGGTATTTCTGCAATCGGACATAAAAGCGGTTGCCGTGAGAATGAAAGAACTGTTCTTGACATACAGCAAGGGAATGCTTACTCTAGCAAATGATAGTGAAGATAATGAAAGAGCGTGGCTCTCAGAGAATCCTTTCGGAGTGAGTTCAGACTGGGAAAAACATGTTATAGATCGAGGCGCCCCGATGTACAGATTAATGCTCTCCAGAATGGCCGAATGTCGGAGTCAATTTACAAAAACTGGGAACATAATGTCATTTGCATGACGTGTTAGCAGGATTTCGTCTATAGGATGCAGTCATTTACCGGTTATCTTTACCTGAGATCTGAGATCTGACACCAGCACCATAGAGATCATACTGGGAAAAACAAGTTATAGATCAAGGCTCCTCGATGTACAGATAAATGCTTTCCAAGTCGACTGATGGTAAGAGAGATATTTCGAAAACCGGTAACATAATGTCATTTCCAGGAGGCGTTGGCAGGCTTTTGAGAGCAGGATTTCGTCTAGAGGGTGCATATGTATACTCATTTGCTGGCTATCTTCACTTGATATGCGACAGGAGCACAGTTGATGTTAAAAGCATTTCTCACAGGAACAGATATACATGGTGCTGATGTATGAGCGCACGCTATAAACCTGACGGTTCTATAGTATCACAAGGATCATCCTCTCCTATGGAGACATCTCGCCTCTTTTCCCTCGGCAAGATGCCTCTCTCTCTAAGTGCCTGTTGGATTACGATGGATGGCTTAAACAAAATGTATGTCCACTAGCATGGTAGTAAAAAAGTTACTACGTCGAAAGGTTTTTGTGCCTTGTACTAATCAATATACCGACTTGGAATCTGGAAGAAACAAATCATTGATATGTTTCATCCTTACACTCGGTTGAACCTTTTTTGGAGTTGTGCCAATACTTCAGTCGTTGGCTATGGGCTGACTGTCTCCCCCTTAAACTATATTTGTTCTACTTTGGACGAAAGCATGTCTCGCTCTCTGGTCGATTTTCAACATGTTTGGTCTATATAATCGTTTGTGCTGTGCATGCTCTATATGTAGCTAAGTTTACAATGCATGTCCTGTAGGAGCGTCAAAACAAGTTGTGATATATACATATGTACATATAGAAAACAAAATTACGAGTGCCAAAGTGAGTCGTGTTAAACGAATTGCTTTTATAAATCGCGATATTGTTAGAAAAAAAATACTAACAACTTTTGCAAAATAAAAGCACAGGAGCCATTATCATATTGACTTTTTTTTTAAGAAATCTTTATTCTCTTTTTAATTTTTATTACATATTTCAACATGAAAAAAAAAAATTAATTCGCTTTCAAGAGATACCCACTTGAATACCTGTAACTATCTGAATTTAGTTAGCATTTTCACAAGTCATTTTCTTATCATAAATTCCTAATATATTTGTTCCCTTTCTTTTTCTGTGGCTGTCACACATTTTAAATTCTTTAGGCTAATTTATGTAACGATTGGAGATTATACGAGCGGTGTAGGCTATGGTCACTTTGTTTTTCCTTTACTTTGTCTATACTTTGTCTTTTTCACCATTGGATTAGTTTTTAACCCATGATCCAATGGTTGACAAAACAAAGTAATGGTTACTTTATGAAAAACAAAGTGACCATAGAATATCCCTATACGAGCTATTTCATTCTTATCCTTTTTTATTAAGAAAATCCGAAAATTATCTTGACCTCTTACTCAATGGGTATTAGAAATTCTTGCACTATTTTATTATTTTAGGCTAGTTGTGGTTCCAAGTAACACCCGATTCGGGGAATAGATAGGGGTTGCAATTGCACGTCATATTTGGAATCTTAACTCCACTACTGATAGAGATGGTAATGACAATCCTCGTGATGGAGTATGTCTATCACACATCCTATTGACAAATTTAGACTAATCTGCGCTTCTAAAAGATATTGAAAATATAAAATTTAATCCATCAATAGAATTTACAACTTTTAGGTTTTGTTTTGAGGAAAGACAACTTTTTATACTTTATTTGGAGGAAAGGTTTATATTCCTTGTAGTTTGATGAAAGGGGTAAAGATAGGAATGTATTTATAAATTAACTAGGTTTAGACATATTTGCATTTTGGCTAGATTTGGAATATCTATCCTTATTAAGATGGAAAATAAAAAAGAAAAACTTTCACTAGCATAACCTAATTTTTTCTATTTAACGGCGCACGATGATTCCGTGTGTATTGTAAATCCGTCATTAAATAAGCGATATAAACAAGACATTGTTGGAAAACAATTGCAAACAAGGTAGAAACGGTGATTTAGTTTAGTATGAGGTCGAGTTCAACTGGACACGAAAATAATGGAAGAATTGAGCTATGGGTTAGTCGGATTGATCCTCCGGCGTCAGACCACTTTTTCACCCGAGGGATACCATTTTCTAATCGGTTCAAATCTTAAAACTCTACTTTTTTTTATTTCGTATGTGTTTGTGAGGGAATAATTTTGTTAGAGCTTATTTCCATTATTTTGAGCTTTTATAAATCGAGTTATAATGACTTTGTTAGAGCTTATTTTCATTATTTTTGAGGCTTCTTTGTCTATAGATGTAAATAATGACAGATCGGGAAACTCGATTTAAAAGAATTGGTAGAAAGATCTTGTAATTGATTGAACCACCTAAATATTATTAGTTACATATTTTAATTTCTTAACTGTGTTGATTCAATTTTTCATGATCTTATTTTCATTTTCGATCGATAATAAAATATGGAGGAAGAATTACCATTCTTCACTAGCAAAACTAGATCATGTTGAAATTAGTGATTGATTGAGCCGAATTCTGAATTCGCTCCACTTAATGTCAATTATAACTTAGTTATGGACTAGGATTAAGCTTATTTATTTTTATGAAAGGATAAGAATGATATTTTATAAATAGAAATAAATGATTCATGAACACACAAAAGATAAGAATCTAAAAATCAATTTGTTTGGCTGCAATATATAAATCTACATTACAAGAAGTAAGTTATATTATTAACATTTAGATTTATTACTTGTACCCTAGTGGATCAATCTAATGGTCTTTTTAAACAATAGCCTAAAGTTTTGATGCTTCAACATCCTATATTAACTATAAATAAAAACATTATACTAGTTGCTTTAACACCATTAATATTATTATAACTAGTGGCTATTGCTTATTTTCAAAATTTCAAAATAGCTCTCAAAGCTTATAACTTTAAAATCCAAACAAGTTCAAGTGAAAAAATCAAACATGGATTCATAAATGATGGTGATGAAATCATATAACATAAATAATAAAACATGAATTACACAATATAAATCTAAATAAAAAGGATGATTTTTACACAAATCCTAAATCATAGGACACATATTTAACTAAAATGAGACGTGTAAATTTTACAACTCAACCACGTAGACTTGGTAGTTTTATCTTATAATTAATTAATCAACTAAAATTTTGTAATAATAATATTAATTTTTTTATAGAGTAAAAAATAAGAAAAATAGAAAAAAGAAAATAAAAATTCCCTTCTCTTTGTTTTTGCCTTTACTGTTCTTACGATTTCCTTCCTTTGTGTTCAAAATTATCCTCACATTTTCTAGGGTTTCCTTGATTTTCTCCATTGAAATTGTTCCTCTCGCTCTCAGGTATGCAATTTTGACTTCAATTTCTCAGATTCGTTTCGTTGATTGCGGTTTTTTTGAACTCAAAATCAAAGAAATTGATCAGTACTGATCGAAACCCTAATTTTTTTGAGGTTGCTAAAAATTGGGGGAAATATATTTGAAGGTCGATTTGAAGGTTTTTATGAGCTCTAGTGTCTGATTTTGTTGTATTTTGATGGTTTTTCTTGTAAAGGTTGTGGATTTATTGCATTTTGTTATGGGGGTTTGGTTTTTCGGAGCGTATGGTTTTCGGAGAGTCGAGATTTGGTATTCTAATGTGGTTTGGTTTCCTGCATTTTCGTTTCGTCGTGTTTTGGATTTTAAGTTTTGCTTGTTTAGTTTGATTAGCTTGGTGTTAGGTTGTTGCTGGTTTTGGAAGAAGACTTTGTATTCATTAGGGTTTTCTAGTGAACAATGTAGTTGAAATTTTTTAGCGGAATTGTGGTTCACTCTCGTGATGCTTGATAGCGGTGGTGGAATTGTGTTTTTGTTTTCCTTATGCGTCTTGAACTTTGAAATTAGGATTTAGTTTTGGATACGACAACACAATATTTCGAGAAAACTTGCTTGACTCGGCTTGTTTGACAAAATTTTGACTCTTTTGTTGCATTTATATCATGTATAATCATCAGAAACATATAGATCACATTATACGGTTTGACACCCTATTAGAAATATGCTTATTGTACGCTACTTTTCTCCTAATGACCGAGACTTGAAGAACGAATAGATAAACAAATGATGGAAAATTTATTGCCAACATGTTGAAATCAATTTATTATTCTGATTTAAGGTTGAGGCCGTATCCTTTGTTCATTTTTTAGAAAATAAGTGAAAAATTGAAGACAAATAATGTTTATAAGGCTTTCTGGTGACAAACTAGTTTATGATATCTCAAATGCATCATTATCATGACAACTTTCTTTATCATCTTTTTGTCTATATCATCTTCTCTCAACTAGTGTTGCTTCATTTGGTTTTGCAGGAATTAGGAGATCAAAGGGAGAATATCTTGAAAATTCTGAAGCTACAATTGACAAGAATTTTGTCATGCCGTAGGATGGAGATGGAATCACCTTCCTTCTTAAACTCTAAGGTGCATTTTCCTGCAGAGAATAATTCAACTCAGCATGGAGATCCCGTTATTGTACCACCTATCCCAGATCATGTTGAGCCACAACTTCCAGGTACATTATTGTGGTTGTATTTGTTTCGATAGATTGTCAATATACAATTGAGAGGGTAATACTGTTAAGACTTCAAATGCCATTAATATCCTCTGCAGCCAAAAAGACGACGAGGCAATGGGCTGCTTGGACGCGTCAAGAGGAAGAAAGTTTCTTCACAGCATTACGACAAGTTGGCAAGGTATGTTAATGCTACAAAGGTCCTTTCTTTTTGGTTTGATAAAGTGCATTGATTATATGTATTTTATGATTTTGATGCAGAACTTTGAAAAGATAACTCATCGAGTACAGAGCAAAAATAAGGATCAGGTGGATTGTCAAGAGTTTTATCTTTACTTGGCATTTGGTTTTTCCAATGGGTTTGTTGATCTTTCCGTCTCTTTTATGTTTGCAGGTCAGACATTATTATTATCGTCTTGTGAGGCGTATGAACAAGTTGCTGGGACCAGGATTGTGTTTAGATGCCAAAAACTCTAAAGATACTAATGCTGCAATGCTTCGATGGTAATATTATCTATGAAGTAGTCTGCTTTTTTCTTAGAAACATGCATTACGAATAGAGGGAATTCGTAAGAAAAAGAAGATTCCGGAAGGAAGATTATGAAAGTATGCGTATCATATATTTTCTGATTGGTGACTATTGTACAAGCCAACATAAAATTCGTATAGAATTGAGCGTAATAATCAAGGATCTCAGCATTCTCCTATTTGATTCCTATATGAAAAGCAGAAATTGTTTAATTGATTCTTATCTTCTGGATTGATTTCCTTTATCGACTTTTTACTTTTCTTCAGGTGGTCTTTATTGGAAAAGTACAGCTGTAAAGCCTCGAAGCTTCACTTAAAGCCGCGGAGGTTTAAGATATTTATAGAAGCGCTGGTTAGTTACGACTATTAAACTGTTTGATAAATTGATGCAGTTCAGGTTGTGAAACTTGATTTACTTCTGGACACAACTGATCTGTATATCTTTTGCATGAAGGAAAATCAACTCATAAAAGATCGAAAGAAGACTGTTAGGAAACGTCCTTCACAGGTGGAGAATGGTTCGCTAACAGCTCCTAGCGCCGTTACAAGTCAGAATAGAGTATCTGGAAATGAGACTAGAACAGTTAAACTAGTTCTTGTGGACAGTCAAAACTTACAAAGGTTAGGCGTTGGAAAGGGTTCCATAAAGAGGAATGTTAACATAGGTGTTATCCGCCGTAACAGGGGAGACTCAACTGTTATGAAACCTCCAAGGCAACGAAGGAAACAAGGTGATTATCTTCTCTTGGTGTTTTACAGTTCTTGATACAACGTTATCGTTCTCTTTATAGACAAGTTGGACTTGAATGATAGCCCTGTCGGTTTCAGTTTTCCCTATCCTTCATATATCTTTCTCGCATCTGATCTGCAATACCTTCTTCAATGTTTTTGCTAATGTTCCTACATTTTATTATTGGTTGCACTGATCTTGAGATATGAAATGGTCTAATCCTTAAACCGTCCGCAATCTCTAGTAAAGGGATGTGACGTTTCTTTGGCTCTAACAATGAATAGTTTGTAGCTGACATCTTTATCATAATTAATTTATTAGCATGTGTTGCCTCGGCAGCTGCATATAAAAAATGGGAAAAGGCTGCAATTGCTGGGGTTTCCTTGGTTGCTGATGCTGCTGAGCATTTGGAGCGGACATCCACTGATAAAGAGGTTGTAGGCGACCATGGTATAGCAGGTAAGTTTGGCCATCGATTTTTGTTTCTTAGCGAGTTTGAAATCATTGCTGCGTATGTTTCAACTGCTAATAACTTTTTTCCTTTTAATTTCCAGAAGCAAGGAGTCATGACCCTATTGAAAACAATCTACTGCCCTCTTTGCCCGTTTTCTCCCAAAATCATTATGTTGAGAGCAATGCTCTTGCTAACATGAAACTTAAGCTCCAGTTGTTCCCAATCGATGATGGCACTCGAAGAGCCTTAGAAACAGTGAGCACAAAAGATAACCTTGTTTAGAACTTAAATGTCTGAGGAATTTGTAGTGACGAAGCTGTATTTATTTAATGGTTCTCTCAACAGGATAATCACAATCCACATCTGGAGCTTACTCTTAGTACTAAGAAAAAGATATCGTCGGTGTTGGAACACCTAAATCGGAAATGGGGCAGTTCTAGTATAGCATCTGGAGAGTTAATGCTATTTCCTTACAGTGCTCAAAGAGAAAATCTAGCTGGTTACCAGAGGTGGACACAAGACTCCATTGTTTGTGCAGCAGATGTATTCTCTACAATAGGAAGCCCTTCAGTTTTTCGATTGAGGTTTGTTCTAATTTTCTTTTGAACTTGTGCATTTCTTGTGCTCGATCCATATGGGTGTTAATTGACATATACAATTAAAGGTATGGCTGGTTTTCCAACAACGAGATTGCACCTGTGACATTTCAAGCTCCTCCAGAATCAAGTTTAAGTCCTAATATCGATTCTACGGGCATGGAAAATGAAAGGAGGAAGCTCGTCGATTCTTCACCCGTATCTGGACCTTCAACCGGTGATCAGTCTGAGAAACATGTGGATTTTAGTACAGCAATCGGAAGTAACTTCGTTGAGACCTCACATCCAGCAGCAAGCAAATCATGTCATGAAAAGAGAAGTGATGATCAGATTGATATAAAGCAATCAAGTGATGCTGTAAGTGCATCTGATCTGTCTCGTACTTGTGGATTTTTTATGTCTCTTGAAACTATTTTTCCTGTGCTTACCATCTTAATCATGTACCTCATCTGAGACGTTCTATATAATCAGATAAGCAGATAGCATGTTGTTTAGTTTATAGCACCAGTTCCTTACCTTTTGTCTCTCTAGTGTGATCATTTTTAGTTAATCGAACTTTCAATAAATGCTCTTTAACTTCTATATCGCAACTTGTAAACACTTAGGATCACTTGAAAGTGAGCAATGCCACTGCTCTATCTGCTGGCGAATGGGCAGACAGCCTCACCAACATCAGCATTGGAGATCTGTTGTCAGAAGTACCAAATGACATAATTCCGGATGTCACTGAATCGGCTCCTGCTCAAATTGACCATTGTCTACAACAGATCCCATTCAGCTGTGATTCATTTGACGCTGCCATTGCCGCTCATATGTCGAAGCATCAAAATAAGATGGTATTCCAATCTACGATGACATCCCAAACATCATCGTCGATTTGGGACGCTGAAGAAACATGCGATGCTTTCTCATTTCAGAAGAGTCATGCTCAGCACCAGCAAATTCCTACTTCAACTCCTGTCAGTTCTCCGGTTACTTATAAAGAGACGAACTCAACAATCACCTTCTCGTTTCAGAAGAATCATGCTCAGCACCAGCAAATTTCTACTTCTACTGCCATCGATTCTCCACTTATTTGCAAAGGCACAAACTCAACGATCTCGAGCACCTTTACTGGGGTATTGTTATATCACGACGTATTCTTGCTGCATCCTTGTAAAACCATGGAATGATTGAATACCAATATTTATTTGATCATGCAGAGATTACACAGTACAGAAGAGCCTGTGGATTATCTTGCTGATGAAAACCGTTTTGATACTCCTTCACCCGATCTTCAAGTTGCGGAAAACTCGCCCAAAGATTTTACCGCACTAAGTGATATCTATTGGGTTCGTTCTTCTCTTTCAGCATTTCTTTCTGAGCCACATATTAATAGCTGTCAATTCACAGCACAATTCACAACATAGAAAACCCGTTTGACACTATTATCGTTTTGCTTTCATTTATGTCATATATAATCTCACGTGGGATGTGTGGATCATATGACCCTGATTTTATTCCTAATGCAACCTAACTTTTCTTCTCTCTTTGTTTTCCTGTCATTCAGCCGGAATCTTTAGGGCCGTTGGATCTGGATATGCCGACAACCAAATACCATAACGAGGAATTTATGCTAACTGATAGCCTTAGTGGTCTAAACCGTCTTATTGCAAGCAGTTTGGATGCGTTTCAGAACTGCTCCTTCTTTGGGTTGGACAAGAAGGAACCAACACAACAACCAGCAGCTGATGTCCGAGAAAGTTCCTTGTTTTCCGATTTCCAAATTGGAAGCGAGGTCTGAAATTTATGGTACAAGTTAAACCTCACAAACATAACAAACGACTAATCAGAGTTTTCAATCTCGCTGATGCAAGGACAGTGTGCTGAAGTGATTGGTGCAAGCCATGAAAGTCCTTTTGCCGGAAAAGTTCCCTGACCGCAGTCCCGGCTAGCATGTGTACAAATACAGACATTGAGAATTTCATACAAAGTCTTTTTTTTTTTTATTGACTTGTAATCTTGATTACCATCTTGTAAATTACTGTAACTGCAACCAACCCATTTTAGGGGTTACAAAACCTTCATTTTGGGTTTTTTCATGTTAATCTGATTTGACATTGTACTCCATTCTTATCTTAATTTGCAACGGGTTTCGGGTACTATTTCTGAGGTTTTAGTAGGGCTGTAGGTTACGAGCCTCGTTGCATGGCGATTCATTCTACGCATGGGTTAAGGAATGGTTTTGGTTTAGTATCTGGTCAATTCATCCCATAAAATTTTGGGCTTCTTAATTTACAGATTCGGTTAAATGATAAGGTTTAATTAAAAAATATAGGACTGGGGCAATGAAAGTCAAAGATGGGCTTTAAAAGTTTGAGATGGGCCTGATTTTAAGTTATAGTTTAATGGTTTGAATACAACTAAACGTGTTCTAATTTTGCTGAATTCGTGAACTGAAATGTTATTTAGTTTGGAATTTTCGGTATCGACGTGGATTATGAGAATTCAAGTTTAAGAAGTCTGTCTTCAACTACCATCTCAGCATTAACAGGTCATGCATTTGATACATTCGAAAACTCTGGTCTTACCCCAAATACCCGTCATCCTCCTAGATTGTCAGATCGTACTAATTGAATTAGTCAAAGTGTCTGATCATATTCGGAAACCTTTGTATTCAAACGATCCAACTCTTATGTCATGACAATCTAGCAAACTCTCTTTTATAAATATTTCACCACAATAAATATGATAATACAATTGCAATTTCTCTCTACTTTTATTTACTTATTTCTCTTTAGAGTCTTACTCCGTCATAAGGCGCAACTAACTCGTAAGAGGTGAGCGACGCCAAAAACCTGAGTGACCGAAGCAAAGACCGAAGGACTATCTATATCCACTTTATCATTAGGTAATATAATTGTTTAAGGCCTCTAATTTAAGCAAGTTAAGATTTTTATCAAACCACTTGATCATAATTAATAAGTAAAATAAGCATGTTGGGTTAGATTAATTTAAGGTTAAAAGTGGCATGTTTCACATTTGATTTTATATTTGTCATTATTTTACTTAGTACTATGTTTAAAAATTGACATGTACAATCCATTTTTCGTGCTCGCTAGAAACTTCTTGGAAGCTTCAATCACTAGTGGACTGATTTTTTAACATGGCCAACCATATGTTATTGGCATTTCTTCACCATCAATTTTCTAAAATTAATTCAATTTTCTCTCTCTACTTATCTCTAATAGTCTCCAATTATATAAAGAAAACAAAAATATTATAAATTTCTGATTTAGTGTTCTTTGGTATTTTTATATCGTAGTTTTTTATTAAACAATTCATAAAAGTATATTATATTTTCTTTTAACAACTCCATCAATAGGCTGGTTTTTTAGATTTTTTTCAAAAAACAAAATAGAAAATAATAGACTAATAATGCATTAATTCATCTAATATTTGATTATTTTAACCCTTGATTTTTACATTTAATTAGCAAGAGATGGAATTCAATTTTGATTTCTATCACTCTCTATAAGTTTTGAGCCGCATTGCCTATTTTTATTTTGTAGGCATTAAGTTTTAGAGACATGATGTATACGTCATTGATATTGTAAGCATTGACATGTCCCCTTCATAGTTATTTTGGCTTCAAAGTTATTCAATTTTGTCCCAAAATTCAACTCATCTCAAAAATTTCAAAATTTATGAACCCAACTTTTTTTTCTTATAAATATTGTTGTAGATGAAAACTATTTAACTGTTTAAACTTCATCAAGCTGTTCAAAATTGAATATCTAAATCGATTTCACCGTTTAGGTTTATCTATACACATTCAAAAACTAACTTATCCCTAAAAATATTTTTTTAAGTAGTTCATATAAAATTTGGACCACCCTACTAACGTCTAGCGCTTTTGCTTACCATTCTTGTTTAATTTTTAAATTTCGGACCTATATTCTTTTTGCTTCTGAACTCAATACTCATCACTTTCAAATAAATTATACGTTTTTATAATCCAACAAATTTAAGGATTTAATATTTTAATAGAAACAAGTTTAAATTAAACTAAAAACATCATGGATAAAGGATAAACATCAAGACTTGAATTTCTTTATATATAGTTATTAGAATTTTTCCTTAGAGAAGTCAACTCATCATCTTGATTTCAATATATTAATCATTCATAAGGCCCATAGATTGATTGATTTTATTTAAAGTTGTGTTTGTTTCACGTACGCAATGATAATTATAAGGTAGAGGGAGTGACCCATTTGATGAAATGTTGCGTATCATCTAATAAAAAAACAAAATAAAATAAAGGTAGCCATTGAAAGGAAAAGTTAAGAAACATAATTTATAAGTCGGCTCATTTTTATGTTGAGAGTATTGTGAAATTTCTCCATTAAAAAGATAAGAAATGAGTTGAAAAGATAATCGTAAAGTGGAGACCGGAATACATAGTTAAGGAAGACAATTGGCTCGATAAGTTGAATGATCAAAGCATTAACATTGTTTCAATAAAATTTGAGAAAGAGTACTGAATTAAACATGTCAAGGTTATTATTTTGTTGAAATTTTAATTTGGATAAATTACAATAATTGAATAGAGTAGTTCGATGCACATTCTACATTATTAATTTGTAGATTATGTCAAAGAACCAATTGAATGAAACCATCAAAAGCGAACATCTAGTACATGTAAAAGAGAGGTGGAAAAAGTGAGGAGCATTATGAACTTGGAAAACATGGTCCTACCAGACAATAATATCCGACAAATGATGAACATTGGTTTGAGTTTGTAAGATGTACTTGAAAGAATACTCGTTAGGAAAAAATTCATTCAATATGATTTAGTTGATTGATGGCTCGAGGAAGTCTGAGCATTGCACGAGAATGTGGGTTTAGCTCAAGTTTATCTTGCGGCACACGAGTAATTTGTTGCAACTTTGACCTTTGAGATTCATTTTGGCAAAGGTCTAGTATACATAAGAATTTTATAGTATATTTGGAATTGGACAAGTATTGATTTGAGTTCACATATACTTGAAAGTAAGAGACGAAATTATTGTAGGGAGATTTATTTGTTGATGCTATCAATTCGTTGGACAATAGTTTTGGGAATTGACGATGTAAGAGAACTTTCTATCTAGACAGAATATCAAAAGTGAAACGACTGTTTCACTTATAAATAAAATTCATCCAAAATAGATTATTAAAAAAAACTCTCTATGCAGACGGAAAACTCAAAAGTTTACCATCACGAGACTCTTCTTTTAGGACTGTTCAAAGAACTAATTAAACAAACAACTTAAGTTGATATATTAGTTAAGGATTAAATAGTATCTTTTTCTAGTATATATACACTAACCTATGATTAATTTTATGTGACTTGAATCTTGTATAATACAAATTCATTCTATTATATGTTGAAATTTTATAATCAATCCGAGTTTACTCCTCCAAAGCCAACCAAATTAAAAGACTAAAATATTTTAAAAAGATTAAAAATATTGATTCAATCGTGAAGAATTAAAGAAGTGGTATATCAATTATATACGAAACCTCTTATGTTTATTTTCTCGACACATTTAAAAGCTTATGAAAAAATTGGTGCAAAATTTCATTAAGCAAAGTGCTAAAATAAACTATTATTATTATTATTATTTAACTATTTTTGCTACTTCATCATTATATTAAAGTAGATGATCAATTATTGGGTACCAAATTCATTTCCTTTATAAAATTATTTCTTCCAATTAATGTAATTAAAAGATGTTTATAGCCCCATGGAAAATCTACATAAATATATGGATTATATATATATATATATATATATATATATATATATATATATATATATATATATAACTATATTCATGTAATTGAGTGTATTTTTGCATTTCTGACCAATCAAATTAATTTTGTATAATTATAGGAAACGTAAATTTTAAGAATTAACCCAATATGGTCAGCTGTCTAAATTAATTAGAGTTAAAATGAATTCTTGGATAATTTCTTAAAAAATCTTCTGTGTTTACTGTTTTTGACAAAATGGTGTATGTATTTATATTTTTGATAAAAAGAAGATTGTGTTTATCACAGTTACTCAAAAGGTGAAAAATCTATTAATGGTGTTAAATATGATGATGTGGCAAAGGATTTTCGGTCTTAATTTATTGGTAAATTCCTAAATATTCACGTATTTACAACTTTAAATTGTGGGACATGAGTTTTTTTATAACTTAACCAATAAATTAAGACTAAAATACCCCTTTGACACGTCATCACATTTAACACCGTTAATGAGTTTTCCGCCTTTTAGTAACGGGAATAAACACAGTCCTTGTCAGAAAAATAAACACAAACACCATTTAAACAAAATTAATAAACATAGAATTGTTTTTAAGAAATTACCCTAAATTCTTTGATGCGTTATTTAAAAGTCTTATTTGAGAAATTGAGGATTTTGCTTTTGGGTAATTCAATTTCATTTGTTTTGATAGTTTACTATACCAATTGTCAAGAAACTCTCGACAAAACCCTCGGATACAATAATATAAATTTTTTTTTCTTTTAGTTCAGATAGTTCAGATATGTCATATTTTGGTTGCACGACTTTGAAACACGTCATATTCAATTTAAACCTTATTTATAAACTTTAGTTATTTCCTCTATTTTTAATTTGAGATTCAACTTATTCATGCTTTCATCGTCATTTCTTAGAGCCTGCTCTTTGTACAAGTCTTTCTAATTCCTGCCCAAACGCCATTTACTCTAATCCAGGTCTTAAAGGCCCACCAGCTTCCGCTTGGTTCGTCTCCAAATCACATATTGTACATAGAGAATCTAATATGTTATCATAATGTAACACTCAGAAGCAATATCATGCATATATTCTTCACTCTAGCCCAAATTTGTTATCATTGGGCCGTTACACAGCTTTAAAACTGTCACACATATACTGAATCCATATGTCACTTACAACTCCTAGTCATTCTTTCTCTATTATGATGTGGGATTCAATGATCATTCTAGCTTGTTATTTTTTAGGCCTCTCCTTATACACGTACTGTTTTTATCCTAGCGTCATCCACTCCGAACTGAGTCGTTACAGTTTATATCTTTTTTTATCTTAGTAACTGATATACTCTCACGTAAATTTTCTTCAATTTTGAAGCATCAATAACTCGTAGACCGTGTTTAAAAACCCTTGAAGTAAAAACTTATAAATTATTTTTTATATTAACTTGACAGAATTACAACTAGCACATCCGAGCATATAGTAAAATTTATGTGCTCAAATATGTTTCTTATTGAATAGAAACAACATAGCTTCAGAATTGGAGAAGATACTAGAATCTTCTAACTTATAGATTTGAACTAAATAAACTTTTATTTATTTATCAATATAACTGGATATCCAACTGAGTGAACTCGGCATTTTTACTATATTGGACTAATTTATTATTTTAAGAAAGTTTTAATACAAAGGTCCAACATAATGGATTTATTAAGATAAAATCTATTGGATATTAATATATATGTTTAATAATCAATAATATTATAGTAGTTGGAATGTAATTTCATGAATCGCAACATACACACCATGCCAAATCTAATTTTGGAAACCACGTACGTTGTTCTTGAAATTGATCAAGATTTTCACATCTATGTGACTTGGAATTCTTCAAAAAAGCATAAAAATACACCTATAGAAACCAAAACTAATATTTTAAGATAGTTATTTACATTAATCATTTCTAAAAGAACATATATATTTATGTACACGAGAAAGGATCAAAAGAGGTGAAAATACTAACGTTAATCACTTTCAAAACAGACCAATATATCGTTGCTTAGAGTAAGGAAAAATGAAAACTCATAATATTTGTTTCTAATGATCGTTCTATTTAACCGTTTATAACTCTATATAATACAACACCATTTAATCTTCTATAGAAAAAGGTACTCTATCCGTTCCATAAATATGTACAAAATAACTAATTCATACGTTCCATAAAATATGCACAAAATGATCAACTAACTTTCATTTTATTAATATACCCCTATTTAATATAGTTTAACTTACTAAATACTCCCTTCGTTTCATAATATTTTATGTTTTGAAGAAAAAAAAATTTCAAAAAATTTGACGTTTTACACTTTCCAAAAAGCATTAAATGAATTTTTTTCAACTTTGCCTTAATGATGATTGGTTAGGAATTTGTATAGTCACTTTGAACATTAATTATTAGAGGATAGTTTGGTTAAATTATAGTACTTTTTTAGTGCTAATTAATGGGTTTTTTAATATGTGTGTAGAAACTTTAAACGACAAATATTATGAACTTAAGGAGTATGAAATGAATTAACGTTTTTTTATTAAAATACTACATTAATTGAAGGCATATAAATAAAACATCAACAATATTTTTAATGTTTTCTTATCTTTTGCGCAAACTCATTCATACATATATTTATCGCTCATTCATACATATATTTATGGAATGGAGAGAGAACTTTGTGTTAAATATACGCATTCATAAAATAACTTATTCGCGTTTCGGACATGAAAACTGAAAACATGGTTAACCTTTTAACTTTTAAAATTCCAAATAAGAAAATGTTCTTACACGGGCAGTAAATTACATTAAATAACCCAATTTAATTCAATTTAATCTCACAATCCCCAAAGGAAACAGCTCTTCAGATTTATTACTATGGGACAACAGTAAAACCACCAGCTCATGGTAATTTTCACAGTCAAAATCAAAACATATTTACATAAACACCCCTTACTTTCTCTGAATCATGAGGAGTATTCATGAGGGTAAGAAAGTCATTGCGTAAGAGTGGTCAGGGTCAAGTCAAACCATCATGATTTGCAACTTGATGGCCTTGATAGATATTAGTCCTATCAGGCGGCACTCAGTCACTCAGCCCACCCAGACTGACTTAATTTAACAAAAGGGTATTTTTGGTATTTCACAAAAAAGGAAAAGTCATAAGAAGGTCCCTAAAGTTTCAAATTTTATACGATGTATTTCTTTTCTCCCCCAATTGTTTGTTGTTAAGGGGACAACTAATTATACACAAGATGTTAGTCATTAGTCGGGTAGTGCAGGAGAGTCTCTGAGGGGGTCGATGGATTATTCAGAGATAAGTCAAATTTAAGCGTCTAGACTTTAGAGAGATGTACACGATTCTAGTAAATCTAGTTATATTCTCGATTTTAAACGGCCACATGATATTTGTTTGCAACACTATGGGAGGTTGAGGACTTTTGAGGACAATTCAACGGACTCCTTAGAAGCAAGTCAGATTTTTAAGTGCTTATACAAACCTATACAGCTCTAAACAGTCAAGTCGAATTCTCGATTTTCAGTAAACATGTGGACTTCGTTTACAACACAATAAACAACCTTGCAAAATCATAAACTTAAAGTTACTAAATTCAACAATAATTTAGTTTACAATATTCGATTCTCAAATTAATATGATCATGATTATGTTAATATAAGGATACCTGTAAGAAAAGAATAATTACTTTATATTCTGATTTCAGCTGTCATCTCTTTCTCAAAACCTTAATTCTAAAAACCTCTTGTTCTGAGCTTGATTTCGAGGAGGAAGAATGAAGTTTTGTTTCTATCTTCCTCCTATCAACTCCAAATCTGATTTACTTTTTTCATTTTTTTCATTCCTCTTTTTTTCTAGTATCATATATTTCAACAGTATTATTTGGTCGTCAGATTTGCATCTGTAGTATTTAGCACGAGCGAAAAATGTTGACTTAATTCATAGATCTATGAGAGTGCAATTTTAGGAAGGATTTTGATCCGATTTTCTGGAGGAGCATGGGTGTTGAATAATGATTTTCGATTTTTTTTCTGTAGATCCAGAATCTCAAAAAATATATAATTTATTCTGTCGTTTTTTAGTACCTTTATGGTGTCTTATGCTCTTTGTACTTTTTTTTTTCCCTTTATACGATTTATACTTTTTGCTTGTATTTTTTTAGGTTTAATTTCCCTTTTTCATTTGATTATCATTGTTTTATAATTTTTTTATATTATTTAATAATATGATAACTTTTCCGACAAAAAAATCTGCAAAGATCCTTGTAATTTTGGTAGATCCTTGTAATTTTGGTAGGAAAAAAAAGTTGTATGCATCATAGAACATAATTAATTGCTATGGTTAATATATGTATAATTACCAAAAGGGGGCAAAGTTCAATTTCAGTTTTGGAGCTAAAAACATTCAATTATCATTAATGAGCAACAATAAATTTGAGAGCTATATATGATAAATTTAAAAGGAAACAAAAACGGAAGTACACATCTTTGATATTTCAATTTGGGAGCAATCATCAACTTGATAAATTAGATGAGTGATATTAATTTCATTTATGTTGAAACCAATAACCCTTTTATCTCATGATAAATACCTTTCTATACATCAATTCTAAAATTAAGGGGCAATTTATTAGGAATTGGACAATAATAACGGGTGATTTACAACTTCAAAGGATTATTTGTAAAATTTTGAAGGTTCATGGAATAGTTGAACCAAGTTCAATAAGTAAAATGTGTGATCTTCAATTTAGAAAATCTTTTATTTTAATATAACAGACAATTAGTTATTTATTTTGCATCACATATTCAATGCATATCATGCATAATATATGAAAACATCACTAGATTAATCATCAATAACATGATATCAAAGTTTGTATAACCAAGTGTACTAGTGTTCGACTCCTAACGGTCTCAACAATTCGTAAAATAAAAAACACATGGTAAAGTGGATTTGTACACAAAGTGCATTGTAGAAATATACATTAGGTACGTAAATCTTTCAAAACAATTAAAAATTATTACTAAATAGTAGGAGTTAATTACTAGATTATTCCTATAGCAATTGAAAAGTTACTTTTTATATAAAAAGTACATAAAAATAGAGGTTTTAGTGTAAACTTTCTCATAAATTTTACTGTATGTCAAGTATTGAATGACGTGGTATATTAAACCTATAATTTTTTGACATGTGTCATCTCAACTAATAACAATTTAACATTGTGTAATTAATTGATAATTAATTTTTTAGTTATTATTTTATATAAAATTCTAGACCCTAAAATAAAAATCATGGACCCTAGAAATTAAATTCTAGACTCTAAATCATGAACTCTAAATACTAACATATATGACGTATAATCGAATTATAAAAGTGACATACTAGATGACTTGATATGCAAGACATATACTAAAATTTTTCAAACAGTTGTTTATTTATTATTTTGTTTTTTCTAACACATACTACAATTTATTTATTTATTTTGTAACGTCAACATTAATAACCATGGATACACCCCATACAGATACATACATACATAAATACATACATACATAACATAGTCATCCATTCATTCTCATCTTCACCACACCAACCCATTTCTTTCCTCTCCCTATATATATCTCTCACCTCCCACACAATTTCAATCCTTCAGAAGATAATCAAAAATTAACACAACATTAATCACTCCATTAACAACAAATCTCATATCCATGGGTGCAGAGAAAGACGGCGAAGCTGAGAAAAAGTCCGCCGCTGCCGGCGGCGACAACAAAGATGATTCGAAGCCAGCTGTTTCCGTTTACAAAATGGACATGCATTGTGAAGGCTGTGCTAAGAAAATCAGAAGCGCTGTCAAGCATTTAGACGGTGAGGATTGAAATTAATTACAGTTACAGATCTGATTTTACTGTTTTTATTTGTTGAAATTACTCAATTAGGGATTTGTTTGGTGAATAATTAGGTGTGGAGTCTGCCAAGACGGATTGTGAAGCGAACAAGTTAACGGTCACCGGGAAAGTTGATCCGGCGAAGGTTAAAGCAAGGCTGGAGGAGAAATTGAAGAAGAAAGTTGATATTGTGTCTCCTCAGCCGAAGAAAGACGGCGGAGGCGGCGGTGGTGGTGGTGAGAAGAAAGCTGAGGAGAAATCTGAGAAGAAACCAGCGGAGGAGAAGAAACCGGAGGAGAAGAAACCACCTAAAGAGGTATATTAAGGATACGCTGTCAAAATAAGCTTAACGTTTTTTCAAAAATATCGAAACAGACGTAACGTATAAAATAGTATCAATTTAAGCTCGATGTTAGAGAATTCTACCAATTTGGAACTCGGTAACAGAATTATATATGACGTCTACTGTCAATCATACTTAGTTATCGTGTAAAAACAAACAAATCATTTCTATCAAATGAGCAATGTATGAAAGATAAGATGTGTTAAATTTTGTTACCGAAGTCTATAAACTGATGCTATTTTATAAGCGTTGCATTTGAATTGGTGTACCTTTTATATGTTATACTTATATTAATCTAAATTTGTTGCTGATTACGATGTGATTAAATTTTAATTAGACCGTTTTAACTAATTTGATTTAATTATTCTATACAGAGTACGGTGGTTCTAAAAATCAGAACTCATTGTGATGGATGCATAAACAAGATGAAGAAGATCATCAAGAAATTCAACGGTAGATAAATTTTCAGAATATTTTATTATTAATCCATGAGATTAAATAATTAGTCAAATCATAACTAATTTTACTCCGATCAACAGGCGTTGACAGCGTCGCAATAGACGGCGGAAAGGATCTTGTCACGGTGAAAGGAACAATGGAAGTTAAGGACCTCGTGCCATACCTCTCGGAGAAGCTCCGGCGGTCGGTTGAGGTTGTTCCGGCGAAGAAAGACGAAGGAAAGAAAGAAGGCGGAGGTGGAGAGAAAAAGAGTGATGAAAAAAAAGAAGGCGGTGGTGGTGGAGAGAAGAAGGAAGGAGAAGCTAAGGCTGAGAAGAAAGATGGTGAGGGTGGAAAGAAAGAGGCGGCAGCAGCTCCTGTGGGCGGCGGTGATGGTGGCGGTACTAAGGCGGTTGAGGTGGTTAACAAATTCGAATACTATCCGGCAGCTGCACCGACTTATTGGTTTGACGGAGTATTTGGTCAAAGTTCCACTGTTGACCCGCATTCGGTGCAATACGGGTACGGGTATAACCCGGTTAACCAAGGTTATCCGGCTTACCCGGGTCCGATGAACCATGGGTACATCCAACAAGGGTATGTTGCTGAACCAGTGTACAATCATCCAATGCATGCGCCACAAATGTTTAGCGACGAAAATCCCAACGCCTGTTCCGTTATGTAAAACTGCAGCGGGGAGAAATTCCGGGGAGTTCCACGACGGATTTGTATAGGGAGTAGGGGTAAAATGGTAAAAGAGTAAATATATCCTTAAAAAGGAGAATTTATTACGGTGAATTTTTGATTAGGGGTAGTAGAGGAAGATGATTATTAACGTTGTAATTTGCCGGCCGGCCGGCGTTCCGACCGTTGGTCAGGCCGGTGTGTTTCTTTAGTTCTTTAATATTTTGAATTACTAAATTTAATCTATATTATAACGATATTTTAGAATTTAATTAGTTTATTGTTGTTTATATAATCTATTTTGTGATTAGTTGTGATAATTAAGTATTGCTGTACTTGATGACTAGATGCTTAGTAGTGGTTAAGAGAGCAATTTGGAGAAATGATAGGAACTTTTTTTAATTGGGGATAAAAGTTCAAAAATTGTTAATAAATCCTATACGAACTCGGAATTCTGATTTAAAGAACGGGCAAATAGTTGTCGAACATAAAGTGATCTTCATCTTGATTTATAGAAAACGTTCTTCATAGCCTTTTTTATTTGTAGAGTTGCGAGTTTATATGGTCACAATAGGTCCCTTCAAATGCGAAAGATAGGAAAAAGTATAGTACATAAAAGACCTAAAGGGAAGCTAATGACTGGCACATTGGGACATCGGTTTAAGCTCCCCCAATAGGTTGGTTAACTAGCTCATATGGAATACTCTAGCTTGCTCTTGTCCGCTCTTTGGTTTTCTATCGGAAAGAGTCATAATCTTTCCTTTTTGTCTACAAAAGATGAATTCAATTGAACGGATCTCCATGAATGCGGAACCTCAGTAACTATGACAAGATGTGAAAGCAATATGATAAAGAGAAGAAGATGGACAAGCCTCTTTTGTGGTTATTTGTTTAACCACAATGGGGAACATGATTCAAATAGTGTAGTAAAAAGTGATAGACATTAGTCAGATAGTCGGGAATAAATCGGGGCATATTAGAGCACTTAGATGAAGATAATCCAATTGATTCAAATTAGATTTTAAATTTTGAGCGCATAAATAGAACATAATTTACCATATTTTGCTACTTTGTAGAAACAATAGAATTTTGATCCTAAAAGTAAAAATTACTTTAATATTGTAATTAGATAATCTATTTTGTCATTACTAATGATAATTAAGAATTACTGTATTTGATGACTAGATGTTGAAGTAGTGGTTAAGAGAGGGCCATTTGGATGGATGGTTAAATTTATTTAATTTCTGATAGAAATCTGTTGGTTTCTATTGTCTTTTCTTTGGTAATATCAGATAATGACCTGTTTGGTTGGTGCAATATAATATTCCATTACCTTGTACAGATTTCCCCTAGGCAGTACATTAGCTTTCTTTTTGTAGTACCAAAACAAACAAGAAGAAAATTATAGCTACATTTGAGATTAAAATAATTTAAAATCATACGTACTAAAATTAGAAATTGTACTTAATCATACATACATACGAAAAAAAAATGTTAATAATGAGGGGTGACTGGCTTGGTGGTACGCTGCTACACCTACACCTAGTAGGTTGTGCGTTCGAGTCATTTGAAGGAAAGACGGAAATCATTTATTGACTTTTCTTAAAAAAGAACGAATTTACGAATAAATGTTATTTTTCTATTTTTGATATTAGATTACTACATAAGGATGGAACTATAAGGTTATGGAGCGTTCTTTGACCCTGACACATGGAAGAAAGTATTGATAGTTATATCACCGACAAAACATTTCATAGGCAAAATCGTTTTTGTTCCAAAATTTCGGACACAATGATAGGAAATTGGCGACGAATATTGTTGTCTTGATTGTTAATTTGGAGAATATATGTATTTCTTACTAATATTTTGTACATTAAACCCCGCTATTTGTCTCAAAATTACTAGAGATGCAAGTTAAGCACATTCATTAACTTCCACTATTTAGAAACATTAATTTTATTCTTGTTGTACGAAATAACTCAACTGTCATTTATGATAATAAAATCCGGTTCATTTTAGTTTTTATAAGTAAATACTGACAAAAATTAAGGATAAATTATTTCTAAAAATAAAATTTCTATTACTGAGACAAAATTGATTATTTTTATCAAATTAATCATTGTAATAGAAAAGACAAATATTTTCCATATATAATTTATTTGTGTGTGTGAAAATTGATCGAGTTTGTTATAGATAATTGAGATAAGGAGAGGTCTGTTGTGGTGGGGAAAATTGCAAATCAAATGAGACTTTTTCTTTTAAATCATAAATATGGAGAACGGCTTTGTCTTTATTTTTGTACTCCAACGTCTGCTATGGACAATGGCGTGGTCCTCACGGTGTTTAAAGGCAATTTAGGATATTTATATTAGTGGTCGAGTCGGGAAAGAGGGGTTTTCGGGTGCAATTGCAATAGTTTTACGTACTTTCACTACGAAGGAACACAATTTGAAGTCAATATAGATCATGTATCTGCCTTGTTCGGAATGGATGAGACGGGGTAGCTAGGAAGAACTAGGAAAAGAGCGGCTCTTAGTAAGATTTGGAGATCGATATGAATGAACTGAATTTCACATCGAAATTAAAAGAGTAAATTTTTTAGACTTTTAAATAAGATATAGATCCAACATATACATACTATATTATTTGAATTGAGTTTATGGGGTTGCTAACCCATTGAATATTTTATAGAGCTTTATAATGTTTTCTTTTATTATTGTCATGAAACGTATTTCAGTTTCAGCCACCTACTCAACCATTTGAAAGTTTAATTGGTGCAAGGGGATATTTCTTTTTCGACAAAGTGTAGGGGGCGTATTTATTTCCATTTGAAGTAATTGGGTTTGGCACTATTAAGTTAATTAAAATACCGATCACTAGATGCATGCGTTTTCATGAGATTAGGTTACTCAAATTCCTGAAATTTCAGTTTTGATTTTAGTATTAAATTTTATATTAGTGTAATTTTGTTTTGTTTTTTTCTTATAGAAGCTAAGTGTAAATTAAGTAAGGGATTAAACAGGCATAATAATTAATATACAAGTGGTTCATGAATTTGATTTGAAAACTTGAACTTATGTCTCATGTCTCTAATTTACGTACAATAATAAACCTATTAGATCATGAGATTAAAAGTAATTTAATGATAAATAAGACAAATTATAAACACAATAAATCAAAAATAAAGCAATCATAATCTAATCATCAAATGTATATAATAAATTTATGGATAATCTTTCGCTTTAAAAGGTTCAAAAAAGATCCATACTCTATCAATTTAGGAGATATGTCATGTTTGGATTAAGTATCCCCACGAGTGAATACGTTTGGAATTTAATATAAAAACCTTGTATCAAATATGAAATTAATGAAAACTTCCAGTTAATATCTCAGTGAATAATGCGTTCTAAAAAAAATAATTTCATATGTTCGAATTACATAAAAAAAATTAATAATATCAAATTATAGAATAAAATAACCCTATAGCACGAGCAAAGGCGTTTATCCTAAAAGCCATATAGAAAAGGATGCCTTTTCATAAAGAAAAAAGGTTAATTAAATTATGATTATCAAGTGGCTTGACCACTTTTAGGACTAAGTAATTATATAATCATAATTCCACTATTAGGGTGATTCTAATTTTAATTATATAATTGGATTTGAGATGTGAATTACAAGTCCCAAAAGGTATATTAATCTCTTATTTTTTTATATTTTCCGTTTGCTATTAATGTTTGTTAAAATGAATTAATATATGACGTGATTTAAAGCTTCACGCAGCGTCACGTTTAGACATTACTATTTTGAGATCTCTTCACTTAAAGAATTTCTAAATAATGCGAACTCTATACAAAAATAAGATCTCCATAGTTTCGGAGATATCCGTCAAGACAATAATATCTTTCACACGACTTTCCCTTGATGATACATACTTTTAAACTGTTATATAAATTCCTAATTAGTCGTACCATATCCTTCTCTAACAGGATCACTGCCTTACTACCCTATATAGTTTGTGATCAAGTTATGCTCAAGGTAACACACTCATTCAAAAATTCTACAAGTTCCATAATAATTTAAAAGGTATAATAGGATATTTTTAGTCATTTGAATGTTCACTAACTTAGGCAATAGAATGTAGTCGCCGGACAACAGTCTCAAACCTAACTTTTATGTTGTGTTGTAGATTGCAGGGAGTTTTTCAACCCTTAACATGACAATGTACTTTTTATGTTCATCTTAAATAAACTGAAGTAGTTTATTTTTTTGAAATGATTAATTTTATCTTTTGAAGCGGGGTAATTCTTATATTCTCTTTTTTTACAAAAATCTTAGTTAAGTGTAGGTCTACTCACTCGCTAGGTGAAGATAAATTACCAACTTTTATACCTCGATGATTATTTATAATAAAATTTACAAATTAACTTAAGTAAATTACACTAAAGACAAATTGGTTTTCCCATCATATTATCATTGTTTATGGACACTAATTCCTAAGAAATTCACAATCTACCTTTTAAATAAAATGCAAATCCCTTTATTCAACTTCACGTTAACTAATTATAATAATGTTTCTATTGACTAATTTTGTGGCAACATTGTTCATCGAACTTTACCCAATTTCAACCCATCTTTAATCTTGTGGAGTTCGATTTTTCCAAATTTATACATATATTAGTTATCTTACAAACTATCATCAACTATTTACATAATTCACATTCATATAGTATGTTGTCATTCAATTTGGTATTCAAGAAACACCCATAATTTTCATATTTTGCAAAATTTATTGACTTAATTGATAATTATTCTAAGTAAAACTATATTCAAAAAATACTTTTTAAAAAAAAAGAAACTACAAACCATCTTTAGAAAAAGTAACATCAATTTTTCTTATCACCTACCATAATTTTTCTACAATGATATACGTAGTGATATTGCGTAAATTGATTAGAACTTTTTGAATGGTGGAGTGTGCTCTATGTAACCTATAAGACAAAGGAAAGTTAGGCTTGTGAAAACTGTAAACTGACGATTTTGATCTGATGTCTAAATTTGTTGGAGAATTGGCTAAGTGAGAAAATGGAAATGGGAGTCTATTTGAAAACATACTTTAGAAACATATTCTCACTATATATATATATAGGTGGAGAGTTAAAGTTCTTGTCTAATTAGCACTAAACTAATTAGAATCTTTCAAAAATATGTAGCATTGACAGTCTATGATTAGATGACTCTATGGTAAAACCTTATCAATTATTATATTCCCATTTAGTAGTTGCTACCAATCGTCGTGGAAAGTTTACTTTGCATAACAGGTTCAGATAATGAAACACGTATAAAAATTGATTCAATTTTACCCCAACGTTGTGAGATTGATTCAATTTCAGACATCTACAACCAATTAACTTTATTTTTTTTACAAATCTAATTAACTATATTTTATTGCGTACTTTTTCGTCATTTCATCACTCATAAAAAATTATATATAGAAATGTTGATGTCTTATAGATTTTGAAAGTATTTCATCTCTAAATTTTTATATTTTAGTTATTTGGACAATTCCTTTGTTACTTTTTTAAAATCTCATTTAAATTATGTATATCTCATTTAGCAAGAAACGTGCAATTGCTACTATCTCTAGCTAGGAGAATCAATCACAAAACCTAAATTTGTCTCTATTCCATATGGATATATACAAAGGACATAAGTTAAGGCACTATAATTAAGGCTTTTAATTAGTTGTAGTTAACAACTAAAATACTTAATAATTAGTTAATTATATCCAGTTAATTTCTTAAATATAACTAAAGAGGTTACAATTCTTTTCATACCTAGCTAATGACCTCCCAAGCCGCAATGTGTATAAAAATACATGCAGAGAAGACAATAATATTAGATAATTCTGTTTTGAGATTTTTGTTTTTTATTGATTAAGTGTTTCAATGGATCTCTTTTTATATATAAAAAATAAAATTATTTCACATTTTTTTACAGAATGCATAACCAAAAAACTTAGCTAAGAAGCCATTTAAATAAGGAAGCATAGGGTAGTTAACAAAACACGAAAGAACATATATTCAGAACTTCCCGAGATAACTCATTTTTATATTGCACATTACTCCTATCAAAAGATACTTGAGGTTTTGATATCATGTCAAAGAATCGGTTGAATTACAAATCCGATTAATAGTTAAGGCCTATCATGGGTTATATATTAATTTTTGATACTCGTGAACAACTAACTTTGTTTGTAGATGAATAAATGCAGGCTAACACCAACAATAGCATATGACTGCAAATGACTCCACCACGAATTAGCTGTGAAAGATAGGTTTTTTCAAATATTTAGAAATAGTTTTTGATTGCTATTTTTGAAAACAGAAAAAAAAAATCAACTAAACTACTAGTAAAAAGTAACAGTAACATCAAACAACAACTACTAAACTAAATAATATAACTAACCTTTTAATTTAATGCATGAACTTTCAAAACTAATAATAATGGCATATGTTAAGTCTTTGATAGTAAACCAGCTAATATAAGCATCTAATTTATTTAGTTGAAAGAGCTTTATTCATTTCGTATGCGTTTCAAATTATACTTTTATATGTTTGCGAAAGGTAAAATGTACTATTTAGCCACTAATTTATCCAAAATTTGTGTATTTTGTCACTAATGTTTTATTTAGTCATATTTGGCCCCTGACTTTTTGTAATTTGGTCATAATTGGTCATTGATCCATAAATTTAGAGACATTTCACCCTTTCTGGATCAAAATTAAAAGAAAATTATAAAAGTAAACATTAAAATTAAAATTACACTATTTCAAATAAGGAATTGAAAATAAAACCAAAAATTTGCTAAATAATTCAAATATAGAAATGTCAATGAACATAATAAGAGTGAGACTTTACCAAATTACAAAAGATCGGTGGCCAAATATAATTAAATAAAACGTCTGTGACCAAATGTACAAATTTTAGATAGTACAATGACTTAATATTTTTGCTTTTTCAAAATAATAGGTTTTTTCTTTTATAGAAGCAACAATTAATTAATTGATCAATCAATTTATCAATTCCTCCAAAAAAATAAATTCAATTTATCAATGTTTTTCCTAAAAATATTTAATCAATAAAATCCAAAAAGGTAACAATCTTAGACTGCATTTTTTCCTTTCACATATATATATAGCTATGGTGGAAATAGAAATAGTAGACGTTAAAATTATACCCAATCATTAAAAGGATAAGTATATACTAATTATGAAATAATAACAAAGATACAAATTTGCATACATCGTCGTACATTTTGCTTTTAATTGGGACACGATTTTTTTTAAAATTATTATATTTTTTTTTGGAAGAATATTATTATTATTATTATTAGTGATGTTGTTGTTGTTAATTACTTTTTAAAAGAAAACTTTGGCACCATTAATAGGTGGAATATTGGTGGATGATATTGATAACTAATTGACTATTTAATGTCCTTTCAATTCAAAAAAAAAAAATGTCCTTTCAAAATCATTTAAAAAATACAAGCTTACCTTCTATAAATAGTAAAAAGAAAATTAATATTTTCAAATTCGACGAAGATTTGGCTTCTTTTTTTTTTTGGTCAAAATCATGAAATAAATAGTTTTTTTAAAATTATTTTCACATGAGTACGTATATTTGTAATTGATCATGAGTGATAAAATAATGCAAATTTGTAGGTGTAGATGACAGATTTATAATTGAAAAAACAATTTAATGAATTCTTTCTCAAATTGACTCACTAATATTAGCTTTAAGAATGTTTTACAATGCTAAGAATATAATTGAAAGTTTATTATTAGTAGACTAGAATATTCGAATTTGGAATATTGTATAAACTTTAAAAGAGAAATCTTCTGGAAATGTAATTATCTATTGATATATAGATTCGTCTTTATTTTAAAAATAAATCATTTATCAAGATAAACATAATCTTAATGCAAAATAATAATCATATTCGGGAAACAAACATTAATATCATGATAAGATAACAACTTTTTTTCAGCACTTGAAGGTCTAATTGTCAATAATTAATTACTTTCCTGAGTAGGATTCTCATTATTTTCTGCCAGTACTGTCTTAACAATTGTCATTTCTCACAATCACTAATTAGCTTTCTGACTTAGAAAATAACTTTGGGGCTCGTTCTAAAATATCTCCAAACTTTTGATTCACCATAATTATCATCTAATAATCTAACTTATTAGTGTATTGCATCTAAATATATTGAAACACATAATATTGCTCAGTCTTGACAACTACGAGAAGTGTAAAATAGATTCAGAGCGATCAATGGTTAAAAAACCCATTAACATACTCATATGTATACTTTTTGTTATTTGCATTGAGTTTATATCCGTGTCCACGTGATGGTACCAGTTTAAAAAGTTGTAATCTGTATAAAGTCCCTATAAATATACATTAAAGGTGAACCCTAAAGATACATTCACAAATTTAATAATTATGACGTTTTTAGTCGTCATCTTATTGACTTGAGTGTCGGAGTGTGTACCAGCGATCACCTGGCCAACTTTATTTTGTAGCTTCCGGTGGCTCGAAGATGAGAAGATTATTCCGCAAGTTATATCAATATATGAGAATGAGTTCAACGACAAGGACCAAGGTCATGACTCTAATGATCTCTCATATGGGTTCAATTATTGTTGGCATCATTAAAGTTTAATTATATAGGTGGAACGATATATAAACTTCTTATAAGTCCTTTTGTAGTCTTGAAGGCTTTATTGACCCTCTACTAGAGTTATTGATCCTTCTTCTAGACTTTTATTTACCAAAAGAAAGATAAAATATCCACCTCGTTTTCTAATTAGAGATAATAAAAGCTATTTTTAGATCATATATAATTATTAATTTAAATTTTTAGTTCAACCAAATCCTTGTGATATCAAGGCTTCTTAGATCAAGAGGTCAAGAATTCGAATTTTATGGTGGAATTAAACTAACAGTATATGTAAGGTACCTTATATCGTGCATGCTTTAATTAAGTGAAAAAGATATCCATATGAGCGGTGAACGATAATAAAAAAAGGTGCTTTCTATGGTTACTATGAAGTAACCACTACTTTGTTTTCGTCACCATTGAATCACATCTCATACCACTAATCCAATGGTGGTAATAAACAAAGTAATGGTTACTTTGTTTTCTACAAAGTAACCATAGAAAAACCCATAAAAATAATAACAACAGTATATATAAGTTATTCTTGGGCTTTAAATTATTAGTTTAAGTTTTCAATTCAATCAATAACTTAACAAATCTCTCATCATTTACAATATGGAATTTCGTTCTTGCATATTCTTATTATCATTACTTAAAATTGCTCTAAGACCTTACATTTTGGTTCCGCATACTCTGCTCTTGATCGCTATAGCATTTTTTTTCATATAACAAATCGAATGGATAATCTTTAATGAGATAATTATACATTGATACTAGGATATATCAAAGCAATTCAATTTTGAATTTAGTGACACTAGAATAGAAGGTTTGAGCAAACTATAAGGAATGGTCGTGAAGATTATAATGAACTGAGTCGATAATGTATGTGAATGAGAGAGATAATGGAGCTTTATGACTTAATTAGTGTATAAAGTGGATTTCTAATATTACAAGCCGCTTGTAGATTTTCATTTAGGTGCTTTCTATGGTTATTTTAAAGTAACCACTACATTGTTTTTATCACCAATGAATTACATCTCATACCACTAGTTCAATGGTGATAATTGGCAAAGTAATGGTTACTTTGTTTTTTACAAAGTAACCATAGAAAAACCCTTTTATTTATCTTAACTTTAATAAATTGTGAATATTATTGTCTTTTTTTAATAAAATTATACATTAATTATAAATATTGTGTTACTGCGTGGTACATTAAAATATCAAACAATTATATAGTAGTAGTGCAAGAAATTAATTAGAAATATATTATACATGGCTACAAAGTAATGGAATATAATGTAATGAACCTAACAAAATGCATCATCTATCAATTTTAAATATAATTAATGTCTCTCTCTTAATTAAAATTGCATGAATCATTCACTAAAAAATTTGTACTATATGTGATTTTGTTGATAATGATGACACATGAACAAGGATTATGATCTAATTTTCCAACTAATTCGCATTTAATTATAGATTAAATGCTTAATAATTTCTCCTTAATAAGGGATTATAATCAATTTTACACTTAAAAATTATTGATAAAAGATCAGATGATATACACCACACAGAACTTTATAGAATAATCGAAGCTTAATTAAAATAACATATAATTTCATAGGTCAAAACTAAAAAATAAATATATTCCAAGAACTGTGGCTTCCATCCTCCTATAATCTATTACTTATGGATTCCACATCAGAATATATATTAATAATATTAATACTAATATATATATATATATTATTAATATATAGTATAATATAATGTATTAATTAATAATTAATTAGGGAAATCTGCAGGCTTCTGGTGGGTAATTGGATTAGCTGATGAGATCATCATTCGCTTCAATCCAAATTAGCCACCTAATTACACTACAAACACAAAATTAATTATTTTTGTGAGGCCTTATTTATTTATATATTCTTTTTTTTTATTTAATTTAATCTGTGAAATTGTAGAAGGCCACAAAAAAAGATGATACCATAATACCTAATTAAGTTAATGGTGAGATCACTTTATACATATAACTCATATATTAGATAAAGTTTTAAAACTTTGATACAAAGCAACTCATTATTCTTTTATATAATATAAAATCATGCATACATTCCGTTGAAAGGAAAAATGCACAAGGAAAAAAATCTACATCAATTTTAAGATAAAAATTGGTATTTATTAAATAACTTTGAGGTGCAAAGAAAATTCCAAAAATCACAATTATATTGGCATTAAAACCCTCATAGATTTCTTTACCAAAAAAAAAAAAAACCCTCATAGATTTATATGAATTTGAATCTTGAAAAGTTTAAGATTGTTTGTAATATTTAAGAAAATATAATAGCTTCACAAGTTAGCAATGTGGAACATTTAATACGCTTTCAACATTGCTCAATCATGGTTTTGATACCATCTTCGCAAAGCTTAACTAACTTCAAAATGTATCTTAAAGAATAAGATTGTTTATCATATTTAAAGAGCTATTTAACTTTCGAAGTTAGCAATGTGAGACATTTAACATCAGATTTCATTAAAAGATAACACAAAGATAGAATATAAAGTCAATACAAACAACAACAACAAAACTGATATTAGCTCGAATCACATGTTGTTATTAACAAGTTGGTTAAACAAATTTGACTGTTAGGACCACTACAATAAAATAGAAGTTTCTATATGCACAATTCCATTCATGTAAGATATGAGAAACCAAAATTTGTATTGCATATTGAATTCAACCACGTTGAATCTCTCCTGATGCAATATAATTGATTAGATATGTACGTAAAGTTCAACTACATAAAATCAATTATAACTAAAGGTGATTTAATCTATTACTTTGAGCTTTATTTATTGCAAGAATATACATTTTTAGCGTCGTTTGAGTTTCCAAAAGTGCCTCATCGATTTTAACCTTCACCCAACCAAAAAAAACACATCCATTGAAGTTTCCACCACTCACGAGGCTCTAGGCATTATATCAGTTAGAGAAAACCGAGCTAAAATATACCTTTCTAGTGCAACATGTTGCCAAGCTTAGTAGATCACCTTGTAGAACCATCAACCAAAACTTGTGCGAAGATGAAAATATATTAGGAGCTTCATCCTTAAGAAATCTTCATTTTGGACGTGTCATAGAAGCTCGTGTTAACTAAAAATGTATACTTAAAATATCATAAATCTTAACTATCAGTTTAAGTGTTACCAAAAAAACTATCAGTTTAATTTGGCTGGTTCAGTACATATATTTCTTTTACATGGTTGTAACATATTAAATGTTATCAAGAAATATATTGGTGTAAAGAATAAAATTCCCTTTGTTATCATGTTTGGTTGCTACTAGTTCTATAATGATTATTATTAGCATGATTGCATATGTACCAATTGAATATTGGACATTTATTATAACCACCATTTCTTTTTAGAATATTGCAAATTTAGAAGGGTATCCAATGTTTTAATTAATCCAAAAACTGGAATTAATTTGTTAATTTAGGGTTTATTATTGGAATCAAATCAGCCCATGTTTGATTCCATTCTTTGCTCAATATATTGGTGAGATCCAAGATTCCTCTTTAGTAATTTCTTATGCTTATCTACAAAATCATACCGCATGAATTTTAATGTTTATAATAGCAAATTATGGGTATATTCGATTATAGTCAAAGTGATGACGAAATTATGCACATATTATAAGAACTATTGTTTCTGCATTTTCAAATAAAATTGTCAACATCTATCAAAGAAAAAATAAAAAAATAAATTGTCAACAGATGTAACAAATCCCTTACCTACATTTATCGAGGCTATTTTAAAGTAACGACCTTTATCAAGAAATGAGAAAAAAAACTATATCCAGTTTTCGCAAAATCTCCACTTATAGACATGAGAAGATATAGAGAATGATATTATTCTCTCTTTGTCCGTGCTTTATCTAGGAACGATTTGTCTGTGTTGGGGTGGATAATGAGATTCTTTCACTCGTAATTATCATATTTGCTTAATTAATTGTGTAGGTAATGCCATATTTGGATAATTAATTGTAAAAGAGTAAAATTTACTCCATTTCGCTGTAAAAACTATTCTCACCAGTACTCAAATCCATATATTACTTGAAGAAGACAAACTGTTTGATTGATTAGAAAAGAATATCATGATCTCAATGTACAAATATAACCTTAATTTAATCAATTAAATAGGGTTTAAATGAGCTTTGAAAGTTAGGTATATACCTAATTAGAAGTAGAGGAATAAGTTGAAATTGCCTCATGAATTTATGAAAAATAACTGTGGAGGGTTCAAAATAAATTATGCATATACGAAAATAATTTAAATTAAATTACCAAGGATTGCATTTAATTTGCTATAAGAAAAAGAATTGCATTATTAATCCGGATTGGGCTCAAAAGGGATGAGAACATGCCTATTGTTATTATGAAACCCATGTTGCAAAACCCTATTGTTTCCATATACGTTTGACATCAATTTTTCCCGAGCGTAACAACAATAATACCAACTAAAAGCAATGTTTGATGAATACAAATTAGTTTTTTTTTTAAGTCGAGAGAATTGATTTCAGAAAGCTACAACTATTTTATTTGCTTCAGAAAACAAATATAACAACAATTATCCAGAAACTTGTTATTGATGTACTAAATACATACAAAACTTTTCAATACTTCCCCCACAACTTGTTTCCAACATCAATTCATCCTCATCAAAGCAATATCAATCGGTATACTAAAAAGAGTGACTGTCATTCCAAAAGATAAAAAAGATATTCTTAATAAACATAAAACATAAATAAATTATCATTCTAGACTTTTAAGTAATAGCTAAAGGCAAAATTATCATGAAAATATGTTGTATAAAATGCAAATGTGGAAGTGGTTTGAGTTAGCATATTTTGACAACCTTCAATGATAGATAAATAATAATAATAATAAATTAAGAAAAAAAGGGAATGATGGGAATGGAAATTGTCATAAAAAAATGAGAAAGGAGACAAGAAATAAGAAAGAGGAAGATTAGTCATCAATTAATGAAGGTCTCATTTTCTGACTCAGCAATGACTATAACTCCTAACCCAACAATTCCATCTCACCATCATCATCGCCATCACCATCATGCTATACATTACATGTGATATACCTTGCCATGCCATGGCATATCATCATGTATTTTCTTTAGGCTAATACATTGTAGAATCATTGAAAAACTTGCCTCAATTTCAAAAATTGGTTTCCTGAACTGAACTTATAGGTTCTCATTGTTAAAATTTAATATATGGAAGCTTTTAGTTCAAATGGTCGTGTCCTTCCGACTAGGATATATCGACTAAAATAATCAAGTCCTCCTCGTATATAGCTATTATAGTTATTTGTAAGTGTTAAAGAACCCACTTAACCAAATAATTTATATTACTCTTTAATATACTTTCTTGTATGAATTCTTTGAGCTTGAAGCGTAACAACACATGCACATCTCACCATGTGTTTTTAATTAACTAATAAATCAAGACATTTTAATTGTAAAAATTCTAATATTTGTCTAAAAATAATAAAACTAAAAACTTAAGCAGATAGCTAAACCCATCAAAATACTTTCTTTTGATCTATATGCTTCATTAAAAAAAAGCAGCAGCCTTTCTATATTCAAGAGGCTGTTTTATTCATATGTTGACTCTGTTTTCTCAAACATATCAGAGGACATAATATTTAAATTATTTTAAGAAAACAATGTCTGTTTTCCTTTTTATATGAGAAAACAATTTTTCCTTTTTACAAGTTTAAAATGGTTTGGGTTATAGAGGCGGATGAAATGGGTGGTAGCCGCCAGATGTGAAGGCGACCCTTATGCTAAAGGGTCCCATCCACGTCAGCTACACATGGCGCTCCTTTTTCAGAATTTTATTTTCCACGATTGCTTTTTAACCTTTTTGCTCTCTATATTTCTTAATTGATTCAACACCAAAATGCAAAACTCGCAACTAATAGCAAAAATAAAATAAAATTAATAGAGTTCTTTTTTTAAAAAAATAATAATAATACGAGTTTCTTTTTTTGAGAAAACTCCTAATTTTTTGAAAAATCAATAATAATAGCATTATTTGATGAATAGATTAATGTCGTTATGTTAGTATAGTACACACACGACACTTACATAATAATGAATTATATAATGAATGTCATGTCAATATTTATTAAAAAATAGAGAATCTCAAATGTTTAAATTTATTTTGTTAAAAATGAATGAAAACGTAAGTAATTTGTTTAAAAAAAAATAAATATTTATGAATCTTTCAAAGCCCATTAGAATTTAACTAACTTTGAGTGTTAATTACTCATTTATTTTTGTCAAGTTTAAATCTATGTTATCCAATTTTGTAGAATTTAAAGGAATTATAAAAAGGAAGATAAAGAAAATTATGTTATTGTTTCTATTGTAGTAAATGAATACTGTTTGATTGTTTATGTACTCAAAATTGAGCATTTGATTAGAATCGATGTGACTGCTTAAGTCCGTTTAAGAACATACAATTCGAGCTTGTTCTCAAACAATTATCCAACTAACATTCACAGTTTTTAAAGGATCGACTGCCTTATAATATCTAACGCTTACCGTGTTTATTACATTTATTACGTTAAAATCTTATAATAATAAATAATGATAAAAAAGTCAAAACCCTCTAGAAAATTAAATACTTGGTCTTTAGTCACGAGCTCGTGCAAATCCATGTCATCTTCTTCTAAGTCCAAAATTTTTCTCTTCTTCTATTAGCTAATGGTTTTATATTTTAATAATTTAAAATAATAATGATAATTTTATTATAAATTAATTACATTGAGAAAGTTGATTTGATTTTAGAGTTGAAAAGTTTGAAAATTGACTGTAGAAATAAGATTCAATCATAAACATGAGGAAACATTACTTTGATTTTATTTTGACTTTATAAACTAGGATAAGATTTAGGGACATTGAATCTGAATTTGTCTCCCAAATTTAAGAATTTGAAATTTGATTATTAAAAATTAAATGAATGAAAGTAAACCTCAATTAATAATGAAGTGACTTATAAAGAAGTTGAATTTAGGTTCATATATAGGATTATTCATCAATTTAATTTTGGTTTATGACACTAAATTAAGTACTCCGACTAGAAAATTGAGACGTTCTTGTAAGATTTCCGCCTAGGCGCCATCTAAACCGATTTTTACAACACTAATCAAACTTAAAATGCAACTAATAAAGTATGTTGATTAATTATAATTGTCGCATATCAAGTTCCTAATAACCATTAAAAATTGTTGTAATTTAAACGTCTTCGTTTCAGAATACTCTTTTAACTAAACTATATTTTCACAAACATGATATTTGGGCCAATTATTTAGCCTGACGGTATCATGATATTATTGTATTTGGGCTATTATTTAGCACATAAGCCCAAAATTGAAAATTCCCACTACATTCTAGTGTTTTCTCAATTCTCGTTTTAATTAAAACAATATCATCATTCATTAATCTAAAGAAGCCCCACACCCTCAAGAACACTTCTAACATTTTCTTGAATAAATATTCACAAAAATATAGAAAGCTCAAGAATATGCCAAAACAATGTCACTAATTGTCTTTTATATATAATTTATAAACTTTAATCCATGTTAATTCAATCTAAAAAATTCCCAAATACTACTGGTTAGGAAGATGCTAATCTCAGATTCACCTACATTATTATTCTTTCAAACCTTAATTAGTTTAATTTTATTTATCATCTTCTTTAGAGTAGCTCTTGTTTTCTTCTTTCTCATCTTTATTTTTGCCTTATGTTCTGATGTTATTCACTTCCTTTTAGATATTCTTTT
Source organism: Euphorbia peplus (assembly GCA_028411795.1). Lineage (NCBI taxonomy): Eukaryota > Viridiplantae > Streptophyta > Magnoliopsida > Malpighiales > Euphorbiaceae > Euphorbia > Euphorbia peplus. Next base: position 35,990,640 of record CP110841.1, read on the forward strand.
TACTCCATAAGCATAAAGTAAGGTAATAAATTCAACTATTGCTGTGTACCAATTCTTAATTAGTTGAAATTTTATAATTGATAATTTACAAAACCTTTTTGTTAATCTACGAGCGAGCATGATTAAGTTACAATATCTGTTAGTATATAGTCATTTGTTTTCTATATCACATCAACATTTTAATGAGTTTATGCGCCTAATTGACTTTCTTATAATTTTTATTCAACAAGACTAAAATTTAGGTGGTATTCGAGAAGCATACTTGAACATTAGAATTATCAAATTCTCATTTCATGTCAACAATTTACATAAATAATTCACTTAATATGTCCACTTAACAAATGATTGTATGGTAAAGATCAAACTTTCCCAAACATTTCCAGCGTCACATTTTCTCCTAACGCAAGAAATTGTGCAAATTTGTCCACGACGTTTACCATTAAGCTCAATTTTACCTTTGCACTATTGAAAATTTGAGCATACTAGTTTAACAATCATCTGACTTTCATATCGAACATTTTAAATAAGTTTATCAATAAATTGAATAAGTTTCTCACATTTTGTCTGCTAATTTGTAACTACGTGGATTACAACACGAACATTTTAGCCACTTTGATGAATTCTTGTGTAATTTTCTTTTACATAAACTTAGTCATTAGTATTCTGGACGAGTAACATTATAATTGTGGTATGAATCATTCATGTTTTGAAAAATAACCATAAAATCTGTTCATTGAGATTTTATGTAACATACGGGTAAAATTGATATCTCTTTTTATTTGTTGGGCTACTGGGCTTGGCCCATTACAAAATTTGTATTATACAATGTTTTTGAAATCTCACATCATTTTCTTCCACAAAGCTTGGAACTTTCTGGAATCAATGGCATCTCTGTTCTTACCAAATCAAAGAATGACATCTAGATTCATCATATCTCACTTCAATCTCCGACAAAAATCAATCAAAACCCTCTTCTGCAACATCAAAATTGCTAGATTTCATTCTGCAATCTCATTTCCCCCTCATAAACCCTCTCAATCTCTGTTTCAATCTCGTTTTCCTCATCTCCGATCTCATTTCGCATCTATGTCCACTCTTGCTCAACCCGATTCTAACCCGCCTCAATCTAAAACGGTGAGCATCGTTTTGTTATGATTTATATATTAATCTCTACGCCCTTCACGGGAACAATCAGCTGCCACATCAATAATAGGCTGCTGATGTAGCAGCTGGGCAGGACTAGAGTGATCCTGACCTGAGCTAAAGAACAACATTATGACTGAATGTGTTTTTAATTCACCAATTAATAGGACTTTTTGATCTTAAAACATTTCGATCGTAAAAGCTATGATGCTATTTTAATTTACTCATACAACCGAAATTAACTCATACAACTGAAAGCTCGAGCTTTGTAACTTTATGATTATAGTTTATATATTAATCTGTGACGGTGCAATTCAATTGGTGTGGAATGTGCACAATATAATTTTGTTCCGCCATCTGTTTTTAATTTACCAACTAATAGAATTGTCCTCAATTTGAGATCTTTCGATTGCAGAAGCTCCATTACTAGATTAATTAACTCATTGCTGATAGTTATGGATTGGTCAATTCGATCAAATTGCAATTCAAAGTTCTGATTAATTTTTGGGGATTTTAATTCCATGTTACATGGACATTTATCCTTACTAGCATGGCCCCTGCCCGTATATGTGTCCAACATCGTTTCGGGTACCATTTTCGAACAATAAAAGTTATATTTTAAAAATAACGTTTTCCGTGTGAAGATTCGTATCTGACACCATATCCATGTCGAGGCAACATAGTTTTGATTCAATTAATTAGCGGGTTTTGATTTACAGGTGAGGGTGATGATCAAAGGGAGAGTTCAAGGAGTGTTTTATAGAAATTGGACAGTGGAGAATGCTATCCAATTGGGGTTGAAAGGTTGGGTGAGGAACAGGAGAGATGGATCGGTGGAAGCGTTGTTTGCCGGAGATTCTGATAAGGTGGAGGAGATGGAGCGTAGGTGTCGACGTGGTCCGCGGGAGGCTATGGTTACCGGGCTTCAGGGTTTTCCCTGTGATGATGATCCGGGAACTGGGTTTGAGCGTAGACCAACTGTTTGATGAAAGTTCAGAATGAATTGGAGTTTCTGTTTTGGTAGTTTGTAGATATTGTCCTTAAATGAATGAACTGAGATTTTTCAGGGATTAAATTGATATTTTTTAGAGTTCGGTTCATTCCCATTTTTGTTCATTGTTGTTTTGAGTTTTTTTACTTAGCATTTGTTCAAGTACAAAATCTTATTAGTCCTAATTCGTATAATTGGATCGTGTTAGTTATTGAGTTAGTATCAAACAGAAACTCCTAAAGCGATTTGCATCAATCAGTTTTTTGGTATGTTATATGGATTCTTCTTAACATCAAGTAGATACAATTCAGATTCTACTCTTCCTTCATTTCTAGTTGATGTGCAATTTGAGTAGCCGAGGTTCTACGCATAAAGGAGATGTTGTTATCGCTTAAAGTTTCAGGAACAACAATATTATTATCGTACTAGAGTTCCGATCTTTAATTTCCAATCCTCAAGAATTTGTTTTACTTATAGGCAAGGGAACTTAGTGGCTCATCGTATTGATACAGAACATAATTACATGTATATAATTAATCTTGTAAATATCTTCCGAAGGAGTCTGTCAATGTTTATCTCCTGCTTCCAAAAGAATAGGTCTTTAAGTTTGTAATTCAAATTTGTATTTGATGTACCTGCATTATTTTGTAAGCTCTATTTATATAAAATTAATAGAATCAAATCTCAGAGGAAAACTGAGAATTTTCACGTATTACAATGACCTCCAATATCTATGCTAACTCAAATATTTGTTTACTATATCTTCTATTTCCTACAATTTAATGACCCGCGTGATAACTCGTCTGCATGCATGAAAGATGATGCAATCATGAAAATATTTCTAACGTTTAGGGCATCTTGCGGCACACAACTTCTTCTGGATTTTTACATACAATTGATTAAATTGATGCCAAATCTGTCACATGTTTCTTTGATTTTATTTTGATTAAAATGTTTTTATAGTAGAATCCCTTCCATTGGCTATTAATATTGTGGTACAGACGAACTTTGAACATACTATTAAAGAAAGGCTTTTGATTGTGTTCTCTTTGGTGTTGTAATGGCATATGACCTAAAGTTCCGTTATACGAATTCCATAAATTTTTCTAACATTTAATAATGATTAGTGGGTGTTTTAAGACCCGATAATTCCTAAATCCTTCCATGTTTTATGATGTTAATTTAATATACAGTAGGTCCAAGCTCCAGCCATACAACAAAAATAAATAAATATTTTTGTTGATGAGCCAATTGGAAAGAAGAAGAAGATTATGGCAAAGGAAAATAAGCCTTTGATTTGAAATAGTAGACAAACGAGTACAAATATGATATCTTATCCTTTGGTACGGCTCTATACAATTATTTGACCGTTGAAATGTCTAAACTAAATCAATTTATTTGAACCTATAATGACCTCACAATCATATACATAAATATTCTAGGTATTTTTATGGTTGTCACTTAAAATAAATTGTAACATCTAACAATACTTATAGTACCATGTACAAGATTATTATAAAGAATACGTTGATAATTTTTATTACCTATAAGCTTTTTGTTCAAACACGTATGGTATAAGAGTTTATACAATAAAAAAGATTTGAGTTTGTCTCTTAAAACAATAAATAAATTAAATTTGATTTAAATTGTTAATAAAATAGTGTCATTACCAAATTTGAATTGATAAAAAGTCGGTCACAGCTCTTCCAATTTTATAGGAAAATATACAAAGGGTTGTATATATATGTGGTATGAAATGTATATCAAATTAATTTTAGCAGACACCACAAAATATTTTCATTATACAGACAGCAATTTGCAGAATTGTCTCATACATTTTCATTACATAAATGTCATGAGATTGGACTTTTGCACTACTATTGATGTCAACTAAATAACCCATTCATCAAATAATTTAAATTAATTTGTCAAAATAACAAACCGTCACATGATCATTTAAATTAATCTGATACTCACTCTGTTATTTTAAGACAATAATAATTCTATTTTCAAAAAATGATTCCTAAGTTTAAAGCGTATACAATACAAATTATTTCATTACCTAGTAAATTATATTATCGAGATTTAAACTCCAAGTTATATGATCTAAAATGCTCCAATGTTATATCAAGAACCTCGCTAATTTAACAATTTTAGTTAAGTTGATTAGCTCAAACACAAAAAAATTTCATTATCCCCGTAGTTAGTTCAATCTTTTAAAAATAACATATTAAATTATATAATTAATTCCAACCTTACATTTCACGACAAGATTGTTTTTGCTATATTTTTATTATGATTGAATTTGAACCTTATATTTCATGAAATATGATATTGCTCAATGTTACTTAACCGATTGAACTAAGAGCTCGAACTGATAGTTAACACACAGTTATGGTATATATCAATATTCTCCGACACGCCCCCTCATGTGAATGCTTTTTGGTCTTGAAACGTTCACAACACAGGTTAACCCACCATATGTTTTTATTTCAACAAATATTGAAGTTACCAAGAATCAAACTCAATACATTTTGATCATAGAAGCTCTGATGCCAGTTACTTAACCGATTGAACTAAAAGCTCAAACTTTTAGTTAAGCCCAGTTATGTTATATATTAATATTCTCCATATTCAATGAAGAATATGCATGGTATGAAATTAATATTTAATTGCTAATGGTAATTAATTCTCACATATGGATTTGTATTGTATGGGTTTCAACTCTTATAGTATTCATATGATTATAACAAACTATAACTGAATCTTCATAGTTAACGATTTTAGTTCAATTGGACAAAACCGACCCGGATCACCATAAATAATTGATTATTAAACTAAAAGAATTTAAATATTAGCTAGGGTTTGAATTTGATCTCTATGAACAGTATGATGAACCGTGTTGAAAAGACACAATTAATTATGAGCACAGCCAATTTCAATAAATGCAAATGTCCCAACCTTGTCTTCCAGAAATTTCATTTTGTTCTTCCTAATTTCATATTCACCAATCTTACTGTATATAATTCAACAACATAAACGTGAAATTCACAAAATTTTCAAACATTTTTCCATCATTTTAATCAAATTTAAAACTTTTTTATAACATTATCTGGCCTTTGTCGTTCCCCGTCTGCTTTTTATTCAAAAAACACTCAAATAACATGGCCATGAATGCTGAGCCAAACCTCAAAGTGTTGATGAAGCTCAAGGTGTTCCTTAAGAAGCTTCAAAAGGGAATGCTGGTTCAAGGAGGAGTTAAAAAGGGGCATTTTGCTGTAATTGCAGGAAAAGATGGAGAAGAAAAGAGGTTTGTATTAGAAATGGAGTATTTGAATGACCCGGCTTTCGTTCAATTGTTAGAGCAAGCTGAAGAAGAATACGGGTTTCAACAACAAGGTGTTCTTGCTATTCCTTGTAAGCCTCAAGAATTGGAGAACATTCTCGGCGGGAGTGACCGGAGAACGAGGAGGAGGAGGAGCACCGAGTGGTAGTTACTTTGGGCTCAATGCGGGCGGAGCTAAGGAAAAATCTTTGGGAGACTGGGAGTGAAGTAGACGAGAGAGTGAAGTAGTCGTGGATAGAGAATGAGGAGTACGGAATAGTATGTAGTTACTTAATTTATTCTACTTACAACACGAGCAGAGCTAGGGCAAAATGTTCTCGTCCAGCGAATGAATATGACATGATATCTATGTTAGCATACACAATGTAGAGAAAGCTAGGACAAAATCTTTGGAAGTGTTCAAGGAGATGAGCATTGAAGCAGCAACAACTAGAGAGATATAGTAGAGAATGGTATATGCTAATGTACTAAGCACGTACAAAGCTAGGGCAACAATCTCTAGTAGTGATGAAGGACAGGGGCGTAGCTAGCCCAGGGCTTGGGTAGGCTAGAGCCCTCTAGCGCCGGAGTAGCCTTTGACCGGAGTAGGAGTGGCCGGAAATAAACTCTCCATAGTTGGTGGCTGTTGTACATGGAAGTCCCCCATAAGCTTCTCAAGTTTAAATTCCTAGCTACGCCACTAATGATGGAGATGATCAGAGACTAAGAGGATAAGTGCGGCATGATATATAGTTGCATGACACATTCATCACAACCAAAGTTCGGATCAAATCTCTACAAGTGTCAAAGATACAAGAGGTTTAAGTTCGAGAGAAGAAAAATGAGTGTACTTACGTCACTATATTTAATCTGAGCTCTGAGCAAAAATTAGAACAAAATCTCTAAAAGTGTCAAAACTGATGAGAGATTAATTTTGTACTTCAATTAAATTGTAATTAAATCAAAACTTTAAAAAAACTATCTTTTTGTCTTTGGTGAACAAAGAAAAAAACTATCTATGTTTTTAAAAATGATTACAATTATTAGGGCAAACAATTCACATGCATATTCTTCCAATTGTTCTTGCGAGCAATTAATGAAAATTGTCTAATCTTCCAATTTGATTAAAATATTAGTAAACATGAGAAAGACAACATTAAGCAATAATAAAACATGTTTGCTAGCTAACCAAAACTAATTAGTCAAAATTTAGTAATGGTTGACTCTGTCAAAACAACACGAATTGAAATTTGGAAAATATCTTATTTGCAATTGTATATTAATAAATTATAATATAATGATGACAAAAATCACTATTTTCACAATGGATCTATTCTAAATTTGTATATTTGCCACCAACCTTTTATTTAACATTTAGCCATTCACCTTTATAATTTGGTTTATTTGACCATTGAATTTCCAATTTAGTGAAATTTCACCATTCTTTAATCAAAATTGAAAAAACATAAATGTGTTAAACATTATATTTCCTCTATTTCAAATAAGAAAATTAATTTTAAACTTAAAAGTTCCAAAATAATACAAATGTAGAAATGCCATTTAACATACTAAGAGTGAGATTTTACCAAATTGCAAAGTTGAGTGGCCAAATGTGACAAATAGAACGTCAGTGGGTAAATGCACAAATTTGGGATAGGTCGGTGACCAAATAGTGCATTTTTCCTATAATTATAAGTATAATTTATATAACTAACAAGATGAAAATATTGTAATTATTAAGTTTACGTAACAAATTATTTTAGAGATAACTTGACAGGTGGTGGTATGTGTCGAGAATACCAACCTAATTGCGATGCTTGCAGTTTCAAATTAAAATAGCACTTCATGTGTATGTGAATCGGGAAAAAGGTAAATGTCTCATCATGTTATTTGAAGATGAGACATGCAAGATGAGAAATTTAGAGCAAAACACACAAGCCAGCCTGTGAATTTTTAATTTCTTTTGAAAGTAATAAAAACCCACATTTTATTATTTTGAGAAAATAAAACCCCCACATTTATCTACAAATGAATTTTAAAAAATGCCCCACTTGTTTTTAGACCACAACTTCATTATTTTAAAGGATAAGCTGGATCAATATTGTGTATAAAACCCGCCATACCTCTTTTATCAGCGAAATAATTTTACAGAAAAATATAACTTGATTTCATCTAATATTATAAATTCTATCCTTTTCTAATTTTTTGTAAGAAAGTTTCTCTAAATATTTAATTATTATTTGGACTAAGAATTGAATTTTTATTTGTACAACAATAAAATAATTGGACTTCACTTATAATTTTGAGGATAAAATAACTAAATCTGATGATGTCCTTTATTTTTATGATAATCTAGCTGTTGGATAAGACAGTCCTCTTCCTGAAGCAACACAAATGGTATACCCAATAGGTTGATGTTTTTCTTTTTCTTTTATAACCATTATATATGTTGTCTAATTTCATCACTCAATTATTTGAGTATTTTACATTGTAAATTTCATAAATAGTTATATAGAATATATAACTGCACATATCACGTTTATGACATGTCAGTCCACTTTGACAACCCTACTTTATATATACATGATCGCCTAATTAAGCTCAGCTTGAGTAATAAAGACCTCGAGTGTAAGTCTCGGTTTTGATTTTCAATATACGAAAATATCAAAAACTGAATGAACTAAAAACTCGAGCTCATATAGTTAAAGTTCAACAACATCTTTTATACTAATCTTTTGCACTCTTTCATGTAAATACCTCTTGGACTTTAAGCGCGCACAACACATGCTCATTCCGCCATATGTTTTTAATTCAAAAAATGAGGTTGCCAAGATTTAAATTTGACCTTTTAATACAATATTAAAAAATCTATTGAAATAAAAGCTCGAACTGATAAATAAAAGTAATAACATTTTTTATATTAATAATTTTCGCAAACTCGAAGTAATTAATGGAATATAATTAAAAGAAAAAATGATATACATATGAGATAGACAAGTATAGCATATATGTCTAGGGTATATGAGTCCACTAGGTACTTTATATAGTATGCTTTTGTACGTAATAAAACTAATGATAAGTACGTTTTAGGATTTGTACAATGTACATATCATATTTTTGCAAGTTGACAAGTTGTAAGTTAATAATTAAATTAATTAAATTTTGTGTCATGATCAAAATGTTGATGTGATTCATATTCTAGCTTCAACTAGCTGCTATATTACTTCCAAATTATCAAAAGGAATTAAGTGATAAATTAGATGAAAAAACATTCATTCCACTAGAATTATATGATGATATATATACGATCAACTAGCTGCTAGCCTGCTATATTACTTCCAAATGTTGAAAATGAATTGACAATTCAATTAAAAAACACCCGTTCCAGAAAGAAATTGGGAATATTTATTACTTACAATAAGTAAAAAAGTAAATAAAGAAAACATCAAGATTATTTTATTTAAAAGAATGAAAATAATGTGATGTGCATATTCTCAAGCGTAATAAGACAAATTATAAATAATGTTCGGAGTTGTTCCATTTCGATGAATATGTGTTCTTTCATGTAAGTATTTCAATGTCAAAATTCATGAGGATGGAGAGAGATCATGCCAACTTATTTTTTTTATACGGATTATGGTGGAAGAAAGTTTGGTCCCCATATGTGTGGTACTTTTAAGCCTACTAGCTCGTCATTGTAATGTTGAGCCCGATGTGAAAGGATTTGACCAATAAGGTGTTCATGAGTTTGTTTGCATGTGTTACAGCCTCCATTAATGATAAGATTAATTTAGTAATCGTTCGTGATGTTTGATAATCTTCATAAAGATCGAGTTTCATTGTCTTCTTATGGGCCTTGAGTCCGGTAATCCATATTTTGCGTCAAGAAAATGTTAGATTTCTTACTCGAAATATTAGATATTTTAAAAAATTATAAATTAAACTCATAATATTTCTACTTAATTTTAGATAAAAGTTTTGATTTTTGTTATTACAAAATATTTTTAAGGGTAGATTTATTATATTCAATGAATCTTCAATGCAATCCATATGAAGAAGTATAATGAAGGTCAATTAATACATAATCAAGGTCAAATGCATACAAAACTAAGTCTATGTAGTCCAAAAAAGATATAAAATAGTCTAAGCAAACTTGACTGCCTAAATTACATTAAATGCAATTGTTAGCCGACAATAGAAAACTTCACAACTCACCATTTTATACCTTTTCATTGCTTGTTTAATTGTCTTCACTAATTTCAACATGTGTGATGTGTATCAGAACGAAAACCGTACGGACCGTTTATGCTCCAAATTGAGAATGCAACTTGATTGATTGTACAGTTTAATCCATCTAGATAGACGCTCAAAATATGACTTGTTTCTTGAAGGTTCTAATCGCCCGATTAACACTTAGAGTCGCTGGTACCTCAATTCGGATCAACAGGGTCAGGTCTTACTAGGGTGTTCATAATTGTTTTGAGGATCTACTAATTGTAAGAGACTGCTATTGAACCAGTGTATAAAGCTTTACTTCTTATTTGCAAAAACCGAATTATGAACACCCTAGTAAGACCTGACCCTGTTGATCCGAATTGAGGTACCAGCGACTCTAAGTGTTAATCGGGCGATTGGAACCTTCAAGAAACAAGTCATATTTTGAGCGTCTATCTAGATGGATTAAACTGTACAATCAATCAAGTTGCATTCTCAATTTGGAGCATAAACGATCTGTACGGTTTTCGTTCTGAGACACATCACACTCCAAATCGAGAATCTGCTTTAGATTGAGTAGACCATTTAGACCTACTTAGGCGCTCAAATTCCGACTTGTTCTCAACTAATATCCCAACTTGTCCTCGAAAATTTTCTACCGTCTCACTAACGTTTAATGTCTTTTACCACATTGCATTCTGTGTGTCAATAAATTGTAGATCCGTTAGTAAAATTGGAATGAACAAGGAAACAATGGACCGTGTGATGTAAGGTCCCACAATCTTATAGTAGGAACTGAAACTAAATGTTTTGCAATAAATGCATACATATGAAACTGTCTTTCAGAAATTTCAGTATATGCTTCCTAATTCACCCTTCTTCCCATATAAATTCCCTCCTTAAACACCTAAAATTCACCACAAAAACAACAAATTAATAAAATTCAACAAAAAGTTCCAAATCATTCTATTAAAATCCCCAAAAAAATGGCCATGAACATGGAAGCAAACCTCAAAATGTTAATGAAGCTCAAGGTTCTTGTTAAGAGGCTTCAAAGAGGGGTTAGAAAAGGCCATTTTGTAGTGATTGCAGGAAGAGATGGAGAAGAAAAGAGATTTGTGTTGGATTTGGAGTATTTGAATGATCCTGATTTTGTTAAGTTGTTAGAGAAAGCTGAGGAGGAGTATGGATTTAAACAGCAAGGTGTTCTTGCTGTTCCTTGCCGGCCTCAAGAACTTCAGTCGATTCTCGGGGGCCGGAGATCAAGGAGGATGAGTACGGAATGGTAGTTTCAATTGTTCCTTATATTTTACAGTGACGGATTCAGGATTCGTTGACTCATGTGTTTGGGATGTTTTTTAAGAAACATTTGGAGTTTCGTATCCATCCCTGACGGTACTATTTTCAAGGAGAACGGGCCCTATAAACTACGAACACACAAAATTTGAGAGTCGAGAGTCCGTTCGACTTTCTCTGGACGTTTTTTGGTCGCTTAAGCACTGCCTACATGATTTTTGGCCGCTTGAGCATCACCTAGACTATGTTACGTTCATGCCAAGATTGGAACAAGAAGTTATTATTTCATTATTTTTCTGACTTTTTTTACTTTATTATATTACAATATTTAACATTGTAGCGTAGTTTTTTGATGAATTAAGTTTATATCTTCGAGATATATTCAAATATTGTTTCCGAAATGTAAATTATAAATATACATACTTTTTTTTATTAAATTATTATATATTATTATTTATCTTTTGAAAGTTAGCCTCGTTACAAACTTTTCCTAAATAACTAACTATGAAAGGAAAAAGAGTGCTAATATATGTATTGAACATAAAAATAATTACAATTTGAAAGTAAGAGATCTTCACATACCCAAATCTTAAACCAAAAAGAAAGGCTAGCATAGTTTGTTCGTTTGGCTAATAATAGAACCAAACTCAAACATTTCATCACAGTCACATAACTATGAGTGATTCTATTATCATATTCCCATACTTTCAAAGTCTAAGATATTGCCTCTTTGATACTCAAAGTCATCTCACAAATCTAGTGGAATTGTTTTCTTCAGACACCATTGCGAGATCACTCTCTTCGTAGACAATCTTTTTTCCCGAACAATTATTGATGGAGAGAGTAGCATACTTCGAACCAAAAAAATCCACACCCAACATTAATCTCATAATCCATAAAAATGATACTCCCTCCATCACAAAAACTCACAACGCTTGTCATATAAAAGAAAAACAAGTAATTATTTTGTTTTGTTGTTACTTTATCTCATCCACCATTGAATCAACTTCCATCCCATTAATCCAATGGTAATATGGAGCAAGTAGTGGGTTACTTTATTAAAATCAAAGTAATAATAGAAAAACCCTTATAGATAATACATTACATATTTTAATTAAATTTGTATAATAATTATTTAATAAAAATCTAAAAAAATCCAGTTAATCTCTGATTTTTGAGGACCTATCCATCGGACTAATGTCTAGCATTTTGTTACGATCTTTAAATTTCTAAAAATTATTGAAGGAGATGAGAAACTGAAGCAATCTTGGCTCGAATTGATGAAACAATTACCTCCTTAATTAGCTAGCCAAATATATAGTCTTCCTCTTAGACTTAACTAACAAATTTCGGAAAATTACATTTTATTTTCTTTATATATCTGTTAATGTCAGATTTTTAGCCTAAAATAGTATCTAAATAATGTTTATTCAAAAAATATCTATTTAGTTCTATAAAAAAAATATCTATTTAGTCGGTTTTATTTTTTGGTAAAAAATACAATTAGTTGATAAAGACGAGTCTATTCCCATGAATTGTCAATTGTTTGCTCAACTGGCTCACTGATTAAAGCAAAAGTGTAGTTGGATTTAGCTAATAAGTAAACAATAATTGAATCAAAAAAGTTCCTGTAATCATAAGTTCAAATGATACAATTCAATGAAAAAGTGTAAGAACATTTCGGGTAATCGAATCTTTGTTCTTTCGCGACTGATAAAGAGAGATCATTGAACAAGTGTATGAACATTCGTTAATCAAATCCACATCATTAAGAAAATAAAGAATTATGTCTCAAAATAACCTTAAAGTTCCATAGAAGGAGCTAATTTAGCTGCTACGTACAAAACAATATAGTTTATTCAACAGTTATTGAATAATACAATTTTTGTGCCAACATTTGCGAGATGATGCAATTAAAAGTCACATTAATAGAAATCGGCAATAGAAAGACTTAAATAATATGAGGAGTTATAATGTATTAAGAATTTTATCATTATGTTTTCATAAATGTGTGTGTCATATGATATGTCTTCATCAAGCTACAAGACTAAACCTATATATAATTGTTTTTCCCATTCTAACACATGTTTGTGTCTTTTATTAGCTTCCACTGAATAAATGAAGTTTTATCAAATATGATATCTATGTTAATTATAAATTTAGAGATGCAATACCTCACTCGTGTCAAAACCGACTTTTCTCAAGATCTTTTTCTGTTGGCTCATCACGAGTGCGATGTTTCTTTTGCAAGCTTTCTTCACATTTATTCAATGACCCGTTGTGGCTCGATTCATAGTCGTTCCAATCCAGTTTTCTTTTTGTTATGTTATTTTTCCATGTTCAGAATACATAAAAAAAAAAAAGGAGAGGGTATCAAAATAGGGCTATCCTGAAGGTAGTTGCCATCGCAATAAATTAATAATCTTATAATTATTCAAGATCTTGTTACTTTAGATCCGGAAATTAAGTTCTTCTGATCGAAGAAAAGGATTTGACTCAATATTTCAGAACGACAACATAATTTATAAAAGATAACATTCTTTTGTCATCAGAAATCCCTCTAGGCATAACTTTTCTATTGTTATTACATGTAACAAACCTTACTTATTGTCTTCTTCTACATATAAAGAGCTAGGGTTGGGGGTCACATTCCAAAGTTCACATGATGACATTCCATCATCGGAACTAGAAGATTAAGCTGCTAGTCAAAATTCGGAGATCTTTCACATTCAATCTTTAAAACATCCTACACGCGGAAGTTCTTTCACACTTTGTATGACTATCTACCAAAATTTCCCTTAGACCTTGTTCTTTATCACTGAACTAAACTGAATTTGCTAAATTTAATTGAACTAAACCGAATTTTGCTTTTAAAAAAAAAAAACCATGACTTAGTGGCATGATATTTGTACCCTCAGAGTGGTGACCACAGTCTACTCATTAATACATAATATACCCAAAATTATACGGTACATTTGAAGTAGATGTAGAGTAGAATTTTCAAGCTTATCCTTTTTGTACGACATATATAGGATTTGATGGGTACATGAAGGACATGTTTTGAAGTATATGATGCAAATGCAAGTTGACAAAGGACATGTTACTTCTAGCCTCTATTTTCTGTAGGTAATTTGTACTACATAGATCAACTTCAACCAGTCACTTGCCACCTATAATTTTAAATTTTAAATAATAAAAATCTAAGTCTATTAAATAATTTCCACAGCTTCCATTAAATTGACATTGCAACTGAAATTTTATTTATCGTACACCTTGGTGTAATCTACCAATTCACAAGTCTATTGAGATTTTCTAACTTCAATATCTAGCTAGCCTCATGTTTTTATAGCCTCAGAAAACAACAATAATAATAACAGTTTTGAAGTACGTCCTCAAATTTTTGTGAATAAAATGGGTGGCTAAGTAGAGTTTTTCTCGACCCTCATATCAAGGTTGACACTAAGGAAGCACATAACAAGACAAAGCACCGAACTTCATTAAAGAAAAGAGAGAAAATGGATACAAGGAATGAAAGAAAAAAACGACTAAGTTAAAGCTTAGTACAAGTCATGAAAATAATCCGTCCTACAAGCATCGAGGTAAACAAAATTCGAGCAAAATGACGGAAGAGAATGCCAACATACGAGTAAAATTGCAGCAAATGGATACAAGGAAAGATAAAAAAAAACAACAAAGCCGAAGCTTAGTATATAAATCACAGAAATAATACGTCCTACATGTATCTAAGTAAACAAAATTGCAGCAAAGGGACAGAAAAGAATGCCAACATATGAGTAAAATCGCGTATGATATGCCAACGGGTGAAGAAGCACGAGTACCGAAGAAGGCAAGCGATTCCACAACACTGTTATAAATTAAAGGACCATAATTAAAGTTTGTCAAAAGATGAATTCTTGAACCTAGTAGAAGAAACCTTTATCCGAAATTTTTTCGGTATAACAACTCACTTTGCTAAATAAAGAGTATGTAACTTAAAAGCTTAAACTGGTTTTTACAATCTAGAAAAATATGCCATTTGTTAACATGTGCATTCCGACATGTAAACTCTTCATGAATTTGAAATGCTATACGTTAAAATTTTGGTAATAATTGTAACCGTTAAGAAATCACTTAAACACAAATTCAATATCATAAGAGGTCTTGTTTAATGAATTTTGGATTTGTCAAAGTTAAACTGCTAATCCAAACATGACATAAATATTACTAAATCATCCTACATTTTTAAATGTCAGCACTAACAGATGAGTAAAATCACGTATAATATGCAAACATGACATGTTTACTACAAGATCCTGAATGGGGTTGTCACACAATTACGACACGAACCCTTTTTTATTTAAATAAAATTAACTCGTTAATGGTAGCTGAAGATTGAGATGACATGTAAAATCTGAACACATTGCATAAACCGAACATCATATTGATTAGCAGGTTAGAAAAATGCTAAAGAGATTTGGATCCATTTATATTGTCAAACTTAAACTGTTAATCCAAAAATGATAAATATTACTAAATCTTTTTATATTTTAAAATGTCAGCATTAACGTATGAGTAAAATCACCTATGATATGCAAACACGACATGAAAACGATAAGATCCCAAATGGTTTAACACACAATTATCACACAAACCCATTTGGTTCAGATAATTGACATTAACCCAAAAATTGACACTACAGGAACCACCCCCCTACACAAATTACCATCTCAAACTCTAGGCAATGGTTAAATAGAAGCATGAACCGCGTAACAAGACCCTACTCTCTGCAACATAGCTATTGAAAATGAAGAATCACTAGCTGCAATAAATGATCATCAAATGGACCCATGCTGTCTTTCAGAAATTACAGATCTTTTTCCAAATTCCATGCCCAACCCATTATATATTTCCATCTTAGCTTCCCCATTTCAACCACAAAAAGAACAGAAATCTACAAAATCACATAAAACTTCCGATTTTCTAACCACATTTTCCTTCACCAACAAGACCATGAAAGCAGAAAGCATTAGAAGCTTAATGATGCTTAAGCTTCTCATTCGGAAGCTGCACCGGAGCCTCTTCCTCTCCTCGTCAAATGGAGTCTCCATTCAACTCGAAGAGGAAGAAATGAGGGCAGCGAAAATGGTGCCAGGAGATGTCAAACAAGGACACTTTGCAGTAAATGCAATGAAAGATGATGGGGAGCCTACAAGGTTTATCGTTGAGCTAGACTGCCTGAATGACCCGGCTTTTATGGATTTGTTAGTAGAAGCGGAAGAAGAATATGGTTTCCAACAGGCCGGGGTGCTCGCGGTTCCTTGTCGAGCACACGAATTAGAAACGATTCTAGGCCACGGGAGAAGGAGAAGAATGAGTGCTGAATGGTAGTATATTGTGGAAATCATAATACTAGATTACTAATGCTACCAACCTCCAAATTTAGTTATCAGGTTCGAGGTTGATCGAGCACCTAACTAAATCGTTTTCTAATTAAAGTCACAGATTTAACTGTGTTCGTTTCTTAATGAGATATCCTTCTTATTAAATGCAAGATGTTGATCCTTCCCTAATTGTTTGAGATTATCAAAGTACACAATTTCTTAACTAATGCACTGTTTCAAAGGCACTCGCCTGGATTTGGAGCCTGAGGCAAGGCGTGCCTCAGGAACATATATGGTTTTTACTAGGGTTTTGTTTGATTTTTTTCAATGTCTTGTTTAAAATAATTGGTTGAATAATCACAACTACTAATCTGATTTAAGTACACTTTATCTTAACCATTGATCCTCATATGAATATACAAAGACTAGAGATGGATCAGTTCACGTAAAGAAGAATAGTCTCCACTCAAACGGAACATAAATGATTGAGATTGTGATTGCAACACAGGAAACAACAGAGAATTAGTTTCGTGTTTTTATGTAGTTTGGTCTTGTTTGTGTGGTCATAAGTGTGTTTTTTTGGTTTATGTTTGATATTGATATAGAAGTATTGATATGCTCTTAACTAGTAATAGATTATAGCTTATGCACCTCTTGTTCCTAAGGAGCACGCCTTGCTTGGCGCCTTGAGCTTAGGCTCTAGGACCCCTATGCGCCTTTAACAACTATGCTAATAGCTACTGAGTTTCATTACTAAATTCATCAAAATGCTTGTCCTTGTTTTTAACATGAATCTTTTCACACAACAACAACCGATTAGTTTCATTATACGTTTAATTTCTAAACAATAGAGATAAAATATAAGGTTAGTATTAAGAAAAAATGTCGATAGCTCTTTTCAAAATGAAAATCAGCTAATATCTACTTGCAACAGCAAATAGCACTGTAGTGAAGACATTGTAGTTAAGTCCTAACTAGTTGGGGCAGGCTCTGTGGGTGCTTCTTTGGAAAGATCTAACAATGAGAGGTCATTTTCAATAAAGTTAATTAAGACACATCATAAGCAAAAGTTGTTGAAGTGTCAAATTTTTTTCTTTACTTCAACAAATATCCCCGATTCATACAATTTGTGGAAGGAGTTTAAGGGATTGCAAACAAATTGTTCAAGCCAAAACACACACACAAAAGAAGGTTCGTCCTTGGTTCACAACAACACTGAGTAATAGCATCCAAAAGAAACTGACCTGATCACCAGAGAGAGGAAGAGGAGACAATGTTGGAGAAAAAAGTCGCTTCAACAGGAGGAGGCTCACTATCCCTCACGTGCCATGTTTGGGGAGGGCCCATCGGCGGCAGTAGAACCTTTTGATGCAATAGGTGAGACAAAATAGAAACTTCCAAAAAAAGTCTCCACAAACAAACGAGAAATTCTTGAAAGCACTCGGTCCTCGTAATAACCCCTATGGTGAGGAAATGACATATGTCGTTTCCTCTATGGGTCCTCCAAGCTCTGGGTGCTTGCAACAAAAAGCTCAAACAAACACCTACTCTCGAGGGGAAATATGAAGACAAAAACTCAAGACTCGGGCTTTGATACCATGTGACACAAAGAGAATGGAAACAGAGCCCGAGTTTCTAGGTTTACCATCCCGTAAAAAGAAAGATACACATGCCCCTCAGCTTTTCTTTCACTATTTCTATCATCCCTAAACTTCAAAACTAGAAATGAAAATTTTGAACTTTGTCCTTCACTAACATAAAAGTGCCTTGGGAAACTAAACCACTTCAAAATGTCTTGTTAACGAACTCAAAATCGAAAAGCCGAAAAGTTAAAGTAGTTTAGAACCATATTTCCCATGAAGCTCATTTTCTTCAATTTTCTAAATCATCATTTTCAGAAGGAACTTTTTTAAATAGAATTTTATTTCTTCTAACAAAAAAAAATCTAAATGACAAGAATTATAGTTACTTAGAATATCACTCCAATCAGCTGTGGAATGCAGTAAAAGATTTAAGGAACTTTTATGTTAGTAAAATGAAAAGATACAAACGTTTATATACAATTTTAAAAATTCAGAAGCGTAAAGAAAGCATGTCAAAGTTGAGGGGTCACGTGAGTATGCTTTACTAGGAATGTATATAAATCACATGTACTCAGATTCCTATTATCAAGGAAACTGATTCAAATAAACAAAAAATTATGGCTATGGCAGCTATACATTCTGTAACACTTTTCAATGATGTTTTAAGACACTTATCATAAGTTAAACACATTGAATTTTGTTAATCTTTTCATTTACTTCAAGAAATATGCACAGTCATTACAATTTGTGAGAGGAGTTTAAGAGGATTACAAACAAATTGTTCAAGCAATTGACTGGAGAGTGAGTGGAAGGAAACAATCTTCAGAATCATTTGATCTCGGAGCAATTACTAGGGCCAACAGGTTCTCTCAAGCAATTAGATATTGCCATCACTGCTGATTCAATGGATGCATCTTCACCCTGTAGCAAGATCAATCAAATCAGTAAAAATATTATGTGTGTCAGTATGTGATTCGTTGTTTCTAGACATGTGGTCGCTTGTCATTGAGACACATGCTATTTTGAACTAATTTCACAAAAGAATGATAATCTGAAAGATTGAATGCAGGTGAAGATCAATTTCGACATTCGGGATTATCCTAAGTGTGTCCCACTCGAACACAAGTGGGACACATGACGGAATGCTCATAGGAACCAAGTTAATTAGACTGGTTTTCCAACAACCAGTGTGCTCAATACCCCCCTCTCCCCCTTTGGATCTGCCATTGGATTAGGGGTGTGCAATTCAAAACAGAGCTGAAAAGCCAAACAAGTTGGTTGGTTCAGTTCGATAATTCGGCTTTTACTGAATAATAAAGCTAAGTTGAAAAACCAAGTTCATTGCTAATCCAGATTTCTTGTGATATTGAATTATGAGCAGAATCTAAGACGGAATCCAAATTAAGAATCCAGCAAGGTAGAAGCCTCACCTGCTCTTTCCAGTAAAACATGTTCCCATATTTCCCGGCTAGACGACTCCAAAAGCTTCGGGGAATATCTAGATCAACAGAATCTCCAACATTGAAATTTAAAATATTTCCTGAACGGAGTAAATGAAAGTAACCAACTGATGAAATTATAGTCAAAAGAATAGGAAACAAAAAGGCTTAATACATATCCAGTCCCTCCAACTTGTATTAAACCACTAATGTTAGCTCTTAAAATTTCAGAATAACCTTCTCTCCTCAGTTTACTTGAATTTCCATGGCTAACCCGTATTTCCATGGGGCGGTACCACACACTTAACGCACAAATTGAGTAAATGAGGTGGCAGAAAAAATGGTTCAAGCAAGTTGAATTATCAGAAAGAATGTTTGAGGAATCGCCAAACATTATTTTGGTAGTTGAAGAGGTTGAATATGTACTCAGCTAATGTAAAATCCAAACCATTATACCAAACGTTGGATCTGCAACAAAGACGATTGTCCTATCATCCACTTGCCAGAAATCCCTAATAGCCAATCCTAAAAAAGAAGAACAGATCAATAAGTCAGTCAATCAGAAAAAGAAGCCTGGAGGATGTATAAAATATCGGTAAATTGCATCTATGAACACTAAAGTTTGTGATTTGTTTTATAGAAGTCGTGGACTTGGTTTTCATTTAGCAAACTCACTAAACTTCACCTTAAATTTCAATGAAGTTATTCCGGCTAATTAGTGTCCATAAACTCATCAGAATGTTAAACTAGCACAGAAAACAGTTGACCATAAATCCAGAACGACACTTAGTCAGTATATAGTTAACTCACTACTCAGTCACATCAATATTAAAGTGAGTTTTTGTAAATACATTTGTTTGAATGCCTTTATTGAACGAAAATGCAATTAAATTACTTGATCAAACTGATGGTAAACTTGAATGGATACAATTTACCCGAGAAATACCTGGTGTATCAGGATAATTCTGAGCTAAGACTCTTAATTTGAATCCTGTATCCTTCTCAATCTGAGAAATTTCGTTTGCAAGTCTCTTCTCCTGCAAATAACTAATGAACCATTTCTGATTTCTCTATCTAAACCTACAATCTCTATCCCGAAACACAAAACAGCAATCAACCGCACCTGGCCATCAGAAAGAAAACCCGCGACATCTATAACGGTAGTGAACTCTTTAGGAAGCAACTCCGGCTTGTTAACTCCGACTTTGGCCTCCGCAAACTCCACTCCTACAAAATCAACTTACTTAGGCCCTCTTCAGTAAATTCAGTTCGGTTCAGTAATTTCCGTTAAAGTGCAGTAATATTTGCAGTTCAGTGAATAGTCGAATTTTCAGCCTGAGCAGTAATTTTCGATTCAGTTAAGCAGTCGGTTCAGTAACATACTTGCCTGAAAGAGATAAGGAAAGAGCGAGAGCTCCGGAGAGGAGGAGATTTGAAAATTTGGATCGGGAATCGACGCCGGAATTTTGGATTGAAGACGGTTGCCGGAAGCGTGGTGATGGCGGAGGAATGAGCGGCGGAGGAGAGGTGGTTTTGAGCGGGAGCGGCGAGGGAAAATGGAGAAACGACGACATACTTTCTTTCTAAAGATTGGATAAACATAAAAAGAATACTATTTATATTTTCTCAGGATGAAGCTTTGACGAGGAGCATGAGATATTGGCCCAGGCCCAGGCCCAAGCCCAAGACTGTGTCAAGGGGTGTCGTGATCAAACATGTCGGTCCTTGACCGTCTGCTAAACGAGTCAGTTCAAAGCGATCATCAGCTCACCTAGTTAGCAAGACAACCTATTGAGTTACCGGATTATGGTGTCCGAACAATAAAGAATCCCTCTTATGGAACAATTGTAAATAACTACAATAAATGTTCATATAGTTGTGATATCTTTTTATACTTTTATCTACTTTTTTCTCCCTCTAAAATCTTAGTAACTTGACCGTTAAAGTAATCTCAGAGCCCAACCCGTCTCATAAGAGCGTACCCTTCCACTTTATCATTAAGCATTTTTTTCAACCGAATCTCGTATAGTTCAAACTCCTTTTCATGTTCAATGTCGAGCCTTTAATCAAAATTAAGAATACTCTTCGTAATTTAATCATAACTAAAATTCTAAATAGCAGTTTTAACTAGAGGAAATGATGGCTTGTTTTACTATATATAGCGTAATAGCCACTTAGCTATAAAGAGGTGGTGGTCAATTTTGTGCCTCTAGCCACAACATAATAGTTCCATTTGGCAATTTTTAAACAATCTAGAGAGACAACACGGGGTTGGCGCAACTTGTATAAAATGGCAACCCGAATCCTTGCAAACATCCATAACAAGAACTCTTTTGAGAGAAACATTTCAGCCACAAATCAAGTGTGTTTGAGATGCCAATACAAGAAGAACTACAAAAGATGAGTAAACAGAGCATAAGAACTATTTTTTTGCTACAGATTCTCATTTGTTCACAGAAAATCCCTCAGAGAAGGTGAAAGAAGTTAGGGGAAGTACACGGGCCAGTTGAAATAATACGAGTCTCGAACCTCCTTGTCCATCTGGTTCCACTGCAACGACGAAAGAAAAACACGAGTTTAACACGATTTATAACATGATAACCCGTTTTGACACTCATATATTCTTTATTAGCAGCAAAAGTTACATTCATAAAAGAAGAATCATTGCAGCAGTGACAAATCCGACAAAATTTTAGAATTAGATAATTCAAACAAATCACCTTAAATTTATATGGCTCGTTTTTCTTCAGTGCTTTCTTCCAGTGGTACTGCTCAAATAGAAAGGCCTTGTCATGCCAACTGCATACACATTGAACAAAATCAAGCAAGATCAATACAAGTAAAATACTTTTATAGCTGCTTACTCCAAA
Source organism: Euphorbia peplus (assembly GCA_028411795.1). Classification (NCBI taxonomy): domain Eukaryota; kingdom Viridiplantae; phylum Streptophyta; class Magnoliopsida; order Malpighiales; family Euphorbiaceae; genus Euphorbia; species Euphorbia peplus. Next base: position 36,012,883 of record CP110841.1, read on the forward strand.
CAGTAGGTATAGTGTTAGGTTAGGATTGAGAAACAGATGTTGGTAGCTATTTGGAAGGAAAATCACTTAGCATGTACCGGATAACAGTAAAACAAAACAACTGAACTTAAGGATCCAAGTACAAGCACACGATACCCGAGCTTACTATTCTCCCCCTCTCTATTTGATATTTGTCTCTCCTACCTCTCATCAAGCAACATAACATAAGCATCAAAGTACAAGCGCCCGATACCCAGGCGAGGCCTACTCTAACGTCATCATTTTGCACATGGGTAGAGGGATTTCATCACGGTATTAGCAACGCTAACACAAGCATCAGATAGCCCAGCCTATTTGATATTCGTCTCTCCTCCCTCTCATCGACAAACACTAACATAAGCATCAAAGTGCAACTGGCGGATATCCGGGCCTACTCTAACACCATTATTTTGAACATGGACAAAGGGGTTTCATTAAGAAATTAGCAAGGAATCCCCAAATTACTAACTTACATCAGCCAACAACCTAATTCCACAATTATAAAGGAAAACCGAACTTAGATAAGAACAAAGGTAGTGATTGCAATCAATTCACGGGTTTTCTTCCAACTTGTAAAGCAAAATTAAACTACAATTCAGAACTTCACCATATAAAACCCTCGGCACACATCAAAATGCGTACGTATACAAAACATATCAAACAAACATCAACCTAAATCAGAATAAATTGTGTCTGTGATCAGTTCAAAGCTATTAAACTCCAATTCAGAACTTCACAAAACAAAACCGTCGGCGCATATCAAAACTCGCCCATAAACACACGATATCAAGCAAACAACAATCTAAATCACATAACAGAATATGAAAATCAGTGAAATAACATTCAGAAACCCTAAATTGATTATCACATAAGAGCGAAGAAGAACAAACTTGAACTGATTAGAAAGTTGCCAATAGTAAGGATTGAAGAAGGCCACAGTAGAGAATGCGGCGGAGCCTATCCATATATTCCAGAACCGATCTGGGTCTGAGTGTGGAACTCCAGGGTCTCCTCTGTAGGGATCTCCGAAATCCATTATCGCCCCCTCTCAGTCTTCACTCTATGTGAGTGGTTTATCCACACCGTTTTTATACTCAACCCAGATGAATTTCAATAAATTTGAACTTTAATAATGTATTTCATGGTAACATAAAGTAATAATTTTATAAGAAAAAGAAAATAATTGTAAATTATTTGGATTAAAGTAAGTACATAATTCACAAAATGGAAATGTTTGGCTATATATACAATTATTCTTCTATTGTTTCTGAAACGACAATCTAAAATATATGTCCCCGAAACCTACCTTTCTCATGGCTCATCAACACAACCATCTAACATGCCACGTGTATGTAATAGGGTGCTCCGTCTAATTTGAAGAGATTAAGCTGCCAAACCCAGAAGCAGCAGGCAGCTATTTTATCTAATCTAAAAAGCTGCTAGACTTAAGATTCTGTCACTAGACACTGCAACCCTGCCCCATAAAAAGCATCACTATGTAAAGCACTAAATGCCCCAGGGACGAAAAAGTCCTCCCCCCCCCCACCCCCGGATCTCTCATTCTGATACTCATCACTCTTCCCCTCATCAACCAACAATAACTTAAGGATCAAAGTACAAGCCTCGAATACCCGAGATTACAATTCTTACCCTCTCTCTAATTGTTATTTGTCTCTCCTCACTCTCATCAAGCAACTTAATAATAGCATCAAAATGCAAGCGCCTGATACCCAGGCCCACTCCAACCCACACAAAACACCCAGCAACCTATGTTGTAAGTGTCTCACAGAGATGGGCATCCGACACACTCCTGTGGTAAAGTCATTTCTAAAACGTAGTCCTCGTAAAATGGACACGGACATGGGTAGGCTAGTAACGAGAAGTGTCCGTGTAAGCTAACCAACAACCTAATTCCTGAATTATAAAGTAAAACTGAACTTAAATAAGAGCATAGATAGGTTCCATAGTCAATTGACACCTCTTATTTCAGCTGTAAAGCAAAATCAAACTTGAATTCAGAACAAAAGGCTCAAGTTATGCAGTTATTTGAATGGAAACCCTAAAAGGAAAGAGTAAGGAAAAGGGAGAAGAACAAACTTGAATTGATTAGAAAGCTGCCAAAGGTAGGGATTGAAGAAGGTGATAGTAGAGAAAGCAGCAGAGCCTATCCATATGTTCCAGAACCTATCTGGGTCTGCGTGTGGAACTCCTGGGTCTCCTCTGTATGCATTTCCGAAGTACTTCTCCATTCTCTCCCTTCTTTCTGCTTTATCCACACCCTTTTTATACTCCACCCAAATCAATTTCACTCAATTTAAATTTTAATAAACATAAACAAATCATTTTTTTTATGGACATAAACAAATCATTCTATAACTATAAGAAACAAAAAGTAATGGTAACTTATTTGGATTAAAATAAGTGCATAATTATCAAATAAGTAATGGTAACTTATTTGGATTAAAATAAGTGCATAATTATCAAATAGGAAATATTAATATATGTAAAATACTTTTATTGTTGTTGAATTGGTAATTTAAATATATATTTGGCTTATTACATGCTCCTGTGGGAAGTTGTGTTTGGTTGACATTAAGGAATTTGAAATTCTCATGAATTTTGAATGACCAAGGGGGACTAGCTGATTAATTTCCCACAATATGTGGGAATTTGAAATTTCCATAAATTTTGAATGCCTCCATTTTTTCAATTTCATGTCAACCAAACAACTAGCCAAATTAAAAAATCATGGAAATTTCTATTGCCTACATAAATATATATATACCAAACAACCACTAAATTTGTTAAAGAAATTTCACTTAGTCTCCTTAACTTAAGAGACAACCTATTGACCACCTAAACTTGTAATTTTTTCCACTTAGCCTCTTCAACTTGTAATTTCTTTCCACTTAGCCTCGTCAACTTGTCAATTGTGACATATTTGTCCCCTTTTATGCTGATGTGGTTTGAATCTTTTGTAATCACTTATATTATGACATGTCAGCATAAATGGGTGAAATGGGTCATATGACAAGTTGAGGAGGTCAAGTGGAACAAAAGTACAAATTCGGGTGGTTAATAGGTTGTCATCTAAGTTGGAGCGACAAAGTGAAAAAATTGAACAAATTTAGAAGGACTGATAGATGTTAATGATAATATATAAGATAATAATAAAATTTAATATATCATAAATTTCTTAAACTTGACGGTAAAAATATACAGGCGTTTCACTAGCTTTTTAGACTTGTTGAAGATGATTTATCCACAACTTAAAATTGTATAGAATGATCATTGACCACCTAAATTGATGTAAATTGACATATTTGCGCGCCTTGAATTAAATAAGCAAATTATGCCACGTTTAACCGTATAAGTTCGGAGGGCCAATTTATTTTTTTTAAGGCCTTAGTTTGGTTGGTGGGCTTCCGATATTAAGCCTAATAATAAACTTATCCTTTTTTCACCCGCCAGAAAAATGTATTCTTCACCCGAAAATCTACCCAAGCAGGACCAAAACTAGCTGAGCTAGTCACCGGAAAACCTCCGGCAACCTAGAAACGCCTCATTTCCGACCAGCACCGACATGTCTCCGATATCAATTCCACTTCAGTTTATCCAGCCTCGCCTCAACCTCTATGTTAAACCACTTATCTTTTCCTTCACTACTTATCCCCATCACAAACTCCCATCGCCGGCGCTTTTACTTCCGGTGAGCCCTAGAACCTTCTCCTCCGAAGCCGTGAGCGATAACGGCGGAGGCAGGTCCGGCGCTCTCTCTGCTCCTCCGCCGCCGGTAGCGGAGGAGTCTGTTAAGAAGATTGACGCTTATCCTCCTAAAGGAACCAGAGATTTTCCTCCTGAAGAAATGCGGTTGCGGAATTGGCTTTTTAGCAATTTCAGAGAGGTTGGCGCTGTCATTTGTGTTTCGTGTTACAGTAAAAACTTAGCATAGTAATGCACTCGCGACCCGCCGGACTATTTGTATAACAATTGAGAGGTTATTTATTACTAAATAGAGGTCCAAAAGATTCTCAACACTCGGGACCGGACTATTTTATAACAATACTCTTGTTAATTGTTATAAAATAGTCCGGTACCCAGTGTTGAGAATCTTTTGTTGTACGGACCTCTATTTAGTAATAACCTCTCAATTGTTACACAAATAGTACGATTTCAAGTGTAAGTGTATTACTATATAGAGGTTTTACTGTATATGCCAAGATTTGATGTTTATGGTGGTTTTGATATGTTATTTTTTGTTGTTGTTGATTGTTTAGGTATCGAGAATGTATGCTTTTGAGGAGATTGATTTTCCGGTGGTGGAATCAGAAGCTCTGTTCATTAGGAAAGGTGGAGAAGAAATAAGGGATCAGGTTGGCTTGTTAACTTTAAGGTGTTGCTGCATATTTTTTTACTTATACGTATGGATTAGATTAACAATTGGGTGAAATGCATTGATTGCCATTGAAGTTTGAGGTCTGTTTCGTAAAGATAACTGAATTTGAACTCACATTTGATTTGAATAAAGGCGAGTTCGACTAATTTGTGTATAAAAACTTATTGAAATGGTGGTGTGGCAGAGAGTTTGCTATATGCTAATCAAGTGCAATGACAGGCTGACATGGCTAATGTTGCACGGATATGAAAGCAAAATTGTACACCAAAAATGGGAACGGATGTCACGTTTATCTCTAAAAACATAGCCTTGAAATGGAATGGAAACTATAATCGATATGGGTTCTAAAGAAGAATGTCTGTGTAGTATAGGAAGTGGCTTTTAGTTGGCATATAATCAAGTGTTTCTGATGCCATGTCAACATTCTGTAAGTTTTTATATGCAAATTGACTGCAATGACTTTATTGAAATTAAATGTGAAGTTCAATGATTTTATTAAAAGAAAATGAACTGCAATAACCTTTTGAAATAGGCCCAAACTTTAGCGTCCGTAAATGCAATTTACCCTGGTTTAATATGTGTAAATTTTGAATTCTGTGGTCCTTCAAGTTTTTCAAAATAAGCAGATTTTCTTGTGTTAGATAAATTGGGTAATAATGACTATGATAAGCTTAGGTAGTTAGTTTGAAGTTCTTGTGCTAAGGATCTTTTTTCTCAAATCAATAATTATTTCTGTACCAAGAATTTTCTGTTTCTTACTAATGTTGGGGAAACCTTTGGAAAAAGAAGGAAACTTCAGGGCGCATTTTGCATCACATTGCAGAATCTGTCATTAAAAGAGTAGTACCGATCCTGTCTGCTGGTTCTAGTTCTTGTAGACCCGTATTATGGAGAGTGCAGCTGAAAACAATACCTTCTTCTAGAGTTAATTGTAATTGGACTTGTGGATAATTTCATATTCTCACCTCATTAATAGATTTCCTTTCTTCTTGCAGCTATATAGTTTTGAAGACCGTGGAAAGCGCCGTATTGCATTGAGACCTGAGCTCACTCCATCTCTTGCCAGGCTAGTGATACAGAAAGGGTACGCTTAAGAAAAATAATGATCTTGTTCTGATTGTTTTTTATTTGAAATTAGGCAAGTTGCATTTGCTTTTCCTTTTTACTCCTCTCCATGTTTATCTTTTCATTGCATTATACATTTGCATCTTTTATGCACGCAAATCTTTGTTTATGATTCCAGGTACAGATCCTGGAATTTGATCCACATGTTTTTATTTTTTTTGAATTCAGAAAATCACTAGCCCTCCCATTGAAATGGTTTACTGTTGGACAGTGCTGGCGATATGAGAGGATGACAAGGGGGCGTCGTCGTGAGCATTACCAGTGGAACATGGATATTATTGGTGTACCTGAAGTGGCAGTAAGTACTTCCATCTGTGTGTTCTTATCTGAGATTATCCTGTTTTCATGTCAGTTTTCCTGTAGGAAATTGAATTATCATGACCTATGTTACACGAAAACAGAAAAAAGTATGGACACTGAAACTGAAACAGATACCCAAAAACAATATTTTTGAAACTATAACATGGAGAAAATGTGTAAACAATTAATAGAAGATTATATCTATAAATTTGAATTTAAAAATTATAAGGATGCATTTAAAAGTCACAAGATAATAGGAAAAAATACTTTTCTTTTCATTTTGATATCTCATAGAAGATGATCAGGAAAAAATTAGAGACTAACTGAACATGTGATTAAGTATTGACTAACATGACAACATTAAATCGAAGTTTTTGCGCAACATTTATCATGGCTATTATGTAAGAAACTCTTATCAGTTTTAAATGTTGTAAGAAACTGTTATCATCTTTTCTGATTCTTCCTCTTCCCTTCCGACTAGACATTTATGTATGCTCCTTAGTCGTGATATACGGACACATGCACCTAAGTTGTCCTTTCTTTTCTTACTGGATAGTTTCAGTGAGCCGGCCCTCAAGAAGCTACAAATGTATATGGCTATTTCATGTTGTGAACTTTTATGCTCATTCAGTTTCTTCGCCCATTTTTAAGCTTTATCTGTATATATTTATGTAGGCTGAAGCAGAGCTCATTTCATCTATTGTCACATTTTTCAAGCGAATTGGAATCACTGCATCAGATGTTGGATTCAAGGTTTCCAGTCGAAAGGTATTGCATTTGAACTTTGAAGGAACACGGACTAAAGGGTTACATTTTTCCTACTTTTTTTTTGGTTAGATATTTTCCATCCATGAATCTGTGAATGTTAAGCGACCTTGATTCTGCAACTTTTCATTTACGTAAATTGAGTATTGTTGAGTTCTTAACTTTACTAGCGCTGCAAAAGCTTCATATGCTTATAATAATGTTCTCAACCTGAATGATGAAATAATAAAATCCGGTCTTTGTCTTCCTCTTTTCCAGGTGTTACAGGAAGTTGTGAGGCGCTATTCTGTATCTGAAGATTTGTTTGGCAAGGTTTGCATTCTCATAGACAAGGTCAGTTGCTTTACTTTGCATGGTTTCTGTGCAATCTCTCTTCACTTCATTGTTGTCAGTAGTCATTGCTAATAATTGGCATTTGATTGTAAAATGTGTCTTTGATTGCATTTGTCAAGTTATATTTTGATTTTTATTGAACTTTGGCATGGTTATTGTGTTTCTTCCTATGGAAAATAATAATCTTGATGTCAAACAGATTGAGAAGATAGGGGAAGATGAAGTTAAGCTCAATTTGAAAGAAATTGGTATGTCACAGCAGGCTGTTGATGAGCTATTGCAAGTCCTCTCCATAAAGTCATTGACAAAGTTGGAAGGTAGGATCAACTATGGTTTGAGGACTAACTTAGTTTTGATTCTTTTGTTATTGTCCACATTATCACTTCGTTAATTTTATAGTGTTTGGACTTCAAAATTAGTGTAGTGTAAAAGTTCAAGGACTTTTACTCCACAAAAAGAAATTTAGGGGCCAGAATTTAGTAATGCTATAGTTTAGGGGCCATGGATGTATTTTACCTCTATGTTACAATGAAATTAAGGTTTGCTTCATATGGAACAAGGACATAGAAAAGTCAATATATTTACTTTAGATTCCAGATTCTCTATAGTTTTGTTGTTTTTGAATATTTCCACATAAGGTACTTTATGGGAATGAATCATTATTCATCTCATTGACCTTAACTATACTTGGATGCTTATGTGTATGTAGAGATACTTGGAGATGCAGGAGAAGCAGTTGCTGATCTTAAACAACTTTTCTCGCTTGCTGAAAAGTTTGGTTATTCTGATTGGATTCAGTTTGATGCATCAGTTGTTCGTGGCCTTGCCTACTACACTGGTATTGTTTTTGAGGTTAGACTTTGTGGTTATTCATCACTATGCCTTTCGTCACTATGACGAAGAATTATATAACAATATGTTACACCCTTTGTAATAGAATATTGTTGTTGGGTAGAAAATATCCAGTATTGATGCATCTCTCAATTTGTCTTGGGTGTATGTTGACTTTACACTTTTCGTGATTTTGACTCTATTGTGCTTTCTCTTTCTCGCTCTAGTGGTTTAGAGGATGATTTTCTTATTCATACATTCAGGAAACATGTAGTTTGTTCTTCCTTTGAAGTACCTTTTGGAGCGAGTTAGAGTATTGTTTACATAATATCAGAGCCTTGTATTTAGTGTTCTCACCCATGGATAGTTGCTTCACACTCTAGATGGTTATGTGTGTAAGGGTCTATTAGATATCTTATGCTGGTATAATCAGAGAGTTATATGAATTCTTATATATGTGAAACAATTTTTCTCCTTACACTGGGCGAGTTAGTCTTTTGCTTACAAATATTGACAGCCGCCGTGCAATTGAAAATTCTGAAACACGTGCAAAGATGCTATTTTAAGGTCCAGGTCGAGTTATTTGTTGTTGTTGCTAGCTCTTTAGAGCAAAACAACAAAAAGGAGAACCATACACTAATTGTTTTCTCATCCTAAGCGCAAGAACAATATATTCCGTGTCTCTGTTGCGAATTATATAAATTGTGGAATGTGAGAGACCCTTTGCGTTTGATTGTTCAGTCCTCCCTGGCCCTGCTATAAACCCTTTTTAACTATCGACAGCTTTATCACAAAGATTCATACTCTCAAGCAACTATCTAAAATTGCTTAAATTGTTTGCTCATCCTAAGCGCAAGAACAATATATTCCGTGTCTCTGTTGTGAATTATATAAATTGTGGAATGTGAGAGACCCTTTGCGTTTGATTGTTCAATCCTCCCTGGCCCTGCTATAAACACCTTTTTAACTATCGACAGCTTTATCACAAAGATTCATACTCTCAAGCAACTATCTAAAATTGCTTAAATTCATCTTATCTAGGGCTTCGATAGACAAGGAAAGCTGAGAGCCATATGTGGCGGTGGAAGATATGACAAGTTGTTCTCTACTTTCGGTGCTGATGATATTCCAGCTTGTGGCTTTGGATTTGGTGATGCTGTCATTGTGGAAGTAAGTATAGTCCATTCCTTAGCTTGCATCTTATAACTTTACCTGTTCTTATTTGATCTTATCGAGGTTATAATTATTATTTTTATGTATTAAAGTTACTCAAGGAGAAGAAACTTCTTCCGGAACTGAGCCAGCAAGTAGAAACCGTCGTGTGTGCTCTAGATCAGGAGCTTCAAGGAGTAGCTGCTTCAGTTGCTAGCATACTCAGAGAGAAAGGCCAAAGTGTTGACTTAGTGTTGGAAAACAAGCCTCTTAAATGGTATTCAACTCCACTATTTTGTTGCTCATTTTGCTTAATATATACTCAAATATACTCAAATTTGCAATCAAACGTCTATTTATCCCCTAACTTTCAAAACGACTTATCTGCTATTTAAATTTGTTTACAACCACTTCTCTCATGTGGTGTAGAGTGTGTTCGACCACCATGTAAAAATAAGGGGTTAGTTATGGAAGCTTGAGCACGTTGATGGGGCTTAAATACCCAACTCGTTCGAGCACTTAAACACCTAATGACCTTCCAAACTTGCAAAACTTTCTTTATACCACCTCAATCTGCTCAAAAGGACATTTTCTCCACCTCAATTTGTTTAAAACAACCTTTTCACCTATTCAGCTTGATTAAAACAATCTTTCTGCCACCTTAAATTACTTAGGTTATCAATGGAATGTAGAGTGTTCAGTAATACCATGTGGAAGTAAGGGGCTAATAGCGGTGCATAGAGTATGTAGTACTGCCACATGGAAATAAGGGGTTACCATGTCAATATAAGCAAAAGTTGAAGCGAGAAAAATATCATCTTGAAAGTTTTAAGTGGTCATTAGACATTTTGATACGCATTCCAAAGGCAGAGTATGTAGTACCCCTGCTTAATTTAATGGAATTTTCTTATATCTTAGCTCATAGATGATCATATTGGCTGTCTTTGTTCCAGGGCGTTCAAACGGGCAACACGGATAAACGCAGAAAGGCTTATCTTGGTGGGACGCAAGGAGTGGGAAAAGGGTATGGTCGGTGTAAAAATCCTCTCATCTAATGAACAGTATGAGGTTAAACTTGATGACTTGCAGTAACAGAAAACTTAGTTTGGCTTCTAGTTTATTTTTTCTAGGGATAAAGATCAATTTTGCACCTAAAGCTTAGGGGAGTTTAATTTTATCCTTAAATTCATTCGTCTACTCTCAATTGAAGTGATATAAATTATCCGTAGCAATGGTAAAATAGAATACTTGGATATGTAAATTTGATTATATGAAGTGTCCTACAACTATAACAATGTTGCTAAAATTATTATTTTGATCACTAACATCGAATATTGTTGAATATTGTTGAGTATTCCACAATATTCGACGTCAAATGCAAGTTAAATGTTCTTGGATACTTTTTGGGGCGTGTTAAACCTTTGAGGAATATGTTGGATATTTCATAAATGAGGACGAGCAGGCAGGGAACACGGTTGATCCAAGCGAAACAAAGAAGTCATGCACAGGGACATGAATTGAGTGGATGATTCATAGTTCGTGACAGGTAAATTGTGCAAGATGCTTGCTAGTAAGCTGAACTATAGATGTCGGTAAGTTCGATGTTGCTCTATCTTGAGTTAGGCAGTGCCAATCCGATTGAATTTGGGAGAGCTTATCGATGGTCTTGGATTTGTCTATAACGGATGAGCGTGCTTACGAGAGACGGAAACCAGTAAGGATCGGAGACAAAAGCTAACCTGGGCAAAGCAAGAATCATGAGGTGTTTGTAAACCCACTTCTTTCTTTTGTGGACTTTAATCTTTTCGTGAAGCTGAAGCTTCATATCTACTAAAGCAAATGGAATTTTATGGGAGATCTCTTTTTCTTTTACAGTCTTTGAGCTCCAAACTAGATCACTTTTTCCTTTTCTTTTCTTTAATTTCTTGTTTAGGTATGTCATTATCACCTTATCATTAGTTCATATGTCGTTCTTAGAGTTAGATGAGGTCGTGGGTCCGAATCCATGACTGACTAATTTGGGATGTTTCGGTACCTATGGTGTTCAATTAAACTTTTCTGGGTATCTATCCTAAAATATTATAGTTCATACACCGATTTCGTGGAGCTTTTGGGGATTAATGAGTTTTCAAACCCACTCTCGATCCCCCCCTAGATTTCAGTCCCTAGGTCTGCCAATCTCTCGCCTTGTTGTGATGCTTGGGGTCTAGAGGAGGAGGAGGTTGCTTTATTCGATGAAAGGGTTGTTTTTGCACCTTCATTTTCACTTCTTCTATTAAATATTTCACATTGTATGTTATATAAAAGCTCATACATGGTGTACTAATTTCATGACGTTTTTCGACAAACTCAAATGTCATCCTACAAAATTTAAGTAGGGTGAAATACTATGAAAGTAGAAGAGCTTGCCCTCTCCTCGCTGTTGCCAACGGTTAGAAAAGTAATAAGTAGAACTGTCACCGGCATAGTGTCTTTGTTATTGAAGTTTTAACGACCGAGATTGAACACGTTAAATTTTTAGAACTTTTTGCCTCCACTGCTGCGTTATACACCGATTTTAGTAAATTTGACCGAATTTAATAATTCTCAATAACAAATTTTTTTTTCAACTTTTCAAAAGTCTAGCCTAATTGCCTTTTGCCCCATAAAATTCAATTATAAGATCATTTATGAGCTTATCTGTCATGATTATGTAGCACTACAAAGATAGAAAATAACTGTACATTTAGTCAACTACATTATAGTGGGAAGGACAATTTTTTTTGTATAAGCTATAATTAAATGTCCAACATCTATAGAAAGAATAAAAACTATTAATAATTTGCTTGATATTTCCGTTTAACAAAAATAATTTACATACACATGAATCTAACACATAAATTGATGGAGTTGTATTTGTTTAATAAATTATGAATAAAAATATTTTTGAAAAGCTGTTTTTGGCTAGAAGTGCTAGGCTTTACCACTAAGAACAACATTATGAAACTTAAATGTAAATAATGAATGAAAATTAAGAATTGTATTATTTTTGGCTTCATCTCATTTTGGCATTCATGCATAAATATACTAACTAGCACACAAATTATTGGATGAGTTGGTCAAATCACCTTACTTAATTTATGTAAATATATAATTAGATTAATAATCTAGTAGAACATTTAAGTATTATCTTTGAGAAGACTTGAAATTCAAACGTCTAAACTATCCACTAATCATGAATACAATATACTTTGTATAAACATTCATTTATCAATTTATATTATACCTTTTTCTTTTTTACAGAGATCTATATAAGACTTGTTTTTCTATAATTATTTGTGTTTAACTGCTTTTTTGTAGTTCTAGACTATAAAACTTAGCATTAAATAAAAAATATTTCCAAATAGTTCGATTAAATTTTAAAATTAGATGATTTTTGGATAGCAAAAAAAATAAATTTGATAATATTAATTACTATTAAATTCGAGTACTCACTTCATTAAAATTTTCAGTGAAAATTATAATCGAAATTTGTAATTTACTCTAACCTGGACGGTGGATAACCTACCATTAATATTAACAAATCTAAAAGCAAAGTAATGTGGATAGAATATAAAAATAATTTTCCCACGTAAATTAAGAAGAGAAGTGGGTAGAAAAAGAAAACCCTGAAAGAAATAGTTTTCCCTCTTTTATGAAAAAATAAAGAAACACCTCGTCGTCTCCATCTGGTTATCGATCAACACGCAAATCGAAGCGCTAACACCATCAAATTTGAGCCCTCCATAAGCTGAGTCGGCAATGGTGACGCAGGATGATGGGGAGAGGAACCAGGCGGTGGGGAGAGGAGGTGGGACTCGGTCTTGGGGTACTACTTTATCCGGTCAATCGGTTTCCACTAGCGGAAGTGTGGGTTCTCCTTCTATGCCCACTCCTGCTGGTGTTAATAGTGATAGTGCTGTTTTGAGGTTGAATCATCTTGATATTCATGCTGATGATGCTGCTACTCAAGATGCCGCCGGGTTTGTTTTTCTTTTTTTCTTCTTATTTTTGTTATGCTTTGTTGCTTTTTAGTATCAAATTATTGTTGTTTTTCTGATTTCGTGTGATTTTGAGAGAATCGACTGCTTGATATCTTTTCATGAGATTTCCTATATGTAATGTGTTTTCACTAGTGGATCCATGATGATCATCACATGTTCACCGAAACATTTATAGATATATCCTTTGAGTTTTTGCTTCACTTTCCATATCTGTTTCCATGTAATTTTGAATGGTTAATTATATGTGTATTGTTTTCATTGAGGATGTCTCACGTTTTTTAAAAACAGTAACAAGAAGAAAAAGAGAGGTCAGCGTGCTGCTGGAGCTGATAAGACCGGTAGAGGTCTCCGTCAGTTTAGTATGAAAGGTATTTCATTCATCCCTTCCTTGTATTTCCCTCCTACAATTCGAGAAATCATCTTTTATCCTTGTATTCCTCGACAAGGACAAGTTCGTTCTACTTTAGATGAATGTTACCTACTTATTCTTTGACTATTTTTGCCCTTCTATCCAGTGTGTGAAAAAGTCGAGAGTAAAGGAACGACCACTTACAATGAGGTAAGCTGGTTTCCAAAGCTTTTTATTTCCCATGCCTTGATTCTACTCTAGTTTTTCTATGACTGCTGACATATTCAATACACTTCTCTCATCTGCTATTGAATATACTCTTTGTCAAAATGCTTACAACTTGTAATATTCCGAGTTTTCACTTAGCAGCCATTAAAAGTTGGCAGCTTGGATTTTGCTCAAGTATAGATGCTGTGTTCTCAATTTCGAAAATTTAAATGGATAGCTTTATCTGAGAGTTCAAGCCCTTTTTCAGGTGGCAGATGAACTTGTATCAGAGTTTGCTGACCCTAGCAACACTGTCACATCTCCAGATCAGGTATTATTCTTTAGATGAAATGCAAAGCGTGTAGTTTTGCGCATTCTTTGCATATATCAGTAATTTTCAACGCAAATGCACTGAACTCTGTTCTTTTTTTTTTCCTATTAAAGCAGCAACAATACGATGAGAAGAACATTAGGCGGCGGGTGTATGACGCCCTGAATGTACTTATGGCATTGGATATCATATCTAAAGATAAAAAGGAGATACAATGGAAAGGTCTTCCTCGAACTAGCCTGAGTGACATTGAAGAATTAAAGGTATATATGCGACTTTTACATACCTATCATGTATACTGAGAGAAGTAGTTAAGGTGGTTTTTCTAGATTTACTATGCGTTTGTCATGCTTTTTTGTTATTTTCTGTAAATAATGCAGACTGAACGCCTTGGATTGAGAAGTAGAATTGAGAAGAAGACTGCCTATTTACAAGAACTGGAAGAACAAGTAAGCATATCATTTTAGTTCCTTGTTGGGTTGAATGTCAATTCCCGGTCGTGTGCACCTAGTCTGCAATTTCTATGTTTAAGTATTTGCTTTATTGGGCTTTATGCATTGACCTTTTTTTTCCTTTGTATTACCAAGTATGTAGGCCTTCAGAACTTGATAGAACGAAATGAGCAACTATACAGCTCAGGAAATGCTCCTAGTGATGGGGTTTCATTACCTTTTATTCTGGTTCAGGTAAAACTTTTTTACCAGTTTTGCTTTAGGACCATTAACAGAGAAGTGGTAAAATTCTCGGCTTCCAACCAATAGCATGGTGTATTATTATATGAGAGTGACCACTCTTTTGTATATGTAGTCAACAATTGCTTAGCTTGATCTATATTTGCATAATGAAATAGTGGCATTAATGAAGAAAAATATAATGGTGAAGTAAAGCTTCTTCCAGTTGGTATATATCCCTAAGTAAAGCTTCATAGCTTGGAAAAGCGTTGGTATCTATCCCTGTGTTGCTGGGAGAACTCGAAACTTGTTTCCTCTTCCCTAATTAACCAGTGCACTTTTCTCTTCCAAATTCATGCTCTAATCAACAATGGTCGATCATCATTACTTTCTTAGATGTCTATAAAGTCCTGATGTTGGTCTGATCACCTTTTGCAAATATAATATGATATTGGAAATAAACATAAAGCGAAAAGCTAATGTTTTAACAATCTGCTTATTTTTGTTCTGATTTCTGTTAAAGCTCACCGTACTTATGCTTCCTACGACATTGCTTGCAACTTCTGCTTCATTTGATTGATGCGTGATTTTGTGCTGTAATATGTGGTGGGATCGCATTTTACCGCATCAAGTTGTCTGGACTTTATGTAAAACATGTAACTGAACATTCCGTATTTCTCTTATCCCTGCTCTGAAATCCACCAATTTGTGGATGTTTTAGAAATATTTGAATTTACTTCTCTTTTTGGTTGAGGCTTCATTGATGTAGCGCAGAGTTTTCATCTTCTAATCAATTCCTTGATATTGAGTTGATTTCTGCTGATTTCTTATCTACTTCCTCCCTTGCATTTGGAAACTCAAGACCCGCCCTCATGCAACTGTAGAAGTGGAAATATCAGAAGATATGCAGCTTGTTCATTTCGACTTTAATAGGTAAAAAACCCACTTTAAGCTTGTAACCTCACTGATAATACCAGATGATCTTTTTCATTCTTGCAATGTGTCCGATGTATGGTTTAAGGTACAGACCCGACATTATTGTGAAATTCAATTTAACCCTTAATGTTTTCTTTTTACAAATTCGTGGTCATTGCTTTTGTCCTCAGTTTTGCCATTATTCAGGTTCCAATAAGATTACAAAAGTTTATTTTGTATCGATAAAAATAGCTCCTGTTTGCATTTTATACCAATAAACTCACTTTGAATATTTTCAGGCCACTGAAAATGTTGACTAGAATGCTTAGTCAATTTAATCAAACCACGTAAATGATGCATATTAGTTTTCTGCGCTATGACACTTGTTCTAGTCAGCATTTTTGGTGAGAGTTTGTCTAGAGCAATTTTATTGGTACAAAACAGGAAGATGTATTTTATTGATTGAAAATCAATTTTTCTAACCTTATTGGGATATTGTTCAAAATCTGAAGTGACAACCGATAAGATTACCCCCGTAATTACCAAAATATTTCCCTTGAAAAATGGTGAAACTGGAAAATGCCGAGGGTGACATTGAAGAAAAAAGAACGTTAGGGGTAAATATGATTTTCCATTGGGCAGTACACATGTTTTTGTCACATATCAAATGACTTGTAATTATCATATCAGATCAAATGACTCGTAATTATCTTATCAGCTTGATATCTAATGGCTCAAATTGATTTACTCCATTTGCAGCACGCCTTTCGAGCTTCACGATGATAATTACGTTCTCAAGGCAATGAAATTTTGCGACAGACCGCAAACTGATGAAATGCCACCCAATCTAGTTGCCGATGGAGGCGAAGGTTCTAGCATGTCTGGCATGTACCAACAACAAATCCTTCCTCCATCGGTGACAAACACACCAGTCAGGCCTCCCACCTCTCCACCTATTCCAGGAATCATAAAAGCCCGTAGTGTCAAGCATGAGCATTGACAAGCGTACATGTTCTGCTCGATTATCATCTTACCACCAGAAAAAGGTCAGCCGTGTCTGTAAATTGTGTAAAGTAGTCTTGCTGGAGGTGAGATTGCATCTATAATTAATTACCTTCACCTCCTGATTTCGCCTTCGCCGGCAGGAATCAAAAGGTAACAATCTGACCAGTCCATTTTTATTAGAGAATTACATGGGGATATCTATCCTTTAAGTTCATCAGATTTAGATCTGTGGTTAGTTATGTAATTGCTCGATTTTTTCTTCTTTTTCTGATCTATTGTAGCGGAAATCTGTTAGTTCTTTAGTTCATATTTAGGCTACAGGGGGATTGTCTAGTTGCACACAGAATCATAGAATTAAGTCAGCAATTTGATATTTTCTTGTATTGGATAGTGCATTTGAGCCATTTCTCTTTTCCATTACTTCCCACCATAAAAGTTTCGATTTATTTGTTCTTCATTATGGGTATTTACAGTGGGGTGTCAACGACTTATAGTGTCTATATTAATCATGATATATGTGATATAAATTCAACAAAATGGGAACGGTGTTGAACGGATTGCGTGAAGAGGGTTGTCTCTGTAAATCACATTATCGTGTTAGGAATTGAGAGCATAGTTAAAAGGGTGTGATCAGTTAATCCTCGGGTTAGATGCTAAACCTTAGAGTTTAATTTTCGAGCAGTTTCATAGATTATTGATGATATCTTATTTGTTGTTGATATGTTGACATAAATAGCTAAAATCCACCCAGGCTGTAGCGTGGGATAAATTGCATCGATGTTTATTAACACTTTCAAAACTTGGAGTCTGTTTCATAAAGCTCCAGCCAAAATCTACCCTGGCTGTTGCATGGGATAAATTGCATCGACGGTTATCAACGGTTGTCAAAACTTGAAGTCTGTTTTATAAAGTTCACTAAGCTTCATTTTGTTTCAATAGTCATTTCGGTTAATTTGTGTATAAAAACTCACCTGAATATTGTGTGGTACGTAAGAGAGTTGAGTATATGTCAACTAAGCGCCAATGCAACCTTTCAAATTGCTGTGTGGCTTAGGATGTTCCATGGGCATACATGGTGCCACCTCAGCCATAATAGTCTTGCCATGATGTTTAGTTGACATATAGTCCATTGGCTTCTACACGACATCACTATTTTATTGCGTTTCTATACACGAAATGCCAGACTTTTTTGAATCAAACGTAGTGTTCGGTGATCTGATTGAAAGACTACGAAGTTCAATAACTTCTATGAAATAAACTGAAACTTCAATTATTGCCAATACGTTTTTACCCCTCTTGAAATCTCCTTATGTTTTTTTGTGCCTGTTTAGTCATTATGTATAGCCTCATCTTATCTTGCATTTTCTGAATAACTGTTTTTCTTTGCTTCTGGACTTTGGAAGTCTAGCTGTTTCTTTTCTGTTATTTAGTGAGTGGGTGCTTACAATCCTCTCGAGGAAATGAACAAAGCATACTCTTTCTGTTCTGTTCTGTTCTGTTCTGTCCTGTTCTCTTATGAGTGAACGTTTGTGTCCATGACAAATAAAATGTGCTAGGCCCTAGGCATGTCGTTTGGGATGCCAAAAAGGCGGACTCTACTCAAGAGTCGTGTGTCTGAGTACGCCTTTCTAAGCCCACTATTTTGCCCCGAGGCACAATTGAGTGCAAATTTAGAAGCTATACGATGCTTTTTAGGCTTCCAAGTTAAAAATAAGATGTTCCAATCTTGATCTTTTATTTAGTATAAGAGAGATATTACAAGTTTATTTGTTGGTATTATATTTAGTTCTATGTTCTGAATAATTGAGGAGGTTTTGTGGCTAGATCTAGAAGAGTTTGAAGAGTGGTCCATGCTTTCTTTCGAATCAATTTTGTGGCATATTTTGGTGATGTTAGCCTGTCCTAAATTTGTTTGCAAAATTCAGTATTGGGTGCCTAAACTTTTTGTACTTTGTTGATGGGTTAACTTTGCTAAAATCTCTATGATTGTCTCTCATTTTAACTCCTAAATAGTATGATTGAAAGTCTAAACTGTGCATACTTTCTCTGATTTCACGGTGGATTTTTGGAGTGTTTTTAAGCTCGATAGAATATTGAAGCGAAATAACATTAACTAGAGAAAGAAGTAAGATCTTTACATGGCTACCGCACATCAAAATAATTGCTGAAAATAGGTAAACGAATAAGTAATAAACCTAAATTTGAGATTAATTACATCAACATAAGAATCATAAAGAGAGGACAACGGGAAAGAGCTTGACTTGATTGCATCCGCCAACAACTTTGAATCATAGGACGAAACATAAATCTTTCTGCCGCTTCTACAAATAGGCACATATCATAGGAATACCTATTATCTTGCTATAAAGCGTCGCAATTAATTTTAACAACGCGGGTGGAAGATCCAAATTTTAACAAAATTATATATTATACATAATTTACAACCACGATTGACTCTTTAATGCTTGTAAGTAAATAGTAACTCTCAGAAAATGTGAAGAGGCGAGTGAGAGAATATTGAGATGACAAGCTAGCTAGCTGTGATGATGTCCCACGTGCTTGGCTCACTCTCCATCACGTGCTGCATCTGATTCTTATGTTTGTGTTCAGGATAAAGACATTTTCAGGTTTCTGATTTTTTCTTTCTATTTACAAGACTTATTTTTCTATTTAATAAATTTAGTTAACTATTATATATATATACAATTTTTTGAAAAAAAAATTAGAATAAGGAAAGAAAAGTTTAAGCTCACACTTCATGTTTAGAACCAAGAACTTCTCATTATGATTATACGAATAGTTTAAATTCATTAGGCTAAAATTATTTATATACACTCAAATACAAGTATTTTATTTCGATTAGTTGAAAATATTGTTTCAAACATAGATACAAATAAGTGAACCCCTTTAATTAAATTAAATATGTCTACAAGATAGAAATTAGTCAAATCCTAATGAGAGATTTTTCTGATATTAAAGTGATTTCTAATCTAAAAAGAAAATAAAATAAACTTTAACAATAGTATTATTGCAATATAAGTGAAAAAGTGTACATTTAGAACATCTTGCACTTGTGAATATTTTTAATTTGGGTATAACTAAAATATCCTAACTATAAAAGATCAAGTCGTCAGAAATTTATTATAAATGATATTATCGATAAAGGTTAAGAATATTGCAGCGAAATATTTGAAAATTCGGTAATTCGTAGTCGTTCTCAAATTTAAAAATCCATTTGAATCAAGAATATCCGGGAAGGTGATAATGCTCGAAGATGTGTTGTTTTTATTACAATTTTTGTTTTGTTCTTTCTTTGACATCATGCCCACAAAATTTACTTGTCTTCTTCTTCTTATTTCTCATATAATATTATTCTGCTTTTTCTTTTTGTTTCCATCTAAATTTGCATATAAAAGGAAATACCATTTTGCTCATTCTTTCTATTTATTCTTTCTATTTATGTATACAGTTTGAATTTTCCTACCTGATCCCCCCAAAGTGATTCATTTATCTGCATTTGCACCTGCACCTTTTTAATCATCTACTTCATCATGTTAGCCGACTCAAAATCATTTCGAGATTGTTGTTGTTTAGATAAATAGAAAGGTGCAGGTGGTTTATGCAGACAAATGTCACTTTGGTCCTTCTAGTTTCATTCTCATAGCATTTTTCGTCCATCTTGATCTTGTATATTTCTCAAAGGTAATCTTTATTTTCTTTTTTTATATACAATGTTGATGAGATTCTTATAAGTTCAAATAAATGGTTGTTTCTATGATTTTCATGGAGGATTGCTCTATGTTTGTCTGGGATTTGATGCTCGTGTTGGATTTGAGCGTATGTAAGGATCCGGTCTGGAGTAGGAGTTGCCGAGATAGAAGATCTGAGTTAGAAGAGTCATAAGCATTGATGATGGCAGGAGGAGCAAACTGAATCTCCGGATGAAAGTGGAGAAGCAATGATTCAAAAACATATTTAGGATTTGATTAAATTGTTAATCTGATTGTAACGTTGATATATAATATGTATAATTCTTGAATTTTTCAAGTTAGAGCTATTACTAAGCAAATATATTGGAGATTGTAGAATTGAATCAAATATTTTAATAAAAAAGTCAAATCCGAATTCACTTGTTAACTATTTTTTTAGAACCGAATTGAGTTGTATTGATCTTATTTAGGTAGAATTTCAGAGAGTTTTAAATCTCCACAATGGATCTCACCCCTATCTAGATTAGTTAGTTATGTTTGATATCTACTTAAAAATATCATAAACTTTGTGTCAATTTCTCTTTCTTGTAAAGTTTAGTTGATTTTAATTTTGTAGGGTACACACATTAATGAAACACATTGAGATTGGTATCAAGTAATTGAATTTGAACCACAAAATACATTATGTAGTTAAAAATTAATCTAGGCAGAGTTGGAGATAAGTCGAATTTTGAGCGTTTAAAGTGTCAACTTGATCATTCCGAATCTCGATTTTAAATGTCTAAATGATACGTGAATGGTCTTGTCATCCTTCTTTTAAAAACATTGGGCTTATTTACACTCTACTCAAACATTTATTCTAAATGGTTCTAATATCATACGTTAGAAAATGTGGGTGCAGGCTCAAACCTATGCTAAATGGGTCCATTTAACCCACTTTCATCCTTTAAAGAGCCCACAAAGGGCAAGATATGGATCCCTTCCTCCATCCCTACTTTACCCGCTCCATGTTTTATCTCCGAGACCATCTCCAATCCTATACTATATTTTGTCTGCTTTAACTTCAAATTTCTTCACTCTATCTTCAAATATAGTGCATTTACAGTGAAACTTCTCCAACCATCTACTCCATTTCTAATTAAAAAACATTTAAAATATTAAAAAGAAAAAGGATAGAACAATAGATTAGAGGGAATAAACAAACGGCAGAACATGTATAAAGGCAAGTAAATGTAATTTTCATTATTATTTTATTAGAAAGTGAGGCATCAACCTACTCCAAAAGTTTTTAGAGAACTACAAATTTAAAGTAGATGAAAGATTACTTCATTTATTCGGTTCACAAGAGAAGTATAATTGGAGATGAGAATAGTTTAAATTCATCATATTTACAGAGCCATTTGAGATGGCCTAATATCTCTTAGTTCTATTAACTTAAGCACCATAGTGCTAATAAGGACAAACAATTACATTCAATTTAGAGGCTTAGCTTGTTAGTATGTTTAAAACAAATCTTCAGATTCCGCTTCGATGATGCTTCTGGAAGGAGCAAATATCCGAGCATCCATTTCTAGTAATAGGAAGATGATAAACGTAGTTACCCTTCTCATTGTCGTATAAATTTTATTTTTTTATATAAATGAAATAATTGAATTAAAAAATTAAATTAATAGTAAAAGATAATAAACAATATCTTTAGATTCCACCAAATGCTTGGCATATCCTTTTACTTGTATCACAAAACAAAAGAGAGAAAATAGAAATCCAAGGACGAACGACGTCGTTTATACCCAAGATAACAAACGGTGTCGGTTTAGTATTTTTTTCAACATAAATAAACCAGCATCCCTCTAAAATCCCCTCTTTTCAATTTCCTCCATCAAAATCGCCTAGGGTTTAAGAGAAGAAACCCTAAAAATGGGAGGCAAATGCCCTAACAGGAAGGTGAAGAAGAGAAGATACTCCCACAAAACAGCCCGCAGATCCAAATTCGAGCTCAAAGATATCCTTTTACCTCTTCAAGTTTTCATCTTCCTGAATTTTTTCTCAATTTTCGCGCTTTTTTTTAATATGTTGATTGAATTCCTTGACTATGCTTTTGTCTTGTCGATCACGTGACGATGCGGTGTATGATCAGTTGCAGAAGCCTGATATTGAGCAGAAACCATTGCCCTTCGACGAGGACTTACCCGGGATGGGGCAGTACTATTGTTTGCATTGCGAGTAAGTTTAATTTCATTGATTTGAGCTTTTGAGTTTTAGATTTTTTTCGTTTCGTTTTGTTGAGTATGATGAATTTTCTTATTTTCAGTCGATACTTTGCTAATGTAACTGTGAGGGACGATCACTTCAAGAGCAAAAGACATAGGAAGCGGTACGTGGTTCTGTGCATTTGTTATGGTTCTTATTGGTTGCTTTCTTGTTATTCTTTTTGTGCTCCGAGTTCTCGAAATTTGTGGTGGGAAATGTATGATCTAAGTTGCTTTCTTTCTTATGGGAGTTTTATATTAATTGGCATTTGTATGGGCTATATGTTCATTAGTGGTATGTTGGAGTATAGTTATTCGGTGTGCAAGGTCAGGGCTGAGCATATATTACACTGTTAAACTTTTGGCTGAGCATAATATAGATACCGAAAGCTATTACTAGAACCAGAAAAAAGAATTGGTTTGGTTATTTGTAAGTTCAGTTCAGTTACTTTTGCTGTGTGATATTAGTTCTTGGTTTGATTTTCACCATAGACAATTTGGCGTCTGTTTCTCCACCTGGTGCCGTTTATTTCTCCAGTACTGAAACACCTTATCCCCATTGGACATTGCCGTTTAAGAGCGCGCCAGGCTTATTGCAACTCGTGTTTTAAGTGCGCTCACAGTTTCTATCCCTGGCGTCAACCAAGTATGCAACCATGAAGGCGTTTAGTACTGCAAACATCATTTTCTGAAACCTAAGAGAACTTGCAGTTATCTTATAAAGTCTACTTTTGAAGCAAGCTGCAGTTTCATTAGCAGAGTCTTGGTGCAGAACTTAACAAGGCCGATGAATTTCATTTGGTTATGCTCTGTTATGTTACTCCATTTTGATCCGTTCTTACTTTAGATGAATTTTCTGTTCAATTTGTTATCTTTTCTGTCACGTTACCTGACACTATGAAAGATATGTGATGTTTGATCTCATGATTTTAATTTGGCTCGAATATTTCACTTGTCTAATGATGCTAAATCTAATGCTTGCATTATTGGTTGCTTAAAAACTGTGAGTGTAATTTTCATTTCATGGTACATCGGAAAAATGATGCGACCTGCTAAATTAAAGGATACGATTCTCATTCTTTCTTATTTGTGCAAATGCAGTGTGAAGATAATGATGGGACCTGCACCCCACACGCAACTTGATGCCGATTTGGCTGCTGGGATGGGCATGCCAGATAATGGCCCTAAGCTTATGGTGTCTTGATATTTAATGTTATAAGAATTTCATGCTTATATAGACAGGTTTATTTGTTACTAACTATGGAAGTTATTATTATACAACGCTGGAATCAGCAGTTTTGTGATCCAATTGTTTACTTCTTAGTATAATATCCCCTCTCTTCTTAGGGGTGACGAATCCGGTTTATTATTTTGAAATCGTGCTATGTTATATATATATATATGTGCTCCATGTATGTTGTATATGATATCAATGATGTGATTGTGTTTGAAATTGAAACCCCTAGTGATGAAGTAGTATTCTCACTATTAAGATTCCTTCTTTGAGACTTCTTGCATTGTGTCGCAGAATCCAACTTTGGCTAGGTTGTCTCCTTGTGGTGTGATGTTTTCCCCAAGCCATTGGGCCAGCCATCTATGTTGAGGAGATTTCTCCCCTATAAACAGTTTGCCACCTTTTACTACCGAGAGTATCGAATGCAAACATATACATCCCACAAAATCCTGTGTATTACACCTTGATCATACTAGGAGCGTCCACTACAGACCCAACGACCCTATTATGTCCAGAGGTTTCCTCCTCTGCAGTAGATCCAGCGTCTTTTCTCTAGGCAGAATGTCTTCCCCCTAGTCTTCAATGACTAAGGTAGAGCACTTGAGGATCTGCCTATCCACTAGCCCGTGGTCGGCAGTCATCCCATGTCGAAGTGCACCTATCCCCTATAATATTTCTTATATCTACTTGCTGTTTGGGAGGAACGATATCCCATACAATGCACCTTGCTTAAGCTTCCAGTATCATTAGTTTCCGCCTATAGTTTTCATCAACTGTGTTTTGCATCATTTGATGTCAATAATTTTAAAATTATGGGGTCGTTGAAAACAATAGGCAACAACAAGGAATCATTTGTAGCTTTTGGTCGGGAACAATTGAAATTTTGGGACAAGTTCGGGATGATGTATTATAAGTCTAAGCCATGTTTATTCTTACTTTCTTTTTAGTTTTGGCTGTTGGCCCTATCTCCTTGTCTTGTATATACATTGTGGTTTGGCAATTGGCAATTTGGTGGGTTGCTATTGTTTTGAACTGAATAATTTCCTGACATGTAAACTCTTGTGCTTTCATCATAACACTTTGTTTCATGTCTTTATAAAAGCTTAGGAGGGAACATAAGAGATTTGAGAATCTGCTAGTCCACCTCTATTTTGATGTAAACTAGACACTACTCAAATTGTATATTATCTCCTACTTCATTATTCGGCGGCTTAGGCCTCTTCACAAGCCCAATACACCTTCAGCATGCTTTTATTTGGCCGGGCTTTGATAGGGGAAAAATTAAGTGGATCTAGTTAAAGCCTGCTAAGTTTTGTGCCAGACTTTGAATTTTTAAAAACTAGGATTGAAAATCATCATACTTTTCCAATGTTTCAAAAGAAGGTCTTTTGGCTGCTGGCACTTAAAATTAAGAATTCAATTTAAACTAATTGAACCACTTGAGCATTCAAAACTCTGCTTATTTTTTACTTGTTTTCCGATTAGTAACCGACCAGTCCTCAAAATTTCTAGCCGTTTGAATTGTTTAACACTTTTTATTACATTAATTTTTTCCTATGAATTTACCTGAGAAGGTTAGTTTTAAAATACTTCTAATTTGTATCTATTTTGGATTACTGTCAAGTAAATAAATAAAAAGAGTTGGTAACACGGGTGGAACAAAGCCCCGTGCAACAGCAAGAAAAAAAGAAAATAGCCATTGTAGTTGAAGGAAGATTTGCAATTACACAAATAGCAAAAAGAATATCATGATGCTCCCAGTTGTTCAATGTACTCACGAAGACTCGAGGACAATTGTTATGTCAAGTTCATTTAGTTAACAACATGCACTCCTTTCTTATACTCACTCGAAGTTAAACTCCCAATTCCTTTGAAGAAACTCCTAACGTTGTTTGATAAGCCAAAAGTCCTTGTGCCGACTCTAAACACCATCTTGCATTAGTCGGACCAAAACTTGTGAATCAAGCTCAAAAATCACTCTGCAGTATATAGGCATTGTGAATCTGACTTTATTTTTTACCCTGATGTAAATGAATGTCATATGATCATTTAGGTATTGCTTAGATACTTGATTTCCGATTTGCACCAGATTCTCGCCTAGTTTCCCTACGATCTCCAACCTGATAGTCTTCGACTGTGCAACTATCGTCTAACGTTTTTACTGTACTTATTTTTAACCCTTAAAAGTCAAAAAAGGCATAACAAAAGTAAACTACTTTTAAGGTCAACTTTGCACAATACTAGAGACTAGACAGTGCATAATTGCAGAAGCAATAAGAAGGCTGTGGCTGTCATACCACTTCTGAATATTCAGAACATGCCACTGTTAATCCAGACACACCAACAATATTTACAGTCAAATGTTATCAGTAAAAAAAAAAGCTGAAACCACTTGAATTTTTTGGATATCAGACAAATAACAAAAACACAAACAAATAAACTCTTATCTGTTGTGCCCACTAGTTTAGTTTGAAGCATCTTCTGATCTTCACATCTTCTGTTTTGAAATTGAAACAAACAGATTAGGTTTTGGTCCCACACTTCTTGGATTTAATTCCATGTAGGATTTTATTTATTATGTCATTTTCTTTGTCAGATTCCATTATTTAATTTCATCTCTTTATTTTTATCATTTTCGTTTAGCTATTGCTTCAAAACATTTGTATAATTAATACCCTCAACTTTACTCACACGCTTGTCTACTAGAGCTACCCATTATTTGCTTCAAAATATCAATGATGCTCTTTTTTCAGTGAAAATTTTCTTAAGTAAGTCTATGTTTATGATACCAGTTTGAGAGCAAATCATTAGATAAATCGGGTTAAGTTTCGGATAATGTCGTTGTAACTGAGAAAGTTACAACAGTTGTTTCTAATAACTCGTATTAGTATTTAACAATTTGATTTCAGTCACTGAACTTGGTGATTTAATTACGGGTTTCTTGTTTTGACACTGGTGTTTTGAACACGAACTTTTATAGGCTCTCAGATGAACCAAATAAGAGCATTAGGTTTTTTAAAAACAATTCCTAACATTCAAATAAATATATAACTTTGTGCTATTACTTCACAGCTTACACGCTCTATCCGTTATAATGATGAAATGCGTTTGAGTAAAACGCATTAAGCACTTTCAGTCAAGTTGTTATTCATTTGAACTTAACGTGTAAAGATTATAATTAATCGATGGATTAGTAAAATTGCAGGATTAAATATTTCCTAAATATAAAAAAAATAAAAAGATCAAAATAGAGATCTAAATACTAATGATATGCATAAAACCAAAAATAAAAACTCAAGGATGAGAAATTGAGATCCAAATACTAATAATGTGCATAAAACCATAATGTGTTCTTTTTTTTCTTTTTTCCTTGATTTTTGGCCTAATGTTTGGTATTTTATTATGGCACATGGTTACAAATTGCATGTGAACATTTGATCAATAATTTTGTTCCCCACTCGACATTAAAATTGATGGATGCATACCCAACCCAACCCAATTTAGATCAATTTGTCCATCATTTCATCATCTCAAGATTTCAAATTTCAATCAATTTTTTACACCTCAATTCTTTGGATTTTACAAGCATGTCTCCATCTCTTAGTAATAGCTCCATTATTTTCTCAATCCAATTCGTTAAATGAGGCTCCAATGTGTGATCCTTGGTGTAACTCTCAATTGATTACTTTAGGCAATTACGGGTCCCGATGCCGTCTAGACCCGAGTTAAATGGATCAAGTTTGAACAAAGTAATGATATTAGAGATGGTTCGGTATAGATGAACTGTCTTTATGTGTCGTGTTTCAAATTTATAAAATAAGACAGATAGTTTGGTCATAGTCTGAACTCAATTAAATGGATAGTGGATTGGGTTGAGTTTAGGTTGATTCCTTCGTCTAGACCCGAGTTCAATGGAGCGAGTTTGAACATAGTAATGATATGAAAGTTCGGTACAAGTGATTCATCTAAGTCAGTTTATTTTGTATCGTGCTTAGAGTTTATAACTTAAGATGATTAGCTTTATTTACACTCATCCGTTGAGACCCGAGTTTAACGGGTCAAGTTTGAGCAAAATAATAATAACAGAGCTGGTTCGGTATACCTGCAACCATCTAAGTCTATCTCCATTTATGTAGTATTTGGAACTTATGAAGGTATGATAGGATTGCTTAGGCTTGCCCGTGTTCAAGCTTGATTATAACAAATTGTGTTAGAGTTGGCGTTTTAGATCTTATCGGGGAAGTTCGATTAATCCCAAGAGCCATAAGTAACTACCTTACGCGCAAACTTCTCTTTTCTAGTGTTTTCGTGTTTCTATCCGTGTCGCATGTGTCTGTTTGTATTTTTAATGTTTAAGAAGTAACACTTTCCATGTCCGCTTTTAGAAAACGAACTCATAAAGAGTCAACAGGTTGCTATTAAAAGCCTTAACACATGAAACTTCATAATAATATCTACATAATCACTATATTTCAATATCGTGGAAGTATTGTCCATCATCATTTCCTTAGAAAGATTCACAAAATTAGATAATATTATGGTTAAAAAAATAGATAATAATAGACATATTATACTAAAAACTTGAAACAAAAAACCTCAAAAATCAGAGGGAAGTCGAACCCGTTTACGCCTCTTTTTCGTCTTCGCCTTTCGGTCTAGGCGAGGAAGTCGAACCCGAAGTCCCTGAAGTCATTCCGATGACTTCCGTATGCGTAAACCGTTGTAACTGTATCATCCGGGCATAACAACCATCCGGATAGTTTTTCAATAGGTGTGAATGTGAGCCTTGTTCGGCTACTTTTCCGTCATCTATGACGGCGATAACGTGTGCATTTCGTATGGTTGATAGCCGGTGTGCAACCACAATTGTGGTCTTTCCCGAGCAAGCTCGGTCTAGAGCCTCCTGGACCAATCTTTCGGATTCGGTATCAAGTGCACTTGTTGCCTCATCAAGTAGCATAACCTCAGCCTTTCGTAGTAAGGCCCGAGCTATTGCGATTCTTTGCTTTTGTCCGCCGGATAATTGGACTCCTCGTTCGCCTACGAATGTGTTGTATCCTTCAGGTAGTCCTGATACGAACTTATGTGCATTGGCTAAAGTTGCAGCTTCCACAATTTCAGCTTCGGTTGCTGACTCGTGTCCGTAGGCGATGTTGTCGTAAATGGTTGTAGCAAAGAGACACGGCTCTTGAGGAACAACGGCAATGTGTTTTCTTAGAGACTTGAGGTTGTATTTTCGGATGTCTTTTCCATCTATCATAACCCGTCCGGATGATGGCTCGTAGAACCGCTGTACAAGAGCAATGACTGAGCTCTTACCACATCCACTTGGACCGACAAGTGCAAGAGTTTTTCCTGCTCGAGCACGGAGATTAAGATCACGAAAAACTGCAATATCAGGGCGAGAGGGATACGAGAAATCTACATGCTTGAGTTCGATTTCTCCACGAAGACGGTCAGGAACCGGAGTAGCATCTTGATCATCAGGTTCAATCTCGGTTTTTCGGTCAAGAAGCTCAAACACCGAGCGCATAGCTCGTCCTCCCTTGACAAACTCAGGAGCTAAAGTTAATGTTTCGGCTGTACCATTGGCGGAAACCATAAGGACCATGAAAACTCTGATTGTCTTCGAGAAATCGGAGATTCCGTGCTTCACAAGCCAGGATGCATACCAAAGGCCAAGAGAATAGGCAGCGTAGAGCGCAAATTGAGCGATTCCGAATCCACTTCCCGCAATCTGCCCCTTCCAGAAGCACCGTCGAAGAGGAACCTGAAGATTTGTTCTAAACATACTAACAATCTGTGCCTCCGAATTGAATGCAGCAACCGTTCTTACATTTGCTATTGCCTCACTGGCCAGTTGAGTCGATTTGGCATGCGCAGCTTCTAAATCTCCCGAAAAACCTTTCAGAAACATTTTCTGTTGCAAATCAAGAATGTCATCGACAAAATCAATGGTTAGTTTTCGCATCTCGAGCACTAATTTAAAGTTTCAGCTAGAGGAAAATGGAAACACACCTGTAAAACGTTGGCTCCAACGACGAAGGGAAACACTGCAATAAGAACGAGGGCTAGACGCCACTGTAAAACGAATCCCGCAGTACAAGCAACTAACAATGATGCTGTATTCTGCACAATTACTGAAATCCTATCTCCGATAGCTGACCTCACATTATTCGCGTCAAGAGCTAATCTCGCTGCAATCCTACCACTCTCATTTTCCTCCTGATCAAACCACGCCATTTCGTTTTTCAGCACAGCTGCCAGCATTTTCTCTCTCACTCGTTTTGTAAGGTTTTCGCCAACAATATCCCAGAAAGAATGCTGTAGAGTATTGAATATCAGTTCAGCTGATGAAAGTCCGATTAACAAATAGCAGTATTTCGCAATTTCTCGGCTCATATAACCGTGGTCCGGGTTATAGTAGACACTAACAACAGCACTGAGGACATAAGCAAAGAACGCGCTAAGTGCACCACAAATAACTGAGCCTATGGAGCCGACAAGTGCATACACCCATTCTGGAGAGTTCATCTTCGCGAGGCGCCAGAACGAGCTTGCTTGTTCTTTGAAAGGAAGCTTTTCGAGTCGGTAACTCGGGTGTGAGGCATCAAGGGAGAGACTAAAATCCGAGGTAGAGAAGTCTGATAACCTCCGGGAGTACGGGGACCGACCATAGGAAGAATTACGTGCAATGATCGGAGAACTCACCGAATTCCTTGCACTCGAGGGTCTGCAAGAAAGCAAAAACAAACATTTTAGTAACAAAATCTAACGAAAAACTTATCGAAAAATCTTCAATTGGACGCACCTAGCACTACTCTTTCTGGCATTGTTTAGCGCTGTTTCATGAGCCGCTTCCTGCATCCGGATTAGCTTAGCATAAACACCGTTCTCTCCTTTGGAAATGAGTTCATCATGAGTTCCGATTTCGGTGACACTTCCCTGCTGAAGTACGGCTACAAGATCAGCCTTTCGAATCGTGGAGAGGCGGTGAGCAATGACGAGAGTTGTTCTTCCAATCATGAATCTGTCAAGAGCCTCTTGGACTAGCTTTTCGGACTCCGAGTCCAGGGCGCTTGTCGCCTCGTCAAGGAGCAGAATTGCCGGATTTTTAAGCATAGCTCTTGCTATAGCTATTCTCTGCTTCTGTCCTCCTGATAATTGCACTCCTCTCTCACCCACCTGCCAATTTAACAGTGTCAAATTATGTAACCTTGTTATATGATCTATATATGATGTAAAATGCTCTAGACAGATTACTTCCGTAAATCGTCTAGATCATGTGGTCATGTCAAAAAGTGATCAAGCCAAGTACCTATGTTGCCCGGACACGGATACAGATACGGCGTTGGACACGGGAAACGTTATTTCTAAAACATAACCTTCATAAAATAGCCTAAAAATGATGTCCGACAGACATGGATACCAAGTAAGTCACTGGCCAGTACTATATCAGAAAGTGATCAAGCCATGTCTTTTCTAAAAATTATCTTATGGTTTACAGTAAATTAAATTGTTTAAGCAGTAAATAATGTTTGTTCTCATTTTTTACATATTTGAACTCCTCGTCAAATATTTTTTTACTGATAAAACCCCTTAATCTTTTAAAACATACATTAGACCCTTAGACTTATCATTCTTTAACACTTTAAACCCTCTCGGGCATCCCGAGTTGTGTATAATTTAAATTCTGTTTAGCCCATGTAAATTGATTCCGTTATATAAAATGACGTGTTAAACATGTGCGGTTCTACGTGCTAAACAGAGTTTGCATCACGGACATACTTAGACCATTCAACAAGGAGTTAATGAGTTAAAAAGTCGACTGATCAAGGGCTTAATGTATACTTTTAAATTATCAACGACTTAATGTGCTAAAAAGTAATTAATCAGGGACTTAAATATACAAAAAGATTATTTCATGGTCAAAATCAGAAAGATTATTTTTCGTATTCTAAATTTCTAATCTTCAACTATTTTAATTTCCCCAAAATTAGACCACCACATCCATTCGAAACTTCACATTACTCTAATTTTTTAATATTAAAAAGACCCAATTTTTAGCTTTTATTATAAAAATAACCCAATTTGAAATTTTTAATATAAAAAGGACCCAATTTATGCACATGGATTGTTTTGACCAAAGCATGTTACTTTCTTACAAATACAATGTATGACTAAAACACATCCCCACATTGACTTCCAAAACATCTATATAAAAATGAAGTTTGGTTTAAGTTTGTTGACCAAATTAAAAAAGAAAAGTAAAATATTTTAATTTTTTTATCCAATTAAAACCCATTATAGAGGCAAGCAAGAAGCAATAATTTGCCATAAAAAAAAGATCTAACAAACCATGATTCCCCACTGGTCAAGATCTATCAATTTAACTAAACCTTACCCCACAAACAGACAGTATCCTAACTTGTTTTAGATAACACTTTTAATAATTGTTGGATAAAATTATGGGGTAGTTAAAAGTCTTTTGATTTAATATGTTTGGCAGATTTTTCTATTTTTTTGGCGGATTTTCACTAACATATTGTGTTTTCTGAGGAAAGCTCCTTAAGGCACCGTTTGGGATTGCAGTATTTGGTAAATGCAAATCTGTTTTCAGTAAAAACTAGAATTTGTATCTTTTGAGAAAAGCAGTAACCTTTATAATTTCATACTTGTTGCACAAGTGTCACCTTGGATGTTATCGAAAACGCCCAGTTACAAAGTAGTACCCGAAGTTCGCTTTGGAGCAAATGGATCCCACGCAAGACTTATACTGACAATCTAACTTACACGACACAATTGTTATGTTTCTAGCATTTAGATCATGCATAATCATGATACAACATATAAAGATTTTGACACGAACCCAGAAATTCCGATCCCTATGGACCGAGTTTCTTCCCTTGGTCAAAGTTAATGAAGTAGGAGACAGAAAACAAAGCATACCTGAGTGTCAAAACCATCAGGAAGCTTGACAATAAATGAATGAGCATTAGCAACTCTTGCAGCCTCTTCAATTTCAACCTGATCAGCATCTGGCCTACCCAACAATATGTTTTCTTTAATGGTAGTTGCAAAAAGAGCTGGCTCTTGGCTAACTAGCCCTATTTGTTGTCTTAACCATCTCAGTTTTAATGTCTTTATGTCATGTCCATCCAACGTAACTTTCCCTGAAACATAAAAACATGTTTTCATTTGAAGTTTCAGGTCCGTTTCATAAAAGTTATTGATTTTCTCTTTTTACGGTAAGATCATTGAACTTCAGATTAGATTTCAATATTATCTATATAATTAGTTTGTCTATGAAAAGTTGACATGGTACAAAAGGCAGTTGACTATTTAGCTGACCACCGGTTATGCCACCTTACCTATTTAGTTGACATGACCTTATTGGGGAATCAAATTGGAGTTAATGATCTCATCGAAAGAAAATGAAGTACAAAATCTCACTGGCAACCAAACGTTATGTTATGTCAGACATGTCGAACTTTTATACCGACATGACAGAAACGTGGAAAATCCTAAACCATTTGTCCAATGTGGCGTTTGGCAAATAATCAACTAAACCTTAATATCCAATTGAGTTTTTATACACAAATTGGCCAGAGAAACCCAAAACTTCAGGCCACCATTATTGCAATTTACCCCATCAAACATACATGAGTTGAAGAACTAAATGCTACTTAAGATGGCAGATGAAACATTAATCTTGTCAAACTAAAGACATCAACTTTGCAGCTAAAGATGTTAATCTCCATTAATGCTTATAAGATAACAAAAAATGTACCTGAATTCGGATCATAGAATCTCTCAATGAGAGAAACTACGGTACTCTTGCCGGAGCCACTGCTTCCGACCAAAGCTATAGTCTTTCCGGCCGGTACACTGAGATTAAAGTTGTTCAGAATGGGAACATCTGGCCTTGATGGGTATGAAAAGTCTACATTTTTAAGCTCAACTAGTCCTGTAATTGTGTCTAACTCTAGTCCTGTTTCGCTGTTTCGGTCAATGGCTGGCTTGTGATCGATTATCCGGTAAATTTTTGCCGCTGCAGCTTTTGCTTTGGCAAATGCACCTAAACTAGGAGCAGATTGGCCTAATGACCTGAAAATTTGAGAAAAATAAAGACTTTAGAAGGAAGAATTCATGAAACTAGATTAACCGAAAATTGAAATTTCAAATTGCTCCATCTACAAAAAGTTGGTGCTAACACTGCAAAACTTATCCGTGCAATCTAAACTCGTTCTCCAGAAATAATCATTCGACTAAATTCGAGAGCACTTACAGTCCTCCAACCATGACAGCAAACATGGTAGATATTGCAAGACCTCCATTAGTGTCATGGTGTCTAACAAGATAACCTCCATACCAAAGAAGCAAAGCATAGCTACAGAACACAACAAAATAAGTTCCACCCATTCCCAATCCCTTTGCCATTCCACTTTTATAACCCATTTTTTGAGCCACTTTCAATGCAGATGAGTAGGCTTGTAATGATCTTTGTTCGCCGACGTATGCCATTACAATTCGAATTTGAACAATTGTCTGCAATTAGGTGAAATTTAGTGAAAACCCAGATGGCGAAGACTAAAAAGATCAAAACTTTTGCAAAAAGTTTGAACTTTTATTAGAAATTCTGGATATCGTACGGATTTAGGCCTATAATTATTGGAAGAGAGCGGATTTAGCTTCTACGTACACGAAATACGAGTTTTTTTAATGCAAGAATATTTAATTGGCACATGAAAAAACCCGGATATTTTGTTGACGAGTCTTGAAATGACACCATCCGGTAAATGTTACATCTAATACTGCATTGTTTTGTACGTGGAGACTAAATCCGCTCTCCCTAAATTATCAAAAACCGGATTTAGCCTCTATATACAAACAAGTGCAAGCTTCAGCCGAACATTTACCGACAATACCATTTCAAGCCCCATAAAGATTTGCAATTGCAATCCTTATTGGCTGACCAGCAATGCTGAAAGCTTGGTAGTGTGGCAAGAACACGAAATTGCACATGAAAAAATCTCATCTTTTTGCATCCTTTTGCATATGGGGGACTTAATTCGTTCTCCCGAATAACCATTGCGCTAAATTTATAACTTTATGAGTAGAAAATTTACCTGTTCGACAGTGTTTCCTGCCTGTGCCATAGCTTCTTGGCTCTTAGCAGCTAATTTAGTCAATGCAGTTGTATGACCAGCTGCAATTACTACAATTAGAGGAACTACTGCTAAAGTGACAAGAGCTAGTTGCCAAACAGCAGTAAAACCCACCACAAATCCAGACACAAATGTCCCCAAGTAGTGAAGGAAATTACCAAACTGCCAGACGAAAAAAGATTAGATTTTTAAGTGTAGTGGAAACAGGGGAGCTCTGTTTTTGGTAACTCTGTTTTGTGTTCTTACCTTTTCACTTATGGCATCTTGGATCATCACGGCGTCGCTGTTGATGGCAAAAACTACATCGGAGGTTCGGACTTCCGTGTCAAAAAATTCAATGTCTTGGTTTAATGCTGCTTCTAAGTACTTGATCCTCATTTTTGTTGTTTGTCTTTCTCCGGTCCACATCCAACACGATATCTCTGTTTTCAGGGACAAAACTCTGTTTTTCACTTCACATTACTTATATTTTAAACAAAACCGCACAATTCCAAACACCGTTAACAAAAGAAAGCTAGTTTGCATGTATAATTTCATGTTCTAGCCATCTTGGCACGTTCTGAGGCTAGACAAGGTTAGACATTGCAATGAAAAATACTACCTTCCACAATGGAAGCAAAATCCGTTATTCGCCAAAAATCATAGGGCTAAGTTTGTAATTTATCCCTTGACATAACCAAAAATAGCAAAAACCCAGAAGATGAAAACAGAACAATCTGCCCAAGAATTTAGACGCAGAAAACAGTACAATTTTAAGCCTAACATTAACCGGAAAATACAATTTCAAGCATCATTAACAAAAAATGAGTTTTTCTTCATGCGTAACTCCGAGTTCTAGCCATCCTAGAGCGCTCTATCACCCCAACAAGGCTTCACATTGCAATTATTTAACAAAACTGTATCCCGAAAACAGTGTTTGAAATTGCATTCTCCGATAAACATTTAGCTTAAGCTTGGAATCAAAATCCGTTCTTCCCGACTAATCATAGGGCTAAATTTGTAATTTTATCTCTAGACATAACCAAATGTAGCAAAAAAAACAGAGGAAAACAGAATTACCTGCCCAAGAAGAAGCCCAAATTGAAGCTCCAACAATGAGGAAGTAAAATGCATACTGCAAAAATTCCAAAAATACCCCAAATTTCCATTAGCTCAAACAAAGAACCTTAAAATGGAAACAAAACAACATCAACAACAACAAAATTTTAGTCCCGAAATGATTCGAGGTCGGCTAAACATCATAAAGAAACAAAACTTCACAAAATTACTCTGCTTTTTTTTCTTACCTTAATAACTTCTTGCATCATCTTGTCCAAATCATTAGCATTAGACCCAAAAGAGTTAACAAGATCAGCAAAAAACCTTAGAAAGATAGGGAAGGATGACCCATGAATAATTGCACCTATTGACCCAATTGCCATTAAAACATAATCCAACCCATCTGCAAATCTAAAAAGCTCCCAAAACCCAACTGCAGGAAGAACATCCCCTGTTTTTTCATCCTTCAATTTCATGTTATTTCTATTTTCGCCCCCTAAAGTTTCAATCTTTGTTGAGGATTGAGTGTTGTTTGAAGAAGGCTCAGAAGGATGAGAAGGAGAGTGAAGCTCAAGACCTTGCATTTCAGACCATTTCCATTGCTCAATTGTGCTTTCAGACTCTTCTTGTGACATTTGCAGCACTTAATTTCACCTGACTTTCACTCACTTTCACCTGACTTTCACTTAATTTCAACTACTTTCACTTAATTTCAACTACTTTCACTTAATTTCACTTTCTTTCATAAGACTTTCACTTGAAGATTTCACTCACTTGCACATGAATTTCAATTAGGATTTAACTGAAACAACAACAACAAACAAACCCACCAATTTTATTTTCTTCTCTCTCTCTCTCTCTCTCTTCTTTATGATTGTCTTTCTCTCTCTAGAACATTTTCTCTCTCCTTTATTGCCCTTTTGATCCCTTTCTTGGGTTTCCTCTTTTTCTCCAAGTTTTTCACTCTTATGTAGTACTAAAAATAAAAGTTCTTTCTTTTTTCTATTCCTTCTTCCTCAATGGAAAAAAGACCAAATGGGTTCTTATTTTAAGGCTCAGTGGTTGCTTCTACTGTAAATAAAACATGGAAAATGACATTTTTAAGAGAGAGAAAGTTACACCCGACAAAGAACACTGTTAAACATCAAGATGGGTTTTTTTTGAATTTTTGACTAGGAGATGTTCAAAGTTTTTTTCTTTTTAAAATATGATTGGGTTTGAGTTGATGGGTCTTCTTTCCTCCTCCATTTTTATTTGTTTAAGTAAGCTTTTTGGCTTCTTGTGTAAGTTAAAGTGAAACCTCTAAAGCAAGCTTAACAAATTAGCTCAACTTGAATTTTCATATCTCTTTTCTAAAAAATATTCTTCATTTTGAGGAAATTCTGTTAAATAAAACTTGTTTAGAAAGTTACTACATTTGAAATCTTTATACAATATTATACTTAGAGTAAGACTAATTGTATTACAATCGAAATGTTAGTACGAACGAGACATTTATTTAAGGGGAGGAGATGAGGGAGTCGGACTAGCCCCTATTTGTTTGGAGGGTGAAGGGTGGAGATGAGAAAACAAACTCATCTCATCTCCAAATTCAAGAACTTAGAAGGTTACAAGAAATAAATGATGAATATAAGAGTTAAATCACATGAAAATCACTAAATCGATACTGTGATTATAGCATTAAGAAAACATATTTACATGAAAAATATGTTTGTTTACTGATTTTTTAGGTTGTCATACAGGGTAATTTACTTCCGTAGAAAGGACTCTTATGAGCTTATTACATCATCTACTTCCCACATAAATTAGTTTTATTTTTACATTTTAAGTGTAAAACCTGAAATTTTTATGTATTTACTATATTTTATTTGAATCTTCTCCAAGAATACTTTATTTACCTTATCTCAGATGACCATACCTTAACTTGACCTTTTGCCTTTCTCACTGTCAGTCTAATACCTCCAAATCCGGCTATCTTTTATTTATTACCCACTGTAACTTTTATGTAAATATTAACTCACTCTGATTAAGTTTCTTTCACATTCCATCAATCATAATTTACCAAACTTGCTTGCTTTCTTTGCTTTCCTATTCACACTGACTTTGACTTTCTTTTGTGAACTATTGCACCCATTATTACTGCAGACCAAATCATATTTCCTTGTTCATATGTATCAATTTACCCGTGAAGTTTTCGAGAAGTGTCGATATAAAATAACGTAAGAAATATTTCAATATTATACTTAATATTTTTAATTTTGAGTAATGTTACATCGAGCTGACAAAACTCATATGCACTCAATATTATCTGACTCGTAATTTGTTTACTGTGTTAAATGCTCCCTGATAAAAGAACATTTATATGAATTGTCATAATATGTAAGTAGGAGCATAGTGAGGGGTGGCATGTCCTTGGCTGCCAACACCGTCCATACTTGTTATGGTAACTTTCAAAGACAAAGAGAGTTTATCTTTTCAATCTCTTAAAGATTGTGAGAATTTTATTATAATAAATGCGTATATAAAATTGGTACTCAATTCTGAATAGATTAGGTAGAAAGCCTAATGAGCAGTCATGTGGAATATCGATTAAAACATATATGGACACAAACAAGTTTTGTTTTAAATATATAAATGTCCGAACTACCCATTTAGGGAATTTTATTATGGCAATTCAAAGTATAAACTAAACATGATTAATTCATGCTACATCTATTTGCTAAAACAAAGGTTGGTTCAAATGCAGAGATTGAATAAAAAAAATTACAATCTTGAGGTTGTTTTTTCTTTATTTAAGTGTGAATCTAAGTTGTAAACTATAGCTATATTTGTCAAGAAAAAAAGGTTATCTA
Organism: Euphorbia peplus; assembly: GCA_028411795.1. Classification (NCBI taxonomy): domain Eukaryota; kingdom Viridiplantae; phylum Streptophyta; class Magnoliopsida; order Malpighiales; family Euphorbiaceae; genus Euphorbia; species Euphorbia peplus. The sequence continues at coordinate 36,051,554 of CP110841.1, forward strand.
GATTTATTGGGCATACAATTTACCAAATTAAAATAATAAATTTACTCTACTGGCATTGACTGATTAATCTCTCTGCCAACAATACATTCCACTATTGAAAAAAATAAAAATTCCTACTATAAGTTTGAATTTCTACTTTTATGTCAGCCTAAAAAACAGCTTGTAAATTTCAACTATCCTTAACATGCCCATTACTTACATTAAAGTTTTTAAAATTAAATGAAGTAAGATTCCATTAAATTGTCAGGAAATCTTTTGGCAAATCTTGGGATTCCTCTTGATTTAATCTATCTAATCACACCAATTTAATTCACCAGTAAATCTCCTTAATTGTTTTTCTTCATAAACCATTGTACATTTTAAGAAAATAAAATACATATATTTTGCAAAAGTTTAAGTACCCGATTTGTCACTTTTTCTCTTCTTTTTTTAACTATAGAGTTTTATTTGTAAATTTTTAAATAAAGCTTAGGCTGACATCTGACACTGAAAATTCTTGAAGGGATAAATTAATAGTACCTTTTGTTTCCTAATATATTCCTTAATTTCAGTAAAATTATTTAAGAGCTAACTGAATTTTCATAAATTGGAAATTAATTTAATTATAAAAGAAAAATAAATTAAAAGTAATTTAGAAAATAAATGAAAGTGGGGTTTGAAATCTCTCACGCATGCACTTCAACTGAGGTTTTCTCTGCAAATCCTCTGCTTTGGCCTTACCCTTTGCCCACGGGCATTTGTCCACTTTCTGCCACATTTTTCTTTTCTTATAATAGATTATCAATAAGAGTTAATCATAGTGTTAAAGCATTCCTATTCTACTTGAAAACTTTGAGGTTCGAATTTTTACTATGTTAAAATTTAGCTTTTATTGGTAGGTAATTTGTAAATATGACTGTAAATCTTCATCGAGGTCTGTAGTTTGTTCTGGCCTTGCGAGTAGGTAGACCTACTCTTAACTAAACTTTTGTTTCACCAAAAAAAAATATAGTTTAGCTTTTTACAAAGGTAAAAATAATTTCTACAAGGTTTAAATCTTGTCTCCAATATTTTATCTTGGAAGTTAAGATGTAACACTTATACTAGTTGTATCTAGTTGGCAACACGGACTGAGTTAGTAAATATAAACACATGTATCATTCTCATCAAATATATTAACAAAAAGAGTGAGAAGTCTTCATTGTGACTAAGCTCCAACCATAACTGTTCCAATGACCATACATGTGGTTTAGACAGAAAAAAATTGTAAGTGGTTCATAATAAGAATGTTGGGATAAAGACATGAAGAATGAACATGTCTATAATTATACATAAATAAAGACATGAAGGATGAACATGTCTATACTTATACATAAATTGAATTTCGCATCTAAAAGCGTGAGGGAGTAGTAGAATGTGAAATCAACATATGATCTGATGATCTATTGTGTTTAATTATGATCAAATTGATGATATTTGCGTGTTATTTGACCAAACTCTTATCATTCCTAGCTATCAACATAATATGAGTGATTTAAAGGCAAATTAAGAGGAAAATGGTGTATGTAATAACTTGTTATGAAGTGGGTGGAAATGTATACAAAGCTTAAACAATTTTGATTAAGAGATGACGATTAGATTAGTAATTATCTGCATCTCACATAATTTTTTTTTGAAGAGAGAATGATTATAACTTATTAGTAATGTGAATGTCTAATACATGAAAGCCGTTTTGAAGTTGTGATCGGGACTGAAAAATTGAAGTTGCGACACTTATTAGTAATGTGGATGTCTAATACATGAAAGCCGTTTTGAACTTGTGATTGGGACCGAAAAATTGAAGTTGCGACAATGCGGCAATGTTTAGGTGGCATGGATCATGTTGTTGCAATAAATATGGCGGAGTCTAGAGAAATTCTAGAGCGTTCATTTGTAGTACATATTTATATAAATTACTAGTATATATTAATTTTATTGTATCTTAGCCTATGTATTTTTAAGGAGCGTCGTACTTTAACAGCGTTTTAAATTTTTCTTGGACTATAATTCTCCACATATAAAATAGCAATTATAAGAAGTGGAGGAAAAAATTTAAAATCAAAATGGATTGAAGCAAAAGCACGATCAATAACTCAAAATTAAATGAAGAAGTTAGGATCCCATCAATGTTAAATATTGAGCCAAAAGGAATGCAATTCTCAACTGCTTTTAAATTTGATGCAGATTTTGGTGACTACAAATAAGGAAATAAAATTTTAAATAGATAAAAATAATAGTGAGTTTTTATGTCATGCACTTAGTTTTTGTTGGGATCATTTAGGCTCCGTTTGGTGTTGCGGTTGCTGTTAGCTGTTGCGGTTAGATGTTGCGGTTAGCTGTTGCTGTTAGCTGTTGCGGTTAGCTGTTGCTGTTTGTTGTTGCTGTTTGCTAATAGTTGTTGGATAATTAGTGTTTGGAAGAATTATAAAAACAGTTGCTGTTGACATGTGAAAAGACTTATACGGGTATACTATTTACCAATATAAATTAATAATAATATAAATTAAAAAAATAAGTTGGAGTAGTTTTGTCAAAGTCTACTTGTGGTTTAAAATACAAACTAGCGTTTCACGAAAAGCTCCAAATTGGAGCTTTTCACGAAACGCTCCGTTTTGGTTCCAAAACTCTAAATGCTGTAGTTCCAAAAATATAACCAAACACCTATTTGTGAGCATATTGGAACAAAAATGCAATATGCTCCTACGAAACGCTATATGCTCCCACGAAACGCTTTACCAAACGGGGCCTTAATCAAAACTTCTTTAGAAACATCATAGAAGCTTAAATGATTGTGTTTTTCTGTATTAGAAAATTTAGAATTCAATTGATGAATTGCTTATGTCATCATTTTGAATTTATTATGTTATTTATTAGTTCTATTTATTTTACTAGGGTCCATTTGCTATTTTTGCATAATATTAATTAGTACAAGTACTATTTTTCCATATATTAACTATAAATTAACTTCAATTTCAAGTTAGTTTCAGGAAAAAAAAAAACCCTTCAATTTCAAGTAATACACCATATATTCCTTTAGAAAAAAAATTGCATAATGCATATTTTGGTAAATTACATTAGTCCTCGGACTCTCTCGGAATGTAGTTACGTATTGTTTTAATAATTAACAAAATTACCATTTACTTTATAGAAAAGAAAAGGATATCACCATTTGTATTTTTCCAAAATTCACTTCATTTTAAGTGAATTTGTAAGCTTTTATAGCTCTAAACTTGATTATTCAAACAGAAAAAAAAAGAAAGTAGATTTGATTATTTTTATGTGAGATATTATAAGCAAAAAGCATGCATTATAATAAAAATGTGCATGAACTAATAAATAATAGTCATGATTTTCCCCCAAACTAATGGGTGCAAGTCTCAATATTGTATCCTACCCAACACCAAAGGAAGTCATAATCCTTGATTAAAAATATAATAGAAGTATGGATTATATAAGTTTGACCCCATTACATTGTGATATATAAAAGTATAAAATGAAGATTCCTTAGAAGTAGGATTGAAGTAGGACATCTTAATAATGTGAAGTCAACAAATATATTTGGATGACTTTATTAATTTCTTGATAGTGGTGGAGATTAGGGAAAAGGGTGTTGGGATACAATTATAATCACTTCGAGGTTCTCTTGTATCAAAGGTTGTCGCCTTTCAAAATGGATTCCAATAGTTAGAAATACAATTAATCCCCTGCATTCTCCATATGCCACTATACATATGGTTTATTAAGAGTTTATAACATAAATATAAGAAATATGGATAATCGATAAGATGTCTAGGTCTTATCAATGGAAGAAGAGTTTATTATATGTAAGTGGTGCACACTTAGTCGATAACTGATAAAATATAATTTATGTGAGAGTAGTATTCTTTTTACTTTATCCTTTTGTTTATACAATTTTTTTTATTTGTATGTTATGTTAATTAATTAATTAATCATGAGTATTTGGCTAATAGTAGTGATTATATGGTGAAGAAGTCAAAAAACAAAACATGTGTGTAATTATTATATGATTTATGATAATGGAGAGTAGTATCCTTTTTACGATACTTTTGTTTATACAATTTTTTTATTTTTATGCTATGTTAATTAATTAATTAATTAATTATGAGTATTTGGCTAATAGTAGTGATTATATGGTGAAGAAGTCAAAAAAGAAAAAATGTGTGTAATTATTGGAATTATTATGAAAAGAAGATGATGGTCCATTCTTACCACCTCCCTCTCATAGTTCAGCTAATGGGAAGATGAGATAATTAGTAAATAAATAAATAATAAGTTTGATGAGTAAAAATTAATCAATGAATTACCCACTCAAACCAAAAACTCATTAAAAGGTGGTGCATGTGACACTCATTATGTCATTCCATTGTCTTTCTTGTGGTTAAGTGTGTATTAATTATATTAAATAGTAATTATGTGAAATATAGAATATATTTATTCTTAAGTTATAAGCTATGATAAATATAATGATGGTAACTTGGTACCCTAAGAAATATACTAGTTGAGAAAATACTTCACCTAAATACTATTTGGATAAGGATTTAATTCAGTTTTAAGTGGCTCACACTAATGTAGAAGTTTTAGTAATGAGCTACGTTAAAAGATTGTGATATTGGAGGAAAAACAAGCTCAATTATACTCTCTTCCTCTCATATATTATTTGTCGTTTGCGGTTTATACATAAAGATTAAGAATTTTACTAATTAACATTAAAAATGTTTTAACATTACCATATTATTTTCATGTTATTAATATTTAAAGATTGTTACAAATTTCTAGCCACACATCACAAGAGTAAAGTTGAAAAAAACATATTTAATGCTTATTGGAAATGTAAAACTTCAAATATTTGGAAACCAGAATTAACTTTTTAAAACGACAAATATTATGGGACGAATGGAGTACATAAAAAATAGAGAGTAAGTGACAATTGTTGGCATGATAACTACTTCTCTAGCTGTCAACTGTTCTTATCAGCTCAACTTGATTAGTAACTAATTGTAACTAATCTTCCCGACATTTCTTTCATTCTGTTAGTTGACTAAAGTCAGCTGTAGTTAGTTGACTCGTATGTAACAAATTATATTATACAATTTAACAAGCATGTAGTAGTATTTAACTCTTTTCGAAAGAAAACATATATTTAGTTTATACTAAATTATATTATAAAAATTACGAATTTTTCCTTTGGGTCCACCTTAAACTAAGACTATTAATTTCAATTTCACTAAATACATACAACAAAAGTTTTAATTTATTGAGTCGTGATGAGTTTAGCGTATCTTCTACAAAGGTTCACGAGCTTTTATTCTTGAACTAAAGTGGTTCTTCTCTCTTAAAATTGCAAATTTCGAACTTTCTCTTTTTTTCTTCTTTCTACTCGGGATAAAAAATAAAATAAAATAATAATCTAATTAATTAAGGTTGAGCCCTACATCTTACTTTTCTTATAGAAATTTATAGTTTTATTTGTTAATGGGCCCTATCCTATGATCTATAACTTATAAGCCCATTAGCTATATTTGATATATTTGTATTTATATAACTTAATGTTATCCTTTTTGTTTCAGAATCTGAGACACCAATATCTATAGGTATTTATTGCTTAATGAAGTATAATTGCATTACTAAAAGGATATGATTCCCTCATATTTAGGTAACTATAGTATGCAATTTTTACATGATTTTATTTATTCTTCAAAACAAATTAATTATATAAATGGTCAAAGTTTATTTAATTAACTTTATATACTTTATTCAATATGACCAAGTTGCATGACAAGAAAAAAGATTTAATTTCCCATCTATTTAGTTATTTATGGGATAAAATTTCATTTAAAAAACACATTTGGTGAGTTTAGGTTTTTTTTTTCTTTTTAGTGCTCAGAATTCTTTATTATGGAGGATAATTACTTAGGTCTACTCTAACATACTAAACACCCCTTCTTTAGATGTAATTATGATAAATAAAAACACATCTTAACTTAACTTTTTCTAGGATATATTTTTGGCATCATTTTGTAGCACAATATCAAAACACAAACTCTAGGAAGTGGCAAATCTTGGGAACAAAATTTGGAATTTAAACTTTTCTTTTTCAAGTATCTACCAAATTACACTATGGGAAACCTATAGACACAAGACATTAGATGGAAGTCACAAATATGTACTTTAGCTTTTAACAAGCAAAACTAGAAAGTTCGAGAAAAACGACAATCAACCTGGATCATATAACATAGGTAAGAGAAATTTGTTCTTTTTGGATAGAAAAATGAATAAGAAAACAAAATGTCAAGAATTGCACTATCAAAAACATAAGAGAACATTATGGCAAAAACATGAAAGCATATATACTATTGCTCGCACAATATTGTAATGTGAAAACAATGTTACAATTAAGCCTCTAGTAACAAAATAATGAGAAGATCCTTCTTATCCTAGACGGTCGGTCATCTAACAAAACAACATTTTTACTATTCTTGTTTGCTTAAAATGATTTTTCCGTAATCTCAACTTGTTTAAACAACATTTCTACCATCTCAATTTCATTAAATTAACTTTTACCGTAACATTGCCAATCCATATCCGCTGGTAAAAGCTCCGTACGTAACATTCCACTGTGGAGTTAAAATTTACAAACATAAGAGGTCATTTACCATATTTGAGTGCAAGTGAGGGACTAAACATGTTTTAAGCCTGTAAATTTACCTTTAAATTAAACTAATATTAACTTATTCAAGGTAGCATAACTCTATTTTCTTATGAATAAATATATGGTAAAATTATACAAATTATTACTATTAAATAATAAATTTGAATTAATTTTGTTTATAGCACTCTGGAAAGTGAATTTGTTCTAGAATTTGCTTTTTAGAAGGATCTGATTCTTTGGCATGTATTAAAGCAATTAAGCAAATTATCATTCTTAATTAAATTTCATGTTTCAGCTACGATTAACCTCTATTTTTCAATCCGGCCGTCAATTTATTATAAATATTATTACTGTCCGAGCTCGCTTTGGAGGCTATACTTTTTGCATATAAATATTATTTACGTATATATGTATATAATCGTAAAGTGAAATTATACAACTTGGCATCCACCAAGATTGAGCCACCTGCAACAATTGAAATATTAGAAAGAAAAAAAAAAGAATCAGAAAAAGAGAAATCACATTATTACCAACTCATTTGCATTAATTTGTCAGGATTTGCATAATTTATGAGTTGTTTTTTCTTTGAGCTCATCAAGCAACAACTTCCAGCTCAATCAATAATATACCCAATCCAAGATCACCAAAAAAAGTAAAATATATAATTAAAACAAATCCAATCTGTACTATAATTTAATTTAATAATATTTTTATTTTTTAAAATTTTACCCATTGCCTTCTAAATAGGCTTTTTGATTAAAAAGTGGGCACTTCTCTTTGTTTTTTTTATGGCAATAATAGGTACTTCTTATATGTTAATTTATGCATGTGTTACTAATTAACTGCTGAATTAGTTGGTATAGTGGGAATCTTTTTTTTTTTCTTGAAAGTGGAAATCCTAATTAGATGTATCTCTTTATTATGTATTTTGTATGAAAAAATGAACTATTTAACATTTATATTTTTGATTTAGTTGTTGTTTCTTTTTCTTGATAAATTTGTAAGAAGCATGATTTGAACTCTGGACTTTCTACTCACACATCGATGAGTGTACCAGTTGGACTAAAGCCAATTGGTAATTTTTTTTTTGGACAGAATCAACGGATATTAACTTATTTTTCTTTAAAATAGTTATTAACAGTCGTTTGAATAAAAAAATCAAAGATCAAAAAAGAAGAGAATAATTTAACACAAGATTAATATCATTTTATTTTGTATGTTATCAAATTATTTCTATAAAATAAACATCAAAAAAAGTATTTTGGTTTTAATTTTTTATTCCATTATTCCTTGTGACTGGTTTCCATTAAATTTCTCTCCCTCCATGCTTAGCAAAATAATACTAGTAATTAATTAAACAAATTTTTCCATAATCACATGCCTTGAGCATCTTTGCTTTCTTAATTACACACTTTCTCTCTCAATCATAAGCCAATTCAATTTAAAGTGGATCAATTTTTTTATTTATTGTGAAATGTATTTAATAAGGAAGGAAATGTAATTGTTTTGTTTAAGGAGTCAAGAAGTTTATTAATTCATTAAAATGGGCTGGCATAGTCTTCATATCATATTTAGTTTCAACTAAGATATCCCATTAATTTTGATGGATTTATATACTTCCTTGAGAGATAATGGGTCTTTTAATTCAAATGATCAAAAGTTTAATTTCTGATAACTCGATTTATTAAACCTTTTTGATGGAATGTTATATTGAACATAGTTTGATTTCAGAGAAACTTGTGTGTGGAGGTGCATTATAATAATAAATATTATTTATAAAACTACAATATAAATTGACTTTCAAATTTATATTTAAGCCCCTATACTTTTAATTTGTCCCAATAATTATTTTTGGTGTTTATGCTTTCACACGTCATTTGTGTGAAAAGAAGACTTAAGTAGGCTTCAAATTGAAAAGTTTATCCTTATATTTTTATTCTTACACAAAATTTTATTAGTATGAATACATAAAATTTAGAGGGATTAAACTACAATTTTGCAAAGAAAAAAAAAAGAATGTTGGTGGAAGAGGTGGTGAAAGTTGACCTTTTAGTGGCAATTGAGAAGAAGAAAGAAAAGGTGTTGGTGAAATATGAAATCATTATGAATATATGATATGATTACATGTTTCACATATAGGTTAGAAATTGGATTGCATCATAAAAGAAAAAGAAAATACAAAGGAAATAAAACTGGATTGCATGTGTACATGTCTAGTGATGAATGATGATCATATGTTATTTCATTCTTCCATGCTTTAGGCCCATTCCCTTTTTGTCCTTATCATTTGATAATTTTTTTCATCAAATAATTTTATTTTTCTTTTGAGTGAAATTTTTTACCTTCAAGAATAGAAGAAGATTGTCACACGCCCATTAACAATATTAAACTTTTTAACTTTAGACTAATAAGTTCTAAATTCTAATATCATTTTGGATTGCACCTAATTCATCTCTAAACGATATTTTGAAGAAAAGACTATCACACACTTATAAAATATTTCGTCATATATATTGTTGCTAATATGGAATACTTAGCAACTTCTAACATGAAAAATCTTGTATTTTACATCTAAAATTTTCAAATAGGTTTTATTTTATCTCAATATACATTGAACGGAAAAGTTCAGTTTAATAAAGGTTAATAAATAATAAAAAAGTTCACTTCTTTTTCCTATATTTTATGCTTTATAATTTTCTTCTATTTGTTTTCTTTTTCTTTTTAATTTTGAAATTATGACCACTTTTCTTTTTGTCAAAGAGTCACAATCTGTTGTGGGCCAAGAAGACGATGATTCAAACTATGTGTGTGCCATAGCAATTGACAACTTATATAGGAATTAAATAAAATAAGACTTGCATGTGTTTGAAACTTATTTTTATTTTTCTATAAAGCAACTAAAACTATAAAAATGAAAAATATGGAAATCATTCGTATATTTTCTTCTAAATTAGAGTAATGTTTTAAAAATATTATTTTATTTAAGATTTAAAATATCAGTTACTTTTTTTAAGCATTTAAGCAACAGTTAATTATTGATAAATCACTTTTAAGTGTGAGACATTTTTTTCTTTGGACAGTGATTTTTGAAAATGAGTTAGTTCAATTCTAAAATGATATCAGAGTTTACTAGCCCAACGTTAGAAAACTTATCGTTAAAAATATTAGAAAGCTTATTAGTAACGCTGCCCATAAATGTCTAGTCCTGCAAACTTCAGGATCGACAAAGAATTTAAGCATCTTAGCATATAAAAAGATATTCTAGAATGTGGTAAGTACCAATCACATTTTAGTGAAAATCACAAATCAATAATTATTTTTCCAGACTTAATTGTACAATTGAAAAGACAAGTATATATGGAAATGTACATAGATAACATTATTAATTATAGCAATAATTCAGTGAATGGATCATGAAAGGTTGATCAAGAAAACGATGTATGAATGATGATAAAAAATAGAAAAAAAGACATTGTAATTGTGATGTGATAAAATTAAGGCAATTGCACCAACCAACATCATGAATTGTTTTTGCCAAGAAAATGGACCAATCGATCTGCTTTAAATTTTTGCCTCCCTTACTTTTCAAGTATTATTATTATTATTATTATTATTATTATTATTATTATTATTATTGTGTCAAAGGGTTAGTAAAGCCAACTTTCAATAAAATGGGTAAATTAAAATGGTTTAAAATCATATTTTTCATAAAATCACTGATTTTTATTTTTTTAAATTACTTTTTTCAAATGTTTCTCTAAACGATCATTGCCTCTCTTATAATTATAAATGATATCAAAATAAAAGAAAATTAGAATTAAAATTACTTAAATATTATTTGCTTAACGATATAATAAAAATATAATGAAGAATGATCACAATAAAGAAAGCTTTGTACAAGACAAGTTATTAAAATGACATCTTTGCCAGGTGGCACTGGTCACTAGCCAATAAAGTTTAGATACATTCTCATTGTTGTGTCAAGACTTTATTGTCTAGAGATCAGTGCCACATGTTAAACTTGGTCCACCATATTTCTCCTTTGCTAAGTCAATTTGCTTAAATTGTCGATAACATATAAAGTACGTCTTACTAACACATAAAATCGGAGGTTAATTATGATAGTTTAAGCAGCTTCAAAATATTTTGAAATGTTGGAATCATTAAATATGTTACAGTAAAACTTCTATATAGAAATAACAACTCAATTATTATACAAATAGTCGGTCCCAAATGTTGAGAATCTTTATTGTACCAAATTCTATATAAAAGGAATCTCCCAATTGTTATATAAATAGTCTTTTCCCAGACTAATTACTATATAAAAATTTTACTAAATAAATTGGAGTGACATGCTTTATATTAACTCTTTTAACAAATGTATGTTTTTATAGTCATTTCTTATTGCAATTGATGTGATGATTAAGTCCCAAATCGAGAAACATGTGATTTAGAAATCTTTTGAGTTGTTTACTTCTCGGAGGTACAGTTCAAAACTTGGACAAACATATATCTAACGACATTTAAATTAAATACTACTAAAGAGTATAGAAAATTAATCTTAGTATACTTTGGAGGATTAACATATTAAATGATTTTCTTTTTGTACAAAAAAGTTTAGAGGGAGGAGTAATTCTAGTCCAAGATCAAAAGAAAGTCTCGAGGTCATAGAGAGAGTTACTAAGGGCTTACTTAAGGTTAAGAAAGCCAAAGTTAGCTCTAACCGTTCTCACTCAAACGAAGTAAAGTCGCCAATTCTTGAATTTTATGGAGCGTGAGATTAATGCACATGTTACCTAGTAAATGTTTTAGTTAATGTTTTTTCTTTTGCTACATTTTTCTTCATGAAAGAAAAGGAAAAAGAAAAAGAAAAAAGGTCTTATATGTTACTCATTTATAGAAACTCTAACAATGATAGCGGAAATTGAATCCAAGTAAAGGAATTCATAAGAACCACTTTCTTACCGTTAAACTCAGGACAACATATTAAATGATAGAAACTATCTAAAGTTGGCTATCATGTTCAAGTGTACACGAGGGAATTCATTTCATACCTCAAACAATGATAGAAATTCCTTAAAAATCTGTTTGATTACAATTCGAGCAAACAATAGAATTGAAACCCAAGTAGATCTTTTTAGAAAAAAAAAAAGGAATAAAAAGGGAACATAAGGACCCAATAATAAACACAATATCAATAGGTGATAGGATGGAAAAGAATAGACAAATAATTTCTCTCTATTTTTCTTTTTCCATATGCTATTCTTGTCAAATAAACATATGCCTCTAATAATTAGTGTACACATTACATCTTTAAGGATGACAATTTATAGCCTCAAAAGTAGATATCAAAGTGATTAAGACACCAAATCTCAGCATTATTGAGACACTAATCCACCTACACGTAGAAAAAAATTTGAAAATAAGTGAAAAGAAAGAAAAGGGTAATTTACTAATTGGCAACAATATTGTAGTAAAAGACGCTAAATGTTAATCTGACGGTTGAGGTCCTTTGATGTTATTTAATCAATTGAACTAAAAGTTAGAATTAATAGTTAATGCTAACATCTTTTATATTAATTCTCTAATATACCATTTCACGTGAATGTCCATTGAGCTTGAAGCATGCACAATATAGACCCAGCCAACCATGTGTTTTTAGTTCATTAAATATTAAGATTGTCCGGAATTGATGACGGGCCATTTCAATCGCAAAGAGTTTGGTATCATGTTAGTGTTGATTGTTAAAGCTAACAACGCATTTTATATTAATCTTTGACAAAAACCAATTGAAAATTACGGAAAATTATTAAGGATAAGTTGAATTTTAACCGCCTAACAAATCTTAAACGGTACGGTCCAAATCAGACGCTCAATTTTGACAAAACAGTCATTGTTTACGACAGTGTTTACAAGACCGAGATCTACTTAGTTAACATGTCTTAAATAACCATGGTAGGGACACATATTAAACAATTGGAAAAAAAAGGTTGAAAAAGATTGAAATGAATCAAATCAAATAGGTGGGCAGTGTTTTTTCAACGGCTCTGTGAATAAGGAAAGATATAGAAGTTGCATGTGCTATTGAATTATTGGAGTTAGCATCTTATGTCAATATCTTTGTAGGAAAGGAGGGGGAAAAATGTCCACTATAAACTTATTGGACCAATTAACAATCTTATTGTAATCACCTTTCGACCTAACTAATGACATGACCCAATTCTAATTTTAAAGATTGATAATTGCTAGCTTAAAAGGGTAGATAGATGCTATGAAAAGGATTGTGTCTAATCTAATGTGAGAATGGTTCAAGTTAAATGAAAGAATGTTTTTATCGCCCAGCCCCAAAACGGTATAGGGTATGATAGTAAAGTAGTCTTGTCAAATTTCTTAATATCAATTCATAAGTTATACCTAACTAATAAACTGACCCAATTCTAAACTTTTAGAGTGCTAACTGTTAGCTAAAAGGGTAGATAGATGCCATGTAAGAGAAGGATTGTGTCTAGTATGAGAATGGTCAAAGTTTCGAGAAAGAATTTTCATGTCCTAAGTTAGTGTAGAGCCGTACCCACATGCGCGAGCATATACACATTTATATATTCCTCTTGCTGGGTGGAGGGTGCTTGGAGCTTCCGAAGATCGGGGATGCCCCTCTCCCGGTATCTGTCTCACATATATACCATGTGAAATTTGTTGAAATCAGATGTAATAGATAGATGACTGAGATGCGCAATTCAACAAGTACCTGGATAATGATAGTAGTATAATAGAGCTTAAGCTTAGGAGGAATCAAAATTAGGTACCTATAGTTAGTAGGATTTGTTATTTTTGACCCATTATGTCAAAGCCCAAGCATAGAGAAGCACAAATCTTCATAGAAGCCACATACTATCTTCCGATAAAGCCCATCTTGTGCCCAAAGCCCGGTCAAAGGGGCCTGGGCCTGTGCAGGGTACTAAGGCCCATGCCCAGGTCTACTTGAAACTAGAATGGGTGATATTCTTTATAATCCGGACAAAAACTTGGAGTTCTTTACATAAAATATGAGAGCCTCGTAAGGTAACTAAGGTTGCAAATGGAACAAGATGGGGATGGAGACTACTTCCCGTCCTCGTCCTCATCTCCATTGACGATATGGGGAAAAAATCGTTCCCACGGCACGAAATCCCATTACTCAAACTTTATATAGACATATGTGATGATGAATTCGACTAGGATGAAATTCAAATAGTGGAAACTGAAAACAAGCAAAAAAGGTGAGAAAAGGAAGAAAAACATGGTAGGCTGAAGAGCATTTCAAGAAGAAAGATGAAAAGTTGCGCGCTTTAAAGTGCAAAAAATGACACCTTCTATTGGTCTGCTTATGCTGGAAACAACAGGCTGGTTTTGGCCCCTTGCAACTTGATCCAAGACAAGGTAGGGGGAAAATGAATTTCCATAGTAGTTTCAAGTTCTTTACTTTTGATGACTTTTCCACCTCCCCAACTTGCTTGAGACGCACCCCCCCCTTTGCTTCAGAAATCTTCAGTCACACCAACTTGCTTAAACTGACCTTATGCTACTTCAACTTGCTTAAATTACTAGAGGCATAGAGCGCGTGTGACACCACGTGGAAATTAGGGATGGGACATAATATTTTAAGCAAGTTGAGGGAACAACAAGGGCATATGAAAGTTTAGAACATCATTAGGTGTTTAGGTGCAAGTTTGAGGGGTGATATATATATGTACATATGCGTTTATTTTTTCTTTTAAATTTGACTAGATGAGATGACATGAGCTCAAATAAACAGAAGCCATTACGTTTGAAACTCATCACAGCAATTACAAGCACAGGTAAATGAAGAGAAGGAACTAGAATATCAACCTTTATAACTCTTTCGGTTAATGTTGACAATCTCACATCTTCGATCGAGCTTTCTCAATCATTTCTCTTCTCAAAATTTTCCCCGCAGCTGACTTAGGGACACTGTTTATAAACGTCACTCTATGTAGTCTTTTATATGGTGCAACCTGCAGCAGGAAGAAATTAACCAATAAGCAACAAGAAACGTTTGATAGATGCTTAAGTTAATTGAGCGCTATTTATCCGACTATGTATTAAGTTTCACTTTGAATATGCACGTGAGCAGAATTCTTACTTGCGGTGCTATAAACTTCTTAATGTCTTCTTCAGTAAGGGAGCTGTTCGGTGAGCGAACAACATATGCTATAGGGACCTCACCAGCTTTTGCATCGGGGAATCTGCAAAGAGAAATCATCTTAGTTATAAATTATAGTGCATAGGACCAGAAAGAACAGAAAAAAGTTCCATGTAAATAAAGACGTAACTCATCCCAAAATGTGCTTCAAAGGAGAACGATGCCTCACATATATTATGGCATATAGATCCCTAATTAAGCAAATGCAAGATATCTAACACGCACCTTCACGCCCAGAAAACAAATTTACATGGGTGACCTGACTCATCACAAAAAATACCTCAAAGGTGGGGGATTGCCTCACATATGTAAGGAGCCATATAGCTCCCACATTAAGCACTGTGGGATACTAAACAAAGTCTACATGCTTATCGATCAACATAGTAGTATAAAAGAACTGTTTCCTACTTACGGGATAACCACAGCATCTGCTATTTCGGAGTGAGAAAGAAGTAATCCTTCAAGTTCTGCTGGTGCCACCTACCATGAACAATGAGGAAAAAGTGAATTATATGGAAAATTAATAAAATTTATGCACTGTAATGCTTTCAGAATATAAATTGTTAATGTCAGCAACCAGTGATATCGAGTTATTTACTTCAGATTCTGAAAGCTCGTATCTACAAACGAGGATTCGATTCAAACCACAGGTCATATGAATGAATGAATTACCTTTTGTTATATGTGAACTGTTTCATTCAACCAAGTTCCGAGAATGAATTATGAACATTTTGTCAGCCTATGTATATTTATCAGGATAAAAAAACTGTAGCAATGGAGTTATTTCAGCAAGTATAAAACTGAAAGCGAATGATACGTTCAGAAAGCAGCAAAAATATGGTATAATACTCAAGAAATCTTCATGTTAGGAACCGTACTACTTTCTTTCTAGGAAAGAAACCAGATGTAGAGACTGTAAAATGGATGATGAAATGCACTTATTTCGCTTTCAAGTAGTTTTAGTGGAAGCATGGCGTAATGTGGCAACAGTTGGCCCGAAGGCCAATAGGCCCAAGAATTGGGGGACATCAACTATTAAGTGTAGGATCTCTGCCACCCCAGGCAAGTGAAAAGACTTGCCTATGTTCCACTCTAGTTCCTTGGGGACTAGGAGACAGGCATACGTCATTGGAAAAGAGATGGATGTCTCTAAAGGGAAGGAGTCCTTTGGATATTATGGAGCCACCAACCAAGCTCATAGTGCACGCTCCTACGAGGATCAAGGTTTGATACACATGGGATCCTTGCAACATGGTATTTGGAAGTGAATAATGAGTATTGGCTTAGGTTCGGCCATACAGTTGAAAGTAGGACTTGTTGCAGAGAAAGGCCAACTAATATTCCATTCCCACAAAGAGGAGATATAAGATATCAAGAGAAATCAAATGCATCATCCATTGGATATTGAGCAAAGAATTAATTTTTAATCATAGATTTAAGCCACACGTGGAAGACGTTGTTAGGACTCGATCAACCACCAAACAATAAGGAGCTCAGCTCTAGAAGCAATATATTATATAAAGCACTGGAGAAGTACTACTCTTATAAACACCATTTAGCACGTAATATCCCTCAAAAATAAATTAAGTTACCTGGAAGCCATTGCACTTGATGAGCTCTTTGATCCGGTCTACGACAAACAACTCTCCTTCATCATTAAAATATCCAAGATCTCCAGTGTGCACCCATCCTTGCTCATCTATGGTCGAGTTTGTAGCTTGTGGATTGTTAAAGTAACCTGTGGAAGTTAACCACTATTGCAAGTTAACCATTTATGTGCAAAACCAATAACCTTTCCTCGTAATTCGTAGAAAATAAAAGTAAATGCCTGCACACGAAGTATTACCTTGCATCATATTTGCTCCTCGAAGACATATTTCTCCAAGTTGATTTGGAGGAAGAGGCTTCGATGTAGCTACATTAACTATCTGGGATTCAATACCAGGACAAAGTATCCCGGTTGAACCAGAGAGGCGGGTTCCTTCATATGGATTCTCCAGTGAAATTATTCCACAAGTTTCTGTCATGCCATATCCCTGCCATGGTAATATATTTAACTCTGATAGAACTTCATGAAAGGAAAATATTATCATGAAGAAAAACGCTTGCTTCTATAGAGTATTTTCCCCTAATTCTATCATCAGGTACAAGTATCCCAGTTAAACCAGAGAGACAGGTTCCTACCCTTGGATTACCCAGCCACATACAACAACAACAACAAAATCTTAGTCCTGAAATGATTTGGGGTCCGCTAAACAATTCTAAACTTTTTTTCTTTCACATCATGCTCCTGGCATGTGAACTCTGATAGAGCCTCATGAAAGAAAACTACTTTCATCATTCTAGAGCCTATTTTATTAATTCAATCATTCTAACAAAGCTTGATAGTGCAGTAATTCTAGCTTAAAGTTGTAGAATTTACAAGAAATCCATATCCGGAAGCATCCCAACGTAACACAATTTCATGCTTCCAGAAATAGAATATACAGTAGAACTTCTATATAGTAGTAAAACACTTGTGACTGAACTATTTCTGTTACAATTGGGAGGTTATTACTAAATGAAGGTTGGTATAACAAAGATTCTCAAAACTTGGGACCGGCTATTTGTAAAACTATCGGGAGTTTACTTCTAGATAGAGTATTCCTATAGAGAGATTTTACTGTAAACAAAAGGATAAGATTCAAAAGAAGGCTAGAAAGACCTCTGATATATAGGTTAATCTTCCCATTCATTTATTGCTAAGTTTTGAACTTAGGTAAATGTTGCATTAAATGTTCCCCACACTATGCCAAAATCCATAAATCCCTCTGGTGTTTACATCATAAATATGCACTAGGGTAGCTCTTACTTCATTTTGCAGGGACAGATAAAAGGACCTAAATTTCTATATATAGAAGCATTGTTGTACTAAGGCTGCCTGGCCACTTACTCCCTACCTAAACGTTTAGAATTAAGAATCCGATTTGCAACCACTGGACCACCTAGGTCCGTTTATGCACTCAAAATATGACTTATCTCCGACTAGTTCCCCGACTGCCCGACGTCTACATCTTTTACTAGTTCACCAAAAGTAGAACCTATTTTTCTCATTCTGCACTAAAATAATGACCAATATTCAATTATACCATGCTACTCCATTAATTTTTCTACGTTTTCTCAGCTACCAAACATATCAAATTGATAACTAAACGCTCAAAAAACCAGCAAACAAGATTTGCAAAACTTGCATAAATGAACTAACAACCTGCATAATCTTGACATGAGGCAGATTCTTAAAGCACTCCTCCATCACATCCTTCCCCAACGGTGCAGCCCCAGACCCAATCACTTTCAACGACGACAAATCAAACTCCTTCACCGCATTCTCCTTCGCCAATGCAATCATCACAGGTGGCACCACATACACATGAGTAACCCTATACTTCTCAATACACCTCAACCACTTACCAAACTCAAATTTTTCCATACACACCGCAGTATTCCCTCTCCGAATCTGCGAGTACATCGATGTGACGAATCCCATTATATGAAACATCGGCAGAAAACACAAAAACACATTCCTCCCCTCGTTATGCCTGTCATAAATTAATATAAAAGATGTTGTTAGCCTTAACTATCAGCTCTCGATCTTTTAGTTCAATCCTTAAAGTAACAATACCTATCCTGATCAGCCGTCACCATTAAAGACACCGCTATGAAATTCCTATGCGTCAACACCACTCCCTTACTCATCCCCGTGGTACCAGACGAGTAAAACAACGCCGCGGTGTCGTTTTGCTCCACATTGTTCCTTGGTAGATCCGAAACCGAGGAGCTCGATTTCACCAAATCGAAATAACTCCTCACTTTGGAACTCGACAATGTATCACTACGTTTATTCAACAGAATCAACGGCAGATCAAACTGTTTAATTTTCGGGATAAGATCCTCAACGGTTATAATAATCTTCGGATTACAGTCCTTGATCTGCTTACCGAGCTCGGTTTCTGTATACGCAGGATTACAGGTGGATGCAATGGCCCCGATGGAGACGATCGCGAGGAAGCAGATCGGGAAATGGATCGAATTCGGAGCAAGAAGCAGAACGACGTCGTTTTTATCGACATTGAGGTTGATCAAAGCGTGTGCTAGCTTTGAGATTTGGACTTTGAGCTGGTGGAAGGTTAGGGTTTCACCGGAATCGGAGTCGATCAAGGCGGGGGCGTCGGGGACCCAGAGAGTTGATCGGAAAAGGAAGGAAGTTAGGGAGAGATTTGGATCTGTAGGGAGGTTTATTTTTGGTCTAGGAGATGAGTAGATTTGAGTTTGGGGATTGTATGATTTTGACATTTTTAGCGACGGAATATTTGGTTGGTTGTTTGTTTCTCGGGAAACGATCGTTGGGAAAGTTTTGGGATTTATAGAAAATTCAGTTGGGATGGTGACGGTTATAGAAAGGAAATAAAAACAGCCTTGGGTTTCCCGCGCAAATGTAACGGAGAAGAGTTCCGTTGATAACGGTAACACCGAGAAAATGTATAATTAATCGGGTTTATTATAGAAAATAATCATTAGGCCTTTTATAAAGTCCATAATTATTAACTACAACGTCAATCTTTTCTTAAAAGAATTGTTATGTTAAATTATTATGAGTATATGAATTACATTGTAGATGTAATGAATTATTTTAAAAAGTTTTGTTCATATTTATAAATATGTTTCCAAGCTTCCTACCTATATACCAATTTTCTAATTAAAATTATAAGATCCGAGTAATCCATAAATGTATTTGACCTTAATCAATAAAAATTTGAATACTTTTTTAAAGTGTTATGATACATGCATAAACAAATAATACACGTGGGTTAAATGAATTTAAAATTAATATGATAAATCTAAGTTTATAAGTCCAAGATGATAGAAAAAATTTAAAACTAAATTTAGATCTAGATGTACATTTAACTTAATTTAGCAATTTTTTCTTTCTTGGAGGGAGAACTTAATTTAACTTAATATTTAATTATCTATATCATATTAGATCAAATTAACTAGTATTTTTAAGTCAAACTTATACCTAACTTTTTTTTTTTCTTTT
Organism: Euphorbia peplus; assembly: GCA_028411795.1. Classification (NCBI taxonomy): domain Eukaryota; kingdom Viridiplantae; phylum Streptophyta; class Magnoliopsida; order Malpighiales; family Euphorbiaceae; genus Euphorbia; species Euphorbia peplus. The sequence goes on from CP110841.1 coordinate 36,071,522, forward strand.
AGAAACTTATCACCTAACTATCAAGTTGAATTCAAATTACACCGCTAATTAAATTAAATACTGTAGAACTGAACTGAAATCGACAAATGAATTCAGCGGAATAAGCTCAAAAGAATGGGTCTCAGTCTTAATCATTTTGTACACGGATTTAACTTTTAAGCACCATCAGGCCCGACTAATAAGCATGTTCATTTCGAGCCCACGAAACCCCAACTTGGACAAAATGGGCCGAGAAGTGGGCTTGAATATCGCTACGCTACCACAAACAACAAGTTTAAAGCTACTGTAGACGACAAGTCGTTTTAGAGGTGACGCCTCAACTTTCCGTTACAAAAAATGACGAGACATTTGCCACGTAACAATCTCCCACCACATATATGTGGCATTAAAATTCCCTCCTTTCCTTTTCCTTTGTCCTTTTCATTTTTCTCCTCCCATAAGATTCTCCGATCTCTCTTCTCCGGCGGAATCTTCCCTTTTCCGATCACCTTCCCCACCTCCAATGGCGGATACCTCCGCGCTCTGCTGCTCCCGATTCTCTTCAATTCCATACGTTTCTCGCTCTAGAGACTCCAATTCCTTCCTATTCCCGCCACCGATTTCTTTCCCCTCCCCTAGTCTCCCTCGCCGCTCCTTCCGCTGCAAAGCTTCTGATTCCGGCGGAAACTTCACCGGCGATGATTTTCTCAGCTCGTTTCCTTGGTCCGATGGTAATAGCGGTGAGTCGGTGACGATTTTGGTATCTCCGTACATTTTTTAGCTCAGATTTTTTTTTTGTTTGTTTGATTTCCGCCTCTGTGATTCGGTATTAGCTATGTAATTTCAAATGCTTGAGGATTTTAAATGACTAGTAGTATAATTAGGGATTTTGTGTGCTTCTCTGGTTGGATCGGGACTTTGATATGTGCCTGTCGGAAATTAATATAAAACATGTTGTTAGCCTTAACTATCAGCTCGAGCGAGCGGTTTGGTTTAATCACTTAAGTAACATGTTATCAGAGCCTCTGCGATCAGAAAAGTCCTGATTTCGATTCCTAAAAATATAAAAGATGTTGTTAAGTAACATTGAGATAATTTCAATCAAACAGAAAATTTTATTGTTATATTTAGTTTATCTAGAGTTTGAATTTTGTTATCAGGTAACGGCTACCGTACAGTTTGTGGAGATGCTTATTTTATTTAATTAAATAGTCTTTGTACTATTGATTAGAAGTATATTGTTACCAAAAAAAAGAAATATAAAATGCTAATGGTGCTCTGTTTTCTATTGTTGTTTTAATTTTATAAACATGGACATCATATTTCTTCTTTAATTTGTTGAAATGGTGAATGATTTGCAGATATAGAATGGATTCAGGAGGAGAAAGTTACTCTTTTCACAGCTGATGGGCTTGTTCAGATTGGAGGCTCCGTGGTTCCTCGACGCGTTAGTTCCTCAGATGTATGCCATTTTTTTTTTAATTATTTTGAGTTTTTGGTGCTTTGATGGTGAGGTTTTGCTCATTCATGGCTGGATATTCAAATAACATTTATTTCCATCGAGTTCCTTTTTTCTTCATTCAAGCAACTACAATTCCACTTGCTTGTTCTCGCATACCTCAATTGATAGTCAATATATATTTCTCAATCTGCTAAATAAATGTACATTTCTTAACAGAAGATGCAAGGTAAGTCCAAAGCTTCTCAGAGATTGCAACGGTTTCAAGAGAGTAATTACATGGACCCAAAGCAGGGCTTATGTTTGGGTGCGCTTTTTGATATTGCAGCAACAAATGTAAGGTGTTCTTACTATCTTTTTTTGGTTTTCCCCTTTTTATATGAATTCTAACCATATAGCCTATGCATATTGTTTTCGGTTGTTTTAGGGGCTTGATACAGGCCGAAGGCTTTGTATCTTCGGATTTTGTCGTTCAATTGAGATGCTAAGTGATGTTGTGGAGGATACTGTTCTAGAGCATGGTGGGGAGGTATTTTACATTTTGAACTTAAAAGAATGTTTCATATCTATCATTATGGCGGCTTGGCATAATTTGTATAAAAAATTAGCTGTTAACCTCATCTGTCCGTCTATGTTGAAACTGGTTGATATTCCTTAACAGCAGCACAAGTTGTGAGTGTTTGTGTGTACGTGTAACGAAAGCTTGCTTTTTTCTAGAAAGTCATATTTGTCAGCAAATTTGGTCTAGATTGTATTGTAGTTGTATCTGTTGTTGGCTGGGGATTTCTTTATTTTGAGCATTAAATTGAACCTATTTTGTTCACTGTGGAACTAACTATCAGCTGAGCCTAAAAACGAAGTTCTAGACCTGCGCGTAAATTTGTATTGCTCTTTGTACAACTGAACATAATTCTCAGATAAAGTTTCTGGTTAGTGTTAAACTACATTTAAAAGTGGAAGCTTACAGGTAGGGTCCAAGAATAGTCTTTATTATTATTATCTCTTAAACACATATGCTACACGAATGGTGTTTGAGCTTGAAGTCTACATAACATAGACTTATCTTTTCACGTGTTACAATTCCATTTACAAATGGAGTTGCCAAGATTTGAACTCTTGATCGCTTGAATTTTTTACACCACAACATTAAACGCACCCCGACTCTCCTCTTCTTCTTTAACTCGTGCCTATTCTATCCAAAACCAAAAATCCTCTACTCACGCCCAACCAAGAACAAGGAATTCGAAAAATCCTCTATTGTATCAGACTCTATCAATCCCCCGTGCCCGAGTCCAAAGTTAGGACAGAGTCCCTGTATCCAAATTTTTTGAAACTTGCCGTACTCGATACTCGGGTCCGTATCCGTATCCGATACGCACCCAAGTCCATGTGGCATAGCTTATAAGTAATGTCCAACAATAACTTTTATTATTATCTTAGAGACAGGGTATGCATGAAATCAAACTTACAAGTGAGTTTTGGGGATGGGTAAGGAGACCTTATTTGCTAGGATACCATTTATCTGCGAGGTTCATGACTGATAAGCAATAACCGCCCTTGGATGGTTCTAGAACGAGTCTATTGTCTGGGTCTGAGGGTACAATTTCTGTTATTCTTCGATCTTCCTATGCCGATCCCTCTTCATGTTTTTAAGATGTATTGCTTTGTGTTTTTTGTTGGCATAATTGGCATCGGTTATCTTACTTGTATGAGGATTAGCCATGAACAAGATGTGTGGATCTTCATTTTCAGGTGGTTGCTGCCCAGAAAGCAATGAATGGAGATTTGCATGAAAAGCTAACAATGACAGTTGCAGTACCATATTTATGGGGCGTTCCTCCGGCATCAGAAACACTTCGCCTTGCAGTCCGTAGCGGTGGAGGGATTGTAGAGAAGGTTTATTGGCAGTGGGATTTCTTGTAAATTTGTAAGTATCAAATCCTTCTAACTTACCATTTGTGCACTGTGTACATATAATTCATCTGTTCCCATGTACAAAATTCAAGCCGGTGTTGTATGATGACGAAATCAATGCCAATACATAAATCGTCTGTTCATATGTATCTTTGCCTTGCTAATCTTGTCTCTTTTTCATATTTTTGAATTTCTACTAAATCACACTAATTTCTTGAGGTTTCTGCGGAAACATTCTTAAGGCCTGGTTCTTGGCTTAATGCTCATGTTTGGGGAAACCAATGTTTTTAACACTGGTTTAAAAGCAAGCAATCGAGTGACTGTATTACTGAGTTTAATGCCAGAGGTTCAATGTTAGCGTTTCATGCACCTCACACTGGTGTTTGTTAGTTTATTAAACAGATGATGCACCTTTCTCAATAAGTGTCAAACGTTGACACTGAATATGCTGATTCAACACTAGTGCTGTATTTTCGAAATCGGGTGTTTCAGTTAGTTTCCTACTAAACAAATATGAGCACTAGGTCCGGTAGAATTTTAATCGGGTCTTACTTGAGTTCCAAACATATACGAATATTTGCCTTGCTAATCTTGTCTCTTTTTCATATTTTTGAATTTCTACTAAATCACACTAATTTCTTGAGGTTTCTGCGGAAACATTCTTAAGGCCTGGTTCTTGGCTTAATGCTCATGTTTGGGGAAACCAATGTTTTTAACACTGGTTTAAAAGCAAGCAATCGAGTGACTGTATTACTGAGTTTAATGCCAGAGGTTCAATGTTAGCGTTTCATGCACCTCACACTGGTGTTTGTTAGTTTATTAAACAGATGATGCACCTTTCTCAATAAGTGTCAAACGTTGACACTGAATATGCTGATTCAACACTAGTGCTGTATTTTCGAAATCGGGTGTTTCAGTTAGTTTCCTACTAAACAAATATGAGCACTAGGTCCGGTAGAATTTTAATCGGGTCTTACTTGAGTTCCAAACATATACGAATATGCTTACAATCAATGCATTCCCTAACTGATTACGGTCTGACTACTTGAATGAATACCCATGTCTTGAAATAAGCTTAGCAATGTTTAAGTATGACAACTGTTACATGTTTTGTGGATACTTGATGCTATTTTATCCTAATTAGACCACCCGAACTCTATTTAGAAGTGACAAAGACACGACCTTGCTACCGGCCTGATACAAAAATATAATGTCAATTTATACGTTGCGTAGGGTGCTTTACTCGATGTCATCCCGGTGTTAATTTGATTCTAATTGTACTTGAAATTACGTCTCTTCTTTTATTGGGCTGGCGTTAGTTGTACTTTATACTAAATTACATTGTCCAAGCCCAGTTTACAGTACATTTACATCAGATATGGACTAGATTGGGCCATTCCATAAAAACTAATTTTCAAAACTGGTCTAGTTTGTCTATCGATAATTAAAATATTAAACTAGAAATTAAATAACCATAATTACCATTTCCTTTAAGAAAAAACTACAATTATGCATAATAAAGGCAAAGGCCCCAAGGATGGAGCGTGCAAAGTCGATTTGTGTGACCTGTTGGTCCTAAGCAATGTAAATACAGTAAACCAAAATAAATCATTTAGTTTGATTAGTTCTAGGAATGGGCAAGTCGAGGTCCCGTACTTGTTCCGTCTTATCAGATGATGCTGCGTTAGTCCAATTGTTGGCGCGACATCAGTCGAGTGGAGGGATCAATACCTTTTCTGGCCCATGGTAAAACTTCTTACGGATTCAATGTGTATATTTTTGACCCATCATTAATTTTCTTTGACTCATGAAGTTTATGTCATTTCAACAACTGTTCATTACAATGACAATCGTTTAATCATTCATCACATAAATTGGAAATTATGCACGTTTATTTTGACATAAAACGATTAAAAATATAAATGAATTTAATGTCAATTTGTAGTCTTTTTCATTGAGACTTGATGTTAAATTAGAAACAATCGAAAATGCAATTATTTCTACTAAAAATAGAAATATTTACAAATTGAGGATAAAGTTTATTATTGTTATTATTTTTCAACTTTATACAGATTGGTTTAATTTCTTATCTTCATTAGATATATAGTCAAAACAATATTTAATTCATTACAAAATTGTCTTTCCCTTAACAGTGACAATGTGTTGAATAAATACAACAACGTAGTGTTGTATGGGCAAATATTCCCAAAATATATATTTTCTTAGCCAAGCATGTGAACTATTCTATTAGCTTAACCATGATTGAATTTTGAACATAGAAATACAGTTATGATTAAAATACTTAATAGGAGAGTTGTACTTCTTGAGAGGAATCTATCCAGCTCGAATTTAAATTAGTCCTGGACACACTTAAGATATTAGATGGCCAAACAAAAACTAAGTAACGGTCGAAAAATAATAGTTGTCTAATCTTGAGTTTTAAGTTTTTAAGTTAACTAGGTTTTGTTCTTTATGTGAATAAAATTGAATTGGATTGAACTAAACTTAAAATTACTGAACTTAAGTACATTTAATGAAGTGAAATTGCTGAAAATTACTAAATTGAATTGAAGTTAATTACTAATAAAGAATAAAGATCGGAACTTTAGTACATTATTAGATTCTCTTAGATCAAATGATCGGGATTAAACTACGAACGACTCATTTTATTAAGAAAATTAATTCAACACATTGTGAGAAAAATGAGTGACCTTAAGCTTGAAAGCTTAACTTTTACGAGTGAATTTGTCAAGAATAATAATAAAACTATCATTTAACTTTTATGAGTATACATTTATATTTATTGGTAAAAGGAATTTTGAAGCTTGCGATCTTTTCAATTGTTGTTAATCAAGCTGTGGTTTTCAAAATTGACATATAAAGCTCTTGATGCCTAGAGAAATTAGTTTTGAACATACACCGAGTTAGTAAAGCATTATTGTTTTAAAATTTATGTTTTTAACATTAGTAATTCAAAAAAATTATTTAAATTTAAGACATACATAGATGAAATGAGAAACATATGTTTAACCGGTATGTATGTCCACAAAATGATGTACTTTTGTAGTTATAATATATTGAAGAATAAATATATCGAATTTGAATATTAGAAGCTCAATCAAAATCGAAAATTGTAAATTTAAAAATGTTTTTATTCATTTATTTATTTTGTTAAATTATTCCACTCTTCATTTTGACCTTTTGCACTCCACTAAAAAAGACATTCCTAGAAAATGTTGATACATATAGATAGAGAGATGATCAGTGTAGGTTCAAGACAATATAATCTTTGATTCTTATGTAATGCCTATAGCTGGCGGAATCCAATTAATCTAACCTTTTTTTATTAATTAATCTATATTTTAATTTGATAATCAAACAAAAATTAGTGAAGAAGTCAATGCATTATTGTTTACTTTTTTTTTTCTTCCCAATATTGGGTTTCTGCTTTTTCTTGACATAACACTATAAAATTACTAAAAATTTCTCCACTTTTTTTTTTCTTAAAAAAATCTAATCACATCAAAGGCCAACATAATTATCTTAATTGTTAATTACCATGTTATATTATTGAATTAATTAGTCGTTTTGGCAGTGTAGATGACCTCAATTTTTTCCCTTTATTTAAATCATATGTTCCCTCCATATTGTTGATTATTATTAACTTGTTAATTAATTAAGTTTTCTCAATCAAATCTGATTTTGTTTGTTTGTTATTTTAGAAAAATTCTATTTAGCAAAGTTTTGAAATGATTTCTATTGAAGTTAATGGCAGGATATAGAAATTAACTTTTGCTAATGAATATTAAAAGAAGTTTTAAGATGTGCCATCGAAAAGATGAGATGAAATTATACGGACTGAATGTTTAAGAGTACTGTTAGTTATGGGAAATTCTAGGGTCACTTTGTTTTTCACAAAGTAATCATTACTTTGTTTTGTCCACCATTAGATCATGGGTTAAAATCTAATCTAACGGTGGATAGGACAAAGTACAAACAAAGTAGAGGAAAAACAAAGTGACCATAGCCTACACCGTTAGTTATTACTTTAAATTAGTGCTAATGTTTTTAAGACTTTGTATTTTTGTATTCCGTTTTAATTGTAACCAAGGATAAGAAGGATGTCACATTTTCGACATACTTAGAAATAATATTCTGGACTCAAATTTTCTCCTTTTATATATGTGGAAAATAAAGTTAAAATTAAAATAGATGTATAATGTAAAAATAGGAAAAGATTATCAATAACTGAGACATTAATATTAATTTTTTTTCTCATGTGTCATCTCATTGATCATCAACACATTATATATATATAAAAAAAAAAATCAGAAATATTGATTCATGATTTGCCAGTCCATATAATGCAGCCTAATAATCTTCTTAATTAAATAATTAATCAATTTAGCCATGTTTACTTCTTATTCGTGTCATTGTTATATAATGTGATTGGCCTCCTACCATGATTAAAAAAGTAAGTGTAAATATAAAATAAAACTCCCATATGAAACTTGGCTTGATGCTAGCTGCGTTCCTAATAATAATAATAATATAATAATAATAAATAAAATAAAATAATGTTTTGAACTATTGATTATTGATAAACACATAACCTTTTTTAAGCTAACACATAAAATACTGTCTAAAATTGCTAAATAATCTAGTAATACCAATTAGATAAAAATAATAGAGTTGCAGATAAGTATACCAATTTAATTAACGTTTTATTTAGAGTATTACATTATAACTTTCAATAGTGTCTCTTTCTATTTTCGAGTGTTGATTTGAAGCTAACTTAGTAGTAGGAGTTGAAGAATGACTTCAGCCGCCTCATCTAAAATGGTTAGATCTTTGGTATAATATCAATGACACTATCTTGTCAATCTGAACTAGTTCATACGTCTCTTTTTCTGATTTAAGTTGTTATTTTTCTTTTGGCGTTAGTAAAAATAAACTATCTATAAAAAATTTTAACAATATTTTATTTATATTTTGATCTGTTACGAACAGTTGAGATATTTAATAAAGTAAAAATAAACAACTTTATTATCCATCAATTGAAAAAACTTTGAGCTAAATCTGTACTTGTAGGCTATAGCCTAACTTTTATTGTTTCTTACCGAAAATATATTGTATCAGTTTGACTGCATTTAATTAAGTTTCCAAGAAAGAATATTGTACTGCATTGAATAATTATTGAGTAGTGATGAATATGATATTACGTTTCACTAATTTTCGTGATATAATTTATTATTGAAAATTTCAATTAAAATTAAGCCTTTGTTAAATGTTCCATTTTACTGACTTGAAAGTTGTAAAACTGCTCAAGATTGACAGCTCAGCCAACTGACTGTAACTATTTCTGTTAATCTGTTAGTGACAGTTATAGAATTAGTTAGCATCTTATCTTGAACTTGTATATAGTTAGCTGCTACTATTACATTTCTTTTAATTCGGTTGATCATCTTCTTGATTGATCTCTCTAGTTCTTCATTCTTTACTTTCTCTTTCTTGTAATATTGAAGCTTTGCTTCTCAATTCAATTCAACTCGTATGAGTTTCTCAAAAGTCATATTGGCATTTCGATATAACAAACAAACCTATCATTTGAAGGTGTTCGTTTGGATTAGTTAAACTTTGTTAGGATGGTATCAGAGCCATGGTTGAGCAATGTGGGAGCTCCGGCTATATCGGCGTCACGCACCATATGCTTTGCGTGTGAGGAGGGCGTGTTGAATGTCTCACATTGCTAACTTGAAAGCTACATTGGAGTCTTAAATATAACAAGCAAACCTATCACTTGAATGTGCATTTTGTGGTTAGTTATGTTTTTCTAAGATACTTAGTATATAGTTTTAGTTCATAATAGATTATGGTGAAGTGGTAAATACTGTTCCTCCTAAAATTTAAGGTTCAATTTTTCCTTCAGGAACTGAAAAATTTCCAATGGCCACCAAAAAAGATATAAACCATTTGTGAAATAAATTAGTCACCACAATCGGTGATGGATACCTTTACTAACCAAAATTATTACAATAAATAACTTTATCTCTTTTTTCCCTATAAAATTAGTGGAAAATTAGAGAAATGCATCCATTATACCCTATTTTTTAGCGGCTATTCAAATAACCTCTTTTTTTAACCACAAGTTACAAATAATTTTTTATTATTGTCTAAATGCTTTAGTAACTCTCACTCTTAAAATTAATTTTATATTAAAGGTGGAAACAATAGAGGATATCATTTATAAAATTTCTAAATCATCGTATCATAAGCTTGCATCTATGGTACGAGTCATCAACAATTTGCATGTTTTGATAATATTAATTTTAGGAGGTCATTTGTTACTTTTCAGACAAGTACTTAAGGAGTATTTGCAACTTTTAAAAGTTCATTGGGACAGTTGAAATTTTAGAACAAGTTCAAAATGATACATATGTATTACACTGTTATTTTTCAATCTCATACACACTAATATGATTTAAATTCAAAATAAAATGTAAGAGATTAATATTATAGGCAATGTAATATTTGACACATCCCCCTCTAGTGAATGCCTCATTCCACCATTTGTTGCTTTGATATCATATTATCTAATTAATTGAACTAAAAACTCGAACTGATAATTAAAAATCAACGACATCTTTAATATTAATAATCAAATAAATAACAACAATAAGCTAAAAAAAGAGAACGAAACTAATATCGATTCTATTTATGCTAAGAGAAATATCCATACACTTGTATACAAGTTACCAAAAAAGAAATGCACTAAAATAATAATAATAAAAATCCCAACTAAGAAAGAACAAGAAATCTCCCATCCCAAGAAAGAAATCTAAAAATCTTACAAAAAAAGATTTAGAAATCTTTGTGATTTTGATTGACATTCAATCATAAGCATCAAAAGTACATAATACTCTCTGTCTTGTTTTCTTCGAACAAAAAGTTATTAGTTGTGCTAATCAGTTCCTTAATCTCCTCTAGCCCATACCCACTTAGATCATTAATCTCTCCGTTACTGTAATTACCATTATACCCTTCAAATCCCATTTGATTACCTTGATGATGATAATTTTGGAGAGAACCCATTAAAGGGTTGTTTGGAAATGGCTGAATTGTGGGTTCTACTAATGACAAATTATTGTAATTAGTGTTTAAGATTGATGATGATGATGAAGATGAAGATGGTGATGTGGTGGAAGATAATGGGGAAGAGGGACTGAATTGAAGAAGAGAAGAAAATGTTGGAGTAGATAGTAATTTTGATTGAGGATTAAGAGTAGGATTAATGTTGATCATGCTCATCATTAGCTTCTTCTTTAGTTTTGTGTTCCAGTAATTCTTTATGTCGTTATCTGTCCTCCCTGGTAATTGTGCTGCGATTATTGACCATCTGAACAAATTTTTAAAAAAATACTAGTAAGAAATAAAAGAAAAATAAGAATCTTTCAGAAAAATAAAAGATAAAGAAGAAATTTGTTTATGCATACTATTTTCGGTTGAAACAATTAAGAGCTATAATATATTTCGAAGCTCACCAAATACTTTTTCAAGAGATTTTTTTTTTAATTAAAATTTTCTGCCTACACTATAAAATGTTACTTGTCAATTTGCATTTTATGTAATAAATTTAAGTGTATTATAGAAGCATGCATGCACCATATGTTATCTTTGAGCATTATATATGGATCACTTTTTTGCCAAAAAAGGTTAAATTTTAATGGATGTGGTTCCCCTAATAGACTAAGAAGTGGAATCAAAGATCACTAATTATCACTAAAAATATTGGAAAAGATAATCACTGCACCAATTTTTTGTTGAAAAAGATTTAATCATAATTAATCATGAGTAAAGATCATAAACAATTAATTAATTGTAAACTATAAATATATGAAATTATAAAGTACCTGCTTCCGATGTTGGAGTAGAGAGTCCAAATGATTCTATCTTCATGATCAGAAAAATCTCCATGCTTGATGTTAGGTCTTAGATAATTTAGCCATCTTAATCTGCAGCTTTTCCCACATCTTTTAAGACCTGAAATTAACATAAAATGGAGGAAAAAAGTTGAAGATTATGGAAAAAGAAACCAATTGAAAAGGATTTTCTTGATCAACAACCAAGAATCAAGAACCATTTCAAGATTCAAGAAAACAAGAATCAAGAAACCAAGGATCAAGAATCAATTCAATAACCAATGAAAAACTTGTTGACCTACTAAGTAAAAGTTTAAGACGATCGTTACGGTCAACAACATATTTTACTTTAATCTCCTACACACTACTTAACCAATCACTTGGACTTAAAAGTTTGCATATAAGAACAATGATCATCTTAATATATGTTTTTCATTCCACCTCAATAAAGGGAATTGTCAAGACCCGTAATAAAGGATTTAAAACTGTGTCAAAAGATTGATCGAACTAAAAACTTAAACTTATAATTAAAATTAAATATCTTCTATATTAATTATCTAACACCAAAAACCAAGGGTCAAACATCAAGAACCAAGAAATCAAGAAGAAGAAGAAGAAGAAGAAGAAGAAAGAAAAATGAAGATTATTTGAAGATTGTTGATGAATATATAAAATGAGTAATTTACCAGCTTTTTGAGGAAGAGCAATCCAATTGCCACCAGTGCCATTTTTCTCAATATATTCCTTAAGAGCAGCATCTTCTTCAGGAGACCATGGCCCTTTCTTCACATTAGCCTTATCACAACAAGGAGCTCTTCCCATCTCTTACTTTCTCTCTCTATATCTCTCCCTCTTTCTCTCTCTATAATTATATATACATTTTAAAAAAACTAACTTCCTCTTTCAAAATAAGCAGGCTAGCTAGAGCTTCTTCTTCACTTCAATAATCAATATTTCAAGACCTTTTATGCAAGGAGACTTGGGTTTTTCTATTAAATTAACAAATTAAAATCAACAATAGTGTCCTTGTTTTGTCTTCCAGGGCTATTGCATGTTGTCTTTAATCACTTTCTCTCTCCATCAATTAATCTATTTTTTTGAGAGTCAGTGACTAATAATCTTTCGTAGATGTTTACATGTTTAAGGGTTGAACTGTCAAATATTAATATATAAGATGTCGTTTAGTTTTAACTATAAGTTTAGCCTCTTACTTTGAACGGTTTTAACATGGTATCAGAGCCTCAGCGACCAAAAAGTCTTGTGTTTTTTAAGTCTTTGGCAATTTCATTTATTGATGCAATTAAAAATACATATTCGAATTCGAATGAGCTTGTATTGTGCAAGTTTCGAACTCAAGGGGTATTAGGGTATAAGATTTCTTAATAAGTATAAATGATGTTTAACTATGAATTTAAGCTTTTAATTCAACTGAATTCTGACATCACAAACCTTTTTCTTATAAAATTTCTTACTTTTGTCTATAAAAATTTTCATTTACAAATTGAGGACTAAACTATGACTTTTTTTTATTATTCGTAAAATTTACCACTTCACCACAATCCGTGGTTTGAATTAATCTAATCTAAACATGAGTGCATTCAAAGAATCAAAAGTGTGATCAAGAAATTATGAGATAAAATATAGAGTGAAAATGATAGGATGTTGCTTTCATTGTCCAAATTATAGCTCAAGTCATAGCTATAAATTATAATAGGAGGCCAGTAAGGTCCCCTCCATGTATATCCATATTTTATATCTTTTTTCTTTATTTAGTCGTCTACATTTGTAATTTTATATCCATGTGTTTATATATACATTAATGTGTACGTATATGTGCATATCACACCTATGTCATCTACAGAATAAAGTATCTTTTGGATAATGATTTTGAATAATGCTTCGTTCGAGCATTATTTCACGTTGCTTGCCCGGTTAATTAGACATAATTTCGTGGTATTGTTCTGGCAATTAAATTGGATAAATATTGTCTGATTTTTTGAAAGTAAAGATGTTGTTTTAAAATAGAACAAATGAAAACTATTCATCCTAATAATTTAGCTTCCTAATTAGAAAGCTAAATACTCCTAGCTAAAGTATGTGTCACAATGTTGGTCGTATGTTTGACAAACGTAATAGAGCTATTTGGAAGCTTGGATAACAAACGTTTATAATCTTTGACTATAACGTTTTATAAGGTGAAAAAACTTCTAGTGAGCTTGACAAAAATTGTCTAAAATCTTCATATATGGGTGACAAACACTACTATTGTATATAGAATTTCAATTTGTCTGATTAAAATCATTGAGTTTTGATTTATTTTTTCCTTAATAAAAACAGTCTAGCGATTTTAGTGTACTCTCAGAGTACGGATGACGTAAAGAATCCACGTTTCCCAATTGAAGAGATTTTAGTGTTTACATTTATTGCGATTGTTGACACAAGATGCATATATAGATTTTATTTTGTGTTTATGCACAATCCGAATATTTAATGATGGTAAAACTATTGGATGTCTTGCAATTGTCAAAAATTAAGAAACATGATTCTGATTCCAATTCCCAAACAACAAAAAGTCCTAAAACCATCTTTTTCTTTACTGCCGACCATTACAAGTTGAGTTTTAGTTTGCCCCACTATTCTACAATTTCAAGTTGACTAGATTAAGGTTTACAAAAAGTCATTAGCTTGTCATAAATTATAATCCACAAATTTATTTTTTTTAACTCAGAAAGGGCTAAACTTGTGGAAAAAAAAACTACTATAAGCTTGTAGTGCGCGGTAGCTATCTAGCTAACAAATATCAGCGAAAACAGAAATCGAATTTATAGGAGCCTCATAGTACGTTTATTTGTGATAGTCCATTTAAGAGAGAGTATCTTAGAAATTCGTCATTCAAGTAACTACTCGTTTATCTATACGGTAAGCATGCTACACTATGGTTTCCTAATTCTGCTTAAGAGAGAGTATCAGAAACACATACAACCACTTGAGGATGCACCTTAGTCATAACTTTGCGGAATCTCTTTATCCAAAGCCAAATGTAACCCAAATAAAAATATATTACTGGTATTTTAAAATTTGTTGTTAGATCCATTATTCTTTTAAATATACATATTAAGTCCTCAAGTTATGGATACTAAAACCAAATTGAAAAATAGTTTTGAAAATGTGTGTGTTACTCTTTTATGAAACAAAAAAAGTCCTACCATTACGCCATAACCCATTCAAAACAGTAGCATATCATATATATTTAAAAACTGAAGACTCCAATTTTTGGAAAAAAATAGAGATAAAAAGAGAGACCAAATTTCACAATTAAACCAATTATTCATCAGTTACCAAAAAAAACATAATTAGGATTAAGAGGGATTGTTTTCGACTATCTATTATTGACAAAATAGACTTATTTAGATTAGTTGATAGATATGATATGATCAATTAAGAGGGATTGTTTTCAAGGGAAAATAATTTAAAACACCAATCACTTTTAAACTGTGTAATCCTATCTTATTCTATCATAATTTATATATTATTAACTTTTTGAGAATAATTTAAAGGGAAATTAACCTTATATATTTCAAGTTGATTATTGCTTGTGCAAGTATTCTTTATAAGATTTAGTTTTTGCATATGAAAGTACATAAGAAATTAAAATTGGACTAAACTAGTTGTCTTGTACATCTAATTAGAAATTAATATGTATCTAATTGACAAAGATATTTTTCTTGAATTAGAATCAATTAAGGATTTCTGAATTTTTAAATAGTATGAGAAAAAATATTCGAAACTCGAAAGTAACAGCAATCAAGTAGATATATAAAATGAAATAAATATTTGTATTCTTTTATTTCAATTGGTTGGTATTGCATGAAAAATCAAATTATTTTTGTCAACTAATTATTAATGGTGGCTATTGAGTTGATTTGTTTACTTTTTAAGTTTCAGAAATTAAAAAACCAAGTTTTACTCTTAACAGGACTGAAATAAGAAGAAAGAAGATGGAGACGATTTGTTATTTATTGATGATGATATCGAAATTTGACCTTTCGGTTTATTGGATTCATTTAGTCTATTATTCTCCTATAAATATCCACAAGGGTAAAGGTTCAAGGAGATGCTCCCGAGTCCCTTGACTTTCAACTTTTTTTCTTCTCTTTGAAATCTTTCCGGGATATTCGGAGCTCACTTCAATCCAATATAGTTTAATGTAGTTTTCACTTTATCATCATTTATGAATTCTGAGAATTTACAAGAGAGAATTATAGAACTCAAGATGATCATCTACTATTTTTACTATCAACTCGACCTTTTACTATCAACTCGACCTTTTAATTCAATTGATTAAGTAATATGGTAAATTGAAATATATTGTTAATCCAATTATCTTGTCTGCATGTTACCCAATACAACAATTACAATAAAAAAAATAAGGCAGAAGGGCAAACAAAAAGAAAATTAGTGATAATATAATTCAAAATAAAAACTAAAACATTATATAAATATTTTTTGATTATAAATATTTGAAGACTCTAAAACTATTTATCTTTATATATATTTTTTTAAATATATATATTTTTTATCTTTATATATCTTTATATATATTGTTTTAATAAATAGTAGTGTTTTGTATGGGTATTTGGTGGTTGTGGAAAACCAGAAATCATAGAGTGTTCGAGGGGGAAATGGTCAAGACTTGAGTGTCGATTTTGTGTTAGCTCGAGCTCATGAATGCAGTGTTGCTTCGAAGTCGATGATGGGAATTAACCCGAACAGTAAAGTGGAGCGGTGGATTAGATGGGTTCCTCCTGAGAATGATCGGGTTAAAGTTAACACCGATGGGGCTAGTAAAGGCAACCCGGGTTTTGCCTCGGCGGGTGGTCTAATTCGAAACAACAATGGAGATTGGATAGCAGGGTTTACAGTAAACTTGGGTATTTGTACTGCTTTTCTAGCGGAGATGTGGGGTTTATCTTTTGGGCTATCGTTAGCTTGGATGAGGGGATATCGAAAAGTTATTTTTGAATTAGATTCAACTTCAGTTCTAAACTATATGAAGGGTCGAGTGACATCACCCGCTTGCCTGGATTATCTAACGGTGTCAGGAGTTCCGAGATGGAGATTGGGAGGTTCAGTTTCTCCATGTTTATCGGAAGGGAAATCGTGCAGCTGACTGGATGGCGAATTTCGCAGGCTCTCTTGCCTTGGGTCATCACGTGTGTGGTGTGCCTCCTGCAGGCCTCCAGGAGATTCTTCTTAAAGATCGAGATGGTAGATCAACAAGAAGACTTGTCATTATTTAGTTTGTTGTTTTCCTTTTTTCTTGTTTTGGGCGTTAAGCCTTCCTGCTCCACCAAAAATAAATAAGTATTCCTATAAAATTCAATCCAACTCTAGAATAAAAGCCTCAAATAGGGTTTTTAAATCTATTTTTTTGACTTAATTTTTCTCTTTCCTGTGTGCCTATAGCGTATTTGATTATTTGAGAATAATAGCTAAAATTGAATATATGAAATGTATCATGTGACCTATTAAATCGTCCTATCAAATAAAATACTTGGAAATTTTCCATTTCTAATTAACCCAAGTTTTTCTTCTATGTTGAATTTTCATAGCACTAAAACTTGATGTAATTCATTTTAAGTAAAATGTATCTCAAAAGGAAAGAAGAGGAGAATTTCCTATAAAAAAAATGTATTTTTCTTAGTTTAATTATTTGCTAGAGTGACATACTATACGTAAACACAAATTCTTTTCAACGTGTTTATTTATTGCATTGCTATTTCAATGGTTTTTTTCTCTAAATAATGAGTGTATTTGCAACCACTTTGATTTTATTAAAACGAAATGAAGTATGATAATCTTTTATGAAACTCACCTCAAACCTTCAATCACTATGTGTACAAATTATCTTGATGATTGACTATCTTCTGTATGCAAATTCATTTATTTTATTAGTTAGTTGGGTGAGTTAGGTTCACTTAGACTTGCTTAAATAGTAATATAAGTTTCTTCTTCACTTGGAACTTCTCATTTCAAAAATATTATGTGAACATGATGAGGACTATTTGAACTCCAACTGAATTGTCTAATTCCTATGAATATTATAACTAAAATTAATGTTAAATATGTTGGTGACTGATACGACCCTATCTTGGGAATCGATCAAGAGGGATCGTTTTGGGGTGGAAACGACCTAAAACACCACTCGCTTTTCTAGTTAGCGCAAACTGAAATGTTATTGAACTTCTTAATTGATTGATTGATTACATAGCTCGTAAGCCTTTAAATAGCAAACCAATAAACCTAATTCTACTAATAAAGAAATACTAACTAAATAGAATATTAGAGCCCTAACCTAATACTTCTAAAACAATAAATCTACTCCTACAATATTAATAATAAAAAGACTCCTAATTAGATAACAACTAAGGCGCGACCGAAGTATCGAGGTTGTATCATTCGTCACCCCTTCAAAATCACCTTGTCCTCAAGGTGGTAGTTTAAAAAACAAATATCGCAACGAGAAAGTCAGAGCCGAAAGAGAGCTTGAATGTTTCAAAATATGGTCGAGACGGTCTGGAGGGTTAGGATCAAGTAACTCATTAGTATCCCCAAAAAACACAAGAAACCTGGCATTAAAAACATTAGGCAATTCAAAAATATAAGCATCAAATTTCTGAATTCGATTGCCACAACTCCAATAAAGCTTATCATTATTCACTAGCAAATCTTCAAATGTGGAGCCAAAGCTTGGCTTATGAACAACAACGCCAACTTCTCCATCATACAATTGGACACCTATGGAATCATCAAAATCTTGATTAACATTAGCTGAGGGCACTGTAAAATAATCAAGAGTTTTAATTAAACCACTTGTGTCTTTAAGTTCACGGGCTTGTTGAGTTTTTTCTTTGCAAAAAGAGAACGTCGTGCTTATATTTTGTGTGGAAGTTGCTGCCAAGGTCGGAACAGAATTAGAAGCAGCTTCTAAAATACGAGATGGAGTCAAGGAAACTTGAGACTCAAATTCCGTAGTCACTTGGGAAGTTCCAACTTGTAAAGAGCAAAATCGTTCTTTAATTTGCACCAAAAAATCATTCCAATCACGAAACATGCCGTTAGCTTGCATCCGACGATACCACACATACACATCATACTCTAAATAGAGAGCAACAATGTTCAAACGATTTTCTACACTTGTATTATGAAAATCGAAGTATTCTTCAATTTTAGAGCACCAAACATGTGGATCTTCACCTATAAACCGAGGTGGTTGTTGTAAGGAACGAAACAAAAACGTGTCATCATTATTATTGTTGGAGTTGTCGACTGTTGAGTGTTGTGGTTGTATTTGAGCGCGCAACTGTTGAACACAAGTATCAAGGGATTGTTTAATAGATAACTCAAGGGCCTCTCTGTGGTTAGCAAACTCGACACGGATTGCGTCAATCATGGTGGACAATGGAACATGGGTAAAAAGAAAACAATGAAAGATGGGTAGAAAAGACAATGAAAGATGGAGATAAAACTCTCAATGAAAATAATGATGGGTACAAAACTCTCAATGAAAATAATGATGGGTACTAAACTCTCAACGAGAGCACCAGTTGATACGACCCTATCTTGGGAATCGATCAAGAGGGTTCGTTTTGGGGTGGAAACGACCTAAAACACCACTCGCTTTTCTAGTTAGCGCAAACTGAAATATTATTGAACTTCTTAATTGATTGATTTAACAAATTACAAGACTTGAAAGCAGTTGATACGACCCTATCTTGGGAATCGATCAAGAGGGATTGTTTTGGGGTGGAAACGACCTAAAACACCACTCGCTTTTCTAGTTAGCGCAAACTGAAATATTATTGAACTTCTTAATTGATTGATTTAACAAATTACAAGACTTGAAAGCCTTTAAATAGAAGAGCAAGAACCCTACAAATAATAAAATAGGAAATACTAATCCTACCAAAATAAGAAGACTAACTAAATAAGAATTATAAATCTATTACTTCTATAACAATATAAATATGACTGAATAATAATAAGACTCCTAATTAGACAACGACTAAGCCGCGACCGAATTATCGAGGTTGTATCATTCGCCACTCCTTCAAAATCACCTTGTCCTCAAGGTGGTAGTTGATCGAAAGTGTAACTCAAAAATAACATAGAGACCATTGATGGACAACTTAAATAAATCAATAAAAAAGTCAAGACTTGTAAAGAGCTGGAATGCTTGAGGATTTGATCGAATAGGTTCGGAGGGTCGAGATCGAGTAGCTTGTTGTCATCTCCAAAAAACATAAGGAACTTACCATTGTATTTATTAGCTGAAAAATAGTCTTTGTTGAACCATTGAGAACTGCCGAATTCCTTACCACAATTAATTACAGGTAGTGATGCATCTTCTGGACCAAAACAATTAATCATAGAATAACGACGTGGAAGAAGTAGCCTAATTCCATAATCATCCAACTTGTGGCAAACACTCAACCCAAAACTAGTGTGGACAGATAGTATAGGAATATTGTCTAGTCCATCCAAACTAATTAATTTAGCAGCAGCATCAACCCTACCAACACAACTCTTTTGCCCAAACGGAACCACAAGTTGGGGAATTGATGTCAAGGCCGTAATGGAACCAGAAGCAGTTTCTAAAACAAATGACGAACTCGAGAAATCTTCAAACGTTGAAGGGGCAAACCGTGCTTTAATTTTCTCCAAAAAATCATTCCAATCGCGGAACGGGTCGTTAACTTTCATCCAACGAAACCACACACACGCATCGCCTTCTAGATGTAGAATAACAACTTTCAAACGATTCTCTAGTGTGAAATTATGAAAATTAAAGTATTCTTCAATTTTAGAACACCAAACCTGCGGATCTTTGCCTGTGAATCGAGGTGGGTTTAGGCGTAAGGAACTAATGAAGTCGGTACAATTGGTGGAGTCGCGAACCTGTGATTGTTGTGGTTGTTTTGGAGCGAGTAACTCCTTAGTACACGCATCGAATGACTGTTGAATTGATAACTTGAGTGAATTTTGTAGGTCAGCAAATCCAGCACGAAGTATGTCGCGTAGTGTGTCGTTCATGGTGGAGAATCGGATATGGGGTAAAAAAACATTGAAATATGGATAGAAAAAAACAATGAAAGATGGATAGAAAACTCTCAATGAAAATAATGATGGGTACAAAACTCTCAATGAAAATAATGATGGGTACAAAACTCTCAACGAGAGCACCAGTTGATACGACCCTATCTTGGAAATCGATCAAGAGGGATCGTTTTGGGGTGGAAACGACCTAAAACACCACTCGCTTTTCTAGTTAGCGCAAACTGAAATATTATTGAACTTCTTAATTGATTGATTGATTACATAGCTCGTAAGCCTTTAAATAGCAAACCAATAAACCTAATTCTACTAATAAAGAAATACTAACTAAATAGAATATTAGAGCCCTAACCTAATACTTCTAAAACAATAAATCTACTCCTACAATATTAATAATAAAAAGACTCCTAATTAGATAACAACTAAGGCGCGACCGAAGTATTGAGGTTGTATCAGTGACGATTATGAGATCTCGAGCAAGTTCATGAAACCCATTCTAGCAAAATCCCAACACCATCAAATGAGCGAGACCATCATCAGTCAGTAAATGTTTTGTCTTAGTAAAGCCTAACTTATCCTCAAAAGACACCTTGAGGGAATAAGATTGTTTGCTATATTTAAGGAGATATTTAGCTTTTGAAGTTAACTACGTGGGACATTTAACACGTCCCTCTCTCGTCCAATTCATTTGGTGTGTGACAACATTTCAGTGGAGGCTCCCAACATTACTCAACGATAACACATCGAGGAATAAAATTGCTTGTTTTATTTAAAGAGTTATTTATCTTCTCAAATTAGCAATGTAAATTTAACCACCTAGTACTCCTCTAAGTCTCTCATAAGTTGACCAACCTAGGCGCTCAATCGTATGGTGCAATCGTAAGCGACCCTATCATGTGAGAAAGCTATCAAGCACACTCCACCTACAAGTACCCTACATCCTAGGAAGAGACGACTGAACTAGAGAATACTCTGCCCGTTCCAAAGTTCGAAGATATAATTTTTATGCTTGTATTTTCATTATTGAAAAATAAATATATTCCCTAATTATGTTCTTATACGATAAAAGAAATAAATAGTGTAATAAAGATCAGGATTTTGATTAGACACTAATTGGGAAACAGCAAATTAACTAATAAATTAAGGTAATAAAATTTTAATTAGTTTAATATTAGTTTGCGTGGCACTCATGTTAAGTATATATAATTGGACACACCATGAGACTTAAAATAGATAGCAAAAAGGACAAGAGTCCTAGCCTGCATTGACTTTTTCTTTAAAATTAGTAATTAAATTTAACAATTTGTTATTTTTAAATATTTTATTAAATATGTTTATTAAATTAACAATGAGAAAATGCTTTAATTTGAATTCATAGACCCACTAATTAATTAATTAATTTTGAATCTTTCAACTTAGTCAAAATGTAAGTGCTAGTATTTTGTTAATTGAAGAGAGTAATTATTTTTAGAGTCCGTTAGATATTAACTGATTTATCTTTTAAAACATCTCAACTATAGTTAAAAGTTAATAAATGTCATAAAAATTAGTTAAAATCTATCAATAATCTTTTTCATTCAGCTTTGGGACTTTAAACAAAGATGATTGTTATTACATGAAATTGAGAAATGAAGCGGTTTTAGTCAAACTTAAATGACTCCAAAAATACTTTAAAAATATAGAATTACTTATGGAACATTTACCAACTGTTATTAATAATGCGGGACATTTAACAAGCAATTAATGCGAATATGAAGTGAGGAATACATGGCTCCAGGAGGTGGCTGATTTTACACCCGAGTAAAAATATAGAATTTGAAGACCGAGCCCGAGACAGCTATGGGCCGAGGCCCATCCCTCTCCGTAGCCCTTGTGTTATATGATATTGATTTTTATTTTTATTTATCTAAAGACTTCATGTTTATTAACATAAAAGGATTCTTTCGAAAAGAAAAAAAAAACATAAAAGGATTAATTAATAATTGAAGGAACACTTAAGTGAGTTAAAGAAGTGATTAAAAAAATTGGTGAACAAAAGGTTAGCCAAAGTAAGTCTATTTATTGACGAAGTCAGTGCAAATCACAAACACTGATGAAGTTTATAGTGTTATTTACAAATTATATAATGATAGAAACTAAATTTTGACGAAGTGAGAATTTGAAAATCAAACCTTTCAGAAAGAAGATTAGTGTTTTACCGCTTAGATTAATTTTTATTTTTTAAAAAAATGATAAAATTGGTAGCATAATTTGGAACTTAATAATTGGACACAAAATGAAATACAAAAACACACGCAATAGGATATTTTTAAATGGCTAATTACAATCTTAAACTTACTCGACTATTTATTTTTAGTTAGAGTTGTTCATCCTTAATCAGTTGACTACTTACTATCTTAATCTTAATTTTCTTTTTATTTTCTAATTAACCCGGATCAGTATATGTTTTTAAGTCCTTTTTTGAGTTAAATTCGGTAAAATTCAAATTCATTTAATTGCCAACTTACATATAAGAGTTGGTTCTAGTGGTAAGCCACTCATCTTCTGCTTGAAAGGTGAGGTTCGAGTACTCACTACGTCAAAATTTAGCTCTTATTGATAGATAATCTGTAAATATCACTATAAACCATCATCGAGGTCTGTGATTCTCCCTGACCTTGCGAGTGGGTAGACCTACCCTTAGGTAAACTTTTCCCCCACCAAAAAAAACTTAATTGCCAACTTTATAACCACATACATTATCTTAAAAAAATTGAAATCATGTTACTCTATTTGCAAATGCATGAAACATATACAAGAGTGTTATTTGTGTTTTTTCCTTTTAATATTGATGAGTTCCGTAATGTTGTTTTTCAGATGAATCTAGACAAATTACAGGGCCTGTTACCCAACTTTCTGTCAAATTTTTTGGCAATGATTTATTTTTAGCTTGCAAACAATGGCTCGAGGGTGGCAGTTTTCCTTCTCACTTAGCTGCTACAAATGTGGTTTTGATTCCTAAAAATGTTTCTCCCAACTCCATGAAAGAGATGTGGTCTATCTCACTCTGTCATGTAATTTACAAGATTGTTGTAAAAGTTCTGGCTAATAGACTCAAACATATTCTCTCATCTGTTATCTTTGAAGAGTAGTCTGCTTTTTTCTCTAGTCGTTCTATTACCGACAATGTGATTGTTGCTTTTGAACTTATTCACTCTATGTTGCTGTTAAGATCGACATTAGCAAATCAAATGTCGTATCTGAATTCTGTAACGTTACACATTCTCCACTGCTATGCTGGCGAGGCACTCCAACAGAAGTTTATTTATCTGTCACTAATAACAATACATCTACTTTGTAAATGTTATACCAATTATTGTATTCATAAAGTACAGAAAAAAACGCTCACAAACTTTTACAAGGATAAATGATGTTGTAGGATAATATACGGAATCTCATTCTAAACAATCTCAAGATCAATTATGCACAATGAATAATTTCCTGAAAATAGAAGTTGACAATGAATATCAAAGCATCAACCTCAATATGGAAATTATGCAAACATAGCTAATTTCCTAAACAACTTGCATTGAAAAGATAAATAATTTTTTTTAACTAATGACTTCACTGAACCTCGGAATCTAATGAAAAAAATTTTCTTGATCAAGAAATTTTGTTGGAACAATGATGCCTGTTTCATAAACCCGCCAACGTCCGTAACAAGAACAAATGCTAAAGTAGATACAATTTCTACAAGTTAAAATGTTGGTTGAATACTACTGAACGCGAATGAAAAGGAAATACAAGCAGAAGATATCAAAAGGAAACACATGTCCTAGACTTTTGATTTTCTTCAAGCGGGCTTCTTCTTCTTCTCTCATTATCCTGTGATATCCTCAAGATACTGGTACAGACACAAATCCTCATCCGAAATAGTCATTTCTACAGGCTCGAAGAGAAAACGGCGTCTAAAGTAATCAGGGTATACATGAGCAAGACAAAACAGGTTAGGATCTATCTCTCGTCGAGTTAGTGTTTTGTCTTCCCACCTCTCCCTTCCCAATGCATCCTTCTTCATCTGCTTGATCCTCTCCGACTCCTCCCTCGCCCTCTTCAAGTCCTCCTTCCTCCTCTTCACGACCTCTAGCTCCCACGCCAAGTGACCTGTGTATTTGAGCACATGTTCAATGTCACAACGCCTGCTCGGCCTCTCATCATTCCTAGCTCTGCTTGTAATGTATTTCTTGCCGGATTTATAATTATCACTACCTCTCTCCCTGGGAAGCCTCCTCGCATTCCAATAAAACTCACCAGCCATCCTATCTCTGTCTCTCTTGTGCTTCTTCTCCAGTGGATAATTATTAATGCTCGACTCCTCTCCATATTTCTCCTCATCAACCTTGCTATCTCGGTTTCTTCTGTGCTTATCCTTCTTTTCCATTCTATAATAGCTATCATCAGAAGTAGTTCTCTTGTGTCTTTCCCAACTCCTGCTGACGCGTTGGCTCTTCTCGTTACTTGTCTTGAAATCCTCATCCTTAGTAGATATATGTTTGAGATCAGGCATCTCAATCTCCTTCTCTCTCGGAACTCGATCTCTGCCTTGACACTTACGTCGTTGAATGTAACAACGCCAGCTCGGCCTCTCATCATTCCTAGCTCTGCTTGTTTTGAATTTCTTGAACAATTAATAATTATTTCTTGAACAATTAATAATTATCACCAACTCCTTCCCTTGCATTCCAATAATCCTCACTATCCATCCTATCTATGTTTCTTCTGTACTTGTCCTTCTTTTCCATTCTATAGCTATCATCAGAATTACTTGATCTCTTATCTCTTTCCCTACTGCTGCTCACGCGTTCCCTCTTCTCGTTGTTGTCCACACGGTAACATCTTTTCAAATCCTCATCCATACTACATTTATGTTTCACGTCTGCCATATCTTACTCCCTGCATCGATCAACAAAAATATATACAAAAATATATATACGGGGACCAGACTATTTATATAATAATTAGAAGGTTATTCCTATATAGAGTTTAATACAACAAAGATTCTCAACACTTGAGACCGACTATTTCTTTAATAATTGGGAGGTTAATTCTACATAGAGGTTTTACTGTATATATATATATATATATAAAAAAACCTAGGTGGAGGGATGAATTAATGCACTATTTTTCAGATTCAATCAAAACACCTAGAACACAATTTAATTTAATTTAATACACAAAATGAGAGAAAGAAAACCAATCTAATTTTAACAAAATTGAAATATTACCAGGAATGAATTCTGCAATGTATATTGCTAACTCTTGAAGAGAGGGGAAGTTCGATAGATGAAAATACTAGACCATGCACATCACGTTACACCATACGTTCATGCTTTTTATATACGACTCTAGGCCCTTCTACTGGCCCACTGGGCTTTTCTAAACATAACATATGGCCTGAGAGTAAACTTGGCCCAAGGTCAATATCATTTAATTTTACTCTTATTATTACACTATTATTATAGAGTCAAGTTCAAATGAGACAAGCCTTTAAGCTGAGACAAAATTTTAGGGTGAGACACACCCAAAACGGCACCGTTTTGGACAAAAACGCAGAAGCGCGTTTACCAAAAAAACGTACTGTTCCTTACTGTGCCTACCAAAAGCTAAAATTTTCTCAAAAATCACCGGTTCTTCATCAAAAACTGAGATTCTTCATAGATCGAGCTCCGCTCGATCTGATTTTCTTCAATCTACGAACAATCGCGCGATTCAGCAAGTCAACACAATCTTTCCGATCTAAATTTCAAGAAAATCGAGCTGAAATCGAGCTGAAATCGTTTTTGATCTGCAAAATTTTGATCTAACCTTCATCTGCAACTCAACACAACTTTGCTGATCTAATTTACACAAAAAAACGAGGTATTTTACATCTATTAGTTTCTGTGATCGCGAACAATTAGATCAAAGCTTCTTCTGCTTATAATCAGAAGTTTTGTAATGTAATATTCATTAAAATCGAGTTGAAATCAAATTTGAAGATCTAATTTACAGATCTTAACTTCTTTGATCTTGATGAATTTAACCTAAGCTTCATCTGCATATAATCACAAGTTCTATGTCTTTGTTCTCAATGATTTGCATCTAAACTGATTTCGATTTGATATTCTTCAGCTGAAATCGAGTTTTTTATACAAAAAATAAGATAGTATGGATGCAGAAGATCAAACTATGAGTCATACAGAAGAAGAACAACACTCAGATGTTCTATCACCTTCTACAGGTACTTTCTTATCAGTACTTTACAATTATTTTTGTTCCACCACTGAAATGCAAATGTTCCATACCCTTAAAGCATTTGTTCCAAGCCAATAATACATTTGTTCCAACAACTTTCACTTATAATAACACTCTTATATAATGATTCTAGGTTTATCTACCACTGAAGAACAAAGCAATTGCACATCTACAGCAATTGTACTAGCTACACCAGAAATAACACCAATTCAGACACTTAATGGAACAAGAGAATGGTTGCCAAGTTGTTCAACTGACTTAAAACCAGAATTAGGAATGACATTTGACAGTATAGATATAGGTTTTGAATTTTATAGATCATATGCACTTGCTGGTGGGTTTTCTTGTAGGAAATCAACACTAAGAAAGAAAAAAGATGAAGATATTATAAGAGAACAGTTTTTTGTGTGTAATAAACAAGGGTACAAAGAACAAAAACAAACAGCAACATCCACTGACAAAAAACGGAGGAAAAGAACAAATACTCGTGTTGGATGCAGGGCTATGATGATCTTAAGACTTTTTGATGATGGCAAATATGAGATTATCAAGTTCAAAGAAGAACATAGCCATCCACTTTACACTCCAAGTTGTGCACGGTATCAAAAGGAGGCCAGAAACATAAGTCTCATACACAAAAAAATGATATTCGATAATACCAAGGTAATATATTTATTGTTCCACAAGCACATACTTGCTGCAATACTTGTATTCATCTAATTAATATTTATGGTATGATTAAACAGGTAAATGTTGGACCAGTCAAAACTTTTAGACAAGCGAAGGAAATATATGGTGGATACGAAAATATAGGTGCTTCTAAAAATGATTTCAAAAATTTTCAAAGAGACATGAAAGCTTACATTTATGATTTTGATGCTCAAATGTTTGTGGATAATTTCAAGAATAAGCAATCTACATCAAGTGGATTCTTTTTTGATTTTGAAGTAGATGAGAAAGGACGGCTATGTAGAGCTTTATGGGCAGATGCTTTATGTAGAAGAAACTACGCCCTTTATGGTGATATGGTGTCATTCGACACAACATACAGCACAAACAGGTAATTCAAAAAACTTTACTTCAAATAAAATTGTTCCAAGTATGTGAATATGTTGTTCTATGATTCTTATTAGGATGATTAATGAACAGGTATAAGATGGTTTTTGGCCCATTTACTGGAATAGACAACCACAAACGCTGTATTACATTTGCAGCCTGTTTACTATCTAATGAAGATATTGTCTCCTTTGAGTGGGTATTCAAAACATTCCTCAAAGCCATGCAAAACAATGAACCCACATGCATCATCACAGACCAAGATGGAGCAATGCTAAGTGCTATAAAAACAGTTTTCAAAAAGACAGAACATAGGCTATGCATGTGGCATATTATGAAGAAATTTCCAGAAAAATTAGGTAACAAAATCAAACTGTTATATTTTGTTCCAACAGGATTACTATGTTGTTCCAACAGTATTACTATGTTGTTCCAAGAATGCTTACAGATATTATTGTCATGTAAAAACAACAGGAAATCATTTGAAAGACAAAGATGAGTTTCTGAACAAGATAAACAGATGCGTGTGGAACGTAGAAACAGAGCCAGAAGAATTTGAAACAGAATGGACACATGTTATTTCAGAATACAATTTACAACAACATACTTGGTTGGCGTCATTGTACGAGAAAAGAACAATGTGGATACCGGCATATTTCCGCGACTGTTTCCTAGCAGGATTAATGAGAACGACTTCAAGGTCAGAAAGTGAAAATCACTTTTTCACTAGTTTCACCAATGCACACTTAACACTTGTTGAATTTAATATGCGATTTGAGACTGCACTCGATGGACAAAGACATGCTCAAGGTCAGAATGACACCGACTCCAAATACTCAAAACCTACCTGTAAGACTCCACTCAAAATGGAAATGCATGCATCTGAAATGTTTACAAGAACACTGTTTTATGAGGTTCAAAAACAAATTGTTGCTGCTTCGTTCTTTTGTGGAGTAAAGAATATCGAAATTGACAATGAAAAACACACAATAACAGTTGAAGAAAGATTTGAGACACATGAAGGGTGTGAAACAGTAGAGAATAAAGTTGTCTATAACTCCCTGAACAATGAAACTGTCTGCAATTGCAAGAAGTTCAACAGAATAGGAGTTCCTTGTAGACATATGATACTAGTATGGAAAGAAAAGTTAATGACAAAGTTTCCTGAGAAGTATATCCTAAATAGGTGGACAATTCTAGCGGCAAAACAGTCAACTCTTTTCTTAGACAACACTATCATTGAAGAATGTGCTAGAACATTAGATAAGAAAAGAATGTTGAATAGTTTATGGTCTGAACTTCACTTGTGTGTCACATTGGTTGAAGATGACGAAGATAACCTCACTGATCTCATCAAAAAAATGAAAGAATTGAGGACTGAATTGGAAGCAAGGAAGAAGGCAAAAATTTGCAGCGGTGTAACTACATCAAGAAAGATACAAGACATCGAGATGCTCATGGGGACAACATTGCCTACTGAAATTATTGTAAAAGAACCAAAAATTGCAAAGAATAAAGGTAGTGGAGTTCAACTTACAAAAAGCGAAAAAAGGTTGAAGTCAGGAAAAGAGAAAGCAATTGACAAGAACAACAAAAGGATGAGGAATTGTAAGGGTTGTGGAAAACTGTGCACACATGATCAAAGAAACTGTGCAAAAATAACAGCCCAAGTAAGTTTACTGTCTTAAATTTACTTTTTCTTACTTTTTCTTAAGTCACATATTGTTCCAACCAAATACATGTCATGTTCCAACCAAGTAAATGTTATGTTCCAACCGTTAAACAATGTTGTTCCAACAAATCTATAACATTGTGCAGAACAAATGTTTTATAGAATTAGAAAACAATTACAATCTGTAGGAATGTAAAACAAACATACATCATTTAAAAAAAAAGAAAGAAAAGCAACAACAAACAACAAAACAACTAAAACAAACAACAAACTAGTAAGAATCCTGAATATCTTCCATATAAGCCTTTGTTTTGGCTTCCAGTTTTTCCTGTGTTTCCTGAAGTTCTTCAACAAGATCATGTTCTTCATCCCACACCTTCTCAAGATAAATCTGCATTTCATCACAGAAAAACGACATAGTTGCCTTCATACCTTTCAACTTTCTCATGATTTCATCCTTATCCTTGATTCGAAATGCTCGCTGAACATCTTGAATCACAGAAACAAACTCCCTTGGAATTTCAAGTTTGTCATTCATTTTTTGAACAGATTCGGGCTTCTCCTCCAATGTTGCTTTAAATTCACTGGTTGGAGAACGTCGTGGAGATAAATCTCTCTTCTTCCTCTTACCAGAACTACCACTTCCTCTCATTTTTTAGATTGTTTACAACAGCAAAAAAAAAATGATATGAAATCTGAGTGTTTAAAGAAGTTATTTATAGAAAAACTAGACACTGCAGTTGGAAAAATAAACTGCCAAATAACAGTTATGGAAGAAGTAGTGGAATATATTATTTTATTTTATTAACTTATCTAATTTGCTATTTTTTAGGAACAAGAAGCAGCAAAAGCAAGTGGACAATCAACTGGCGCATGATCTATGAAGTGGACAGTTACATAGGAGTTGTTATCAATTTTCATTCATGATAAAACGAAAAATTCATATTTATTTTTTGTTCCAACAGGATAGATATTTTGTTCCAGGAAGATTGTTATAATGTTCCAACAGGATAGATGTTTTGTTCCAGGAAGATTGTTATAATGTTCCAACAGGATAGATGTTTTCTTCCAGTGCTTACATTGATTCAAAGAAATTATTATACTTTCAAAATTCTATTATTGATGCATGACGGTGATTAAATGTTGTTATACATTCACAAAACACAATCATCAGTTGAGGGGAGAATCCAAGTGTGACAACCCATTTTTATTATAGTGGAAAACAATGTTGACTCGTATCAACCTGTTGTATTATCTTGCAAAATAATATAATCTTTTTTCATCTTGTCATACATTAAATAAAACTATATTCTACTATTATCTCAACAAAGCTCTGAAATTGTTCCAACAGAATTCTAATATTGTTCCAACCGAACTATCTGTTTGTTCCAACAAAATCAATTAACACTTTCTATGTGCTGTTGAAACCTATTAATATAAAAACTAATAATTACAAGTAAAAAGAATATATATGTAAAAAAATGAAAATAATATGCTATTTAAAACAAATCACAATCTAAAAAAACATTAAAATACTTGTCCTAAACCATATTCAAAATGAAAATAAACTAAACTAATCAAAATCTAACTTCAATCCAGCACCTCTTGAGAATTCTGTAGCTTCTTTATCCACTTCTTCAAACAAACTGTTAATAGGATGCATCAAAATCTTATAGCAATACTCAATTCGCAACTGTTTAATGAATACATCCTACAAACACAAAAAAAAATATTAAAATAAAGAACAAAGAATAAGTAAAAAGAAAATTGTACAACACATACCTCATCAGTATCGAAAAGACCAATATCCCAATCCTTTGCACACTGCCCTGTATAACTTTCCATATGCTTCAACATGTAAATGCCACAATCAATAACATTACTGTTATTTCTCCATTTCATCTTTATTAACTTTGTTTTGTAACGAGACAATTCTTTCAATGAAACAGGATCATCACAATACAAAAATTCAGCAAGACAACCAACCTACAACAAAGATCAAACCAACCTGTTGATAACCAAGACATAAAAGTGTGCACACAAAAAAAAAAGAATTGTTCCAACAGACAAAACAATATGTTCCACCAACACAATGATATTGTTCCAACAGTAAAACTTACAATATATTCTGGGAAACCCAAATACTTATGGTTCTCTTCCAAACCAGGAGGAAGAAGACGATTATCAATTATTTCCACTTTCTTCGTCAAATTGTTGATAACCAAAACATAATAGTGTGCACCGTGACAAACTGGAAAGAACACCTAATAAAACAGACAATTAAAAATTACAGAAAACAATAATAACAGAATTGTTCCAACACACAAAACAATATGTTCCAACAAGACAATGATAATGTTCCAAGAGTATAACTTACCAATTCGTAACCAACCAAACTCTTAACACCTGCAAAATCCAGTTCACTTTGCAACCTTGCCATAAAGCTCATCTTCTTGTCAATTTCTGTCTTGCAACCACTCTTACCATCATCAGAACATAATAAAACCTACAAAAAATCATCAAACAAATCAGTTCACAAAAAAACACTTAATTTAAAAACAGCAAAAAGAAAAAACAAAGTTAAGAAACATACAAAGGGGTAACCAGTGAAGAAAAATCTCTTAACTCCTGGACAATCCCTTTTAGTCTCCTCAACATTTAAAATAGCAGCCCAAGCATCAATAACATTACTAAGAACCATCTTCTTAGTATCAAGACTCAAAAAATCATTCTGATTAATGATGGTCTGCCCATCATTATACAGCAAATCCTCACTTCAAAAATAAACAAAAACTTACTGTAAATAAGTTAAACATTTATAATCAACTTAACACCAAATGTTCATTTTCTTACCATTTGATCAAAGGGCGTAGAGCAAACTCAACAATTCTTCTCTTCTTATTATCCATAGATAACAGCAAATCATCATTGTTCGCAAGAAACG
This sequence comes from Euphorbia peplus, assembly GCA_028411795.1. Classification (NCBI taxonomy): domain Eukaryota; kingdom Viridiplantae; phylum Streptophyta; class Magnoliopsida; order Malpighiales; family Euphorbiaceae; genus Euphorbia; species Euphorbia peplus. The sequence goes on from CP110841.1 coordinate 36,103,852, forward strand.
GAGAACGTAAAAATTTTGAAACCTTAACATCCCTCTTTGCACGCCCTTTTCCAGCTTCTTCATTCCTGTTTACAACATCCTCCTCCCCTTCCACAACTCCAGCTTCTTCTCCAGAATTAAGTCTGTAAAAAAACAACCAAAAACTTACATAAACAAATGTTCCAACAGAGCAAACACTATGTTCCACAAAGGCAATCTTCTTGTTCCAACAAATGCAAAAAAAGATTATAAAACACAGAGAAGGAGAAATACATACAAACTTTTCTCACAATACTGAGTAAAACCATACTCCGCAACAATACTCGCCCATTCAGAAATAACTTCATCAATCTCTTCTTTACTGAATGGCTTCCTTTGCAACTTCTTCCACTAAAGAACAGATTAAAAAACACATTTCATTTTAAAAATACAAGTTAAACATAATTATAATTCAAAACAAAAAAGAATTCTATTATACCAGAGTTGACATGTTGAAATTAGAATGAAATACAATATCACGCATAAATTTCAATACGTAATAACCACAACTGGTATCATCTGATTGCCTAGGATAACCCTACAAAGCAATAATACAAGTGAATTAAAAAAAAATAGCAAATAAAAAATGTAATAGAAAACAGGATTAGGTAACAAAATCAAACTGTTATATTTTGTTCCAACAGGATTAGTATGTTGTTCCAACATGATTACTATGATGTTCCAAGAAAACTTACAGGAGGGCAATTCCAATTAACCTTCAAATTTTTTGCTCCAGCTTCAACGTAGAAAGATGTAATAGATCTACAAGTTTCAATAAACATATAACAACCAATTCAATAACCATTAAACTGTTAATTAATAAAAACAAAACTTAAAAAACATACTTATTCACAACAATCTTCCATTCATCATCATCAGGTAACAAACGAGGCTTTGCTGGATCAAACCAATAAACCTTCTTCTTCTCAAGCTCAATCACAGTTAAAGTCCAATGTCTCCTGGAGAAAAAGCAAAAAAACAAAATATTAAAATAACAGATCACAACATAATCTAAAAAATGAAAAAACATTAGTACCTTGTGTTTTGAGGAACCAAATATATAAGCTTATTACCACAAGCATCAAATCTAGATTTCAACACCAAAGCTTTTTCATCTAGCGTCTTCTTTTTGTTTTCACAGGTCCGGTTTGGATCAATAAAACACAACTTCCTTTTGATTTCAAAATCACTTAGGTAGTCATAAAGGAATCTGTAAAACAAATAAACAGTTAAGCAACAATCTATGACAATTGTCCTATTTAACAATAAAAGGGTAGGTTAAGAACGTACTTGATGTAAAAAACAATTGTCCCACAACCAATCTCTGACCTATCAACAACTGAACGTATATCAGAACGCAGAACTACCGCATTCACCTCATGACCAAAAACATCTTTCTCTAAGCGACTAAAAATTGTCCTATTATCAATTAAATTTGCACAAGCCCAATTACACAGTCCTAATAATTCATCTGGAATGTCCTCTGGCAACGACTTCAAATCATCAGTATCAAAATCAGACTCTTTTTCAAGTCCATCAACTGGACCATCATCTAACAGCCTGTAAAATTATTAAACAACTCACAAAAATAAAAAAAAAACACATTCTAAAACATTTGTTCCAGACCAAATAGAAAAATTAGTATAACTTACGTTATATGAACAGCAGAAACAACATCAGAATTACCCTTTTTAACCTCATCTTTGACAGAATCATCCTGCCCAACATTAGCATCACCATGATCCAAACCAGCATCAACTTCATCACTTCTTTTATTATAATCTTTCACATCAGCATCCTTGACAACATTCTCCTCACTACCAAGATTATCATAGCAACATAAAACCAAAAAACAAAAAAACAAATCAAAAAATTATTATGTTCCAACACCAATAATATATTGTTCCACACAATAAAACATGTTGTTCCAACAATAGTATGTTTTGTTCCAGGAAGATTGTTATATTGTTCCAACAATAGTATATACTATAAAAATGTAGTCAAGCACAGAAATTAATAAATCAAAAAAAACAACAAAAAACTTACAGTTTTTCTTCACCTTCCAACGAACTAAAAGACTGGCTCAACAAATCAAAAGTAGGCGACGTAAATCCTTTTAACTTTTTTGTGGCATTTACATCCTCTTTCACTACATGATCAAATTGTGAACAAAGTGCTGATAAAGCTGCCAAAAACTCAGGTTGATCAAAGTAATCATCCTGGCTAAAAACACTTGAAATAACTCCTTCTGCTACTCCTTCTCCTTTCTGTGAATGCTGGCTAACCCTAACTTCTTTCGGAATCCTATATTTACTCCATATGTTATCAATAAGGTTAGCCATCTGCGTAGACAGATCCTTTTCTTCAAACATCATACCAGCTTGGTCTAAAACCACAGACATTTCAGCAACATTTCCAGCTAATTTAGTAGCCAAATCCTTAAACTTCATCACAAAACTCTGAATAAATAAAAAGAATAAAATTAAATAATGATAAATCTATTAAAGAACTACTAAAACAAACCAAGATATTGTGAAGGAAGCAAAAAACGACAAACATACCACTAAATCAGTAGGATTTGATGAAACATCTTCTCCACACTTCTGTTTTACTTCTTCTTCTTTTTTCCCACTTCCTTCTTCAACGCGCAACTTCTTCTTGGAATCTTCTTTATCGATCCTTTCTTCTCGTTTCCGCTTCTTTGCTTCTTTCTTCTTCATCTTTTCTTGCAATTCAAACACACTTGCCAGAACAATACCATTACCAAAACCATACTTCTCTTCTGTAACAATTCTATCCGAGACTTGTTTTTCACCCCACACAGAAGTTAGAGGAATCTGTCTGGGCATCACAGAATCTGAACGTTGTAAACGGTCAAAATAACATATCTGCAATGTAAAAAAAGCAAAATCTCAAGTTATAACACAAGTAAAAAAATGTTCCAAACCAGATATTCTTTTGTTCCACACAAACAAACCATTTGTTCCAACAGAAATACTTACCAGAACAAAAGGTAATGGCCCACAGAAAAAAGAAACACCATCCTTGTAATCACGAACACACTTCAGCAGAGATTTAAACACGAAACCACACCAATTAAGATTCTTAATTTGTCCTACATCCATGCAGCTATACAAAAACTTGAGATACAGTTGCCTATTATTTGTAGAATAAATGCAAGAGTTCACAACAATAAGCAAAAAATTCCAAATGAACTCATCACAAACAGGTTCATTCACCAGAATATCAAGCTTTTGCATAACAGTAGTATCATGAGGACTACCAATCCTAATATCATAGCCCTTCCTAAACTCCTTTAAAAAACTAATCCACCTTCCAGAACTATCCCCCTTATGTTCACGTACTTCTTCAATATTTTTCCCTCCACGAGGCAGACCATAAACAGCATTCACATCTTCTTCACTTATGTTTATTTTCTCACCAGAAGGAAGCAGAAAACAACATCTATCCACATCAATACTACGAACAAGTTTTGCACAAAAAGATGCATTGTGCTTCCCAATATCTAGGTGTAAAAAACCACCAAAACCAATATCTCTAATAGCACCTTTATGAGACTCAGGCATCCTCTTCAAAAAATCCATCAGAAACATTGGCCTAATTCTCTGATTTAAACATTCCTCTGCAGACTTCTTGTTGCCCTTATTCCTATTAGGACGAACAGACTTTGGATTAACAATAGAAACTCCAACAACCTGCTTCTTAGACCTAGAAGCAGCCAAAGACTTTCCAACAGCTTTTACAATTTTCTTAAAATTAGGATCTGCATCACCATCCCCATCGTCATCATCTTCCCCACTATCATCTTCACTTTCACTTCCATTATCTGAACTACTTTCACCATCATCACCAGCTGTATCACCACCAGAAGTTACATCTTTCCTCTTCTTCAAAATAAAGTTAGAAAGAAGCTCATCCTCCTCAGAATCTATAGCAGCAACATTCAACTTATGACTCCGCAAAGTAAGTTTCCTATTTGAAACATCCCTAAAAAACAGAACAAAACAAAAAAAAAACAATTACAAAACAACACTAACAAAAACAGAGTACATACATAGTTGAATTGTTCCAACAAACAAATCAAAATGTTCCACAAACAAAAAACCTATTTGAATTATCTTCAAGATACTCAGAGTTTATATCATCCAGCAATGTCGGATCAACAACATGATCAGAATTACTTTTAGCCATTGAACAATACAATCTGCAAAACAAAACCCTAGAAATACTTAGAAACATGAAAATAGCATGAAAATCGAAACATAAGGAAAATTAAACAAAACTTCAAGGTAGAAGCGTCGAAAACAAACCGAGCAACTTCAAATTCGAAGAATCAAAGCAAACAAGAACGCATAAAATTAAAGAGCACAAAAAAGAAAGAAAAGGAAGAAATATATACAGCAAAACTTACGATCAAACACAGAAAACACTCCAGCCACGATCGACGACAACAAAACCTGTAAATCAACACGTTCAAGCACAACAAACACTCAAAATCACCACGATCGCAGAATCTGCTTCCTAAGAAATCGGTTACAGACGGAAAAGAGGGAGGAAGAGAATGATGGAAAATCAACAAAAAAAAAAAAAAACCTTATATACTCCACAGGTAAAAAGACAATAATACCCCTCCGTGTTTTTGAATTTGCAAAATTGCCACTTGTCTCACAATAAAATTCAGTCTCACCATAGGCAGCTTGTCTCACCTGATCCTATCTCTATTATTATATTATTAATTTCCGTTAATAATCATTCACCTAGTTAATGACATGCCATGTTAATATAGTCGTTCACCCGTCAGATATGAATTTAATAAAATCTCACCATAAAATACTTTTAATCTCAACTACAAGAGTTTAGGAGTCCAAATCTAACAGTGACTCAACATATTAACATGGTCAATCACCGACCTTTTGAACAAGACTGTTACACAATAAGCTGGATATGTCATTTTATTGGACATTTGAACAAAACTTTATGTTAGATACGGCTCATAATATGCTTATCCCGGAGCGGAGCGGATAGATGTGAGCGGAATGGAGCAAAAATAACCCTAATTGTTGAATATTTCTATCTTTTAGCATTATGGCTCATAATATGCTTATTGTTTACTGGAGTTATATATTGTCCGGATAGTTCTTTACCATTAACTAAACCAAACCGAACCAAATTGTATCACAAACTTTAACCATATAATTCAAGAAGTTTTCAAATTCCTAAACTGATAAATGCAAAATTACACTCCTTTATACCTAAATGATAAAACCCAATAATCACAAGGATATATTTGTAAGTTTCCAACAAAAATAAAGAGGTGAATCAACAAAATTCCAAAAAAAAAGAGTCCTCAAACTTATTTTGTCTAACGGATAACTCCCTATTTCATCCCTCACTCTGCAAAAAAAACTTACCGCTCATCAATGGGCGGCGCAAATTTTCCGAGCAGTCACATTCATACGGAAGCCCTTCGATTAATTTCCTCAATCCCATGATTAATATTTCATAATCTATCCCCAAAAGTTGTCAATTAAAGTTCAATTATAAGTAGTAATCTTGCATTATACAGACTCCCCACCATTAATCAAGTTCTCAAATTTCATTCATCAATGCTTGCCCACCATCTCACTTATGGCGACCCTTTATCGATCTCCTTCTTGCTTCCTTTTGCTTCCTTCTCGTAAGTTGTTCTTCCCAAATCAAGCTGTCTTCCGGTCTGATTTCAATGCTCGGAGAAAAGGCTTCAGAATTTGCGCCTGTTCTGCCAAAAAGACCAGGTTTTTCTTGTTCTACTTTGGGTTTTGGTTTCTGGGTTTTGTTTGTTTTTGTGTTTTTTGATTTGGGTTTGTTTGGTTTTTGTTTTTTTGATTTAGGAGGAGGAGTAATGTGAAGAGTAATGAGGAGCTTTGTAATGAGATTAGAGAGTTCGTTTCTGCTGTTGGACTTCCGGAGGGGCATTTTCCTACTATGAAGGAGTTTTCTGCTCATGGAAGGTTGGAGTTTCTCTTCAATTTTCTCTATATTATATGGATTATGTATAATGTAGTAGCGGTAAAGATGCTAATCGCGTCAAATGAGTTGTGTCTGTTGGATTGATGAATATTTGTATTAGAAATTGGCATCCCTAGTGTATTAGGAATTGCATATTACGGGTGATAAATTGGGTTGGCGTGTCGTAGTTGTGTTATGTTATCTCTATATTCCACGGATTATGTATAATGTAGAAGTACTACAAATGCTAATTGTCAAATGACTAGTGTCTGTTGGACTGTCTTTGTATGTGTATTGGAAATGGCCATCCCTATTTCATATGGTACTAAACATAGTTATCAAAGGTGCATCTCAGGTTTAAAAGGCACTAGGTTGAAGTTTCTATTCATTCTTTTCAAATTTGTATTAGAAATTGCATATAGAGGTGATTATTCGGCGTGTCGTAGTTGTGTTAGGTTATCTATATATTCCACGCGATTATGTATAATGTAGAAGTACTAGAGATCCTAATAGTGTCAAATGAGCAGGGTCTGTTGGATTGTCTTTCTTTGTATGTGATTAGAAATTGCCATCCCTATTTCATATGGTACTAATCATAGTTATCAAAGGTGGGTCTTGGGTTCAAAAGGGCACTAGGTTGAAGGCATGTTACCTGAGATTCTAAGAAGCCAAAAGGCAGCCTAGGCTCGTGATCGTGAATGAGTGTGCCTTTCCGAGCCTAGCACCTTCCCATAGGCGTGTATCGAGAAGCTATACATTGTTTTTTGGAGTTCCAAGTTAAAAATTGGAAATATTTTCCTATCTATACGATATGCGACTGAAATGAAATTAGAATGAAAAGAAAATAAATATTGGGGAAAGAAGATTTGGATGGTAGAAATATTGGAAAGAACAGTGCAAAAAAAAAAACACCGTTCCATCTTGGAGAATTTAGAAATATTGCAAATAGAAACTCTAGCCTTGATGAATGTAGTTATTAGACTATTAGTTAATTAACTTGGATTTGGTTGAACTTAGTCTTGAGATATAATATTTTAGTATGAATTATGATTATGGAAGGATCGGTAGTTAATTTGGAATTTTTATTTATTGGATTTTGTTGTTATTTTAGATTTTATATATTTTTTCTTTAGTGCACCTTGAGTCACTTGGCGCATACAAGCTCAGGACCCCCTTGCACCTTTAATAAAAATGGTACAAAACTTTTGTTGTTAGCTTATTTTGTTTTCTGTTTTTTCTAATGGTAAAGGACTGATCTTGGAAACATTGTGAGGAGGAGAGGATATAAACTTGTCAGAGATCTCCTTTCAAACTCGGTAAAAGCAGAAACTGGTGAAACCAATATAGAGCAAAAATTAGCAGAAGAACAAGATGCAATCAGTCATTATACAGGTCAATATATATTTTTCTTAATACCGACTTGGTTCTTTGTTTTAAGTTCCGTTTTTGTTGATCGATTCGTGTTATTTAGAAGGTCAGGATGAGAAGGTGGAGGATAGTTCTTCAACTGATATTTGCATCCTCGATGAGAAGGTGGAGGATATAGTTGAAGATAGTTCTTCAACTGATATTCGCATCATAAATGAGAAGGTGGAGGATATAGTTGAAGATAGTTCTTCAGTTGATATTCACATCATCGAGGACGATTCTAGCAGTGCGAGCATTAATCCTGAAAGTTCCAGTGACCGTGATCTGATAACTTCAGAATCATCAGTAGATGAATCATCGAATGTAGAATGGAAAACTTATATGGTTAAAAGCACGGTCAAGGACATCATATCTTCAGAGAATGAGGAAATTCAAGATGGGGTTGAAGATAGTACCGTGTCGACATCCTATGATCAGGAGGATCGTAATGAAGGAGACGCCTTGAGCACAGTCGAAGATAATTCCTCCCCTGAGAGACAAGTTTTGATCATGGTGAAGTTTCATGGTAACTTCAACGAGAATTTAGAGACAAACTCTGATGTCATTGACTGCATTCCTGAAGAAACTTCAGATAATCGGGACGAGAAGGCCAACGTTATGGCTGAAAACATTTCACTTCCACCTGGAGTTTCATACTCGGAGTATCCTGCCAATGATGTTAATGCTGTTCCGAGTCTATATCGCGGTGATCGTGATTTCATGCCTATGGATCTTGCTGCAAATACTTCTTTGGAAGATAAAGTAGCTAAATTTATTCAAGATGGAGAATTAGATGCTATTGGAGGTAAGTTCATCGAAATTTTATCTGATTGTCAATTTTCCTCTTTTTTTTTTCTGAAACTGAGCATGTGGACTTCTTGTGGACCAGATGATGTCTATGGCGAGAGAATAGTAGAAAATGAAAGATTCAATGAACCCGAAAATGAGATTGAAATTCACACAAATTCTCCTTCTGAAGAAAAGTTTGAACGCTCAGTTATCAGAAGTGGAGCTGCTTCAGCATTGAATGGAAGCATGTCTGAACAGTTTGTGCTTCCTGTGCGGGCAAACAATCTTGTTAGGTTAGTGTATACGCTTTTGCAACTCATGTTACATTTATTGGCCATTAACGTTACTCCTTTTAGTTTTCTTTTTCTAAGTGCATCTTCGATTGTTTTGAAATATTTGTAGGAATCACAATTGTTCAGCTGAAGATCTAGGCAGCTCTGATATGAGGAAGGATGTGGATGCTGAGGTTGTTATAAATGTTATTTTGGTTTTCGTTAGATATATCCACATTACTTAAGTAGGAGCTATATGGCTCCTTATATATGTGAGGCAATTATTTTCGTTTGAGATACCTTTTGGGGTTTGTTAGACCTTTATTTACCTGAGGGGCGTGTTAGATATCCCACATTGCTTAATTAGAGAGTTATGTTGTTTTGACTTTGTATTTATTGCCTTTATGTTTCTGATACAGGTCGGCAAAAGTGACAATCATGTCCAGATAAATCGTCTCAAGTTCTTGCTGGTACCAATATAATTTCTTTAAAGGTGCATGATCTTCTATTTATTTGATGATGCACTTCATTTAATTGGCTAACTTGTTGGATATACTGGTTTCTTAGCACCAAAAGGAGTTGGAACTATCCCATATGAAAGAACAGATTGAGAAAGAAAAGGTACGCCTGACTTAAATTCGGTTCATCCTTACCTCGGGCGGGATAAATTGTTGGGTTGGGTTACCGAAATTTTGCCTTAATACTTTGCTTTGTTAATTGATATCTGCAGATTTCCTTATCTAACTTGCAAATGAAGACGGAAACAGAGATTACCAAAGCCCAAAAATTTATATCGGAAAAAGAAGCCGAGTTAATTTCTGCTGAAGAAGGCCTTTCCGGATTAGTGGAGGTATTATCGATAGTTTTTGGGGCACATAAAAAATTTCGGGAAATTGTGCTATAATTGTAAAAAAAAAAGTCAGACAAACCATAGTTAGAAGAAGCCAAAAGGCAGGATTTGCTCAAGAGGCGTGCATGTTTATAAGCCTAGCGTTTCGTTGGAGGCACGCCTAGGCGTAATTTTACAAGTCGGTTATTTTAAGGTTCCAAGTCAAAAGATGTTTATTTCAGTCTCAATCTTCCGCTAATAAATCACCTTCGAAATGATGTTATTTACGATTTTATGTATCATTGTTCTTTAGTGAGCCTTTTGTCGCTCATGCATGGGCCCCTTGCCCTTTGCGCCTAGGCTCTAGGATCCCCTGACGTCTTAGTGCGCTTGCGCCTGTAATGACTATGAGACAACCTATACCTAATGAAATCTAAGAGCTACATGATACAGACAAAACTTCCGAGACTGAAATTTTAGTTTCTGAACTTTCAGTTTGGGGTTACTTCTATTATGAAACTGACAAGTTGTCATATTTTCTTCTTACCAGGTTAACATCCAATTCAGTGGAGAAGGTGAAATTGTGGAGGTTGCAGGCAGCTTTAATGGCTGGCATCACCCGATAAAAATGGATCCTCTGCCATCTTCTAGTAATTTAGATTCTACCGGATCAAGGTGCCTAATTTAATAAACATAGTTTCTTTGTTTACCATCACGTTGGGGCAGTTAAAATTTTGTTACGTAAGCAAATTAATAAACACTTCCTTTTTTTTTCCCTTGAGATTATTTCTCGGCGTTGTCAATTGAAATTGATAACGACTTGTTTTCTTACTGTGCTAACGTTTTTTTTCCAGGAAGTCCCGGGTTTGGTCGACAATGTTGTGGCTGTATCCGGGTCTGTATGAGGTATGAATTTCCATTGCCAAACATTTATTTGAGAAGCTATCTTTTTCAATGTTACATCTAAGCAAAAAACCACTCTGATATATGTTTGCTAGCTACTGATTGTTTTGGAGCCGGAAAATTTGAGATTGATATCTCTTGTGCACCAATTGCAGATTAAATTCATTGTTGACGGTGAATGGACAGTCGATGAAGAGAGAGAGTCGATCACCAAGGCCGGAATTTGTAACAACATTCTTCGAGTTATCAGATGAAAGTTTTCTGGCCATCATGCTTAGGAGTTCTAGCTCTCGATCTAACCTTGAGGTAAATAAGTACGTGGTCTCATAGTACATTGCACTAGTAAGACTATTCGGGTTTTGTTTCCATCAACTCTTTTTGAAATATTCGATATTTAAAATAGAAGAGAAATAACACCTTTCAAGTCCTAGTTATAAGGAAACTATACATATATATCATATGCTTACTTTTTTCCCGGTTTCTTGCTTGCAGTGTGGCAAAGGAGTAGAAGGAAAACATTGAAAAGCCAGGAGCCCTTGCAGATTCGGGGTGAATACTGTAACCGTGTACCCTGCAAGCAAGAATCCTGGACTTGGGACTCATTCGTGTATAAAAAATTTCCATGTTCATTGGAATGGCTTCGATGTGTATACTTTTGCTGCAGGAAGAAGTAGTTATTGATGCACGGAAGTGGAAGAAGAAGATTACAAGGGTTCTCAGTAAGTCTGTTAACAAGCAGGCAAATTTAATGAATAAACAGGAGGGCTGTTTAGGTGTGGTTGAGAAGAATATAAGAAAGGTTCTATTCCTTGAGAGATTTTGATACGAGTTACATGTCTTTTCGGGTAAATAGATTGGATTAGTAGGTTTGACGTTGCTCAAACATGTTTTAGTCGAGAAACTCGCAACTACAACTACAACTACAACTACATCTACAATATTAGAATTAGGACTTGAACCCTACAACTATTTGTGGTTGTAATTCTTCATTTAGCCTTCCTGCATTCTGTTTACTTCATCAATTGATCAGTATTCAATAGGAGCTTGTATATATATTGACCTTAAAAAATATCAAATATTTTATTTATCTGTATGCACCGGTTGCTGTTTTAAAAATGAAACTTAGATTTAGAGATCTATCAAAAAACAAAAAAGAAACTTAGATTTAGAGATGGAATGCTTTTAATATATATATTTTTTTCTAACATTAATATAAAGGGATAAATTATAATTTTCCGGAAGGAATTAATTTAGTTTTACGTCAAACTTACAATTTACTTTTGCAGGTTTTTTAGATAAAATTTCAGACTTGTGGTGAACACAAGTTTACGTATTTAATATTGTTGAAAATCAGCTTCTTTTTTTAAAAAAAAAAGAAAGAAAAAGAAAATCAGCTTTAATTATTAAATTACATAGGGCTTTAACTATTAAATTGTACATTTTTTCTTTTACTTGACTCTTCAATTTAACGAACTTTTTGTTAATCATTTGAATTTGTAAATTGTTTGTCTTTAATTCTTTTTAACTCGCCAAATGTTACACACTTTATCTTTTTGTATCGAGGTGACACAACGTCACATCACATATGTAATAATTATGAATTAACGACTTGTTATGACATGTTAACGCATAAATAAAAATGTGATATGTCAGTACAAAAGAGACAAAAATATGTTATATTTGACGAGTTGAGAGTGATAAAAAGAGACAATTGAAGAATTTTATGGTATGTGGAGAGCACACGAAAGTGTTGATAGAAAAATAGACAGTCGTGTCAAAAGCTTGACCATTTTTCTTGGCATTTATTTATCTCTTCTTGTTCATCATCTTCCTCCATTCTCACAGTATAGTACCTCAAATTCTTCCTTTAATTCACAACAATGTCTCTACTTAATGCTTCTTTAGTTCCTTCTTTTAAGACTTCATCTTCTTCTTCTCATCTTGTTCTACATTCCCCTTGTTTTCCCCTGTTGTGCAACCCAAGAATCTCCATCTATGAATCTTGTTCCCCTTCCACATTGTCTTCTTCAAGAAGAAGACAATGTTTATTTCCATCTATGGCTATCAAGAATGAGGGCTTTGAAATGGAAGATGCTGATTTGTTTCAAGGTTTGCAGAATCTTGAGGAGCAGGAGGAGGAGACTGCTCAGACATTATTATACTCTTTCAGTCCTCTGCCATTCATGCTTGTTGCTGCTCTTCCTGGAGGTAAAAAGGATCATTACATTCTTAAATATGGTAATTTTTTTTTAATCTTTTTTTGCTATATATGGTAGTGCTAAGTCACTCTTCTGCTCCAAAGGTTTGAGGTTCGAGTCCCTACTTTATCAAATTTAGCTCTCAGTCAATCTGTAAATTTTACTACCTTAGCTAAACTTTTTGTTACCGAAAAAAATCGTCTTTAGAATTGCAAGGTTGGAGGTCCATTTCATCTCTTTGGATTAAGGATATATTGATTTTGCATTTTTTTTCAATTTTTGAATGTGAGTTAATAGCTTCTGGTACAGTGTTGAAAACTGTGAAAATGGTGTGTTTTATTAAGTGTAGTAAAAGAGGGTAGGCGCTATTCGAGCTGCCAGCACATCGGGGACTAATCAGTGACTAGTTGGGGAATAAGTCAGGCACAAATCAGATTTTGAGCGCCTAGATGACTTTTATTAGTTGAAAAACTTGCGGTGCATTGTGAAATGCAATGGGATATGTGTAATAGCGTGGTATAAAACTTGTTTACTCAAACTGCACTAACCAATGTAGACACTGCTAATGTAGTCCAACTGTTGCGCCTAAATTTCAATATCGAATACAGTTCATTCCTTCCCTTATCGACTAGTCTTGCTCAGGCCTTTGTCTACTTTAAACTGGGTTGTTATAGGTCTATCCGCTTTCTCCTGTATCGTCTCCAAACCAATACATTATACGTTAAGAGTTGGTTCTATATCAATTGGCAAAAAACATAAACTCAACACCAAAAAATCTACACTTTTATGCCATGGAACACTTCAATTTCAAATCTTTGAACTTTTAATATCATTCTAGTCTATAAGTACTTGATGTAGTCCAATCTAAATTATCTAGCAAATGATATTTACATAGTTTATTTTTTGCTTCATCTTATCTTGATTTCAGCTGGCACAGTGAGATCTCTTTTCGGGCCTTTTGTTGAGCTTATACAATCATGGAACCTTCCCGGCTGGCTTGTTCATTGGGGACATCCTGGAAACATGGTACATTCCTCCTAACGTTTCTGTCTAATTCTTCCATATTCATGATCACCACCGTCTGCTTTTCAAGTGTTCATAATGCCTTCCTTTACATACAGGCGGTTGTCCTCTTTGCAATGGGTGGCTATGGAACGTACCTTGGATTTCGAATCCGTTTTTCTGATGATGTGGTAAGACTTCATTTCGGAAGTTCGTTAGTAACTACCAACCGAATTCAGTTTGTTCATCATTTGTATCAATGTTTATTTGAAAAATGATTGAAATGCAAAATCTGCCTGGCTTAATATATAGGAGGAGAAGGCCAAGGCAAAAGACTTGCACCCAAAGCTACTTGGGGGAATGTTTTTCTTCTTTGCTCTTGGAGCAACCGGTGGAGTAACATCTCTACTCACCTCAGATAAACCTATCTTCGAGAGGTACCGATCTTGACATTATGATCTCCCGAACGTCTAATTCTGGAATAAACTGCACCGATAGTCACTAATGTTTGAGGTTTATTTCAAAATATGTTTGATTTGTGTGTGCAGTCCTCATGCTGTTACAGGTTTTATTGGCCTAGCTCTGTTGGCCATACAGACCATTCTGCCATCACTCTTTGAGGTAAAAATAGACAAAGCATTCCGAGTCCTCTAATTTTTACGATTTTTCTGATTAATTTCCTATCTTTCAGTTTAACTAATTGAGCCATTGATCAAATTATAATTGCATACTCGGAGGCAAAATCGGTTAACATATTGGTGTTGATTTTGTTTGTACTTCAAATTTGTAGTTTTTATAAGTCAAAATCAGATTTTTATATGTTTGATGTAGGTATAAAGAAACTCTAACTACAATTTCAAACTCATATGGTATTAGTAACTTTCTTTTCATTAAATTATATGTTCATGAAAGATCAATGGTTTAATCAATAGAAAATTTGAAACAGTCGGGCACGTAAAATGCATTTTTACTGAAAATTTTCACTTTTCAATTTCATATTTACTTGAAAAATTTTTCATTTCTGAATTTTTCAGGGGAAACCAGAATTGAGGAATGTTCATGGGATATTGGGCAGTGGGATAATGACACTCTTTCTTGTCCATGCTGCTTTTGGGCTTCAACTTGGGCTTAGTTATTAGCCCATGAAGCTTCTTAAATTCATAATTTTTTTTATATACTTATTTTATTTGTATATTCTTTCTGAAGTCAAATTAATTCCTCCATAATATTATCTTGATGTAAAAAAGACAAAACGTGCCAATATTTGGAGAAAGAATAAAAAAGATTAGTTGGCCAACCATAATATGAATTTTAAACATTATCTTTTGAGAACTACTTGTTCCATTTAGAAATATAAAATTTCTCAAAAGAGTCTAAAAATTAACATATATTGTTTAAAAGATTGACTGGCTATCGTTTTGTAATTTGGTTGTTGATTGATATTGATAGATATTGACCCTCTATTGTTTAAAAGTTAATGTAATTTAAGAGATTAAGGATGCAATAGAAATTAATTTTTTTTTTAGAATAGTGCACATTTCTAGATAGAGGTTTACATTGTTTAATGTTTTTTTATTTTTTTCTAAAGAAGCTTCAATGAATGATCCGACCCAACAAGTAGCCAAGTAGTGGAGCTCCACTACCGGATCCTACCACCATCCAGCACGCATAAAACACGTGACAAACAAATAGATTGGGCCCCACTTTACCAACCCAAAATTATCACCAACCCAAAAACCCAGTAGTAGTTCAACTGATTCTATCACCAACACACATCCCTACAATATTACGTTATCATCCACACTCTATTCTAACCAAACCAAACCTGGCTCCACCCAATCAACGGCTCACATCAATCCTATAGTTTCATATTTTTGTAAATAAGTACTTTTCTAGTTGTTTTGAGCAAAAAAATTTATGACAATCAATGAACACATTGCTTGAAGAATTTAGTGATGAGAGTATTTTGGTTAAAAAAAAAAATCTGACTTTTAATCATAAGTTGTGACCTAATTGCTCTCCAGAGTAGTTAGTGAGTGGTTTCAGTTCCATCATTCATTGAAATTTCCTCTGTAATGAGTAGTTCCGATCTCCGCTTGAGAAATTTTTTAGTAAACAAGGATTTTCAACAGTGAATTCATCTCAAATTTGTAAACATTATCAAAAATTTATCAAAATCTAAAAAGCAATTCATCGAAAATTTAGAATTTTCACCATAAATTTGCAAACTTTAATTAAATTCACCTTTTTTCATTTTTTTGGCAAAATGTGCGAGTTACAATAAAAAAATTAAACTGAATTTGTTTTGTGAATTTATTTTATATATATTTAGGTGTAAAATTCCACTCCCCGACAATCCAATCTTGAATTCACCGCTCCTGGTCACAAGTTTCGATTAAAGAAACCCTTGTACATGTTAGTAAAATAAGTGATATCTTAATTTCAAGGCTTAAAAAGACTAAAGATATATTCAACCTAATTTTAAAAACAATGCATTTCACTGTTTTTTTTTTTTTTTTCAAAAACCACTCACAATTACTTATTTGCAAAATGACACTAATATGGTAATTAAATCTAAACAGATTTTGTCTAACCCGGTCCCACCCGATGAACGGCTGAGATGAATCCCCACCATAAACAGATTTTGTCTCCAGTAGACCTGAGAACAGGCAATAAAACTGAAGCGCGCGGGTAAGCAGTGTGTGTAACTAGTATATATAAGTTGTTCTGAACCCTTCATTTTTGCTCTCCTTCCTTCATCCTTCATTCTTCATCTCCTGCTCAGATTTTGATTAAGGTGCGTTCGTTTTCTCAGATTTCAGTGTTGATTTTGTAGATCTATCATGAATGTTAGATGTTGATTTGATTCTAGGATCTTCGGTTTTGTTTGGATTTCTTAGATTTCGATTTGTTTGAATAGAAATGAGGTTCAGATTTTGTTTGGCGATCTTCGAAATGGAAATGATAGATTTGATTTTTCGATTCGAGTTTGTTGATTTTCTCTGATTGTTTTTTATATAGATTTAGATCTGTAACTAAGATCGTGTTTAGATCTGAATTAGATCTGTGTAGATTCAGTTTCTAATGGCTATATGAATATTGAGAATTATGGAATTAGTATGCACATTGCACATTGAAATTGAAACAGTATGGGGCTATGTTGCCCGGCCACCGACAACATAACCTTTGTAAAATAGCTGTAAAAGAAAAACAGACGATAGTGACGAATCCATGGTAGGAATGTTGGGGGCGGTTTTACACCTAGGCATATTAAAAAAATTCGCAAGATTTTTTTCCCAGAGTGAAAATTTCGATTGTAGCGCATACATTCTGTTATAAATGGGAAAAAGTGTGATTTTTTTAAGGAAAAATGCAAGTTTTGGATGAAAATTATAGATTTTTGATGGAATTTTTCAGATTTCCAACAAATTTATCTGTTGGAAGTCATCTTTTTCTTGTAAATTTCTCAAGTTGGGAGGCTGAAACACTTATAGGGGGGTGGTTTCAATGGACAAGAGTACTGAAACCACCCCCTGGTAGGTACACAAACATGGTGTCAGACATGGTACAGGTACTCTAGTATAGAGAAGAGTCCGTGTAACATAGGTGTATGGTTAGTTTTTTTATAATTATGCATTTAAAAGGCACATAAAATAGATTTTTTTTTTTTTTGATTTTGAGAGCTTGTAGGGGATGGTCTAGAGTATACTAGGGATGTAATCATTTTGTGATTAACACTGAAATGAGTTTCTGATATGTCTACTGTTTTAGAATCAAAATTTTAGGAAAATGCTCATGTCAGTGTTTAGAATCAGCGTTCATGATTGAGAAATTGTCACAATATGATAATTCAGTTCACTAATTTGGTAATTTGTTTTTGTGAATGGTCTGGTTAATTTCAGGCATGGAGACCTTTCTTTTCACTTCTGAATCTGTAAACGAGGGGCATCCAGACAAGCTCTGCGATCAAGTATCAGATGCCATTCTTGATGCCTGCTTAGAGCAAGACCCTGAGAGCAAGGTTGCTTGTGAGACCTGTACAAAGACGAACATGGTTATGGTGTTCGGTGAGATCACAACCTCAGCGAAAGTGGACTACGAGAAAATTGTTAGAGACACTTGTAGAGGCATTGGTTTTACATCAGCTGATGTTGGTCTTGATGCTGACAAGTGCAAAGTCTTGGTTAATATTGAGCAGCAGAGCCCGGATATCGCACAAGGTGTTCATGGTCATCTGTCCAAGAAACCAGAGGAAATTGGAGCGGGTGATCAAGGCCATATGTTTGGCTATGCCACTGATGAGACACCTGAGCTCATGCCGCTAACTCATGTGCTTTCCACTAAGCTTGGTGCCAAGCTCACTGAAGTCAGGAAGAACAAGACATGTGCGTGGTTGAGGCCTGACGGTAAGACCCAAGTTACAATCGAGTACAAGAACGAAAATGGAGCTATGGTGCCTGTTAGGGTACACACTGTTCTGATTTCAACCCAGCATGATGAGACTGTGACCAATGAGCAGATTGCAGCTGATTTGAAAGAGCATGTGATTAAGCCTGTCATCCCCGCCAAGTATCTTGATGACAAGACCATCTTCCACCTTAACCCTTCAGGCCGTTTTGTCATCGGAGGACCTCATGGAGATGCAGGACTTACCGGTCGAAAGATCATTATCGACACCTATGGCGGATGGGGTGCTCATGGTGGCGGTGCCTTCTCAGGAAAGGATCCTACTAAGGTTGACAGAAGTGGTGCATACATCGTTCGACAGGCAGCAAAGAGTGTGGTAGCCTCAGGGCTTGCCAGGCGCTGCATTGTCCAAGTTTCTTATGCAATTGGAGTTCCAGAACCGTTATCGGTCTTCGTCGACACCTACAAGACCGGCAAGATTCCAGACAAAGACATTTTGGCTTTGATCAAGGAGAATTTCGACTTCAGGCCTGGAATGATGGCTATCAATCTTGACTTGAAAAGAGGAGGGAATTTCAGGTTCCAGAAGACTGCTGCTTATGGTCATTTCGGACGTGACGACCCAGACTTCACCTGGGAGACTGTCAAGCTCCTCAAACCCAAAGCCTAAGTCTCGTTGGTCCAGCTTAATATATTTTTTGTTGGTGGATGCTATATTAGCCATTGTTCTGCTTGGTGGGGGGAAGAATAAAAAAAGCTTCAGCACATTCATCTGATTTTCAGACAAACATTTCGAGGGACAAACGTGTCAAGGGGCACAGCGAAGTTCGGATCAGAATATGTGCTTTAACTTTAGATGCTAGTTCTTTAGAGATTACAAGTCAAACTTCTTTTTACCCATTGTGTTTCTAGAATTCTTTTTCTTTTTTAAATTTTTTTCTGTGAATCTTCGAAAGTTAACCAGATCTGTTTGGTTGATGAGAATTGTGTACTTCATTTTCGTTGTCAGATCAATCTGTTTCTGTTTGTAAGGACCATTTTACTTGCAAGTAAACATATACAGGCTTTCACAGCAGGAATATAGTTGATAGACACTTGCCTAATTAGGGATGTTGACATCGAGATTTACAGCACAACTCGTTACAATTACCAATTACATCCGGATGAATTGTATTCATGGTTAATTAATTATAATCTTGTGGTTCCTAAACTTCGTAGAACAGTCATACAGTTAGTATTGCTATAGTTCAGAAGTCTAATTGTGTCCGGCCAGTTCGTTTTCTTTGTAAATTGTGACATCGAGAAAACATTCTTCAGTCTAGAGCTTTGAAAGCAGGAATATATGTAAGAAACACTTCTATAATTGGAAAGCTCAAAGCATTTCACTGCAGTTTACATAACTTAGAGCTCAAAGCTGAAAGCATTTCATTTGAGTTTACATAACTTGACAATGGTAGAACATATATTTCAGGAATGTAACCATAGTCGATCACGTAGCCGTTCTTCTCCAGCACCGAACATTTCGTCTACCCTTTCGCCATCACGATAGAACTGGAAAGTCGGGGTGTAACGAATATTCCTAGTAGTTTCAGGGCATTCATCAATATCCGCATACACAAAAGATAGCTTCGGGAACTCATTGCTCAGCCTGCGAAATGCAGGGAAGATCTGGCTGCAAACCTCACACCTGCAGTCACAAAGAACCATATAAGTTCCTCAATGAACAAGAGAATAATCAAAAGCATCAGAGAATTTCTTAAAGCAATGAACTTTTCTTGATATTGTGGCGGTTCTTTAGCACCAGTGATACACATTACTCTCTCCGTCCCAGAAAGATAGTCGATTGTCAATCCAGTTTCTAAGAAATCTAGTTGATATGGCCTATCGAAACCGGCTCATACAGGCCACAAGTCCAACACATATAGAAGAGTTTAACTTATCAAGCACTCCATCCAGTAAACCACCCGAAGGTCTCTATCTTCCTACTCTCTCTTAGATTCAACGACCGGAACAATCACCTTTCGAACAGATCATAATAGATTAGTCCAATACATACACAACCTCTCCAAGTGGCCACAAAACCCTCCAAATTGGTCATAAAACTTGATTGCTCCCAGAAATTGAAAACGATTGATTAATTCCTCAAACTCACCTAAATTCACCTCTCGGAAAATTATTAAAAAGACATATTATCTTCCTATACCAGACTTCTATAAACTGAACTATACACCTTTGAATTTGCTGCAAAGTAATGGGACTTCAAAGTATACAAATCTCGACTTGTAGTGACATGTAGAACTATAAACGATAAATCATATCATTTTAAGCAACTACAACGAATTCAAAACCGATAAACTTTATGGATGGATAGAGTATGCATATAGAGCATCTACGTTACACGGACACTTTCTCTTTACTAGCGCACTGTTATCACCGTCTGACACCATATACGCGTCTGTGTCTGTTTTCATTTCAAAGCTATTTTTATGAAAGTAATATTAACGTTTTCCGTATTGACGTCCGTTTCAGGGCAACACAGTAGAGCAGCATTCTAAAATGCACCTAACAAGCAATGCATCGAACATCTTGTGTGCACACATAACATACAATAGGAAGAAAAACATACCATGAAGCACCATAGTTGATAACAGTCTGCAACAAAAAAAAAAAGATTAGCGAAAAGAAACGAGAAATTCTACTATGAACTGAACGCAATAAACCCGATCAATAATCAATAAAAACATGACAAATGTGCATTTTTGCTTTTACAGCAAAGAAGTGTGATGCATTATCATTTTTAATTGGTCGGGTCTATAAGAAGTTGTGGAAAGAAACATAAAAATGAGAGGTTTAATGATAAGATAGAGATGGATTACAGGGGATTTGGAAGCTTTGATGTTGTCAAGAATTTCAAGAAAGTTTTCATCGGAAGAAGCTGTCTTGAGATTTCCATGGCTATTACCAGCAAGCTCACCACTTGTCTTCTCCAAACCTTTCTTTGGGCTCTCCTCCATTTTTGTGCTCATCTTCAAGCTTCTGATTTTGTCTCCAGATATACAGAATTGTGGGTTTAATTCCTCAGTGAAAATGATTTATTACTTACCAACTTTATCAAAACTCACTGTTTACTTCATATTTTGAAAAATCCACGATGAGACATCTTTTACTATCATTAACTCTTTAATCCTCTAAAGAAATATTCTAAATAGTGAGTTTTAACAAAAGTAAGGGGCTAATTAATCATTTCTTCAATTTCTCGTGACAAAATGGATACAAATGAAACCTTCAGATTTTGGATGCAAGTCTTATATGAGTCGGGTTAGCATTGGCCTGAACAGTACTAATATGATTCAATGGTGGATTCACATCTTTTGTTGGACTATACCAATAATGGTCTTTTAGCTGACAATCAAGTCAGGTTATTAAAGTTTTAGAAATAGAACAAAGCACACAAGGTTTAGAGTTATGCATCATTTATTATGGCACACGTATTTATAGACGAGGAACGTGTTATTACATGCAAGTGGATTCCAATCCGGGTTGGACACATATGTTAGGCAGCTCACGGACAATCGTTTGGCTTGTTGATAATTAACCTGACCAAATTAGCGCGTGAGAGTTAGACCAGAAGATCGTATCTCACATCATCAAACGTTGCTAGTATAGAGTAGTCTTGAGCTCTGTCGGGCCTGGCTCAAGATGTCACATTTCTCATCAATTTCTTACAGTGGATAGGATTTTTAATTCAATTTTTCTAGATAATTTTTCTTGCAATGTACAAAATAAGAAGAGATTTCTTTTAGTACTTAAAACAATTGGAACACTGATTTGAAAATTAAATTAACCAAAATCCATAAAGGAGTTGAAATTTTCAGCAACATGCTTCAAGTTTCGGTTTTCCATTTAGTCTGACAAGCTCAGTTTAGAGACTAGAGAAAATCTACAATAGTCTCAATTCATTAGCTCGGCAATGGAGGTTATATAGTAGCTTATTTGGTTTGGCTATTGTAAAGAACTAAAACAAAGTAAGGAACTTTCATATAGAACTGTTCAATCAAAGCTTCAAAAATGTTCGATCAAAGCTTCGAAAATGTTCAATGGAGCTGATGCAACTAAAAGCCGATACAGACTGGTTAAGTCACCAAGAAAGCTAGGTTTCAGTTCTTGGTTATGAAGTGCATTCTTAGTTATGCAAATCCTAATCTTTCTCTCTATGTCGATTTCTTTTCCCATCCCAATTGAAAGTCCCATGTAACCGATTTCTACATGACCTCTATCTCTGCATGAGTTATCAGGTTCTGAACAGTCAAAAGGTGAGTTCAAAGATGAGCAGAATCCTCGACTTGCTTGGTCGTTTCAGAAAATGACCCTGGAGGAAACTTCTTGCATAATGCTTCCATAGCCAAACCAATCCGAGTTTGCTTCTGCAACCGATTTTGTTGAGCATTTTCAGACAATTTGTATACATAAGTTGAATGGTGAGTTGGAAAACATGGAAAAAAATTTCACTTACCTTGCCTTCAATTACAACTACGAGACATCCGTTTCTGGATTTGCGATAGACACCTTTCATATCGGAAACAAGAACATCGTGAGTGATAGGAAAAGAATAGATGTCATGTTTTCAAAAGTGTTAACTGATTTTTGAGAAATTTACCAATGTTAAGATCTGGAAAGTCGATACACAGTTTGGATAGAGGTTGAGCTATTTCGACCTGCATTTGTTGATTAAATTATCAAGGAGACGTACAAACAATAGGAAATAGCAAATTATTTCAGTTACTGACAAAAACATTCACTCGGAAACAAATTATTGTATAATCGGCGCAAATTTGGAAGCAACGACTAAATAGCTTTGAGCTTACAAACGAATGGGATTAAACCGAGACAAAGTTGAATCACCGAAAATTTCAGAAGTATTTTATTGTAAATCACTGAACTTACATCTGAAAGCTTTGTTGTCAAGGATTTGGAAACAAATGGTTCCATTATTGGTAGCAAGCTGCAAGATCTCGATAACTCGATCAAACACTCCCACTCAATATTCAGCTCGGCAATATTTGTTGCGGCAAGAATGATCACGTTCCGACACTTGATCTACAAAGATGCAATTACTTGACAATGATTCATACTAGAACAATATACGATGCTTTATTTCATATGATACCATAAGGCTTTCAAAGACATACCATCGGTACTGGCAACTTCTCGTGATGCAATAATTCGGTGATACCTTCAGGCAACAAAGCCATCTGAAGAAAATAAGGCAATGGCTTAGACTGACGGAAAACACAGACATATTGCATGTTTTAGAATGCAGCATGTAGAACTGAATATACAATAACAAAGATAAAATTTACCTCGTTTCGATCACCGGTACAATGATCACCTATAAGATGCCTAAGATATTCTTCAAATTCTTCATCAGGAGCCTACATTTG
This sequence comes from Euphorbia peplus, assembly GCA_028411795.1. NCBI lineage: Eukaryota > Viridiplantae > Streptophyta > Magnoliopsida > Malpighiales > Euphorbiaceae > Euphorbia > Euphorbia peplus. Next base: position 36,127,127 of record CP110841.1, read on the forward strand.
AACAAGAGATATATTTTTTACAAATATCCTTTTTGGTTTCGGTTTCCATTTCAGTTTGCATATTCATTTCCTTATAATATTGCTCAGAATCAATAAAAAGACTTACCAAGCGAACCCCAAAAGCCTTTGCAACGCCTGCTAAGGTAACATCTGAGTGCAATGGGCCTACCCCTCCATACATAAAAACCTACGAGAATTATGCAAAATCTCAGCAAATCTCGAACTTTGTTACATCAAATAACTTGCTACAAAACTAATAGAAAATATTAGCATTTACCATATCATTGCTAGCTATTCGCTTCTCAACCTCTTCAGCCACTGAATCTACCTGGTTTGTAGAAGAAGTTGGAAAAACAATAGTCTTATTAAGAATAAGGAAAATATTGAAAAGTAAGAGCTCTACACGAGCCTCCAAATGAGTAAACTATTATACAACACCCATTATACAACACAAGGCTCATCATTCTGTAAAATCGCACGAGAAATACCGCTTCAACTTCTGTCAACTATCAAGTAATCAGCAGAAGAAAAGGTATGCAAGTCAGATTTTACTCACATCACTGCGAACAACAGCGGTTTGTGATACCGTCCAACCGATTGAATGGAGCTTTTTACACATAGACGGTCCCAGATGATCCTCAACCATGCCGAACCTGAGCTATGGAACAGATAAAAAGCATTGGAAACTTCAGAAATAACAGCAAGTTGCAAAAATAAAGCATGGATATGGTAGGCTACTTTGTATATTTATTAAAATCTATATAAATTTGATAACCAAAGAAAAACTGAACCGGAAACCAAACTACATGAGAAATACAAACCGAACTGAACAATAAATCGGTAAGATTTGGTTGTTCGGTTCGGTTTTTCTCACCCATAACTTGGATGGATAAGTAATTAGCGAGGGACTTACAGAATCTCATCTCCCACAGCAATGGCTGAAGCTACAAAGATGCTGTTGTCATGTGAATCCCCACCATCTGCACTGTTATTAGTGATGGAAGAAGAAGAAAACTTTTTTACTCTTCCCGCTCTTTCCGACCTTCCATCAGAAAGCAAGTATGCCGGTTTAAATTTTTCTTTCCTGCTAGAATCACATATAGAGAGCAATGCATTTGGTACTGTGTCATGTATGCTTCCGATTGAAGTATATCTGCCAAACAACATCAAACATGAAGCATAAGGGTGCAAGTTAAAAAGAAAAGCCCGAAGAATACTTGCTGCAAAATCCGGAAGGAAATGTTTAAGAAAAAAAGAGCTTGTGATTTCGCATTTTAACGCTTTGAAAACTTACCCCTGATCATAAAGGCTGCAGTACTGAACCTTACATGTCAAAAGAAAAGACCATACATCTCTGTCAAAGAAACATATAAAGTCAGAAATTCTGATTCCCGGTTTGAGTATGTAAGAATAGATTTCGACCCTCAAACTCTGTACAGAAATGTAACAGAGTTGAATATAATAGCAACACAACATAAAGAAAACTTTCTACCTGTACGACCAATCCAAGATAGGATTCACTCTCATGAAAGGTGGCCACCCAGGTGAACTCGGAGAGAACTGTTCTTGGCCTACCTGCGTAACGAAAACTTTGTTTTAAAGGCCCAAACATAGAGCATTTTTAGAAAATATGACGCCATGGATGGAAACTAAGTTTTGAGGATCATTCACAATATAGATCATCAAACATACCGCAGTAGGATCACCAATTCGAACACCAAGGAAAATAGCTCGTATAGGATTCGCCTTTAGTAGATTTTCCAATCCAGATTTGAAATCCGTAGTGATGATATCCAGTTGCAAACCATAACTGCTCATGTAAAACAATTCCTCTCAAATACAATAAAAGCAACACAAAAGTGACTATACAGAAACTAAATCTCAATGTTCGATGTATTTCAAAGCTGAAAGAGAGCAAAAGATCGAGTAGATGTTTCTTACCTTGAAGCCGTCTCGTAAGTAAATGAATTAATCTCAGGGAAGGCAGAAGAACTTTCAAAATATATTGTTCGAATTGGGAAGTTAATCAGACCACCATTAAAGCAGCTGTCTCCCCCTTTATGTAAAAAATAGCCAGCTCTAAGCAAGTGCAGCAAAACCTACCAAGATGGGGATAAATGTCAATCGGAGAAAAGCTAACAAAAAAATTACTCGCGGAAGTATAGATGAAACTTACTGTCGAATCCTTCCCTCCATTAAAGCTAAAAGCAACCTCTTCAGTCCTACAAGGCAAGGAAAACAAATTCGGTGCTTTCAAGCATACTTGTGTATTAAGATAACTATTCCGTCCACAACAGAAGCGGTTAAAGCATGTAATCATGGCACTTCATGAAACATGCACTTAGAATAACTATTTTCTTTACTTTTCTGGCGTTTACTGTTAGAGGAGCTCGATTTTTCTTCAGCGTAAATATATGTCTAGTAAAAGTACTCTCCAAAAAAAATAAAAATTTGAGATGCTGAATATCCTGTCTTTCTTACGGCGCCCATTACGAATTTACGGACTTTTATCAAGAAACTGATCGAAAGGATTATATTAATGATGATCAAAAGTCAATTTGCACCGCGGATTGTCGTGTTATAATCATATTGCGTGATTTATAAACTCCACGTGATTATATCAGCCACTTTCTTATCTAATGTCCACAGCAGCAATGACACGTGGAAAAACCTTTCAATTTGAGAATCCCAAAAGAAGTGACGCGCTATTCCAACAAGGAATGCATCAAGAATCCCAAAATGGATGCAACAATCCTGCTAAGAATCCTTGAGATTCTCAAAATGGAACATGAGCAGCCAAACAGGAATACGACAAACATCCTATTAGGAACACAGCAATACTGACAATAGAACACGACAATTCAGACAACTATACGACAAAAAGTCTTTCAACTTAAGAATCTAAACTAAAGTTCGTTAGATCAAAAAGGAAAAATCAATATATAACTGTATTCCAATTTTCCTAACATGCTATATGTGAACAAGGAAAAAATCCATGATAATAAGCTAATCCACTGCTAGACTAAGATTCTATCAGTAAGTTCGACAAACAAAATATTTAAAAGCATTTGAAACAGACATGTCTGGAACATGCAATTCATTTCAACAATTTGAATACAAATATAGCCACATAAACTCATATCACAATAATTCAGAATGACTTTCCAAACACCACGGGCACTCGAAAAACAAACAAGAAACAATCTCATCCACATTATGACAATAGATACAACATGTATTGTGAGCAGAAAACGGGTTTGAAGGTTTGAAAACCGGTGCTTACAGCTATGCCTGGGAATATATTCCAAACCCGAGACAGTTCTCGACCACAAAACTTTACTATGTCTCACCACATCTAATTCATCCAAAACTCTAATCTCCAACCCTCATTCAAAATCATCTACCTTTCAAAAGGAGCTTTACATAATCTTTCACCATAAAATTCACAACCAAGCATATAAAATCACAAGATACTCAAACAACAACAACAAAGCCTTAGTCCCGAAATGATTCTTACTATGTCTCAATCAATAAATCTAAATTCATCCAGAACTCTAATCTCTAATCCTCATTCAAAATCCTCTACCTATCATAAGCATCTTCACATAATCTTTCACCATAAACTTCACAACCAAGCATATAGAATCACAAGATAATCAGACAACAACAAAGCCTTATTCCCGAAATGATTCGGGTTCACTAACATTAACCATCATAAAAACCTTAGTACCGAAATGATTCAGGGTCAGCTAACATTAACCATCATAAAACTCAACTCTAATCACAAGACAATCAAACCCAAAAAAAAAAAAAAAAAAAAAAAAAAACTATTAAACAACTCACGAGTATAAAGCAAGAGCTCTTTGAATAACATAGATGGCGTTGTTGTACTTCGTTTTCAGCCTCTTATCATCACTTTCCCTAATTGCTTTATCAATCTCCATGGACCCTAAACACCAAAAACAACACAATCACAAAAATTAAGGGATACCCTTTGTTCCAAATTGCAAAAAAATCACTCAAAAAACAGAATTTCAACAAAATTAACGGATACCCTTTATTCCAAATTGCAAAAACTACTAAAGAAACACTGATTTTCATCAATTAAAAGCTGAAAACTGACCTTAGGACTCCAAAATGGATCAAATTGGGACCTGAAGATGTGATTTTTAGTACTTTAGGAGCCACAGATTGATTATCTGTCAACGCTGGAATACAAAAAATGGTGGGCTTGCTTCAGTTTTCTGAGCTATGCAAAGACAAAGTTTGTTGAAACGGAAATTGGACTGTCAAAATTTAGATGCTTTTGGGTATTAAAGTTTGGATCTTTATTACCTATATTGGATTTTATCTTTTGTAAGGAAAAATTCTGAATTATTAAGGTAAAAAAAGTATGTAATTATTTACAAAATTTCCCTATTTGCACAATTTTTTATTGAATTTACATGAAATTGAAATTTTACTTTGTTAGAAATATGGTTTTTAAATTGCTAGAAAAATGTTGGTACAGAAAAACTTTAATAGTTCAAAAATTTGGTAAAATTTTTCGAAGATAAATAAACTAGATGATATCTCAAATAATAGTAACATATCTTCATAATAAAATTATTGGGTCAAATTCGATGACACACTCCATTAAAACAATGTTCATATGATCGACACATTATGAACATGATAAGGAAAGTATATGTATAACAATGACATCCACGTGTCGTTCACACGATTAACAATTGTTAGTTACTGTAACATTTTATTTCTTTAATAGATTGGTTAGAACGGCTTATTCTAAACACATTAATTACTCTTTTTTAATAATATTTATGATTTTATTGACAAACTTCTTTACTTTATAACTCCAAAAAAAAAAATCTATTTCAGTTTAGTGATCTTGTTACCCTTACAAATTTTATCTATATGTATTTGAAAAGTCTCTTGTTAGAATCAGCTTGATTCTGTTTCAAAAAGAAAAAATCAGCTAGATTCAAAATTTCAATGTCTTGAAAATGATAAATTTGTGATCCTAATCGGATGGGATAAGCCCAACAATAAAATGGATTTTAGTATGATCCAAAAATAATGGGTGTAACAACAAGGATCAAACATTGGGCTTTACACATGGATAAACAAGCCCAACATTGAAATGGATCTTAACATGTTTTATGGGCGGTTTCGTTTTTATGATGAACTTCACAAAATTCCTACTATGGATCTTCATAAGTGTGTTGTCCTTACTGAATATCCTCTTCTTAACTATCATTGGTAGAAATTCTCCAAGCTAATGTTACAATTTTATATCCAAAAGCAAGCTTGACATAATAGGGGAAGTTCCATTATGGATTGGTGCAGTAGGCAAAATCGATTAAAAAAAATGAGCTACATGACATTTTATTGAAAATTATTTAAGTAAATAAAGAAATGCAAGAATATCACACGCTCATTGATTGAGTCTAATGCACCCAAACCAAAAATAAAATTTCTCACACACTTAGAAAAGAAAACTAGCCATGAAAATGGACCCCTTTCAAAAGAAATAATTTGACACTTTGAATTTTCAAACCCAATCATTTTCATGGATGACCACAACATGAATGGAAAGTTGAACCATGTGAAATCATGTTTCAATGACTCACCTGTTTCGTTAATAAAATCACAAACAATAATTATGCCATTTTTGCATGAAACAACAATAAATACATGGGGCAGGGTGCTTCTTCCAATTGTTGAATTTGCATTGGCCACAAAATTAAACGTGTAGATATTTTGAAGAGAGAACGAGAGGACTATATTTGTTCATGTGCTCATTTAAATTTGAAAATCAGTTTCATAGACGAAATTTTTTGTAATGCTCTCTTAATTATAAATAAAGACCTGCATTTTTCAATGTAAACTAAATGGTGAGCAAAATATTTCCATAATATCGTAAATTTTGCATCCACTAACATGGGCCAAACTTGAAAGTGGCCTCGTACAAAATAATTACACGTTATGCCTTTTTAATCTCGGCCATAATGGCTCTGTGCAACCTATGAATTGGTTAAGAGCAAATGCCCTTAAATGTTATGGTAATATGAAGTTCAAAAATTGAATATAGAACGACGAATTTATAGATCGAAATGATAATAGCATTATAATTTAGGGACCGTGGATGTATTTTACCCGAGATCGAACAATCAAATGAAAATTATAATATTATTTTTGGCTTAATATGTACAAACCCTTTGTGCTACTCTACTGCATCTTTACATTTGGATTATATAGAGAAAGCAAAATCTATTTTCACCATCAAATTTTTCTTCATCTGCTGCTACATTTCAACTTCATGAAAACTGCAAGCATAATGTGGAAGCAGAACAGCTCTCTCTGCCTTTGAAGAAAAATTGACTCATAATATACATTATATACACGGGGACAGAGACAGAGACATTTACGACAGCGGACATGGCAGGGAGGACGCCTAAATCATATCCGGATTCATTGATCAGTTCCAACCCATTAACATATTCCAAACCCCTTCCTCGATTTTACTACGCAGTTCACTCAAATCTTCCCCCTCATCGAGTAAGATCCTGTAAACTTCATATTCGCGACCTCCAATCATTCGCCTCCTAACCTCAGCCTGGAAGACCAACAACGCAGGTAATATACATCAAGGATTATGGCATGTTTATATCATATATAATCATATGGAATATATAGATAATATGAAATGATTATGGCGCGTTTAGAGAAAGGAGCTAAGGAAATACCAAGAAAATGCCGATGTCGAGCATCTTGAGAGCAAGTGTAATATCATGAAAAACAAGAGGCCTACCCTTGCCGGACAATTCCACGGGGTTTGCTACCAACAGTTCTGTATCAGGGCCACGGCTCACAACAGCTACTCTGAGCGGACGGAGTAGCTCCATCTCGAGACGAGAACTCAAGGACGTTTGCTTGCTTGGGTCGACAACCTTCTTTCCATCGGATTGCACGATAAACAAGTCTATCTCGCAGTTTCTTGGATGCTTTATCGAGAATCGCCCATAAGATATCTGGTCAAACCAAACCAACCACAATATAGTTAAACATTTCCCGAAAGCATAAGAAAATAACGATACAAAGCCACTATTAAACTCAAGTTTCCATTTTAATCGATCAACGTACCTTAATGTTGTAATCTTTTAGAGTTCTCATGATGTCATAAAGGAGACCTTTGTGATCTTGGCACGCAATTTGGATGAGGGAGTGGGAAGGACTAAGCGAATTGTCCATTGTAATAGAAACACTAGGAGAAGTTAGCGAACTCGGGAATTCATCCGAGATTTCCGGCCGAAGCATGTCGTCGGTGATTGTTGTTGGAAGAAATGATGATTCCTGTGAACAAGCAGTAATCTCGGGACCAACCATTTCGATTTCACAGCTTATCAAGGCCTCTCCCACAACAGCATTTAAGTGTTCAATTGTATCTTCCTTTCTCTTATTTGTATGCAGAAGCTCCCTGAGAGACATTAAAGAACATAACTTTTAGACGAAAACGGAGAAACTATAAACTCGGTAATTCTAAATGCAAAATTGGGTTACATTTAGGACTGTGAATTTCAGACATAATAACACGATTTAAAGATAACCTGCCAGGCAAGACCTGTTTAACAAGATTATCGTTCTTGTTGCATTTATATCACATATTATCACAGAGTATATAGATGGCATAACACGACTATGACACAACAATCCGTTTTGAGACCCTTTAATGAGCATGACACGATTATGACATGAGTATGACCACGCAAATCACTTCATGTTTTTCTGCACATGCATGAACTGCTTGAACATGCCACGCAATTGTTTAAGGTCAGTGGAACAAGTTATAATGCTTGGCAGAGAAGGGTTGCGGTAAAAGCAAAACCTGGTGTCGGTGACGAAGAAAAGGTCCACCACTCTCCCATCCGGTGTTGTGGAAACCTTTACCTTTTTTATTGTGAGTTCAAGCTCACATAGCACTTCTGTCACATCTGCAGAAAAGGAACCATCCAAATTCAATCACATATAAAGGTTATGAATCACTTTATATGAAACATTCCTAATGCTAAATTCTCCACTCAACTCGAGCATCTACCGATACAAAATGAATTTTTGTAACATCATCGGGACACAGTACAAATTCTCCACTCATTTAATCATTTCATTCATTTTTAATAGCTTCCATCCAAGTTAAGGACCGTTTGCGTGTTGACTATTCCGTTTACAGGTAAATGATAGCTGAATTTCTTCTAAAATAGTGATCTGCAACTGTTTCTCAATTCTAAGTTAATCAAACATTCGTATGTCTACTATTAGGAGTATAACAACAAAATTGTGCTACAAAAAAGAGAGGACTAAACCGTCACTTAACCTCATCTTTCTAGACCTTTTCAACCACATTTACAGCAGGCATAAAATTCAGATGCAGATGGCAATAAAGAGTTGTGAAATATGCTAAGACCAGTACTGTCAGTTTCTGACACGACATGTTTAACACGATTACCATTTTCATTCCATTTATATCATATATAATCATGTGAAATATACGAGAAAGGCAGATCAATAATAACTGAATGAAAAATGCAAAGATAGAGACATTACTGTGTAAAAGTCCAGTCTGATCATGACAGCATAACTTCAAAAGAAAGACATCCGGAGGCTTCGGAGGGTACTGCAGTTCGGGTTGGTAATAAGAAATCCCAGAAGCCGAAGAGATAGAAGGGCAAGCTTCTAATAATCTCTTCTTCAATAAGCCCCATCTAGTTGGTGATTTTCCAGAAACCCAAAACACTATATAACACCATTTTCCATCTGTAGATATGTCTTCAACCGTACGAAAAATCAAAACAAAAACACAAAATCAAAGTTAGATTTGACAGACAAAATTCAGGAAAAATGGATTTAAACTCCATGTATGAAAAAGAATCTCAGTTAGTGTTAATTTGTTTACATCTATGTTGCACAGGAACTCTTCTTCACTTGAAGTTTCCACATTTAGTGTCTGCTTCTTTTCAGTTTCTTAGCTATATCTTTCTAGGAATAACGTTTCCCTGCATCCATTTTTCGTTTCTGTGCAACATATGTTTCCATCTTTGGCCCTATAAGCTCTACTAGCATCCGTGTGTGATAAAAATTAGTGTTCATATTGCATGGAGAGTTTAAATCGGCCCACCAAAGTGGCACAGACGTGAAACCAAGTTAACAGAAATTGACTTTCATTCAATCTGCCGCTATGACTCCTAAAGTTGGCATTCAAGATCAATCGAGTCCAAGTTGAATTTCATGTATCAACTTAGCTCTAAAGTTGGTAAGTTTCGACAAGCGAATCCATACTTTATGAATTTTAGGAATTCAAATTAATCATATATATGCTAAATTGATCATCCTACCAAATATAGAGACCATTAAGTGTAGCCCTTAATTCTGGAGTCTAAACTTGCTTCATTTTCAAAACATGCCTTTAAACTCGAATCATAGGATCAATCTAACCCCTTACCTCGACATTTGAAATCAAATTAGTCCAATATAACACATGTGCGAGTAGAAATCGAGTCAAATAACTACCAATCATATACCGACGCGTGTCATTTTAGGACCGATTCGTCTCTAGACGACTATTTAATAGGTCAAATTAATACCCAAACTGAACTAAACTAGGCACAAACTAAGCAAGTCAATCATCAAAACCCAACAAATTAGCAAACAAATCTCAGAACAAACAACACCAGCCAAAAAGAACTATAACTAAGCATTAAAAAACACCTAGATTAATAAAAATCAAATCTTTTTCACTGCTATAACATTTCAGAATCAAAAAAATGAAAAACCCATATCAAAAGTTACCTCCTTTGACAATATTAACCCCAAAGAACAGCAAGATTCGACACAAATCACAGCCTAACCCGGTTTTATCCGGGCAATTAACAGTAATAACACTCAAATCTCTATCTTTTTCTGATTGCCTGATGATCACTGCATCATCATGAAGAAACCCCATGATTTTGAGCTTCTTTCCCCCTTTGAATTCCCAATTCCTCAGCTTCCACTTGTGAATCTAGAGAGAGAAAAAGGAGGAAAATCCAAGTGAAAGTCAGGTGAAATTCAAGTGAAAGTGGGAGAAAAAAGTGTTTCTTTGTCCCAATTTTTACCCTTTTGAAATCCCAATTCCTCAGTGCCACTTATGAATCTAGATAGAGAAAAAGGAGGAGGAAAACCCAAGTGAAATTCAAGTGAAAGTCAGGTGAAATCCCAATTCTGAGCTGCCACTAGTGAAGCTAAAGAGAGAGAAAAAGGAGGAGGAAAACACAAGTGAAAGAGAGTGAAAGTGGGTGAAAGTGGGAGTTTCTTTGCTTGTGGTTGAATTGCAGGGCTTTTGTTGAGTTTGGTGACTGTGTGAATCTGAAGATCCGAAGGTGGATGGAATATTGGAGGAGTTAATGGTATCTTCTAAACGACATGTTTTATTGCCTTTTGTTGGAGATTCTTTTTCCCAATTTGTCTTTTTATTTATTGTGTATTTATACCTACTTTTTTTTATTTATTTTTTTACTTTAAAACTACCCCCATTATATACGGATTTATTTATTGGCTATACGTAATTATCTATGGATTTTTTTATTGGAAATACAAACCATTTTTGGAGACATTTTTCCCATGGATAAGGAATCTTATATTTATTTTTTAGATTCCAGTTACCTTTTATGAAGTGTATGCATCTCGATTTGAAGGTTTTTCAATATTTTTTCTCGAATTTGAGACAGGCATTATGCATCCAAAATCCTTTTAAGACATCTTTTAAGCGGATTGTAAGCGCAACAACTTTAGCGATCTGCATTTAAAGGAGTTGGAAGTTTATTTAAATAAAAGAAAAATTTATGTTTGAATCTTCTCTCAAAATGAAAATAGTTGATAAGATGATTGTGCTTACTTTTATATTTTAATCGTGTTTCACAGTTAGTAATCAAATCAGTCATTTTATCTCATATAAATGTGACATTAATTAAAAGTAAATAACTGAATTCATGAGATAAAACTAAAGGTATCAACCTAAATTTCACTTATATCATCTCTATATGAAACAACAATATGTATCTTTAGATTGGGTCACATATGTCATCAATTGAGAAATGAGACACCCAATTAGGATTATTCACCATTTGTATGACTTATAGCATAATATTGTGATCCAACATCATATATAAAATTACAATTTGAATGGAATTACTCTTTCATTCTTTAAGTCTTTATTATACATCATTTAAATGATACTAAAATAATAGTAAATTTTTTGAATAAATTAAAGTTACAATAAAACATCTATATAATAATATAGACTTAACATTGTACTACTAATATTACAATTTAAAATTTATGTCAATTTTAAGTTATCAACCGTGTTGTCATTGTCTGATTTTTAGTTGTCTGATTACATTTGAAATTATGTATCTAAGCGAAAAAACAAAAAAGAGTTGTAATTTGAATAACATTAATTAAAAAATAAGGGAAATTTTATGGTCATTTTGTTTTTCACAAAGTAACCATTACTTTGTTTTGTCCACCATTAGATCATGGGTTAAAACCTAATCTAATGGTGAATAGGACAAAGTACAAACAAAGTAGAGGAAAAACAAAGTGACCATAGCCTACACCAAAAAATAAATCACAATTTTTGCTTAGATTGCGAAATTACCTAATTTTTCTAAAATTTACACATTAAATAGTGACGTGGTCCAAAGTGATTGGACTTAATGTTAGTTAAACCAAAAAATACCGGTATATTAATATTATCCACCTCTTATAATCTCGTATACGAAGAAGTTGGAATCCGATACACCGCGATACATAAACCCAAAATCATCTCGGAACAGCCGCCAGCACGTGTCTTAAACCGTGGAAAGAGGATGGTCCTTGTCACGTGACTATTATTTTTAAACGGAACGGAGTATTCAAGAAAAATATCAAGCTGTCACTTGTCCTTGTTGTCACCTCTATTTCCTAACACAAAATCTCTTTCATATCTTCTTTTTTAATTTTCTACTCATATTTTTACCGACCAAATTTTCAAAATTTATTTTCCTATTTTAGTCAAAATGTGAATCTTCAATCACCTACTACTAGATCTAGGATTCAATATGAATCTTAAAAGGTTCTGTGTACTTATACCAGGGATTTTACTTTAAATTGAGAGTATACATTTCCTTAATTATGTATTTTCCTTTTATTATATTTTGATAAAAAAAAGATTTTTAATAACAATCCGTTATTTTTTTTATATTATTACGGATCATGATACACTAAAATTATTCTGTAATATCTCTTAATTTTGTTGAGTTCATTTTCAAGTTTAACATTTACTGTTATTAGTTTTATTTCATTCACTTTCATATTTAATTTTATTGTTATTACTTATTTGTTATTTTGCGTTATCGATTATAAAGAAAAGTTGGTTTTTATGTGCAACCACATTCAATATCAAATAGATATTGTTTGTTTTAACTCAGATCCTATATCTTGAGGCCTATGATGATCTTAAACTGCAACATATATATATTATATCTCCATCATACTTATAGTTATATTATTTATCTTTCTGATAACATCGAAATCCATATTTTTTGGTTATCAAATATCACCTTGTAACCTACATAAAGCTAGTCTGTTTATCATCATGTCAAGGTACACACCTACAAGGTACAACTACACATACTACTCTTTGTGAGAGCATTGTAGAGGCAATGTTATCAATTTTTGATGTGGTACTCACATCGTTCGTATCACATTGCAATATATATGGCTCAAGTTCAATATATTGGCCGCATCACTCTAAACACATGTCATACATTGAATAATCTACATCTTTATAATCATCAATACTAGTTCTTTTACAATATAGAATTCAGTTTATTTCATTGTTATCCTTTAGAATTTGATTGAATTATAAATTTTGTTAGAAACTAAATTAACTCGTCTTATTAATTTGCATTAATTATACAATCATGTAATATTTAGGATTCTCACTTGTACTGTGTAAATATGTTTAAAGAAATTTTAAACAAGAATTAATACTTAAATGAAAAATTCAAAATTGGATTCATCAATTGATTCTTGTTAAGATCCAACAAAAATACATCATTGACTTTGATAAGATACAGTTCACAAGATTCTTGAATCTCCAATCATACCTAACCAGTCCCACCTCTAATTACGCCCTATAATTATGAACTTATACCTAAAATAACTTAGTCTAAATCAACTGAGGTTTCATAGTGTGCAATAACTAATTATATATAAAAGAGGAGTTAAACAATAAAATTTCTATGTTTTTTAAGAAGAAAAATTCATGTTATTTTTTTTTTCTTTTTGAAACAACAACTTGGTTGCATAAATTACTTGAGAAAGTGCAAAACATGTTGACTTATAAAATGTGATGGATTTTGGTTGGTACTAATAATGCAATATATAATATTAATGGACATTTTGAATGGATAAGAATCACTTATAAATAATGTTTATATAATATACATAAAAAAGAAAAAGAATATTCAAATTTTGGAATCTTGAAACTATAAAACTAGGCCAATGTTAGATTTTCATAATGCTTTCCTTGCTGGTCATTTATATCTGATCCAATTATTTATTAAAATAAAATTAAACGTGCTTGCTTAGCTACGAGTGGAGACCTAATAATTTAATTTTCAATTGACAAAACAAAAAGATATATTGTTTGGGGCTTTTCTAAAATGTGTGCTCATTAGCCACCTATTGAGCACATTTTAGAAAAACTCATATGTTTGAAAGTAATAATAACTATTAAAATATAAAGTTAATTTCAAATAAGTATTTTGAAGTTTCGCGTTTTTGCAAATAAAAAACTGTGGTTTGCCTTTGAGCAAATAAATGTCCATGTTTTACTTTATTTGCAGAATTAAAGAAATGATCGATTTTGTTGATGTAAACTTGGATATTTTTTGCGCAATTTTTTTTTCAAATTTTTGACCGGGTATGTAAGAGTTAAGCTGAACGGTCAAAAACTGTTTTTGGACAAAAAGTCTTCGTTCACGTCAACAAAATTTATCATTTCCTTAATCATGCAAATCACGCAAATCACAGTCCTTTATTTGCAAAACGGTAAAACTACTGGACAGTTATATGAATTTAACCCTAAAATATAAGATATAAGTTATTTAAATGGTACACTATTGAACAATACTGAGTAAATAGATTCTACAACGTGTTCATACCGTGGGCTAACATCTCTGGATGTGCTTGCAGAGTCGATCCATCATTTCCCGTTAATATTTTGATACCAAGGTTGGTTGGCTCCAGTGAAGTTGGGAGATAAGTAGAGAGTTTTTTGACGATTAATTATCATTATCTATATAGAATGAGAGTTATAAAATTCTCAAGATACCTTCACTTCTAAATTGATACACATTCAAACTGACTAAAATTTTAGTGAATATTCTAAATTAGGCTTTACGTGAAACTTTTAGATAAGGGCTCGATTAATTTAGAAATTGAGTTAGTGAAATTGAGTATGTAACTCAAATCGAACCAATATGCTATTTCTTCTTTACAAAGATGAGATATTTTTTAATCACACATGATATGATTAGACAATGATGCCTACTAAAAGAGGTATGCCTCTAGTTAGACAAACAATACAAAACAGCCCAAGGCTTGTGTGTATCCACGTGTATAATGTCCATGACTTTTTGGATTATTATTACAAAAGAGGTCGGTCCAAAAATTAATTAGAATCCTAATTTCTAATCAAGATTTTAAAAGAGTGATCAAGAGTCCAACAACAAAAAAAAAGAGTGATCAAGACCTTTGATGTTTATTTATTTTTTAGAAAAAGACTTTTGATATTTTAATTTATTCTAGAACTAGGCTTTACATATTTTTTCATAACAAAACAAAAAAACTCTTGATATTTATGGAGGAGATTATAAACGTCTACGGTTACACTATACGAATAAATATTGAGTTTAAATTTAAAATATGTGAATTCTTACTGAACTTGACTCAACCCAACTCACTCAACTTGTGAAGATATTTATTTAATTAGATTAAGGTTGTTATCAATCATGAAGAAAGATTTAAGAGAAATAGTATAACTTATTGGTGGAGTTTACATAATAGACATAGGAAGAGTTACTTTCTAATTACCATTAGCTAATTAATTAATTAGTTAATTAAGATGTATGAGTCAGCTGAGATCACATGTGACGAAGATCCATGATGCATGCTTTCTCTCAATTGCATAAGCAAATAGGTATTTATTTAGTAAAGTATTGCTAAACATATGTAGTGGCAATTGAATGACAATGCAAAACTGAATTATAGTGGGTAAATTTGTCAAACATAGTGTTAATTATTGATATTCAAATGGATGTTTTAAACAAAGTGCGTCTGTTCGTTTAGGCGTTTAAAATTAAAAATTTTAATTTGAATTGATTGAGTCGCTTAGATCATACATGTGCTCAAAATTCAACTTGTTTCCAAATAGTTCATCGACTAGTGCATGACTAGTTCTCAAAGGTTTTCGACCACCTTAACAACGCCTAAGGCTTTTTATTATTCATCTTTAGCTAATTTTTGATCATGTTTGATTAACTATTACTAATCATTATAGTTCTGATTTTGGGCCTTGTAACACTTAAAGTTAAGATCATGCATAGTCCAAGTAGGCCTCGGCCCATTTTCCACTCCAAATATTGTTTCATTTTCGAAACTGTATGTTTCCTCGTCGCTAGTGATTTTTCTTCTTCTTGTTTTGATGGATTTGAGTTATGTTGGTATTTTTGTCAAAACTTCCGGTTGAATGTACTTTCAAAAGTTTGATATTCACGCCACAATTAACCTTGCTCTATTGTTAATTTCAAATAAGTATTATGTGATTTCGCAGTTTTGTAAATAAATAATTGTAGCTTGATTTTGATCAAATAAAGGGTCGTGGTTTGCACTGTTTACAGGATTTTGTTGACATTAATGAGGTTAGTATTTACCTAGATATTTTTTCAAATCTTTGATCGATCATGTAATAGTTTAGGTCAAAGGTCATAAAATATTTTTGGACAAAAAGGGTCTTCGTTCACGTCAACAAAATTTAACATTTTGTTAATTCTGCAAACAATACAAGCCACAATCATTTATTTGCTCAAAAGCAAATCAGAGTCTTTTATTTGCAAATATGTGAAACCATAAAACACTTATTTGAAATTAACCTTTGTTAATTATAGTAGTCATATATTTTTGTTTTCCTGGTTTTGGGCTTTTTTGATTTTTGATTTTCATATCATAGATGGGCCTAAACGTCGGGCCATTTCTTGGCCCAAATATGATTTCATTTTAATTAGTCTTTCACTTACTGAAATTTTTTAAGCTAAAGTTGATCTAAAACCCAATTTAAACCATGGATAAAAAACTCTTATCAGAAGATGGTCTTTGTTGAATTCGTTTTTTTTTTTATGAGTAGAAGTTGAAACCATTTCACTTAAACATTCACTATCACCGTTTCATAACAGTTGAAACCGTTTCACAGAAGATGTTTGCAATTTACGTGCAAGTCAAAAGGTTCGACTATCACCGTTTCACTTAAACATTCACTATATCAACAAAGTATTGGCACGTCAACAAAATCAACGTACATTCACAAACAAACTTCTTTTCCTTTCTAAAGATGCAAACATGTAGTTTCCTTGCATTGCAACAAATAAATACCATACCCCTCTAATATTTTACAAGTGCATGACACCGAACCCGAAACCGAACTTAAACAAATCTTTCGTGTGCCTTAACTTGCAAACCACCTTTCATTCTAAGAGTCATAGACAAAATATGTTGTGGACTTTTCTCCTTTCTTTGTACATCAATATGAAACCTTCCGATCACAGCTGCAGCTATGAATTTCATCTGAATATAAGCCATATCTTTCCCTAAACATATTCTCGGTCCGGCATGAAACACCGGAAACTTAAACGGATTTTCTTGCCTACAAATTCCATCGTCATTCAGCCATCTCTCCGGCAAATATTCACAACAATTTTCACCCCATAGTCTCTCCATCCTCCCCATGGCATATGTTTGGTAACTCACAAACCAATTTTTACCGGCGACTGTTCCGTCGGGAAAAACATCCCCGTTTTTACAAGCTTTTGTGTTCACGGGCACTGGCGGATACAATCTCATCGACTCCGAAATTGCTGCTTGTAGGTAATTCATGTCTTTCAGCTCTTCGAAACTGAAAGTTTCACTGTCACCGGTTAATTTTCCTGTCCTTCCTCCGACAGATTTGATTTCCGTTAGTATTTTTGTTTCGACGCGTGGATTTGATGATAATAACCAAAAGAACCAAGTCAAAGCGGCCGAAGTGGTGTCCCTTCCAGCTAGAATGAAACTTATGACTATATCGCGGAGACATTCCGGTGAGTTAACGTCATCATTTTGAATGAAACGCGAGAGTAAATCCAAATCGTCGTCTTGAGTACTCTCACTTCTTTTCACTATTCGTGATTTTATTATTTCGTCGGCAAAATCGTGAACAATCTTAATAGACTTTCGGAGTGATTTCTCTTTCCCGATATCAAAAAACTTACTAACTTTCCACAAAAGAGGAACTGCCTGTAAAAATCTACCAGCGCTAAGCGTGGTCGCTTCTTCGAATGCTCCCATAAATTCACTGACAGAATTTCCGTCGGTACCTAGACAACCCGGATCGACATTGAAAGCAAGTTTACAAATATTATCAAACCCAAACCTCTCAAAAACCTCCTGCAAATCAATTTCCAAATCCAATGTTGAAGCCCGTTTGAGAAACGGAATCAATCTCGACGTAATCTCGGTTTCAACACTGTCCACAATGAAATTCCGTAGGGATTTTGTGTTGAACTCGTAGCTAGCAGTTTTCCGTTGGCGACGCCACATTTCACCATCCGAATTAAAGATTCCAGCCCCGAGGAAGTCGTGAAGAAGCATAACAAATCGATCTCCTTTCGGATAATTGTCGAAGTTGGTCTTGAGAACGTGTTCGATGATTTCAGGGCTGGCTGTGATGATTCCATGGACCTTCCCGGGGCGTTGGAAGACCGCGGTGTTGGAAGGGCAGTCCTTGAGAACTTCTGTGGTCCAGTCAAGAAACCGGTGGCGGTTTTTCAAGAATTCGGGTAATGCTCCTACGAGGGGGTATATTTTGAATCCTTTTTTGGTAGATTTTGATTGGAAATTGGAGTAGAGGAAGTAGAAATAAAGGAAAAGAGAAAGGATCAAGAATAAAAGTAGAGCTATGGATTCCATTGTTGATTGGAAAAGATGAGTTGAAGCCTTTTTTTTTTAATAAGTGGAATGAGAAGATAAAATTCTGTTATTGTTGATTTGAGACCATATATTGTTAGAACCAAAAGGAGCAAACAAATTGAAAGGTTGTGTTGTGAACACGCACTTTTGTTGAAAAGGAATTTTGTTTTTTCCTGAATAAAAGACGAGAAGCTAACCGAAGAAAATGGCAAGACATCTTAATTAGATTGATACTCCCTTGACTTAAAAAGTGATTTTTGTTGCATCGATGGTGAATTTGTAGATAGTTAAAGGGAGCTATAACCGTCTTCGAACAAAATGTCACGAGGATGTAGGAGGCGCATCATATTTGTGATACTAATCGGCTGCTATAATGCCTTCATGGAAAGAATGATTAAATCGAATATCTCATTCTTGATGTTGAAGGCGATAACAACCAATGGACCGAACATAAACATAAAAGACATAAAACTATAATAAAAAGAAGTGCACATGCAACATATGTAGCTCGAAATCGAAGAAGTTGGAATGACACAGTTAACTCTCTAGAAACTTAACCTTTATACAATAGTGCTTGTAGGGCACATACATACAAAATGAATACGAACACAAATATAAAATAGATGGGATCATAGAAAATGATTCATTTATTTTTATATAAAATTAGTTGGAGAATATGTATACCCTAAGCAACGATTTAACGACTATTACATTCTAAAGTGAAGCGTGAGTTCTGATTCGAAATTGATAAATGTAAAACTCTCAAGTTGATATGCATAAATTTATATCATATGTACATATATATGTATATACAGACTCAAGAGTAACTTTTTTTTTTTTTCCTCTTTTATAAACTAGCCCTTTAAAATTGTTGATCATATATTCCATACAAATACGACTAGTCACGTTAAGTCAAGATTAAATTGTTATAAAAATAAACAATCATACATAATCAAACAAAATAAGCATCTTTTTGGCTATTATTTGTTTATGTAACCTTTATTCAACTTTTAATACAATACCCATAAAATCTAGTTGATCAAAACTCTATTCTTCTTTAAATATTTGAGCTTGAAACCTTTGTTTCGAAATTTGTTTGGAAGAAGAATTAATAACAATTCAGGGGCTTAAAAGTAGTGTTCAATCCGTACCTATCACAAATGCTACTTGTTATTAAGTTTGTGTTTGCTATTGAACAATTTATCTTATGATATTGATCCCGTGACATTGTGAATATAAATATATATGAATGTAATTGGTACTACTGCTGCTTCAATGTATGATCCGATGATTCAATTTAGTTATCCCCAAACATCGTCTCAGGATCAACAAAGATCGGAATATTCAGGATCAGCAAGAGTTGCAAGATGATATAATGTGAATGTGTTAACGATTCAGGAGCGTAAAGTGTTAATATCTTCATGTTGATGAGAAACTGTCAAGTTAAGTTAATATTATACACAAGTTCAATGTAATTCGATTAATTTTGATAACTAATCACGGTTTCATTAGATTGAAAACTATATAAAATGTAGTCTCAATGAATAAACAAATCAAAATATGTTTGTAAATTACAATTACAAGATCAATGTTAATAAAAAAACGTACGAGTAAACAAATCTATCAAGAACTACGTTCAATCTTCGCAACAACCACAGTAATGTCGTCATATTTGCCTCCGGTGTACTCTATTCCTTCCTTCTTAGCTGCTTTAGCGAACGGAGAAAGGTAATCCCTGTCCTTAGAATTCCTCAGAGCATATTCAGCAATCTCCCGAGCTAACTTGCCAACATCCTCCTTTTCTGCCCGCTTCAAAATCATCTCAATATCACGGCAATAAACATTATCAAACAATCCATCCGTTCCGACAACAATAATGTCCCCATCTTCCACCTTAACCTCTTGGCCATAAGCCATATTCGGATTATCGTTACTCCCGCTCCCTAACTGATAGGGCATATTAAACCTATGATGTTGAACTGGCGATTGATATACAAATTCCCCCCTCCTAAACAGAATAAACCCGCTATCTCCCAAATTCGCATACCTCAACAAGTTCTTCTCACTAAGAGCTATAATACAAGCTGTAGACGACCCTTTGGTGCGCGTTTTCCTATAAGCGAGTTGCATGACCCTCTCAGGACTTATCGCGCCTTTCTTTTGACCGAGTAGAGCAGCTTCAGAATTCTCCATCAGGTCCCTAGCGTATTTTCCCGCATCTACACCTTCCAAGGCCCAACCTCCGACTCCATCTGCCACTCCAATAGCGTTCCTTGCTTCACAGATGAAATATGCATCTTCACCTAGTGGCCTAACTTTGTTAGCCTTCGGTATGTAACAAGATCCGCCCGTAAATTTCAGCGATGTTATGTTTCGGTGATCGGAGTTCACCATAGCGGAACGAGAGACTTTGCTGATCTTGAGGTTTTTCAATTTGTATAAGACACTATTTGAAATCATATTTGCAGCAAAAGAGTATAAAATAACTAATAGGTATAGCTTAAACGAGAGAGAGAATGCATGAAGAAATATAGTAGAGAGGTGGTTCATATATTTATAGTTTTTTTGTGGTCCTTTTCTGGTTAAGATTAGAAACTCATTCCGGGTAGGATTAGAAAACTTAATTATGTCTTGGATATAAAGCTAGAAAAAAATAATAATTATACATAGATAAGAAAAAATATGGCTTAATAGGTCATTAAAATTGTCAAAAAAAAAAAGAGTCATTTTAGTTTGGGGATGACAATTGGATCCTTCAACTATCAAAATAAATATACACTTCTACCCACCAAGCAATGCTTTGGTGGATACTACATTACTAAATGAAGCGTGTGGTCTTGGATTCGAATCTCAGGATTGACAAAGTGAAACTCTAAAAAATAAATAAATATACACTTCTTACAAAAAATGTACAGTCTACTAAAGAATGACTTCGTGATTATTACGCTCCAAAAATAAACGTGATATCAAAATTGACAAATGTAAAAACTTTTAGAAAAATTGTACGAATAAATTCCGAACTTATAAGAAATTAACTAAATACGAGAATTTGTCAATGGATTAAAAGAAAGGAAAGCAGGTGTTTTTCGAAAAAGAAATTATTAAATTAAAAGGTATTGAGAATTGGTGTAGACTATGGTCACTTTGTTTTTTCCTTACTTTGTCTACACTTTGTCTTTTTCACCATTGGATTAGCTTTTAACCCGTGATCCAATGGTTGACAAAACAAGTAATGGTTACTTTGTAAAAAACAAAGTGACCATAGAATATCCCTTGAGAATTACTACATAGGAAACTTTACTTTCCTAAAAATAAAAAGGATAGAAATCGGATAAGAATTGTATTATAATCTACTGTTTAGTCTATTTATTTTTATTTTCCTAATCAGTCGAAAAAAATAATTTATATCCTTTATTGGAGATGATATAAACTATATAGGAAGTATAAAGGGCTTAATTTTGAGAATGAAGTATGTTATCTACATAATATAAATAGTGACTTATGTGAAATTCTATGGTTATTTTGTTTTTTACAAAGTAACCATTACTTTGTTTTATCCACCATTAGATCATGGGGTAAAAACCAATCTAATGGTAAATAAAACAAAGTGAAAACAAAGTAAACAAAAAAGAAAGTGACCATAGCCTACACCGTGACTTATTATATCCTTTATTACTATCTTTAAGAGTTTCATTCAAGATTTCTTTTATTTGAGCAAATTAAAGATTAAGGGTTGTTCTTTCTTTTTGTACAATGGAAATGAAATTCCATCCGGAAATATATATGTAATTTCTACAGGTAATCCAGATTTTTCTATATATGGCAACTCCAACTCTCGATTTTGTTTTTGAAGATCTAGATATGATTGACTTCGGTGAAATTGATCAATTACTGAGTAACGAAAACAACGACCTCTTCAACACCAGCAATGAGTTCCCGCAAGATGCATATGGTGTCCAATGCACCCCTAGATAATATTTTTCTATATGTCATTAGTTATTAATTTGACTAATCTCTAGATAATCTTTATTTATTTACTATTATTAAATAATTTGATTGATTTAACAATTTTTGCAACTAACGAGTAAATGTCGCATAATATTCGCGTATATGACACTGTATTTCAGAAACAGCGTCAAGGTGAGAAACGAGCTTTCCTTGCCTGCTTCAGCAGCAATGGTATTACATAGGACATCTCGCCGGATTCACCACAACATTGAGGAGTTTCCCTTTCCCTTTCATGGAAGTAAATGGAACTTTTAAAAGCGGGGAGAGGGAAACAAACTCGAAAGTGTGTTTCGTTTCGCATTAGTTTTGAGTTTTGATTAGTTGCAACTTGCAAAAGACTTTGTGAAAAACAAAACATGTTCTAATACTTTTTACCCTTTGAATCATACTCTTTCTTTTTCACTAACTTCTCAAGTTGGAAAAGCAAATGTCTGTTTCTTTTTTCACTAACTTCTCAAGTTGGAAAGCAACTGTTAAGTTTCGGTTCCTGTAAGTATAAACAGATATTTAATAGCTTTATTTATTTGTAATTAAACCCTTTTTCCTGTAAAAAACGATTATCAATTTGTTGATCTCTTCGAACCATTCTATGGAGATGTTGTATATGGGTGCATATATCGTAACGTACGAACATCTTAGTAATGTCGCATTTATTTGGGAGTTTGGAGGTTAATGTAAGTGAAAGAGGAGTTGATGGAACAGAAAATAATGAAAATGAAGTTAATAATTAACCTTATTTGGTAGTTTTTTTAATTAAAGATTGAGAGCTTTGCGTTTACGTTGACTTACAAATAAGTATTTGTGATTTGTTTTTTACAAATCAACGACTTGTGCTTCACAACGTTTACTAAATAGTAAAAAATTGTAGATGGAGTAAATTTTGATGACAAAGACAATAGTAACTCTTTTATTCATATTTGTACATATTATTTCTTTCTCCAAAAATTTTGCAAACTCTGTAATACACTTCTTCTTTTTCTATCAATACCGAAAACTTTCAAAAAAGGAAATCAGTCTCAAATATACAGATTGATCAAGTTTGGAGGAGAAATAACTTGCAAATTTGAAGAAAAAAGCCTATAAACTTTTTGACAAACTTACTCTTTTTATAGAGAAATTTTAGAATCTCCTGGAGTACGGGTGACGTGGTACTCCGGACCTATAATTCGATGACACATCATATCGGTTAGTATTTAGGGTTCATCATTTAGAGTTTAGGGTTTATTTTTTGGGGTCTAGGATTTTTATTTTTGTATCTAAAATTTTATATAAATAGTTTAACTAAGAATTACATTTTAATTAATTACACATTGTCAAAATCTAATTGGTTAATGAGACACATGTCTACTATTCATTGGTTTGAAGTACCACGTCATCGTGCTCCAAGAGTATACTAAAACCTCTCCTTTTTATATTACCGAAATTAACATTTATCTATAATTTTATACTAATTTGATAAATAAAGTGAAACACATGTCACCGATTTGTAAAATAAATAAATCATAAACAGTTTATCTACAAGTCAATATATCCACGAAAGTCTAATTTATATTCATATACCACTTTAATCCTTATAATGAACCAAAACTTGAACTATATTAAAGTACACTCACCATTATTGAGTGGTGAGTTTAAAGGTTAAATCTTACTTCTTACAATTTATTAAAAAATAAATAAAGTTGGAATCGGACTATTTGTATAATAATTGAGAGATTATTCCCATATAAAATTTGATATAAATAAATATTTTGAAACCGATTATTTTTATAACAATTGAAAGGTTATTCGTATATAGAGATTTAAAGTAACGTAAAAACACAAAACATAACAGTTTAGTTTAGTAACCATGTATGATTTAATAATAATAATGGGCTTGGGCGGGCCTATAAATTCCTCATAAAACGATCGTGCGTTAATGACTATAGGAAAACGGCGTCGTTGAGAAGCAAATAACAGGTGGGACGGCGGTGTATTAATATCTTTCCCTCTTTTCAACTTTCCCTCCTCATTTTCAGAAAACCGAAACTTGCCGCACTCCGCTCTCAGCACAAAAACGGCGTCGTGTCGTCAATGCCGGAACCGTACATTCCAGACGACGTTAATTTTACCGACGAAATGGAGGACGCTATATTCATAGACGGCGACGATGATGATTCGGAAACCGAGGAGGAAGAAGAAGAGGAAGAGGAAGATGAAGATGAAGACGACGGGGAGGAGAGCGGTGGGGACAATTTCATTCCGGTGGTCAATTCACCTAGGGTTTCGGTCAACGTTCGGGATAGTGCGGAAGAAGGGAGGATTAAGCGGAGTAGAGTGGAGCACGGCGGCGATGGAGATGAGAAGAATGGAGGTGAGATAGAGGGGTTGTTTTGCCCTATTTGTATGGATGCTTGGACTAATGACGGAGATCATCATATCTGGTTAGTCAGCTTTCCTAATTCTTCATTTCTACGGATTTATTAACTATGAGCTCGAGCTTTTAGTTCGATCGGTTAAGTACCATTTTTATAATTGTATTTGTGTTTAGTTGTGGGCATCTACATGAGGGTTTGTCAAAGATTAATATATTACCATAACTGAGCCTTAACTATTAGTTCAATCGGTTAAGTAATATTTTTATAATTGTATTTGTGTGTAGTTGTCTTCCTTGCGGGCATCTTTATGGATTATCTTGCATTAGCAAATGGTTGAAGCAGAAGAGAGCTTCAGCCAAGGTATCGGTTTAGTTTGCTGGATATTTCAAGATTTGAGCTGTTTGTTTTACTGAATTTTCGTTTTGCTTCCGTTGTAGTGTCCTCAATGTAACAGGAGATGCTCGTTAAAGGATGTGAGGAAACTCTTTGCTCCAAGGATTGCTGTGGTTGATAATGAATCGCAAACGGTACTTCCAGTAGTCTCGAGCTTGATATTCTTTCAGGAAATTTAGAATGGAGTTGATTTTGATGGCGTTTTGTTGTTTGCAGACTATCCGATCTCTAGAGGTTAAATGTGCTTTTCTTGAGAAGAAGGTACGGCAATCTGTTAACTATTTATCCTTAGATTTTCGCTGTTGGGTATACGAGCAGGGATTTTTTTCCAGTTTGCAATAGGGTAACACTATTAATCTTCTCTGTATTGTTCTAATTTTATCGGATGTCTCTGAAGGGACGGGTAACACTAGTAATGAGATTCTGTTTTTGTATGTTTGTAATGCCTGCTTGAATAAATATATATGATGTTATACTACTGCGCGCAGAATGCTGATTCGTCTAGAAAAGAAAGTGAATGGCGAAAGAACGAAGCTGAATTGAACCAGAAAGTTAAGCAGCTTACAGAGGTATACTAGCGTAAAGCCTAAATCGTGCTCGCTTTTGAAACTCACCTTTTTAAAGTCAATGTTCAGATTCATATACTATGTGAGTTCGTTTATCAGTATTTGATTTTACGGTTTCCATCACTACCTCATTCTTTGGGATTCATATTTTGGTTGGAAATTCTAAATATTTTGCATCCTTATATGGTTGCCTCTGTTCATGGCTAATATTTTCGAAGTTTCGACTTTTCAGAGGACATCTTATTTGGAGCATTTATTAGGAGACTTACAGAGTAGATCAACTATTTCTAATGCTGCAGGTAGGAACTCTCATGGAATTCTATATTGACCGATCTTTAACCTTTTTTGCACAGTTTATTTATGTTGAATGCCTTTGTTTTCCTAGCCTCTTTGTTTCCTTATCCCTTTTGAGATTACCTTTCTTCTTCAATATGTGAAATGTTAACCCGAGTAGTTTTCTATCTCGAGTAACTTATAGTTATATAATGATTTCAGAAACAATAAACTCCGGATTATGCAGCCAAGTGTCTTCTTGCAATTTTGTATCACAGGTATGGATGCTTTCTCTTGTAACCGTTCTCCTCTTCTGTCCGAAAATAATTGTTGAAAGACTACTCTTGATGATCAATAGATCAAAAATTTTCCCCGGACACCTTTCTTTCTTTATTTTTTTGTTTGACTTGAAGCATTTCCATAGATTTCACCTTACTGCACTTTCAATTTAACGTTCACTATCATCATAGGGCGAGTTGCAGGTTGAGGGAGCATCTTTATTTGATATAGATGCAGTTGGCCAAATGGTGTTGCTAGTTCGAAGGCTTCCAAAGATCGGTGGGTCACATGTTCTTACAAAAGTAATGTTTCTACACTGCAACTTGAAATCTTCTAATATCGGTCAATAGTTTTTTACACGAAACTTAACTTTTGCACTTTCACGTGATCTGGCAGTTGAGCTTGCTGCCTCCCCATGAAAGTGAAGATATATTCCTTCCTCCTAGCATGAAAATCATAAAGGACCTACAAATATCTCCCTTTAATCGAGGTCATGCACTTTGCGCTTCCTTAGGCAAGAAATTATCAGTTCTCAGGTATTGTTAGAGATAATATTCGATGTTCTTATTCTGTAATTGTGATACCACGTTAGTATGACACCTACTTTCTTGCTCTTGTTTGCTACAGTTTGGAAAGCAACAACGTCATCCTTTCATATGATTTACCAGTAGGTGTTGTTTGTTTTCGTATGGTTCTTAACAACTTCTTTTGATATTATGTTGAGATCTCTGTTACAATGGTTTTGTTTATGTCATGGTGGTTGCATGTCAGAAAGCACATTACATCCTAGGAACTTTACAAGTTTCCAAATTTTAAGAAACGAGTTTCGGATTTTGTAAATTATAGAAACATGACCCGAAATGTTTTGTACAAGTTTCCGAGAATGCAATATCTGTAAAACATGGATATGATCTAGCTTTAGCATTTTACCGATTTCTCGTCACATTGAAATCTGCTTTTGCAGGCTGCTGCTTGGTCATGTTCCTGGGATCTTAACAGCTCAAATCACCTATACGCAGGGCTACAGGTCTTACCTTTAATAATGTTTATCGTGATAGTCTCAGGAAGAATGCATTAAAACTTGATTCGTTTTGCTTCCTTGCAGAATGGTTCCCTTTTGGCCTTCGATGTGCGCCAAACAGGAAGTCCATTGGAATCCAGGCCTGGGCTTACGAGAAACCCGATCCATACCTTACGATCTATTCAAAGTACGTCTTCTTCTGGGGTTAGAACATTGTTATCTGCTTCTTCTATAGGCATCAGCAAGTGGAGCTTTGGCCACTCTGAAGAAAGGTTGGAAATCATTACTCCTTCCAATTTGTTACATGCCGTTCGTGTTTTTTTCTTATTGTGTTCTTCTACGCTGTTTTTACTTCCTAACAAGAGTCACTTTCTATTCATGAAGGCCATCATTGATTCATGAAACAGCAGATCAAGGAGTTTGTATATCTCTTGCTTATTGTGCTAGTAGTGATGACATTGTTGCTACATTTCGTCCAAAGGTCGGACTTTCGAATGAGATGGCTCCTACTCAGACATCACTCAGTCCTCCTGCCACCATCGGACAAGGTGTACTAGGTTCCGTTCTTCATTTGAAGAGAGACGGTGACAAGTACACAAAATCCGGAATTGCATCTGTCAAAGTAAGTGATATTCGCCTTCCGAAATCTGTTATCATCAACACGGGGGACAACAATAGACCGGTATTTGGGGCCGAGGATGAATGCGGATTGATCTTGCAAGAGTTACCATCATTTTCATTTGCTCAACGTCTTATGCCACATAAGCGTATGATCTCTGATGTGAAGTATACAAGAAACCAAAGCCGGGTTTTACTCGGCTGTTTGAGTGAGGACACATTGAAATTATTCAGCAGCAGGATTTCGTGAATGGTAAAGCTTATTTTTGTGGCTGTTAATATGTATGTTTTGCTATGATAATTTGTAATCTTTTAAGTTATATCTTCAATAGTTTACCGATATTACTCGAAATGAGATGTGTTCATGGCCTGAGTACGTGTCCAAGTATTTGATGTGCTAGTTTGGATACCCGGCCTTGGTAAAATTTTCAAGGGAACTTACATCGTCGGTATCAGCTATTGAAAAGGTTCATTTTTGCAAAGCAGATCCTCATACGTAGTAGTCCAGCTGTAAAATGAGATTTTCGTACTAATAATGATCTCAACCAAAGAAAAAGCCGATCGAATTCATGATTCAGACTGAACAGAAACCTCGTAATCGGCACTGTTAGCATTTTCTGTGGCTTTTCAGACGAATCACCAAGCCATTGCTTTTGTATCCCGTTCCAAGAAATTTCAGCTGTATCATGATCAAAATAACAAATCAAGGTGTGACAATTTTCGAGTCATCTCATGTTCGATAACACTTTTTGTACTTCTGGAGGGGGCAAAACTCAATATAGTAATTATATATACAATGCAACAAGATTCTAAACCAGAATGTATAAATCACAACTGAATCACAAACATTTGATTATTATTGTTGTTATTGTTATTACTATTGTTGTAACATGTACTATTTAGAGAGCCCAAATTTTATTTGTTTATTTATTTTCTATTTTCCTAATGGATCGAAGAAAAATTTACATCGTTTACTGGATAGGGTCTAAACTATATAGTACATTTAAATTGATGAATTTTGACAACGAAGTATGTAATATACATAATATAAATAGTGACTTGTTGATATCCGAATTTACCATTTTTAAGAGTTAATTTCAAGATTTCTTTTTTGAGCAAATTCAAGATTTAGTGTTGTTCTTTCTTTTCCTGTAATGGAGCGTAACGTGATCGTGATCAGCTCGGATTCCGAAAGTGAAGATAAGAAGAGGGAGAGAAGAATTGAAAAGAACAAGGAATCAGTAAGAAGCAGCAGACTAAGAAAGAAGATGTATATTAAAAAATTAGATGTTGAATGTGCAAGGCTAAAACAAGAGATTGAGGAATATAATGAGGCATCGAGTTTCAACAATCAACAATGCCAGTAGTCAAGAACTCTATTTTAAAAGCAGAGGTGACACAACTCGAAGAACTCGATTTTATGAATCGAAGTATCATCACAAACAGTATTGCTCTTCGATCTCCAATTCAAAGTGTTAATACATGCATTAATAGTGGTGCTTATCTTCACCAGAATTTTACTTGTGATGGTATTCCATACGAAAATATGTCCGTAACTTATGCAAGTAATCCGGATTTCTCTATGGCAACTCCAACTCTCGAATTTGTCGTTGAAAATCTGGATAAGATAGACTCCGGTGAAATTGGTCAGCTCGTAAGTAACGAAGATGATCATCTCTTCAACGCCAGCAATGAGTTCTTGAAAGATAGATATGGTGGCTTAGTATAGCCCTAGACAATAGTTTTTAATTTGATTAACCTCTAGATGATCTTTTTCTATCTGTTATTGATAATAATTTAACTAACTTGCAGAGTAGTTTTTCTTGTTCCGTATTGGATGATTGTATTATGAATATGGAGTTATATATATTAAGTTAATTTTTTATTCAAGTAACAAATTAAAGGGAATTTATTTGTAATTACTATAGATTACTTCTCAGTTCATAGTGAATCAAATATTTTAACTAGACCATAAATTTATTTCAAATATTCAGTATATATTTAGAGGATACTTGATATAAAACGTTGGCTAATAGAAATTACTTATGTTCTGAGTGAGCCTTACTATTTTTTATTATCATTATTATTAATTGTTTGCTGGCTAATTATTAGCTAGAATTGATAAAGTTGTAATAAAATGTTGTTGTTGTTGCTGCGTATTTGTAGATTAACCAACAAATAAATTATAAGAAAGTCTAAACGAAAATTATTACAGCTAAACAAAAACCGAAACACTGGATAATTTGAACTCGTCAAGGACGGTAAAAAATGGTCCCTATGGTAGAACGGTTTAGGGCGAATATCCAGAGAATTCCAAAAAATAACCTCACACCTAGAATAAAACACCCTAGCTAACAGATGAACAGTTTGATTCGCAAGCGTCTTACAAACCAAACGTTAACTTCCGTGAAGGAAGGTTGCAAAATCTATAGCCATTTACATATATTCTTTACATGCTAATATTATGTTTAAAATTTATAAATCTATGAATGTTTTGTGTGTCAAAATGGGTTAATAAATATGGAAAAGAACCTTGGCGTTCTATTCTTCATCGCCCCTTTCATCAAAGTCATCATCACCGCCGGCACCATCTGCTGGTGCTTGATCAGCATCGTCAACGTTACCATGCATCGTTACATCATTGTCTTGATCTTCCCCATCTCCACCGTCTGCATATTCTGTGATCTTCATAGATTCAAGATTTGAGTCACTGAAATATGATTCATATGGCTTGTTAACCTGCCAAATTACACCCGCGTTAGTTGAATTTATAGAAATATTTCGAACTAAGAAATCAAGTAATCCAAGAAAGGCGCATACTATGTGCAAGATTTAGAAAGAAGATATTGAATGTAGTTAAGTATAAACCTTGAATAGAAGGCCTCTCGCCTTGGCACTTTCGATTAGGTTGTTCCAATGCTCATCAGAGCTCAAAGCTGCTGCCGAACCCACTACCTGAATATTAATCATCGAGTACGAAACAGTCAACATAAGATAGCTAAAATAATCTGTTTTGAGTTCAAGATTAATGCAGAACTTATACGTACCAGTACACTAGACTTGGCCCGAGTTATACCAACATTCATTCGCCGAAAATCAGAGACAAAACCAATACCTCTGTCTTTATTGGCTCTCACACATGAGAATATCGCAACGTCTTTTTCTCTACCCTGAAAAATAACAAATAACACAAAGATGTTTCAATAAAAAAGACTAATAAGCTGTAAAGTTTAACCCTTCTTCCAAATAAAATATGGTTTTGGCATGCACAAAATGAAAACTTCATTCTCAATTCTATGAGATATTTTATGAAAATACTCAATTCGACTGTTACGGTTGGATATCCGACCTCTTTATCTTCTCCTACAAGCTCGGGATGTAGAAAGGAGGAACCGAGAAGAAGGTATCATCAACAAGTTTTATTACGGGACAACTCATGATAATCATATCTATCTATTATGCAGTTCTGATTTTAGCATGGGATAGACCTCATACAATAAATATCTAGTTCGTTTCGTTCTTTTCGAACAATCATAAACACTTTTTGGATTATGTATCTACTAAGCAACTTGTAATTCCAAGACCTAAAATCATAATCTTGTGACTAAAAGTAGTACAAAAGCAAACTTACCTGGAAACCATCAACTGTTTGAATATCCACAAATTTTTGAGATTCTTGCCCGAAAGTTTCCTTAAATCGATCTTGGAAAAGCTTGACTTGGTTTCTATACGGAGATATAATTGCAAATTGTGAACTTGACCGAAGTTCCGGATGCATAGTCACCAATTTATGATACAAATGCATCACGAAGTCAATCTCATCTGTGTTAACCCAAGACCCACTTCCAGAGGGCTGTGATTCTTTCCCTTCATGTATATCAAAGAAGCAAAATGGACCAAAGCAACGGTACAAATGCCAGTCCCGCATTGTTTTGCTCTCGATATCTTCTGCATCCTGAAGTGCCTCTGAATAAAACTCCTTTGAAGGAAAGCTTCTGATCTGCTTGACAAAAAGAATGATATGAATTAGCTAAATTGTGATTTTTTTTTTATGAAGAGCTAAATTGTGATTTATAGTTTCATTATAGGAAGATTGCCTTCATTTACCAAGAAAGCTTCGATTTTACTAAAGGTGACAATTGCATAAACGACCCAATAACACAACAGGAATCCAAGACAAATTTAGTTAGTGATCTTTTAAATATGTAATGGATCATTTTTGGGTTGAGTTAGCCTTCACATGCCAGCTCAAAAATGACACGAATATTATAGGTTTTCATATTTGTATGTCACCTTAATAGAGAAGTAACCAAAATTACATATTGCACCCGTGAACATGACTCGTATGTACACTATCTATACATGTCATTATACAAACCCAACATAATACAAGCAGATAAGGGGTCACACTTTTTTAAGGTCAGAGTTAACTTGTTAATCCAAAAATGCCATAACGTTTTTCAGCATTATTATATCCTCGTAGGTGGTCAAATTACATGTGATGCGAACAAAACACGAAAACAACACTAACATGATTAAGTTGACTCGATTTTGACACATAATTTTTTGTGTTGGGTTAGGGTAGACTCATTTGACACTAGTCCGATAATTGACACAACATGAACATGCTCCACTTACACAAATTTCTATTTAACCACAGATAATATCGTTTCCATGCAAAAAAATTCTCATCTGACCTGTGGATGCATGCGATACTGCACCTTCAACATGTTGACTGGATAACCAGCTCTCTGAAGCCTCTCGAACAAACTTGTGCCATAACTTCATTGTAAATACAGAGCATAGAATCAATAAGATGGGACAACTAAATAAACAAAAAGTTGGAAGGAATAAAGCCAAAGTTAATTACCCTAATTTCCCAGCAATAGGAGATATCACAGTGGCAGGAAGTTGGACCGGATCACCAACCTAAATTATGAATTACCAATATGAGTTGCTAAATAGATCATATGAACATCATAAACAAACCCCAAAAAACATCAAGTTCTTCACATCACAACACATCCCTAGTGTAAAGGGGAGGCCATTGTCCCATAGGGCAACTGGCCAAACCATTGGCACAGATCTGGTGAAGCTTCAATACGGAATGTTAAATGGAATATTTATCAATGGTTATTCCTCCCAAACCCAAAGTAGGTAAGGGATTACTATAGGGGACAAGGACTCATCTGACATAGTATCTTCGCCACCTCTGGGCCAATGAACATACACTTGGTTTAAGGAAATAGTCTATTAGGGGATAGGAGGCCGGCTAGAAAGGAGCCCTATGGATACTATGGGACCGTTAATCCCATAGTGCACGATCCTATAAGGATCGAGGCTTGGTACACAAGGGAATCTTATGGCATGGAATTCGAAATTGCATATAATGAGTTTTGTCTGAGAAGTAAGACTTGGTAGACTAGTCATGTTATATTGTCACTTCACGACGTCCTTATCGTTGCCACTTTAAACTATCAAAACATACTACCAGTTAAATAATAACAAAAATCTTCCCTGTTTTCAATAAGCAAGTTACGACAAATAGATTAGAGGCGGAAAAGGAGGGAAAAAAAAGGAGAGTGATGCTTAGATAATACCAGAAATACTTGTTTGCATCCATTGGACAAAGGAACGAGAGTTGCTGGTTCTATCTGCAAAATGTAGATAATTCATTACTTGTTCACTCCTAGTATACCTGTTAGGATTTCAGTTTACATGAACAGTCGTACTAGTATAAGTTATGTATATTTCTACGCATCTGCCTTCAAGATATTATAACAATCAAAGCAATAAGATTTAACTAGAATAAAGAAGGTATTGGATGGTTACCGCTTGTGCAGCTTCATCTATTATAACAACATCAAAACCACGATTCAATTTACTAAACATTGCCGAACCACTGAAGCTGAGAGTGGAGAAGACCTACCAAAGGTGAAAAGAAATTACATTAAGAATTATGGAAGGTTAGATTTCAGATCAGAACAATGTTAAGTCGACATACAATTACTGCTTCATCCAGAATAGCAGTGCGGATGCTATCAGTATCACCTCCTGCAGCACCATGTTTCTGTTTATCAGCAGCTGATTCGCCGTGTTTTTGTTTCACCTGTGAAATGGCATGTGCTATTAAATGACAAATTGCAAATATTATTTGCACAAAACAACCTGCAATATGTCACTTAAGTTGGGTAAATCATATCGATGGTCACTTGAGTTTAGACAATATCCCAATAAGGTCACAAGAATCTATTGAAGTTGTTCCCAGGAACATACAAGGTAATCCATGCAGACTGACTGGACAGAGTGGTGAGCTTTAAGGCCAATGCGAACAATCTTTGGATTATAAGGACGGACATTTTCATCAAGAATGCCTGCAATAAAAAAAATAGTTTTCTTTAGTTTTACATTATAATAGTGAGACACATCCACAATAAAAACAATTAGAACTAGTAATGAATTTTTTATTCACCAAGCATTCTATCCTAATAAGTCAAAAAAGAAAAAAAGAAAAAAGAATACAGGTTTAAGCACTAATTGCATGTATGGAACTTGTACCATTCCGTAGAAGGCGCAGCACAATCTCATCAAGCGCAGAGTTTGAAGGTGCACATACTAAAACACGTACACGATATCTTCGACTAGAAGTAACAAGTTCTGGTTTCTGCACAACTTAAAATTTCACTTGCGGAATATGATTCTATTGCTAAATAAAAGGAACAAAGAAAAGTATATTCAAGCTTACCAAATCACTGCCTGTAGTAGGAAAAAACCCATCATCACCATCTTTTGGCATGTTTAAATCTCTAGGATTATTAGCAGCCAACCAGGGAGATGCTAGTGCCCAGTGATTAAACCTGCAAATTGTCAATTATGCCATTGAGGAACCCAGAAACACATCGTTCCAATGTACTTCTAATAGGAGAGCAGGATAAGTCATGTGAACAGATTCAGTATGAACGTAATTATCTATTATCCATGATGCACAAACATTTGTTAGATAGAGGACGGTAGAGTTTTACTCTTAACTAAACACCCAATCAACCGATCTATTGATATATTCAGAAACTTTCTCATTTCTTATTTTCTCAAGTGGGACAAAGTTTCACTGCTTTAAAGAAATTAAAATGACATTGGTTACATTACTTTATATCTCTAATGATTTTTAATTTAATTTCCCAAAAAATTTTGAACTCTTTAAGCAATGTATGGATGAAGAATCCAAGTCTCCTCATTTTACACTCAAAATACTTGAAAGTTGAAACATTAGAAACTGTGATGCAAAAACACTCTTAGGTAGCGCCTGTTAAGAAGGATTGGAGAGGCGGAATGGGAATGAAAGGGATAAATGCACAAATTCCAAGGTATATATCATCAAGACAAATATTTATTTAGATAATGCCTTGGTATTTGTGCACCCTTCTCCTCCCCTCATCTTCCTCCCTCCAATCCCTGTTAACAAACACACCCTTGAAGACTGAAAGTTATGTGATGCGAAATGCCGTTAGAGCATATATATTTTTATTTCATCTTAGAAACTGCCATCAGTTACTGCCACTTCTTCATCTACTTAACAGGCATCAAACATCAATCATCCAAGGCAAGACTGAGCAAACAGATTTGAAGTGTGTGATTAGATGGAAACAACCTAGTGCCAACATGTATAATGCCTCTGTATATACAGACCTGGTGGAATCTTAGGTCAACGTAAATCACACTATCAAAGCATCAAGCTTAGGCACTCATCGAGTAAGTGCTTACATTATTACATAAGACAGCTTTTCAGGAAGAATTGAGTAAAGCAGCGAGCACATACTTCTCTTGAATTGGCAGTTTTGGCCCACTTTTAATTTCACGAGATCCAGCCCTATATGAAAGAAAATTGCATAGGAGAAAAATGTAAACTAGTTCATGATGATTGAAAATAACAGGAAGTTCTTTAAAAGTGTGATGTATAATCTTACTTATACTGAACTCTTGCTGGAGTAGCATGCAAAATTGCACTAAGAAGCGCAAGGATGGTTTGCGTTTTCCCTGTTCCCGGGGGACCCTATAAAAAATGAAAGAGTGAAAGATCAATTTGAAAGGCTTGATATGCATAACCTTATTGGATATTGCTTCTTCAGAAGCAAAAGTTTCAAAGCATAAGAGTAAGATTGAAATAAATCAAACCTGTATCAACACAAAGGTTTTACGTGATAGGCCAGCCTGAAAAATAAAATGATTTATGAGATTCATAAGATCTTGAATACGTGTGCATAGACTATTCATCAATACTTTGTTATCAAGTAGCAACAGCATGTAAAAGCTCAAATGAAAAGAATAAGTCTCTATATGAATAGATGCGTGCTTTTATGCTAACCACTTTACTAATTTCGAAGGTCACCAACAAGACAACTACTAACACAACATCTTCGATTAAAGTCCTGCTCCATTTATGTCATGGAGCAATAATACACATATGGCTACCATTCTAAACAACATTTTCATAGCTACTTTCTTAGCACAATGTTCTTAACATGTTAGTTGCGTCATGTCTAAGAAAGCACTTGGTGCACGTCTCTTAGTTGCCAAGTGACCAACAATATCTTCTCATGTTTGGGTTTATTTGCATATGATGGTAGGCTAACTTGAAAAACACCTAACAGTCAAAAGCAATTTATGCCCCAAGTAACATGTCCCTTTTGGGTCATTTCCTCAGAGTGTAAGTGTATCTTATGTATTATCAAACATAGTGCCAAACTGAAAAACTCACATCAACAGCTTCTAGTTGTGATTCATTAAGTTGTCCTCCAAAATAGTCACGAAGAGGTCCTGATACTTTCCATGCCTGGTCTGCAGAACCAGAATTTTCATCAGTTGCCTTCAGTACTAAATCCTTGAAAGGAAGAGAGCTAATCGACCGCAGAGCAAAATATTCACGAGAAATAGTTGATAAACTGCATATCTACAGAAGACATTGTAGTAGTTAGACGTTAGAAGCATGTATAATCAATTGTATAACTATCACCACCAAGCCTTAATCTTGACTGAAACATAGTGCGAGTTGGACAAAACATCCTTGACTGTGAAATTTACAACTAAGTGACAGAACATCAATATCCAGCAAACTTCGACATAAAACAAACTAGGACAACGGTCAAACACATGACATAGAGAATCACAGCCGATTAAAGATTGGCATGCTGACATAAAGAATTTTGCAACTAGTTACCTTTAGACTATATATGGGTTTTTCTTCTGGTTTCTTAGCGGCAGTCATGAAACTCCTCATATCAAACAGTCTTGCACGAGGTTCAAGGTTCTCCACATTTAACTGCATTACCTCTCCAAGCAAAAACATTCGTAGTCTAAGAAGATTATGTTGGCGGTGTTCAACTAGAGCAAATGCATGCACACGAGGAAGTCTTTCAACACCTTTAATCTGTAATAAGCAACAACAATCATTGCAGTTGCAGTAATTAATTGAACATACCTATGACGAAATAATTTGAAGAACCATAAAAGTGTAGTGAGATTGAAGCTAGAGATTAGTGCTAATTTATGACACAAGACAGTCCGCTTAACACAATTCCTTCGACACTACATTACACGAGCATTTCTCTTTACTAGTGTTTCCGAGTTTCTTATGAAGGTTTAAGTTTAGACATTGTGTCAGGCATTACACAACTCCTTTAACATTGCATTACACGAGCATTTCTTACTAGTGTTCCCGTGTTCCGTATCCGTGTCTGTTTCCATATTAAAGCTATTTTATGAAGGTTATATGATACCGTATCCGTGTCCAGGCAACATAGCTTTGACACTATAGTTATATTTGCATCATCATCATATCATATCTAATCTAACATATAAGATCACATAACACGATTATGACATTATAACTCCAGCAAAAAACAGTCAAATGAAGCTCATTAAACTACCTGCTCAGTAGAAAGGAGCAAGAGATCATTCTGTGAAATTCTCCCATCTTGATCCTCATCTCCTCCATAAGTAACCGAAGGAAACAAAAACCCCTCTCCTTCATTGCATTCAATCACCAGCCTCATTACCCATTCCGTCACTGCAAACAAATTCACACAAACACACTCAATAACAAAATCCAAAACTCCACACCGATTTAGGCCCTGTTCTCTTTGACTGAACTGAACTGAATTTAAGTCAAAAAGAACAGGGCTTTATACAAAATTATCATCCAAAAACCAAATCAAACCTTCTTCGTCATCTTTCTTCTGAATGACTTGAGCTTTAACTTCTTCAAACAACAGAGGCTCAAAAGTATCAAGATAATCATCAACATCCTTATAAGTATCCTTCACTTTTGATAAACCTGAAGACGTTGCATCTCCATTTTCACTTTTCCCTCGCTGTTTCTGCTTCTCTTTCTGCAATTCAATGAACAGATTGTAAACATCAATAAACAACAACAACAAAGCCTTAGTCCCGAAATGATTCGGGGTCGACTAACGTGACCCATCATAAAGAACCGTAAAACTCGTAAATTGCCTCCCGACACGCAGTCCTATCTACCACCATATTTTCCTCAATCCCTAATAAACTCATCACATCACTCCCAATCACTCTCTCCCAAGTTTGCTTAGGCCTTCCCCTACTGCTAACCGTTTCCTCCTCTGGCCACCTTTCAAGCATTCTAACCGTCGCATCACTCCCGCTTCTTTTCATATCCCCAAATCGATTTTCTCTCATCTTATTCTCAATACAGTAGAACCTCTATAATACTCTATATAAAAATAACCTCTCAATTGTTTGAGAATCTTTGTTGTAGCAACCTCTGTTTAGTAATAACGTCACAATTGTTATACAAATAGTCCGGTCCAAGGTGTAAAACTATATAGAGGTTTTGCTGTACTAGTAAGATAATTACATAAAACTACATGAACATTATACAGTTAAACCTCTATATAGAAATCGTCTAGTCCCGAGTGCTGAGAACCTTTGTGGTACCGACCTCTATATAGGAATAAACTCTCAATTGTTATACAAGTAGTCCGGTTCCAAGTGTATTACTATATAAATGTTTTAGTGTACATTTAACTCCTACTTTCGTCCTAATAATTTCATTCGTCAGCCGATCTTTTCTCGTTCTGCAATTCGATGAAGAGATTGTAAAAATATCAATATGAAGCTCAAACGGAGAAGAAGAGAGAAAGAGCTTACATCGGCGTCTTTGAGGAGGGTAAAATAGTCCCAGCCGAGGACGATTTTGCAGAAACGGATGAATGAAGCTTCTTCCAGAAGCTTGTTTTTGTCAACCGCCATAGCTCCACAGCTCTGAAAAACCTCCCAATCAGGGTTTAAGAAAAGCGAAGGCGGAGTCAGAGTGTATATGAGGGCTAACTGTGAAATTTAAGGATCAACTTTTGTAAATTACACAACTTTAGTTCTTTTTATTAGTTTAGTATTAGTGCAGTAAAAGACATTATGCCTTAATAAGGTGGCCGTGGTGAAAAATTAATTGATATAGTCGTATTTTAAGTGTTTAACTAAATATTTAGATCAGTCCAAATCATACATTCGGTTTTGAATCTTAAACATAGTTTAAGCTTACAACTATAGATATACTTTCTAATATTATAGCATTATATTTTCACCAACACTTTAAAGAAGTAACCGCTAATAATTTTAAAAATCATTTTACCAATGTTATTTTATTTTAATTTTTAACTATTTTCGTTTTAACGTCATTTAAATGTTTGTTTGTCTAAAAGAAAAATTTAGAAATTTAGAGTTAGAAAAGTTAAAGAATAGGGATTTTGCTATCGAGGATCTAACTTTTATTAAATTACATCATTCCTACCAAACTATAATCAGTTTTATGATATGGTCCTTGAAAATGTAACAAAAAAGCTATCGAGGATCTCAAAATAAAATATATATTATAAATTAACTGTACTTCTTTAATTTTTCCATTTTTGGAGTCATTTAATTGTTATTTGATCGGGAAAGATTAAATTTAATCTTTAAAGAAATAAAGTTTGTTGTGCACTTTCAAGCTTTTTTTGTCGATGTTGTGTCACATGAAGGCTTGAATATTTCTTTTCTCGGTGATTGGAATTGGTACTAAAATAA
The DNA here is from genome assembly GCA_028411795.1 of Euphorbia peplus. Classification (NCBI taxonomy): domain Eukaryota; kingdom Viridiplantae; phylum Streptophyta; class Magnoliopsida; order Malpighiales; family Euphorbiaceae; genus Euphorbia; species Euphorbia peplus. The sequence goes on from CP110841.1 coordinate 36,167,026, forward strand.
ATGAAAAAAAAAAAGCTAGGAGCTTTGTCTCTAAAATTAATATTAAAATCATAATACAAGAGTTCATAAAATAGTTTAAACCCAAATGGTAGCAAAGGCTTCTTCAAGAGCTCTTTTTCTGCACATTTCCATGCTCCATCCTCCAGCTCGGCCTCGGAGCCTTGCCATTGCCTCATCATCCATACCAGAACCCCCAACTGGAAATGGTTGTGGAGCCATTCCTATTGGTCGGGGTTGCCCTCCGAGAACCGATGGAGCGTACTCCATCGCAAAACCTCCTTGAGAATTCTGTATCTGCAAATGACGAGTTTCAATCATAAATACAACATAAAGTAAGGATTTTCGCCAGACACAAGAAGTTCGTAATTTGTGTATGCGTTTATCACATATGTTCCGAACATCTTATCCCAATGCCAATCTCCTTTGTACTAGATATTGATAATGATCTTTCAAATTATCTTTTCAATGAACATGAACAAAAAAGAAAGAAGAAACTATATATAATCGACAATGGAGAAGTAGTTGGGAGTAAGGCCGGATATGTTATTCTTCTTGTTCGTGTTTTGAATCAAGAACTACATATACACAGTCTCCAAAAAGAAACCAAAACTCCATTCTTAAGCCTTTTGTATCTATTGGCAAAAGAAAGAGGAGAAACGCACATCTTTTTCGAAGATGAAAATGAAAATGCATATATTGAAAAAGTGAATGCGAAAAAGAAAAATTGTAACATTCTCACCGCATCAGTATCTGCCTTTGCAGCAGGTTGTCCTTTACTTGCTGCTAAAGCTGCAGCTAATTCTTCAGCCTGTTAAGATCAATATACACAAAATACGTTCATTTACGCCTAGAAATAATTGTCAGAAATCGACATATATTCTACTCTAGATTATATGAACACGAATGAGTAAATCCTCAAGTACCTTTCGGGCTTGATTTAAGATTATTTGTTCAGCATTTTCTTTTTGGTACATTGCAATTTTTTCTTCAATAGCAGGGATATCCACACCAGCAACTAAGTTGAAAACTGTAATATGCAATTGCCTTTTCAAGGAAGCGTTCGACTCAAAATAGCACTCAAAATGTTGTTTAGAAACTTACTCATGTCCTCTACTTCCTCCAAGTAATCATTGTAGTCCCTCAAAGATGGAAAGTCGTCCTCTCGTTTATTAAATCTATAAAAAAGTTAGTAGCTTATTATATTTCTCGGGATGGAAAACAATCTGATCTCTTTCAAATTCTTCTAATCCTCGTTGGACCAAAGTCTTATAACGGATGTTTTACATTAACATTAATAAAAGTAAAGGATGTTTCTCTGCTGATAAAACAGTATACTTAGATGACCGAGCAATCACATAGAGTAGTAATATGAGTATTTTGTTGTGAAATTCACATGCTTTCGGGAGTAAATCGCATAAACAGTCACATAGGTTCGGCAATTTTCAATAAGGTTCTCAAAAAGTTCATTATCTTTAAGAAAATACCATATTTTTTATTATACTCTTAAAGCCACACCGAAACTTTTCCGGCCACACTCTCACCATAATTGCTGACATGGACGCCTACTCAAGTCATCCAATACATATAAGTGTCATGTGGCATTAAGTTAGGTGAACTTAGGCTAATTTACATTATTTACTAGGGTTAAATAGTGGGATGGAACAAAATTATGGCTTTTACATGGAATGGATGACTTGAAGCGTTCGCATCAGCAATTTTGATGCAAGTATGAACTGAAAACGTGCAATGTGAGTTTACCGTTACAATCAAAGATGTCTTATTTTATTGACACAAAATGAAATTTTGAAACGTCATCAAAACATTTCACAAACATATGTGACTGCCTGTGTGATTTACTTGCGCAATCAGCTAAATAAAAATAAACAGCACGTAATTTCCAAAAATACAAATAACACTTGGGATAGAGAACATTATGAGACAAATCATGAAATCCAATATTTCCTCAAAATTATAAGCTGCAATTAGAAGGAAAAAAAAATATAGCCTAAACTTTCATCAAGTTTGAGTAACAAACCAAGGAAAAATATAAACAAAAGGAGAGAAAGGATTACATGCTGGCTATTCTTCGTCTCACAGACATCTCCTTCTGAGCACTAGGACCAGAAACAATCACCATTGTGGCTGCTGCTGAACTTTTCCAGTCCCTTTTCACCTATCTGCATCCAATTCATGTCAAGTGGATTAGCCAAAACAAAGAACAAACAAAAAAGTGAGAGTCGCTTATACATATGGAGCATCGTAGGCATATGGCACTAAGTCGTAAAGGGAAAATATTCTTAATCATAACACATGCGTTAAACGCCATATTTTAAAGATAAGTACGCAATCAATAATCACTCATCACCATCACTCTCCTCATCTCCAACTTCGTCAAATACTTCTTCAACGACCTAATGCTCCTAATCATACTCATCTACAGAGTCACTTTCCTATTGTGTACCCGCATTCTTCAGAGTCATTATTATTATTACACTAGATGTATCTAAATCCAATGGCAGAGATTAAAACCCTGAAAAACCCATGTAACCTAAAGGCACCCCTTTTATAACCATAACAAGCCGCACAAAGGCATGCCTTTGAGGGTGCTAAGGCCCTCGTCCTAGTCCCTCTCGCACACCTTAGGCTCACCTATAATAACTATCATATGAAGTATAAACTACACCCATATACAAGTAAAAGAAATAAACTATGACGTGAAAAATTAGTTCTCTACTTAGTGCTATCAAAGAGATAAAACTATCATTTTCTCATTAGTCACTAGATCATGTTTTGTATAACTAAGCTTAACAGTGTCGGAATCAGCTGATCACCCGAGGCTCAAGTTTTATTAACAAAAAATTTCATAACTACAATAAGAAAAATCCAAAAGCATACAACAAAGGCCCTATGACTTACAGGACTATTTGTATAACAACCGGAAGATTATTACTAAATAGAGGTTGGTACAACAAAAATTCTAAACACTTGGGACCGCACTATTTGTATAACAATTGGAAGGTTATTCATATACAGAGTATTCCTAAATAGAGGATTTACTGTATCAGTACTTAGTACTTATCAATAGTTCAGTAATTTCACTTCAGTAAACTGCACTTTAATTCAGTTCAGTAATTTTACGTCAGGGCCTAAGGATTGAATCTGGTGAACAGTAACCTATGCTACACGGAGACTTCTCCGTACAAGCGCACTCGTACTCATATCCGTGTCTGTTTCCATTCTAAGTCTATTTTATGAAGGTTATATTTTAGAAATAACGTTTTCCGCATTAGCATCAAGCAACATAGACAGTAATGAAAGGGGATTTCCGGATTTTATCAATTAGGTCAAAATCCGGTAATTTTAATGCGAAAGATGAGTACTTTTGCTCATTTATTGGAACATTAGCAGAAATAGAATTAGGGAAAAACAAAAGTAGAAGTTTAAACCTGAGATAAGGCGGCGTTTGATTCCGGCGAAGATCAGATGGCCGGCGAGAACGGATAGAAATAATTCCTCATCGGAGCTCCGAGCAGACGACCGGTGGCGGCGATAGGCAGAGTGGTGGAGCTGACGGTGAGCTTAGAGAGTGATGTGGTGGAAACTAAAAATAACAACAGTTTATGTATTGGGCTGGGCTGGGCCGAGCCGTGCCGGGCCCAGGTCTAACTGAGCTTCATCGCTTATTATCGAGTTCGAAACGGATTGTTCCAAGCTAAGATGACTTGCTCCGTTTTTTTATGGTTGAACTGAATTGTACTTGCTGAATTAGCTGAATTTGACCGAACTAAATTGAATTGAACTGAATTTTGTTGGAAGCCAGCCAAAAAGAATTGGACCTAATTTTCAAGCTCGACTTATTGTGGCTGATTATCAAGATTTGCTTGAATTGTTAAGATTTTGGAGTCTGTTAAATAAGATGTATAGAATTTGAATCAGATATGTTCAAAAAAAAAAACCTCTAACTAAAAGAAGACGATGTTTGGCAACTCTAAAACGAAAAAATTGGATAAACTTATGAAAATATCACTTTGACTATGATTGTCTTAATTATGAAACTTGTTTTAATTGAGTTATAATATTTTAGTTAGTATATATGCAAATAGCATTGTGGATTGTCTCTTGCCAAATATGCATTGTTTAGCATCGAACATAAATGGTGGCATATTTTCCTAGCTTTTGTGCTCCGTATATTTTTAGAGATAGCTTGAGAATTGAATGTTTTCGCATTGTTTAGCTTTTTTTTACTTCTTGTTCGGTTTTTCTTAGTATGCTACTTTATTGTTCTTTCAATATATTCTCTGATTCGAGTGTTTTGGAGTTTTATATTATTGGTGTCAATCTAATTGAAATTAACACAAGTTCTTCTTACTAGTTAACCAATCTATGCGAATATTTAAGTATAAATCTTTGAAGTCAAAGACACAATACACAATAATTTGGTTCACTTTCAATACAAAATGACTTAAAAATAAAGACATAACATACAAAATCCACCGGTGAAAACAACAAAAACACAAGATGCCATAATAAAAACAACAAAAGAGCTTTTGCTTTAATAGGAATTGAAATGACAATGAAAACACATAAAGATGAACACTAACTCATCAATAATCTTCATGGTCCCATCTTCCATTCATCATTTCCCTTTCTTTGGACAAAAACATTTTGGAGCCTCAGATTTTCTCGACTTTTATCAATTAAACTCCAAAGCTTATAATTTTACGTATAGAATTTATATGTTTGTAATTTTGTCGTAGCTTCTATGAAAGTTCAATTTCATAATAAACTCGAGTAGTATAATTTTAACAATTCGAGAATATTGTTTGGTTGAAGGCTTCCATCTTCAGATAGTTTTTAACAATCGATAATAATTTATTTTCATGTCTAACGAAAAGTTTTAATAAATTATGTTTTATATTTATGATTATAATCCATGAATGGTTCAATGTATCAAACAATAATACCCAAAATTAGAAAAAGCATAGAGTGCTTCTTTTTTCTTCCTTGAAAATGAACAATATTATTGATAAAATCACACAAATTTCTCAAATTTTCATCCTCTTTTGGGCCTTGGACGCTCAAGTACCCTTTTGCATAAATTTTCCTTCCAATGCAATTGGAACCCATCTCAAGACACCTTCAAAAATATATTTTAAAAAAATCAAACAACATAAATAAACTCTCTTTTTCTCCATGTTATATTTTAGCATAATTGTATGCTAAATATTATAATGCAGTGTTCAAGATTTTGGAATTTAGCGCCAGCATTCAGGTGTTAAGGAATGGTCTCTCTTGGAGTCCTTGCAATAATTGTAGACCATATGGCGAGTTTGAACCCATCTCATGGCTCTATATTGTTGGCTTGAGAGTCCGCCAGATCGAAAAGGCGAAGCAGAAACTGGGTGGCACCATGCGGGTGAATAGGCGGAGCAACCGCCCGCTTTGAAATTGGTATACCTTGCTATAAATGGTTGGTACCTATAATCAAGCGTGTAAAATGAGTATTCATCGATGATCAATTTATGTAATCTATATATTCAAATGTCGATTCATCAAGTGTCATGTTGACGTATCAACATGTGAATAATCCAATACCAATAGTTAATCACGGATCATCGTTAAAATTTGTAAATAACACAAAAATGATACTTTCTGTATACCGCATTATCGTGCAAAAATGTCAATACCCGTACCTATAATCAGCTTTGTACTTTCCATCTTCAGTTGCCCAAGAAGAAGCATCCCAAATTGAACCATAAACCCACATTGGCCTTAATGGAAAGGTTTGAACACTTCTCCTAGGGTACCTTCTTATGGGCACATCATCCACAAGGAATCTGAAATAAATGGCAAAAAAGTAATTAATAAAATCAACGAAAATATAGAGACATTATATGACACTTTACCTACCAATAACTCTTAGTCTATTATATGCTTGTCATTGAAATTGTCATTTGCAGTTGTTTTTTAGCTCTATCTTTCCAAGCCCCCTCAATGTTTTTATTAATTAAAAGTACAAATTGACCTACTAATTTGTATTATTTGAAAAAATTAGGTCAAATAATTATTCTTTTTTGCCTAATATGGTAACTTTGGATGAGTTAAATTGAATAAAGAAATACATATGTAATATACATTAATAGAAATGTTTGATTCAAAGGGTTTTTTTTGGTGAATTTGATTCAAAGGTTTAAAATTTGTTTGATTTCACTTTATTAATGGAAATATATCAGAGTTCTTTGAACTTATAAACTGAATTTATGAAATTTATTTAAAGTGATATGATACACCCTTGATTTTTTAAAAAAGAAAACTTGCGTTAAAAAAATAAAATAAAAAGTTAACTTATTTTGAAAATTTAGAATGAAATAAGATATTTATTTTTAAAATATTTATTTATTTATAAGTTTGGATAAAATGTATGTATATTATTTTAAACAAGTTAAAAAATTAACATTTTTTTTATACAAATTCAAAATATTAATAAACTATTTTAAGCAAATTTAAGAAACCAATCTGTTTTTTACCCACCAAGTAATAGTTTAGTGGTTATTACGTCTTTAAAGAAAGTATGAGATACTTAATTCAAATTTCTAAATTTACAAATGAAAATTTATTTTTTAAAACTTTTCTTCATAAATTTCACCAATTTCTTGGTTCGAAATTTGATTGATATTTTTTAAATGGATTCTCTCTCATCTTAATAAAAGTCTTCTACGTATATCATGGTTCAAATTTGTCAGTAATGTTCAAGTGGTCCTTGAATGTCCAAATTGAATTTGGACATTGACCATTAGATCTAACAATTTCGATTATATTTACATTAAAAACTAAATCCTAGACCCTAAATCATCGACCCTAGACACTAAAAACTAAACCCTAGACCTTAAATCATCAACCCTAGATACTAATATGTGACGTGTCATCGAATTATTAGTCCGGAGTATCACATCATCTAGAGTCGATGATTTAGGGTCTAGGGTTTAGTTTTTAGTGTCTAGGGTTGATGATTTAGGGTCTAGGGTTTAGTTTTTAATGTCTAGGGTTTAGTTTTTAATGTGCATATGAACGAAATTATTAAATTTAGGATCAATGTTCAAATTCAATTTGGACATTCAAAGACCACTTGAACATTACTGCAAATTTGTTACCTCACTCGAACAACTTGAAACTAATTAATATCTATTTTTTATAACTTGATTTTACTCATAGGGACTAATTGTTAAAATAATGTTACATGCGCAAAGTCCATCTAAAAGGTAGTGATGGGTAAATTTATTTTTAATTTTACAGTATATGGACAAAAAAATGTGTGACAAAGAAAATGCAGCACTCTTTTTCATGAAATGATTCATTGATAAGAAAAGTAATCTACTTTCAACGTACTGTATATTGGTGAAATTTATTAAAAAATAATTAGTGGCCAACAAAAGCTAGATATTAGACCATTTGATTTGTCCGATAGATTCGGTTAATCTACTTTCAACGTACTGTATATTGCTAACTTTCATTAAGAATTTTTTTTTGGAAGTCCTATCAAACTCGTGATTTTTAGACCATTAATTTCAGAGATTGATTGATTAAAATATGTAATCTTGTCATTAAATTTCACTTTTCAAAAAATGAATAGTGACCAATACAATTATCACCTTAAAAAAAAGAAAAATAGAAAAGACAAGCTCAACTAAATTCATTTTTTTGGGTTCTATTGTTGATGTCAATTTAGTTGTCATCGATCTTTTATTCAAAAATTTTAAAAAAACTAAATTGTTATATTAATTGAACTGAGAAATATTAATTTATAGTTATTTTAAAAGAAGATAAGTGTGTATCCATTTGTTAACAAAATAAGAACAATTGACTTAAACCTTTTTTAGTATTATACTATTTAGCCTGTAAAAATTTCCATGACAAATTTAAGGAAAAAAGCTTATAACCATTTAAACTAAAAGTTCGTGCATGCATTTCATAATTATACAATTAATTTGTGAACCGGAATGGTTCATTAGCCTACTTAACTATTACTAACTACTTTAATTAATTATTAATTTGTTGACTAATAATTAGCATCATTGTCAACAAGTGTCGTCTACATACTGAGGGAACTTGGTTACTCAAAAATAAAAAATCGACTAAACTAATTGGACCGTCTAATCTGGTCTATACGCTCAAATTCGATTTGTTTTTAGCTAGCTTCCTAACTAGTTCTCGAACATTCAAGTGATGCCTAACGTGTTACCAACTTATTATATATGGCAATGTAAATATTTCAAACAAAAAGACTAACATGATCGAAAATCAACTTGACTAACTAGATTGTTTAAATCCGACTTGTTCCCAGTTAGTTTCTCAATAAATTCTCGACTGGTCCTTAATGATTTACAATTGTTCGACTAATGTTCAACATTTTTTAGTACATTACGGACTGAGGTTATGTAAGTACTACGCAAGACTTGTTTACAACTAATTTTCCAAATAGTATATGATTAGTTCTCAAAAGTATTCAGCCAATTAAACCCGACTACCACCCAATCTAAATATTTAAGTAAATATAAAAATAAGAACAAAAGGACTCACATGATCTCCTTGGGAGTCCAAAGAATGGCATAATGGTGAAAATGTTGAGTTGGGTCAAACCACAAATGAAATTTCATCTCTCTCCCAATGATTTTCCCATCCCCACTTCCTCTTATATAAACATTTGTCTGCAATGTGTATGGTTTCCCAAATGTTGTCCCTAGAAATTCTATGTCCACCTCATCATGATATCCAGGGTGTGCTTCATTATTAGATAGCTGCATATTAAATTAAATTAATTTATTAATCAATCAATTATTACCAACTTTACACTTGATTAATTCATTAATTAATCAGTTTTTAATGATTAATTAGTAGTTAATTATTTAGTTAAACTCACATAAAAAGCTGTAATTACTCCTGCTGTGTAACCAGGTTGAAGCTTGATTGAGGCGCCAAAATACCCAGATCGAAAAGGTTTAACCGATTTAAATCCGCTTCCTATAACAAATAAATAATTATTCACAACAATAATACTACGTAAATATAATTAATTTAACTATTCATTAAGGATTCACCAAAAAAAAATATTCATTAAGTTAATCACTAGTTAATGATAGAGATATATAGTGTCCGTTTGGACTCAGAATTAGTTATTATTTTAGAAGAAAAAACATTTAACATCATACAACAAACATCACAATCTTACTAAACAAGTTCACAATGTACTCATACAATACTCTCATTGGAGCTCTGCCACGTGGCAGGATCCCAAAAGACGTATTGAAAATTCCACATTAATTACTTTGCAACATGATAGTAAAAATAACAACTTTCTCGAGTCACGCCTTGAAATTTACAATTTTCATATTTTAGTCATTTATAATCAATATACCTATTTGGTTCGGGTGTTGCTGTCAGTTGCTTTTTTTACTGTCACTAGTAGCTAATCTGATTTTTCTTAAGTATATAGATAATAAAACATGTTCTTTTCGATAGTAACCGAACCTATTAGCATCTACAACGCTAGTAAAAAATGAGAACAAAACAGACACTGACCCGTGTTTTTGTCGAGCCAGATAGTTAATGCATCTTGTTCAACTCTTTGGTGAGAGTAACCCCAAAGATTCTTATAACCTTCATGAAAACTAAGAGTTTTGAACTTGGAACTTGGCCAGTAGCCAGGAGAAGGAGGCCATTCAGCAAAAGTTGAAGAAGGGACCATAAAAGGAATAAAAAATAGAAAGAAAAATAAAGGCATTGTTACAAAATTTGTGAGGAATAAAGCAAATGTGGGAAAGAATAGATTGATTTAATGTGTTTAAATTCAGGGTAGAGAGAGAAAAAAAAGTGATGTGTAGAGAGTGAAAGTAGAGGGAGGGGCAAAGTTTCATGGAGTAAGAGTATGGGAAGAGCATAATTGATTATAAAGAAAATGGATTGATGAGTGGGTCCTTTTTTTTTTGGTATGTATACTTGATTTTTATTGTATTATTGAGGTGGTTAATTGAAATTGGGAGTTATTAATATAGAAATAATGTGGAAAGTTTTATGATGATTTAAGTGCACTAGATCATATTGATGTTAATGTAAACTTGCAAAAAGTTTGTTATAAATATTATGTTTTTCTTTGTTTGCTTATGTTGGGTAAATACTAGTTGTTGTAAATGATTCGACTACATTAATGTTGAGTTTAGCGTGACATGCTACAAACATGACACCTTAATTTATGAATTGTGTTCATGTCAACATGAGAACTGCGAAAATGATCTGAATTTACAATTACAAATTTACTTTTTTTCTTTTTTTTGTATATATTCTTAATAAATAGTGTTGTGTTAAGAGATTAGGTTATGTTAAGCAAGTTGGGTTGTGTTGGATTAACATTTGGTACAAAGATTTAAAATTTGTCTTGTGTTTTTGTTAAATTGTTTCACATTGCTAACTTGAGAGCTAAAACAGCTCTTTAAATACAGCAAGCAATCTTATTCTCTTAATGTGTTTTTTTGGGTTAGTTAGGCTAATTTGCCAAGAGACCGTGTTAAGAACGGGTTTTGAATTTTGACTCGAAATTGTTTTTGTTTCGTGTTCATATCTAGGTTTTAAACATTAACAAAAGACTCGACATGTCTAATCATTCTTTGTACGCAAAAAAGAAGAAAAGAATCAAATCAAAATCATCGATGGAAAAATCACCCAGACATTATCATAGAAGAGAAATTAACAAATTATAGTTGATAGATTCTCCAACCTCGTTATACTGAGATGAAAATCGTGAGCCATCCTAGGTAACTCATATATCAGTTCATTAGTCTCCCTAAAACACATGTTGAAAAGAAGTCTGCATGAAATTCCAAATGCATCTATGCATTATGAAAAACATAAAATCTGAAGACATGTATAAATGAATAACATTATCTTAACTTGATTTTTATATTAAAAACTTAATAAACTAAAAAACAAAAGATGCTTTAGCAATATACATTTAGCCTGAAATTAAACACCATCAGAAAATATAGTCTATCATAATTCATTTAATATTCTTTAAGATGTTTAAATTTGTTAAATTAAGACAAATTAACAGTGTTATGTGATTAATATCAAAACAGATTTTAATGAAAAAGAAGAGAATTCATCATATTCATTAATTAATATTATAGTACAATATATGAATGGGCAAGTAATAAGTAGAAAGTAGTAGAAAATTGCACCAATGGCAACTACTTTTTGTCTCCCAATATTTATTGTTTGATAGAGTAGCTTGGTTGGAAAGTTAGAGGGGAAATAATAGTGGTTGCTAGATAATTTTTAAATATTACTCTCTTTTCTTTTTTTTTTCTTTTAATCTAATTTTCCATGTCTTAGGAAAATTTGGAATTCCAAATTATTTTTATCATTTATTACTTAACAAATATAAGTTTATTAATGGAGTGTTTCTTTGGAATAAAATTATTATACTAAAATATTGATATTTACGGATTATCGTCAAGTTGGCAACACATGTTGAGTTTGTAAGAAGAGAATTAAGTTTGAGTTTCATTAAATAAATTCGTAAAACTGTGACTTTGAAGGTTGATTAAGAATCAAAATGACTAATATAACAAGGATACTTAACTAGTCCGAAACTATATCTTAAAAGATAGAAAGATCATCTCAGATATATAAGGTGTTGTACAAATCACTAACTAAAAAAGATTGAATATTTAACACTCTCTCAGCACTTTCACCGTGAAATAAACAACATTCACGATTCAACATTGAATAAACATTCTTGATACCTTTTAAACACCGACATATTTTACTTAAAAATACTTCAAACCGATTAAATGTCATTTATCGTTTCACCTATTTAAGGAGTTACATAACTCCTTAATAAATAAGTATAAGATATCTAACTCTTTCAACATAATAAATGGTATTTTTTATATTTATACCTTCTCCTAAATTTAATTCTTATATTAATTTCACATTAATGATTATAAAATATTTCATTCCTTCATCTTCAACACTTCAAGAGTTACTCATTTCAGAAAAGTTTCTGTCACACATTGATAGTTATATACAGATTAACTACTTTTCCTACATTAGTTAACCTTAAAATTAACCAACATATACATCAAAAAGAAAAAAAATCTAATTGTTCTTTTACCTTTGATTTGGTCAGAAAAAGACAATTATTGAGGATGAGAAATGGTGGGTCAGATTCTGATTTAGTCAATTTTGTGAAAGAAGTTAGGAGTTATGGTGTCTATAGACCTCAGATCTTCATTTAAGAAGTGGGCCAAATTGAATATAAATGGGGGCCCATGGACTGATTTGACTATTTGCCAGCATTATATTATTTATTTTTTATAATATAATTGATTTGTCTATGGTATTTAATAGGACTTCAGAACCATTTAATAGTCTCATGTTGCTTCCGAGGGATCAATTTTCTTATTCTTTTGCCCACATATGGAGTAGATTAATAAACCTTGATCCATATAACACCTGAATTATAGTGCTACTAAATTTGATCGAGATTGTCCAAACCTGATTCTCATAGATGTAGATATACACATCTGTTATTTAATCGATTGAATTAAAAACTCTAACTGATAATTAATGCTAACAATATTTTTTTATACTAATCTTTGGCAATATACCGTCTCACGTGAATGTCCCTTTGAGCTTGAAGCGTGCACAACAAAGACTATCTCAGCATGTGTTTTACAATTCACCAATAAAGGAAGTTGCAAGATTCGAACTCAAGATCTTTTACAGAGGCTCGGATAACATATTACTCAACCGATTGAATCAAAAACTCGAACCGATAGTTGGCTAAAAACATATTTTTACAAGGGTAGAAAGATTGTATTTGAGAGTTGTCTTACATTAAGATAATTAATTTTTATCGACTCATCATAGTTGGTAACCTGAATTTCTAAAATACTCTTGAAATAGGACATGCAAACGTATTATGAACAAAACAAACTAATCGTGTATTATCAACATATACATTAACACTAAAAAGTGACACTTTACATGTATTAAAATCAATAGTCCACTTAATCATATAACATATTATTAACTATTAATTATAACTTTTTCTTTCGGTGTACTATGAAAAATAATGGCATCATCTGTAGAAAAAAACTAACGAGAATCACAATATTGTTCCAATACACCTTCACATCGTGTAAACAATGCTCCTTTTCTAACCTTCCAGGTCTTGCTTATAAACCTTCCACAAAAAGTAGACACACAAATGTGTAAATGTAATGTTAAATTAAATTCAATCCAATTTGAAAAAAATAACAGAACCTAAGACATTTCAAGTTATTTATTTTGTATTTTTGTTCAAAACCCGTTCACATTATTATTAAATGCTAATAAAATTTTTTTGTGAGTAATACAATAATTTAGCAAGAAAATGAACAATTTTTCTTTTATATATATATATATACAGCCAGGCTATGGTGAGGGAGTCCCTCACTCACTATTCTAAGGGAGTTTTAGCTTTAATCTAGTTACCAAACAAAATACACCCACCTAATTAATTTAATGAATTTAAAGTAATAAAATCCTAATTTATTTTGTTTACAACTCTTCTAATTAGTATCCTAATTAAATCAAACTCTATTTTCCTAAATACTAATTAATTCCGGATTAATTAATTAATCATATTATCACATACGAATTGAATTTATTTCAACATTAATTTATAATTCTAATAGATTATCTGGGTTTCAATATTTTATGTGTAAATTTAACATAAATTATTTTAATACTAGAGTTTAGGGTTTATAAAGTTAGGATTTAGGGTTTATGGATTTAAAGTTGTTAGGGTCTAGGGTTTATAAAGTTGGGACTACGGGTTTATGATTGTTAGGGTTTAAGGTTTATAAAGTTCGGGTCTAGGAGTCTAGAATTATTTGAATTTAGGGTTGTTAGGGTTTATAAAATTAAGGACTACGGGTTTATGATTGTTAAGGTCTAGGGTTTATAAAGTTAGGGTCTAGGAGTTTAGAATTATTTGAATTTAGGGTTGTTAGGGTTTAAAAAATTAAGGACTACGGGTTTATAATTGTTAGAGTCTAGGGTTTATAAAGTTAAGGTCTAGGAGATTGAGTGAATAAATTAGATAATTAATAATAGATTTTTGTTCTTTTAAATTAGATGGTTATTTTGTTTGGTAACTAGATTTAAACTAAAACTCCCTTAGAATAGTAAGTGAGGGAGTCCCTCACCATAGCCGGACTGTATATATATATATATATAAGCAACAATTGCTGAAGTTGTTGTAATTCTTTTATGTACATTTCTAGCCCGCCATATACTTTTTTCTTTTGAACAGTAGCCCCCCATATACTAACATGCCTTCTTAATTAGATTTTCATATTGGACCATAATTTCATATAGTACGACTGTCGGTAAGATTGACACGTGTGAACTAATTATTTAATTATATGTAGTTAGTAAATCCGAAATTGGAGACCAAAACATAGACAAAATCCCTAAGAATAAGACTTTAGCGGTCTTACTATTGCGTCGGCCACGGGAAAGAGAAAGTTTTGGGGATAGAAAGGAAAAATTAAACAACATTTTAAGTCTTGGAACTTTTCAGTTTATAAGATTATGCCTCATATTTTTCATTTTGATACGTAAAGCTCATATCTCAGAAAATGATACATTGAGATGTTGAATCAATTATAACTAGTGCAAATTAGAAAAAACTAATGGACATGGATATGGACTTTTGGATCCACGGGACGGTCGAAATAGACAAATCATCACAGTCGTAACTGATGAGAGTAGTTGCAGCCGTTAAACGTATACCACCAAGTCATTCAAATAATGAATCTTGCCACCCGGCTATAGAGCATGAGAGGTGAGTAGGTCTTTAACTTAGCAGGCGCGGCCTAAGTGATAATCATCGTATCTTATAAAAATGGCTCTCAAACACATCTAACAAGGATCGAAATCATATACTCACTCTCTGATAATTATTACATATTGATTAATGATAACTTGCTCTAAAATCTTCTCTCCTTAAGCTCCTCAACTTGTGGGAAGATATCAAAGCTGATTCGCCCGGTGAGATTCCGACGCTTAAGTCAATATTTATTCAAAATAGATTGGAAAACAGGTAATTGTGAATAAGTACGAATGTGATACAACCCGAATACTACAATCCGAGATTAGTTATTGTCTATTTAGGAGTCTAATGTTATAGGAGTAGTTTAATTGTTTTAGAAGTATTAGGTATCTAATATTCTATTTAGTTAGTATTTCCTTATTAGTAGAATTAGGTTTATTGGTTTGCTATTTAAAGGCTTCCAACTTATGTAATTCAATCAATCAATCAATTAAGAAGTTCAATAATATTTCAGTTTGCGCTAACTAGAAAAGCGAGTGGTGTTTTAGGTCGTTTCCACCCCAAAACGATCCCTCTTGATCGATTCCCAAGATAGGGTCGTATCAACTGGTGCTTTCATTGAGAGTTTTATCCCCATCTTTCATCGTCTTTTCTACCCATCTTTCATTGTTTTCTTTTTACCCATGTTCCATTGTCCACCATGATTGACGCAATCCGTTTCGAGTTTGCTAACCACAAAGAGGCCCTTGAGTTATCTATTAAACAATCCCTCGATGCATGTGTTCAACAGTTGCGCGCTCAAATACAACCACAACACTCAATGGTCGACAACTCCAACAATAATAATGATGACACGTTTTTGTTTCGTTCCTTACAACAACCACCTCGATTTATAGGTGAAGATCCACATGTTTGGTGCTCTAAGATTGAAGAATACTTCAATTTTCATAATACAAGCGCAGAGAATCGTTTGAACATTGTCGCTCTCTATTTAGAGTATGATATGTATGTGTGGTATCGCCAGACGCAAGCTAGCGGCATGTTTCGTGATTGGAATGATTTCTTGAAAAAAATTAAGGAACGATTTGGCCCTTCAAAATTTGTAGATTTTCAAGAAGAATTTGAGTCTCAAATTTCCTCGGGTCCTTCAGTTTTGGCTTCTCCTTCTGAGGCCATTCCAGCGCTGCCAGAAGATCCCAACACAGACATACTCAAGTTGTTATCCTTTTGCAAAATGTCTTTTCCACAGCCGAGGGAACTATATGAGAAATATTGCTTAACTAAAAATCTGGGACATGTTTCAACTGCCAATTATAATTTTCTTGTTGTTAATGAATCCAAAAGTGTCCAATTTTATGATATGGAAGTTGGCGTTGCTGTTCATAAGCCAAGCTTTGGCTCCACATTTGAAGATTTGCCAGTGAATAATAATAAGCTTTATTGGAGTTGTGGCTATCGAATTCGGAAATTTGATGCTTATGTTTTTGAATTGCCTAATGCTTTTAATGGCAGGTTTCTTATGTATTTTGGAGATGATAACAAGTTACTCAATCCTGATCCTCCAGATCGTCTCGACCAAATTCTGAAGCATTCAGGCTCTCTTTGGACTTTGAGATATTTGTTTTTTAAACTACCACCTTGAGGACAAGGTGATTTTGAAGGAGTGGCGAATGATACAACCCGGATACTACAATCCGAGATTAGTTATTGTCTATTTAGGAGTCTAATGTTATAGGAGTAGTTTAATTGTTTTAGAAGTATTAGGTATCTAATATTCTATTTAGTTAGTATTTCTTTATTAGTAGAATTAGGTTTATTGGTTTGCTATTTAAAGGCTTCCAACTTATGTAATTCAATCAATCAATCAATTAAGAAGTTCAATAATATTTCAGTTTGCGCTAACTAGAAAAGCAAGTGGTGTTTTAGGTCGTTTCCACCCCAAAACGATCCCTCTTGATCGATTCCCAAGATAGGGTCGAAAGCACCAGTTGATACGACCCTATCTTGGGAATCGATTAAGAGGGATCGTTTTGGGGTGGAAATGACCTAAAACACCACTCGCTTTTCTAGTTAGCGCAAACTGAAATATTATTAACTTCTGAATTGATTGATTTAATTACATAACTCGTAAGCCTTTAAATAGCAAACCTATAAACCTAATTCTACTAATAAGGAAATACTAACTAAATAGAATATTAGATACCTAATACTTCTAAAACAATTAAACTACTCCTATAACATTAGACTCCTAAATAGACAATAACTAATCTCGGATTGTAGTATCCGGGTTGTATCAGAATGTATCTTTTTGATGACAAGTAGAGGTATATTTAATCATTCTTAAGACGATGTCGTAGTAGGGGATCATTCTTTTACCATCAACGTGGTCCTCGAGGAAACAAAATTGTAACCATATCTAGCCTCTTTCGGGATAACCTAGATTTCTTGTCTCTTCTCCTGGGGGACCAATTGGCAGGTCATAATGTAACGACCCCGGTCTGGAAATGGTGACATTGGGGTAGAAAGACATGTACAAAGAACGACTCTAAGAGATGATGATGGAGACAAGAATCAACCGAATCATACATCGAAAATAAAGATGAAAGAGTTGGGGGCTTATATGTAAGATGTGAATCTAATACATGCATAACGCTGATCAAAGCAGTGTGGCCAATGGTGATGGATTTTGGTCAGAGTGGACAGTATCTGCATGGTATTGAATCCATGTGTTATAATTCATGGTATAAGAGCTGACTCTCCGTAGATATGTGGTTCAATGACGAATCAGACGGGAGCTAATAGGCATGTAATGACCCGGTATGGAAGGGTGGCATCAGGATAGAAAGACTGTACGACGAGCGATCCTAAGGATGACGATTAAAGGCTTATATGTAAAACATGGATCCAATACATGCATGTATCATTTTAAAACTATGCGACCCAATGATGACAGATTTGGGCTAGAGCATACAATATTTGCATGGTATTGGTCTAGATGTTACACATGACCTATTTAGTAGATCATGACTACGACATACATTGATTTCAGAGAACATACATCTTACTGGGTTATAGGCATTTTTGGGTCAGTTACAAATTTTCTTGTTATCCAACAATAATAATAAATTATAAAATTTTCTAATTAGTAATAATATTAATATAAATAAATAGCATTCTAGATTAACAAAAGAATCCTATTCAAACAAAAAGTTCAATCAAATTGACGAATAAATTGGAAAATTAGAAACTTATATACAATAACAATCGAAATAATACTTTTTATGGTGTATTTAGGTTTTTTGTAGCGTTTCTTTGTCCTTGATGCGGTTTATACTGACCTGTGTTAGAGGTTTAATTCCTTCATTTTTCTTTGATTATCACCGTGCTTTAATTTTTCTATATTATTTCTTTTCTATGCCTTAACTTATATACAATTATGTTAATTTGTTTATAATAAAATAAATTATTATTAAACGAAGGATAAATTAGTTATTATTTTCTCATTTTTTGTTGTTTTGTCTCTTTCTGCCCCCACAATCCAAGCTACGTACAAAGACATTTTTGTACGATTTTGTATGTAAATTCAATTATTGTATTCCATTAAAATTTGATCATTAATATTTCTAATTCTATGTGTATTGAAAATTATTATGTATCTAATAATTATTCTATATGTATTGTTGTTATCTCTGTACCAAATTTATGCACGTATTGATGTCCTATTTGTTTTTATTAATTTTTTAAAAAACAGAAACTAATCATTAATAATTAGTTTATAATTCCTGTAGAAAAATGACTACAGTAGTTTATAATTTTGCTTATATATAACTTTAAAAAAATTTAACAAAACACATATAAAGGAAAAATCATAAGGAGAAAAAAACTATTAAACTCGGGTTAGCCCGATATAAGTAAAAAATTGTCTTATCGTTTTTTTGGATTTGTTTTGTAGTTCTGGTTGGAGCTTTGAGGCTTGTATATGAAGATATGGCTTTGAAGAAAGATTTAAGGAGAGCTGTGTTGAGCTTTCGATTTGCTGGTTGTTGTGTGGCTGGTGAATGACAGTGAGCCAATGTCCAATTGATATTATTGATTGATTGAAGGATGTAGAGCTTTGCTTAAGCAGACTAGGGATGTCAAAGTGCATTATCAATATTACGTTCACGTAATCGTGCAATTGATTAGATGATGAATTTTCGCTCAATCCATCTATATAGGTTATCATGAGTTTGATGTGCGCCCTCTTTCAGGCCTCTGAGTTATTCTTTATGCATATGTTAATGGAGTGGGTGCCTCTCACTTAGTTCGGGTGTAGTTTTTTTCTTTTTTTATTCTCTTTTTATTTTCTTAGGTTTTAACGAGTTCTTTTTGAAGACTCCTGAAGTTACATTGGAGATGAAGCGAAGCTCCCTCTATTTCATTTATCTACATAGCTACAACTTTTTATAATTTTATAAGAACATTATACACATGTCAATAATTATATTATGGAAATTCCATATCACATATAACTCTAAAAATCCCCAAGAATTTGCCGCTTTTAACCCGTTTATTTAAATGCAAAAGGTCCAAAATAAGCATTATATGCGTTTAACTACTTCTTCTTCTTATTATTATTATTATTATTATATTGATTACAATTTTATTAAAATAAAAGACAATTAGATGTGGGACTAAGATGGAATATGAATAGTTATTGTAAATGACAAAGTTCATTTGATAATTGAAGCTAATTAAATTATTTAATTATGGTGTGAGTCATTCAAATAATAAAATGATGATGTTTCTATCATACTTTAATAATTAAAAAAGATAAAACTATTGCATCCATACATAAAAACTTTTGAAATAAGGACAAAAGAAAGTGAGTTACGTTGCTAAAGTTCTTGGATTATTCCCAAAATAGAATCTCATAATATGTTTAATTAATTATTTAGTTTTGGATAGGACACCACCATTGTATCGGATCATATTTTCTGTACCTGTTATGGGTTTTCTTTGTTGGATCATACCTTGTGAATAATCTGTTCGTAGTTGGAGACATTGAGGGCAAAAATAAATTGAACTATGTATCGAATTATCAGGAGAGAGTAACAAGTTTATTATGTTCAAGTAAGAATTAAAACTTGTATACACAATTTACAGCAATGAAGTACAAAGTAGATAATATATACATGTCCGCCATGATTTGTCTTGGTAGATGGCTCCTTCAAGACAAACGATTGTAACTTTATTGATGTGCATAAGTCCTTTCTCAATTAGGAGTTAACTTGGTTGTGTAATTCATAGCGATGCTTCGAATAACTCTTATTTAGAGACTGAGAATGACAACTTTCTGTATTTTTAATGCATATGTTGACAAGAGTAAAGTTGTTGTTGGCATTTTACTAGAGTATTGGCCGTTTTTTTGTTTCTTGAAGTTTCCATCTTTAATTAGGTAGGTCATCAACGAGAATTATTTTAGATGTTTTTTGAAGAATATGTTGTGCTAAAGGTTTAATAGTTACGATATATTATGTCTAATGTTGGCGAAAATATCACGGTAAGTGCGCCGCACAAACGCTTCCATTGTTTTGCATGAATGTTTTTCTCTTGGCAATATTCCTAATTATAATGGATGAGTGTGTGGAAGAATTTCATCTAGTGCTATTTGTGATGGGGCACTAGTAGTAAGAACTCTATTAGAGAGCAGCCAGTGTTGGAACACATTGACTAACTATAAAGTTAATATATCATACAATGCTCATTCTTTTATTTGAACTGAAATTTATTGAAACTGAACTGAATTGGTTGAATTTGGCTTATACTTAAGGAATTTTGCTAAATTTAACTGAACTAAACTTGATTAAACTGAATTGAACTTTGTTAAAAATAAGTTAAAAAGAACAGAACCACAATCATTTTTGGTTAAATTATTGTCTTAATGAGTTATTTCTATAAATGTAACACTAAAAATTCACTAAATACCACCAAGAATTTATGTTTGATTTTGAAATGTATATTTATAACAGACAAATTCTTCTTTCAAAGGATGGAGTCCGAATTTCCAATGTCAGGTTTTGACTATTAGTATTATTGTTGATGAGAAAACACATTGGATGCTATGTGCAATCAAATAAATGCAAAAGGACACAAATGAAATAATCCATTCTATATAAAAAAATTTTGAAAACTAAAGAATCAAATTAAACCCTTAATAATATGACATTATCAAACAAATTATTATTCTATACTATTTTCCAATCATCCTCACCGACACAATTTTAGCTTCACAAAGATTGTTAATAAAATCAAATGATTTTCATATTCAATGAGAAAGTTCCTTCCATAAATATTTAATGACAAATGTGATTTTTGTAACGGGCTTTGATCGGGCTCCTTTTGATATGGGAGTAGTTCTATGTATACACTAGGACGATCAAATTAGTAACTCGGTTGAGAACTATCATCTAAACATAAACTATAACGTCGATGAATTTATTGTTTTGCCTCTAATATTGGAGATGGAATACAATATTTTGAAACCAAGTTAGAACACAAAACTTCAACTCATAATATATATGTATGAAGATGGTTTTAGGCCCAATATCATTACAGACCATTTGGCTTGGATCACACAAGGGCAGGGTAAGAAACTAGTTTTTAGATCAACCAAGTCCAACCCATGATACTAATAAATAAAATTTTGATCATTAATATTTCTAATTCTATGTGTTTGTTTGAGAGAAAACTTAGGCATTATATTTAATATTAGGTTTGATGTTTTTTCTGTTATGGGTGTTATTGGGGTTTTATTTTTTCCATGGATGTACAAATGTTAGTCTATCACATAAATATGACTAATTGAAAGAATTTGAAATCATTCTTTGAAATAAAAATTTTGAAATCGATTCAGATGGATGCATTTATTTCTACTGTGCTAAAAATTGTTTACAGATTGTAAGCTCATCGAATGTACTTCTACATTATAATTTTTAATTACTTTCATCAATATTTCTCATATAAGTGAAATTTTATCTTTTATTTAAGAAAAAAAAACACTAAAAAAAGGTTTTCTTGAAAAGTAAAATTCTACCTGATTTGAATTATCTCTTAAGGAAAATATAATTATCCATATGAATTAATCACCATTACCTCCTAATTGATTCCATAAATTCTAATTCGAGTTAATCCAAATCTCCAAATCATCGAATAAAAACCCGCCACGTATACCCCATCCATTGGGCACACCGTTTAACCGTACATGTGTAACACAGCAGAACTCTCCCTCTCTGCGTGCGGCTCACTGCTATTGGCTATAGAAAATCTTCTTTTTACCGAACAAAAAAGGCAAAAGATTTAAACTTTTGGTACCAAATTCAAAGAATCTTCGTTAAAAACAAGAACCCATTTAAGGATTTTACAATTTCAGAGGGTTTTATAGCTTCAATTAGTACAATTTCTAGGTCAAAATTGAGGTAATTTTTCCCCATTTTATGTGTTTTGTAATTTTTTTGAATCCGGGGTGTTGTATTTTTGGTGGGTTTTATTGTGTTTGTTGCTTGAAATTGAATGTGATTGTTGTAAATTGTTATGGGTATGTTTTAGTTATTGATTTGAGATTATATCTATTGGGTTTTGCATACATTTTGTTAGTTCTTGAAGCTTTAGTAAAACCTCTATATACTAAATTAGGAGATTATTCCGTATTCCTAAATAGAGGTTTTACTTTATTGTAAAACCTCTATATGGTTGGAACCAGACTATTTGTATAACAATCGGAGGTCATTAGAGTTTGGTACAACAAAGATTCTCAACATTTTGGACCGACTATATGTGTAACAATTGGGAGGTTATTCCTATATCGAGTATTCCCTATATAGAGGTTTTACTATACTAAGTAGGATTGGATTGACAGATTGTTATTGTTTATGTGATAAATTAGTTGTTCTTCTACTGATATTCTTGAATATAATTTGTTATTTGGTGGATTTTGTTGTATTTGATGCTTGAAATTCAATGCGAATCTTGTAAGTTATTGTGGGAGTTGAAGGTTGCATATTTGTCCTGTAGGCATAGCGGTGTTAGAATGAGTTATTGTGTTATAAACATGTTATGTGCTTAAAATTGACATTGGTGTCAAAGGTGCTGCTCAAACGGGTTGTTTTTGTAAGTCGAGTTATCGTGATAGCCACATCTAGGTATGTGCTGGATTTTGGGTATAATTGAATTTGATGGGGTTTGAGAGTTAGAGACTTCGTAGAGGATGTGATTTCCTTATTGTTATACCCAATAGTCGACTATCGGTGGATTTTCTTGTATTTGATGGTTGATATTCAATGTGAATCTTGTAAATCGTTACGGGTTCGTTTTAGTTTTTGATTTGAGGTTATATTAATTGGGTTTGCATACATTTTGATGGGATTTGAGAGTTAGAGACTTGAGTAAAGGATGACATTTTATTTTTGTTATACCGGATTGTTGACAACAGAAATCGTCTGTGGGTGTAGGTAGAAGTAGCTGAACCTTGTTGTAAATTTCATGTTCGTGTGTCTAGTTGTCTGTTTTATATCAGGCTTGATTCTGAACAAGTGATATCAGGACTTGTAGATCATGTTATTGAAATTGAATGTTGGAATCATCGACACTGGGTTTTATTAATGATGGAAAATAGTATATGTAGCTTGCTAGGTCTTGAAGCTTTTTTTTTTTTTGATAAATTGTTCTTTGAGAGATGTATGCAAATTATGGAATCACGGGTTTGTGTATGCGCTGGGGGATAATTTTTCGGGTATTATAGTCTTAACGTGTTGGTCAATCTTGTAAACTTTGTGATAGATAAGTAAATTTGATCGGATAAAACGCGTTGTAATATGTTACATTGCTTCAGCATAGTGGTTAAGAAAGAGGAAATGGTTGTCCAAGGAGGAAACAATGGAGACTAATCACAGTGATTCCCAAACCAGCGAAAACGAGCTCATAGGAGGTTTGAATAACCCGATCAGCAAAGAGACTTCCACTGAGAAACATCTCTTCGTAAACCACGGTATGTACTGATAGTGATATTACAGAGGTTTGTCTCGTTCGGAAGTACGAAGATCGTTATCAAAGATGAGATGACTCGAAGATTGTCACATATCGTTCATTATTTTGATACTAGGAGATAATGTGATGACTTTATTGTGCAGCTGAGATTTCTTGGAACGAGATACGAAAACAATGGGTTGGTGATCCATCTCAAAAGCCGCAGAAAATGCAATCAGAGCCAATTATGAGGTTTCTGTTTTTGACTGAACCATGAATTGAATCCGCTGTTCCTTTGGTTGAGCTAATTGTTCGTATGAAAATCTCATTTTGCAGCTGGACTACAACGTACGAGGACCTGCTTTCTACGAATGAACCTTTTCAACAGCCGATACCATTAGCTGTAAGTTTCTTCCGCAATAATTTCCCCCCCATCTCACCTCCCAGTCGCCTATGGTGGATGATACTATCGCTCATTTTGTTCATTTTGATTGGGTGGCGTTTTCAGGAGATGGTAGACTTTTTGGTAGATATATGGCAGGAGGAAGGCCTTTACGACTAGATCATCAACACACGTTCGTGCTGGATTTTCCGCGGTTTTGTCTCACCATCGACGGAGAATGAACATTATAAGAAAACTCATAGATTGTGTTGACATTTACCTGAAAATTGGTTTCAGAAGTATATAATTATTGTCTTGAACAAGAGTTAAAATGTAAAGTCGTTGACATTTATAGTTTTAGCTATTGCTAGTGAACAATGAAATGGGCTTAGCCATTTATTCGATTTTCGGGTTCGGCTTGGGCTTGGGTCTGGTTATGTCCTCACATAAAATGAATTGGGTTTGAGTTGTTGCATTCTTACTATTTATAATTAAATATATTAGTTAGTCGAGCTGTACTCGACTTGAAAACTAGTTCTCCCAGACTCAGGTCGTCTAGTCTGACCTCAATGTGTATATAGTTCCGGCTTAAGCCGGTCATGTGTCAAACCGGGTTTATAAACAGTGTTCAGTTTGGTCTGGGTTCTGCATTTTCTCAGTCAACGTGTGTCGAGTCCGTTTATCAATCTAAACCACTTCAGGTGTTGCCATCTAAAGTAGTCAATTTTTGTACTGAAAGTGGACCAAGTTTTATCTTGGCTAAATATCAAAATTCTCGTTTTATGATATTTCTGGCAAACACGATAGATCTACGTGGTTTGCCTACAACACGAACCAACATACAAATGTTTGCAAATTCAAGTTTGTGGTCTATGCAGTTCGAGTTAAAGTATTTTTCAGTCAAAGCTTTGGATTTTATGCATGAGGTAACGCGTCTTTTTGGGTAAGTAGTCACCGTTTATATATATATATATATATATATATATATATATATATATATATATATATATATATATATATATATGGAATGATCGAGTTTGCAAACCGTATAAACTACATATCCGACTTTAGAAAATTGATATCGCAACATCAAATTCTTGAGGAGGTTATTAACTTTTCTTCCTTTCCAACTTTAACAAGGAATATAATACTTATGCGATTAGAAAATTAATATTAATTTTGAGTAATAAAATTAATTTCCTTTTTCTATACTGATTAGGACTCAAACACCTCTTGTTATATATGTGAACGAGAGAATTACTAATATTTTCCTTGAACCAAAGATCAGAACAATGGCATATATTCCACAAGAATTACAACATGAAATTCTTCTTCATTTGCCCGTGAAGTCTCTTCTTCGTTTCAAATCCCTTAGCAAATCACTTTTGGCCGCCATTAGCAGCCAAGATTTCATCAATGAGCACATGAAAACATCCGAAAACATCAATAATCGCAGCCTCGTTTTCCTCGAAAACGATAATGATCCTCGTTTCTACAAGGTTCAATTTTTAGACTTCAACATTGGCGGTCTCAAATCGTTCCCTTTTGGGGTTAATAGCGGATCCAGAGAAGAATTTCAACTTGAAGTCAAACCAGGGAAATCCAAATATCCTTTCTTCCATGCTTCTTGTAACGGTTTGATTTTGTTCCATGCAGGTTCGCGTCACTTTCTTGTGTTTAATCCGTTCACTAGAGAGTTTAAGAATCTCCCGTCTTGCCTGTTGAAGTGACGGGTGAGAACGGTGCAATTTTTTCTTTCGGGTACGACTCTTGGACAAACGATTACAAGGTTCTGGTAATGAAAATGATTGGGCACATAAACTTCTCGGAGGTTTGGATTTTCGGGTTTAAGTCCGGGATTTGGAGAAGTATTCAGAATTTCCCTTACAATGGCTACAATGTTAGTCCAAAAGGTAGCAATTGCTTCGCGGACGGTGCTCTACATTTCTTATGCTATGATAATAAAGACTATAAGATTCTTATATTTAATGTAGCGGAAGAGAATTTCACCATGGTATCGAACCAATACATGCATTCCGCGGTCACGGGTACCGCCCGAAAAATTTACATGTCTTTGAAGGCTGTGTTTATTTGCGATTGTGCTCTTGTAACTTTGAGGATGTCAATATTTATGTCGGAAAGAAGTATGGAGTTGAATTTACTTGGAGTCTATTATCCTCCTCGGTTAAGACACCACACTATGGTTGTCTCATGTATGGGGAACTTCTTGGGTATTCAAAGCAAAAAGATGAGATTCTATTTTTACATTCTAAACATATTTATTCATACGATCTTGCAAAGAAAAATTTGAAAAAGATTGAAATTATGAATATCAATTATCCCATTGACGTGATTTCTTGTATCAAAAGTTAGGTTCCGATAGAAGTGGAGAAACAGGAGCAACCAAACCCTAGCCGTCTTCCTTTTTTTTCTCTTTTTGGTTTAGGTTTTGGAGTTTTTTTGTGGCGTTTAGTCAGAAGATAAGTCACTTCTTCACTTCTTTCTTTATTTTCTCTATATCGAATAAAACTTTTATTTCATTTTTTGTTATGGTTAGATTGATAGTTTTTTTTGTTTATCCACCTTTATGAGTGGTTTTGGTATTTCCACAGTGGTATTGTTTTGTCCACCTTTATGAGTAGTTATCATGTTTTCTTAGAAAATTCGGTTCCCTTGACGCAACTTCTTTCTATCTCGAAAGCGTTTAATTTGATCACAATGAATGGTTGGTCTAATGTTCAAGTTGAAGCAGATTCTGAGATTCTGGTTCAATCAATGGCTCACACACCATAGGTTTCTACGCCTTATATAGTCAAAGATTGTAAGTTCATGCATAAAGATCTTTCTAAGAGCTCCTTAATTTATGTTAAGAGTTATATTCATATAATAGCCGTAGCCAAATTAATATCTTATAATGCTCTCTAAGCTTTTTCTTAATTAATATATTTTTTCTTATTATAAAAAAAAAGTTTTGTTCCGATAAACTATTAAGGCCAAGAAGAAGAAGCGGAGAATATTTAGGAATAAGAAAGAATTTAATGCTTTTTCGCACCCGCCTCTTCTAGCAAGTAATTTGATAGTTGTTACCAAAAAAAAAGTAGTTTTCTTCTTGAATTTTTTTGTTTGATTTTAGAGTGTATATATATATATATAACATTGTTTTTTTTTTATGGAATATATATAACATTGTTTGTTTGTTTACGATAATTTATTTAAATCGATGAATGATAACATAAGTCATTGAAATACGAAATCGGACACAGAGATTCGGTTTAAGCGACAACTAACTAAATCCTCCTCGCCCTTATTAGATAGTCAAATTCGTCTGTTAACGAAGGACTAAAATGGTTCTCGAGTTCCTCCTTATTTCTCAAATTCACAATTTTGTAAATATTCGATGTAGGACCATGTCATCCTTATACGAGGTGTACGGTAAAATCTCTCTTCTTTATTTTATATATATAAAAAATCCCTTTATTTATAAAAGAAATATTAAAATAAAATTAAAAATTCTAATTAAATACTTTTCCTATACGGTGCAATAACTTGCTCCGCTGTTATATAATTGTCTATAAATAAATGACACAATTAATGAATTTCTGCAAACCCTAAAAACAATCACAATGACAAATCTTCCTCTAGAATTGATGTACGACATTCTTCTTTATTTGACGGTGAAGTCTCTTCTTCGATTTAAATTGGTCAGCAAATCGTTCTTTTCTACTATTAGTAGCAAACACTTCATGAATTCCCATCTCGAAAAATCTTCCGAGAAAAGGATTCATCGGAACTTGATTTTCCTTCACAACAAAAACATTAACCAAAGACTCTACAATGTTCGTACTTCAGACATAAATGGCAGAAGCAAGATCCCGGATGAAGAATTTCTGCTCGAGATCGAACCACCACATGCCAATTTGGCATTCTATCAAGCTTATGTTTCTTGCAACGGTTTGATTCTCTTGATCGTATCTGCCCACGTACTTGGCGTGTGGAATCCATTCACTAGGGAATACAAGAATCTCCCATCGTGTCCGGTGAGAGTGGGAGGATACTATGATTCAAGTTTGGGGTTTGGTTATGACTCTTTTAAAGAAGATTATAAGGTTGTCGTAATAAACAAGATTATAAGAGGGAGAGGGTACCGTAAGGATCTAGAAGTTTGGATTTTCGGGTTCAACTCGGGACATTGGAGAAGGATTCAGGATGTCCCGTCTGTTATGTTAATACTTACAGTTATTCAAGGAGATGAAAATTGCTTCGTTGACGGTGCTTTACATTTTTTTTGCTATGGAAGTGGATGCAAAACGTGTAAGATTGTTGCGTTTGATGTCGCGAAAGAGAATTTCAGCGAGGTATCAATGCCAGTCTGCGGAAGCACAGGATTTCCAAAACCATTGCAGGTCATTGAAGGGTGTCTTTGTTTGTGTTGCTACGCTGCTAACTCCAAGAATGTTGAGATTTATGTTCGGAAAAAACATGGAACTGATTTTACATGGAGTCGATTGTGCTCGATCAACAAGACAATTGACTTAGAGCTTCGAGTTGTCGGATACTCAAAGGATGGAGAAAAAATACATTTTTTGCTTGGAAGACAAGTTTATTCATATGATCTTAAAACGAACCAACAAGTTAAAATCAGGAATGTTGTTGAGGGCTGTTGGATATTTCATTGTATCCAAAGTTTGGTTCGGATAAACTTTTCAGAACGAACCAGAAAAAGGAAAAGAATAAATTATAAAGAAGACGAAGAACTCACTCTTTCTACTTAATAGTTAGTGCGCTTCGTTTTTAGGTTCAACTTAGATATATATTTTAATATAATTAAAATAGCTCCAATATTTAATATAATTAAATATGTATTTTTATTTTACTTTTAAGACTTCTGTATTGTGTATACCAAATACTTCTCAACTTTTGTTTGCTTTTTCCAACAATTGCTTCCCTTAGCAATGTTAAACTAATCTTTTGTTGCGGTTTGCTTCTGTTGTTCCTATTTACGGTTTGTTGTTCCTATTTGTGGGTTGTTTTTTTTTCAGTTGTTTGATTATTAGTGTTTAGTAAAATAAAATCTTTTATTGATGTTAGTATTAAATGACTAATATGGACAATAATGAAATTTTTTTATTAATGTAAACGGATAGCTTTTATTGTAGAAAAATAGCAAATTCAATTTAGTTCATGAACCATAAAGAACGAAGCCTTATTTGGAGGAGCTAAATTGAATTTGAAAATTAGTTCTTTAAGTGTGACATAGTAAAACAATCTAGTGACGAAAGTGCTATATCACCTGTACACCGGGTGTACGCTAGAATTTAAGTGTGACATAGTAAAACAATCTAGTGACGAAAGTGCTATATCACCTGTACACCGGGTGTACGCTAGAATCTCACCTAAATTATAGGTAAAATATTTGGCATGATTTCAGGATAGTCTTGCATTTGTTTTTTCTTCTTCCCTTGTTATAAATAAAAAATAAAAAAGCACACACGTATAATTAAATTATACAAAACATAAAGTTAACCAGATCATGAATATTCCAATTAGTCTAAATAAGAGAGTTTGTGTAAGGAAACAAGGATTTCCGAATATCAATCAACCAAATATTATAAGCCGAAATATTTGAAAGGAAATTAGAAGTTAATTCCACGAATTACATTATTTTTGGTATGAAATATTAAATTGATTTTATAATTTGTTTTCCTAAATCTATTTCTCCCATTGTAAATATAAATTAACGATAAAAATCTTGAGAATCATACCAAAATGTCATATTTTCCACAAGAACTAATTTATGAAATTTTTCTTTATTTGCCCGTGAAGTCTCTTTTTCGTTTCAAATGCCTTGATATATCGTTCTCCATGACCATTAACAGTCAAGATTTCATCAATTCCCATGTCAAAATGTCTTCCAAGAACCCGATCAATCGAAACCTGATTTACCTTCGGATCAATCACGACCCTCGTTTTTGCACGTTCCGTGCTTTGCACATCAACGGAGGCACCACGTTCCAGGAGGAAGAGTGTCATCTCAAACTCAAACCACCTCAATGCATATATCCGTTCGCTTATGCTTCTTGCAACGGTTTGATTCTCTTCACGGTAAGTTTACACGAACTTGCCATGTTGAATCCATCCACCCGAGAATACAAGAAGCTTCCACGTTGCCCGGTGGAAGTTATGCGTGGAGTGACCAGTTTGAATTTTGGTCATGACTCTTCGAATAATGACTACAAGGTTCTTGTAATGAAAACAATTAAAGAGAACTATCCGTACCCCTTCCGCTACGAGATATGGATTTTCGGGTTCAAATCAGGATCTTGGAGAAGGCTTCAGGATTTTCTGTACCGGGATTTTGTAGTTCAGGTAAGAGGTAGCAATTGCTTCGGAGATGAATCTTTATATGAAGGTAGCAATTGCTTCGTAGATGGTGCTTTGCATTTCTTATGCTATGAGTACCGATGCAGTTCGTATAAGATCGTTGCATTTGATGTCACGGAAGAGAATTTCAGCGTAATTTCAGCACCAATATCTATCCCTTCTGCATTTCCAAACCAATTGCAAGTCGTTGAAGGATGTCTTTGTTTGCGTCTGTGGCACCATTGGCTTCGCGACGTTAATATTTGCATTAGGAAGAAATGTGGAGACAAGTTTACTTGGGTTATACTACTTAATGTCAAGTATTCTACAGAACAATACTTTGATTGCTTGAGATCTGGGGAACTTCTCGGATATTCAAAAGGACGAGATAAGTTACTTTTTCTATACGATAAAAATATTTATTCATATGGTCTTGTGGATGGAATTCTTGAAAAGATCGAAACTATGAATACTGAAAATGTGATCAGTAAAGTTTATTGCATCGGAAGTTAGGTTCGAATAAATTTTTCAGAGCCGAGTAAAACGGAGAAAAAAGAGGGAGCATGGAAGAATATGAAGAATTTAATATTTTCTTGCATAGATTAAGATTTCAGTTACAAATTTTTGGTTTTGAGGATAAATATTTTGGTTAATCAAATTGTATGTAATGGAACATAATTTCTGGTAGTTTTATGTATAATCGCATGGAGTACATAAATCATAACGATATTATAACATATCAACCCGAAATGTCTGAATCGTCAACCGTACCAAACTCCTATCAAAATTATGGCATCAACTAACAACTTAGCGAAATCCAGCTCAAAAATCAAAACTATGGCCCCATTTTAGCATATGGTTCACAGTATTATTAAATTGCGTCGCTAATCTTAAACTTTCTGTCGTAATATTGTACAGAATGTGTAACAGGTTTGGTAAAACAGAGTTACGGACAGAACTAGAACGGTTTGTCACTCAGCCCATTTTGATACTGATTAAAATTGCCTTGCTGCGTCAGAAGAAGGATAGCTACACTGATTCGAATCTTTCTTTGATTGATCAATGTGTGATATTCCGGATCCTCATTACTAATGGAATCGATATGAGTCATCGGTTGCTAATGTATTTATTTTGTAGTGCTTCATCGCTTGGCTAAACTTGCAAGCCCCGATAAGCTTTTTGTTGAAACAAGTCCCACACCAACGTTGAGGCACCGGAGGCATGTTTTTATCATTAAAGCTTTCACTTTCCAGCCAGATTTCACTATCAGGAACACCAATGATAACGCCATCGCCAAACTTGCTGGCTGGCCACAGCCAGCTTTCCTTTTCAGTCCGAGAAACTTCGGTGGCTATTTCTGTCACAGTAACACGATTTGCAAAGATAACTTGAGTAACCCGACATACATGTTAGTTAATTTTGTTTATCAAACATTATTAATAGATAGATTATTAGATATCTCGTCGGAGCAGTGTTGTTTCTTAGGAAAAATCCTTGTCTGATTATTTATGCCTAATGTGAATCTCTAGTTTGTCAAAAGTCGAACACCGGTACAATCACCAGATCGAAGAACTTAGAACTAGTCGTTCAAGCAGCTTACTCTATTTTTACGGGTTATTCTCGGACTTCTAACCATATGTGTCCTGTTCGCATTGTACCAGGTTAAAAATCCATAATTCCGAAAATAAACATTCTGGGGAATCACACTATCAGCTTCCAAAATTATGTATACTGTCAAATTAAACTCAGATTTGCCATACTTTCCCGAAAAGCTTAGTACCGGTGGTATATAATAATGGAAAATAAATTGATGTATCTAACCTCACTTAATTTAGTTTTTCCTGAAAACTTGTTCGAATATGATTCCTACAATAAAAATGCACTAAACTGGCTTATATATGTTTCGAGTACGGATCACTTGTTATCGAGCATCCAACTTGAGATTATTCCCATTCAACGGTTGAGGGAGGCTTCGATGAAATGTCCTAAACAACACGGTTCACGCCCTCACGCTATTACAGATTTTCCGAGCAACATTATCCAAGAATGCTTTCTCAAAGTCATACCTAAAATTTCAGAAGAAGAATTATAGAATATAAAGATCAAAGAAAAGGCAGAACACGATAATAAAATGTTGTAGAGTGAGAAAAAGGCCGTACCAGTCAGTTGTCATCCCATCTTGGGACGTAACAGCACGCAAAGAAACAACAGTTGTCATCCCATCTACAATGTGTCGTGTTGTTGTCTGTGTAAACCGAGTTATCGTGTCAAGTTGATTAAGCTAAGGTCTCATGTACAAGTTCTAGCGCATAACATAATTAGGAGATGAATCAGCTAGAGGGGTGCCTAAACAACCTTGAACCGAATGATTGAATTGTTACCAACTCAAAAAAAATGAAGCTTAGGCTCCGGGTTGTTAAACTCAAGTCGATTCATACCTCGAGATCAACTATATTAACTCAATTTTTCTCTGACCGAACTCGAATAGTTTGCAAATTACTCTGGTCGATTCAATTTGTAGCATAGGTGTGTCTGAGCATCTCGAACCAAGTAATGGGACAAATAAAAAGAAAAATAATTTAAGTGTTTTGAACAATCTCAAACCAAGCGACCCGGCTAATGAAAAGGAACATATTTTCTGCTTAAAGTTTCGATTCTATACACGATTCAGTTTTAATATTTGGTGTAGGCTATGTTACTTTGTTTTTCCTCTACTTTATTTGTACTTTATCCTATTTACCATTAGATTAGGTTTTAACCCATGATATAATGGTGGATAAAACAAAGTAATGGTTACTTTGTGAAAAACAAAGTAACCATAGAATCCCCCTTAATATCTTATCAAGTTAAATGTTGTGTTGCCTTTGAAGGTTATTTATCTCTAGCAATTAGATTGTGGAAATTACGGCAATAATCATACTTTGTAAATGATTTACAAATACTTCAACCAATTTTATGGTTTTCATCACGTTATTACTTTCTAATACTCTTCTTATCAAAACATGAAATTCTATAATGCTTTTTATCATATTAGGCAGTTTATTAGTTGTTTTATTAATTATAACTGATTTTAGATTTTAAATATTAGTATTTTATTTTTAAAAAATAACTGTAATTAATTATTTAATTAAAATATAGAAATCTATTTCACTAACTACCTATTTCTCTTTCAGTCTACCTCTCTCTCTAGTTGAAAAACTTCCAGAACTAAAATCTCTTCTAATTTTGTTCTTGATTAATGTTGAACGATAACCAATTTTACCTTTTTATTTCAAGAATGCACTAAAAGATTGGGGTTTGCCTTCATAAACTGAGATTTGTAGATTACGCCGGTATGAATTTACCTCTTTTGATGTTATTGTAACTTGGAGATGACGAGATAACTGAAAATCATGAAGTTCTTGATTGGTTTATGTTTCAATGTGAAAATCTGAAATTTTGAGAACCAAATCATAGTTCAAAGAAGAAGAAGAAGAAGAAGAAGAAAATGAACGTGGATCTTTCAGTTTTTTTTAAAGAGCTTACTGTATATAAATGCATACTTTTTTAATTATTAATTCCTATATTTTCTCTGAAATTCCTATTTCTTTGGGGATGTTTCCTTTGGTGACATAAAGAATTAATAATTGTGTCTCTCTTGACATATCTAGAATCCTAATTAATAGGATGATTTAATTGTATATATTACTAAATACCTTGACTACTATGTAATTAACCCGATTAGATTTGATATTTTCAGTTATGGGCCTTTGTGAAAAATATTTTGGGCCATACCGGAACTGGGCCCATTATTTAAAAGACTACGGTTGTGAGCCCAAAGCTTAAAATCGGTTAAAACCCATTATTGTTTGAGGAAAGTTTTATGTTTATTTATTTGTTTTTTTTTTCTCTTTTAGCTATTTGAGTAAATTTGACTAGTCTTAATATGAAAACAATTGCAAGAAAGAATGAGTAAATGTTCAAAATTAATTAATTTATTATTGAAATCGGTTGAGATTTTAGTATTTTACTTCTAATATTAGATATAAACATATTTAGTTACAATTGAGAAACACTTATTGGTAGTTATTCTAGATTAAAACATCAGTTAATATGTATGAACTATCAATAGTAATAAACAGTAAACTGAACAAATTTTCAATCAAGCACGAGTTCTCAAATTGAGTGGTATTATATATATCACGATGCTAAGGTTTTGGAAAAGTAAAAACATGTATAGACTCAATGATATTTGTTAATGAAGTTTGAAAGTAATAAACTTTAACTTGAAGCCAAAGAGATGTATGTATTATATTGTTTAACTTCAGAAAAGGTGGGGGTTCTTCATTATGTGAAAGTGTATAATACTACCTCGGCCCAAAATGATAGACAATAAGTCAAGACTTTGGTAAGTTTTTTCTTTGATTTGCTCTGTTGTTTTTTAGTTAAATTCAGTAAAATTAAGTTCAATTTAGCAACATTCCGTTCAATTAAGTTAAAGGAACAAAGTTAGTAGACAATATCATATTTTAATTGAGTTTGTTGTTTAACCTTTTCCAATCGCTAGAGACTTAACGTGGCTACAAAAAATCTATCATAAACTTGATTGTCAAATTTAAAAAATCAACACTCAAAAGCTAAGAGATTAGTGTTTCTTTTTCCCTTTTTTTTTTTTCGTTCATGCTCTTAAGAGTTACACATGGGTTATCATGGATCTATTGTCATAATGGGAGGTACCAAATCCAAATGTTTCTTGCATGAGAGAAAAACAAAAAAGAAAAATACAATCTCATGGATCACATATTTGAAATAATTTTATTTTTCTTTTTATCATAATAATTATTTTTTGGGTTTTTGAGCAAAGGGAATTTAATTTAGTGAGAATTTTGACAAGGGGTAGGGTTGGTAGACAAATTGATGAGGATGTAACATAAAAATAGCATCAAAAAGTGGGACAAAATCAATGAAACTTCAAAACTATGATGAACCCCAGAAACCTAGTCAGAGCTCCATATTTTACTGCCTTCAATCTGATAATTTAATTTTTTTTAATTGAAAGCTGAGGACCATAGAGTTTGAAGAATATAATTTCAATTAGTTTGGCAACCTCAAATAAATAACTGTAAATTCAAACCCAAACATATTAGAAAATGAAAAACATAGAAGAAGAAGAAGAAGAAAGAAAGAACTAAGCGAAATTCCGACCAGTTAAGTTTTAATTATTATTGCTTTTTTTATTTTATTTTTCAAATATCTAGTAAAATAATATTAAAAAATGATTATAGCAGTTGCTTAATAAGCATGGTCCCATTAACTATATTGTCACACATTGAATAATGCTTTTTTTTTTTTTTTGACGAGTTGAATAATGCTTTTTAGTGGGCATTTTGTGTTTAACACTTTGAGTTTATTAGTTGTGACTCACTTATTTTATTTTCAAACAATATTAATCATAGGGATATTGTCTAAACACTCATACCATTAAAGACTAAGAGAATGGTTTTTTTCAAGCTATAAACCATACGCTTGGCCAAAATTGTGTAGGAATAAAATTAAGGGTTAATTTCATATAAGTATCATGTTGTTTTTAGCAAATAAAGGAGTATAGTTTGAATTGTTTGTGTAAATAAGGAAATTGTCGATTTTGTTGACATGAACGAGAATATTTCTTGTCCACGGAATTTTTTGAGCTTTGAGGTTAACCCTAACTTAACTATCTACAGGAAATATTTGAGCTTTGAGCTTAATCTTAACCTAATCGGTCAAAAATTAAAAAAAATATTTGGATAAAAAATGTACTCGTTTACGTTTACAAAATCGACAATTCCTTAATTCTGCTAATAATACAACTCATCATTTACTTATCAAACCATAAATTTGTATTTTCAAAAACCTGAAAAATATGATAATTATATAAAATTAACTCTAAAACGAATTATGAACTGAAGTAGAGTCAATATCTAATTCAAAAAATTTAATAGGAAAATATAAAGCTATTCAAAAAATTATTTTCTTTTAAAATTAAAAGAAAAACAACCAACCAACAAATTTTACTCCTCAAAATGATTGGTCAAAAAAATAAAAGTTTAAACTTGAAAAAAGAAAGAAAAAGAAAAGTATTGAAAGAAAATGAGTAGCCAACCAAAGAAAAGCAAAAAGGACCCACAAAAAGGCAGCATAAAACTAAACTCTTTAACTCTATGTTGGGATGTTTTGTAGGAGTAAGAGTGGGAAGCCATCACCCCCTTGGATAAGGTAATTGATTTTGGTAAAAATAAAAAAAAAAGTAAATAATAATAATTCCAACAACCTTGTAATTGTGTTCTTGACCACACAAAGTTCAATGAAAATTAATAAAAAATTTAAAAGTTATTGTTGTTATTATTGTTATTATTATTTAACTAACTTTGCTTTGTTAGATTGTACTTAAAAGAAGCTATGTAATCTCTTTAATTAGTTTAATTTTGCTTAATCATCCTTCTTATTGGCTTTATTATGATGTAACTTTTATTTTTTATTTATGAGATGTTATGATGCAACTTTTGAATTCTTTCTCCATGCATAAAGTGTTCAAGAAGTCAAGAAGTAATGTAGTTGAATGTGGTTTTTAAAGTAGTTCAATTTTTGAAAATGATAAAAAGATGTAGCCATGTTGATCAATAATAAATTTATATTTCATTCCAAAGTTTACATGTCGATCAATGATAAAAAAAAAATAAAATTAAGTTATTAGGTTATTAAAATGTAGAGCTCAATATATTTTATTTGGTATTGATTGTAAGGCCCATAGTGAAGAGGATTATTTGCTATATTTTGGTTCTTCACTCGGGTGTGTTTTTTCCTGGTACCAACCTAGTTGGGATGAGGGGACAACATGACCTTGCTCTATAACCCGTTTTCATTCAAAAAAAAAAGATAATTACATTCTAAGAAAAGAAATATTCATCTTAAAAATAGGTTGTTGCTCCATAATGTTTAATCTTGATTTAGGCTCTGCTCCAAAATTTACAAAAGATTTTTTGCTCGTCAACAACGTGTGTTACTTTAAAATTAAAATTTTATACAACCCTCAAAACAGTTTCTCGACTTCTCTAGATAAATTCCTAAACAAATTATGATTAATCAGAATTGAAAGCAAAATCGACTTCCATAGATCCATATATATAAGTGAACGAACTAGGACTAACCAAAGTTGGATCTCAGCATCACGGGACGATCGAGCACCACTTGGATTGTGTAGATGATGGTGGAGTAGTCCATTGAGTTATGAATGTGTCCCAGCAAGAGGAGACACATTGGGATTTAAGGAAACCACAATGGTAGCCCTTCCATGTCTTGATAAATGCATCACATCTTTGTGTCTTTTCCCTCTAATGTATAATTAATGCCCTTATGTTCCTCCCACTCCCTATACATTTCACATTTATCAATCATTTATTGTTATTTTCTACTTTTTAAAAACTCCATAACCATGTAGGAGAATTTTTAGAATAATGTTGTTTGTGTGGAAATTTCTTAAGCAAGCTAAAAATTATTTGAAATCTAATGCATTGTGTTCATGCTGATAGAGTGTACAAGCCTCGTGTTTAAAATCTCGGTTTTCAAAAGCAAAAATACCTAGTGTACAGTTGCAACAACATTTGATATTAAACTCCATGAGTCTTTTTCGTAAACAATATTAAATCATCTAATGTGTTCATTCTAACTATAAAATTCAATATATTTGTAACATGTTTATAAGTTGAGTTGGGTCTAGTCCAATTTGTGTTTACTTGAAAATATTAAGCATTAGTCCAAGGCTAACTCAGTATAATACTTTAGACATATTCAAGATGATTTTGAGCTTGAAAATAAATATTTAATATTATAATTAATATATGGCGAGAGATACACTGATCTATGCTATTTTTATAAATCTCAAATTTGTCTAAATATAGGCTAGTTTCTTTAATGAACCTGAAGTCTATAATATTCATACGTATACTTCGCACATATGTACTAAGATTCAAATT
Source organism: Euphorbia peplus (assembly GCA_028411795.1). Lineage (NCBI taxonomy): Eukaryota > Viridiplantae > Streptophyta > Magnoliopsida > Malpighiales > Euphorbiaceae > Euphorbia > Euphorbia peplus. The sequence continues at coordinate 36,205,637 of CP110841.1, forward strand.
CCAAATCTCTATTATGAACTGCCTTGAGGTCCATAACAAGAATAATAAAAAAAACTTATTTGTTATGATGTATTTTTCAGTTAAGAGATAGGTTTGATTGATTAATTAATTAAGGTTAATATATAGTTAGTTAAACACAGATTGAATAACTGTATTAACGGTAAAAAAAATATTCAGTGGGACTAGGAAATAAGATGGTTAGTTTGGAATCTCTTGTCCTTGTCTTGCTATTTTTATTTTATTCCAACTAACCAATTTTTTATTTTTTATTTTTTACTTTTATTTTTTTTATAGGAAATAACTTTTTTTTATTAAATTAAGCAACTAATTTAATTAATTATAAGACAATTATTCCATTCAATAATATACGCAGGTCATACACTGCAACTATAGTGTTCATTAATATATTTCAAACTTTTGGATATTAATTTTAATTTTATGTATAGTTCATCTTTAATTTATGTATTTAATCAGATTAAAAAAAATTAATACACATACTTTATTTATCTTTATTTGTTTTTATGCTCTTTTCTTTTTTGCACCGAAAGGGAAAAAGTTTCAGCAAACAAGTCCAATTGGAACTAGATTATAGGCCTATATAGTTCACATGATTAAATTAATTATGCTTTGGTGAACCAAATCTATAGACATTCACATCAACAATCTTAAATAAGGAAATTTGATGGTTTATTGTGTTCTCAGTGGATATGTGAAATGCAAACTAAGTTCGGGTAGAGGATGTGCATGCAATCACACCAATAGACGCATATATATTAACTCCTAGTGAACATCAATAAATATTTAGATTTTAAAAATCAAACATGGATTACATGTATGTAATTATTGTATATCGACATGTTAGAGTTAGAATTTGTACATTTATGTATATATATAAATGTTTATTATCAAGACAATAGACATGTTTTCTCAAACTCTACATAATTCTCATATTTTATATAGGAAAAATCAGTTTTACTCGGTTGTCATTTTAATTATATGAATGGTTGCCTTCCTTTCTGCAAACCAAGCCTCACAATCTCCGAAAAGAGTGACGCATTCGATCGAGAGATGTAATTACAAATAACACGATTAAGATATGATAACATGTTTGTTAAAGAAAGAAAAAACGTATCTTTTTAAGTAAGTTTTAGTTAGCCACTTTTGAAAGTAAGGTTTATGCCATGTGACCACCAATGAGTTACTTTCTTTTTCTCTGATGGATTTTTTTGTTGTTTTTTTTATAAATCTATCTGTTGCTTTGACTGAAATATTTATATGAGAAAAAGAAGATCCTCAAATATTTTTAGAAAAACAAATAAACAATAATAAAAGACAAAAAAGTTCTCTTCTTTAGCCAATGGTCAAACCCCTTAAAATTAGGCTTTGTTGTGTCTTTAATGTGTTTCTATATCAACATGTTACAAATTTGCTCAACCATAAGCTTTTTTCTGTTCATTGACTTGAATTTGAATTCAATCACAAAACACATATATTTTTTTCTAAGTTTTTGAAGTGAGATAGTAGAAATATGTCCCCTTTGAGATAGGCTAGTAATGTATACAACTTTCCAAGCTAAAAACATTCACAAGCAAAAGTCAAAACTAACTAGCTTTGTGCCAAAATAAGGCTTGTAAAATCATCTATTTTATTGAAAATAATTTACTCGCCACATGGTAAAAAGAAACTTGTTTAATCCGATCTACAAAAATATAAAAAATGGCTTACGACTATCTTACAACATATCTTAACATTAGTCAATGTATGTTCCTTACGCGTCAGCTATGGATTGATTGTTGGCTTGTTCACTTCGCGTTCAATTCAAAAATTAATTTTCGTTATATTTGATACATTGTTACAAGTGTTCCCATCAACTCCTCTCTCCACTTTCAAGCAAGCTTCAAGTGACAATTTTTGCTATTAAAACACCTCAAGTGAGGGATGGATGCATCTTTGACTTGAAAAGTGACTTGACTCATGTGATTCATCTTTCAAGCCTGGAGCTGGATTGGTGTGTGTGGCAGGAGTTGGAAGAGTCGTTTTTCCCATCTTTCGAAAAGGTAATCAAGTTGTCGATGATCTTGCAAGTTATGGTCATCGTGCTTCGATTTTGGAATGATGGGATATTCGATAATTTTTCGGTTTTTTATTTTGATAACTAAAGTTGTCATTCTTATATTGAGCCTAATTCATTTCTAAAAGGCACCTTAAAGGAAGATGATTGCCACACACATATCCATATAGCTAGCCGATGTGGGATAATTAACACACACACCCTCGTGTCTAAGAACATACACTTGGAGGAACATGAAGTTTGCAGGACTGTATATCTACGGGTTATGCCAATAATGAGTTTTCCAATGTTGGACTAGTAGGCTCTGATATCATTTTAGATTGTGTCTAACTCATCCTACCTTGAAGGGATATAATTGTCACATACTTATAAATATATAGTTGCTCAATATATGAGATACTTAAGAGTCATCATTTGTACATAACTTAAATTTATTTGTGTTTGTTTGTTTAGAGGCGCCAATGTGATTGAAATATCCCCTTCATCATATTTCAATTTTCTTTTTTTAGAAAGAAAAAAGTTACATTGTACATGTGAATATCTCCCATGTATTTAACAAAGTAGAATGAGAGGAATAGTCACAATTTATGACAATGACAAATATATGAATTAGAGATCCTTCACTGAAACTAAGAAATTATTTGTTAGTGTGAACCGTCAATTATTTTGATGAAAAATTAGTAGTCATTTCTAATCTAACTTATTATACTTTTTCTTTTCTTTTTATCAACAATTAATATTCATTTGTCTACTTTGCTCACTTTAATTTCGTACCGTACCATATAAGTGTCAAATTTTCCACTTCTTTGCTTAGATTGTATTTTCAATGAGTTAGTCTACCACGTGTCAGCTGATAATTTGATCAAGTATAATTTTTTTTGGGGGGGAATTTGATCAAGTATATTACATTATATAATTACCAAAGAAATTTTAGAATACTTCCAATGTTATACGTTCGTTTGGTCCACTGACATAATATTGAATAATAATTTTAGTAATAATAATAATAATATATTAATTAATATCTAATAATAATACATTGTTCTACTCTTTTACTATCTTATTATAATATATTCTTTTGTTCAAATCTAATATATTACTATATTTTTCAAATATATTTTTTTATATTATATCTATTTTCTATTTCTCTAATTTTATATAGTATCCATTTTATATAATATCTTTCATCTATTTGAATTTATAGAATATATTCCTTAGCACCTATAGTTTATGATTTCGGATTTATGATATATTTTTTAGTATTTAGAATTGTTTATAATTATTTGGTTAAAAAATATTTCATTAATAAAATACACAATGTTAGTTTTTTATTGTTTGACGTGCTACGTCACATCTAGTTATTATTCAAGCATATTCTTCATCCTTAAACTAGACATATAATAATGATCACTCTAATTACAAAGATATAAAATTATATATAACTTATATATTATTGCATGTTTATCCTTTCTATCATTTTATGTACAAAATTCCACCAGCTACATCACCGGATGAGGTGACCAATTACGTCGAGCACAACCCTTTCAGTGAAAACAATTCATCTCTTAGTGGGCGTTACATCACCTCCTTATCTGGATGACTGATAAAGATGCTGGTCAGAGCATCCGACCAATACAAAGACCCATCATGTGAGACAACAGTAAACCACCTTTTGTCTATAAACAATCCTACTAAAATAAATGTTGGTAATATCTTTCTCTATTTTTGTTTACTATACTTTTTCTCTCTTTATAATCTTATTGACTTGATCGTCAAAGCATTTTCAGAGTGCAACTGCCTCATAGAAAGACCCCCTGCATTATTCATCATCCAAAGATAGCCCAAAAGTCTCATTTATATCCAAACTTATCATTAATCTTTATTGCTATAAGTAGAAAAAAATAAATAAATGTACATATATAAAAATGAAGCAGACAGTAAAAAGCACTAGTCAAATGCGCATGCAAGCATGAAGCATATGGTAGAGAGAGTACACAAATATTTAAATAATATGTAATTAAAATTGAGAAGTAAGCATGAATTGTAATTATGTGTTTATAATCTCTATACTTAGGGATGGGCTGTGAGTAGACAAAACCTTCAATTGAAGAAAATGTTTAATGAATTATTCAATTAAGAAGTGGCAGTGCAGAAAGGCCAATTTTGGGATTAGAGAAGTTAATTAATTTTATTACTATACATATTGAGTAATTTATGTTTAATAAATTAGTATGTTTAATAAATTAGTACGATAACAATGTAGTAAAACACATTATGTGTCAGTTGGATGAATTCCTTTAATAATTAATTGAAAATAATTTAAAAATAATTTAAAAATAAGATTTTGAACACCTAAATAATTTTAAACGCTCAACCCCGTCTAAATTAAATACTTAATTTTAAGTATCTAAAGTGCGTGTAAGCAGTTACACGAAACTCGTTTACAACTTTGAGCTTGAGCAGAGTTCCATTAGTAGTGACTACTGGACATGTCAGATTATATCTATTGAGGCCCATAAATATTACAAGTTGGACGTACACACGTGCAAACACAATTAGAATGTGCGAGTTTATACTATAAAATACAAATAATGGTTCTATACATTTCGGTTTATACTTTTAATTCAAACCTTTTTTTCTTACATTGGTGTAATTTTAGATTGGGTGTAAAAGCAGTTTTTTTATGGTTGAAATTTATTAAATTGAAAATTATTGAACTGAATTATTTAAAATGCATTATTAAAGGCACTTTGAAGGGGAAAGTTGCACCATTTATAAACGTTTCGTTACATATATAGTCAGTCAATTTAGAATAGTTAATCCACACCCTTATGTTTGAGAATGTACATTTCAAGCGTGAAGTTTGCAGGGCTGAACATATGCCGGAGGCGCCAACAATGGGCATTCCAACATTGGACTAGTGTACTCGGATACTATCTCAGAATGAGCCTAACTTATCCAGAAAAGTTGGGATCGTCAACATTTATATGTTTCACTATATAACTAGCCAATATGAGATACTTAATACTGATGGAATAAATGATGGAATAAAAACATTGTGGACTCTCAGTTAATGTTGAGATTACTAACTATCAATTGTAGGTTCTTGATATGTGTAAACATGACACGATTTTAAGTATATCGTAGGAGCCAAAATGAACTATATCTCATTACCTTGAACATTATAGACTTCCAATACATGTAAATGCAATTTGAAAATCATAAAAGAACATGCAACAATTAAATAATTAATTGAAGCGTAAAATTTTCAAAACTGTACTGCAATTCAAACTCCATTGAGCGATGGCATCAACATATCACTAGACGCCTATCAAAACAGCGTTTGCGGAAAAAAAGCGAACCATTTTGTTTTTGGTAACTAACTTAATAAGTCAAAGTGAATGAGAATAAGTGAAAACATGATATCCAACATGAATGTACAATCCATTATTAAGTAGACCGCTATCCAACTAAATGAACTCTACAATAGGATGTTGGTGCCTTTTTTCATTTGGTTGATGCACTTTAATAAATTACTAAACATATATGCTTATGGTAATTTAAGTAATTAATTACCCACCACAAACAGTCAAAATTGAATTTTTTAGAAAGTGCAAATAGTGGAAACTGCTGGCTGGAAGAAGCATGCTTTTTGGACATGAAAATATCCCAAATTGGGTTATGGGGAAAAGAATTAAGATTAAAAGAATTGGTGGAAATATGGTAAATTAATAAACAAATATTATTTATTTATTATTATTATTATTATTATTATACAAATAAATTCAGAAATGTTTCCTATGAATACAACATTTGTGTCAATCAGGGTTGGGTGGATTAGGCTACAACCTGATATGCCACCACCCCACTTATGTTCTCATTTCAATCATCCATTTTCAATGCTAAATTACATTTATAGTCCTACATGTTTTTCTTACTTTTTTATGATTCATAAACTTTAAAACTCGATATAAGAGTTTGTGCTTGTCGAGAAACCACTTAACTTAAAGCTTAAGCTAAAAGTTAATGTCTTACAACATCTTTTATATTTCGATATAAAAGTTCGTGTTTGTCGAGAAACCACTTAACTTAAAGCTTAAGCTGAAAGTTAATGTCTTACATATCTTTTATATTAAATTTTGAACAACCCGTCACGCAAATACCCAACGGGTCTGAAGCATACTCAATGCATGCCCATCGATCTCAGAATTCAAACTCAATACTGCTTGGTCATGGAGACTCTAATATCATGTCAAAAAACTGATTAAACTTTAAAATTTAAGTTGATAGACTCCATGGTATTTTTATATTAAGATCCAACAATAGCTTTCATAAGTAACTTCAAAAAGATCGAGGAAAAATTAAATGTTTTTATGTCTAGTTTCCTCACTATATTAAAAACTTTAACAATAAACAACGCTAAGCTTTAGTGGGAGCCGAAGACCTTTTGGTACTAGTTGGGAACAAATCAAAGAATTATTTAGAGACAATTCTAATTTTTAGCGTCTAGTTAAAGCTAGGCCATCCAATTGATTCATTTGGTTTATTAATTTTGAGCGCTTAGCCGAATTCATATTGGGTTTGTTTTACGATTCAAAAAACAACCCTAATAAATAGTAAGATTAAAGTTGAGAGAACATTGAAGTGATTTTTATGAGAAGAAATTAAGTTCATGGGCTATGATTGTAATTTATATTAAATAATAATTATAATAATAATAATAATAATTACTGAAAGCTTCTGAAATTTTACCCATACTTTGCTTTCAAATGTTTATATTAATAAATGAAGGTTTGTATGCATGTGAATTGTGAAATTATATGTATAATAGAACTTGCTCCCTAAAATAATTGATCAACCCCATATCATAATGTCCATATATTAGCATAAATTATTATTATTTTTCTGCCTTAGACAGAAGAATTCTTAGTATTTTTTTATCTTTAAAAGTTGTTCATCTTTTTCAGATCAAAACAATTAATTAGGCATATTCCCAAATTTTAGGAATTGGGAATTTTTTTTTTATGTATGTCGAATTCCTTTTTAATTATTTAGAATTGATAAAAAGGTCATTTTCTTTTAGAGGATTCTGTATAAATCATTGAATGGAAATCTTAAAAGTGCTATATATTATAATTTATATGATCAATTCATGGATTTTATTCAGATTAAATTGAAGGTCAACGTTCAAGAAATTAAAACTAAAACTTTCTTTTTTAGAATAAAATTAAGAACTTTAGTGATGTAAAATATGAAACATCTCTTTAATATATATAAAAACTCAATTAAGCTCGCATTTGAGTTAATTATATTCATATATCCATTATGGTACTCCGAACTATTAGAAAAGGAACAAAAACATATCGTTTTTATCTTTTTTATCATTTAAACATACATGCCATAAATCTTTTCCTTAAAAATAATTAGTATGTTGAAATATTTTTTATATTTTTAACGAGATTTTAATAACTTTCGTGCACGTGTTACATGTTTGGAGGTTTTTGAAAAAAAAAATAGATCGACAAAAACCAAGATTTTCATAGTTAAATTTTAAACTTTATAACATTTTTGTTATATTTGTGATAGTTAAAAAAAATAAAATTCACGTTATACATTTACCATCAAATCACCAAGAGGTAAATCAAAAGATGCTCTGGATATGGAATTTTCTTATCCAATGACCTATGATTTAAGATTTGGTACAAACCATTATTTGACAATTAATTATTACTCTTTAAACATCTAATGATATGTATCTTAACAAGTTTTTTTCATTTCAATGTTTATTCATCTCATATGTCAAATCAGGATTTCAAATTAGACTAATTAGTTGAAAAAACACTATAAATAATTAGCAACTTCTAGTTATGATTTGTAACATCAAACAAACAAATATTGATATATGCCAAACCTTGTCCAAATGCTTAATTTATTTATACATTACGTATAGGTCCTAATTATGAATGTCAAATCTCCATACTTTAAACCAATCCCATAAGAAAGAAACACTACTTCAATACCAGTCACCATAAGTTTTGAACATTGGGAGGCTAAAAGAAATCGGAGCTCCATAATAATAACTTTATTATAATTTATATGAATTTTTTACGTGAATCTCTCTGCACTTGAAGTGTATATGTACAATATATCTTTACTATGTTTTGAAATTTCGTTATTATCAATGAGTTATATCAAGATTCAATTACTCATTTACTAAAAAGGTCTCAAAAGTCATATCATAAAACCATTTATAAAGCAAAGTAGCAAAAAACATTAAATACTAATCAGACGGTTGAGGACTTTTAAGGACCAAATAGAATAACCAATTCTAAATTCCGAAGATCAATGAGTTTTGGAGTCCATTTGGGTCCATCATATCAGTTTGGCTCCCATCTATATACATTTTCTACCAACACATTATACTAAATGTCTCATTAGGATTTAAAAAATTGTTAGTGATAGCTATTTTGGAAAGAAAATAAGCTAATCAACTAAATGTGATTAACAAGAACATTACCACAAAATAGTAAACAACAAGGGAATCAAACATGTTTGTATTTAGCCAATTTATCATTATTAGATTAGAGGTAAAGACACTTAGTTATACAAGACTGTCAATTTTTGACATGACGACATAGTTATCAAAACAACATGTTTAACATTATCATTTTCTTTTTATTTATACAACGTAGAATATAAAAATGAACCTACTACGTTTATGACCCACTGATCAATTTTTACTACGAGTAAAGATTAAAGTACCAATGTTGTCAATTTCTCACAAACAAAATACAAAATTTACCATTTTTTTTAAAAAAATCATATGGTTTTTATAATGGGCATATATGTCAATACAAGAAGAGGGCAGAAAAGCATAAAATAAGTGGTCCAGGCGTGCCATTGTTTAGCTGTATGTGTGTGAGATATGGGGGAGGGTAGAAGAAGCGTGCTATAGAGGGCACTCACGTGCGTTCTTGAGGTTTATATAAACTCATAAAAACTCACCCAAAAAAAACCACAAAAGATAAAAAAAAGGAGTAGTAGTGGCTAAGCAAGAGAAAAGTTTCGAGCTTTGACACTTGTAAATGCAATAGAGCCTCAAAAGTTTCTATCTTTTTGCAAGTTTAGTTTAATTTGTGAGAAAATGGAAGTTGTAGGGACTGAAAAAATGAGGCAAAGTTCTTCATCAAGGTTCAAAAGGGTTTGTGTTTTTTGTGGTAGTAGTCAAGGAAAGAAGAGTAGCTACCAAGATGCTGCTATTGAGCTTGGCAAAGAATTGGTATTTTTTCTAAAGTTTCTATCTTTTTTCCTTTGGCTATTTTCTTGTTCTTGTAAAAATTTTTAAATAATGGGTTATGGGTTTTGCTGCATTTGTGAAAATGGGTTTTGATTGAAAAGTATAAAGCTCAAAGTTTTATAGATTGGATAAAGGAGAGATTTTTATGAGATTTGAGGTCAGAGCCACATAAAAAAAAAATGGCATTTGGAGGCTCATTTTGGTTTTTTGAAAGTGAAATAGTTATGGGTTTTGCTTGAAAACTATATTGGTACTTCAAAGTTCAATGCTTTGTGGTAAGATGTATTGAATAAAGAACACATTTTTATGAGATTTGAGGTCATACCCATATCATAAAATTCCATTTTCAAGCTCATTTTAGTATATTCAACCTCATATGAGTTTGGGCTAGGTAGCTACTAGCTTCAAGTTCTATTCTTTATGTTTAAATAGATTGGATTGCATATAGATATTTGAGCTCACACCCACATCAACAAATTCCATTTTGGGGCTCATTTTAGTACATTCAAGCTGATTTGATTATGGGTTTTGCTTGAAAACTGTATTGGATTGCTTAAAGATTACATTTTTATGACATTTTAGCTCATACCCACATCAAAAATTCCCATTATGATGCTCATTTTAGTAACTTCAAACTGATGTCATTATGGGTTTTTTTTGCAGGTTTTGAGGAACATTGATTTGGTTTATGGAGGAGGAAGCATTGGTTTGATGGGTTTGGTATCTCAAGCTGTTCATGATGGTGGTCGCCATGTCATTGGGTAAAAATCCTCTTTTCATCTCCATTTTCTCATAAAAAAACTAATATTGGTGTACATGAATGACACCTTGCTGCTACATGCTTAAAATCGAGTATTTTATTTGGATCAATTGGACCGTTAAAGCCCGTCGAGACACTCAAAATCCGACTTATTTCCGATTAGTTCCTGACTAATCATTGATTAATCGTTAAATGTCATTGACTGCGCGACTAACACCTATTGTGCTTTACTACACTAAAATCCGACTTATTTCCAATTAGTTCCCGCCTAATATTTGATTAGTCCTACGATCAGCGTCTGACGTCTTTTGATACAGTCATGATATGATTAAGAAACAAAATCAAGGAATTGGGTTTAGAGTTTTGAGTGTTTATTCTTCGTTGCAACTCATAAATTACTAATTTTTCTTTGTCATGTTCTTGTCTCCAACAGAGTTATTCCCAAGACGCTCATGCCTCGAGAGGTATGTCTGCTATAACCATGAAAAAGGCTTCTATCTTTTTATAATTTTGTTCCATCTTTTTTTATAATGTTGTTCTTTTTCTTTCATTTCAAAAACAATTTTGATTCATTTCCTCTGCTTTTTTCTACTTTCTTTCACTACTTTTATCACTCTATACTTTCTCTCTCTACTTTCTTTCTTTTCAGTCATTTTCTGTTTGTTTCTCAAGATTTCTTTTTGTCTTAAGGATGGATGGGATTATTAATTAATGTAAAAAACCAAAATTAACAATCTGATTAAGCCTTTTGTCAAGATATTCTTTTATTGTGTCCAAATTCTTAATAGCCTTATCCATTTAGTAAGTAGTTGGCTATTAGCACCATACCTTTTTCTCATACACATTTTGGGGATTTATAGTGAAAATGACTCCTAAAATTGATACTCAAAAGAAAATTCAAATCGAAACTTTCTACGGTTGAGGTCATATACCGTGTCACTAGTGGTGTTGACATGACATTATCTCAATGGTCCTAGATCAGTTTGGACAAGACCAATTCTACAATTTTTGAGATCTAGTATTCGTAAAACAAGGATTAATTTGTCGAATATTGTTAACTTAAAGGACTAAATTGATAAACTCGTATTGAGGACATAGGTGTTGAGATGACATGTTCTCAACGGTCCTAGATCAGTTTGGACATGATCAATCGAGAATTTTTCGCAATAATATCCCTAGAATCAAGAGTTTTTATATCTTAGATTTGTGAAATTTGGACTAGTTTGAAGAATATTGTTAACTTAAAGGACTGAATTGTGACATCTAATAATTCAATTTGGGCCAACTCACACCTTTAAGGGACAATTTGACCCTTAGTTCATATTTATGGCTTCTACTTTTTGCTTTCTTCTCTGGTCAATTTATAGTGTGTTTTTTCTAGCTTGGCTTCATTCAAAATTGGAATTTCTCTATCTTTTTTGTAAAAACTAACTGGATAAGAAATTGCTCAAATTAAAAACTCTGAGGATTAAGTCCTGCAACAGTCATCATTGCTTTATTTTGCTGCAGTACCCTCAAATTTTTCTTTTTATTCAATTCAGTCCCTCAAACTTTTTTTTGAAATTTTTTCTGTACCCTTTTATAGTTAACTGGTGAGACAGTAGGGGAAGTGAAAGCAGTTGCAGATATGCATCAAAGGAAAGCAGAGATGGCTAAGCACTCAGATGCTTTTATTGCCTTACCAGGTTTGTATAAAAAATCTCACTTTCACCAAAATGTTATGTTTGAATTAAGTAAATCTTATAGATCAATTTAGATGTTTTTCATTACCAAGTTGAGTTTAATCGAAATCCAAACTTTAATTGGGAGATGAGTCATCTGACGGTATTTGGTCTGTTTTGTTGTGGTCATTTGGTCTTTAAAGTTTAGGGTCTCTTTTGCAAAACTGATATAATTCACATTCTATTTCAATAAGGTCATTTCGATCAATTTGTACTTAAAAACTTACTAGAATGTTATCGAGCCACAAAAGACGGTTGCATATTGTCACGTCAACTAAGTGGTACATGTTAAAATTAGATGGCTCACGGGTGTGCCAAGTGGCACATTGTCAAAAAGTTTTAAAGTTCGTCTTTGTTCCATGTGACATTTATTGGTCGACATATTGTTTTCTTTCACTAGAAGAGAAACTACATTTAGCATTTTTTGTAAGTACTCATAGACATTTGTAAGCCACAAAAGTTTTAAAGTTTATCTTTGTTCCATGTGACATTTATTGGTCGACAATCGACAAATTGTTTTCTTTCACTAGAAGGAAAACACGAGCTAACATGTTTTAGTGAGTACTTATAGACATTTGATCAAAATAACTTTTATTGAAATCAAATGTGAAGTTCAATGATGTTCTTAAAAAAACAAAATTTATTATTTTTTATGAAAACACTCAAACTTTAATTATCGTCAAAGCAGTTTTCCAATAGATTAGGTTACATATTTTGCTTAATGCACTATTCCTCCCGGCTTGTAACAATTATTTGTGTGTCGCGTTTAATATCTTTTACTACACATATTAAACCACTAAAAATCTCACATAATATCAACACAACTAGATATTTTATCTCTTGTTAACACAAATGGTCAAGTTGTTATGTATGAAAAGAACATGTGAAGTCTAAATTAAGACAAACTTTTTGAGCCTTATCTTTCTATCTCTCTCTCTCATCAACCCCAAAAACTAAAATAGTTTAACAGTTTAGTCCCTAGTTTCTTGATGACCCATCAACATCTTTACACTGAAAATTAGAGGCAGATAACAACTGTGTTTTTTTTGCTTTTTCTATGGCCTTAAATGTCACTGAACCCATTAATTTTCTTAGCATATTAAGGGCAAAAGGCACACTCAGAAAACACAACATAACACTTAAAATAATTAGCTAAATAGTACCTGCATCAAACAGGGCAATGATAATCATGTCCATCCCTTTCATTAACCCCACTAAAATGATGAAAATTTAGGGGTAGAACTGTCTTTTTGGGGGGTTTTATGGAATAACCATAAATAAAGTTGGAAACTTTATAGAAGAAAAGATAAGATGAGGGGTAATTATGACTTGAAATAGTTGGCAGAGATGGTTTTATTTATAGGTTTTTTAATTTTATGCCTCTGTTTGTATAGGGTATGTTATGTATTAAAGACCTTTTTTTGTCAATGAAAATTGATACTTTACCAAACCCCATTCTGCCCCCACTTTGTCCTCTGTTATTGTTGTCCATAATAATTAGAGTATCCAGGTTGTGTTTGTATCATGTCAATTACCGAGTAAGTATCGAATTAGTCACTAATCTGTGCTTACTTTTTGAAAAACTTAATTGTGTCTATTGAATTGGGTAAGTATTGTTTTTGTGTCGTGTTCACGAGTTATACATAATTTTACTATCGGAGGGTGACAATTAAATTGTATAGAAGAAAGTTAGAGGTTGCAATTCGTGGAAGTGGATCGTGTACGTGTTGTGTCATTTGTTGTGTTAGTATCAATTATTAGTAGAAGCGTACCTTTGTTAACCAAATGGTGAATGCCGTTTTTGTATTGAGTTTGTGGACGGTCCGCATGTAAGTTCTTTTATACCTCTATTTACATTGATGATTCAAAAGATTGACTCAAAAACTTACATAGTAGCATGTCAACTTTAAACCAACCCAAAACTTTAGGTCATTTCTGTGCCAATTATTAGGTTTGTGTCGGATTGTTTATGAAAATGCCACCTCAAAAGTAATAATTCTACGGGTAGTTGTTAAAGATACGAACTCATAGTTTAGTTTATGATTTTTCTTCATTGATGGTGATTATAAATGTTGTTACATTGTGCATATGATCAAAATTTGAAATTGCCTTCTTTTTTAAAGCTTATACATCTCTCTAAATGTAGGTGGTTATGGGACTCTTGAAGAACTACTTGAAGTCATAACATGGGCTCAACTCGGGATTCATGACAAACCGGTAAGTTTCCCGTGTTTGATGATACCCTGTAAACAAACCAATGCACGTATAACGCGCGTTAGAGGCATAAGTTGGTTCAAAAACTAATTTATTTTTCAAAATTTGAAGGTGGGATTGCTGAATGTTGATGGATTCTATAATTCTTTGCTCTCATTTATTGACAAAGCTGTGGAAGAAGGATTCATTTGCCCAACTGCCAGAAACATCATTATTTCTGCCCCTAATGCTAAGGAGTTAGTGAAACAATTGGAGGTAAACAAAATTAAACAATTGCTGTGTTTTATTTTTCAAACCGAACTGAATCATAAATGAGTTTGGTATTCCGTATTTCAGTTTTTAGTCCGATACAACCTATTCCCTTCAAGTAGATTATTTCGTAAATCGTGTTATCATATCAGACACAGAAATAGTAATTATATTTTTTCTTTTCAGGAATATGTGCCTTGCCATGAAAGGGTAGCTTCAAAATTGAGGTGGGAAATTGATCAGCTTGATTATTCTCAGGATTATGGTAGCTTCTAGAAGGAATTTGGGAAGTAAAAGAGGAACTAATTTTGGATCATCTATGAAATTTCCATGTGGGAATTTATTTTTAATTTTATTTTATTTTTGTAAATTTCTGCAATTAACCTCAGTATGTTAATTAAGTTTCTCAGCTTTTCCTGTTTAATTAGCAAAAATCTTGATTTTTTGCTGTTAAAAAGTTGTAAGTACTAGAAGCTTAATGATCACATTCCCATTTTACTAATTTATATGTCTCTTCTTAAGAAGTCATCCTCCTTCAGCTTTTAGCTATCCTTATTTTCATGTTTCTTATGGCATCATTGGAATATTATAAATGAGAAACTCGATGCCAGCCACGAGCAATGAAGTCTTGAGTACATGACAACACGAAAATTTCTCATAGCAAATCTTTTGTAAATAATACGTTCTAGCAAAAGAATGGACAAAAACTTGAATATAAAAGTATGATATAATTAAAGTTTTAACCAACCGAAACTTTGTTACGACGAGTAGTAGGTTTGTATGGTTTTAAAGCCGACTCTGGTTATGTAGAGGTTTTTCTGCAATTGTTAAGTTATCAACTTGTTAACCAAAAGTCGGTTTGAATACTTGTTTAAATCTTATTTTAGCTGTTAATCATTCCAAATTGGTTCTAAGTATGTTTTTTTCCACTTGATTTCCATTTTCACTTATTGATAATGCAAAAATTGCGAAAATTCTTTCATTTTAAACTTCGAACTTTTTATAAGATTATTAAAAAGAACTCAAACTTTGTAATTGATTCAGAAACATAAATTTAATTAATAAAAATAAAAATAAATAGGCAAGTCCTTAAATATTATTATTATTATTATTATTATTATTATTATTATTATTATTATTATTATTATTATTGTGTATTACAACATTTTATTGACTAATAATCTGAGATTATGCTTATCTTTTTAATTAATAATAAAAAGAAAGAGGAGGAAAGTCAATGGAAGAAAAGTGGAGAAAGCACAACAAAATAATCAATGCCCAATAAAATTAAGTTTCAACAATTGTTGGTTGGCACAATGACAGTATGGAGTTGCGCTTGATAGGGAGGTTTGCGGATTGATCCTCCACAACTGCGATTGAAAGTGGTTTAAATACCATAAACCTTGCATCCGCCCCGAATCCGGATTAGTCGGCCTAATGTAGTTTGAAAAACAGATGAAAAACCAAAAAATAAAATTAAGTTTCATTAACGAGTTAGTTTTTTTTTTATTGATTCGACACTAATATGAACTTTTTTGTAATGAGAAAGGGTTGATCTACAAATACAAAAATGATACGAGTATTTAAAATTATATTTAATATGTTAGATGTAAAAAGTCATTTATTGGTGAAATGAAACTATATGGTAGAATGAATTTATGGTTTGAACGCTTGAAGTTCAAAAATAAAAAACGGCAGTAGGATTTGAGCGGTTTAGATGGACTCCATTCACGACATGAAATATCGTCAAGTAAGAGAAGGATTCAGCAGGGGGGCCTCACAAGACAAGACAAGACTAGACCAGACCAGGTTAGGAAGGGTAATGTAAACTGCAATGAAGAAAAGTTTAAGGTTTTAAGGCCCTCTTTTTATCTTCAACTACTTTGTTTGCTGTTATGCTTCTTCTTGGGCCCCTAAAATTTCAACCAACGACAATTAACGGTTGGTTGCGGGCCCATCAAATGTTGAAGTGTTGTTAAGAAAAGGAAAGGCCTATGGCTTACCACCAAGGTTTACCCAATGGGAGAATGCCACCTGGAAAATTGGCCCATGAAATGGGAGGGGAGGGCCATGTTGACAACATGGAATCCTATTTAGTTTGGTCGAGAGCCTATCTATGCTAGTGGGTGATAGATAGGATAGGACTCATTTGTAAGAAATATTCTCTTTTGAGGATCAATTTTGAAGAATTTAGTAGTTGAAAAAGTCAACGTCCAATGCCCTTATTAGGGCTTTAATGGGAAAAATATCTCATTAATGGATTTTGTAGAAGTAGAACAACTTCAGTTCAATATATATAGAATTCTAGTTTGCTGACCGGATTCAAATTGGGTGAAGTTCAAGTAGGAAAGTTTGAATAAAGGATGGTTCTAAAACAACATTTAAAGTGGCGAAAGATATTGTTGGGTTTTAATAGTATTCTTTATACTTAAATTTACACAATCTGAACTGATTTGAACTAAATTTACTGAACTGAAATTACTGATAAAACATAAAAAACATAGTCTTAGTAGTAAGATATGTTATCAACACATGCTTTAAAGCAGTGAGTTACAATGTGTTGAATTTGGACAAATCAGAAAATATATGCATGGTATTTGATCTATTGAAAATTGATAACCTGGCCAAAAGTTAGGATTTAATTCGATCGTTTTGTAGATTGATTTGGTTTATTCTTTGCGCAATTGCATGAATTTTAGTTCGGTTAATTAATAACATGTTCAGTTAGTAATCGAACCAATGCTCAACCTGATTGAGTGCAAAACTAATTTTATATTATAGTGTGAAAAACAAATGATACTAATCACAAAATTTCCCTAGAGATAAAAGAATATCATGTTTGTCAAAGAGACAGAAAAACATAAACCCTTAATCAAAGTATACAAAAATTAAAAGTTAGTTTGGTTAACATCTTTTTCATGTCATGGAAATATTTGCCATATGTTGGCTTTGTTTAAGGGACAACCATGTGCTTTCTTACCGTCCAAATATAGGTTTCCATTTCTTTTTGATTTCATGACATGTCCTTGAAAATTGTTTCTCGATATTTCAGTATTTGTTGATTAATCATCGTCAATTTATTTTTTGACATGGATCATTTATACATGCAGTGTAGATATTAATAAACTATAAAAAATAAATAAATAAAGAGCATGGATTCTTCCAACTGTTGATACCATTTTCCATAAGAGTTCATGAGGGTGTTGTCAACCCTCTCATCTCTTGTTAAGGTATTATTCTGATAAAAGTTATAGGTGCCCATCATTCTTTTTTTGCTGGGGCACCTTTGATTTTATTTTCGTTTCCAAGTCGAATGCCAAAACGATATCATTTTAATAGATGCCCGACTTTAAATTTTAGCTCTTAGTCTTTGGATTTTGATTATCTTATTTTTCAATTGGATTTCGAAATCAATGTTACGAATAATATTGTCTGATCCTATTAGACGAATAGAAAAATTGTAATGTTTTAAGACTAATTCAGCCAATTACAAATACAAATAACAATTATCGCTTATAAACTGGGATTTGATATCCATAATCAACATTTCCAACAACTTATAACTTCTTTTGCAAAATCTATGACTAATTGAGCAATTGAAAAGTTAACAGTTTAATTTAAGGATCATGAATAATAAAACTCATATTAATGTTAGCAACAAACAATTAACACTTAACAATGTAAACAATACATTTAAGAGATTAACAATGACAAACCGTATCAAATTCCAGATAAAATTCTCGGTTACCTGTAAGGTTGACGTGACGAAGAAGATGCAAAAAAAAATCGCTATATGGATTCTCCGTTTAGTCCATGAAATTTTTGTTCCGTCGTGCCCCATTGCCACCCTTTATTGGTTCATGTCAATAATTAGTGAGTATAATGTGAGCATTAACGGGCCTTAACATATAATACTGGGCCGAGCCAGCAAGTACACTGGGCTATTTGTTTTTCATCAAATTGCTACTTATTGTTGTAGCCTACAATTTTTTTGAGAATATGTTTGCAAGTTTATAAATCAATAAACCATATATATAAACAGAACATATGCAAACTAAAATTAATCTACAGGAAAACATCTACAGTATGGTAAATATTAAATTAGTATATTTTGAAGGGGATTGGTTATGTGGGTTCTGTGCGAACCTCGACATATTTCGACTTTTTTAGTAGAGTTATGAGGACTTCGGTTTACAGATGACTTGGTCTAAAGGGTTCAAGAAGATTATTATTGAGATGGATTCGAGTTCGGTTATTAGCTTAATGACGAATCAAGTTAGGATTCATCACCCACTTGGTTGGATCGTTAACAGGTGTCAAGAGTTCAGAGATTAAGACTGGGATATACGGTTCCTTTATGTTTATCGCGAGAGTAATCGAGCTGCTGACTGGATGGAAAATTTCGCAGGCTCTCTTGCCTTGGGTGGAAACCTCTTTAACAACAGTAAAATCACGCGATCGGTAGGCCTCTTAAACCTCCACTTAAAAGGATTACACTTTTTGGATAGACAAAATTGTAACAAAAATCTTTTGTTCTCACACAAGCCCAAAGCTCAAGTTACACCTCTTAGTTAACTAGCTTTGAGTTGTGAATTACTATTTCCCTTTACAATGATTTTTATAGGAAGACTCGGAGTTTACATTTCTTTTTCTAAGCAATGTGTGATTACTATTTTCCTTTACAATGGTTTTAATCTATGTGAGATTTAGGGTAGAAATTCCAATAAGAGGTGTAAGTTAAGGTTATCTAGAGATAGGTTCATGTGAGACAAAGCCATTATGGAGAGACTTTTTTTAGTGTGAGACAATTAAAAAGTGGTGGCAATTTTGAAATTTTAAAAACATGGAGGGGCATTATTGAGGTGATGTCAGCGCTGATGTCACATCTGGAAAGAGAAAAAGTTTTTATTATTTTATTTAAAATGCATTTTCCCGCTCTTTCCGAACTCATTTTTCAAAAATAATTATACCACTGAACTCGTATTAATTAGGCGGTCATTTTGAGATCCATTGTTCTTATTTATAGACGATTTTTATTTTTTTATTTTTGTTCCAAGTCGGATACTTGGTTGTTCCAACAGAATACTACATTTGTTCCACCAGACAACTCCAATTGTTCCAGCAAAATATTTTCATTATTTTTTTTTAAATGCACTCTGGGAGTGTAAAAAAATATAGTATTCTGTTGGAACAATTAGAGTAGTCCGGTGGAACAATTAGAGTAGTCCGGTGGAACAATTATAAAAAAATAAAAAAAAATAAAAATCGTCTATAAATAACAAAAATGGATCTCAAAATGACCACCTAATTAATACGAGTTCACTGGTATAATTTTTTTTGAAAAATGAGTTCGGAAAGAGCGGGAAAATGCATTTTAAATAAAATAATTAAAACTATTTCTCTCTCCAGAGGTGACATCAGCGGTGACATCAGCGTTGACATCACCTTCTCTTCCTTCCCTTCAATTCACGCATGAGGGGTGTTCATTTAATTACAAGTTTGCCACCTTCCCCTATTGAATTACAAAAATACCCCTTGTCTCATCATAAAAACTAGTCTCATCCTAAACCCTTGTCTCATTTGAACTTGACTCAGGTTATCTAATCCAAAATAAATGCACAACTTTATTTTTCAGCTCCCAAGCTACCAATTTCGGTTATCCTACTTTTCAATACGGTTTTGTGTGAGCCAACTAAACGAAAAGAAAATATTAATTTTGAGGACTAGTCCAGCCCAATGACAATACAAATGTGTAAATAAATCAGTTTGGCTTTCAAAATCAAACTCAATGTCCATAGTCAGCATTTCCAATAACCAACAAGTTCTATTGCACAATTTATTAGTACTATTATTTACACAACACGCTTAAACTTGTGAACGATACATTTGAGAATTTAACAATAACAAACTATATCAATGGCTAAAACTCTCCGATATCCGTAAGGATCCTCATGGAATGAAGAAGATGAAAAGAATTGATCCGTTGTTGATTTCTATATATAAACTTGAAATATAAAAGCACACCA
This sequence comes from Euphorbia peplus, assembly GCA_028411795.1. Classification (NCBI taxonomy): domain Eukaryota; kingdom Viridiplantae; phylum Streptophyta; class Magnoliopsida; order Malpighiales; family Euphorbiaceae; genus Euphorbia; species Euphorbia peplus. The sequence goes on from CP110841.1 coordinate 36,225,975, forward strand.
CAATAAATTTTAAATCAATAAATAATAAATAACATTGTATTTCAGTTTCCTACATTAAAATTACCATAAAGAAGCTAAACTATCAATGCACATAAAAAAGGTTCTGAATCTTTTACATGATGAAGACATCCAATCCAAATAGGTTCAAGTCTATTCTTTACAATATCATATGAATGTAAATAATCATCATGGTAAATCATAATTTTATTATTTCCTTCTGAAAACCCCAAAAGTTTTCCACGAGTAAAACGAGTCAAAAATTGTTTTGTTGTGGTGGAGAGTAATGTCGTCCAAGTCAAAAATTATTTTGTATTCACTAAGTCATTACTCAATAACAATAATATTAACATTGACATAAGATATCAAAATAGCCTCAATAGGAGAAAAGTAGTTTATGACATAAAAAAGAAATACAAAGTGAATCGAATATAATTGGATTTTGTGTTTTCAATTTTCGATTTTCCATTCGAGAAGTAACATAATATGTTGAGACTAAACGTCAGCACTTATTTCATCTTGGTGGCCATTAACGGAAGATTCATTTAAATCGGAAACTTTTCTATAACTGCATGGACGAAGTTTTTGTCTTCTAAAACTGAATCTTTTAGAAAACAATTTCCATTTACTCTTCGATTTCATGAGCTTGTGAATATCTTGTTTCATTGCTGAACATTCCTTTTCAATATCCGTCACACGTTCTTTCATATCTTTAGCCGGTAGACCGTTCGGATTCTGTAGATTTTCAGACACAAAAAACCATCCCGAGACAGAGGTTCGGAGGCGGAGCTGTTCGAAGAAGAGAACTTGAACGATTACTCGGAGAGGGAGTCTCTCGTTTTGAGCTGCATGAGTGCTTGCTTCAAGGGAGAGTTTTTGGCAGTTCACTAGTCTGCATAGTTGTTCTCTTTCCATGTCTGTAAGCCATGGATGTGCCTGAAAATATGACAACACAATTTATAAACAAGACTAGTAAAGCAAGATTATTATTTTTGTTGAATTTATATCGGATTATGTAATGCATTTATGAGAAAAACTTGTTAGTAACATCTTTGTCACTATAAGTCTTATGTAACACGTCATCGATCCATTAAAAGGATATATAACGCATATTAAAAACATTGATATGGCGTATGAACAATGTTAAATTTGGCTTCACTAACATTACTCGATTATACCAATTAAGAGAATTTGTTTACCTTAAGATACATATCAACAGCATGATAAACTCCATCATCAACAGGCCTTGCATAATCAGGAACTGTGGCAGCCAATGCCTCAAATTTTTGTGGCTTCAAATTAACATCAGGTGCGATTTCGGCAAGAAATCCGTCCACTAAACTCGCCACAGTCGTCGCGGGAGTCAATGTCTCCACCCCGTTGGCAAATTGATTCTCTTCAACAATACAAGGCGAAAAAACGGTTTCTTGCTGCAATGACATAAAATGGTCAAGAATTGTCTGAATACAATCAATATTGTAAAGTGTTTCCGCGGAATATCCAATATTTGGTATTAGAAGGTCAACTAGTAAAGCCTGATCCAACTCAGCTCCGATACGTTTCTCCAAATTTTCCCGACAAATTGGACTTGAATGTAACGCCATTGCTGTTCGAAGAAGTCGGATGAGAAATTTAGGGGGACACACACCCTTTTTATAAGGCAACAATGTGACAATTTCTTCTAGGAGGATTTTTTGGTTTGCTTCGGATGGAAATGAACTTTTTACGTCGGTAACCGGTGGGAGATGCTTATCGGAATAGTGTATAAGAGAAGCAGCAATAGTTTCGGGCTTCATTCCTTTTGCTTGAATTGCTAAAATGAATTGTTTGTAAAGAGATAAATTCAGACACGAAATATCTTCAAACCACCTATCGTCCGTCAGTGGCGGTACTGAAATTCCGTTCCAAACTTCTTCGGTGTTTACCGACGAAGACCACGCACATGCTTTCGTAGCTAATGAATCAATTAGCCTGGAAATAATTTTGAGTTCCTCTGCAAATGAGAAGACTTCTTCGCACGTTTCGAGTGCTTTCAAGGAATCTTCCCATTTGGTAAAAACGTCGTTGAGGAAATTTTCGGTTTGCATAATGAGATTTCCTTTTCCGTATGTTTCAGTCATTTCGAGGAATTCAGATGCACATCGAACACTTACTACATTTTGACAAGTGAGTTCGATTTTGACCTCGTAACAAAATTTGCATATGAGCCCAAATGCTCTTGATCCTCCGGGGATTTGATCAAGGTTTAGGATAGGAGATGAGGAGCTTTCCAATGTTATAGGAAGTTCTTCAATCATTTTTTCAAGTAGTCCACTCCTTGAAAGCAATGGAAACTGCTTGAAAAATCAAATAATTAGAGTTTGCTCTTTTGAAAAGGGTAAAATATATCGAAAGTTACTGAAGCTCCGAGTGAGTTAGTTTCATAAAGACAATTGAAGTTTACATTTGATATCAATAAAATATATATGAATTAGATCGAATGATTTTACTGAAATCGTACATAAACTTGACTATTTTAATAAATAATTATAAAATTAGACAACTTTATGACACAAATCTCCAGCTTCAATAATCATCCACCCATTTCGCTCTTTAACTAGCCAAAAGTAAGGGCTGTATGTCAAAAAAATTTGAAGCAAAGTTAATGAATAATCAATTACCTTATGGAGATTGAAAGACACTCCTCCAATCTCAATTGTAACATCACTTTGAAGCCCATTCGCGCAAACCCTTAAAAACATAAGAATTTGATCGTATAAAATTAGTGTTTATTCACAAATATAGAACATCACAATAACTTATATAAGTTTCTTCAAACGCCATCATCGGGTGGATAATTAGTTGATGCAATCTATTCACTTTGCAACGACATCTAACACTGAATCTTGTGATTTAATTTTCGAGTCATTTACTTCAGAACTTAGTAATTGCATAACCAAATCCGGGACAAATTTAAACATGTTTGACACTACAAGCATTTGGCATCTAATAGTGGTGTTTCAAGCGTTAATGACATTTATCAAAACAAATGCTACAACTTTTTTCAAACACTTATCAAATATTGAAAATATCTTCGCAGCTTTCTTAGCCGCTACACCATTGACACATTGAACTGGGCGATTCAATAACTAGGTTTTTCCTTACGAAACATGTGTTTTCTATACGGATTTTACATAGGACATGATAAAAGGACATCAATACGAGGAAAAGAAAAAACGTTCCAACTTATCATACAAGGAAAACAAAACATACCATGTTTGTCCTTGAAGATGAAAAGAATCGGATTTGGAACCCAACCTCAAGAGAAGAGCCATGAATGCAGTATTCTAATACAAATATTTATGAAATTTAGAAAGGTTCAAATCTTGCATATAGAAGAGGAGAGGAACAAGAAATTAAGAAAAATAAATAGAAGCAATTAAGGGGAGAAAGGATGAGATTTATTTTTGTATCCAAATATGAAGAAATTAAATGTGAAAAAATAATAAAAATTAAGTTCATTGAAAAGTGGCAAGTGGTTACCGAGTCTGAAGTGAAATAAGAGTAAGAATAGGTTCTAGTAGTTATTCATGTGATTCTCCTTTTATGTCTCACTTTTTATTACTACTATTAATAATAGAATTTTAAAAATCTCAAATATTTTGTAATTTTCGTTTAATAGAGGCTAATATTTTCAAATTACATTTCATTACTCATACAAACTAACTCCATCCATTTTGACTAAATATTTATGAAAAATTACTCAAAATTTGACTAAACTATTACCTTGTTTAACCGAGTTTCATTAAATTTAGTCAAAAAACACCCACAGATGCGAGTCATTTTCCTCTAATATTTGATTTAATATGATACTTAAAGAACTCGTGTCTAGTCATGTTAACGCTCGAGGACCTCTAAACTTTGTTATAAAAGTGAATTCGTCTTTCTAATTTGCTTAAAACATGAAAGACAAAAAAATATCAGTTTAAACAAGTTCAGAAAAAGTAATGAACATTTCAGCTAGTTAAGATATGTTTAGACTAACTGAACATTGTAATCAATATATCAAATGGCTAACGAGACAACCCTGAAATTGAATGAGTCAGCAAATAGTTTCCTTCAATTTAATGGGTGACAAATATATTCGGCCTAACTTGTATCTAACTTGCAGATAGAATTACAAGGATGTGTACACAATATTTAGCATTTACTCAGAAACAATTAGTTTTCATTTATGTACAATCCAGTCAATATCTTGTAAATCAATTAGTGCACCCATAGCACAATGATTTAAGTCTAATTGTTTGTAACTTTCTGTATAAATTCGGACCACGCGGGTATCAATAAAAATAATCAAGGCAATATATTCTTACAAGAATTATAAAGCAATATCATGTGAAATAGATTCTTCTATCTATCTAGATTCATTTTAGACTTTATCCATCCGGATAAAAACTTATCATTAGTTCATCACGTCTTAAATCACTTCTACAAGTCTATTACAAGCATCTTTAAGAAATATACACCGGTACTCGCTCTTAATTTTTTTTGTGAGATTTTGTCACTTGCATAATTGGAATATAGCTAGATACTATCACAAGGCAGATGGTAGGGTTTATTATTAACATTTTTTGTCGCAATTTCATTCAGATGATTTGTAAGAAAACGAGTTTTTTGGTTGTTTTTTTTCCATGGAAAAATTTATTTGTTTAACTCTATTTTTTAAAAATTGAAATCGCCTCTAAAATTTTAATGTAATGAAAATACGGGTTTATATGATGATGATAATGATATTAATAAAGGAAATCATTAATTTTCTCGACATAAAACTAGAAGTTGATGCGAACATAAAGACTTTGGACCCAACCATTCAATAAAACTAATTTTGAAACAAACAAATCAAATCAGATATTAATTATTTCTAATGTCAAATGTAGGGCACATTAATATCTTAAAAAGACATGCTTCAAAAAAAATATTAAAAAGACATTGATTCTGGAAGTTGTAAGATTAGTTCGAAAACACTAAGATTTATCTTTAAGTTATAGGTTTAAAAAAAGTTGAAAGCTATAATTATTCTGTTTTTCTGTTATTTTGTATTTTTTTATTATTGGATCAAAATTTACCCACTAATTTAGTGGTGATAGTGGACAAAATGATAATGATTTTGTACAAACAAAATAACTGCAGTAAAACCCTCCAGAAAAGGTGATGATCACTTTATTTCTTTAATTTAAAATAAAAATAACATACATATATTTACAATTTCTTAATTTCTTATAAATTTTATTTTTTATTATTAAATTGAATAAAATAAAATAAAATAAAATTGAATTGAATTAAATTATACTTATTAAATTGGAGTGAATTACTAATAAGATAAAAAAAAACAATGTCTTACCGCAATTGAAACGGTTATTTGATCAAATATTCAAAGACATGGTCTGAAATGATATCATATGGTCAAAGCTTACAGCTCATGGACTGAAATGAAAATAGAAGTAAACTTTAGGGGTCATATGTGCAAATAGATGGAAACAAAGAAATATTTTAGGTGTCAACATCTTAACGGTCAGATTCAGACGAGTGCTTTTATTGTTGTCTTGTAGTTGTCAAGTTTGCGTGTTGCAGTTACAATTTCAACCTTTGAGCAACCCCTTTTTATTTCTTTTGCTGTTTTGTTTTCAACTATACATAGTCAATGTTAATTTATTTGTTTATTTCTGATTAAATAATGAAATTACATATAGTATTAAAGTTAAGATGTAGGCTTTGGTTACTTTAAAGTAACCATAGAAAAATTTTAAAATTAATATCATGACTAAGTGTGTTCATAAACGAGTCAATCGGACAATTACTGAGATCGAGTCTTGAAACATTGGGCTTTTCTTGTGAGTCGAGCGGAGCTCCAAAATACACTTCAACAATTAACTTAGTAAAATTATAAATAAAAAAAGTCAAGAGTAGATAGAGAAAATACAAAATATAATTGTTTATTATGTGTTTGGTATTTAGACATTAGATGCATGCCATCTATTTAGCCATAATTAGGACTCAGAGGCATGTGTTGAGGTTGGAGACATTATCATGGGTCTGGTGTCATTTGCTTGGATGACGAGTTTAAAGAAGAGTTTGAAATATGTTGGGCTACCACATGAACCAGTTGAATTGTGGTTTGACAAGTTATTCCTGGTTTGCCAAACCTAACATCTCCAATCCCTATTTATTTCTTTGATGATATTCTTTTATAACGAGGAATTAATTGGATTGAAGTTCAGATCACTGTCAAATTTTGGAATGATGGACCTATCCGTAAGGATTACACCTATGTAAGTCCGGGCTATAATGACCGCAGTAAAGCCTCCTTCCATTTCATTAGGAATGAGTATTGACCGTAGGAGCCTAGCTAAGAGGAAGTGCTTACCACTATGCTAAACTCGTACAATTTTCTTTGGTGAGATTTTATCTCAGGTAAAAAAATATAATAAGTGGCAGAATCTAAACTATGCAATTATTATTATTATTATAGGTGCCAACATAGTTTGGATGTTCGACTCTCCATCCATCCGTTTCTTATTTTTAATGAAAAAAAGTCAAATATATTTGTAGTTAAGAGGATAATTCCAGTTACAAATTGGGTTAAAATTGAATGTAATTGTTGAATATCTAAAACTACTCAATTTTATTTATTGGTCCACTTTTACTGTTTATATTATATTTTCAAAACACATATTTAAGCCCCTGAACTTTATCAGTTTTAAGGATTAGGCCCTTGATCATTTATTTTTCCACATTAAGCCCTTGATCATTTAATCCTTTATTGATTAAGCCCTTTTTTAACACCTCCATCCAAATTGAATCAAATCAAATAAAGAAAGAAATATAAGGGACCAAAACGAATATCTTTCACTAAACCTCCTCATTCTCTAGAACTCAACATGCGATCAACCTCCAAAAAAGATGATTATTCTATTGGAAAAAAGACACTTCTTAATCATATTATTCTCAAACATTGTACACTTATATCTCATGTTCATGTAGGATGTATTTATGTAAGGAAAAAAGCTTCGAAATATCGATTTAAAATTGTACTCTCAAGTCACATCTCATGAGTGGTCCAAAAGTTTCATCCGAATTTCCCAATTTAAGCAACTCTCTGCCCTTCTTCAACAATCAATTAACACCTTTTACTGAATAATGCAATTTAGTTCCCAATACTAGCAAAAACTATTGTTGTTGCAACTTTCATGAAAAAATTGCGTTTACAAAACAACTCAAAGGAAGAAGAATCACATATATCTTTAGCGTTGCATTGTTAATTTTACATGAGAAATATTCTGGATAATACTTACTTTAGTCCTTTATGTTGCTTTATTTATTTGATTTGGTTCAATTTGGATAAAGGTGCTAAAAAAGGGCTTGATCAATAAAGGATTAAATGATCAAGGGCTTAATGTGGAAAAATAAATGATCAATGGCCTAATCCTTAAAACTGATAAAGTTCAGGGGCTTAAATATGTGTTTTGCCTATTATATTTTGTTTTCTGACAAAGTAATTAATACTTTGTTTTGTTTATTATTAAATTATGGAGTGAAAAGTAATTTAGTGACAAATAAATAAATAAAAAAGTACAAACAAAATAAATTAAAAACAAAATAACTATAGCCTACACTTTTATTTTGCACATTAAATACAAATTGTAGATAATATTAAGTGTTGGGTCATGTAGGACCAATCCTTTTCCGGCCCAAATATATTATATACTTATCCTCACGAAATCCACATTTACAAGTAAATATACATTTGTATAAATTTTTTCGCGAAGCAATTATTTAGTAATAATTATGTTTCAAAAGTTTTGTAGAATTGTGGTGATAAAAAGTGAATTTTCAAGAAAATAATCATATTAGTATTGGTATTAGCACACAGCAAACATGTAACGTCAATTTGCATACTAACCATTAGCTAGCTAATTAAGGGATTGATGTAGGGAGAGCTATCCACTGGTCATTGAGCTAAAAAAGATCTATGTTTAGTTTATATATGTAAAAAAATAAATATAAATTTAACATTAAAAACACCCACTTTAGTTGTCACTGTGCTAACTGTAGTTTGATTCAATTATAATTAATAATTTATATCTTTGTAATATGTCGTTCATTCATTCTCTAATTTGATTGTCAAAACATGTTACCATTCAATGATTTCTTATACTGTGATTATAAATTCAAGACATTTTCTATATTTGTATAACTCAACCAATTTTAGTTGGCACCCCTTTTTGTCAAGTGTAAAGATTCAAGAACATTCTTGCAAATAATTAATTACTAGTTCTGAAATGGAAAAAGAAAATGATGTAGATTTAGTTTTCTTCTTTACTTACTTGCCTTATTGGGTAATAAGTCAAACTAGTTGGTAACCACCTATACGTAAAATTTTGTTATATTTCAACATATATTTTCTTTATAGTAAATTATATTTTTGACCATCTCTTGAAAACAAAAACTTTTCATTATTTAACTTTTTTATTTTTCCTTTCTTTCAATATTTTAGGTTTAATGTGTTAGAGGTGCCAAACTTATTAAAATGTCTGACCTCTTTTTTTATTAGCTTCCCACTTTTATTAAAAAAATTAATGAGATTGAAAACACAATTTGTTTAGCTAGTAGCTACACAAATATAGTTACTGAATCAGAAAAAAAAAAAGAACAGAGGAAAAGAGACTGTAATTAGGCAATCAATGCATGGAATTTATTTGTGAATTTTATATATGTATATCTTTAAAATCAAATCAAAAAAATTAGGGAACATATATACCATTTTATTTTAATATTTTTTCATTATAACAGTACCTTTTATTTGGGAATCTTTTGACATAATACTTTAAAGAAAAGAGACTACTTTTAGAGAAAAAAGGAGCTTAATGTCTTATGAACTAGTTTTTAAAATATACGACTTTCAAATATAAAGAATATAATAATTTACTCACATATAAATGCCGATATTAAGTATGGAAATTTGACATTTATAATAATTCGGTACTTGCTAGTAAAAATTTTACATTTAAATTACAAGTTGAGTACAAATATTATGAGAAAATCTAGATCGTTTATAAAGTACAGTGTTCCTAAAAATATATAGGTAAAAAAGTTGATATATGAGCTATTTAAGATGTAATAAAAAGTTCTGTTTATAACTAAGATAAAATGTATTTCGAAAAATGGTTTAGAATCTCTCATTTACACACATTGTGACACTGTTAGAAATATAAATGCAAAGAAATTTGTTTTCAACAAAACATTATCTTTGGAAATTCCATATCAAAATATTTAAATTTATTTTTCAAAAGAAAAATTATTAAGATTTAAGATGTGTTTGGTTTGGTGGTTTATTCTGACCCACAATGCTGTTGGATTAGCTAGGTAGGAAGGGGAATTAGTATCATGCAAGGAAATGAAAAAAAAAATAGACAAAAACCCAACCACCCACTATTTAAAATTGGACCATTTTAATTAAATTCTTATTATTTAATAAACTTAATGAATTAACTTATTAAATTTTTTTAAAATAAATGGGTATGGGTTTAGAATTACAATGATGAAAAATGTGGGCTCATATGGGATGGATGTTTGGTTTTGTTGTATGTTCTTCAACCACTCATAACTTGGGTCTCTCATGTTTTATGATATTGTTTTCTGTACACCAAAAGTTTAGCAAGGGCAGACTTGTTCATCACAAAGTCAGGTAATTAAAAATCTTGATGAAAATTTATAATGCTATTTACAGAGTGCTTACCTATAAGTGTTAAATTTAACGAAACAGAAACTTGAATCACAAACATTTCAAACATAAAATAAGTGTCTTACTATTTAAAACATCTTTTATTCATTATTTTATGATATTATAGAAAAATGTATTTTTAAAAAATAATAATGAAACTATGACATTATAATAGACAAATGTAATGTAATGTAGGACCTATTTTTTGGGGCTAATCTTGTTGTTCAAAAGTCATTTTCTTTGTCCTTCTCCCAAACAATATTGTCCATAATGTGTCCTTTGTTTTGTTCTTATAATGTCAATATTTTGACCCACCATAACTAATTTTTCAGTAAATGGTTTAAATATTATTCTTCAATATATATGAAGTGTGATAAGATGGTAGGACTGTTCTTATTGTCAAGATTGTTTGTTGAAAATTAGTCTTTTGTATAAACTACATTTTAATTGAACACGGATTAAATTGCTATTAATTTAGATGGATTCGGGTTTGGGCCACACTGGAGGTAAATCAAAATTAATCCTACTTTACCTAAATACTCTCTTTTTTTTTGGTTTTTCATCCGGTTTTCGAACTACATTGGACCGACTAATCTGAATTCGGGGCGGCTTCAAAGATTATGATATTTAAACTCCTCCCAGTTGCGGTTGTGGGGGATCGATAATGTAGTAGTTTTTTAAGAATAAAATAAAGATTGTTAAAAATAAATATAAATATTACTACAACCTATTTTTATGAACTCCAAACCTGATCTAAATGAATGGGCTTTTATGGGCCTAAATTGGGCTTTTTGGTAGGAAGGACGGTGTAGGGCCCGAATGAAAAAATTATCCTATTTATGAAACGATTAGATCGAGTTGAGTCTGATATCACGCGACATTGTTCAAACTCGGTCAACTAGATTTATACCGAATGGATACCTAAGCTGTGAACAAAGTCTAGTATAAAAGTCCAATAGTAAAGTTAGCTTATATATGCATTAAGAACAATCACTTGTTCTGATTATTACTATTACTATTATTATTTCAGTTTTTTAAATGCATTTAATTGTGCTTTTGTTGGGGTGAAAAAGTTCTAAGAATGAATATAGTTAAAATCAAATGTCAAACTCATGGCATAATTTAAGAATTTATGTCATCTAGTAAAGTGACTAATCATACATTAAAACATGATGTTAAGTCTTAATTGTAATTAGCATACACTTCATAAAAAGAGGTGACGTGTTTATTAAGATTTTACTAAATTACAATTTTTTGCTATTTAAGTTTTCAAAAGGACAAAAAGCAATTGCTAAATTAAATAGACAAACAATACCTAATCCCCCTTTCAATTTAATAAAGAAAAGGGCATTTCATTGTGAACAATGAACTTATATGGAAATATGATAAAATGTCTAAATATATGGAGTTGGAAGAATTTGAAACCTTGTTCTTCTCTTGGGCTAAAATGTTTTGAATGGGGTTTAGGAGCACACATAATTCTTAATAGTCAAAGAAATGTATCATAAAATTTATCATCCAATCAGCAAAACAATAATTACTCTGATGATAAACAAAAGAAACTTAATTATCTTTCAATCCTAATCATATAATCACGTATAACATTCAGTAGGACAAGCAAGCGAATGGCTGACATGCCTAAAACTCCTTCGATCACCAAGCCTAGTTGGAGCTAAAATGGAGCTCCAAAATTTCATCAAGAACGCGTACATATCATAATACTAGTAAAAAACACCATTATCAATGGCCATTAAAATCTCTAAAAATAACACTAGCAAAGGTGAAACCCAAGTTACCTTTGAAAATACAAGCATAGGAGATTTATTGCAAGCATATAGATATCTTGAATTCATACATCTCATATTCGCTCGCACCTCTTAATAGTTAAAGCCTAAAAGAAATATATTTAACTATCATATATGTGTTCATCCATTCAACTGTATGATTGACCATCCATATATTAAGATTGGACATTTTAATATGCTTTACATATATTAACCCGGTCGACAATAAATCCTATCATACATTACAATCCAAGAAAGTCAATAGTCCACTAGATATTGTACGCACGGTAACCATACGACTCTGAGATATGTTTCTCATGTTTCTTCATCTTTCTCTTGTTGAGTAGACCTAAATTATTCTATTGTTCGTAAATGAATAGGAAAATTTCACATATAACATAGCAATGAATCACTAAACAGCTTATAAGAATATGCTTAATTATCAAATTACAAATACATACCCAAAAAAATTTCTAGTAACAAATAAAATAAGATTTTGGAGGGAGCAAAAAACACTGTTGTTGAACTGATAAAATTATAGCCAAGTCCAAGTCCAAACAAACAAGGGTAAAAATTTAACTATGGTTTACTTAAAATAAGAGGAAAATTATTAACCATGGTTAAATTCATGTGGTTAATGACTTTTGCCTTGCTTTTAGAGCAGTCCACAGACACTCCCACACTTTTAAAGACTTGGGATAAGGAAAGCAACAATCCACTTTATCATTAATTAATTTTGATTATTACAATTTTAATTAATTCTAAATTTGAAAACAATTAGAATATTCAGTGAGGGAATTCATTAATACATATTTTAATCACAGCCTTACATCATCTTTAGTTAACAATTGATTTAGTACATTTTGGGATTTTAACCCATTAAGGAAATTTTAGTTTGAAAACCATTTGTTTAGTTTAATTGTTAAGTATTGAAATTTAATATTATAAATTTTTCAAGTTATCAATCTACATCCAAATTTAACCTACTAACTGTAGTAGAAAGCTGTTACACACTAATCTTACAGCCGAGGTTCTTTAAAGACTAATTGAGAATAAGTCTAGAAACTAGTCGAATTTTAAGCGTCTAAACATGCTAAACGGTCAAGTCGGTCTAAATTATAAACTTAATTTTGAACGTCTAGACAGTCTTAATTTATAAACAATGAATCTATTAAATAGTTTTAGGTGCAAGATATACAGTCGTATTACCAGAATTTCAATATCACATTTAAGTATATAATATTTTATAATTGATTCACAATTAATATGAATACTAATTTAGGATTCAATTAGTATTAATATTCACAAAAGAATCAAATAATTACTTATAGATAATCCTTTTAAAATAAAACTTAGTTAATAAGTATTTACTAATAAAACAATGAACTGTAAACAATAACAGTTTGTCGGATAAATTCTTTAACTACATATCAGTACACACTAATATAATGTGATGGAGTTAAATGTGATGATAAAGTTTGAGAATATATATAATATTTAGAATACATTTAATCAAAATAGTGAATGGTGTTTGAAATTATTATTTCATTGCAATATTTTTCATTCTTGTTTTAGATTGATGATCGGCTTGAGTCACTCTACTAAGCGTGAGTTTTGGTGGGTGAAGGTGCAACTCGCATTGTGCAATCCATTCCTCCACCTTATGGCTGCCCAATCTATAAAACGTACAAACTCAAGACACATAAATAGGCCAAACTATCTCACATTTTTTTTCGGTAATCAACATAAAAGGGCAAAATGATTTTACCCGCAACACAGTAACCTATAAATACAAAAGAATACGCATACTTTCTCTATACACTATGTATTATCTCACTTTGATGATGGAATATATACAGAGTTGTTTCTGATACAAATTATGCAAGCGAAATATTGAAATTTATACACCCTTTAACCTAACATAGTTTATATTAATTTTTATTATTAAAAAGAAATTAGAGAAGTGACATAAAGATCTTTGTTTTGATGCTGGCTTTCAAAGATACAAAACTTTCTTCAGATCCGAAGAAAATGGTAAGATATCAGAAATAAAAGAAGAAAAGAAAACTAAAAAATAAAATCAAAGATTTTTCTGTTATTTTTTTAGGTTAAAGAACAGACCACACATGAATACTATATCAACCATAAATCTATAATTACTACTGCCACGACACCCCACCACTTGATATTTTTATTATTTTTATTTTTCCATCTAAATTAACTATTTTATTATTTTAAATTGCTTTAATACACAATAGCCCCCAAACTTAGTGAACAAATCAACTAACTCCTTAAACTTACAGAGTGTCCATTAACTTTCATATCAGTGTTGTAAAAGATGTAGCAGATAGTTGAGTTGTCAGGAGCTTCAGAGAATAGTCGAGGACAAGTCACATTTTCAAGCTCTAGACGGATTAGGCAATCAACTTAATTCAGTCAAATGGTTTTCTTCAACAATATTGTTCCGTAGTTACTTCGTGGCATAATAGTTATTCCGAATTTTGTAAAATTATATTATTTATTTAATAGTTAGTTGTGTCACTTTAACTAAGTCTAAATAGCTAACTATAGAGAAAAATCGTGATGTTTTATCATATCCCATTACATATATGTCACTGAATTTATAGCAAATAACTTATTTAATTTTCATCCAAGTTAGTACGATTAGATGTTAATATTAACCAAAATTACTCGAATCAAAGTATGATAGATATGACATATGTCATATATTGGGTTGAAGACACATAATAAGATAGATGATTAGGCTCAAAAAAATTCATCAAGTAACAAACAATTTGTAAGTTCACGTACTCAATGTTGTAAAGGAATGTCGTCTAGTTCAGACAAATAGTCACCGACTAGTCCTTTACCTCCTATCACTCGGCTAACATCTAATGTGTATTACTACAAGTGCTAATTAGTTTCTTGGATCAAATCCAGGGACTACTAATGTAATATTCCTGTTATCATATTTAATTATTATTTTTGAATAATATATTATATTTTATTAATAAAAATAATTACAATTAAGATAATTATAATTATGATAATAATAATTCTATAATATCTCGTGTTAAAGGCTTTTCCTGTTGTTGTGTTCAGTGTGTGCTTTTTGGACTCTTGCATGATCCCAAAAAGCTTCTCTCTTTCTTTCTCTCTCTCTCTGCTGATGATGCCTTCTTTATCTGCTTCTCTGTCGGCCATCGGTTTCTCAATTGAATCTTCTAAACTCCATATCCACCTCCTTCACTAGCTTCCCCTGTTTTCCTCCCATGGATATTTCACTCATTTCCCACCTCAACTTCCTCAGAATTTGGAACACCACCTATCCAATTCGATTTGCACCGTTTCTTCATCAGATTAAGCTTCAAAGATGGTAAATTTCTGCAATTGGGTATTCAGTTTTGTTAAATTCGAGGTGGAATTCAGCTTCCTAGTGTGTGAATTGAAAAGGGTAGTGTTTGTTTCCTGAGAAAAAATGGTGGAGAGAAAGTGACGTTGAAGCTATGGGTTCTGATTTTGAGTGAAAAAATTCAATTGGGTATCTAAAGATTGTTCTAATTCGATCATGCTTATGTTCCAAACAAGGTAATTATTCAATTGAACTCAATTGATCGTTGTCCGAGATTAATATAAAAGATGTTGTTTGCCTTAACTATTCGATTCGTGACAACCTCCATATTTGTTGAATTAAGCTCGAACTGATAGTTAAGGCTAACAATATCTTTTATCTTAATATCTGACCATAACAATGGTTCCAAATTGATCTTCTTTATGCTCTAAATTGGTTTGATCTGTTTTTTGTTGTTGTTGTAGTGTTATTGATAATTGAGATTGAAATGATTGCGTTTATGGAAGCTAAAGAGAGAGTAGTAAAAGAGCAAGAAAAGTGCTTAGATTCTCAGTTATGGCATGCCTGTGCCGGCGGGATGGTTCAAATGCCGGCGGTGAACTCAAAAATCTTTTACTTCCCACAAGGCCACGCCGAGCACGCCTCCGGCGCGGTGGATTTCCGGAATTCCCCCCGGCTTCCGCCGTACATCCGCTGCAGAGTTTCAGCAATTCAGTTCATGGCGGATTCCGAAACGGATGAGGTTTATGCCAAGATGAAACTAACTCCGATCAGCCACCACGACACGGGTTTGGATGAAGAGGAGGAAGGTGTCATCAATGGTGGAGAAGGGCAGAATGGTAATAATAAGCCTGCTTCTTTTGCTAAGACTTTGACTCAATCTGATGCTAACAATGGTGGAGGGTTTTCTGTTCCGAGGTACTGTGCGGAGACAATCTTTCCCCGGTTGGATTATTCCGCGGATCCCCCGGTTCAGACCATTCTTGCTAAGGATGTTCATGGGGAGACGTGGAAGTTCCGGCATATTTACCGGGGGACGCCACGGAGGCATCTTTTGACGACCGGTTGGAGTACTTTTGTTAACCATAAGAAGTTGGTTGCGGGGGATTCGATTGTGTTCTTGAGGGCGGAAAATGGGGACCTTTGCGTTGGGATTCGAAGGGCGAAGAGGGGGATCGGAGGTAGTCCGGAGTCGTCGTGGAATCCGGCTGGAGGGAATTCGAATTCAGGGATGGGGTATGGTGGTTTTGGGGGCTTTTTTAGGGAGGATGAGAGTAAGTTGTTGAGAAATAGCACTAGTAACGGAATTAGTAATGGAAATGGTTCTGTCGGTAAAGGGAAAGTCAGGGCGGAATCCGTTGCTGAAGCGGGTAATTTGGCGGCAAACGGGCAGCCGTTTGAGGTTGTTTATTATCCGCGGGCGAGTACACCGGAGTTCTGTGTGAAGGCTTCAATAGTGAAAGCTGCATTGCAGATCCAGTGGTGTTCCGGTATGAGGTTTAAAATGGCTTTTGAAACAGAGGATTCTTCAAGGATTAGTTGGTTTATGGGTACTATTTCTTCTGTTCAAGTTGCTGATCCTCTCCGGTGGCCGAATTCTCCTTGGCGGCTACTTCAGGTATGGTATTCGTGTCAAAATCGTGTTATGGTATATGTTTGATATGATTATATACGATGTAAATGCACAAAAAATGATTTTGTGTCAACCATGTCATGTATATCGTGTTGTGGTGTCTGAATTTTTAATCACAATGAGTATTGCTTCAAAAGTTTGAATCTTGATTGCATTTGCTGATATATCTTTTACCAAGGCTGTCGATTCGTGTAAATGGGTCGGTCGTATTTATGGAATAGTATTGAATGTGTAAACTCTAAGTCAAACTTCATGTCAAAATCGAGCCAATACAATCGGGTTCGTGGATTGCAAGTACTTTTACTACTTCGGTTAATGGTAACATATGGGAGGTTCATGTCGTGTTCATGGATCGCAAGTACTTTTACTACTTCCGTGAAAGGTAACATGTGAAAATATAAGATGACTTAGTAATATGGTTAAGTATTCTCGTCAGTATCGGTTTAGCATATCAACTCTAACTCGAATAATGAATTATGAGTCAGTTCTGGGTCAATCCAAAGATAGAAATTCTGTTACCTATTTGTTAAACCACTAAATTCGTGTTGGGCTCGGGTTATGTTGGCGTTTTTACGTAATCGCAACTGTTAATCTCCCCAGAGAATTATTGAAAGAACTTTTTTCTGTTCCAATTTTCTCTCTATAAATTTTAATTTATGGTGGAATTTTTAGATTTCTATTCTTGAAAAAGTTCAAAATTTGCAATCAAACCGTTCTTTTTAATGTTTCACAATGCAATTTTTTTTGCAGGTTACATGGGATGAGCCAGATTTGCTTCAAAATGTGAAACGGGTTAGCCCGTGGCTCGTGGAGTTGGTATCGAACATGCCCGCCATCCATCTTTCACCTTTCTCTCCACCGAGGAAGAAGTTGAGAGTATCACAACACCCCGATTTTCCCCTCGACACCCAATTTCCGATGCCCACATTTCCTAGCAACCTCCTTGGGCATGGAAGCCCCTTTGGTTGTCTACCTGACAACAACGTTCCTGCTGGCATGCAGGGAGCCAGGCATGCTCATTACGGTTTATCTTTATCAGATCTTCACCTCAGTAAATTCCAGACAGGTCTAATTCCGGGTGGTTTCCCACCAATGCTAGATCATATTGCTACTCATGCTAGAAACTCGAATCAGGGCCACACCCTTCAGAAACCTAGCATGAGCGAGAGTGTATCGTGTGTCCTAACAATGGCAAATTCTACACACAGCCCAAAGAAACCTGATGATGTTAAAACACCACATCTCGTACTTTTTGGTCAACCGATACTCACCGAGCAACAAATCTCTCTCAGCTGCTCCGGTGATCCAGTTTCCCCGGTACTTACCGGTAATAGTTCATCTGAAGGAAATATAGAAAAAAGGGCAAATTTTTCTGACAGCTTTGGATCCGCTCTTCATCAACAAAGACTACCAGAGCGCTCTCCATGCAACGGATTCCAATGGTACAAGGAAGACCATCAAGAAACCGAGCCTTCTCTTGAAACTGGTCATTGCAAAGTATTCATGGAATCGGAGGATGTCGGTCGAACTCTTGACCTGACATTGCTCGGTTCTTATGACGACCTATACAGAAAACTTGCAGACATGTTTGGGATAGAGAATTCCGAGACACTCAACACTCTGCTTTACCAAGACGCTACAGGCACGGTCAAACACATCGGGGAAGAACCATTCAGGTGCAGATCTATTGTATTTTTTAGGTTCTAATTTTGCAAATTCCGTTGTTTAACAATCGAGTTCTTGCAGTGATTTCATGAAAACAGCAAGGAGATTGACAATTCTGATGGATTCAAGCAGTGACAATGTAGGATTGTAGGGGGGGAAAAGAACAATAAACTCGGGTTATCAACTGTACAGCTGGCTGATCAATCGATCAAATTCTGCATTCGGGGGCTGACGTGTTACTACTCCGAACCGAGCTAAAATTTTCTACTGCTAAACTAAGAACTTTAATGAATTCTTGTTACCTTTCATTGACTATATGAATTGAATTTTTGAGACTTGGATTCATTGTCTTAGTTTTTTCAGCATTTTGTTGATTTATTTCTTTTTAGTAGCGTCCTTTTTTTTTCTATTTTTAGCAGTGATTACCTCTGCAAATTCTAGTCTTTTGTAGGACATAAATTAAGGAATTTTTCCTTTACCTTTTTCCCCCTTTTTTGAATGTATTGAAGTTCAAATCAGAACATAAATGCAAAACGAAAATCTACTTTTTACAACTTGCATTCAGGGTAAGAAAAATCATGTAAGCTAAGAAGGTAAACTTTCTTTTTACCCTAAATACTAGGTTGGATTTGTTCCGGAGGCTCTTCCTTTTTAGCGTAAAGCTATCTTTCAGTTTGAGGGTATTTTTCGACTAGGATCCCGACCAAATTTATTAATAGATTAGAAAGATGAAAAAAAAATCTCGAGTTAAACTACAAAAAGTCTCATTAATAAGTAACTTGATACGACTTTCATATGTATGTTGAATTGGATATACAAAGTCATCCTATGTTCCATTTGACTCAATTGTTTTTCCATTTTCGATATTTATAATCGTTGATAATTTGTAATTGTTAATTAATTTTCATTTCAGAATAATTATTAGAAATTCATACGAGTAAAGATACTTATGATTTTAAAAAAGAGTGAAACAATTATGCGAATAATAGTTGACTTACTTTATTGTTATTTACCGTTATTTGTTATTATTGGTAGTTTGTAGATACTAGATGATTTTATTCTGAAATTACTGTTGATAACTCTAATAGTTGACAAATATTATTTAATTTTTCTTTACCAATGTTTTTAAGAAACACACGAAAAATTAAATAGCAACCGTAAAGCTAAACAAAGAAGAATCAAACTTAATTGTATTTGCTTATGAGGGTGGGTTAAATAATGAGAAAACCATTCTAATATCCTCCTCGTATACATATTGATCCCTGCTATATTATTGTTGGAGTTTTCATAAGTGATGCGACATGTAACTTTTTTCGTAAGTTTTTTTTATCAACTTAAGCTTTCCTTGACACTCAAGTAGAGTTATCCCTCCTCTAAACTTTTCTTTCCCAAGAAACCTAATTGTAATTAGTTGATATGTATCTGATTGACTTTAATTAGAGAATATGCTCTTAAAATCAAGACTTTTTGTTCAGACAATCCAAAATTTTATGATTCATAGACAAGAAAAAGAAAAACATGAATGAAAGGGGGTAGTTTGGTTGTTATCCTTGACTAGGAAACACATAGTTTGGTTGGCAATTTTGGAATCACTCTCTAAATTGTCATTATTAGATTAAATATATAATTTTTCTAATGTTTCTTTCTTTACCAAAAAGGATAATTTATACCTTGAAAGTGATAGATTTTGATTGATTTTGAGAAAAAGATTGCTCTTTTCGTGCATGACTAAAAATAATACTAAGTGGTTAAGGGTCTAATTCAGAGATTATAAACAAATACTTAGTTGACTAATGTTATTAAATGGGTAGATAAAAATATTCACGAAAATAAATAAAAAGTATCAGATTTTCAAATAATAAGCTATTGACACATGTTGTGGAGAAGAAAAAAATAAATTTGAAATGTTCAAGAGGCAGAAGTCACAACACATGACTTGATCATAATTACATATTTAGTAAAATTATAGTTTACATAATTATATATAAGTTTTTTTTTCGAAAAGAATAAGTATTTGTAAGTTAATTGTGTAAAAGGATAACATTTCCCTTTCAGTAATATATAATACAAACAAATGTTAGATTGGTGAAGAAAAATTCTACTAATGGATAAATATAATTTCTTTAAGCATAAAGTCTAATGGAGTAGTTTAATTTAATGGTGTTTTTAATGATTTTACGGTGATATAATTTTGTTTTCATTGATATTACTTTAAGTTTTGAATTGAGAGATATTTATGAAAGGTTGTGTTCTGAAAATTTACACTTTTAGAATGATTTAAAGGTACTTATAGTCTTTCTTTTTTTTATGATGCACTAAGAGTGGACTTCCCTTTTCATCAGCAAATGCAAAAGAATTTTCTTTCGCTGATTCTACATATGACGCTCTTTCTTATTGAATTTCTCACGATGAGTCGTGAAAATTTAAGCATATGTAATCAAATTTCATCTTATCAATTCAATAGTAAAATTGATACAAGTTTGAATTATTTTCACTAGGTTAGAGTTTTTTTCAAACTTTTTAAAATGTCAATCTAATTAAAATATCGGATAGCTTCACCTTTTCCTTCTCCCGTATTTTTTCATATAATTTTGATATATTTACATCATTTTCTAATATAAAAACAAAAAAAATGGTTAACTGAAAATATAAATATTCTAAGAAGGCAAAAATATTAGGGATATGTAAAACATAATTGTCAAGGACAAAGTCAATAATTATGGTTAATTTTTAGCTAAAAATAAGCAAAGCAGATAGAAAGAAAAAAAATACATTCCCCTAATCTAGAGCCGCACGTGAGATCCGTGTAGACTAGGGTCATGGGACCCACTTTGATTGGTCTACATCTGATGGTAAATAATTAAAATATTTACAATTTCAATTGATTTTTTAATATAAACAACTAAATCTTGATTAAATAAAAATTAAGCTGTTAAATAAACAAATAAAGAAATAAAATGCACGTGTGAAAAGCCGAAAGTCGCATACGTTGCGGCGTTTCGTTGAGTGGGCTGTTTGGTTTTTGACTCAGAACACTTCACCTCACCTTATTTCTTGTCTCGATTTGTCCCGTGTCCATATCGTGTTAACATTACATTTGTTATAAATAAGTAAATATTGTTATCAACTTTAAAAGTATAAAATTGGCTAGAATTTTAAACTATTAGATTAGATTGATAATCTAGCGACATGTTATAGAAGAAAATTTAGAGCAACTTGGAGTATGTTGTTTGTTGTAAAAGATATAAGACGACTTGTTGATATTGAAGTTATTTAAAGTATAACAAAAATATAAAGTTTAATTTATGACTAAGAAAATATATATTTTGAAACCTCGGTGTAGGCTATGGTCACTTTGTTTTTCCCTTACTTTGTTTACACTTTGTCTTTTTCACCATTGGATTAGCTTTTAACCCATGATCCAATGGTTGACAAAACAAAGTAATGGTTAATTTGTGAAAAACAAAGTGACCATAGAATATCCCTTGAAACCTCTGTATAATTTCTCAATTTATAGAATAGATAATAGAATGAATGGATCTCTGATAGATATACTTGAAATTAGAGTATCTTTAGTTATAAACATAACGTGTCTAACTCAAAAGATATTTTTATAAAAAGATAAATACTCTAATACTCCATTAGTTCTAGCAATTAATCATGATAAGAGAAATATAAATACATCCCTAGTTTTGATCATATTTGTGGAATACAAATTTTTTTCTTATCTAAGTATAAATTATGAAGGCTCATTGTGTTAATTCAACTTCCTGAAAAAGTTGCATTGGAAAAAAAAATATACCATAACAAGCAGACACTTTACATGTTGCCACATATATGAATCTCATTGTCCTCATTAAATTTCTATTTAGACAATAGTTCGATTTAATTAGTGAAGATATCATTTTTCTCTTCAGACAAATAGCAAACATAACTAGCCTTACATTACAAATATTCACACATCCTTACTAAATTCCTTTACTTCTTAAACATATCAATAATTAATTTAACCATCAAAATAGTGTTTAGAGCGCTGGTGTTCTTTCTTTTTGTTACCGAAATGCCAATCAAATTAGGATGTCGGTTCTTAAAAATTCGCATAGCCTTACGTTTAATTACAAAAGAAAAACATCAGAATAGAGTTATTGACAAACGAGCCTCATTTTAATTCATTCTCCTATCTTATTTGGGATTACTCGTTACTCATTGGAAAACCTTAACAATTTTCCTAATATTTTAAAAAATACATAAAATTAAGAAATTCATTAAGAAACCTCCAAATAAGCTTTGATCAATTTAACTAGTTTAATTAACTCACTAACATGGACATTTATCACCGACACACAACTTGTTCAATTTTGTTGGATCTCGTGTACCCCCTATTAACGTTCCATCTACGTTATCTATATTTATACATATAACAAAAATTAAAATTAAAATAATCACAAATATTTTAATATTTTTAATTCAAACTTATTAATGTTAAGAAAAATTAGTATAAACTGTAAACTTTATGATATAAATACAGTGTCACCAAAAAAACATATTAAAACTATAAAATTAATTTTTTGATTTTCCATTTGGTTTTCGAATCTTATTGGACCGATTAATCCGGATTTGAGGGAGGTCCAAAGATTATGGTATTTAAATTTTTTCCAATTGTTGTTGTGGAATAGATCGGCAGACCTCTCTATCAAGTACAGCCATAATATACTACTGTGCCAACCAACGATTGATAAACAAAAGTATTAATAAGCATCTCTTTAGGCGCACCTATAGTTAACCATATGGATCTTAGGGGAAAAAATGACAACTAGCATATCCACCTCACCCTAAGAAATAGGATAAATTGAAATAATTTTTTCATTAACTTTTATTGTTCAAAAAATATTTTATAGAAATACTAAACAATAAATAGATAAATGCATCACATATACACATACTGTACAATTGAACCCATACACATTGCTTAAATGAATATTGTTGTGAGAAATATGTTTTATCTTTGACGACAAACGGCATTAATTTAGAATGATATCATCTACAAACCAATTTTCATATTTATGAATGAGTATAATTATTTTGTTATATAAATTTCTTGGAATATCCATATTTAACAATTAAGATTTAGAAATTTAAATGTATTTAAATAGTGTGTGAACTAATCAATATGACTCTGTTTGATTTAAAGCTTCAAATAATTTGTAAAATAAAATTTCGATCGACAATTCTTTTCTAATGGATAAGTTAGTATGAAATTCAAGCCGAAATGAAAATGAGAATTTGTAAGCGGAGAATTAAAGTTATGAAATGAAATTGTCGTAGTTGTGATGTATCTTTGAGGTTTGTGAATATATAGTTATAGGAGAGTAGTTTTCCATACTAATCAAGAATACCCATTTAATTAGGACTTGACTAATTTAAGATGGAGTTTGATAAGCATGAATAGTCATATGGCGTCCTTAATTGTGATTGATCCGTTGTTCATGGAGAAATTTTGTCGAACATCTATTTTTAATCAGTGTTTCACATTAACTATGAATCTTAAATCGCAATGAAAGAAAGACTTGGCTCATAATATGAACCTCATTGACTGACCTAAGGGTTCAACCTTTACCACATGCCAAGATTTATTTGGACGGCCACTATAATATAGTGTAAATTTTTATTGCATATTTCATCACTAACGTTAAATCTACTAGCACATAATAAACCAAATACATAACACTGCATTTTTTATTTACCTCCTATAAATGTATTGTCGTTGAAATAGTCAAAATTAACCATTAGTTAAACCTAAAACTCTTTGCTTATTTCTGCTCATGTATTTAGCAAAAATCGAACTCTATTCCGTTTCTATAAACTTAGACTGCATTTACAATTTAACTACAAGTCGTAAATAAGCTACAATATACTTTTACCTTATTACAACAACTTTTTGTAAATTTAAAAATCCTTATTACAACAATTTTTTGTAAATTTAAAAATGTTATTTTAATTGATGTATGTTAAGATTTAAACGTTCAAAATGGAAACTTTGACGACCGATCACACTGTATATACACTCATTACCGACTAATTCTGAATGTCGTAATAGCGTTCAGCTCTATGTTTTATAAAAATGAATATTTATATGAGTGGGCCCAAACAATAGTGAGGAGACATTTTTATAGGTAGAGAAACGACAGAGATTCTGGCAAAGGAACAAGGCTTCGTGCGGTGGACCCTTGATCTGTTGTATTCATCAGACGGTCATCATCAACTTGATCAATCGGTTGGCCGACAGACATCCATTTAACGATGGTGTGATCATTCTTTTTTTAACGTTTTTTTGGTGACTAAAATGTTGCCGTATACCATACGTCATTTCCTATTTTGTTTTGGCCTAATTAATGTCAAACTTTTTAAATTTGGAATTTGTACAATTAGTTAACTTTAAAATGTAACAAATTACTCTTAGTAGGTTAATTGCAACATATAATTGTCTAAAGTAGGCTAATTACATATTTATTGAGTCTAAATTGCAATCTCTACATTAACATCATGGAAAGTAGTCGATCTGCTCATTCCAATATCCAATTTATTTCTATTTCAATTTCAATTTATCACTCTGTTCTTCAATTTTATGAATGGAAGCCGTCCATGGGCATGGGCTGGAGGGACGCCCGCCCAGGGCCCAAAATTCAAGAGAGCCCTAAATTTATATGTATATTATACATATATATGTAGGGTAAATTACACCAGTAGTACCTGAACTATACCCACTTTCCCAAACTGGTGCCCAAACAAAATTTTGTCCCAAAGTAGTATCTAAACTATCAATGACCTCCCATTCAAGTCCAAATTACCTTCTACAACCAGTCATCACACGGTCAACGCGAAGTCAACGCCGGTCAATGCAATTCAGTCTTCGCCAGTCCCGCCCTCCATCTCCGTTCAGTCCTCCTCATTCGCCCTCTATCTCCGTTCACTCGTCGCCAATCCTCTGCGCTCCATCTCCGCAATCCTCGTCCTCCTCCGCCCTTATGCGGAGGACAATTGGTTTTTGTTGGATTGAATTTGGTGTAAGTTTGGTCTTTGTAGTTCCTTTATGCAGGAAGGTGAAATCTTTAATGAGTTGCTGTTTTTTTTAGCTTTGTGTATGGATTGCATATACCCCATTCACTGTGTTTTTTAACTGCATATGTTGTGTTTGATAGTATGCACCACATAAATTATACTTAGGAAACCCAATCGCTTTTTTGAAATGCGATCGGTGCGATCCAATACAATTTTGTTCCAGTTAAGGAACCCAATTGTGTTTTTGAAATGCGATCAGAGCGATAAAAAAGAGCTATGTAGAGGGTTTAAACTCCACAATAACAAATTATGCTCCATAAACAGTTCGTTGGATGATGGATGTAAGGATAAATTTTAAATAGTTATGTTAATTTTATTATATATAAATTATGATTTTTTTTTTCATGTAGGGTTCAAGCCAAACAACTTTTACTACTATTATTGGACAATGTAGCTCACATAGTCAGAGTAATAGTGTCTCTCCCAATGCAGCAAGAAGACCGATAAATAAAAATCTTGCAGCAAATAAACCAAGACAACCTTGAAGACGAACTGAGGGCAAGAAAATATATGACTTCAATTGTTTTTTGGGATATGTAATTTTGTGTTTTTTACATATTCTGTTTGGTAATTAGGACTAATGGTATATTGCTTTTGGTACATTAAGACTGTGTTTTGTTGCTATTAGGTATGGAATGTAAAATGATAACGTTAATATCAGGATTTGCAATTTTACAAAATAATGATTACCTTTTCGTTTATGTCTATAAATGCATTATGTATATAATAATATATGGCAATTTTGTGCATGTGAAACATAGATTTTATGTGAAAAAATAGAAACAGAAAGAAGAAAAGAAATGTTGAAGCAAGAGAACCTTTTCAAATATGCAATATGTGAATGGTGTATAAGTTCAGGTACTATTGGTGCAGTTTACCCATACATAATTACAACAAAATACTTGTTCATCTCATTCTCAAGTACACAAATAGCAGAACTCATCAATGCATAGAAAATGTAATTGATCAAGTTACTATTAAGTTGAGTATTTAAGCAGTCATATAATACATTTTGCGGAAACATAACAGCAGCATCCCATACTTGAGATTGATTCCTGGATCATCTTATTCCATGCATTAACAAGAACTGGTAACCTGAGAATAACCACAACATAATAGTTAGAGCCCCTTTCGTTATCCTGTTCTGTTACAATAGAAGAACAATTGTTGCTTTGATGTCTACCAACGACAACATAAACATAATACATAAGAGTATCATAGTCCATCGATGGTTATTGATAGCCAAAGAAGAAGTTGTCTACTTTGTGGGAGGTTAAGACCGTAAATTTGTACCTAGATTCGTTGAGTACAGAGCAGAAACCGTGAAAACAAGGGTAATGATATCTATGAGCAATAAATTCGGTGTGCGTTTGTGTGTATATATGGGGTATCAATTCAATATACGTCTAGCATTTCGCTCAGAGGGGAAGTGATGCAACTGCATGACACCCGAACCATCTTTCTAAGCAAAGGGCTTCCTGGAACCACCCTTTTGGATGTATTCTCCAACCAATTTCTCGTGTACCCCCCAACCTCCACCAATGATTTTGCTATATGTTGCAAAAACATTTGACAATAATTCGATATGAATCCAAATCAGCCTATGAAAAACTTGTTTACATAAGAAGTCAAATAAGAAAAAAATCATTTCCTAGAGTTATATTGAATTGTTGACGTGACTTGCAGATAAATATTGACACTTGACACATAAGAAATGTGTGGTGGAAATGTTGAAGTTCGAATTTGATTCGTTTCCACACGTGTGAGTATCGACAGTATGGGAAGAGTTGAATGAAGTCAAAAGAGATAGACGCGTTCGCCTACGCGCCCAAGAAAGGATAAATTCTACTATGTTCTGGGTCTAAGTGAACTCAGCTAATGAGAACAATCTTAAAGAGCGTCCTCATGTCATGCATTCTTGAGATCTCCTTTCCAAGATCCACTCTCTTATCTATAAATTATTGGATTTCTGCCAATGAGGACTCTTATTTTCATACACAACAGCATGTTTTATAACGACAACGCACTCGACACAATTTCCAACCACAAGTGATCAGTAATCTTAGCTTTCTTTCTTATAAAGATTAGGATTTCAAAGCATGCGGTTTTCGATCCATAATAAATATAGAACTAAAGCCGAATTATCCTTCTAAGAAATTTTTCTATCATGAACATTGGACATCTAGTATCTGACTAAACATAATCTTAAAAAATTTGGGGGCAAAATCTATATTTCGAACTTTCTCTACTCACCTGAATTTCAAAATAAGACCTTGTACTTTCATCTGGCCTTAGCCCCAATTACTTGTACTTTCTATGAGGTACATCTCACAGGCAACCTTAACCGGCTTGATAAAAACGAAGAAAACTAACAAATGCAGCACTGATAACTTGCCGATTGACAGGTTGTTATTCATAATATAGATTATCCGAAAGTAGGACAGTGCAGCCTAATCGAAATACAAAAGCTTTAACAAGGAAAGCTAGACAAATACAAGGCCACAATCTATCTTTACACCTCAATTTCAAATAAATTTCATTAAAAGCAAACAAAATTAAGCAATGAATTAAAAAAAACAAGACAAGATTGGAGAAAAGGCTAAAGAAAAAAAGACTCACCTTATTCAGTTATAGTAAAGCTCAAGACCCATGCCATCATGAATCTCATAATCCCTAAGAGTGATATGATCCTTGTAGATTGTATACCACTTCTGTATCCTTATCTTCTCCGCTCTTGTTCCCGTCTGAGCTGCCACCAGCTTTTTCAGGTCTCCGATCGTGTCATCGTCGTTGCACTTCACTCGAACCTTCTTCCCCAATCGATCGTTCAGAACTACTTCCAACATCTTTGATTGATTCAGGAAACCCTAATTTTTATTTGGGGAATATATTCAATTCAATTAGCCGACCTTAAAAAGTAGTATTCTTTTTAAAATAAATAAAAAAATGAATATGAATATAGAGTTTGGGGATAGAAATGGACGGTGGAAATGAGAAATGGGACCATATTAAGTTGGTTGACTGACTTTTTACTAGACAGGTGGCGACCACTGAAAAGAGAGTAGACAAAGTCAGTCCACTCTCTTTTTCACTAACAATAATTATTCATCCCAAATCCTATTTTCATCTAAACAAACTTTGCTTCCTTCTTTTTCACCTTTTCTATCCAATTATTCCATCATTTTCACTCACAATTTCATCTCTCCTACATATTAATTCTGATTTTCAGCAAACCCAAATCATCAAAATTCTGTCATTTTTACCTTGTTCATCTAAAGATTGCATCTATCACGACATTTTGATCGGAGATTAGTCAGAAAACTAGTTGAAGATAAGTCAAATTATACGGTCTAACCAGCTCAATAAGTCGGATTTTGAGCACGTACGAGGGTCAAAATGGTATTAACCGGTCTAAATCTTATTACCAATTTTTAGCATATAGGACGGTAAAGCGGATCATTCACGATTTACAATTTACAATAATGGTCTATTGATACTATCTATTTAGTTGATATGATCATCCATTTCATTGACATGTCCAATTAGAATTAAGATTTTGAGCAATCCCAGTTACCAATAGATTACAACTTTTTCATTTCTCAATCCAAGATTGCAAATTTCAAAAAACCCACACTCATTCCTAGTTAATGATCATCATTTTCAGTGACAATTCCATCATAATTGGTATTTCCATCAAACCCAATAATCAAAATCTCATCTTTTTCACCTTATCCATCTCAAAATTGCATCTTGATCATCATATACAGCTGTTTTAGTGTAAAGATGAATGGTAACCGGCCAGTGGTGCATCCGGTGGAGGCGCCACCGTTGACAGACGGGCCTCTGAACGGACCAAGGATGAGGATGAAAGAGGTTGAAGGTATGCCAGGAACTCATGGTGGACTTTCTCTGAGACTTGTTCAGTTCATGTTTGGTCTTGTATCTGTCTGTGTTATGTCCTCAACCAGTGATTTTCGCTCTGTCACTGCTTTTCGGTATGGTTTTTAGCTCATTTTGGTGTTTGAATTAGTTCGAATTTGTTGAAATTTGGAGTTGAAGCTGACCCTGAATCATTACCGTACTAAGAATTTGTTGTTCTTGTTGTTGAAATTTGAAGTTGAATTGGTTGTTTTTGTGTTAGGTACCTTGTTATATCTGTTAGTCTCCAAATATTTTGGAGCTTGTCTTTGGCCATTGTTGATGTTTATGCACTCATGGTGAGGAGGAGTTTGAGGAAACGGATTCTTCTTCGGCTTTTTACCATTGGCGATGGGGTTAGTAGAGCGTATTCATTTCATTTTCATTCGAAATTTGCATTGTTAACGTTGGGAAGCAGTTTTTATGTTTCGTGTTACTGTAGAGAAAAAATAAAAATCTTATTTGGAGTGTTGAAAATTTACATTTATAGACGGAGTTCAAAATGAGTAATACTCATTTAATTGAATACGTATAATAAGCAGAGATTTAATTGTTGTTGCTTCGATTAGTTCGTATGGAATTTCAGATTGTAATGGATGAAGTTAGGTTCTATCATCATGTTTGGTTATGACACCAGACGTCCCACCCGAACTACCCATTTCACACATTATCACTTTTGCTGCATTTACAATATACATGATCATGTGGAATATGTAGATCACACAACACAATTTTGACACGATAACCCATTTGGAGACTATTAGTTGTAAATATTTTGCTCTACACTATATGTGAAGATACTGTTTATATACATAAACATTTCATTTTGAACTTCTTATGATCATTGCTTCTTCCTGAATGAGTAACCGAAACTCAGAATGTGTAGTATAACAGTGAAATTATAATCTGCATTTGAGCATAAATTCTTGATTTACATGTAACCTTAGCGTAGATTTGCGTTTGATCTTGCGCAGATTACATCGACCCTCACCTTCGCAGCTGCGTGTGCATCTGCTGGAATCACAGTACTCGTAGGCAATGATCTTAACAAGTGTTCTGTGAACCACTGTGCTAAGTTCGAAGCAGCTACGGCCATGGCATTCATTAGTTGGTTTGCTATGACACCGTCTTTTCTTATGAATTTCTGGTCATTAGCTACTCAGTAAGAAAAATTCGGTAGCGGTATAATCTATAGTTAAAGTGATTTCCTGAAAACCATGATACAATTACTGCTTAGATCAATAGATTTCCTTGCGTCTGGTTAGGGACGACTTTGGGTTCAGTACATGCAGTTTTTCTTCATCAATTGTTTTGGTGTTTAGTTGTGTAGTTGCTCTATATTGATTGGAAATTTTGCAGTGTAAATACTATTTCGAGTTCTTTTCGTGGTTGTGTTTCCTATTAGCATTTTCTAACGATGGTGAAGTGTTAGAAGTTTGGAGCATAATATACTGGACGTTACATTTCATTATCGGCTGCAATCTTATGATACTTGATACCGAAATTTATGCATTTCGGCTTTATAATGTTGTTGGCTAACAACTTTTCTTATATATGCGACACAAATTCTTAAGTTTTTGAGCATTAATGAAGCTTATTTGTTAAGAATTGGTAGGTTTCAGCTATTGTTTTCGTAGGACTGCTTTTAGTAGCTTCACTCTATTGTTGTGGTGTTTCATTGTGTTGTTGCCTTCTATTGAGTGGAAATTTTTCTATGTAAATATGTTGAGTTCTTTCATGGCGTCATAGACCGAAATCAGCATTTTCTATCCATGATGAAATGTTCGAAGCTTGGAGCTCTTTGCAAAATTGAACGGTATGGATGTCGTATTCTGTTATCGGCTGCAATTTTATGATGCTTGATGCTGAAACGTATGTAGGTTAGATAATGCTGTTACATAACAATTTTTCACATATTGAGACAAAACTTACTAATTTTCCAAGATCATAATGACTCATTGAGCATTGATGACACGTGTTGGTCAAGGATTGGTAGGATTCGGTTATTCTTTTTGTTATTATGAATTGATGCATATATGGGAAGTAGGTAGTTGCATCTTTTCATTTTTGTTAAGCTCGTTTTTTGCATATTGGTTTGAATAGCAGTTATAACCGTTAATAAAACTTTACGCGCTTTATTAGGTAATTGTATATTCATTTTCATTGTTTCTTCTCCAAGACTACTTATGTTTGACCGGAAAAGAAAGGGGTAGATTAGTTTTCGTTATCACAAGGATTGTGTTTTGAATGCGTGAGCAAGAAGAGAGATACTGAAGCTCATGGCAGTTGGTAACGGCCAATATTCGGTTCTTTAAAGCCAAGTCATTTGCTTTCATGAGGAACACGCAACTTCAGCATTCTCGGAATGTCTAACGAAGCAGCAGATGATGAAAGGAGGCTATATCAGTGTGCAAAGAAGTATGAACAAATTGTGAAACAGGTTTGTTTGTATCATAAACATGCCAAACTCAAGTAAACTCTTACGATTTTACGCTCAATTTAACGGAGATTTTGCTTTCTCTTCTGCTCGTGCAGTTTGATGAGTTGATTGAGATGATGAACAAGAGAGCTCGGCCTCCGAAACGTCGGAAATTATCTTCTGTAAGTAATACATTGAAAGATTTTGGTATTTTTACCGCAATTTTGATTGATGAATGCTCAACTAATGAAGAACAAGTTCATTTTTCTGCTGGTTTTTTTTTTTTTTTTTTTACTGAAACTTCATATAAATGTATTTTTATTTTCAGAGGGGTGGAGGAAGCAGCAATGTCACTGCTCCCGGATCGCCTATTCAAGCAGACAACAATGAAGTGTTTGTGCAAACTATTACAAAATTTCTGGATACCTTGCAACCGGAAACAGATGCCAGTTGTTCGAAAAGTACTACGAGTACAGAATGAAGTGTTTGGTTAGGACTATTTCCGTTCTTTTTCTTCTTTAAGTTTGAGTAGTTGTTTAAGAAACTGGGAAACAAATATATATTGGAT
Source organism: Euphorbia peplus (assembly GCA_028411795.1). Classification (NCBI taxonomy): domain Eukaryota; kingdom Viridiplantae; phylum Streptophyta; class Magnoliopsida; order Malpighiales; family Euphorbiaceae; genus Euphorbia; species Euphorbia peplus. The sequence continues at coordinate 36,258,190 of CP110841.1, forward strand.
GTATATGAAGTTCATCCATAAGAGATTCATTAGTTGATTAGGATTTTCGTTTGTTTGGAATGGCATAATCAGCCACCGTTAGGATGCATTTGTTCGTCTGTTGTTGTTTGTTATTTATTGTTGTCGATAATTAGTAAATGTTAGTTTATTTTTCTTCAAAATAGAGCTATTAAAAGGTGAACTAAATGCACATTTTGGTATGTTTTGTTGAGTTGTCGAAATTGTTTGTTGTTTTTGATAGTTCGTAACTGGTAGATGTTAGCTTGTTTTCCTTCCAAATATTACTATCAATAGTTATGTTTTAAAGTAAAACAATGAAAGAAATAACAAAACATGATGGTTTTATATCGAGTGTTTGAAGTAAAACAGCAAAATAAGTTGCAACATTGTTTTAGTTAATCTGTCAAATCTTTAGTATCTCGCTGTTTTGCGAAATAAGTTGCAACATTGTTTTAGTTAATCTGTCAAACCTTTAGTATCTCGCTGTTTTATTGACGATTTTTATCCAAGTTTTAACGCTCAATATTGTCAAACTCAAAGGTTAAACTTCAGGTTTTGTCAAGGCATCTTATAAAAAATGATGAACATAATAATCATCCTCATTGCCGGACGCTTATTTGGTTTAACCCTTTTTGGTTACTATCCCGTTATTACAAAAACGGATAAAAGGACCATATACACTAGCTTTCAATTCTGGAAGGGGGATTCCCTCAGGGAGATGATCACACATTTCTTTCTTCTCTACTCCGAGAGAGCAAGAACCTAGAGTGAAGTGTTGCTTCTCAACTCTAACCAAATATTTTGAGTATACCGCTTCGAGTAAAATAACAAAAAATAGAATCAAACCGACACTCGAGAAACACTTACAAAATTTGAATTTCTTTCAAAATTTAAATTTACACATCTATCTTGGAGGTATGAACACATGCTGCATGATTATACAACAGTACCTTTCCTGAACATGTACATAACAGTGAGGAAACTAAATTCTAAAAGGGCTTCTCTTCTGCATATTTGCGGATTGAACATTTCGCAGGCACGCGTATTTTCGTCTGACAAACGACATATTAACGAGTTTTATCACACGCGCCAAGGGAAGTGAAAGCCGATCCTCGTTTATTACCGACACTTAGATTTAGCAATCTCAAGCTCCTTCTTTAGTCTCTCTATCCTTCCCATCAAATCCATGTTTTCCTGTTGATCAGAGAACCATGAGAGTGAAAAACGACGGCATATGACTGCTAATTAAACTGTCTCTCGACAGTCTCAAGTCAGATCAATTTCAGCCTATGTTATATGGAAACTGGAAGACATGTTGTAAAATATATAGGAAATGGGAACATGTGATAATCGTTGATGCACTTTTCAAAACACATTACATATTACATCCTACGTAAGAGTTTCCAATTTCTTGAAATTATCAAAACTGTTTCGGTTTCTGAAACTTGAACCAGTTTAGAATCGAAGTTTATGTGAAAAATAGATTAGAACCGAAGAATGTCATACCGAATTAATACCGGTTCATCCAAATACTCTAATGTCAAAGACTCACCTTTTGCAGCATAGTCAGTTGTTGGGTAATACTAGACGCGTCGTCCACTTTCTGCTTGATCTGTCACAAGACGAGAGATATGAACTTTCAACTGTTAAAAACTCAGTTTAACAGAAGAATTGATAAAATGAGCCAAAGTTTCTTGTTTCTTTATATGGTAAAAGAAGGTAAGAATACAGCACGGTTTAGATTATTCAATATAGTTCGCTTCTTCGGATGGAAAGCATGATTAAGATGGTTTAGTGATGCTTTTGGGTTTTCATTAAGGTTCTTTCAGTCTAAAGGGGTTGCAGTCACTTAAGCTAAGTCTTGAGTTCGGTTTCTAGTGTCTGCAAAGGATGTTTGAGCAACCTTTAACCGATTAAGAGAAAACAGAGAAAGGATAAATAAATATGTTGCACGTAAAATATGCTCTAAGGATGAGACATGTTTGTAGTCACACAAAAATTCACAAGGAACAGAAATGGATATATATATAACATCATAAGCTTAAAGTGCAAAGTTCTCACTCAAACTTATAAGAACAACTTTTAGAAAGACAGGCAAAGCTATCTTGTATCACGAATGCTAGAGCAAAATGCATCATTGAAAGGTTAATGCCACTAAAAAGGGGAAAATGGAACGGACAAGCACAACACCCAATATAATTAAAGATCAGTTTAGTTTAGTTTAGTTTAGCTGTTGTTAACTATTTTTCATGTTGTTGTTCCTTTTAAATTAGCTATGAACGGATGTCTCTCAATCCTAACCATACACTTCTATATCTACTGTTTGGAGTAAAACAACAAAAAGGAGAACCAAATCGGTACGAAATCCCGATCTTAACATAGCTAAGTCATTCAGATGAGATAAAAAGCTAATCATAAATTGTTTACCTCTACGAGTTCCTTATCACACTTGGCAGCCCTCTCAGCTTCCTCGTCATATTTCATTCTCCATTCTGCAGATTCATCCATTGCTTCCCTGTTCGCCAGATCAAATTGTTTTCTACAACCATATAAAAAGTATCACAGAGTTAGAAGGAGCTAGAAAGATGAAAGTATAGCACCTCAATCATATAAATGAATGGCAAAGATATGAATTCTCCTTTAGTTTACAATCACGCCACAAGTTCACTTACTTCAGCACAAATTTATAAAAAGACATGACATCTAATGTCAGCACCCGGGTAGCTTTTGACATTAGGGAACAACTCCTAGTCTTGTGAATGAATACACTTATGAGCTCGATACCACGTTCAACGCAAAAACTTAAGGTAGTGGATTAACAGATCATTTCCGATTATATACTCTTCACTCATTTCATATTCTTATAATGTGACTCTAATCTACATTAGGCTAGGGCTTCGGTCCTCTCGAGCCGAACATCCTTCAATGTGGCATCAGCAAGAGTTAATCATTAACTCGACAAAGACCCACATCAATATAAGCAACAATTTGAGCTTGTCTCTGAGTCACTTAATAACTCTTCTTTCCACATAAAAGTCAACCGTGAGAGCATCACTTATTGCATTTATCCGCATCCAAAACCAAACCATTTGCTCGACTACCGCTAGTTTGGATCATTGGGACAGACTTTTATACCCCTTCATAGAGTACATTTATGGATCTAACACCACATACAACTCAGAATTTGAAGGTAATACATTCATCAGGTCCTTACCGATTATATACCCCTTCACTCATCTCATATCCTCTCGAATCTCGATAGAAACTCACACTCAAACCCCAACACACTCAATCAAGGAATAATTGTTCAATTAAGATCAAACCCCAAATGCTTCTTCTTCTCCACATAACTAGATCAACATAAATTCTTCTCAATTTAACCAACAAACCATCCAATTTGTACCATAAACACTCTTACAAATGCAATGTGGAACAAGATAGACAATAACTGCTAACATAGAATGTAACAATTAAAGCAAAAGCTCGAGCTGATAACTGAGGCTAACAACATTTTTTCAAGGATTGAGGTTTTCAGGAATCGAGCTCAGCTGATAGTTAAAGCTACCTAACATTTTTTTATACTAAACTTTGACAATAACCACAGAGTGTACAAAATTAAAGATCTTTTAACATCCAAACTTCAAATCAAATGAAATGAAAGAAAACCCACAACAACAACAACATTTCCTTAGTCCCAAAATGATTCTGAGGTCGGGTAACACGAACCATCATAAAAAAAATCCAATCTTTCGACATTTGTATTGATGAAAAGCATGAGTTAAACAAAAATGAAGAGATTGAAATGGGAATTAAAGATAAATGAAACCTGATCAATTCAGCATCATCAGAAGAAATAGCATAATCAATAGACCATAATCTAAAATAAACCGCAATTCCAAGAAGCATAGCCACTACTAATCCAGCTAAAATCTCCTTCCTCAAGCCCGCCATTGATGAAATCTGAGATGGGTTTTTGGATGCTCTGCTCTTTCATACGCCACTTAGGACTGTCACACGCGGATTTTGCAGTTTTAGATCCAACGGTGCTGATGGAGATTGGCGATATTAAGGATTGACGATTGAGACAAGAACGAGTTACATCTCTTGTTGGAGATAGAGATAAAGAGAGTTGAGGTTTAATAGTGATGATTTGAGTTAGAATGGACAATATCTGCGTAGTATTGATCGGGTGTCAATATTGTTAGTAGAGTTTACTCTTTAAGTAAGATGTATGGTTCGAGAGAAACTAGGCATAAGGTGGTGAAACTGTAACGATTTCTCTGATCTTGAGAGGATGGTGTCAAAGTGGAAGGTATGTTTATATAGCGATTCTAAGGGATGACAATAGGAATATTAATGAACGGAATCTCATGTCAAAAATAGAGAAAATATAGACTTAGATGTAAGTTGTGGATCCAATATATGCATTACGCGTTTTAAAATCGTGAGATCTAATAGTGATAAATTTCGGCCAAATTGAACAATATCTGCATGATATTAAATGAAGATACTAACGGGTTGAAAAATATTAAAAGTTTATAATAATATTTTGAGGAACTTCAATTTCATATGCAAAAATATACACATTAAACATCAAAAGTATATGCAATCAATAAATTTTAAGTCTGTCACTAAACTAGACCTAATATGGTTGTTAGGTCAAATAAAATAAGTCTATTTTAGTCTCGTGTGCACTTAATTGTATAAATAAAACAATGAAAAATACTTTTAAAAATGCGTAAAATTAATTTATTTCTAAAAATATATTATAAAAATCTGCAAAAGAGTTTGACAAATGAAATTTGGAGGGTTAATTTAGATTATCTATATGAGTTACGTAATTAAAAAAGTTAAAAATAAGATGGGTGTAATTCTACGATCTTATATCATATAAGAAGATTGAACGGAAGTTTGATGTCAATGATCAATAATTGTTTACGCATCAAATTGAGCCAAATACCTATTTATTCACAGTGCTTTTAATCAACTCGATACTTTCTAGATCTCGACAGCTTCCCATCCTTAGTTTAGTTTTTTAATGTATAAGTCTATGTTGATAACTGTATATCAACTATTGTAAAGTTATGTTGAACACAAATTAAAGAATTATAATTTCTCTTTTATATATAAATCAGTAACCAAGTTTGCTCATAATTTGGCTAGGTAGCTATTTATGATCGTGGATCTATTTATTGACCCTCCCATTTTTCTCCGTAATATTCTTTTAAGTGAATAATATATTCCTCTCATATTTATGTATTATTGGTCAATTAGATATTAGTAGGTTAAAAAGAAAAAGAATGCAATTTTATTGCATTTACCATTCCAATTTTACTTTACTTGAAAATCTATGGATAATGGATGTAATTAATATAGGCCTATATATAATTTCTTTTTCTTTTAATGATATCTATCCCTTTGGAATTCACCAGGTCATAATTTCATTAATTTTATGATTACTATATACTTATTTCCATATAAGTTTTTTTTTTTTGACAGGTGTATGGTTTTCTTTTTCTGTATATGTTTATCCACTAGGAATAACTCTTAATAATTTATCAATAATTAATTGCCATACATACTTATACAATTTAAAAAAAATAAAAAATACTACTCCAATTACATATCAAAACCAAATAACTTAAATTAAAACTATAATCTATTATTACCATACCATGTGGAAAGCAAATAAAAGTATTGGTTATTAGCTGTATTTTTCTTAGTTTTTCTTTCCAATCATTCTTTTCACTTTGAAGATGGGACATAAGTATCTGATTAAAATTTGAAAACAATTCTTAATTATTAAAAGAATTGAAAACAATTATTATTAGATTGAAAGAACATTTATATTTACCATAAATATTAAAAGTTGAAGGTAACCTAATAATCTAGCAAGATGAAGACAATTAAATAAAAATTGAAAAAAAAAAACTATTTCCCTATCAAGAAAGAAACAAAAAGAATCAAACTCAAGAATTATTGAATCTTACTTCAAGAAATGTTGGAGCTAAGTTAGATGGTACGTAACTTTCTTGCCAACTAAACCCACCCACAAAATTTCTCACAACACAATCCCAAATTTTTAGAAAAAGGAATAACAAAATGAGAAAAATAAAAGTTTTAAAAAATAAAATTAGCAGGATTTCATTCAATTTAAAATTAGTTCCAAAAATGATTATTGTTTATTAACATGGGTCTTTTTGCCTGTTAAGAGGAAGTTGTGTAAGAATTCGACAAACTAAAAAGTAAATCGTTAAATTATTTTAATTATTGTGTTATTTTAGTAGTGTATGCCTCTATAAATTTTTAAAAACTAAAAATAGTTTATTTATTTTATTATGATATCCACATTAAACGCATAGAAATATATGAAAAGGGGATATTCTATGGTCACTTTGTTTTTCACAAAGTAACCATTACTTTGTTTTGTCAACTATTGGATCATGGGTTAAAAGCTAATCTAATGGTGAAAAAGACAAAGTGTAGACAAAGTAAGGGAAAAACAAAGTGACCATAGCCTACACCTATGAAAAGAACTTGAATATGCTATTAAATTTATAAACTTTTAATCAAATGTATAATCTTTTACCACACAACATCCATTTAAAGAAAAGAAGAAATAATATCAGAACCAACTAACAACAACTAGGAGTAAATAAACTTCATAATTATTTATAAAATTGAAAAATAATATCAAAGGCAGCAAACAACAATTACGACTAAATAAAACTCATAATTATTTAAAAAATTACCAAAAGAAATATTAAAAGTAGCAAACAAAAAGTACCACTAGATAAAGCTCTTAATTAATTAGAGTCTTGCAATTACAAAATGACGATTAATTACAGTCATCATCCTCTGATTATTTGTTGAAAACCCCCATAATCAGACCGGATTTAACCCTAATTACAAAAAGTAAAAAAGAAAGGAAAAATTCATGCATGATGAAAAAATTAAAATCATAACCTCCGCCCTAATTAAATATTATCAATATGCTTTTTATTAATAAAATAATTAATTAATTAATTAAACTATACTTAATTTTTTCTCTTGACCTCTTCCTAATTAATCTTCAAACCCAACCTTTTCCCAAATTGCATTTCTGACCTGCCTTAAGTCTCTTCCTTTCAAAGTCCTCCCTATCCCTTCATGAACAGAAAAAGAAGCTCCTCTTCTCCTTGCTAGATACTCATGGGGAGGAACCCTACTTTCTTGATCACCGCGGCCGCGGTCTCCTTCCCCGTGATCATCATCACTTTCTTGATCATAATCAAGAACACCACCAAAAGATCCTCCTCTATAAATTTTGGACCAATCCGGTACGCTGACTGGTAATGATGACACACACCTCACGTCCCCCGGAGACACAGACGGGGTTTTCCGGTCAACCCTTTTCTTGGATGACCGGAAACTTCCCGGTATAGCAATTTTCTTCCCCGGCTCGAATGAGGTTTGATTGAAACTATCTTCATCAAACTCAAAAATGTAGTTGTGATTAGCTGCCTTAGCCATTGATTGAAGAAAATAAAGATTGAAAATTTTGATGGAGGTTTAGAGAGAGAAAGAGAGGAGAGATAAGTATATGTATATCCAAATTTTGCTTTGTCAACACTTTTTTTTCAGGGATGTAATGGCAAAGGCAAGCTTTTTATATAGTGGTGTAATGGATAAGATTTTGAAAGTTTGATATAAAATTCTTTTTTAGTTTTTAGTTTACTTTTTAGTTTAAAGTTTGCTACAAGTTATTAGTATTTTTTAATTCTATTACAAGAAACAGTTTTTTTGTTAGTGTAAAGGGAAAGTTAAAGATATTACTACATTCTTGTTTTGCAAAATTACGGTGATATGATATGTTTTAATATTAATACAAAAGAAAAAACGATCTTAGTAAATTTGTTTAAATAGAGATGGTAATATACATATACATTTTTTTTTATCTGTGTATTGTTATTTTATTGTTTTTAGAGATAATCTGTACCATTTCAAGTGACTGTTTTCACTAAAAGATTATCTTTCATGAAAGCCATATAATACAATTTATCTTGATTTTATTTAAATTTCTCTTGTATTTTTAAGTAATTTAAAAATTAATGGAGACTCTCTTACATTGTAGTAGTTAATCAAACTAATATTAATAGAAACTTTATTATAGTCGTGCAACAGATACAACAAACGAAAAAAAAAAATTATTGTACATCGTTTTTCTTTATACTTATGAGGTGTTATTTATCTCGGTTTATATTAGCTAAATCCATTGTATTCGGTCTATGATAAAATTTCTATAACAAGTATTTTTTTTTTAATTGAAATTCATATTTGTAATTGATTTTCTAGTAATAAAAGGTTCAATATTTTGATGATTTAATGTGTTAAGTCTCAAAACGCGTTTAACTATTTTTACATGGGATTTTTGTAATGAAATATGGAAATTATTTTTTTTGGTAACAAAAAATGGAAATTATTCGAATAGAATATAACATTTACCATATAATCCATCACATCACTAATTATTATTTTTAAATGATATATGGAAAATATTTGAGAATAACATTTACCATATATTCCACCAAATTTTTATATATATTTTCTTTCATATTATAGCTAGGCCCACACGTAATGAATAAAAGCCCAATGTTTAGATAAGAGTGTTTTGCATTTCATTAAAAACAATTGGATTCAATTTCCAATATTTGAAATATTCTATTAATTTTTTAATCTATTTAAAATAATTTACATACTCTTTTTAATTTATTGACCTTTAAAATTATTTTAAATAATATGTTATTTTGATTTTACTAAATTTTGTCATTCAAAAATCAAATGTTTAAGATTTTAATTTGAATGGCTAAACAAGTCACTTTAAATGAATTAATATAATCATTGAAACATCTTCGAAATTCATAGATTCATACAAGAAATCAAATTATTTTCCAATGTATATAAAAACTGAAGTTTTTGCAAATATATTCGTTGTGTCTTGATCATTCTAACTCACATGCAATGGTTTACTTAAATTATAAAATTAAATTGTGATATTCTCTATACATATATATAACGTATTGATATCATCAAATTTGTCAAGATGCTGAAATTGTTCAATCTTAAATTATTCATGTGATATACAAACATTTATTAAAAACAGAGTTGTTACTATCAATAATTATATATATGTATGTGGCCACCATATATTTAAATTAACAATTAATGAGGATCGAATCACTATAAACCAAATAATTAAACATAATTACTGCAATAGCTTGATATTATTGGTACGCAACAATACAATATGTCCCTGTTATCAATGAATTGGATTAATATTTAAGTGCTCACAAGTAAAATTAAAGTTCCTTTTAACTACATATCGAATGACACGTAGAAATTATAACCAAGCACTATTATAATTATATTTGTTTATTTATAGCTTCATATTTTTTCCAATGGATCGAGGTTGGATAAAAACATATATAGAATAGCACTTGCGACACATTTTTATTAGATTTGAGATTCACAAAATAGTTTATATATTTCATCTCAGTTTATTTATTTCAAACCTAAACTATAGTTAATAAAAATAAAGATTGGATTGATTTGAGCTGAGTCCTTATTATGAAATGTTTGGCACAAATGTAATGAACACGGTCCATCAATACATTGTACATTCAAAAGGAGAATGGGATCGTAAAATAATACAGTCAATTAAATGACAATAGTTGGATTAAGACATTGTCAAATAGCAAAAGCTCTTACCATTGTAATTATGTGCGGTGAAAAATTATACAATGATCTAAATATAATTGATTTCAATAACATGTCACGTAACATATATGACAATACTATGTATATATTATCTGCAAACATGACTCATTTCTATTGAGTTTGAGATTCATAAATAACTAAGTTTTCGTTTCAACTCGACTTATATATATATATATATATATTGATTTTCGACCCTAATTTTGTTAATAAAAAACTTGATAACATTTATATGTTGGTCGGGTGGATTTGAATTGGACTTTTGTATATAGTGAAATTGGCACGATTATAAAAATTCATCTAAGAATACGTCTAACTACAACAACTATTGTTCGCTCAAAAGGAGAATGAGATTGTAAAATATTACCCAAATGAACAAACACCCATACTATATCATGTGGTGTCCATTTCAGTCCAAATTTAATAGATTAACCTTTGCAGTTTTAAAATATGTCATGCATTAAACTGTTATAACTTCATTATTGCCGCTACTTTTTCAATGTAGTCAATTCATTTGACGTCTATTAATGTTAATTAAAGTTGCGCTCATAACTTATATCTTTATGCTTTGACATCACTCACCCGCGTTGCTACAAATTGATTATTGCTTGTACTTCCAATGGTCCAATATCAATTTAGACTTGGCCCTTGCTAAAAAAATAAAAAAAATTAACCAATTTTTGTTTTGTTTTTTTCACTAGTACATTAAGATGTACATAATTGAATAATTGGTTGGAGAAAGTGGATAGAATTGAATTTATCCACAGAGGTATAGAGCAGACACGTGGTCCAATCATAAAGCTTGATCAAGTGCTTCAGATTCATTGTCACAGCCTACAGTTCTTTGTGGACCCAAACCTATCGAATGCCTTCTAAAATAAAAAGATCTATTTGTCAATATCATGACACGTCATACATGGAGTTTTGTCATTTTGTGATATGACGTGGCACTTTCTGAAAATGACGTGTCCATTGAATTTTTGTTTTTTTTTTTTTATTGAAGTACATTGAAAATTTCTTGAAAGTGATATTATTAACATCTGAGTTCCATACATAAACTCCGAGAAGATTACACAAATTTTTTTTATTATAAAAATGCACCATTATACAAATTTTAAAATATAAACATAAGGTTTAAATAATTATAATATACTTGAATTTTATTCTTTAATGCAATTACACTCTTATTGTATATTATAAGAGCTTGAAACTACTAAATAATATAAGAGATTCCTTCTATTGTCGTACAAGTTATAGAAATTTTTTCCATACTATAATTTCAAGATGGAGTAGTAAAGATATGTATTAGCAACAAATGATTGAATAAAAAACCAAACACAAAGTTATTGAATGTTTCAGGATTAGGTAATTAATAATGGAAAAACCTATACCTGGGTTCGTCAATAATATTAATTTTGCAACAAATTATCCCACAAAAAATGAACATATATAATTAGAAAACCATATGTCTAGTTAATCATATATTTTTTTCATTTTTATATGCAACAAATGATTCTGCAGTTTCATGTATTTTTTACCTTGTCAAATAAATTATAAGAACGACTAAATTTTTAGAAGATTACATCTCAATTTATAGGAAATCACTTTCATAATAAATGTATATCCACCAACCATATAAAGCTTTTTTTTAATTCGATAAATTATTGTTTCTAATTACTTAGCTCGTTTTTTCTAGTTACTTATCAATTTCAAAATACATTCGTAATAATATTAACTTGATCACACTTAGCTCACATGAATGTGTAAAATTTATAATTATTTTATTTTGCTTGTGTGACAATAATTTATAACACTCAAACAAGAAATTAATATACTATTTTCCTTATAATAATGATTTACCACACCTAACAAACAAGAAAAGTTTTAACTTTGAAACACATAGACATTTAAAAAGTTTGTCTCACTTAATATTAGATCAAAGCATGTGAATCATGTTTTTATTTTTTAATAATACAAATTTTACACTTTTCATATATATCCATATCCATAAGCATATATGCATTAAAAGTGAACTATATCATCAAAGTGATTAACTATATTATCCATCAGCCAAACTAGATAAAGAGGTTGAACATTCAAAGACTTGTGATTTGTGTTAAATTTGTTTAATTCTTTTACCTAAACATTAACCAATAATTAGCAGATGTGTGGTTAAGAAAAGAAGTTGGATGCATAATTTCAAAAGGTTGAAAACTAAACACCATCATATCATGGTGTTATGCAAGTAAAAAGGTATTAAAATAATCTAAACAGTAGTTAGTTTTGATCTAATTTTACTAATAACAGAAAGAATTAGAACAATAGATGGGGGCAAAATGTTACATAGTACCGAGCAGAATGAAACACTACTTTTTTTTATTATATATTCTATGAAGTAAAGCAATAAAAAAAAATCATAAAAATGAGAAAAATATAAGCAAACACTATAAACTCTTTTAGATATTATATGTAACATAAACAATGTATTTTTCTTTTTTCAGTATTGAAGTAAATAAGGTACAATATACAAAAAAGTTAACATTTTCCATTTGATGAAGAGTTACAAGTAAGTATGACCCGGAGTTCTTAGTTCAATTTGATCACCAATTGTTGGAAGAACTTATGTAGTTTTCAGAGAAGGGTAGCTATTATTTTTCAATCATAATGAAGCGCTACTTTTTATCTACTTTTATGAAGTAAAACAACAAAAAAACGATAAGAAAGAAAAGAAAAAAAAAATCATATGCTAAAGTTTATAAATATAAAACCATAAAATATATTATTTTACACATTCATCTGAATATATTTTTCATTTTTTACTACTATAAAATACACAGATGGAATAACTCATATAAGCCTCGTACGCGATATTTGGATTTTTCCGTTTAAGTGGTGAGATATTCTTTGCTTTTAAACTTTTTCTTCAATTAATAAAGGTAGAAATACAAAAAGTTTATGATAACATTTTCTATTTGTGAAAGAGTTTCGAGTAGACTTAAATTTTGGCTTGTTGGGTGTAATTTGGATTTTTCAATAGGGTTTAATGGTGTTTCAATAAGCAACTTAGGCGTGAAAGCTCATTCTTCAATGTGTGGTTGTGGTCAATCACTTTCTACTTCCCTGTTCCTACAAATTTAGGTTCATTGTATTCAAGAATTACATTTTCGTATGTTTTTTCATGTAGTTTTTATTTTATTTTATGAATATCATTCCAAATAATAGTGGTGCGTTTGGTAGACTATAACGCAACATAATATAAATTTATTTTGACATAGTAAATGAGTGTAGACCTATCCTTAGTTAAAAAAATTCGGATAAAAGTTGAAGTGGGGGATCAATTTCAATATTACAAGTCATAAATCTAAAAAACATCGGAAATCCATCTTAACAATAACATTCTTGAAACCTCTTTTCCCAATCTAGCCTCATATATGCGGAAATCCATCACAATTTCATAAGAAAAAGATTACAATAGCCAATTTTAACATTAAATTACCACAATACAAACTATTCAAGTCTCTAAGTAGACCAAGGATAACAATCATACCAGTATTACCTTTGCAAGCACAATCCATATTCAATTTAACCCAATCCTCATTAAGATGCTTCCATGAAATCGAAACAACATGAGGAACATCCAACATTCCTACACCTCATACGACTAATAAGATAACCATATAAATTAAATGGATAATCATTAACTTACTATATGCGTTCAAACTACATCCCAACCCAGATTTTTAAAGCCGATAAATGCTCACACAATAAAATGATTTACAAAAGTAACTCACTTAACTTAACACTATAATGAATAACATATTTATGTATAATATAATTACAATAAAAAACCTCTACATAATAATACATTTGAAATCAGATTATTTCTATAACAACTGAGAGATTATTACTAAATAGAGATTGACACAATAAATTCCCAACAATTGAGACCAGGCTATCTATATAACAATCTGAAGATTATTATTACGTGAGTATTCATATATAATTTTATATTTAATGAAATGTATAGATAACATAAAATGGGCAATGAACTTTAATATTTATCTATAAACAAGCGCTATGGCCCAAGATAACTTCGGCCCGAAAAGCCCAATACCACAATACAAGTCCTCCAGAAACACTGAAGAGAAAATGTAATTTGCCACAGATCTACTAAATCATACAGAAATACATTATATAACCTACCAGTTGTTATATAAATACTATGGTTCCAAATATTGAGAATCTTTGTTATATCCCCAATTGTTATACAAGTAGTTCAGTTCCAAGTAGATTCCTATATTGAGATTTTACTATATAGACAATGTAGAATGGATAATCCATAAACAAGCACATTCCACTCCAAAAAAGTCAAACCCCACAAACGAGCTCACACTAAATCTCTGAGGAGAAAACCTCTATATATGAATAACCTCTCAACTGTTATACAAATAATCGGTCCCAAGTATTGAGAATATTTATTGTACCAAAATCTATATAGGAATATCCTCTCAATGGTTATATAAATAGTTTGATTCCGAGTGTATTAGTAGATATAGATAAGGGAAACATAGACATTTTACATATATGGGCCATGATATTAAAAGAGCCTAATACAATAAAACAAGCCCATCCAAAAACCTTGAGGAGAAAACCGTAATTTGGCACAAATCCGCTAAACCCTAATCTCATTTACTTATTATATCTTTACAAATCCTCCTAAATTTCCATTTTGCTGCGCCCTCTAGAAGCTCCGCCGCCATCTCCGATCAAATCGCCGTCGCTAATCTCCATCAACAATGCCGCCGAAGTTCGATCCAAGCCAGGTCGTCGACGTCTACGTCCGCGTCACCGGAGGCGAGGTCGGCGCCGCCTCATCTCTCGCCCCCAAAATCGGTCCCTTAGGTCTGTCCCCAAAGAAGATCGGAGAAGACATCGCGAAGGAAACCGCCAAGGACTGGAAGGGCTTGCGTGTCACTGTCAAGCTGACCGTCCAGAACCGTCAGGCGAAGGTGTCGGTCGTGCCCTCGGCGGCGGCGCTGGTGATTAAGGCGTTGAAGGAGCCGGAGCGTGACCGGAAGAAGACGAAGAACATTAAGCATTCGGGGAATATATCGCTGGATGATGTGATTGAGATAGCGAAGGTGATGAGGCCGAGATCTATGGCGAAGGAATTGTGTGGGAGTGTTAAGGAGATTTTGGGAACTTGTGTTTCTGTTGGGTGTACTGTTGATGGCAAGAACCCTAAGGATCTTCAGGAGGAGATTGCTGATGGGGATGTCGAGATTCCGCTTGATTGATGTTTTTTAGGGTAAAGCTTTGTTTTTTTTCTTGTGTTTTTCTTATCAGTTTTGAGATGTTAAACAGGGTTGTTAAGGTTAATCTCCTATTGGGTTACTGCCATTTTTCATGAATGCGGAGGTTAGGTTTGTGTAATGCTGGATTTCACATCTTATAAGTAATTTTAGCTGAGAATATTGAATTTCGTAGCAGAATGTGATAATTGTGATATTGTTTGTCTTGAGTTTTTGAGCTACTTTGGGGATTGTAGTTGCTGTTTTTGTGTATTTGGGTGAAGTTGCTGGATTGAAGGTTTATCATGCTAGGTTTGTTTGTGTATTGCTTGGATTTTTACATGTTATAAGTAATTTTAGCTGAGGTTATTGAAGTTCGTAGCGGAATTTGATGATTGTACTATTTGGCTTTAGTTTTTGAGTTAATTTGGCCTAGTTGTGTAGTTGGGGGAAGTATTCTTACTTTGGTATAGATTTTAACTTCCTATGTGCGAATGGTGATGTTAATGACTGATTGCTGGTTTTGTTGATTGAATCATGGTTAATAGGTGATTCATCTTATGGTATGTGATGGTATTCTTGGCATTTTGTAGCGGAATCTGATAATTATTATACCATTTGGCTTAAGTCTTTTAGTATGTTGCTGGGTGAAGTGTTCTTACTTTGGTCCAGATTGCAACTCCCTATGTGCAATGTTGATTCATCTGTTTGAATTCAGTTATTTTTCGTGTAATCGGATGCTTATTGAACTATGTTGCAATTGGATTGGGCATTGGGTTGGTATTTTGAGTATTGAATTGGATGATGGTTGTTACAAGATTCATCCTGAGATATGTGATGGTGTACTTGGCATTCACTTGTTTGTATTGAAGTATTTTTTGTGTGATCAAGTGTCTATTGAACTAAGTTCCAACTGAATTGGGCATTGGGTTGATGTTTTCAGTATTGAATAGGATGATGTAATAGCTTCATCTTGTAATATGTGGCTGATATACTTGGCATTCATTAATCTGCTATTCTTTGTGTGCTCGGGGTGTTATATCGAACTATGTTGCAATAGAATTGGGCATTGGATTGGTATTGAGTATTGAATTGGATGATGGTTGATTAGATATTCATCTTGTGATATGTGATGGTATACTTGGTATTCATTTCTTTGGGTTCAGTTATTTGTCGTGTGATAAGATGTTTGTTGAACTATGTTACTATTGGACTGGGCATTGGATCAGCATTTTGAGTATTGAATCGGTCGATGGTTGATTAGATATTCATCTTGTGATATGCAATGGTAACTTGGCATTCTTTTGTTTGAGTTCAGTTATTTGTCGTGTGATCGGATGTCTATTGAACTATGTTTCAATTGAGTTGGGCATTGAATTGCTGTTTGATTATTGAATTGGATGATGGTTGATAAGAGATTCATCCTGTGATATGTGATGGTATTGGTATATTTGGCATTTGTTTGTTTGAATTCCGTTATTTTTTGTGTTCACGGGTGTCTATTGAACTATGTTGCAATTTAGTGGTGCAGGATTAGCACTTTTGAGTATTGGATAGGTATAGCATGATGATTAATAAGTGATTCGTCTTGTGATATGTGATGGTATACTTGACATTAATTTGTTTGAATGATTTTTCATGTGATTGGATTGCTATTAAAACTAAGTTGCAAATGAATTGGTGTTTTCATTACTGAATTGCATGATGGTTAATAGGAGATTCATCTTGTCATATGTGATGGTATACTTGGGCGTCTTTTAAATTATCTCGAGTATGTTGGTAACTTTGTAGTTTACATGTCTAGGATAGTTTGAGAAAACTGTATATCAGTGTTACGTATCAATGTAGTGAATCACATCCTGTTCTGTGATGATGTTGTGTGATTCCTGGTTGATGGGCGGGTAAATTGCACTAATGGTAGCCGAATTATACTGTCATTCACAATGTATCCCAACTAAACATGACTGGACAATAGGTACCAACATGACCGGGCAATATGGTACCTATTACCCACACACAGGTTAACTTTAAAAGATATTAATGTTATTAACTTGATTGTATTTATTTAATTTAGAACTAATTTCTCTTAGTTGTAAATGACAAATTACCCTTCATTTCTCATCTTTTTATTTCTTATTTTTCATTTTTCGTTATCTCTCCAAACAATTAACTCCATCCATGAAATTTTATTAATCGATGTGAAGTCTTCCAGATGTATACCATTTCATCTTCTTCCATTTTTATGGTAGGCATAAGCCTTCTAAATTAAAGTTTTGATTGATTCAATTCACCACTAAGCAAAGGGATATACTAGAAATTTTAAGTTAAACAAAATTTTAAATGCCAATAGTATCTACCTTACTTGGGTTTCTTTCATTTTTAATAATCCAAATTCCTTGGCTCAAAAAAAGAAAAAAAAAAAAATTCAAATTCCAAGTTTCTAATTCTTTTCATTATTATAAGATACAACAACTTTTTATCGCTTGCCAAATTCTAACTTTTTATCGCTTGATTATCATCATGCTATAATTCTTTTATATTATTCAATGATATGATAACTCTTCTATATAGAAAAAAGAAGAAGATACAACAACTTTTTATCGCTTACCAAATTCCAAAATTTCCTACTTGTTTGAAATGGCAAAATTAACAAAATTCGATAAAGTAATATAGGGCCTTTTCTATTATTTCGTTGTAGGTTTGTAAAATGTCAAGGTCCACCTTGTGAATCAATAATGTTTGATTTTTTAAAATCTATAAAATACGAAAATGGAAGAAGTACTTGATATGTTTCTTGGTTAAAAAAAGAAAAGTGCATTGATCTGATTTCAGCATAGAAATATATACAAAATGAAGCAGCTCCTACATGGCCAAACTGCCTCCTTTGAGATACATATTAACTCCACCTTACACTAAAAAATGCGTAAAATCGGGGGAGAAAGTAGTAGGGTCACAAGAAGTTTGTTGACTCTGGACCCGAATAAACTACCATTATAAAGTGTTACATTGATCTTAGCGGGAATCCTAATAGGAATTGCTCCAACACCCTTAAAAACTTCGATCTGATTCCGCCACTGTCTTCGCCATATGCCTCGGAATCCTCCTCAGCAATGGTTTCCAAACAAGGGCAATTGGAAGGCTTATGGGGAAAAATGATGGGAGGTGGAGCTACTTCAAAGAAGAAACCAAGAATGTTCTTTGCCATTGCAGATTTGATCTCTTGAGATTCTTGAATTCCAAATTTGTGAGAGAATTTTAAAACAAAAGTAGTATAACTTTAAATTATGAAGATTAGCAAGAATTTGGGAAGCAATTTATAGGGTAGGAATGCACAAAATATCTAAAAAGAGGCCAAAATTCGAAAATAATGAAAGTAAATAAACGGTATAATTGGAGTCCATGTGTCCATTAGCATTTATGACCTTATGACCATAATAAGGCAATTCAATTGAAACCCTCCATGTGTCCATTTTAAAACATCTCAATGGTCTTACCTAAAGAAAAAAAAGGAAGATTCCAGAATTTTTAGTGGCTGAGGTCTCCATTTTCAAGCATTATTGTATAGACTTTGATCTTCCAATATTAATACAACAACCAGGTAATGCAATCTTGAGTTTTAGATATTTTGTCAACCATTGTGTAATTACATGTGTTGTTATAGAAATGTTTTCAAATGGTTTAAGAGTGTGGTTCAATATTTTCATTTTTAGAGACACATTTTATTAAATATTTAATTCTGATTCCGTATCTATTTTTATTGTCATTTTCTAACGACACTCTTTATTTTCTACATTCCACTGTGATCCCTCTTCTTAGGTCCGACTCGTTATTAATGTACTAGTTTTCGCTTGTTTTGTCCATGAACCAAAACTAAGGAGTAGAGCACTAAATGTATATGAACAATTAAGCAAGCAAACTATGTGATTAGTAGAGCTGTCAATAAAGATGTGTAAAGCACCCGTTTGCACAAGATCCTGAACTTATTAGGCCTCGACATACTTTCGATATTGAAGATTTAAAGCATAAACGATTTTGTTTTTCCGTACAATAAAAGGCTTTCTAATTTAAGACTCTCATGAACAAAATGTGTTGTCTTACCAAATTATATTAATTATTAAGCACCAATTTTTTTTTTTAACACACGGGCTTCCAAAAGGATAAGACCGTATTGTAAAAGCCATGTTGTACAGTGACTATAGACTTTTACCACTTGCAACAATTTACCACCATAATGAGTGATTAACCCTAAACTATAAAATATTTACTAATTATAGTGAGTAATATTTACTAATTACATGTTTTAGGTGTATAACTATACATTAGCTAAAAAATAATATTTTGTTATGCTACAAAATCATCCACACACTTGTTTAGTTAGTAACAATAAGACAAACACTACTAATTAAACAAATATCTAGTGAAGAAGCTTTCATGCTTCAAATGAATGATTATAAAGTGTCCATGTGGTGAATTGAAATTTCATATTTGTCACATTTTTTAAGCTACTAATTAATTAGTTAGGTTACCTAATTAGCTTTCCAATAATGCAACAACTTTTTTCCTATATAAAACGGATCTACATACACTCTTAAAGCAACAACACACCATATTCACCATTCTAAGCAACATCAAATCTCTCTTTGAAAGAAAATCTTCAGCTTCAGCTTCGGTTTTAATTTCGAGTTTTAGAGATTTAAAGTTTCCGTGAAAACGTGAAAACTTTTTGAAACGTGATAACTGTTGGGAATTAAAGTTTCCGTGCAACATATGGCTATAACAAAGCATTTGATAACCTACATGAGCATCTGGATTGACGTCGCACCTACCCTTTTCGTTACTTTGCATAAGATTTCCAATTTGCCGAGATTAGAAACTATTCTAGAAGAGGAGAGCGAGGAGAGGGAAGATGATTCATAGATAAAATCAATGTTAATGTTTATGATGAGTATGTAGAATGATCAATATTGTGTATATTTTAAATCAATTGATAAATTAAAAAAAGAGAAAGCAAATGCATTATAAGACCTTATTTATTACAGAAATTTAATATGCAGGAAATTAATTTCTTAATTTTTTGGTGTTACTTTATTTAAATTAACGAATCAATTGAAAATAGTATGTAAATATACAAGATAATTTGTGTAGAAATAATGTAAAATGTTTTACTCTTTAACATTACCACCGGCCGACTGCCCACCTTGAAGAGTTGCAAGAATTTGGGAAGCAATTTATAGGGTAGGAATGCACAGAATATCTAAAAAGAGGCCAAAATTGGAAAATAATTAAAGGAAATAAACGGTTTAATTTGAGACTTTATGACCTTATGACCATAATAAGGGCAATTCAATTGAAACCATCCATGGTCCATTTGGCTTAAGTTATTACAATCTTGATTTTTTATTTTGTCAACCACTGTGTAGTTACATGCGTTATTATAGAGATGTTTTTCAAATGGTTTAAGACTTCTGAGTGTGATTCAATATTGTCATTTCTAGAGACGTTTTTTTATCAAATATTTGATTATGGTTTCATTACTACTTCTATTTTATCAATTTTTAGTGATACTCTTTACTTATACATTCCATTATGGTTCATCCTCTCAGTACTGAGTTGTTATTGATGCACTAGTTTCGGTTTGTTTTGTCTCTGAACCAAAACTAGGCATAGAACACAAGAATGTATATGATCATTAAGCAATCAAACTCTGTGATTACTAGGGTAGTCGATAAGGGTGTGCAAGGCACCCGATTGCACAAGACCTCGAACTCACTAGACACCGATATATTACCGAATTTGTACTATATTGATGATTTATGCCCTGTTCTTTTCGGCTTAATTCAACAAAATTTCAGTTCAATTTGGTTTCATCCAGTTAAGTCAAATTCCTTCTTCATTCAGTTAATTTCAGCCAATTTGGCCAATTAAGTTCAACAAATTCAATTTAGTTCAGTTCAACCGTAGTTTAAGACCCTGATGAATAAATGAACGTTTTGTCTTACAATAGATTATACTAATTATTAAACATCAACAAAAATTTAACACACGACTCCACGAGCTTTCAAAATGTTAAGACGTCTTATTTTGTGAAGGCCATGTTGTATAGTTATTGGAGAATGTTACCACTTGCAACGGTTCACCACCTAATAAGTGATTAAACCTAAACTACACTTTATTTACTAATTATAGTGAGTAACATTTACTAATTACATGATAAATTTAGGTGTATAACTACAAATTAGTTAAAAAATAATTATTGTTATGCTATAAAACCATCCACACACTTGTTTTTTTTTTTTTTGAAAGGCAAAACAATATTATTACGAAGAACAAACTAGCTCGTTACAAAGAAAATCGGGAGGTACATCAAACCACTCACCCCGATAACTAGAATGAATAACTTGCCTAGCTAACAAATGAGCAACCTTATTAGCAGAACGTTTAACAAAAGAAATAGAGCAATTTGAGAGCTCGTTAAGAATAATAGAACAATCCTTGACCATGGCGTTAAAAGGCGAAGTAACCTCTAACGGGCGAGCCATAGATTGGACACAAATAAGAGAATCCGATTCAAAGAGCACATGATGCCAAGCTAAATCCTTAATCCAACTCAACGCTTCTCTTATAGACAAAGCTTCAACAAGAGAAGAATCCCCATTAAAAGCTAGAACCCCATTTTTCGCCGCCAAAAACAAACCATTCTCGTCACGCAAAACACAACCAAAACCCGCACATCCTGCTCCCTCAAAAATAGCAGCATCAACATTTAATTTAGTAAAACCAGCAGGAGGCCTCACCCACACCGCCCCTACTGCAACCTCTCCACCAATCCCTCTCCCTCTCGCAGCCCCCCTCACACCACTTACCGCCCCCACACCATTTCCAACACCCACTGCCACACCACTACCCAGCAGCTCTCCCACAGCCCCTCCATCCACATTAGCACCTCTCCCTTCTTGCCAAGAAAGCAGAAAACTTGAAGCTTTTTGCACCAAAATCGACGCCGGAGAGAACATGTTATTCCACACCATCTCGTTACGATTTCCCCATAGAGCCCAACAAATCATCACCGCCAATTCCAGCAATTTCCTAGGCCGAGACGAAACAGCATTCCAAAAATCAAGTACAGATGTAATAGACGAACCCAAGTCACCAATAGGCGATAAACTCCACACCGCCCTTGCAATAGAACACCCGAAGAGAGCATGGAAAGCCGATTCACTCGAGCTAGCACAAAGAGCACAAATATCTGAAATTGGAATATGACGATACTTCAAAGCTTCTTTACTCGGTAAACAATTAGACAAAGCACGCCACATCAAATTTTTAACCTTCGGAGGAATGAATAAATTCCACAATGACGACCAAGGCACCACTTCCAGGTTTTGAGGCACAACCCCATGGATGCGAACCGCCACTCTATAACCATCCTTCACCGAATAAACACCCTTCCGATCAAGACACCAAAACCACCCACTACAATTCACTCGACGACTCAGCGGAATTTGAAGAATTAGAGCTTGATCCCGAGGAGTAAAAATACCACTAATAAGATCAACATCCCAAGAGTTCAAGTCCTCCGTCATCAAGTCCGACACCACCTCAATGTCTATCCCCTCAATACGATCACTCTCAACATAAGGGTCAATAGGATCCTGGAGCCAAGGATCAACCCAAATGCTAACATCCGAACCCCTACCCACCAACTTTCGAGCCCCTTGAACTAAAATCGGACAAGCCTCGACTATGCTCCTCCAAATTAAGCTCGGCTTATCACCCATACCTGCCTCTAAAAAATTGTTATCCGGATAATAACAAGCTTTATAAACCCGAGCAACTAATGAATCCGGATTAGCTAAAAGCCTCCAACCTTGTTTTCCAACGAGAGCTAGATTAAATTGAAAAAGCTTACGAAAACCCATACCACCCATATTTTTAGGTAAACATAAGCTATCCCATGATTTCCAGTGAACTCCACTCCGACTCAAACCATCTTTTCCCCACCAAAAAGAATTTAACAATTTTTCAATATCTTTACAAAGGCCTTCTGGGAAGAGAAATAAGCTCATAGCATACGTTGGCAACGCTAGAAGCACAGACTTAATCATAACCTCCTTTCCTGCTCGAGAAAGAAACCGAGCCTTCCAACTTCGCAACCTACTTCGAACCATATCTTCAACAAATCCAAAGACCTCCGATCTATTCCGACCCACCACCGAAGGTAAGCCAAGATACTTGTCCGGTAAAGCCACCGAACTAACTCCCAAAACCGAGCAGGTAATAGCACAATCAACTTCCGGACATAATTTGCTAAAAGACAAAGAAGATTTATCAAAATTAATTTGTTGGCCAGACGCTTTCTCATAATCCGATAAACACGATTTAATAGCCTCTGCTTCCATTTGATTAGCCCGGAAAAAGAGATAGCTATCATCTGCAAAAAAGAGATGAGAAATAGTAGGAGCTGTACGTGCAATTTTACAACCATGAATAATACCACGAGCCTCTAAATCCGACAAATAAAGAGATAAACCCTCCGCACATATAATAAAGAGATACGGTGAAATTGGGTCTAAGACCCCGTTGAGGAATAATAGGACCCACAACCCTACTACCATGAACAACTGTGTATCGAACTTTGGTAACACATTGCATAACAAGCGTAACCCAACTCACAGGGAACCCCAGACGCAACATCATCTGCCGAAGAAACTCCCATTCAACTCGATCATAAGCCTTAGACATATCGAGCTTAAGAGCGGCAAAACCATTCTGAAGACGAGCCTTTTGATGCAAATAGTGATTAACTTCAAAAGCAAGCATTACATTGTCTGTTATCAACCTTCCCGGTATAAATGCACTCTGAGACGGAGAGATAACTAAATGCAGGACACGCTTCAGCCGATTAGCTATCATCTTAGAGACAATTTTGTAAATAACATTGCATAAGGCAATCAGACGCAAATCAGATAAAAGCTCAGGTCGGGACTTTTTCGGAATCAACACCACATTAGTATCATGAATATTATCAGGTAACACTCCAACTTCCAACCAGGACAAACAAGCCGAACAAACAGCAGGACCCACGATATCCCAATGCTTCTGATAGAAGCCCGGATTGAAGCCGTCAGGGCCCGGACTTTTATCAGGATGCATCGAAAAGATAGCAATTTTAACCTCATCTCGAGAAAACTCGCGAATTAACTCTTCACAGACAGAGGTAGGGAGTTTAGGAACTACCTTATCGAGCACTGCATCCATTTGACCACCACAGGAGGCGAAAAGATTAGAAAAATAATCATAGATTACACCATCAAGCCCTGTCTCCCAAGTACACCAATCCCCATTACTATCTCGGATCCGGTCAATCGTATTCTTCTTCCTCCTGTTACTTGCAGCCGTATGAAAAAATTTGGAATTAAGATCCCCATACTGTAACCAAAGCTTCTTGGCTCGCTGCTGCCAATAAATCTCCTGTTGCAATAATAACGCATCTAAACGTTTCCGAGCCACCAACATAAGCTCCTGAGAAACTCTATCATCACGGTTTTTCAATCTAATAATATCCTCCCTACATTCACCAATATTCCGTTTGAAACGCTTCCGAAGATCCTCACCCCAATCGAACAAACTCTCCGCACAACTAGCTTGCCGATTCACTACATCTCCAGAAGAATTACAATTCCAAGCAGTAGAAACCCGTTCTCGACAATTTGGTTCCAACAACCACGCATTTTCGAATCTAAAGCGGCGCTTAACAAAAGCATGCCGCTCAGTAGGACAAAGAACAAGAGCCGAGTGGTCTGAAGCATGAGCTTCCTCATTTAGAATTTTAGCAAATGGGAATAATTGTAACCAGCTCGATGAAGCGAAACCCCAATCAAGCCTTTCCTCCACACAATTATCTGAACCTCGACTTCTTTCCCACGTAAATTCATACCCGTGCATAGGAATTTCAAACAACTCACAATGGGAGATAGCATCATTAAAACCCATTAAAAGGCTAGGAGGGTGTCGTCGACCACCTCTTTTATCCCCGTGGTGTAACATATCATTAAAATCACCAATCACAACCCAAGGTAACGAAGAAACACAAGCTAGAGATTTTAACAAATCCCAAGAAGCAGAACGACGAGCTCTTTCGGGAAACCCATAAAAACCGGTTAATCGATACTCCGGCAAACCTTGTAAAGACACACGAACATCAATGAAATTAGATGAAGAGCCAATCAAACTAACAACACCATTTGAATTCCACAAAAGAGCCAAACCACCACCACAGTTAATAGGATCAACAAAATAAAGGCCATCATAACAAAGCTTTTCTTTTATTAAATCAACCTTAGCACGATTACATTTAATTTCCATCAAAAAAATAAAATCTGGGCGGAATCTCAACACAAGATCCGTCAACATACGAACTGTACGAGGGTTGCCAATGCCTCGACAGTTCCAGCTAATGGTACTCATGAGCACTGGCGGGTCTGCTCCACAGAACCCGCCTTTACTCCGTTTTTTGACCCAGTAACAACATTGACATCACACTCCATAGGAAGGACCTTATCCCCAGTGCCATCAGAACCATGAATAACCACTTCTTGTCTGCGTCGTTTCCCATCCGAAACTATAATCCCATCCACCTCCCCCGTATCCTCAGAAGCAACACCCGTCGATTTCTCAAGTCTTTGAACCTGCTTCAAAACAGCCCCCTTTACCACTGCATTTCCCGAGGCAGCAACACCCGAGACCCCGCTGGAGCTAGGCGCCGACACCGGAGCAGTGTAAACCGGCGGCTTATCAAGAACATATTTGGATTGGGGAAACTGTTGGTAACGCTTGTTTGGAGCACGAAGCGCAGGACTGTAAGGACGGACATCGACTGCTGGATTGGGGTGTTCAAGGAGCTTCTCGCAATACTTATCAGCATGTCCTATCAATCCGCAGTAGAAACAAAACGTCGGCAAACGTTCATACTTAAAGTTAACCCATGACATATCCTCTTCCTTCAAACCAACTCTCATCTTCCGTTTCAAAGGTTTAAGAACATCCATAGAGACTCTGATTCTCATGTATTGACGTCGTCCACCGGTAAAATTATTCGCATCCGACTCAATGTACTTCCCAAAAAACTCCCCAATTCCTTCCGCCACTTTCTCAGACATAAACCCTAGAGGCAAATCATGCACCTGAACCCAAAATTCTGACATATTTAGTACCTCATCACCACGAATCTCTCCATTTGGGAGTTTAAGCAATATTAGCATGTGTTGCTCGTATGTCCATGGGCTACCTCTAATCACACGCTCTAATTCCCATGGATGGCCAAAATCAAAACGAAACAGATTTTGCCCTAGCTCTTCCATGTAAACACCCTTCTTTGGTAGCCACAAATCAGCAAGGATATTCTGCATATTATGTGTCTTTACATTCCGATCAGTCAACAAACGGCCCAGTAAACTCCATCTTTTCACCGGCGCCCTCACCACAGTATCTTCCTGTTGGAACAACATACCCGCACCATTTTCCTCCTCTAAAGTGAGATCAGCCGCACTATGAATTAAGCCTTCCATCATACACACAAGTAAACCAGATCAGATTAGAGACTAAGATTGTAGAGAAATGAAACGATAAAAACCCTAACCCTAAAACTCCTCAATAGGGACACCTTCTCACCTTCTCACATTCGATACTCCCTATTTAGATCTTAATTTGAGGGATCCACAATTAGAAATCATAGAAAAGAATAGAGTTACTAAACTCCACAACACCTCATTCAGAGAACTAGAAATATAAAAAATTTTGTCAATTTCGACGATAATGTATGAACACCCCGCCATTTCACGTTGTTTCTAGACCAAACACATTCTTTACTCAATTATTGGTGCGTATCCACACACTTGTTTAGTTAGTAACGATAAGACAAACACTACTAATTAAACCAATTAAGAAAATATCTAGTGAAAAAGCTTTCGTGCTTCAAATGAATGATTAGAAAGGTGTCCATGTGGTGAATTAAAATTTCCGTATTTGTCACATTTTTTAAGCTGCTAATTGATTAGTTGGGTTACCTAATTAACTTTCCAATAAAGCAACTTTGTTTCCTATATAAAACGGATGTGCACACATTCTTACCTTCAACACACAAAAATAAAATTCTAACCAACATTAAATCTCTCTTTTTAACAAATCTTTCGCTTGGGTTTCAATTTCAATTTCTAAAGATTTAGCTATTGAAACACGAAAACCGTTGGAAATTAAAGTTTTCGTGCAACACATGGCTAAAACAAAAAACTTGATAAACTACTTGAGCATTTGGATTGACGTTGCACCAGCTCTCTTCGTTACTTTGCATAAGATTTCCGATCTGCCCAAATTAGAGACTATTCAAGAAGAGGAGAGTGAGGAGAGGGAAGATGATTCATAGATAAAATCTATGTCAATGTGTTTTATTATCTTAAAATGTAGTTATAGTGCATATGTAAAACTATCAATATGTGAATATTTTAAATCAGTCAATAAATTAATAAGAGATAGAGCAAAATGCATTATAAGTCCTCATTTAGTTGCAAAAAACTATTTACGCAAGAAAATGATTTCTTAAATTTCCAACGTTATTTAACTTAAATTAATAAATCATCTAAATATATTATGTGACTTGTGTAAAATATTTCACTTTCTTGGAGAGAAGTGAAACATTTCCCACTACATTTTAAAGCTATCGAGATTTTAATTTTTGTTGTCTTCCACTTATTCCTACACAATAACACAATTATTAACCGAATGCTCACTTTTCTAGCCACATCTATCGCCGCCATCGTCCATCGATTTCCACCACTGACACAACTCACCATTCACCAGTTGCCATCCACCACATGCCGTCACCACCGTATGCACTCATTTTGCCCGATAACAACTTAATTGTGGTTGCCTTAATTTATAAATATCCCGAAATTCAACAAATTTTGAGACTCAATTGGTAAAATAGATGTCCATGCTTTTGTCCAATACGTAACACATAAGTGGACATCCGACAAATTGCACTCAAAGTCCTTAATAAGATAAAAAGAAGAGAAAAACGTTTCTAACCCAAGATCAGTGCATCTACAAGTGGATTAATGGCTAGTGGCAATTGTGGGGGACACTAAAATGTGGCATCATGGTAGTGGTTTATAGAATCGACGGCTGTGATTGGTGACACGTTTTTCCTTCTTAGTTAAGTATCTTTGAATTAAGGGAATTAGGGAGCACCATGGCAATAGATATTCCTTGTAAAATGGAGGATATTCTATTTACAACTTTTAAGGTATCGATAGCTAAGAAATCTTTTTATTGATTTATATCGTATGTCAAAATATGTGTAAAGATTTTGTTTTAATTTCTCTTTTGGATACATAAAATGATATAAAAATATGTGATAACAAACAAAGGTTAAATATCATCCTAAAATTTGAAAATAATTTAAATGTGATAGGCGGATTTTGTTTAGTTTGGGCTAGAATTAATAATGGACCGTTCTAATGAAAATTTGTCATATCAACATCTTGGTGATGTTGCACCACTTAATTGGATTGGATCAGTATAGTATAGAATTTCTCATGAAGACATCGCAATGTTCAGTCAAATATTTCACAAATTGTCATGTCCGCGGATTAAACTAAAAGAATGATTAGGTTCAAAGATATAAGGTAGGTTTACAAATTCTGTCAAGTTCTAACTTAAATTAAAGAAGCTAGAAAATGGACGTCTCTTATAAGTGACAAGTAGCATAAGATCTTTTAAAATTGACAATTTCCTACAACTTGTGCAAAATGGCATATTGTGTCTTTGCCTCTTGTCGAATGCACTTACAAGCAGTATACTAAAAAATGTTAGGAGCTAATTAGATGATTGAGTTCCTTCGGAGACTAATATAAGCTAATCACGAGACTAATCTTTAAGCGTTTAAAAGATCTTACTGAATTGTTGATTTTCAGTGTGTGGCTAAGCAATTTACAATACTAGTTAAACTTCATCGTTTTTTTTTTTGCTCTGTTTTTTTACAAGTAAAACGAACCATATAGGGAAAAAAATTAGTGAAAGAAGCTTCTTATGCTTCAAATGAATTATTATTATTATTATTATTATTATTATTATTATTATTATTATTATTATTATTGTAACCTTCATATGATTTATTAGGAAAGTGTCCTCCCACCTCTCATTTTTGTCATATCATTCATTCACTCCCTTCCACCACATTTCTCACATTTTTTAGACCTTTTATTTTACTTTATTTGGTCACCTAATAATTTTCTCACAAAACTACAAAATTTAATTTTTTATATAAGAGCACCACTCCCACCCTCCATTTCCAATTAACCCAAAACCTTCAAAATCTCTCTTCCTTTCCTTGAAACAAATCTGTGAGTTCTTTCTTGATTTCTTACTGATCTTTTAGAAGGAAATTAAGGGTTTTAAAGATGGCAAAAACAGTAATTAATTCAATTTCAAGAAGTTGGAATGAAGTTGTACCTGCCCTTTTGGTAAATTCGTTTACTAAGATCTCAAATTCTCCTGTGTTGGAGACCATTCAAGAAGCAGAGGAGATTGAGGACTTCATCCCTGTTGACAGGGATGAAGATGATTCATAGATACAATCACATGCCATAACGGGACATGTTTCGTTTAGCGAGTGTTGTTTACTGTTTGTTGTTCTTACTTGTAGCTTGTAAATATTAGTTGATTTTGTGATTTTCTTTCAAAATAGTTGTATGGTTTTGTTCGTTTTTCTTTCCTACCCGAACACCCTGACGTATCCATGATTCACTGAGTGATCTCGGGGCGCTCCGATGTCTCTCTAGTGTTAGAAGAAATTCTGGAACAAATAGTAGAGCTATTGTTTGTAAACAAGAGATTCAATGAATTTATTGTTGGAATTTTTGCTATATTTTTTCATTTAGAAGTATTTTCGTTGATATTATTATGTTCAGTTTTCCCATCATTGAATTGAATGCTATCTTTCATCCTTTAAACATGATATTTTGTACCATACTGTTTAAATACCAAGTAGATATTTTGTTATGCAAATTCAATATCTTTCACGTCACAATTTCGAAAAGCTTTAAAATATATTAAATACATGTTAAAATCTGATAATTCTTTACTCACTTTTTATGTGAAATTGAGTTCATTAATATCTCCATTTTCATTTCTTAAGGTCTCATGTTGCTCAACACCTTTTCTACCCCATGTGGCGACTTATTCCGAATTGGATCTCTGAGATACTAAAGCGACTTAACCAATGGTACTTTGAAAAGTTGATAGGGGAATTTATTTTCCAAGACTATATATTTGGCTTAAATCTGGAATATTTTTTTGGTCGACCTAATTTGATTTGTAAAATTTTGTTTTTCAGTAGGTACACTAAAATTTAAAAGATAAATAACGGACTAGTTGAATTCGCTTTAGCAAAAAGGAAAATTATATTGTTAATATTTTAATTTAGGGTTATTTTTAAAAAGGTTTGTGGTTTCAGGATTTTGTAAATAAAAAATTGTAATTTGCCTTTGAGCAAAAAAAAAAAAAGAATTGTAGTGTATTGTTTGCAGGATTGAGGAAATGGTCGATTTTGTTGACGCAAATGAGAAAATTTTTGCTTGAAATGTTTTTCTAACTTTTGACGAGTCAAGTTAGAGTTAGGCTCAAAGATCAGAAAAACATTTCAGGCAAAAAATGTTATCGTTTACGACAACAAAATCGACAAATTCTTTAATTCTGCAAACAGTGCAAATCACAATCCTGTATTTGCTCAAAGGTAAATCACAATCCTTCATTTGCAAATTCGTTAAACCACAAGGTACTTATTTAAAATTAACTCTTTCATTTATTTTATTTGTTTGACAAGACCCTTTAGTTTATTTATTTGTGTATATAAAAGGCCTTCTTAGCTCGTTGAAGCCCATCAATTAATAATTGAAACCACGGGCCTAAAAGACTTAGCCCAAATAATCTTAGAAACTTATAGAACATTGTTTCATCCCTACTAATTAAATGCAACATTTATTAAGAAGAGTAGAGATGTGAAAGATGATAGTTCAAAATCAAGGTTGTTGAAAGTTACCTTAATCAGGATAAAACTAGAGATGTCACTCTTTGCTGTGAAAGAACAATGAAAAACTATTGGAGATATGCTCTAACGAGTTCTAATTAAGATAATATTGATATCTTTATTTTATTTTATTTTGAGAGTTCATTTTTGTCAATTTTGGAATTCGAACTCAAAGTTCCGTGCTTTCTTTAACAACGTATTAACCATGAAGGCATTTGTAAATTAATATATCTTTATTAAAAAAACCTTAATGTATACTGAAAATAGTTCGTATACGAGTAATATTTGTAACTTAAATGTATACGAGTAATATTTGAATAAAATAAATACTTTCTTGCTGTTATAGTCATTTATTTGATTTGTGGGAAAAAAAAATTTCTAACGTAAAATATTTTAGTTCAGTCTTACAAAAGTGATAACCATATATTAACATTCAATATGGTATCTCCTACATATTATTTGGTAAATTATCAAAATCGATAGTTTTGAAATTTGTATATCACCAAATTAGAACTATTTTATTTTAGGAATTCATTCATTCTTAATTAGAAGTTTTGTTTCTATGTATTTACGTATGACCTACATCTAGTCAAAATTTTATTCAATAATTACACTATAAACAAAAACAACTCGATATTTATTAATTTCTAAAACACAACTCGTGTTCTCTTCTATTCATTAATCTTAATACAAGAGCTAAGTATTTTTTTTTTCTTAGCTTTTTGTTAATTTCTATCACGGGCTTGTCATGAACTTGGATGAAGCTTCTCAAAACCTTAAAATAAAAATAAATGCAACTATATCATTTTTATATTACTATAATTTCACATGATAAAAATGAATATAGAAATGGACCGACCAAATGAACTCATAAATCATTTTCAAGAAAAAAAAAAAAGAAACTGAGAACTTATGCCACGTGGACGTGTTTCATCCAGGAAATTTTCTGAATTTCATATTTTCACTAATTCATATATTATATATTTCTTTTCTTTTTCATTTAGTGCAGCGATAGTGATAATTATTGAGAATTTTATTTTTGTTATGGGGCCACGTAAACGTGGCATGATAACAGTGGTTAGACGAACCAACGTTAATAATTGGGTTTGTGAGTTGGATGGACGGTGGTGGTTAATGGTAGAAAATTTGGGTTTGTTTTTTCAATTTTGGTCGGTATGATCGTCCGTCGCCGAGTCACTATACTAGCCCACAATGACAATAGTGCCACTTAAATAATGGTGGGTCCATATTTTTACAGGTGTTTAAAATTGAGTATTGATTTAGATCGATATAAGTGCTTAAATTTTATTACAGCTCTTAAAATCCGACTAGCACCTAAACATTTTTTTCTATGCTAGTATTATCTTGAGTAAGATGCTATTGTAATGTAAAAGTGAATTTCTAATATATATAAACGAGTTTTAAAATTGTATCATGCCTCTGATTTACTTGTACTTGACATATGAAGGATGAATGGTATGTGAAGAAGAAATAATGAAATCCTTGATGGTAGAGAACTCTAGTAATGTTTGTGATTAATTTCATATGTTGTAATTAAACTTTTAAATATCAGTCAATGTTGATTCTCATTAGCCTTTGCTGAATATTTTACATACTTTGACGAATTTTCTTATAAGCATGCAAGATGACATTATTCTCATATGAGAGCATGAGCGTGCAATTTGTTGAGTCAAAAATCATTATTAAATACCATTTATTTATTTCGTTCAATAATAATATCCCTGAATGTCAATGTTGGATAAACATTATATGAGGTGTTAAATTTAGAATTTTGATCTTTAATGAAAATTAGAGCTAACAACAAGATAAGTGGAGTGGTTACACTAATGTGTTTGAACACTATATTAAACGAAAGTCGTATCAACGTCTAATAGCTTTAAAATGAAAAATTGATTTAGATTAATAACTTTAAGCACTCAAAATTTGACTTATCTCCTCATTAGTTATCAACTTACTCTTGCTTTGTAACTGAACATGATAAATTTATTTTTGTACTTTATTCTTTGAGCAAATTACAAGTTCATGAACCCGTTCTTTACTGTTAAAAAAAGGATGTGCAAGAATTGCTCGAACTCTCTTTATTCTTTATCTTACTTTCAGTTTCATCACAAAAAATAAGAAAAGGAAAGCCAACAAAAATGAACTGTAAATTAATTAATTAATTAATTAAATGGGGTCACAGAACTTGCGAGAATATCATATTCGAAATCCAACTTTTTATTTAATATTTTACCTTCTCTTCAAGAATAACATCATCTCAAAAATTTCACATATAAATACCACTTCACTTATCCATTTCTTCCCACATTCTTGTTTTCTTCCTCATCTCATGTTTTAGTAAAAGCTGGGTGTGTAGGAGTTTTTCAAAATCACTCGACATTCTAACTAGGTTGGCATTCAAGATCAAAAAAATCATATTAGCAATGGGTAAGGACATTGAAGTTTCGGGTGGCAGCAAGGACTACCAAGACCCACCACCAGCACCGTTAATCGATGCGGACGAGTTGACCCAATGGTCATTTTACAGAGCTATAATTGCTGAGTTTATAGCCACACTATTGTTCTTGTACATCACTGTGTTGACTGTTATTGGTTACAAGAGTCAGACTGATCCTGCTAAGAACGCTGACGCTTGCGGCGGCGTTGGTATTCTTGGAATCGCTTGGGCCTTTGGCGGCATGATTTTCGTTCTTGTTTATTGCACTGCCGGTATTTCGGGTAAGGCTGTAGTAGTCACTTAATTTAGGTCTCGGGTTGTATTCTTAATGCATGAAACTTTTTTTTGAAAGTTAATGCATGAAACTTGATTAGAAAAGAAACGATGCTAAAACATGACTTTTTTAAACTTCGTATATTATCGTAAATTTTAATTCAGAAATTTAATTCAGGTTGAGAAGTAACAGTTAAACATTTAAATCGGTAAAGAAATTGCTTGAATGATTTCAAAATAACTCTCAGAATTGAGTAATCTGATTAAGATTATAAATAAAAATAAGTTTACATTGTATCTTGTTAAATTGTGCTTATAGTCCAAGCTACACAATTTGGGCTTGGGGATTGAATTGATTCAAATTAAAAGGATAATTAATCGGGGATCCATTTCTGCCATGTCAGAGTTGATTACATCCGTGGCGGATGATGTTATTAAATTGTTATAAATCTAGTTACATGTTATGCGATTTTATATCCTCTACTGTCAAGAGATAGGTTCATGTGAGACAAAGTCATTATGGAGAGACTTTTTTTAGTGTGAGACAATTAAAAAGTAGTGACAATTTTGAAATTTTAAAAACATGAAGGGGCATTATTGAGGTGATGTCAGCGCTGATGTCACATCTGGAGAGAGAAAAAGTTTTTATTATTTTATTTAAAATGCATTTTTCCGCTCTTTTCGAACTCATTTTTCAAAAAAAATTATACCACTGAACTCATATTAATTAGGCGGTCATTTTGAGATCCATTGTTATTATTTATAGACGATTTTTATTTTTTTTATTTTTGTTCCAAGTCGGATACTTGGTTGTTCCAACAGAATACTACATTTGTTCCACCAGACAACTCCAATTGTTCCAGCAAAATATTTTCATTATTTTTTTTTAAATGCACTCTGGGAGTGTAAAAAAATGTAGTATTCTGTTGGAACAATTAGATTAGTCCGGTGGAACAATTAGAGTAGTTCGGTGGAACAATTATAAAAAAATAAAAAAAATAAAAATCGTCTATAAATAACAAAAATGGATCTCAAAATGACCACCTAATTAATACGAGTTCACTGGTATAATTTTTTTTGAAAAATGAGTTCGGAAAGAGCGGGAAAATGCATTTTAGATAAAATAATTAAAACTATTTCTCTCTCCAGAGGTGACATCAGCGGTGACATCAGCGCTGACATCACCTCCTTTTCCTTCCCTTCAATTCACGCATGAGGGGTGTTCATTTAATTACAAGATTGCCACATTCCCTTATTGAATTACAAAAATACCCCTTGTCTCATCATAAAAACTAGTCTCATCTTAAACCCTTGTCTCATTTGAACTTGACTCCTACTGTCAATTGTTATTTTAAGTTTTTTAGCTAAAATTTTATATTTAAAATTTGTGCAGTTAACATTGTGAATAAAAATTTGGCAGGTGGGCATATAAACCCCGCGGTGACATTCGGGTTATTTTTGGCTAGAAAGGTGTCATTGATCCGAGCCATAATGTACATGGTGGCTCAATGTTTAGGAGCCATATGTGGGTGTGGGCTAGTCAAGGCTTTTCAAAAGGCTTATTATAATAGGTATGGTGGTGGAGCCAATGAGCTTGCTGATGGCTACAGCACTGGGACAGGTCTTGGTGCTGAAATTATAGGCACTTTTGTTTTGGTTTACACTGTTTTTTCCGCTACCGATCCTAAGAGAAGCGCGAGAGATTCTCATGTTCCAGTATGTGATATTTTCTCTAAATTTTAACTTTAGTCAGTCGTATTTTGATATGATTCATTATAATCGTACACACTAAGCTATATGATCACTAAGAAAGTCTGTCGCTAATGAGATATATGATCGTTTTGAAGTTAGACTTTTTTTGTTTAATGTTGATTTTTCATAGTAAACATGGTTCAATGGACATATTCATAAATCTGGTTGGACTGGGTCTAATGGGCCTTTACCAAAAAATTCCAGCTTAGGGCCAATCATGTTTTGTTGTATGCATATGAAAAAAAATATAATCGTATAAAAACATATAAATCACATAATACGATAATATTACAATAATAAAATATAATACTTTTATAATTTTAATTACAGGTGTTGGCTCCACTCCCAATTGGATTTGCGGTTTTCATGGTTCACTTAGCCACAATTCCGGTCACCGGAACCGGAATTAACCCGGCTAGGAGTTTTGGAGCTGCTGTGATTTATAATCAGGACAAGGCATGGGATGACCAAGTATGTCAATTCTGATAAAAAATTTGCTCTAATTTCCATAAATACAATATTAATTTTTTCTTATAATATAATTTAATTTCAGTGGATTTTCTGGGTTGGACCATTCATTGGGGCTGCAATTGCTGCATTCTATCACCAATATGTCCTAAGAGCAGGCGCTATTAAGGCTCTTGGGTCTTTCAGGAGCAGTTCAAATATTTAATTCGGTGAAGAAAGAGTAAAATTGTCAATTTGTAAATTATTATGAAATTTTATTTGGTGTGAATATTGGGGCATTGTTTTATTTGTGCCCAAACGTTTCATCCAATTTGTAATTTTCTTTTCTTTTTTTAATAAATTTTTTGTGATTTTTTACTCTCATGATGGTGTTGAACTATTTATTATAATAAAGTATTTCTTTTTCTTTAAGACAGAAAAAGTACATTGTTCGTTTGATTTCAATATATAAGTAAGATATAAAAGATTAATTAATGGTAGTTTGATCAAAAGGATAGTGAATTTCTGGTAAACTATTATATAATTATAGGTTTAAAATGGATTTAACATAATGTATAAAATAGTATAATCAAAGTATGCCTCGTATCATGTTCAAAATCACAATTAATTCCTTTTCTAGGGCATGCTGCAGCTGCTCGAGCTCTATCGTGACCTGCAAATATGAAGAAGCTTAGCACAAAACGAGAGGTAGATAACCAATTTTGAAGAGGGACATAATTGTGTGAGATGATAAGTACCATGTGTGCGATTGATTTATTTATTTAATTTAATATCTGCAATTATGGAATAAGGAAGATACTATTTGTATTATGTGAGATGATAAGAGTGTCATTAATCTATCTAAGAACTTCATTCTAGACACCAGAATGAAACATGTGCAAATTAGACATCACTTCATTAAAGTCCATGTGTTGAAGAAGGATATCAAATTGATCGATGTGTTTTTGAAGATCGGCTCGTTAATATAATTGCCAAGCCTGTAGCACGGGAAGCTTTCAGCAGATTATAAGTAAGCATATATGTATATATGACTTATCCTCTTTTGTAATTATCGATATTAATTTAGGACATTTAAATGGTAATCATTGCTACTCTTATGGAATGAGCTATTGTTGAATCTTAGCTGTAAAAAAGCTACATTATTGTCCTTGTTTTTCTTTTTCAAAAGACATGGCCATGTGTTTCTTATCTAAATCATATGAATCCAGAAGCATATGAACCATTCATGTCAATTACACTACAGTTGCTAAAATAGATACCTACGTCACATATGTGACGGTATACTATTATAAAAGGATCTTCGTAATCATATATTTATAACAATAATTATCTTTTCCTCTGCAATATGGACTTGGACCATAGTGGAGCAACTTAAATAGTTAGTCAATATGAAATATGTAACACACTTCCTTATGTTCATGAATGTACATCTGGAACGTGTAGTTTGCAAGAGTCAACATTTGCAGGTGGCACTAATAATGAGCTTCTCAACGATGGATTAAGAGGCTCATATACCATCTTAGAGTCAGCTTAACGCATTTCAAAAACACTTTAAAAAAGAGAGGATACCACCATTATAAAGGTTTTATCACTCAAATAGCTAACTAATGTGAAGTATTTAACATTAACAATAGGTTTATTGTTATCTAACCCTCAAACCATTAAAATACAAAATAGCTTTTCTATTTTCTAAGATCAACATTTATTAAGTGATTAACAATCATTTCGATGATATCAATAAAAATAAATAATTTTTTGATTCGTGTAAAATCACAGTGTAAATTTGTAAATTTGAAAAAAGCAATTTAAGAGACTTATTTCAAAAACAATGTAACCGCCACTATTTGTTTTTATAGTTTTTTTTTTTTGGGTAAGGCGGAGGGTTTAAGAAACCCCGGACAGAAAAAAGCGGAAAAGAGAAAAAAGAGGAAAAGAGAGAAACAAAGCAAAACACTAGCAATTCACAGCTCTAGGAAAAGAAGTGCCACTGCAATCAGTAAAAAGAACCTCGTAGATGCCTGCAGTAGGTGCATCAAACTCATGACGACCCAAAAACTAGGGATTGGCTACTTAAGAAAGGACATGCATGCTTGGTTCAAATAACTTACCTTGTCTTTGCATCTACATTGATAGCTATAGTCAGTTTATTTATTAGGAAGTTTGGAAGACAGTGACCATAGTTGGATAAGATGCTAAAACTGAGAACTCTTCTCCTCTTCCTCCTCGTATCGGTACTGTGGTTTTCCATAGTATTACCTTCCGAACCGTCACCAAATGTTCCCTACGGGTGTCGTGAAAAGTGTGGAAATATTAGCATCTTCTATCCGTTTGGGCTTGACGAACCCAGATGCGCCATCAACATCAACAACACAAAAAGAAACAGGTTTTTGCTAGAATGCAACTCCAGCACTTCTCCCCCGAGACTCTTTTTCGGGGGGAATGTTCCGATCGTTAATATATCGGTGGATGAGGGATTGATCTCTGCCAAACTCGGAGCAGCTCAAGATTGTTACAACCACACAACAAAAACAGAGACTTCTATCTCTCTTTCCATGAAAATGCCAACCAATTTCAGATTTTCCAAACATAACAAGCTCACTGTTTTCGGGTGTGATACCTTCGGTTACATTAGCGACCGAAAAATAAACATTACAACGGGTTGTCTGTCCGTATGTTCTGAAAATGTAGAATTTTCAAAAAATGATTCTTGCTCAGGTTTCGGGTGTTGTCAAGCTTCCGTACCAGAATCTTTCAGAAGACTAAAATCTTTTCTTTCAAGCACTTCGAATTATTCGGACGTTTACGACATAAATCCATGTGGAATCGCATTCTTGTCTGATCAAAGGAGTTTCAAATTTGTCGACTTTCAGCTCTCCGATGGCTACCCAGATGAATATATGAACGCAGAATCTGTAATCGAATGGTTCGTTGAAGGAAAGACGTGTGATGAAGTTAAGTATTCGAGATCGTATGCTTGTCGGAATAATACAGATTGCTTCTCCAACAATGGAAAAGGATATCGTTGCTTGTGCAAACCTGGATTTTCTGGAAATCCATATCTTCATGGATGCCAAGGTCATTTATCTCATATTCATATCCGTTTTTCTTTTCACATTATTATCGATAACTCACAACCTTATATGGAGTTCCTTTTTCGTATTTTCCGTGCTTTTTTTACGTTTTTCATATACTATTGTACTATTGTTTTCATAATTTTTGTTACTGGAAGTCTTAATAATTAGCTACAAATGGCTTAACTAATGTAGGGAATAATTTAGCTACACCACTTTTACGAATTGATACTTTTGTATCTAAATCAATTTGTTACAAATATTTTAGTTTTAGCTACAATTTACAATAGACGTCATTTCTTGTTGAGTTTTCACTTTCTTCCCGTTTGTATAGATTTCCCGTTTAACAATTTTCACGGGTTTCATTTTTATTTATTTTGCATTTGTTTTGTTTTGAATATATTTTAGGAACTTGTTGAAGGGAAATAACTTGATAGAGGGGAAGTTTGGAATTAGATAAAATAAACTACTAGAAAAGGCGGAATAAGTCCTTTTATTGACCAAGCGGGTATTTGCTTGTTGGCTTCACCGTTGGACATGTTAGAGGCCGAACATAAAAGACTATCCGACGGTATAACCACACACATAATGTTATGCTCAAAGTTGAATGGTTTTGTACATCATTAGACCTTAATTTGCTACTCCGTGCTTGATCTCAGTCGTTATTAAATGTTTTGTTTCCCAACCTAATTTAATTTTCTTTCTTTTCTTGTAGACATTGATGAGTGTAAAGATCCAATTAAGTACCAATGTCATGGTCACTGCAAGAACACAATTGGAAACTATACATGTAAATGTAGTTTCGGAAGGTCTGGAGATGGAAAAGTCAGCTGCCAACTGTTAGGCTTCATAACAGTTGCCTCAGGTACTTCCTGCGAACTCGCTCTGATCGAAACTAATACGCTAGGTTTTCTTAGGTTTATTTGGTTGGTTAACTTTTGACATACGGTTTGTGCTTAGACTTGATCGTGAAATCAAATTCGAAGTCCATCCCATGCACGTCTAGCTTAAATTTTAATGAAACAAATGGAAATCTAGATAAATGTTAATTATTTCATTTTGATTCATTGCAGTTATAGCACCTGTGGTACTATTTGGGATTATTAGCGTCTTAATTGCGATGATGTTGAGGAAGCGAAGAAAACAAAAAAACTTCTTAAAGAATGGAGGGAAATTATTGGAAAATCAAAGGGTGAAGATTTATAGCGACGAAGAGCTAGCGACAGCGACAAACAAATACGACAAAACTAACTTGATTGGTGAAGGCGGTTTTGGATCCGTTTATAAAGGAAAACTCCGTGATGGTACTCAAGTAGCAATTAAGAAGCCTAAAGATTTAAAAAAGACTCAGATTAATGAAGATTTTAGGAATGAAATTGGAATTATTTCACAAATTAACCACAAAAATGTGGTCAAGATTTTGGGAATATGTTTGGAAACGAAAATTCCTTTGCTAGTTTATGAGTTGATTTCAAATGGAAGTCTCGATCATTATCTCCACCATCAAACA
This sequence comes from Euphorbia peplus, assembly GCA_028411795.1. NCBI lineage: Eukaryota > Viridiplantae > Streptophyta > Magnoliopsida > Malpighiales > Euphorbiaceae > Euphorbia > Euphorbia peplus. Next base: position 36,298,850 of record CP110841.1, read on the forward strand.
TCTATTCGGGTTGTGAAAAATTGGGGAAATTGTTTAAGAATTGCATCGGAAGCTGCACGTGCATTTGAATATTTGCATTCCCTCGCTAATCCGCCAGTCATTCATGGAGATGTTAAACCGGCTAACATACTCCTTGATGAGCATTACACCGCAAAGGTTGCGGATTTCGGAGCTTCGGTGATAATTTCCCCTGATCAGAACATTATGGATTCAAAAATACAGGGGACTTTAGGCTACATTGATCCTGAGTATTTTCTGACGGGTATTCTAACGGAAAAGAGCGATGTTTATAGCTTTGGCATTGTTCTTGTTGAGATAATAACGGGGGAGAAGCCGAATTCTGTGGCAAGGTGGGGTGGAAAGACTACGATTCAGTACTTTCGATCCGCGTTGGAAGGTAATAGATTGAATGAAATGCTTTGTTTTATTGTGAATTCGGATGATGAGATGGAACAGATTCAAATTTTCGCAAACGTTGCGAAAAATTGCTTGAATAGTATTGGTGATAAAAGGCCAACCATGACAGAGGTTGCTGAAGAACTTGGCAAATTGAAGCACCAACATATGGATAAAGAGAGTGACCATCAAATTGCTATGCAAGAGATGTCAAGGGTTCAATATGAGGATGAAGAAACCGAAAACTCGGAGCCCGTCTACACCATTTCCGGACCAACCACAAGATAACACGTTAATGGTGTTGATGTGCCACTTCTTGAATGGTTTAGGATTAGTTGATCCGGGTCCATTACTTCACTATCTCATAAATCGCGGTTAAGTACCAACACAAACATAGTGTGTTTGGACAATCTTTCTACTTCAAGTTATTATGCGATTATTTGTTTCAAATTATGTATTTTATCGGATCTTTTTTATATCCTTTAATAATTATATGAAATATGATTGTATTATGTCCAAAATACACACCGCATAACTAACACAGTTGCAAACAACTTGAACATCCATATCTAAAATTTTGTCATATACAACTTAATCCCGACATTTTTTACAAATAAAGGGGCAACTTTTTATTTTTTTTTTGAGGGAATAAAGGGGCAATTTAATAAGATAAAATTGGTGAATATGCAAAAACATTAGCTGATGATCTAGCTGCTTTAGAAAGACTCCTATCTTGGGCTGAGTTTAATGCGAAAATATTAATGAAATGGGCCTCAAGGCCCACTTTGTAGAATGCAATGTGAGAATAGAGGCCCAGCCAAAAGAGGTTGTAATTACTGGTATCTATGTCATTATCATAGTGAACAGACACTAAACTTATAAGATAAACACACTTTAGAACATTTTCTATAATTTATTTTTGTTTTTGATATATTGTGAGAAAAATTAATATAGTATTTAAAAATCTTAATTTAATAATGTTAGTTATATTTTATTTTTTTTAATTAGAAGAAAAAATCACCGCCACCAAGTGCTGAAAACAATATCTTTTTTAAGACACAATAATTTTAATCAGCCAAAAGAGATAATTGGTCAATACTTCCGAGAATATTAGAGCACTTGCATTTATACTATGCATAATAATAAGATCTTATGTTAGATTTAAGTGATCATCAAATAATAAAATAGTTACCCTAAATTCTTTATATTATTTATTAGCAAGGAGTCTATCGTGAATTAATAATCTTCTACCTAATTAATGATATCACACAATTAAGTGTAAAAAGATATATCTCACACTTTGACTATGATAGGCAATATAATCACTATAGAGGTTAAGTTTCATTTGTCCATCTCTCATAAAAAAATAAAAATAAAAATGTATATTATTTAATTTTAAAATATGCTATATAAAATCATTAATGTTAAATATTAATATAAAAGATGTTATTAAAATTGTATACCATTACTTATTGCTTAGAAATATTAACAATGACCTATTATCTCCCTAGCTACACTTACTTAGATCGGAGTTATATGTAATTTAAGTTGTACAAAACTCTCATATACTCGCTTGATAATTTATGTTATGTATATATAAGAAGTTAAAAGAATCAGACATTTTAAATAAGTTTTATGAAGTTTACTCCAAAACGTTAAGCAAATAATTTACATAAATTAATAGATTTGGTACATATTTATGTTTAGTTTAACATAATTATTAGATTTGGTACATATATTTTACTTCTATAATCTTCAAAATAAATAATGGAACATATAGTGCTTACCCCTTGTCGCCCATGAAACATATGCATCTAAATAAATTATTTATCAAACAAATAAAAAATTCTAAAAAATCCAACTAAAAGCCAAAATTTGAAGATTGTGATTTTAAATATAATCCAAATTGCATTGCATTTGCATTTATAAATGGATATATCCACGACATCCCACATGCATAAACAAGTACCCAATGCTTTCTCTGTCACTCCCCTTATAAATTACATACATTTTGTATACTCTCAATTTCTTTTCATAACCTAAAATTTAGCATAGATTGTACCTGCTCGTAATGTTAGAGTACATTTCGATAAAAATTTATATTGATATTTACATATTATTTATCTATAATTTAGATAATATGGTATCTCTAATCTCAAATCTTTCAAGCAAACGATGTATGTTACACATAAATAAATTAAAGTAAGTAAAACAATTTATTATTTAGAGTAGATTAAGAAAACGAGCTAACAACACAAGTAATTTCTGTTTGGTTGCTAATGATAAAGTGAATACAAATATTGCCTTCATGTGTCATCAGTTATTAGTCTTGATGCGTCAATCTGCTCCTGTAAGGTGTGTTGGACTTACCAACACTCGGACAGTCAAGAAAGTAAGATTCTGAAAAGAGAGCGGAAGTAAAAAAAAAAAAAAAACTCAAAGAGAGAGGTTATGTACTAAATACTATCATTTATTGTTGTGGAAGTATTTGTAGGAGTGAATTCATCAAGTTTCACGGTGTAGGTACGAGATTTGCGTCTGGTAGTTGCTCGACTCTAAAGTTTCGATGTCCATGAAATAAAGGGGTGAGCAATGGTATATGTGTGTCCATAGTTCGTGCCCAAATGTTGTAGGCACCAACTGTGCCTAGTTTATATATAAAGGCCGCGAATGAGCATTATGAATTTAAACACGATTCAACATAATCTTCATTCAATTTTTCAGTTTACCAATTAAGGTTGTTTTTAGTGATAAAAGCTTCTAGCTATTGAGATCTTGTGTTCAATTTTTAATAATGAGAGAAAGACCACCTCAAAAAGTCTGAACAATTTGGAACAAAGTCATCAAATTATTACTCCCTCCGTTCCTTATTATAAGTTCTTTTGACTTTTCTACTTTTTCCAAAATATAAGGCTTTTTGGCCATAAAAGGAATGATTATTAGAGGAATTTTCATCACTACCCTTTTCATTTAAGGAATAGTATATTACTAAAGAGAATGATGGAGATATTTTCAGCACATTAATTAGGGGTAAATTAGTATTTGCACTAACATTCTTATAATTACTCTAAATGGCAAAAAAGTCTTATATTATAGAACGGAGGGAGTACCATTTATAAAAAACAAATAGTTTTAGTTAAAAAAAAATGAAATCAGGTAGCTTTGTCGAGCTACCGGTCGGCAACAATAAATGACATAATTAATTTGGTTAATGATTTGAAAGTAATAATGTCACGTATATAATTTCTTAGAATCAAAATGATTTTATTCCTATTTCATGAAAATTGATAGTATTAAATTCGTGTTCTTGCCTTATCTGAAAATATTGATTATGATAAATAAGAACATATGCTGTCGGTTGAGTAGACCTAATTATGCAACCCATTTTTTTTTTCGAAATAAAAGGTCTGTTTGACGTTGTTGTTTGTTTTGCAGCTGTTGCGTTTGTTGTCGTTGTTGCTGTTGTTGTTGCTGTTTGCTGATAGTTGTTGGATAATTAGTGTTTGGAAAACTTACAGAAATACAGTAGCTGTTGAGATCTAAAAAGACTAATATGGATATACCATCTACAAATATAAATAAATAATAATAATAAGTTAGGGTAATTTGGTCGAAGTCTACTTGTGGTTTAAAAAACAAAATATCATTTCGTGAAAAACTTAAATTTGGAGCTTTTCACGAAACGCTCCGTTTTGCTTCCAAAACTCTAAATGTTATAGTTTAAATTTTTTAACCAAACACCTATATATTAGCATATTGGAATAAAAATGCTATATGTTCCTACGAAACGATATATGTGTTAATATTTTGGTAAAGCCTTTGGTAAGAAAATTGTTATGTATACCAAACGCTATATAGAGAAGAATACATAAAAATGGAATTTTAGGAAAGAAAATTTGTTATGTATACATATATACAGTGGGTAAGTGTATTTTAGGTACTAATATGTGTTAATATGTTGATTTTGACTGACACTTATGATGACTAACGTAATTTGTATTTTAATATCACGACAGTGACTAAAGTATTAACAAAGACAAAAGTTAAATACTAAATAGTGAGTTTTTTAAAGTACATAGAGCAAACAATTAGTTTATACAAAACTTAACAACTATTAAATTTATATACTTATGAATCAATTGATACTCCGTGAAAAAAATTATATATCAAATGGATACATTGAACCTTGGTTCAAGTAAGGTATGGGTTAATGTTTTGACCAATCATAAATCATTTTCATCTCATTATAGTCCAAAAGGAGAGCCAGCAGCCACGTGACCATAATTGAATATATATTACTGATATTATTTTTATTTTACTTTTTTATAAGGAATTAATATTATTTTTATCCAACTAAAACTGAAGTAGCTCTTTACAAGCTATTCATTGGTTGCAATCCTTAGGCGTTGCACGAGTAGTCTTGGAGACATATATGTTGGTAGTGCAACAACCTTTAATTTTGTAATTCTTCTTAGGACCAAAGCGAGTTTGGCAAGAGCGTTCGACATTATAGGACCATTTTTTTTTTATCATAACGGATTTTTAAATCCATTATACTAGATGTTTAATAAACGGATTGACTCATTACTTTTACTCAAATTTCTTGTTCTTATGCTAATCCCATTATTTTTAACATGTTACAAAGCTAGATAACTCTTATTTTATTAATCCTTGCGCGACGGTAGCTCGCTCATTAATTTATTTTCCTTTCAATACAAAATCACTTATAAAAATAATCATCAATTTTCCAAAAATAGAAAATATTTTTGAAAATTCTAATATTGTAGGCAATAATGAGAATATAATATTTGGCGGTAAAATGGTGGTGAGTGTATAATTTCAATTTGTAACAGTCCCAGCAACTTCACTGTAAAAAAATGGCGACACCCACGTTCTTCCATCGTCATCTACATCATCATCATCTTCTTCTTCTTCTTCTTCTTCTTCTTCTTCATCACATTGCATTTTCTTCATCTTCTTCCAAATCCCCTCTTCGCCATGCCCAATTTCACCTGCCCATGTCATTCCTAATCACCCAATTCTTCCATGGATTCCCCTCTCCTCTTCCTCCTCCTCCTCGTATCGATCACCCGTGTATCCGGGTTCGGATCAACTTCCCCAATTGCAGCTGCATTTGGGGAAAAGGGTTTCTTTTGCGCCATTGATGCAAGCGGGAAACAGGAAGTAATTTGCTGGCCAAAGAACACTACTTTACCCTCCTCCTCCGAGGCATCCCCGGACACATTACCGAGCATTCCTCCCATGGCTGCTTTATCCGGTGGAGAGGGTTTTCTCTGCGGCATTTTAGCGAACACGTCTCGGGCGTTCTGTTGGAGTTCAATCTCTGATGGATTGGATCTTGTTCCTTTGGTGTTTAGAGCTACTGCTTATTCCCAAATAGCTGCTGGAAGATCACATGTTTGTGCGATTCGAGGATCTTACTATTCGGATAATGATTCGGGTACTATTGATTGCTGGAATGTTGTAATGGGTAGTAATAACAGTTTGATTTCTGTGCAAAGTAATGGTTTTTATGATCAGTCTGTTAGTAATTTAGTGTTTAATCGGGTTGTTTCCGGTGATGGGTTTAGTTGTGGCGGGGTTCGGGAAGGAGGCGTTGTTTGTTGGGGACCAAACTCAACTAGTTTAGGAGTTTCTGAGGTGTCTGAGACTTACATTGCCTTAGCTTCGGGTCCGGATTCTGTTTGTGGGATTTCGGAGGCGTCAAATGAGGTGAGATGTTGGGGACCAGGGCGTCGTAATGAGTCTGATTCGTTTTCTAGCCTTTCGATTCGGTCTAGATTTGTGTCGTTATCGGCAGGTGCTAACCATTTTTGTGGGATTAGGGAAGATACTCATGGTGTTGAGTGTTGGGGTAGTTTTAATCTATCGTCCGTTCCGAAGGGTGGTTCGGGTTTTGTGGCGATTGCTTCTTCTGATTTCACGACGTGTGGAATTAGGGAAAATGATTTGGTTATTGATTGTTGGTTTAGCGATGGAGTTTCTCCGCCTGATTATGATCCTCCGTTGGAGTTGTGTAGTCCAGGGTTATGTGTTCCGGGTTCTTGTGGTGATAAGGAGTTTGCTTTTAATGCAAGTATACTAAATGAACCGGATTTGACTAACTTGTGTGTTAGAAAGGATTTGAAGATTTGTAAACCGTGTGGTTCGGATTGCTCGAGAGGCTTTTTCTTGTCGAGTTCGTGCACAAAGAATTCCGATAGAGTATGCACGGATTGTTCGCTTTGCCAGAACAGTTCGTGTTGGGATGTTTGTGGGATGCAATCATCTACCAAGAAGCAATGGCACCACTTGAGTAGATTATTGATTGTAATTGGGTGTTCGGCTTTTGCTTTCTTCTTGATACTATTTTGTTGCTTTGTTCTTCCATGTTTGATCACTACTCAGAAAGAAGAAGGATCGAAGCACCAGTTCAAGTCTTGCATAGGAAAATCTGAGTTGGAAACGGACAATGTTTCCGAGTCATACCAGCCTCCATCGATGGCTTCGTGTCCTGGCATGGCTCAAGTATTCCGTCTCTCGGAGCTTAAAGATGCCACCAATGGATTCAAGGAGTTTAATGAGCTTGGTCGGGGAAGCTACGGATTTGTCTACAAAGCTGTCTTAGCAGATGGCCGACAAGTAGCGGTCAAGAGAGCTAATGCTGCCACAATTATCCACAGTAACAGCAGGGATTTTGAAATGGAACTCGACATCCTCTGCAACGTTCGACATTGCAACATCGTAAACTTGTTAGGTTATTGCTCAGAAATGGGAGAAAGGCTGCTCGTTTATGAGTACATGCCTCATGGCACGCTCCATGATCATCTCCATAGTGAACTTTCTCCTTTAAATTGGACCCTTAGGTTGAAAATAGCAATGCAAGCCGCGAAAGGGCTCGAGTACCTACACAAGGAAGCTGAACCTTCAATTGTCCATCGAAATGTGAAGACCTCAAACATTCTTTTGGATTCCGAATGGGGTGCAAGGATTGCAGATTTCGGTCTGCTAACCTCGAATGAGAAGGATTTCGGGGGAGATATGAAAACCGATGTTTACGATTTTGGAATCGTACTTGTAGAGATTCTAAGTGGAAGGAAAGCATATGATAGAGATTGTACACCTCCGAGTATAGTCGAATGGGCAGTGCCGTTGATCAGACAGGGCAAGGCAGCTGCCATTATTGATCGGTACGTCACTCTTCCGAGAAATTTCGAGCCTTTGCTGAAATTTGCTGATATAGCCGAACTAGCTCTAAAAGAAAGTCCTGATGACCGTCCTACGATGGCGGATTTGGCGAACTGGTTGGAGCAAATTGTGAAGGATATTTTGTAGTTTTCTCATTGGATTCTGATCAATTGTTAAGTGAAAAACTGAAGTGATAAAGAAGGCAAATACGGGTGATTTTGTAACTGTACATTTGTTGAGCTTCTTTCGTGTACATGATGTCCGTTAAGATTTATGAAGGGGATTCGATTTACACCATTTTACAATTTTCTTTTCTTGAAAATCAAATGTATAAAGTCAATTTTCAACTGGATTTTGTTGCCATAGGCTCAGATCTGAAGATCATTCTCCAATCCGTTTCAGTGGCGTTTCCAGGGAAGGAACTTATCAATGACACCAATGGTTCGCGTTTTTCTTTCCTCGTAGTCTTGTTTCACTGATTTGCTTTTTTTCATAGTGAATTTTGTGTTTGGATGCTGAGAAAGTGCAGTTCTTGTTTCTGTTTGTTTTACGGATGTTGAGGAAACCGAAGATTGTTGTCTTGGTGACTCAACTGAGCCTTAAGTCTGAACTGAGAGAGAGGCACTGATATGGTTTGCTACTAATTTTTCATACATGAAACCTGAAACGTTCTTTGAAGCGCTTAGTTTTAGTTTTCTGTCCGCCTTTATGTCTTGTTATACTCAGTTTCAAACTTTAAGTTTTGTGACCATCAATGGGTTACCGTACTTAATGCTTTTGAAAAGCTTTATAGCATAGCTTTCATTCAATGTTCGGTTTCAAGTTTTTATGTGCATGCATGAGTAGCTTTATCTGTCCCTAATATGTCGCTGTTGATTGGCATTCTGTGCCGGCTTTCGAAAGTATTGACCTGTACCAAGCTGGTGGCAGTTTCATTGCATATGCATACTTTTGTAGTAGGGATGATATGCTAATCTGAATTTACTTTGCTTGGAAACTCCATTTTTTGGAGGCTAGTTTTTGTATACAGGGTTCATTAGTTAGTTTCAACATTATCTTCCGGTCCATTTTTTTCAGGTACATAGTCATAAAATTTGTGGTATTTAGTATTTGTGTTGATTCTTCAATATGTTTTGGGGGATTTGCTTCATATGGTTTTGTGGGATGTAAATCTATAGTAAATATAATAAGAGAGTCACTCGAGACTTTTGATCTTTTCCCTATCAATAGTAAAAGATGAGTAGCAGAATTGCTCCATAATTACTTACCTTTTGGGTTCTTTCTATACGTTTTCCCTATTCATCTCCTGTTGTTTCATCCTAACGGTTCAATTCCTTCACGCTAATTTTTTTGGGTATAAAGAGCGAATCATGTTCTGACTCGCATAAAAGATAGGGTGATGCACACCTTTTGAATTCTGTAGGTTTTATGAGAAGGTTGAAGCACAAAGCAAGAATGTTTCTTGATCATGGGGGACCTGGTATGGTAGTTTGTAGTTTATTACCTCCACATTTGTAACAAATGATATGGCACAAGTTTTAGGTAATTGTCAAATGATTAGCATGTGTTTTTTTTCCTTTCAAATCTTTTATACTGTTCTTCGCTAATTATTGATCTGAATTTTTTAAATCTGTGCTTTTTGTTTCGTGTCTTCATCTTTTGTTGCTTTGTTCTTACATTCTAATGTCATATTTCATGTGTTGATCAACCTGAATACTGAATTTTTCAAACCTCTCCTTTATAGCCATTCACTATGTTTCGAAATGCTCGGAAGCCATGCAAGTTGAACTTGAAAACATGTTAACAAGACTTTGATGAGAGGATATTTTCTTTCTATTTATTTAGGGTCTCTTATTCAGGTGAGGATGTTGCATATGTTCACATTTAAATTCACCCCACCAACATTTAAATTTAATCTTATTATTACTTATTTAAATGTTGGTGGGTTAAAAAAATTATTGCATTGTTTTTGTGCATTGTTTTTGTGCCTGTTTCTGTGCCATGATTATTAGTTATTTAGAATCTTAAATCATGGATGTCAACAATAGTGACATTTATAATTGGATGTATAACACAAGGGTCCACTTTATTCGGTCAACAAAGAAAGCAACTGTAAGTAACTTTTTTGGATTTTTAAACATGGATGTTAGTATGACTAGCATTCATAACAGGGGCGGACCCAGGGGGTGGCTCGGGTGGGCTCGAGCCCCCCTCAGTTCCGACACAACCCTTAGAGAAATATCGGTATATTCCGGCTAGCCCTCCTCAAACTAATGTATATTAATAGTAAAAATGATAAAATTGACAAAGTGAAAGAGTGGGAGAGTTGGTAAAGAGGGTGTGTTTTGATGTGAAGATGAGGGTTCAAATCCCACCATCTATAATTTTTTTTCTCCCAACATTATTAATGCTTTCTCTACTTTTTTGTTTTTCATTTCTTTTGTTTTTATAATTTTATCAACAACTTTTTATTAGATCATTAATTTGCTTCTTCTAATTTTATCAACTCTACTTCATTTTTGTATACACGCATGCATAATTTTTTTTTTACGCTAGAGCCAAAATTAGCCCCCCCGATCTTCAAATCCTGGGTCCGCCCCTGATTCATAAATTCAATGCCCCTATATGGTAAAATTGTTGAAATCATGCATATTATAGTATTAAAGTTGACTTTATGAAATTGACTACTCTTTTCAAATTATTTTGAATATAAATTTAGTATTGGTATCTAACCCTTCAAATGCTTTCATTCATATGATGTCACATAATTTTTAAACATATTGTTTGTTCCATATTCTTTTTTAGGGAAGCTATTCCGAAAGTGATCCTCGAAGAATAGAAAAGGCAGCTAAATTCAGCCATCAATCGCTTAAGGAGGTGGAGATGAGACGTTTAAGGAGTCGAGTTGTGAAATCAAGCTTCTCGAACATTTGTTTGACATTGTTGGTGCTCAATCACTTGAAAAAGCGGTTATAGATATTTGGAAACCATTGTTCAACCGAAACAAGTTCGAGCCGACGAGAAAGCTTGCATGAAGTCTTGGCAAATGATTAGATTCACGTGTCCAGTTTGTGGTGTTTTGATGTCAAATTTCTGTATTTGTATTTCTATTTTATTGTCAACTTATGTTAAAAAAAGTGCTTCAAATTTCATGCATTCGTCTATCTCTAGATTAGAGCTTTATTTATTTGTATGCTTTTAAAGGGTGCTTCGCATTGTTTGGCATATCAAGAGTTGGAATTGTTGCTATGTAGTTATTTCTCATTGCAATTCTTGTGATTGTTTTACATGGTTTTTTTGGTGGAGTCATATTGTACCAAATACATGAATATTTGTAATCTGTCTTTTACAAGTTCGTGTTTCTACAATTCGATAATGGCACACATGATAAATATGAGTTCTAAATTTTTTTTAGTCCAGGAGGATTTGTTACTTGTTTTTGCATGGCTGAATATTTGCCATGAAAGTATAATCGGAGACAATCAACCTCTTGAGCGTACCTTATAATTGCGTAACTTTAATAAGAGTGGAGAGTAACGGAACAAGATAAAGAAAATTTTACGAGCAATTCCAATTTTTTGATGCATCACTAGTTTGCAATTCCACTTGCCATAGATGAGTTCCGAGCAAGTTTACATTGAGCTCAGATAGGCAACATAAATAAGAGTGGAGAGTAACGGAACAAGATAGAGAAATTTTTTTAACTTCGTTAAATTTTAAAAAACAATAATGTGTTTTTACTTCAATAAACATTTGAGGTTGTTTGGAATCAAATTCAGTTAAGTTCAGTTCAGTAATTTACCTTCAATCCAGTTTAATAATTATTAATTTAGAACATTTATGAATATATTTACCTAATTTCCGATTTAGGAAGTCTTACTTTCCGTTTTTTACTTATTAGTTTCATAACTATGTATATATAACAAATTTTAATTATCTGATGTTTTCCTTTTGATTATGATATTTGGTGTAAAGAAATTTGAAAGAACGAATTGAGCTCAAACCACTAATTTTCAAAAAGAAATTCTATCAATTTTGACCCATTTACTAATATTTCTCGCTACGTCACTTCATGCCAGGTTTATTTTTCAAACATGTAAACGCGTTTTAAAGCCGTGAGACTCTGAACCTAAAATTCGGGCTCTAGCCGACATATTTACAGCATAAGAAGGGGGCTCCCCTCCGTGAATTCCGCATACTCACATCACACAGTACTTTTAGAATCTTGTTGGAACTTTTTCCTGAATGAAAGGAGTGAAAGCATGGCATCTTTTTTCTTCAACTTGACTTAGAATTATTGATGAACAAGCCATTCTGCTCCTGTCAGAAAATTTGTCCCAATTTGAATATTTTTTCTCCATTATTCATCTTCTTTTTTCATGAATCAACTTGCCAATCAATCATCATTGGCTTTGAAATTTTGAAAGTGATGGTGAAGGACTCATGCTTTGGCTTCATTGAAAACCAGGTGCTTTGCTTTTTCATCCTCAAAAGAGGGAAAAGAACATTGGAAAAGCTTCTTTATTTGTTCATCTTTATGAACGGATCACCGGAGGACACGTAAAAAGCGAGGGACGGGGCGGTATAAAAGGTGGGAGCTTAAGATTTAGTGCACATTGGAGACCTTTCTATTCTTTCTCCTTTTCTGTGGCATCAAGCCTTGACTAAGAAGTTTTCGAGTTTCGAGTCTGAAAAATACGCTATTTTGTTATCAGAAGAAGTTTCAGAATGTGAAGAATGGCTGTTTTTGTACGTTTTTCATGTCGAAATCGACAGAAGACAATGACTTTTTCGAGTTCTTGGGTGCCCGAGTCTGAAAAATATGGTCTTTGGTTATCATAAAATGTTACAGAATGTGAAGCGTGGCTGTTTTTATCCGTTTTTCGTGTCAAAATCGATGGGATGTGATACCCTTTTTGAGTCTTGTGTGCTGGAGTCCAAAAAAATTTCTCTTTGGTTATCATAACATGTTACAGAATGTGAAGCATGGCTGGGTTTTTTCGGTTTTTCGTGTCGAAATAGATGGAACGTGCTGCCTTTTCGGGTTCTTGTGTGCCTGGCTCCTTGTATGCCACTTGGAAAGTTCATCAGTATGTTGGTGAAACTTAGTAGATGGCATTCAAGGAGTCAGGCATGCTGCTATCAAATCCTGAGTTTCGAGTCCAAAAATCATGGCTACTTGGTGGTTACCAGAAAATGCTACAGAATGTCAACCATTGTTACATTGATGAATATCATTCATTGCCTTATGGCTGTTTTCATTCGTTGTTCGTCTCCAAATCGACAGAGCATAATGCATTTTTCAGGTTCTTGTGTGCCTGGCTCCCTGTATGCCACTTGCAAATTTCATCAATAAGTTTGTGAAATTCAGTAGATGGCATCCAGGGAGTCAAGCATGAACCTTTTGCATTTTGTTTACTTCCATGAAGTGACCCGATCTTTTGCACCTCGATCTACCGGAACTTGTTTTTCAGGCCATGGCGCATCGGGCAACCTTTCAATTAGATAAGTTGTTATTCCTACTTTTTCAATTGTAGAAAATTCTTCACCTAATTGCAATCTATTTTCCATGAGATCTTGGAAAAATTCCTGGCAGGTGACAAATTTGAAAATCTATGCTTCCATTTTTATTAGTCAAAATTGTAATGCTTGTTTGTTGACAATGCAGGGGAATTTGGCTGAACAATCAAGATTGCAACGGCTAGTGGGTGCTCAAGCGTCTGGCGCCGACATCCTTGATGTCATGTCATCGAACTACCGAAGACAAAGAGTTACACATTAAAGGCTCAATTGAGGTTTGTTGTCTATATACTTCCACACCTATAATTTCAGCATTATTTGTGTGTACATTTGTATGTTACCACTGAGCCGCTCTAACTCTACTCGTGTGCACACGTGAAGCTACACCATACCAACTATTCTCCACTGGCGCTGGAAGGTCAGCGGTCTAAAAGGAATTTGGCGGGAAATTCAGAGTTTAAATTTTGGCCTACTATTTACCACCACTCTCTCGTATATGTTCTATTTTTTAAATATATTCATACATGTAACACCTTAAAATGTTAATTATAAGGTAGAGCCGAGCTGAACCGTCCTGTCTTATTTTTATCTCTCTGAAATATGCACAAAATATGTAGTTTATTAGGCAGACCTCGACCGTAACTAATACTCCCTCCATTCTTTTATTTAGGACGTTTAAGGTATTTCACCAAAATTAAGAAAACAATTAATGCATGTTATATTGACTAAATTTACCCTTGCTTCTCTCCTCTGTAAACCATTTATTCTCTTAATTATGAAGGGTAGAATTGACAAATAAAGCCTAGGAAACTACAAACGTCATATATTTAGGAATATATCAGAATTCTAAAACGTCTTAAATAAAAGAATGGAGGGAGTATCATTTTTCTGTATCGGGACTCGGCCTATCAGAATGTGGATTTGAATGGACCGGATTTGATATCCAGGCCCGTTAACATGTGAACACACCATACAGGTCAACCCTTCTAGTTGTTACTTGTTAGTAACTTTTTTTCACATCTAACATTCAGTTCACACGCAATAATTTTTGTTCTAAAATCTTAGAAATTACAAGATTCAGAAATAAGTCCCAATAAAACCCAAAAGAAAAGACAAAAAGAGAAAGGAAAAAAGAAAGAGAGAAATTAGAATCTAGAAAAAAAATCAGTTTCACAAGAGTTCGAAAGCTTTGGCTTTTGATACTGTTTATTAGGGGGGGAAAACTCAACAATCAAGATCGAACCAAAATAAGAATTCAGACAAGATAGGATCATTAAATTGTCACGAGTTTATACACATTCTTTAAATAACCTATCCATACATCCGTCGGTCAATTTCCAATATGGAATTTAATTCATTTATACCTCATCGATAATTTAATACAGTATGCTATTCCATTGTGATCCCCTCAAAACCGGGTCGTTGCAAAATATCTTATTATCAATTTGAAAAATTAGGAGCTAACTAAGAAAAGCTAAGCCAGGTTGCAAAAGGTTTAGAGGAAGAGGTTTGTGAGGTGTGTTTATGGTGCAATCTAATATCCATGAGATTTGAAACAAGTCCTGGTTCACTTATTTTTATTACATCTTTCATTTCTGATTCATTGCTTAACATTTTCACCACCGTTGACATGTTTGGTCGGAGCTTCGCGGTCTCTTGCACGCAGAGAAGGCTGACCATCAAGAATCTGATAGCTTCTTCTTGTGGGAATGTCATGAACAAAGTTGGATCTACTACCTGTAAAATCTCATCATTCTTGTAGGCTTCCCATGCCTGTAATACAACCAAACACACACCGTTAGGGGGCGGAGATACGGATTTCCCGGGCAGTAAAATAAGATTTACTTTCATACAATATTATTTCTTACACGACAACATAATGTACCACTTATAAAAACGATCAGTTAATCACAGTTCTTATTAGGTTGCTCTTGTATTGAGTCTCACGAACTTACATGTAAAAATAAGAAAAAAAAGAAGAATATATATTGTTACCTTTTGAAGAAGATATTGTTCTCCATGTTGTAAATCCAAATTGATGGCAAGTCTTCCGCTTATAATTTCCAATAGAACAACTCCAAAACTGTAAACATCTGACTTTTGTGTGAAGCGTCCACCAATAGTATATTCTGGAGCAAGGTATCCTCTTTTTTTTTTTTTCAAAAAAGTAACTTTGTAATTAGCTATATGTCAAATATTCTTGGTATAAGGTACAAAAATATTTTTGTTAACCAAACAAAATTTTACCTAATGAATGCATGATGTATATAGGGTACGTAATTGCTCATCTAATGTTTTAATATTTAAAAGATGAGCACAAATATAATTAATCTGTAAAATCCCTTTGTCAATCATGAATTTGATATTCCACTCGACATATGTGTTGTATTAATTACAAGTTATAACTCATAACAAAAACGAAAACATATACTGCCGGGGAAGTGTGATCTGTGACCTGTTTTTAAAAAGTTATTTGGAAAAATCCGTTTTGAAATTCGAAAAGGCAAAGCTCTTGTTTACATAAATAAAAACTCATATGCAACTGGTGTTAAACACGTGAATAAGTTTTATTTTATTTTAATAATATTTGGAAGTAACTTAATTTATGAATGTTAACTTAGACTCTAGATTTTACTTTGTGATGCAAGGATGGATTAGTTTTGGTAGCAAAATTTAAAATGATATTGAACTAAAATGTTAAACAAAAAGTTACGCACAATTTCCCCGTGACACGTGTACTAATACGAGAATTGCCGGCTCTTAGTATTCTCGAAAGACCAAAATCACCCAATTTAGGAATAAAATCTTGATCAAGAAGTATATTGCTTGTTTTGATATCTCTATGCAGTATGTGAGGTTTAACTTTGTCGTGAAGATAAGCAAGACCTTTAGCTACTCCTATCGATATATCTCTTCTTGTTTCCCAATTAAAATGTACCCTTCTTTCTGCTTGTCCTGAAATGAAATATCATTGAAGGTTGGAATTAAAAGAAGATCAAAATTTAATGAGATTCAACAATATTATGATGATAAATGGAAAAAAGCTCATGAATGTTGTGAGGATGGACGGATTAGTATTGATTAACTCTTAGATTCTAGTCTGTTATTTTTACTGAAATTTGATGAATTTAATTGAAATTTCACATTGAAAAATGAATCAAAAAAAGCCAGAATTAACACTTTTGGGAAGAAATTACCAAGTAAAGTTTGTGCAAGGCTATTGTTTTCCATATATTCATAGACCAAGAATCTATTAGCTCCATCAACGCAACATCCTCGTAGCTTAGCTAGATTTTCATGGCTAATACTCGACAACACAACTAACTCTGATATGAACACTCTCTCACTCCGCATTGATTTGATATCAACGGAAAGTTTCTTCACAGCTACAAAAGATCCATCTGCTGTCTGACCCTTTAAGAAATAAACTCAAACCGTGAATGAATTTACATTCACTAATAACAATGGCATGGCTCGAACCATAAGCTTGCCATAAGAAACACATGCTTTATAGGGAGATTATATCACTACAAGAAAACAAGGTGTTTGGGACAACAAATATTGTCGCGGACTCATGAAAGATTGTCATGGAAAAATAGCAATGAACTTTTCTATTTAATCACAAACATTTTCGGTTGGTAACTACAATATTTTTGGTTGGTAACTATAATTGGAGGGTCAAAGGATCAATATCCATGACCATATAGTTCCGCCAATAGCGAAAAATACAAAACTAATAATAATGAAAAGATTATCGGGAATTACCTTATAAACACAACCAAAGGCACCTTCACCGACCTTATTGGATGAAGAAAAACTATGAGTGGCAATTTCAAGTTCTTGAGAGGAAAATATTGTCAAGTTTTCATGGCGATTTAGCCCTTATGAAACAAAAGAAGGCATATATGAATTAAAATTAACTAAACCAATATTAATATTAATTAGTGAAATTGAAGAAATTAATCTAATTACCTGACTTGATCGTGGATTTTGAGTTGGAGAAGGAACTTGAGCCACAAAATTGGAACTTCATATTGATTTTTGAAATCATGAGAATAAGTTGAAAGTTTTGGGAAATAATTAAGAGTGAGAAAAATGTATAAAGGGAACAGAAATTCCAATAAGACATGAATTGACTAGTTCAAATTGAGAATTTAATAAATTAATTTGTTGTTATAGAGATATTTCTTATTATGTTATAATTGATTTGAAAAGATGACAAAAGAAAAAAAAAACTGTTTCTGGCATCTTCTAATGTAATACTATTTAATTAGACTATGTCCTAAAACAAATATCTAACTATAGTGTGTATACGGGTCGATGAATGTTATTTAAATACAAGAGGGATTAATATTTTATTAAAGGCTTAACATCTTTTCCAGCTCGAATTTGGGACATTATGTCACTTGCCAACTTAATTTAATGTTGTCCAACCTAGTACTTCACCTTTAACTACAGACTCGCCCCTAAATTTACATATTTGGTCCTTTTCTTCTTCTTCTTCTTTTTAGCGCTCTATTCTACATGTGTTTTATAACTTCTGTATATTGTAACAATTATGCATGTATAACAAAAAATATTTTGGAGTTTCCATAAGTTGCAATTAGAATCTCGCTTTTATAAGGACTTACAAACATAAATCTTTGATTTGTACAATCGTAGTTCAAGACTTGTGTGTTGATATTTTGGTCAAAAAATACTAAGGGCCACAGTAACATTTTTATTTAACAAACACTTTGAATTTGCAACAACATAGATATGTGTTTATAAAATCACAAGATTACATTTACAAAAATGTCAAATCATATAGTTTTTTTATTAAACCAAAATTTAACATTTATTTAGTTTTGATTCGTCAATGATACAACCTCTAAAATGTTTGAGCCCGGTCCTCCATCTCAATAGAGCTACTCTACCCAATATGAACTTGAGTGTGTTTTTCAAATTTGGGTTTAACTTCAAATTTGATTAGGTTTAACTTCAAATTTGATACTTGGATTGGGCCAAAACCATATACATGCACATGCCTATTAATTTTGAGATCAATAAATTAGGAGAGCTAAGAAAGCTGAAGGAGGTTGAAGAAAGTCTAGAAGTAGAAGTTTGTGAGACGTGTTTACAGTGCAATCTTATATCCATGAGATTTGAAAAGAGTCTCGGTTCACCTCTATTTATTACATCCTCTATTCATATCTCATTGCTCAGCATTTTCGCCGCGGTTGACATGTCTTTCTACAATTTCTTTGCCATCCCTTCAAAACCGGGTCGTTACAATAATATCTCGTGCTCAATTTGAAAACTTAGGAGTGCTAAGAAAAGCTAAACGAGGTTACAAAAGGTCTAGAAGAAGCAGTTTGTGAGGTGTGTTTATGGTGCAATCGTATATCCATGAGATTTGAAACAAGTCCCGGTTCACTTATCTTTATTACATCTTTCATTTCTGATTCATTGCTCAGCATTTTCACCACCGCCGACATGTTTGGTCGGAGCTTCGCGGTCGCTTGCACACAAAGAAGGCTAACGATCAAAAATCTTATAGCTTCTTCCTGTGGGAATGTCATGAACAAAGTTGGATCTACTACATGTAAGATCTCATCTTTCTTGTAGGCTTCCCATGTCTGCAACCAAAAATTGTTATCAAATTTTCATTTTTGTAAATTTTCAGTGTAATTTACGGTTAGTTACACCCGTGGTTTGGGGCGGAGACATGGATATCCGACTCGTAAACATGTCAAAGTAAAATGAAAAAAAAGGAGCATATATTGTTACCTTTTGAACAAGATATTGTTCTTCGGGTCGTAAATCCAAATCAATTGCTAATCTTCCACTTATAATTTCCAATAGAACAACTCCAAAACTGTATACATCTGATTTCCGTGTGAACTGTCCACCAATGGTATGTTCTGGAGCAAGATACCCTCTTTTTTGTGTTTTTTCCCCAAGAAATTAACATTATAATTAGTTATATGACAAATATATTTTTATTGATAACTTCCTAAAATTTCGAAAAATACGTACAATTTTCCCGCGACATGTGTACTAACATGAGAATTTCCGACTCTTAGTATTCTTGAAAGACCAAAATCACTCAATTTTGGATTGAAATCTTGATCAAGAAGTATATTGCTTGCCTTGATGTCTCTATGCAATATGTGAGGTTTAACCTCCTCGTGAAGATAGGCAATACCTTTAGCTACTCCTATCGATAAATCTCTTCTCGTTTCCCAATTAAAATGTACCCTTCTTTCCTCTTGTCCTGATGAAATATCATACAAGATTTAAATAACGCTGAAATTTAACAAGATTTGATAATGTTGTGATGATAAAAGGAACAAAGTTGATGTTATAATAAGGACGTTCAAATTAGTATCGATTGAGGTAACTTTTACTTAACCTGAAAGTTTCTGTATCCTTATAAGATCACCCTAGATGTAAAAGGCTGAATTTTATGAAAGATGAATTAAAATTAGCTAGAATTTTAGCTTTTTTGGGAAGAAATTACCAAGTAAAGTTTGTGCAAGACTATTGTTTTCCATATATTCATAGACCAAGAATCTATTAGCTCCATCAACGCAACATCCTCGTAGCTTAACAAGACTTTCATGCCTAATTCTTGACAGTGCAACCAACTCTGATATGAACGCTCTCTCGCCTTGCATCGATTTGATATCGACAAAAAGCTTCTTCACGGCTACAAAAGATCCATCGGCTAACTGACCCTTCAAGAAATAAACCCAAACTCTCTTATATGAACACATGCTTTATAGGGGTTACAAACCTCAATTACGGACGATATGTGGCTGGTTTCGTCTGTTAAGTCAAATTTAATTAAATAAAATGATAAACAAAGGCCTTCTTTTTATTTACTTCAAACATTTCCATTAGTAAACTACAATTTCTTTTGTTTTATTTTTCTCTTTGAAACCCGAAATATGGAAAAGGTTGCCAAGAATTACCTTATATACGCAACCAAAAGCACCTTCACCAACTTTGTTAGAAAAAGAAAAACCATGAGTGGCAATTTCAAGTTCTTGAGATGTAAACATCGTTAAATTTTCATGACAATTCCCTTGTGAGAAACAAGAAAGAATATTAATAAAAATTAAACCAAGAATTAATATTAATTAATTAATGAAATGGAAGAAATTAATCTAACTACCTGAATTAATGGTGGATTTTGAGTTGGAGAAGCAACTTGAGCCACAAAATTGGAACTTCTTCATATTGATTTTTGAAAGCATGAAAATAAGTTGAAAGTTATGAGAAATATTATTAAGAGTGAGAAAGATATATAAAGGGAATAAAATTCCAAAAAGACATGAATTGACTTTTCAATTGGAAAAATTTAATTAATTTGTTGTTATATAGATATTTTTCATTATGTTATTATTGATTTGCAAAGATGACAAAAGGAAAATTATAAATGTTTCTGGCATCTTCTAATGTAATACTATTTAATTTAGATCTAACAACTGTATCCTCCAAAAAAAATCTCAACTTGTATGATCTTATTTATATACGAAGGGTTGATGTTTTATTAAATAATTGAGAGACACTTTTGTTAGAGATGTAAGTTTTTAGGTTAGATTTAGAAGTTTATTCGTTTACTTGAAAATGATACAAATATACAAAATAATTATTTTATTTTCTCATAGTTTGTATGTTGCTTTTAGTGGACTTCTTGCAACTTCGTCATCAGCTACGTCGTTGCAATTCGCACACTTCACTAAATGCAATCAGTAGAAGCAACATACGGGTGGTGTGCGTGCAAAAAACAGGAATGTAGTCAATGTGATATGATGACTCGACTTATTAGATATTCCTTATTAAACTAATAAAATTACAATTGTCACCTGTCTATAGTTAGTATACGAACCTAACATTAAAACTTAATCTATTCAGGAGGGTTGTTAAATAAATTTATATTAACCTTTTTTTAATGCAGATAAAAATTCATTGTGAATGATTATAAATTTTTTTTGAATATGGAAGGGTCTAGACCATGATAGAAAACAAAATAAATAAAAAGAAAAGCAAAAAAAAAACAAATGAAAAAGAAAACAAAACTAGAACCGAACTTTTCGCAGGTACTTAAATCACAGGTATCAACAAAAAGGAGATCCTGAAAGCTTGTAGACAACATAATATACTCATGATGATTTAAGGAAGAAGTTCTTGCAAAATTTGTCACCCTTATTGAAGGTAAAATGACAAAAATTGTCAATTTTGAAACCATCACTCTTAGGACCATTCTCGTATTAAAAGGAATTCAATATTAAGCCTTTTACGATTGGGCCAAAAACCAGTCAAATTGATGGCAAGAACCCAAATCTGGCTATGAACATATCTATTGATTTCTCTAATTCTTTTTACATTACATACATACAAATCAAGAAAAGAAACAATGTACCTATATATTAAAAAAAATCTTGAGATCAATTATTAAAAATATTTGGAGAGCTAAGAAAGCTGAAGGAGGACGAAGAAGGTCTAGAAGAAATAGTTTGTGAGATTTGTTTTTTATGGTGCAATCTTATATCCATGAGATTTGGAAGAAGTCCCGGTTCACCTATCTTTATTACATCTCCTATTTCTCTCTCATTGCTTAGCATTTTCGCCACGGTAGACATGTCCGGTCGGAGCTTCGCAGTCTCTTGCACACATAGGAGGCTGACGATCAAGAACCTTAGAGCTTCTTCTTTGGGGAAATTCATGTTTAGGGTAGGATCTACTACTTGTAAAATGTTGTATTCCTTGTAAGCTTCCCATGTCTGCAAACGAAAAATACGGATTTTCTAATGCTGATTTACAGATATAATCCATCTTATACATTCCATTTTATATGATTATCATTTTTATATCATTTACATTATATCTAATTTGGCATTCTTATCAAGTAAGACGATCGAGCCTTACGTACAAGTACTTGGATCAAATCCATAATCAATTTAGTCGAACTAGAGCTTGTGGGGTTTGGGTTTGAAAATTTATTCCCAAGTCTACTCTTTTTTTACTATTATTATACAATGAAACAAATAAAATATATAATCTATACAATTAATATTAATATGTCCAAGCGTATAGAATGAAAAGAAATGGAGCATTGTTACCTTTTGAACAAGATAGTGTTCTCCTAATTGTAAGTTAAAATCAACAGCCGGTCTTCCACTTATAATCTCCATCACCACAACTCCAAAACTGTAAACATCTGATTTTCGTGTCAGCTGCCCGCTAATGGCGTATTCTGGGGCAAGATATCCTCTTTGTTCGGGTTTTTTTCAACAAATTAACCTTGTAATTAGCTTTGATAAAGAAAAGAAAACAAACTATGATATCAGAAAATACGTACAATGTTCCGGCGACACGTGTAGTAACATGAGAATTGGTGTCTCTTAGTATTCTTGAAAGACCGAAATCACCCAGTTTAGGAGTAAAATTATGATCAAGGAGTATGTTGCTTGCTTTGATATCTCTATGCAATATGTGAGGTTGAACCTCCTCATGAAGATAGGCTAGACCTTTGGCAACTCCTATTGATATATCTCGTCTTGTTTCCCATCTAAATTTTACCCTTTTTTCCTCTTTTCCTGAAATACAACATCATCTAATATTAAGCGTTACAAAGGAAAATTCGAACTTTCATGGTTTAACGTTATAAATAAATGTCTCACATCACATGACACGTCTTAAGCCATAAAAGAACTCCGATTCTCATATATATTTTACTACTCTTAGCATTTGCTGAGTAAATTACCAAGTAAAGTTTGAGTGAGACTATTGTTTTCCATATATTCATAGACCAAGAATCTATTAGCTCCATCAACACAACATCCTCGTAGCTTAACAAGATTTTCGTGGCTAATACTCGACAATGCTGCTAATTCCGATATGAACTCCCTCTCGCCCCGCATTGATTCGATGTCAATGGTAAGTTTCTTCACTGCTACAAAACATCCATCTACTAGCCGACCCTAAGAAATAAATCCAAGTCATAAAATTAGCACACATGCACTAACCATGGAATTAAAACAAAATACTCCGGTATAGGGTAAATAGCTTAATGAAAAAAATGGAATTTTTATTTAGCTGGGGACGAACATTATACTATGCTCATAGTTCCGAGTCGACTATCTACTTAGAACTAATTAACAACCACTTAAGACCTGCAAATAGAGAATCTCCAATGACCCTAGTAGTCCCATATCTATAAACAACAACTACTACAAACAAAATATTTTGTCACGAAAAAACCCGAAATTACCTTATATACACAACCAAAAGCACCTTCACCAATCTTGTTTCCAGAAGAAAACCCATGAGTGGCAGTTTCAAGTTCTTGAGATGAAAAAATTGTCAAGCTCTCATGAAGATTCAGTCCTTGTGAAAATGAAGAAAGCATATTAACAAAAAGTAATAATTAAATTGATGAATTTATATTTAATTACCTGAATTTGTTGTATCAATTGTTGATTTTGAGTTAGAGAAGGAGAAACAACTTGAGCCACAAAGATTGAATTTCATTTTAATTTGGGAAATTTCGAAATAAATCATGAAATTGGGTTGAAGTTTTTTGAGATTTATTTGGAGAGAGGGAAATTAAAAATATTGTTGAGGATGAAACATATATATATAGAAACAATGCAGGGGTTTTGACTTTTTCAATTGAGAGATTTAAATTTTTTTCCTGTAAATGTTTTTATATTAGAAACAAAAACAAAAAAATAATTGATTTACAAAGAGGACAAAATAATTAGATACTTGCTTGCTTCATATAATCAAATAATTAATCCAAATTTATTATGCTACTTAATAATTAAATGGGTAGTAGGTCCTACCTAGTGCTATGTTTTCAACTTTATATCTGTCATTTGATTAAGAATAAACAAAATTGTAGAATAGTGCAATCTTGAATGTAAATGTAATGAAACTGGTTCCGAATGGTTGATATTGCGGGTGAAAATGTCGGTATAAGGAGTTGTTTTAAAGGATGATTGTGTATGAATGAATTGAATTTTATATGAAAAATAAAGTTATTGAAGGCTATAAATAAGATGTAAGTCTGATACATACATTGCATTATAAAATCATGTATATCAAGTTTGATAAATTTGTGAGATTGTCTGTATAGTATTGAACTTGAATACTGCAGTAAATAAGTTAGCTAATATCTTAGTTTAAGAAAATTTAATAATTTAACAAAATATTCTATAAATTCATGCAAACAATTCGCTTTCTGTATGTATATACTGGTATTTATATAAACCTTATGTCGTGTGAAAGAATATATTATAGTTGGGCTGAACTTTTCAATTTACACAAATTTAAATGAATTTTATGATCTGAATTATGTCATAAATTGGATCTATTAACTAATTATTATGGATAATATTTTACATGCAACTTGTGAATAATGTATTATATTTAGTGAATTAGTTTTATTTTTTTATATTTTTCTATACTGATACGCCCACCTAATTTCTTTATTGAAGGTTGAGAAAAAGCATAAATTATTGATACATGATATTTGCATCCATAATACTTTATTATAAATTCCTATCTGAGGAATAAAATATTCCAGTGATTTAAACATTTATTAACCAGTATTTATTGCGTAGAAAATGAAAAAAAAAAATGGGGAAAATGAAGAAGAAAACAATTAACCAATTTTTAAATGCATTATATTACATTTTAGCTTAAATTTTTCGGAACAATTGTTGTCAATTTCTTGTCATTGTTGAATGTCAAAAGTCGTCTTCTTCAAATTGTCAACTTCTAGTCACACATTAAAAATGGATTAATTCTTAGTTTTTCATTATTTTCAAAAATTAAAATAATCAAGCATTTTTTAAAAAAACAATATATAATTACGCGTATAACTAATAATAAAAAATAATTAATTCATACTATATAAGTTTGTGTGATTTGTTTTTATAAATAAATTTTTGCGTTTTGTCTTTGATTAAAAAGAAATAAATATTTTTTTTGAAAAATTAAAAAAATGGTTAATTTAGCTGATATATATACATTTTTATCCAATTGTGTTTCCACACCCGGAACTAGTTAGGTCAGTATGTAGGATCAAATGTCATTCACGTCAAAAACTGATATGGAATTAACTCTACAAATAATTCCCATCAGAGTGTGGTTCGAACTCGTAACCTCTCCGAAAATATTTCCCTGTCACATAACATACAAGTAAATCACAAATTATATCATGACAAAGGAAAGGTGATCAACAAGAACTAATATTGTTTGCACAAATTCTTCTTACCAAGAGAAATTTGGATATTACAAATAACAGTTTTCCAATTTCATCACCAACTAAAATTAATACATTGTCTTAGAATACCAAAAAGATTTGTACTTTGGCAAGAAAAAGGTCAAGAACAAAGCATACAGTCCTTGCCAGAACCCGAGAAGCCGGAAAAAAGTTACTTCTGACCCTTCTTCCACAACACTCCAATCTTCTTCAACATGTTCTTCTTCTTTGGTGATTCATCATCCATGTCTTCTGAGTACGGAGACCCTAAAGCTCCTCCAATAGTATTGTAGCTGTTGTCGAGGGAACCTGTTCGTTCGACAACTTTCCCGTTGTTCCCGGTCGAAAGCATAGCAGCGGCTGCTTCAGCCGCCTTCCTCCACTGGTCTGATTGCACCTTTAACCTTCTCAACTCCGCCTCCATTTCGGAGTTTGCTGCTTGAGCTGCATCGAGCTGCTCAGTCACTCGTGCTGCTCTTCTGCTACTTCTATCAGCTTCTTCGGTTATATGACCCAGTTTGATCAATGCGTCTTGCTCTGCTGCCTTTGCTGTTTCCGCCAAGGAAACAGCTCCATCATTCACTTTAGTCCTCTCGAGTTCCCCTTTCTCGATTTCCATCTTCAGCATTGTGTTTTGCTCGTTTGCATTTCGTAGTTGTGTCTCCTTGTCGATCATGCTCGCCTTCAACTCTGCGAAGTCGTGCTTTAACTTCTTCATCTCAGTCTCGAGTTCTGATTCTTTTTCGTTTGGCTGACTTTTCTCCATCTCCAAATTGAGCCCCTCGTTCTCCTCAGAAATGCTCTGCAACTCAGTTTCCTTATCCATCAGGTTCGCCCTCAGCTCGTTGATGTTACTCTTCGCTTTCATCAATTCCGCTTCCAATTCAGCCTCTCTTTTGCCTGATTCAGATTTTAATTTCTCAACTTGTTCGTATGCACTTCGAATCTGCAATGTGCTCTGAATGTATTCTTCCTGGTACCGGGTCTCAGAAGCCTCTAGTGCAGATCTCAACTGACCCACTTCACATTTTAAGGATTTCAGCTGATCAGTTTCACTTTCATCTCCAGTTTCGGATGCAGGTTTCACCGAATTTTTGCCAGCATCAATAGTCGAACTTTCCTGCAGTTTCCTCACAAGTTCCTCCAATGATTTGACTTTCTCTCTCGATTCCTCGAGCTCTAAGGATATGCAATTGTAAGCCTCCATGGCTTTGCTTCCATCAGATTGCAGCATTTCCGCAGTTGTATCTGCTGTTTCAAGTTGCTTTCGTGTTTCACTAACAAGTTCGAGCGCTTGTGCTTCGGATTCCCTGCAATTGTTGATCTCCGACTTCAGCTTTTCGACAAGAGACATTGTTTCAGTTAATTCCATTCTCAAACTCTGCAATTCAGAGTGCGCTGACTCAGCGTGTTTTGATTGTGCAGCCTCCGATTCCACTGCCATTTCCAACTGATTCTTGAGCTTCTGGATTTCATTTATGGCGGAAGCCAATGCCGCAGAATCCATAGAATGATGCTTCTGGACAGCCTCGAGTTCAGACTGCCAAGCTTTATCCCTATCATGAGAGATCTTACGGAGCTCTTGAATACGATCATCCTCAGAAGCAGAAAGTTCCGTCAATTGCTGTTCAGAATCCTCGAGCTTAGCTGACATAGTTTCAAGCTGCTTCTTTGTATCCTCAGCTTCCTGTTGTGCTCGCCTCTTCCACGACTCAGAAGTGTTCAGTTGATCCTTTGTCTTCTTCAGCTCCTCCTGGAGTTGAGCAAGCTGTGACTCCAATTCAGATACTCTACCCGGACGCTTCTTCTACAAACCACATCACAAAGGGAAAACGAAAAACCGAGTAAACAAACAACTAAAATAACAATCATAAACATTAAAGGCAAAATCTTAAACATATGAAGTGAATCGCTAAAACAATCAAGCATAAGTACCTCAATAACCGGACTTCGTGGAGATCTACGGTCAGCTACTTTAGGAGTTTTGTCTTTTGGAGTCTTACTTCCTGGATTTGGAGATGAAGAAGTCGAGTCCAAGTCTGAGGCTGGTATCTTCAATTGACGGGCAGTCCGTGGTGTCGCCGGAGATTTCCTTTGAGGCACTTCAGAAGAGCCACTTCTGCTCTCAAAACAAGTGGAATGCCATAAAACAGAGTCAAAACAAAGAATTAGCTACTCTGAACAATTGAAGTAAAGAAAAAACTGAGTTAAAACAGCGAGATTCATCGGAAGAAAGTTCAGTTAAACCTTTCTTTATTAGTAATAACAGATCAAAGTGTTTTTCTTAGGTGATACAAAATTTTCAACACTTATTCAACCACCACACCGATATCGATGCTTTACCATATAAGACTTCACATGTAATTCTTCGTACAGAAGATAAAACTTTTTTCACTCTTTTAACTTCCCACATACTAGAGAATACAATCAATCATTACAGGCAAAATGGGAACATTAAGTTACAGAAGAAAAAGAAATATTCATTATGGTTGAGGTGGATATCACGTGATGTATCAGATAAAAAGACCTCCGGTTTTACATTACATTCCCCGTGATCAAGAAATGGAATTCAGATCATTAACTACTGCTACACGACACAATCTTCATACTTATATAAACATAGAAATGTCACCAATATTTACAGGAAATGTTTTCCTTTCTGAGATTGAAATGGTTCAATCATTTAAGAAAACAGAAATTTTCCTAAATGTCACACCTTTATTCAATGAACATGTCCTTGACCTATGTTGCACGGGCACGGAATATGGACACGGACAGGGATGCGGGAACCGTTTTCTCTACAATATAACCTTCATAAAATAGCCTACAAATAGAAACAAAAACAAAATGGACACAGACACGGACATAGACACCGATATGCGGGCTACTAAACGGAGTGTCCGTGCAACATAGTCTTTGACCATTATTACACAATTTGCACAAGGAATTCGGATTAAAATGAAAACAGATGCCTGAAAGAGGCAAACAGAAAATGGTACTAAGCTAACATAGAAGCAACCATTTCAAGAAGTGAAAATGTGCATAGAAAACGACAAGTTTACCGTGCTTTTGGAGTCTGCATTGCTTCTTTTCGCTTCTTGAGTAGAAAAGGTGAAAGGGTAGATTACAATGATACTATCAGCTGACCCACAGCACCTGCAAAAATAGTTTGAGAGAAAGCTTGGTTGAGAAAGAAAATAAAAATAGAAACTGTTATATATGAATGCAAAAAGAAAATGAAATGCTTAGCCAAAAATTAAAAAAAGGACAGCCAAATACCCTACCAAGCAAGCAAGAAAAGCAATACAATTCCTTCAAACTAACTCTTTAGAAACTACCCCCACTACTACCAACTAGAAGAAATATACAAAATGTATTAGGAAAAATAAAGAAATAAAAAGTTTGCAATCAAGAGATTGCATTATATATTCCGGGTAAATTACACGTATGGTCCCTCAACTTTTGACTTATTTTGTTTATGGCTCATAAACTTCGGAACCAAACATAAAAGTTCTTAAGCTTTGGATTTACTGATATAGAAGTTCAATAACCTTTGACAACTTTAATAGAAGGTAAACCTCCATCGTAGAGGAGATGAACATTATATTCTTAGCAATTTAAGCTCTTGAAATTTTCAGTTCAGCGGCCGTTTAAGTATTGTCTAGTTAGGAGGGACAAAGTGCATGTCTAGAGACAGCTCTGAAAATTGTGATTTGGAAAAGCGAAAGCAATTATACTATGGAAAATAAGGGGCTTTTGTGCAAGTAAAGGGCAAAGTTCGGGACTTTTATGTGTGGATTTGAAATTACGAGGCATAAAGAAAGTAAGCATAAAGCTGAGGGACCATCGATGTAATTTACCCGATACTTTAGCACAGTCCATCTCAAAACTTTCCCTTTTCTCTCTTTCTTTTTACTCCAACACTCATCCTATGTTAAAGGAGACAATGGACAAACACAAAGCAAAATTTGCAATCATTGTACCAAAAGAAATTGCTATATAACTTAACTTGTTCTTAATGATAAAGATTTGTATGTTTTTTTTCCCATTTCACAGCTGAAAAGGCAAAACACATCAACATTTTATAACACCAAAATGGGATCTAAAATAAAATCAAACTTTCACAAAACCCAGAAGAGAAATTTTCAGAAAAAACAGTGACTAATTGAAAAAAACATTATAAAAACAACTTAAATTTAGCCTTATATAGTGCTATAGTTTAATTAAACTAGAAGGTGCCAAGAAAATCATGGGTTGAACAAGTCAAAGTCATGCTTAAATACAAAAAGACCATTTTTTTATCTTCAAATAAAAGAAAAAAACACAACAACTACCACATGATTAAACAGTCTAGTTAGACATTGACACTATGAACAATGCTTAGATCTACAACACAATGATCTAAAAACAGAGATCTAAGTTAAATAATGAAGTGAAACTACTTCTTTCACTTGAAAAACACAACATTTTAGCTTCTTCTAACAAGATTCTCAAGTCCAAAGGTTAGTCATGGTTAGGAGTGTTCCACATTTCATGAAAAATATCAGGAAAAAAAAAACATTTCTTTGCAAAAAGCAAGTCAAAAGAAACTTACAAACAGTAAAAGAAAAGTACCAAAATTTCCTACCAAGCATTCAAGATTGCAACTTTTTCACCATTAGAAGAGGAAACAGTAAAAATTAGCAACTGGGTACTTACCAGAAAATGTTTGAGGGTAGAAAAGGTTGAAGCTTTGGGTGGGTTAAAAATGGTGATGAAGACCTAGAAAAACCCTAAACATGGCTGAAAAATGAGGGTGCATTTGGGGGAGGAAAGGTGAAAGCTTTAGTTAATTGGGAGCTCTATTCCCTAAGTTTTTTTTTTTTTTTTTTTATCTGTCTTTCTTTGTTGAGTCTTGGTTTTGTTTTTGAGTGTTAGATGTCAGTTGAAAATATGAGTAAGCAAAAGCTACTGAATCAAGACTGCAGCAGATAAACTATTGGGCCACCTTTTTATTATATTTTCATGTATTATATTGTTTTTATTTCAAAAAAGCATATTACAAGCCCCACTAAAAACAGATTTTTGTCCATGTATTACTTTTTTGTTAGGGAATTTTATATGTATTTTTAGAGTAGTGCTAAATGTCCATTATAGTGTAAAGAAAATTGGCCCTTTTGTAATATTTTTGTAATTATTATACATGGTTATACTTTGCATTCTTACATTTTTAAGATTCACATACTATGTAAAAGCAAATTCGGTATTAACATTCTCGCAACCATTTAAAATAATATTTTTCTTTTATATTTTAGAGGCTGGAATTCTATCTAAAATTAGAGAATTTATTATTTCGCTATGGTATCATTTTTTTTAAAAATAGTGTGTTGTTATTTCGTAAATAAAAGAAGTAATAGATAAGAAGAATGATGGTTGTTTTCGTGAAAATGGGATTTTGAGGGAGTCAAACATTTTCCTCCATTTCATTCCATATATTTTCCTTTGATTACACTGAAACTTTTTGTTGATTTATAGTTTCAAGCAAGCAAATGTAGAGAAATTTTGAAAATGTATTCGTAGATGATCTAATACTTATTTTTGTGTTGTGAGATGGTGTTAAAGACCAGAACATTAAAAAATTGATCTATCTAGATAACTTTAAAAAAAATTTAAAAAATTGAAATTCAATGCTGTCTCAGGATATACATAGGTTACTTAAATAAATGTCAAGAACTGACAAAAAATTTTGTTCCAAAATGGATTGATAACGAAAATTTGAATGGAATTGTTGTAATCAAAGCATGATGACACATAACCATTTATTTTACTTAAATTATTTCGCCCTCGTATATCATTTTCATCTTATTTATTATTGGAGTTTTTTAATATGTATATCTAGATTCAATTAAATGGTTCAACATTGTTTGGATCTTTTGTAGGTACTTCCCTTCCAATTAATACATTTAAAGGACATGGAATTATATGTACAAATCAAATCATTTTGTTGAGCATTCCGAAATTAAATATTAGTACATTGTAAAAATGTACAAATAATTTTAAAAATAAAACAGAACATATAATAATGTATAATTAATTCCACCAAGCAATGTTTTGGTGGTTATTACGTTCCACTAAGAGAGTCTGAGGTCATGGGTTCAAATCTCATGATTGTAGAAAGTGAACTCTCAAAAAACAATGTATAATTAATGAATCTTTTAATATAAATAGATAGATCTGTTCATCTCAATTTTCTCTTTAAAGTATTCCACTAATTATATCGTCGGAGATAAACGATCTGCCACCCTATTTCAAAAGCGCTTTCGAACTTTGAATTAGCATATTATTGGTCCCAGTACTATTTATCACGGGTGAAGATGCAATATTCGAATAGCACCTTAAAATCAGAACTTTCACAAGATAAGCTTTATTGTCTTCTGTGCTCATTAGTCTTTGTTTTGCTATAGGCTTGTCAAGAGAGCGAGATCAACTCTAGAGCCAGTTTAGTTTATAAATGCACGCCCCTCGACGTTGTTAAGTCCAAAATTGGCTATAAACTCTGCAAACTCAATTGTGATAGGATATCATCAACCATAAATAATTAAATAAGTCTAGATCTAACAATGATTTGTCAAGTTTATTTTGTGAATCGCAGACTATATGAACATAATTATTGTGTGACTTTTTTCGAGAAAGGTCAAGTGACTTAAATTATAAATTTGTTTCAAATTTTGACATATCTATAAATTTAAAGGGAATTATATGGTTACTTTGTTTTTCACAAAGTTAAATTTAAATAAAGTAAATGTAAATCCTTAATAAACTTCAAATTCATTAATCAGATAAATACATCAAGAAATACATTTTTTATTGTTCTAACGAAAAGACTTTCCATAAATGGTCTCGGATTAACCAGTGTTGAACTAATCAGAACATAGCAATTTATGAGTCACCCTCATTTTTCTCTTATGAAAGCTTACTTAATTAACTCATAATATAGTATAATTTTGCTCTAATGAAAGGTTTACCTAATTAATTAGTGTCCATTTTCAGTATGGTAGGAAGTCTAATTTGAGAAGACCCATTTGAGATAAGAAAGACATGAAAATTAGTGCCTAGTCTAAATTATGCAAACACATGGGCTATGCCTTCTTGATTAGGGCATGGGGATGGGAAAGAAATCAATTAATATCATATACTACTTGAGTCCTATAATTTAAAGTAGTAAGCAAAGTTGTACTATCCACCATGGACCATCCTACACTCAAAATTAATACCCAAATGTTGAGGGACATAAAATAACAAACACAACAACAAAATATTTACTTGTCACATGATACATTGGCCATTGGCCAATATGTTCCCTTCATCTAATAATTATTTACTTAACTTTGGAATACCTTATTAGAAAGAAATGTTAGCCTCAGTCAAACTCGTGGTCAACTTGCCACATCAGCAAATTGTAATGGTGCAAGTAAAACATTCGTTAATTGCTAACCGGGCTAACCACGGACCTGCTTTTATAAAAATCAAAATCCACAGATCTGCGTTTGCACAAAATGTAGACCACATGCATTTTCAAAGTATTTCCCTCTTAAATGTATTCATACTGTGAAATTAAGAATATTTTCTATTGAAATAACATTTTCTCTGTGTCTAATGATTGAAAACTTTAACATGTGTATCATAATCATCATGCCTTTTTTAGGATTAGTACAAAATTATATCAAAACTTAAAAAGCAAATACAAGGTTTGCAAACATATACAAAATGCTTGCTTTGTTTAGAATGAAAGTAACATGTAATCATATTATAGCTTTTGAGGCCTTTGATAATTAGGATTGAACTCCAATCAACCAACATTATGGTGGCCCATTGCAACACATTAGAGGATAAATTAAGTTATTTTATTAGTATTTTATTTTTATGGGTTTCTTCAAAACCAAATAATGCAAAAAAAAAAGAAAAATTCTTTTTCTTTGAATAGTAAATATCTATCTTTAAGTTACAACATTGATAAAAAGAACTATCAAGTGAAGTAAAAGAATTCATAACCAACCATAAAATATCATCCGATTAATTCATCGGCAATTGTTTAGACATCTCTTACACACTCGATATCCGACTAGCTAGAGATATTTTCCTCTCAAACCAACCTCAAAAAGCTCATAATAGCAAGCTAGGAGATGTTGGCCAACATCACATTTTCTTGCTAAAAGGATTTTGAAAAAATTCATTCAATACGTATAATTTCAAAACAGATGAAACGAGCATTAGTAATACTCGGGTAGCCGAATCGTATGTGCACAACTAATCAACTTGCCGGTATGAACTTAACGTGTATGTTTGCATATGTAATTGATTGAAAGCTCAATGTGTTCAAACTGAAAGATCATGGACAAAACTCAACAAAATCGAGAACATCATGGGCTTAAAAATGTTTTTCTTTTTTTCTTTTCCTGTAGAAATATACTAGCAATCATTTCATGCCATAACTGGCAGGCCTGCCCCATCATGGAAGGCAAGATGCCATTTTACAACAAATCACTGCTGTATTTATGACCTCTCATCTCAATCTAACCAAACAAATACAGGTACAGAAATGGGGCAACTAGCAATAACTTCATTCAAATGTCAGCCCAAAGCTGGAAACATATTTCACTAGTCGTTGCGTGGTTTCATCGTTGTTCACTGTTTCTGATACGTGTTAAAGATTAGCTGATTTTCCTTTTAAACTAGTTAAGGCATTAAAACGGAGCTTGAAGAAAGGGATAACTAGGTGGCCCTACGTCTAATGCCAAGCACTCATTGATCTTAATTCATCGAGATGATCTCCAAACCACGACAACAGCATTTGATTAAACGAGATGGATGCACAATGGACAATATTCCCGAAACAACAAAATGCATAAAAATCAAACTCTGTTCTCAACCCTATTTGTGTAAGTACTAGTAACAGTATGTTGGGTTAGGGCGTGTTTGATTCAATCGTTGTTGTTGCTGATAGATGGTAGATATTAGCTTATTTTCCTTTCAAAATAGCTATAATCGTTTTCCAGTTCTAGCTAAACATTCTATATCTCAACTGTTAAGAGTGAAACAACAAAACAGAGCATCAAAAGATACTATGTAAAAAGTACCTGAGATGAATATGAAAATATGGCAATTAGGAGC
Source organism: Euphorbia peplus (assembly GCA_028411795.1). Lineage (NCBI taxonomy): Eukaryota > Viridiplantae > Streptophyta > Magnoliopsida > Malpighiales > Euphorbiaceae > Euphorbia > Euphorbia peplus. Next base: position 36,333,363 of record CP110841.1, read on the forward strand.
CTACTTTTCTTGAGCAGAGTTTGTCCCCATGTAAAGTAATCTTCCAGCAGTCAACTTGGAATACAAAAACGGAAAACTTTTTTGGGACAACTGCATGTACCAAAAAACAAACAACGTGTAATACTTAGGAGTGTTGATTGGTTCAAAACTGAACTAAAAAAACGAATATTGGAGTGCCAAAATAATTGTAGTTACACCAAACTGAATAGCATGTAAAACAGAAATGAAGGGTGGAGCTGATTGATTTACCTCGAAATTGATTATCTTGCATTATTATTCCAAATGTTTCTGCTGTTTCACGGACCATTATACCACTAACTCCAGTGAAAGAAGCTACCTTGCACTCAGCAACTGCCAGAAAATAAATATATCGGTGAAAGAAGATACGGATTGGTTTAGCACAAAGGGTAAGAAGAATGAAGCAAGTGTTAAGGCAGTCTAACGTCAAACTAAGAATCATTTCTTTGTTAAAATTGTAACGATATTGTTGTGTAGACTCCTATGATTAGATAAAATAAAGATTTGCAGGCATTTAGAATTATGTTTTACTCAAAGCAAAATGTACCTCAAGAGAAAAAAAAATTCTCTCATATATAAGGATTCAAATAGCTTCCTAATTAATCGTACGGGATACCCAACATGCTCCCCTCACGCCTGAGACCATTTGGAGCGTGGAACAAATATCAATAGGTGACAACATTGAATACAAGGCTCTAGTACCATGTAAAGTTGTAAACAAAGACAGTACCCGCTCCAAAAGGTACCTCAAAGGAGGAGAATTGCCTCGCATACATAAGGAGGAGCCACTTAGCTCTCCATTTAAGCAAAATGAGATATCTAACAGACACTCCTTACTTGCAGAACCATTTGGACCGTGAAGTAAATATCCATGGGTGACCTAACATTGAATACAAGGCTCCAATATCACGTACGAAAATGTCTAACTCGCCCAAAATTGTCTCAAAGGAGGATTACCTCACATATATCACGAGGCATATATCTCTCTAACTAACAGATGTCGGATATCTAACTAATTCTAAACGAAAAGCAGCCTCCAAAACTTAGATTGTATTCTTGGTCTAAAGTAAGGTCACAGAGAGAGAGAGAGAGAGAGAGATCAACCTAAAATAAGAGCACCATGTAGATCTACATTAAGAAGCCGTTGCGCCAGCTGATTACTCCTGCAGAATCAGAATAGTTTCAGAGTCCTAAAATCAAACAGTACAGAAATCACAATATTACTATTCACAAAAAGAACCAATCTCCAACCCAGTGTTTTTGAGAAGCTGCCCTATATAAGCCTTCCACATCTCATGCATCGGCATAAAATTCTCATACCTGTAATGCAAACTCAACAAATCATCTTTACGAAAGTCCTGACGGAAAGATAAAGGAGAATTCAAACTCGAGTTCTACACCCTAATGCCCCAAACTTATCCCAAAAAAAAGTCTGATAGCCCCTTAAACTTCAAAAACAAACTAATAGCCCCTTAAAGTTGTTTAGAATGACATGACTAACCGACTAAGTCTTCTGTGCAGAGCAAAGAAAGGTTTCAACGAGTTGAAGCACACATTACTTTATGCAAGTTTAGGGGGGTGGTAGGTCAGCTAAGAGTTAATCGGTCATCAGGGGAGCAATTATTTATGGCCAACTTGGAGGACCATTATTGCAATAAAATTCAAAGTTATGAAACATCAAACTCACTTTTGGACATGTTGAGGCAAATCAAATGCACCACATTTTTTATGTTTCTTCAAAGACATGTGCTTTTTAGAGCGCTTTGAGTGGGTTTGTGTCGCCTTAAGTTTAGAACTACTAGATCTGCCACGTCCTTGCACAAAATTATCTAGCAGGATGCAATAATCAAGTTTCTTGCTTCTGGATCCTTGCATATACTTCTGAGAAGAATCGCCATTTTGAAGAAGTTCATGTATCATCGCATCGGCCATGCTTCTTTTCCTATTTTGAAACTGCCGAATGCCAAAGAAAACGAGTTAATAAGCTAAAAGCAGACAAATTTATTTAAACAGTAGGTTCAGACAAAAGATCACCTTGACATTTGTTGACTGTAATTTCTCATGTACAGGATGAGACAGTTGCATATATGTTGGATCAGTTTCCTCCTTACCTGTAAGTACTAACCAAATCAAACAAAGTACTCATTTTAAAATGTCTTCGTGCAGTTAACCGTGTTTTCTTGTTAACCAAATGGAAATACAAATGCAAGTTACACCAGAAAATACACATATAGACACAAAGTACCAACTATAAATTGCTGAGAGGATTAAGGAAAAACCTCTTTGGGATGGATTATTTGCGGGAGAAGCAGCAGAATAACCAGAATTCTTATAATTTTCTTTTCTATCCTCCGCACTGGTTCTATTTGCAGGGATTTTCTTTTGTTGATGAAGTAACTCTGCTTTAGCCACAGCAAATCTTCTCTCCAGGGCATCCGAGGTCCGTTGTCTTTGATCTTGAGAGCTTGAATCTGTACCCATTGCAACTAGGTGTTGCTCTTACTCAGTTCATGTATGCAAGGCAAACAAAAGAAAAACAGCCTGCTAAGAAGTACAGACCATTACCAATTAGAATCAAGGCTAAGATCTAGCTAGAGGATCACAAGTTAATTTAGCAACGAAAAGCGGATAAACAAAAATATACAGTTCAGTAAACTTGATATGTAACTCGAGCCTGTCTATATAGCTCCTTATTAATACAAAATATGAACATTCACTACAAGTTACAAACCATAATCCAACAAATCACATGAGCTTTCCCCTGATCAAGCTCAGCTCGTCAAAATTTAAAGATGAAATTCGTGTTGGATCTCGGCTCAATTAGAAGCTTGTTTATTTTCTTCACGAGAAAGCTTTCTCGTGAGCACTTCACTAAATATATACACGAACAAGCTCGTTTATTGCATTCGCGAACAAAATAACGTCAAATAGTACATTTTCCTAAATAAGTTGAAATATAATTTATATAAATAATACAGTAAAACCTCTATATAGGAATAACCTCGGCTGCTCGCCAACACGAATGTGAGCCTTAAAATGATGCTGAAGAGAAGCTCATTTACAAAAGCGAGCTTTTATCAAGAAGATGATGAAGCCTCTAAAAATAGAATTATATAGTATAAAAACAGATGATAATATCAAAATTGAATGGGCTTACGGAGATCTGGAGAGGCGGAAGAAGTTGATTATAGTAGTTTTATTCAGCGCTAATCGAAGATGAATTCAAAAGTGGAAGCTAGGTCTGGAATCTCCCGCTATAATCGACGGCCATGGATTTCAGTTCGAGATGTGGAGGCGGCGGGTAGAATAGGAGGGGAAGAGATAAAAAGTTATTTTTTATACTTAGTAGCTAAATTACTTTGTAGGCCCTCAATTTCGTCTTAATTTCTTTGTGGCTCCTAAACTTTAAGCGTTCCATCACTTAACTTTGATATGTCACTAGTAAATTTCAATTTATTCTAGTAAGGTTATCTAATTTTGTATTTCATCAAAACTACTTAACAATAATGTTAGAACATTGAATTAACTAAAATAAACATAAAAAGTTGAGTAATTTTATTGAATTAAATTTTAGTTGAATTGGATTTTTGAAACAGTCATGAAAATTCAGTAACCATCTCATGTATTTTTATCGCTTTGCCCGTGTGGTTTGCTTTTTGATGACATTTGATTATTATAATATACAATTCGGTGATATTTGTCCTCACAATTAAAGAAAAATTGAGAAATTCAACTTTACATTCATTTTAATTACAACATATTTTGAGATTCATAACACGGTGATGGAGATATTAGATTGTGTTTATATAAGGACTTTAATGTAAGTATAACTCTAGGGTTTCCTTATTGTATTTGTATCGGCTAGTCAATATGTAATATGAACATGACATTATATAATGACATTTAGATACAAACTAGTCCTCCCACGACATGAGTATGGCGTCAGACTCGTCAAGTGTTAGGATTGAGCTATGAGAACACTCGGACAATCAAGTTAGTGAAAATTGATAGATAAAGAGAGCAAAACAATCACAAAGTAGAGCAAGACAATGTAAATATACAAACATTTATTACATATGGGTTTATAGATGAGAGTAACTCGAACTATCTGGATGAGAGGCACGATGCTTGCTAGAGTGCTTCGAGTCGTCGAACAAGGACATTAAGATATCAAATCATGATAATATAGTGTAAGGTACTACCTGTTTTAGAGCAAATATATTGGGCAAACCCATAATGTTCGACAAGATGAATTCAAAAGAAATCTTTTTGTTCTAAATTTTGAATGAGGAGGGCTTTTGCTAGGTACATGATCTTTGTTTCGTCTTTTTCCTTGTAGTTTCAAAAAACGTGATTGATAATTAGCTTCGAATCCATTTAAACTATTAGGTGTTATGAAAAGTTCTAAGAGAAGAGTTAATTCAAGGTAAGAGAAATGTTAAGTGAGCATTTACATATTGCACCACGGACCAACATTTCAACAATATAATCAAAACTAAATTTAAAATTTGCAAAAACTGTTTTTTTTATCATTGAGCTCACTCTATTTATTCACATTTATAAAAGAAAGTAAAAATTATTATTTACAAATGAAATTAGCTGATATGAACTGAACATAACTCATTGAATTTAGCCGAATGTATAAAATTTGTTGGTCAATTGGATGAATAGAATTAAGTCGAATATGGTGAAAATGGGCCGAGAATGAGAAAGCGCAAATCCCAGTAAAGAAATAAGAAAAACATTCCCGTGCACATGCTTCCAGCGCACATTTCTCACTGACACGTCAGCGCCGCACACTCTTACCGGTAATAACAACTCATCCAACCGTCAGACACGCCACCTGATCAGCCGGTAAACTCACCGTAAATTCCACGGCGGCTAACAAAAAGTTCACTCACGTGTCCCCATCATCACCGTTGATCTCATCATCCCCAAACAGCCAAGCTTAGGAAAAAAAAACATAAAAAATTCATAAAGCAGCAAAAACTTGGTGCGAAATGAAGAAATGAGAGCGATGGATATGATTTGTTCAAGAGTCAATTCAAGAAATCGTTAAGAAATAGTAGAAAATATTAAAGTAAATGTGATTGACAGATCAGATTATAGTCAGAGCCGACGATTTTATTTTCCGTGTCATCATCTTTGAGATGCTGATGCTTTTGGCTTTTTCTCAGTTTTTGATTCCTTTTTTAACAATGGTCGGTTAGGGTTTTCGTTTCTCCTTTTTCCTTTTTCGATTATACAATGGCGACCATGACTACTTAAATATCACGCTGCTAACTGAACTGAGCTGTTCATAATGGCGGAGCTCAGAGGAGGAGGTAACACGTGGACGGAGGAGCTCGCCAGTTTGGTGGATGACACCACCGGACTGCTGTACGGATCGCCGCCGGCGTTCAGTAAATACGGCGGCGATGCGGAGGAAGTCAGGGCGGAGAGTTTGAAGGAGCAGGTGATCTTACTTAACCGATTGAACTCAAAGCTCGGCTTATAGTTAAGGCTCACGACATCTTTTATATTAATCTCTTGACAGGTGACGGAGTTTATGAAGGCGTGGGGAGAGATGCTGTTGGATTTAGGGATTGGATGTAAGGAGATTTTGCAGCAGAGTTTTGTGACGGAGGATTCCTTTATTGTGCAAAAGGTTGGGAAGCCCATGGCCAAAGTTAGTGATCGGTTTAAGTTTTTGAATGAGTTTTTGCCGGAGGATCGTGATCCAGCTCATGCTTGGCCTGTGATCTTCTTTGTTTGTATACTCGCACTTGCTGGTATGTGTATTGTCAAAGATTAATATAAAGGATGTTGTTAGCCTTGCTCGAGCTTTTAGTTCAATCCGTTAAGTTAAGTTACATGTATTTTGATTTCAGAATCAAGTCAATTGATCATGGAAACTAGAGCTCTTGCATGAATTGGTAGATAATTAGCTCAATTAGATATTTGAACTTCACATTTTTGCTTAGTCATTGCTCTAACAATAATGTAGTTTCACAGGTCTGTTCCTATGAAGGATTAGTCGACTAGATCCTTCGGATTATGAATTTGAGTTTGTCGCAGTAACTGAATGCTGTGCTAAGAAAGAGCAATAGTTCGTAGAAAATGCTTACGATTTGATTAGATTGATGCAAGCTAGATCCTCTTTCTCCTTTAGTTTAGTCAAATTTAGCTCAAATTTCACCAATGTGAGTGTCACTCTCACTTGCAAGATTAGCTTATCATATGGATGGACGGAAACTAGATCATACAATTGATTATGTGTTTTACGGATGTTGTTAAACGATTGCAGCAATCGGTGTAAATACCACACATGAAAGTTCTGTTCCACAATTGAAGAGAATGATTGTACATCCTCCTAGTGCTGATCGTATTCTACTTCCGGATGGTAGAAATATGGCTTATCATGACAAGGGTGTCCCTGCCGACAGAGCAAGATATTCTCTAATTGCTCCACATTCGTTCCTTTCTTCTCGACTAGCAGGTTTATGCAATTAGTAATGTGTTTCTCCATTGAATTAGCATTTTTGAGACTTCTTGGTGTAAACTGTAAAGTTTTATACTTATTTAGTTTATTTTTTGGCAAAGGCATACCTGGAGTTAAAACATCCCTACTCGAAGAGTTTGGTGTTCGTTTGATCACATATGACCTCCCTGGTTTTGGTGAGAGTGATCCTCATTCCAGCAGGAATCTTAACTCTTCTGCAATGGACATGCTTTTCCTAGCTGACGCTCTTGGTGTTACTGGCAAGTTTTGGATCCTCGGTTACTCAAGCGGAAGCATGCATGCTTGGGCTGCACTAAGATTCATTCCAGAAAGAATTGCTGGTACGTTAATGATTATACATGTCTGTCATTGTCTCTGTCTGTAGTTTTACAAATTTCATTTGTAGTTGTTGCAGGCAACGTAGGGTAATTGATACAGCCATTGTTATTCTCAGGAATAGCAGAAATCTAGATTTCATTTTATACCGTGATTGTGTTCCCTGAATTTATAGCAGTAAAGCGACAAAAGATTGACTAATCTTATCATCTTCACTGAATTTGCAGGTGCTGCTATTGTTTCTCCATTAATTAACCCGTATGAGCTGAGCATGACAAAAGACGAGAAGAGGAGAGCTTGGGAACAATGGTCCTCAAAAAGGAGATTCATGTACTTCTTAGCTCGCAAATTTCCAAGTTTCCTTACTTCTTTTTATCGCCGAAGGTTCCTATCCGGTTTTCATGGTCAAATAGATAAATGGATGTCTCAGAAACTTGGAAGAAAGGTTTGTTTGTTTATTTAGATCACTCATGAGTTGTGTGAAACTATTACTTTCCATGCCCATTTTTTCGTTACGTGGAAAAATCTGGCATCTTGATGCAAAAATTTACATGATTTTTTTTTCTTGTTTCTACCAAGTTTCAGATTGTTTTAAATTTCACTTTGGACATAACAAAACTTGTCCTCTGTTCAGGATGAAATTATTATTGAGGAGCCAAGATTTAAGGAATTTTGGTACAGAGACGTGGAGGAGTCGATCCGTCAAGGCAGTGCAAAGCCATTCGTTGAGGAAGCTGCACTACATGTCTCAAACTGGGGATTTAGCCTGGTTGATCTTCAGGTGCAAAAGAAGTGTTCGACAAAAGGCTTTCTTCTTTGGCTCAAGTCCATGTACAGTGGGGCAGAATGTGAATTGGCTGGATTTCTGGGCCCTATTCACGTATGGCAGGTCCGTGGACACGCTCCTTAAACGATTATTATTCCTTAGTGAATTTTTTGTTGCTAGTGAATAATTTGCATTCCTGAATCTCACTAGAAAGCTTGAATATGCTCCTAAATGAGGAACATTATCATTTTTATATAGTAGTTCAAAATAAATGCCCAAGTAGGTATCTCCCCTTTCAATAATTATCTTTCCCATGATGCTGAACAGGGGATGGATGACCAAGTAGCGCCTCCAGCAATGACGGACTACGTAAGCCGTGTTCTTCCTGGTGCTATCTTGCATAAGCTCCCAGATGAAGGGCACTTTTCATTTTTCTTCTTTTGTGATGAATGCCATAGGCAAATATTCTCTGCTCTTTTCGGAGATGCTCTAGGCCCGCTTCAGAAGGCTGTGGAAATAGATGAAACTCACACGGAACAAAAGTTGGAAGAGGCATCAGTGATATCCTTCCCTGGTTACACCACAGTATGATACATATGTCTATAGATAAGTTCTTTTACTGGACAAACTTCTCCTGTAAATATCACAGCCAATATGTTCATGGAAAACATCATCCTGATCTCGACATATGATAAGAAGAAAAATCCTGAGATATCAGTTTTGTTCCGAAACTCGATTTTGGGAATTTAAACACTTTTCCTAGGATAGCTTTGAGAAGCAAGAAGGGTTTCCATTACTTTACACAACATGGATCCTCACTAATTCAGTAATTCTAAAATGCGTCTGTAGTTTTCGCCTTTTCTAGTCCATTTTCCTTTTGTATTGCAATTATCATTTTCAGACATTGGATTGTAGTATGATGATTGTAGTTTCATGAATTAAGGGTCAAAATCGCCTCCAAACTTGACAAATGGGATCAATTTAGCCGAAATTTAATTCGACTTTGATTAAACTGATCCCGCATAATATTTTGCAGGATCATTTTGACCATTAATTTCAGTTTTTACAAAGCAAAGGCGTGTTCTTTATAGGAAATTATATTCAAGTGGATACCTTGGGATGAACAAAGCCAGTCCAGGCCATGTGCACTTTGTTTAGATAATAGATAAAACCGGACCGAGCTGATTTGTCAAGTTGGTTTAATCCAAATCGAAAATATTTTCCTTCAATTTGGTTCTTCAACTTGGTTTTTTCGGTTAAACTAGTTCCAAAACGATCAATATCGAGCTTAACAAATCAACGCTTGTCAACATTCCATTAAACCAAAATAAGATCATTAAAATTTGGAAGGAAATTTAGTAAAATTATTTCTCAAGAAAAATACACAAGTCAATGCAATGACATTAACAAGATACTCAAAGCAAATTTGGAGATTATTTGTTCATAATACAAATATATAAATAAGGTCTCAAATCAATGAATAATAAGAATATGTTATATAAACAAATACATGTGTAAGAAGAACAACACTTTCAAATCCAACACTTCCTTCTTGGCAAACCCGATTATAGCTTAACGTTATTTAAGACCGCAATCTCACCCTTATCGTGCTCGTCTAACTCTTTTTGCTGGAGATTACTCAAAGATCAAAGCAAAATTGAGCTAGAGCGGAAATGACGAGAGTAAAAATTACATTCTGGAACACGTTAAGGGTATAAATGAACCGATCCAAATTCGTTAGAGGTATTCGTGACTCTTACCCGTATATTCCTTCACTACAGGCCTTTAACTTCTTTTATGCCTCGCTGTTTACCGCTACACTTGCTGCATTAAGATTCATTTCCACCTTTCTAGGAACCGGTTGCCGCCTTGGCCTTGCAGGTGAAGGAGGGTAAGAAAGCCGTTTCTTTGGTGGACCGGAGGGTCCTTTTTCCTTCTCAGGTGGAGTCCCATTTTTCTCCGCCCCTAATGGACTTTGACCCCTTAACTTAGCTCTAGCAGATTCCGTAGGTATCATATAACTTGGAACTGAAGAAGAGCTGCCCAAACTCTCGACATCGTCTCGTGAACCAGCAGGACCTGCACCTATACTATGTCGTCTATATCGATCCGACTGCATACTGACAATGCTTCCAGAATCATCCTCTAGGCCTCCGAAGCTGCTTCTTGGACTTGCTGATTTCAACTTTCTAGCAGCCGGCGGTTTGGCCGGGGTTAAGGGGGAACGAGGGCTCATGTTTTGCTTTGCCTTTTCGCTGTCCACCGGGGATATTTTATCGGAATTGAGCTGAAACCGTGCATAGGACTTGCTGATTTCTCCTCCGATGATGCTCCGACTGACACTTTTTACCGACGAGTGTTCGTTATTGCCGAGTTCTTTTTCTGCCAAGTTCCGGCTTTCCCATGGATGAGCTGCCATCCAACGCTCTAACCAGCTCCAACCCCAAGACGGATTGCCAGAAGTCATAAATATAGGATTCGCAGATCTTGAAGAGTTCTTCAAGGTTTGCTGTATCGGATAAAAATATGTCGGTAATTACGGAGAGGATTCTTCAAAAAGGGTAAAATTGAGCTAAATTTGTAATATGGAGACAACATGGGGACATTTCGTACAAAAATACATGTAAACTTGTATTTTTGAACAGATGGTGGGACAAGTTACACCGAGTTACAAAAACACCTGTCTAATGCACATGCCAACTCGTGTCCCCGTGATTCTTTTTCGACTCAGTGTAACTCGTCCCGACTTGACATAAGTGGAGATAATGATTACCTGGTGGGAAAATGAATAAGCAAGGGCTCTTTCTCTTCTCATGGTTGCCTCATACTTGCTCAATAAGTTTGCTTCAAGTTTTTCCTTTGATTGTAGGCTGTCATCCCATTCGTCTCCCATCTGTTACGAACGAAATTCATCATCACTCTCGGAAATCGCGTGTCGAGACAAATTGTAGTATAAACTATAATAATCGTATTGTGTTACCTATATATTCTACATTATTGTTGTGAATAATGTAAATGCAACAAAAATTATCACGTTAGGAAGTTTGTCTTATAGAGCGTTTTGTAAATTTTGAATAACTAGAGACTCATCCTCAGACCCCATTATATAGAAAGGTCTCTAGCGGTCCTAGACCAATCATGAGGTGGCAGACACAGTCAGCATTATTGCTGATATATCACCTCACGATTCGTCTTCAATCAGTTAGTCCCGAACAACTGCAGAAAGTCTCGAGAAAAAGGTGGGGTACAAGACTCACCCGCAACATCTGAAGCTCCTGGGCATGTTTCTGTAAGAGCTGTCTTTGGAGTGCCTGGTTCTCTTCAGCCATTCGGACCCTCCTGAGGTGAACTTGAGATTGAACTCTGGCTAGAGTCTGCATACACCGAAGTGTATGTGCGGCCTGTCGTTTTACAGTTGGTCCTTCCATTAGTGATTTCAGCCTCATTAGCCCCCTCAAAGCTCGCAATGCCCTTTTCGCCTAAACCCGAAAAACATTCAAACAGAGGCAACTTTAGCATCGTTATTATCATGATGAAAATTTGAGCTCAAATTTGAATTATTCGGGTAAAATGCATTGAAAGCCGATGATGAAAATATACCATATATCCTCGGAATGCTGTTTGAATCTTGATTACAGCCACTTCTTCTCTTGATTTTCCGGCAAACTTATTCACCCTCACTGGTCGAACAACCTCCACGGTGGTCTCCACAGGAGGCAGATGATCAGATTCATCAGCAACTGGGACTGGAACAGAGTAGCCATGTATGTTGTTCTCTTCACTAGCTGTGTCAATTGTTTTCACCTCCTCCGGCTGAGGAGGAGGCGGAGGGATATGCGGCGGAGACAGGGAAGACACCACCGCATTTTCTAAAGCCCTGGAATCTGAATCCGCCCGATTATGCTTTCCAAACCATTTCTTCTTCGAAGAATTTGATTTCTGTAACATGCATTCAAATTATGAACAGAAGATACAAAAATGATTTAGTAGTAACATACAAATTTAGCTCTACAGTTATCATCTTATCTACTCAGATAACACCGTCTAACGTTAGCACTAATACTTTTATGATTCGAGCAATTTCAGACGACAAGACCCTATTTTCGTCAATTTAGATCCCAGGCAAGTATAACGTTAGCACTTGCAGATAAAGCCCCATAACGAAAACACGACTAAATATATACATTTTAGATAGTGCATACGTGGAACCAAATTAACAAAAAAAGTGCTTCTATTAGATGTATCATTAATGAAGTCTGAAATGAATAACCATAAAAAAAAGGGAAGTTGAAATGTACCTGATCTTTCTTCTCCTTGGAATCAGGGCTGAGAGCTTTTCTTACACTAGAAAACCATTTTCCTTTCCTCCCCATCTTCTTATCATTCCCCTGCTCAAAATTACACTAATTAAGGTCATGAATCAAAATTAACTACTCAACAAAGCTCATTTTTTTAATCTCAGATAATTAACATTTTCAGATGCTATAATAAACCCATGACAAATTTTCAATTTTCTCGGCAGCCAAAATAAGAATCCACCGACAAACAGCTAAAAAATTGCTAGCAATGCTGAATTTAGAAATAACCCATTTTACTAAACTAATAAAACACTTTAATTGAACAATTTTCTTGCATTTTCTCAGCAACCAAACAGTAAATTTTTTTATCAGAAGCCACCGACAAATTAGTACACCAATGAAGAATTATGCAATAACCCATTTCAATTAAGCTAATGAAACACCATAATTAAAAAGAAAACAAATAATTAGATTGAAAAAAAGACAGAAAGTAGTGATTTTGAAATTTGGGGTCCATGAAGAAGAAGAGAAAGAAAAGTACCAGAGAGACAGATCTCTGAAATGAGGTTGCTTATTTCTTCCTTGTTTGAAACAAAAAGAGCAGAAAAGTTTAGAAGAAGAAGAAGAAGAAGAAGAAGAGATTGGATCTTTATTTAGGATATTTACAGAAGAAAAGAAAAGAAAAGAAAAGAGCAGAGCAATGATGGATGGAAGAGAGAATATGAAAATGGAGAAGAAACCAGCTGGTTTTTAGCTAACCCATTACCCCACCATGCTTTTTTCTACCTCTATAATGTGGGACCCACTTCACTTATCTGTAAATTTACCGCCTTCTTCTTCTTTTTTAACCTTTTTCGGTGGAGATGTGACAGCGACTCAGACGGTTAAAATTCAGTTAATCTGCCGTCTCTCCTTTTTATTTAATTTTAAGATTTCTTTACTTGATTAACCAAACATTTAAGTTTCGGTTTTGCAATTTGCAAAACGGGAAATATCTCTGCAAACCAATAGGAAATCACTCACTCGGGTTGGGTATATTTTTATGAAAAATAACCCGAATTTTTTAACTATAATCGATTTAATATATTGTTTGTTTGGATCTAAATTCATCACTATTAAATCATCTAATACGAGTCATGTATATATTGTTTTATATTTTATATTTTATTTATAAGATTTGTTTCTCCCAACTTGTGGGTATATACAAGTATTTTGGCTATTGCTTTGCCTCTTAATTAGAGTAATTTTGGTTAATGAGTAATTTTTGTTAAAAGTTTATCCAAAAACAACCTATATCTTTTGTACCTTGAAATCACAATCTAAATCAAATTAGTAGCCGTTGAAAGCAAAGTCAATAATTGTTCATCAACTATGAGGTAGAAGCACATGCTTATCATTAAGAGGTTAACCTAACTTAATCCCTTTTAATTCCTATGCTATTTTTTCAAAAAATGTTTAATTGTGATATAAGCAAATATAATTAGTGATAATACAATTGGATGATGGGATACTTAATTATTTATTATACAAAATCCTAATTTGACATAATCAATTTGTAATGAGTGGGTTCCATGTCTCCAAAATGCAACAACTCATATATCATTATTGAAGTAGGTTTAGGATACCAATTTTTATATCTATAATTTGATTCTCTCTATTGGAATTTTTAAGTCATAATTGTTAGCAAAATCAACTATTTAGAAATGTTCATTCATTTCTATATGATTCTCTAATTTCTTTTTAACCTTTCCAATAAAATTGATCACCTTATATCGATGTATTCGGTCATTTTCTTACCGAAAATATTGACATGACATCCACTTACATGACTCAATGTCATGTCATCACATCAATCACACATGATTAACATCAACAGTTAATAGTTGATTCGAAAACCATTCAAAACAATTTGTACTCCTTTAAAAGAGCAAAAATATAAAATAAAAATACTATTCTTATAGTTTTTAATACTTCGTATCATTGACATGTCACGAACATCGCGATAATGTGTCATTGAGACATCTAAGTAGGTGACATGTCAATGCTATTACAATATTGAGTATCGGAAAACATGCTAATATAATTTTATTGGAACAAAAGCAAATGTTAGTGATAAAATAAATATTTATGATTTTATTTAGAGCGAAGGAAATTTATTGAAAAAATGTGGATTAGTAAAATAAATGTAATTGATTTTTTCACCAAGTCTATAAGACTATTAATCTATACAGAAAAAACACGGAAAGTGAAATGTAATTTACATAGAATATAACATATGGATTTATTAATTTCAATGTCTAATTTGAGTATCTATGATGAAAAATAATGGCTTTAATTAAGAAGTTTGGTAGCTTGATCTGTCCTAATGATTGAACAATAATACACTTGTCAATATTTAAAAAAAATTAATTTTATTCTTCAAAATAAATGAAATAGGTGGGGATTTCAAATAATTTTCATTGATATAATTGGATTTCATTTTCTGATTTTAACTTTTACCTTTATATGATACAATGAATAAGATGACACATCCCTATCATACAATACAAAGATTACACTTTGGAAAATGACATGACAATTATAAAAAAAATCAGTAATGTTGATAGTTTCTGTCTTACTTTGTAAATTTTGTTATGAATGACCCATTTAATAATGAAGTGGGCAAGGTATGCTATGGCCTAATTAAGCTTGGCCCAATAGATTGACATATTCAATTATTATGACTTCACACTTTTCGAGTTTTTGGCCCAATCTACAGAGCTATTATGTAGGATGATCATATTTTGATAACTTTGGCTCTTCAATCTTCTCGGACTTGTAAAAAACAGTTGGCGTTGGGATGGTCGCATGACATTCTGAAATCCAAATTAGTATGATTTCAATCCCTTTTTTAGAAGACTTAACGATGCATGTTGTGGTACCTTTTTAGCGCATTCTAATTTCATAGTGTCCTGACTTTTTTGCGAGTGATGATTTTGCTGCTAATTATGACTCTTTAGCAAAAACAGATCTCTAATAATGGGTTTATCTCTTTATTGCGTCCTGATTGCCATTGGGGTTGAAATGTGAATTTCGATGATATTTGTTTCTAGTCACTTTATTTTGTTCATGGATTCTCCATCAGTTTCTTATTAAATAATTGAGACTAAACACAAGTTATATTTTGTGTACGGTTTCTTATAATAGGTTTGGAATGCAATTCTCCAAAAACTTGACAAGTATTTTGATTTCTTCGTTTTTTGTCCAACACATGTATAACACATGACATGCTTAAGAATCGAGATAAAATAATAGAGACAATGTTATATATGTATGTATTTGATATGCTTTTGATGAGTAGACTTGTTTAGATTGTCTGTCCAAATCGTTCTTTATAGATTGAGCTTGGACATATTTATTTGATGATTAGTTTTCTTTTTGTTGGAATACTCTAAACAACAAATATAAAGTGTCTTATTATATTAAGATTGGAAACATATGTCGATATCACGTTGGAAACGAAACTAGTTAATGTCTCTATTATAGCTACTAGCAACAAGTAACAACTAATATAGTGGCTAACTAATATACACAATTATAACGACTAATTTTTCATACCAGGATAAAATGAAAAATAAAATAATGGTAGATTTATAAAATTGCATAAGATTTACAGGAAAAAATTGGTTTTTCTTTTGTGATTTGTTTATCTTATGTTCTTTATCTATTATTGTTATCAGAGGAAATATTTGAAATACTATCAGAGAATTGTTTTTCAAAAACAGAAAATTTAAGCTGCCAAAGCATGATTTTTGAGCATTTCTCTGGTGGAATTCCTTTTAGCTTTGTCTCATCTTCAAGAGCTACTTCTTTCACGAATTTGATTGAATTCTGTCAAACAATCAAATTACTAAAACTTATAAGAATACCGCTAATAATAATTGGACTAAATTGAAAGAAACGAAAAGTATAAGTACCTGAGTAGCATGTGGAATAGAAGAAGGACGACCCCATCTTTCAGGATCCCAAAGAATAGAACTATTGAAAGCAAAGCTAGAAATATGAATTGGGGCCCTAATTGAACTTCCATCTTCACTTTCATTATTGTTGTAATTTTTGTTTATTTTCTTTAAATGCCATCCAATTACTTGTGAAGAATCACAAACTGGTCCTTCAATTATCACTTTCTTCTTGTTTGGTCCAAGTAATGCCATTGGCCATGTCCCAAATCCCCTAATGCATCCACAACAAACACTATTACTCTTTGAATTTCCAACCAAAAATAATTATGTTTAGATTCATAAAAAGGCCAAAAATGAATCATTTTATATGCATTTATGGCAATTCAAAATTATTGGACAATGCATGAGGGGAAAGTCAAAATCAAATTAGAGAGAGATTCTTCTATATCAGTTTAATATATTAAAGGAAACAAAACATTGCATATGGTATTTAATAATTAGAAATAACTAGAAGAAAAGAAGAATAGTTCATAAAGCATCTTTTTGATGTTGATGATAAATAAAAGAAAATTTGTGAATTGTAAAATTGTAATTCTGGACACAAAAAGAGAATAAACAATAATAATCTCATACATATTGAACTAAAACACACTAATTTTTTAATAAAAGATTGCTGATTTTTGGCGAAATGTTGTGTCACACAGTATGGGCAAATTTACAGTCATGATTTTATGTACCTACATACACATCACGTGCGTGTTTAAGGAAAATGCGTCAATTTGTACGAAATATTTACAAAAATACTCATATTGCCTCAAAAGATTTAACACAACGTTGCGCCATCATTTTATAAAAAAGAGAGAGGAAAACATACTCGATTTCTTGGAGCTCATCAAAGAAAGCAAGATCGTAGACATTATTAAGTCCAGCAAAATGAACAATGCCACTCAATTTGTGTTGCTCGATATGCCTCAATGCAACATTTCTTTGGTGATCCATTTCTTCTGTGATGTCTGTAAAATTCTGTTTAGACACAAGATGTCTGTACATTATTCCTGTTTTCCTTAGTATCTCCGAAACATTGTTCTTCTCTGTTTGAGCTTCAACAACTATCCATAACAATGGTGGTGCTATTAATCTCACTGTGTTAGCTAACCTCCTCAAAAACACCTCTTGATACCTGTGAAAGTATAATAAAAGATGCTATTAAATCTTAACTACAAGTTCGTGTGTTTGTTTGGTCAATGGATATCTCGTCATGGTATCAAAGGATTCAAATACCATATATAAGCTTGTTATATACATAAGCTTAATTATGATGGGTTGACAATACCTTTGTTTCGAACTTGTCGAAGTAATTAAGATTATTAATTTCCTCGGTAAACCGTCTGAATCTTCTCCCTCTCCTCCCTCTTCACCCTCTTCTTCATCCGAAACGATACCATTTTGTGTCTTCTGGAATCCTGGAGAAGCTCCAGATTCTGTGGAACTGGGTGCATTTGTCGGAAATGGAAGAGAACTAAGATTTTCAGGCTGAGGAGTAAGATAGTACTGAAAAATTTGAAGTGACGAATGATTTGCCGACGGAAAGATAGAACTTTTACTGTTACCAGAAGGAGCAAAACCAGTAAAAAAGCCCATAACAAAACACAAAGCAAAATGAACTGCAGCTTTCTTCCATAGCTGAACCTTCTTTTTTGATCTTTCAACAGAACCCATTTGATAATTCAGTGAAAAGACTCCTTATTTTGGGTGAAAATGATTAATTTTGGATGATTTTGAGACCTTATAATTAAGGTGTCCTATGTTTTATTTTAATTGAGAATGTGTTAAAAAATTGGAAGAAGCTGTTGTGTGATGGGAACTAGCAAACACATAGGAGAAAAAATAAGATTGCTTGATGTTGTTTTAATCTTTAATTGGAAGGAACATTGAAATATACACTCAAGACTGCACCAAATAGTTGTTGGAGGATGGAACCCATCAACTAATTTCACATTTTTTTTGTATACAAATTGTTATAGAAAATGTTAACAATGTAATGTTCGGTTAAATTGCATTAATGGGTCTTGAATCATATTCTCACTTTCAATTCCTTGACATAAAAATACTTGAATTTTATATTATTGTTGAATAAATTTGTCTACCTTAATAACTCCTTTTTAGTCTATTCACTGTAAATTATGATTATACATATGTTTTACCAAATTAAAGGAGTTTCTGAAAAAAGATTACCTTTTATTGTTTTTCTCCATGGATAATCACAAGGATATAAAAAGCTTAAAACATAAAGGTATACAGAATTTCAAGATTTGTTTTTAAATATTTAGTTACTTTGTTGTTCTTGTAATAATGGACTAATTTTATTATTAGTTTGAAGTGTTACTGGTGACTTCGATTCGGATAAATGATCATTAAGAAGCGATGTACAACGATGAAGTTCAATCGGCTAAGAAATATCATATATATTCATATCCCACAAAACCATATGAAGCAAATCCACCAAAACATGTTTAAGAATCAACACAAACACATAATACAGTAAATTTTATGGTGTAGGTGAAAAAACGGACCAGGATAATGTTTAATCTAACCAATGAACCCTGTATACAAAAACTACCCTCTAACTCATACTTTGAGCAACTGATTAGCTTAGCCTCCATCCAAGCAAAGTAAATTTTAGATTATGCCCGTTGACGGGGCAGGTATGTAATGAACTGCCACCAGCTGGCTGGTACAGGCATATACTTTACAAAACCGGCTCAAAAGGTCAAACAACAGCAACATATTAGGGCATGATAAAGCCACTCATGCACGCACAAAACCTTCATACCGAACATGGAACGAAAGCTAATGTTATAAACTTTTCAAAAGCATTAAGTATAGTAACCCATTGACGTTCAAAAAAACTGAGGGAGAAATTAAAGTTTGAAACTGAGGATAAGGAGACACATAAGAGAAAACGAAACTAAAACTAATCACTTCACAGAACTCACTCACTTATAATAACACCATTTACTTCTTCTTAGCAGCAGATTTGGTAACCTTAGCACCACTTGGATCCTTCTTCTCGACGCTCTTGATCACACCAACAGCAACCGTTTGACGCATGTCTCTCACTGCAAAACGTCCAAGAGGAGGGTACTCAGAGAAGGTCTCAACAACCATGGGCTTAGTCGGAATCATCTTAATGATGCTAGAGTCACCATTCTTCAAGAACTTGGGCTCCTTCTCAAGCTCCGTTCCGGTTCGCCTATCAATCTTGGTAAGAATTTCAGAAAACTTGACTGCAATGTGAGAGGTGTGGCAATCGAGAACTGGGGCATACCCATTTCCGATCTGACCTGGGTGGTTCATGATGATGACCTGGGAGGTGAAGTTGGCAGCTTCCTTGGCAGGATCATCCTTGGAGTTAGAAGCAACATAACCACGCTTCAAATCCTTGACGGCAACATTCTTAACATTAAATCCAACATTGTCACCAGGAAGGCCCTCCACAAGAGATTCATGGTGCATCTCAACGGACTTTACTTCAGTCATCAAGCCAGAGGGTCCAAAAGTAACAACCATACCAGGTTTGATAACCCCGGTCTCCACTCGCCCAACAGGAACAGTTCCAATTCCTCCGATCTTATACACGTCCTGAAGTGGGAGACGGAGAGGCTTGTCTGAGGGTCTTTTGGGTTCGCTGACATTGTCAAGTGCCTCAAGAAGGGTAGGGCCCTTGTACCAATCAAGGTTGGTTGACCTCTCAATCATGTTATCACCCTCGAAACCAGAGATAGGAACAAATGGGATTTTGTCCGGGTTGTAACCAACCTTCTTCTTCAGATAGGAAGACACTTCCTTCACAATTTCATCGTACCTGGCTTTGGAGTACTTCGGAGTCGTAGCATCCATCTGAGGAAAAAACAAAAGATCTGGATTAGATTACAATTTCACATCAATCTACAAGAGAACACAGCAGCAAGTACAGAAAACATTAAAAAATGCAAGTTAACCTTGTTGCAGCAGCAAATCATCTGCCTAACACCAAGTGTATATGCAAGCAATGCATGCTCACGTGTCTGGCCGTCCTTAGAAATACCGGCCTCAAAACCACCAGTGGTGGAGTCAATAATGAGTACAGCACAATCAGCCTGAGAGGTACCAGTGATCATGTTCTTGATGAAATCACGATGTCCAGGGGCATCAATGACCGTGCAGTAGTATTTGGTGGTCTCAAACTTCCAGAGAGCAATGTCGATAGTAATACCACGCTCACGCTCAGCCTTGAGCTTGTCCAATACCCAAGCATACTTGAACGACCGTTTGTTCATCTCAGCAGCTTCCTTCTCAAATCTTTCAATCACACGCTTGTCAATGCCCCCAAGCTTGTAAATCAGATGACCGGTGGTTGTTGACTTGCCAGAATCGACATGGCCAATGACCACAATGCTAATGTGAACCTTCTCCTTACCCATGATTAAATTTGGAAGGGAAGCTGAATATATAACAAGACAAAGACATTGAGTAAAATCAATATAAAAAGAGACACAAAGAAAGCAAAAGTTGAATAAAGTTCATAAACTTGCCAGATTAACATAATTCCATGCAAAACATGACCTACCAATTAAGATGATAATGGAAAATCATGAACATTTATGCTTCTTTACACATACTAAAAATACAATGGTACTCAAGCTATGTCTACAAGTACAACAAAGCAGATTTGAACTATTTCACTAAAGAACCTTAACACCAAAAAGAATATTTGCATCAATGAAATAGATGGCAGTATACAATGTTTTTAATACCATAACACAAATCAAAAATCAAAAACAATAAAAGCAGATTTAAATATATGATAGACATCATTATAAATGAAACGGAACATCACACTAAAACAGATGTTGCCTTGCCCAAAACAATGAATATTACACAACATTATAACAAAAACAGACGTTGGTGGTCCTAACTCACTTTTATATATCAATAAAACAAGTAAATCAGTTATGGCTGCTGGGATTCGAGCCCAGGTCTCCACAGCAGAGCTATGGGATTTTCCATTAAAGTACAGCCACTGAAAACACAACTCATCAATCCGGTATTCCTCATCAAAACATAATCACAGAACCAGACTCAGGCACCATTTCTCATCAAAACATAAATAAACAACCAGACTCAGGCACCATTTCTCATCAAAACATAATCAAACAACTAGGCTCAGGCACAATTTCTCATCAAAACATAGAAAGATCACAAGTCTTACACTAATATTAATTAGTTTTTGCTAATTCTCCTGTCAAATTACAACAAAACAAGAAAATTAACATCAAAACAAGTACACTCCATTGTAAATCAAAGCTTCCACTATCATAATTCAGAATCAAACACCGTTGACAATCAAGCGTATATTTACCACTAAAGTACAGCCACTGAAAACACGATTCCTCAATCCGATATTCCACATCAAAACATAATCACACAACCGGATTTACGCACTATTCTCATCAAAACATAATCAAACAACTAGACTTAAGCAATTTCTCATAAAAACACAAACAATCAAAAGTCTTACAATAAGATCAATTTGTTTTGGCCAATTCTCCAGTCGGAAGAAAGCTAAATTTCAAACAGGTACTACTCCATTGTAAATACAGGCTTGTCAATATCATAATTCAAAATCAGAGAACATACACCAAAAACGCGATCATGAAAACCGAATCGAAAACTTACCAGAAAATGTAACAAAACTCGATGAGAAAGTACAGCAACTGGTACATAAAACTTGTCAGCAAAACACAATCACACAACCAGATTTACGCTCTATTCTCACCAAAACATAATCATACTACCAGACTCAATACATCTCATCAAAATATAATCAAACAGACAGCTTAGGCACAATTTTTCATCAAAACACAAAACGATCACAAGTCTTCCGCTAATTGTCGCGTGTAGTTACAACAAAACGAGAAAAATAACATCAAAAAAAGTATTATCGATTGCTAATCCAAGCTTCAAGTATCATAAATCAGAATCAAATCATGATTACGAACATGTTAATCTGCCAAAAACAGTAAGAACGATCAAAACAAAAGCATCAGATCAAACGCAACTTCGAACTTGAACAACACAAAAATAAATCACATGTATATGAAAATCTAAGCATAATAAGATGATTACAAGAATTTAATAATGGAACACATCTTTCTAACCTTTCAACAAATAAATGCTCTCTCGCGAAAAAGAGAGCGTAAACTGCAAGCCAAACACTTACGCGGGTTTAAATACTCCCTCCAAATTTACTAAAGTCTTTCTGTAAAATTTATGCTCAGTTCTTATTCACAATGCACGTATATATATATAGTTTACAAAGAGTGCTACACAAACTAGAAAACCTTTCCTATATATATCGTGAATTCTAAACAAACTAGTAAAACTTTTCCTACCAAAACTATAATACATGCCTAAATAGACTAGAATATAAAAAAATACAATTAGTCCTATAGAGACTAAATATAATATTTCTATACAAACTAATCATCATCCCTCGAGTTGGAGTATGCAAATGTCAACTTGCACTTCAAAAAATCAAATTGTATTTTCTCGAAAAATAAATTGTCTTGAATCTTTTCTTTTTCATATTTATGTCTCACAATGCTAGACTCCTAGCACCACGTGATATTATTCTCATAATATCATCAATATCTCAATACCCTTCCTCAAGTCGGAGGTGAGGATCCTGAACGTCCGACTTGGACGATACGAAACAAAATTTCAAATTTCAACAAATCATGTTGTCGATTATATAAAAAAAAAACTTCTTCTTCTACATTATATCTTGACACAATCTGTTCATCATTCACAAAATTATTGCAAAGGTTTCCGGTTCAATTGTCCTTCACAAACTCTTGTAAAATGATCTTTTTCAACTAATCTCACCTTCACAATTCTTGTAAAAGTGTTTAGTTCAATTTCGCCCTCGTGAACACTCACGAAGGTTTCCAATCCAATTGACTTCACAAACACCTTTAAAAGCGTTTTTTTTTAACTAAACTCATCTCACAAACTTGTAAAGGTGTTTAGTTCAATCTCGCCTCTCATGAACTCTCACGAAGGTTTGCGGTCCAATAGTCTCTCATAAAATTTTATTGAGGTTTCAAAAAAGAAAATAATCTAAAAAACAAAGGAAAGAAAATTGGATTTTGGCGTTCGGATCAAACAACTAATAAAAGATTTTTCTTCTTCTTCATCTTCCTTTAGCCGACATCAAATTAACGGAAGTTAGGTATTTATAATCTTAAACATGCTCGAATGCCATGATAAATTTCTGCAATAAATTGTCTTAAATCTTTTCTTTTCCATATTTATGTCTCACAATGCTAGACTCTTAGCACCACGTGATATCATTCTCATAATATCATCAATACCTCAATACTTTCTTACGTGTAGGGTTCTTATGTGTAGGGTTTATCTACCCGCTGGATATTTTAATCAGACGGTTCGTGTGAATATCTAGTTTCAGCCCTTGGATTGTTTGGTGTTTGATCCTGCGAACTCAGGTACTGCCACGTTGGATTTCACGATTTGATTTAAAATTTGTTTTCTTGTGGCAATGCCCATTTTGTTTCTTGTCCAAAATTACGGCTCCAATCTCCATAGCTCAATTAAAATTATTAAACTGTAATAAACTTGATGAAATAAATTTAATTGAATGAATTTAATTAATTAATAATGTATTTTGCTCAATTTGATTGAAATAATCTAAATTATATTAAAAATAGCAAAAAATATAAAAACACAAATCTTACTATGACCACGTGTATTATAGTAATATTGTGCGAAGCAAAACTAAATATTGTGATCTGATTGAAAATTGAAAATTGAAAATTGAAAACTTATAAACATATATTTAATCCAAAAAAGAAAGAATTAGAGGATAATCGAATAATAATCAGCTAAGCCAAGTTTAATTATTAGTGAAAGCTATTAGTTGATTAATCAAGTAGATGTTATTTAATTGTATTTTCCATATTCATCAATTCAAATGGTTGGAACTTGAAAAAACAAAAACCCAATAAAAATTAAAATGCCTATGACATTCAAATCTTGAGAGGATAACACAAGAATAGAAGATCTAAAAAAAGAAAGATCCTAAAAAAAAAGAAAGGAAATATCAATGAACCAAATCCAAAATCGGAAAATAGAGATAATTACTATACTAGTAGAGTGTCATTAATAAAATTTCGTGTTCCTGACATATAAATACTTGAATTTTATATTATTGTTGAATAAATTTGACTACCTTAATAAGTCCCTTTTGGTCTCTGTAAATTATAATCATATATATGTTTTACCAAATTAAAGGAATATCTAGAAATAGATTACCTTTTATAGTTACTGGTGAGTTTTCTTTATACATATTAAAAAATAGCTTCTGGAACACATCTAATTTTATTAGTAGTCTAAAGTTTTACTGGTGACTCAAATCAAATTAAGATAAATGATCATTAAGCAATGTAGAACGATTAATCGGCTAAGAATTACCATATACTTGCATCCCACAAAACCATATGAAGCAAAGCCTACAAAAAGTATAGAAGAATCAACACAGATACTACATAACACAATAAATTTTATGATTATGTACCAAAAAAAGGGACCAGAAGATGATGTTGAAACTGACTAATGAACCCTGTATACAAAAACTACTTTGAGCAACTGATCAGCTTAGCCTCCAAAAGATGGAGTTTCCAAGCTATGTAACTTTTAGATTAGCATATCATCGTGTTGCCCGTTGATGGGGCAGGTATGCAATGAAACTGCCACCAGCTGGCTGGTACAAGCATGTACTTTCCAAAACTGGCTCAGAAGGCCAATCAGTGGCACCATATTAGGGCATGATAAAGCTACTCATGCACGGACACAAGAACTTGATACCGAACATGGAACCAAAGCTAACGCTATAAACTTTTCAAAAGCATTAAGTACACAGTAACCCATTGATGTTCACAAAACTGAGGGAGAAATAAAAGTTTGAAACTGAAGATAACGAGACACATCAGCGAAAAGGAAACAAAAACTAATCACTTCACAGAACTCACTTATAACACCATTTAGGTGATGTGAGTTTACTTCTTCTTGGCAGCAGATTTTGTAACCTTAGCACCACTTGGATCCTTCTTCTCAACGCTCTTGACCACACCAACAGCAACCGTTTGACGCATGTCTCTCACTGCAAAACGTCCGAGAGGAGGGTACTCAGAGAAGGTCTCAACAACCATGGGCTTAGTCGGAATCATCTTAATTATGCCAGCGTCACCATTCTTCAAGAACTTGGGCTCCTTCTCAAGTTCCTTTCCGGATCGCCTATCAATCTTGGTAAGAATTTCAGAAAACTTGACTGCAATATGAGAAGTGTGACAATCGAGAACTGGGGCATACCCATTTCCGATCTGACCTGGGTGGTTCATGATGATGACCTGGGAGGTGAAGTTGGCAGCTTCCTTTGCAGGATCATCCTTGGAGTTAGAAGCAACAAAACCACGCTTCAAATCCTTGACGGCAACATTCTTAACATTGAATCCAACATTGTCACCAGGAAGGCCCTCCACAAGAGATTCATGGTGCATCTCAACGGACTTTACTTCAGTGGTCAAGCCCGAAGGTCCAAAAGTAACAACCATACCAGGTTTGATAACACCGGTCTCCACTCGCCCAACAGGAACAGTTCCAATTCCTCCGATCTTATACACGTCCTGAAGTGGGAGACGGAGAGGCTTGTCTGAGGGTCTCTTGGGTTCGCTGACATTGTCAAGTGCCTCGAGAAGGGTAGGGCCCTTGTACCAATCAAGGTTGGTTGACCTCTCAATCATGTTATCACCCTCGAAACCAGAGATGGGAACAAATGGGATTTTGTCCGGGTTGTAACCAACCTTCTTCAGATAGGAAGACACTTCCTTCACAATTTCGTCGTACCTGGCTTTGGAGTACTTGGGAGTCGTAGCATCCATCTGAGAAAAAAATAAAAAATCTGGATTAGATTACAATTTCACATCAATCAACAAGAGAACACGGCAATAAGTATGGAAAACATGAAAAAATGCAATAAACCTTGTTGCAGCAGCAAATCATCTGCCTGACACCAAGTGTAAATGCAAGCAATGCATGCTCACGTGTTTGGCCGTCCTTAGAAATACCAGCCTCAAAACCACCAGTGGTGGAGTCAATAATGAGTACAGCACAATCAGCCTGAGATGTACCAGTGATCATGTTCTTGATGAAATCACGATGTCCAGGGGCATCAATGACAGTGCAGTAGTATTTGGTGGTCTCAAACTTCCAGAGAGCAATATCGATAGTAATACCACGCTCACGCTCAGCCTTGAGCTTGTCCAACACCCAAGCATACTTGAATGACCGTTTGTTCATCTCAGCAGCTTCCTTCTCAAATCTCTCAATCACACGCTTGTCAATGCCCCCAAGCTTGTAAATCAGATGACCGGTGGTTGTTGACTTGCCAGAATCGACATGGCCAATGACCACAATGTTAATGTGAACCTTCTCCTTACCCATGATTAAATTTGGAAGAGAAGCTAAATACATAACAAAACAAAGACATTGAGTAAAATCAATATAAAAAGAGACGCAAAGAAAGCAAAAGTTGAATAAATTCCATAAACTTGCCAGATTAACATAATTCCATGCAAAACATGACTGCCAATTAAGATGATAATGGAAAATCACGAGGATTTATGCTTCTTTGCATATACTAAAAATCCAATGGTACTCAAGCTATGTCTCCTAGTACAACAAAGTAGATTTGAACTATAAGACTAAAGAACCTTAACACCAAGAATAGTATTTGCATCAATGAAATAGATGACAGTATACTATCTTTTTAATACAATAACACAAATCCAAAATCAAAAACAATAAAAGCAGATTTAAGTATATGATAAACAGCATTATAAATGAAATGGAACGTCAAAGTAAAATAGATGTTGCCTTGCCCAAAACTATGAATATTACACAACATTATAACAAAAACAGACGACGGTGGCCCTAACTCGCGATTATATATCAATAAAACAAGTAAATCAGTTGTGGCTGCTGGGATTCGAGCCCAGGTCTCCACAGCTCTGCTGTGGGATTTTCCATTAAAGTACAGCCACTGAAAACACAACTCATCAATCCGATATTCCTCATCAAAACATAATCACGCAACCAGACTCAGGCACCATTTCTCATCAAAACATAATCAAACGACCGGACTCAGGCACCATTTCTCATCAAAACATAATCAAACAACTAGGCTCAGGAACAATTTCTCATCAAAACATAGAAAGACCACCAAATTTCACAGTATAATCAATTTGTTTTAGCAGCACATAATCACAGAACAAGACAAGACTTAGGCATCAGTTCTCGTCAAAATATAATCAAACAACCAAGCCTTGGCACAATTTCTCATCAAAACATAGAACGATCACAAGTCTTACAATAATATTAATTAGTTTTTGCTAGTTCTCCTGTCAAATTACAACAAAGCAAGAAAATTAACATCAAAACAAGTACACTCCATTGTAAACCCAAGCTGCCACTATCATCATTCAGAATCAAACACTGTTGACAATCAAGCGTATATTTACCATTAAAGTACAGCCACTGAAAACAAAATTCCTCAACCGTATATTCCTCATCATAACATAATCACACAACCGGATTTACGCAGTATTCTGATCAAAAGCTAATCAAACAACATACTCGGGCACAATTTCTCTTCACAACATAAAATGATCGCAAGTCTTATTATAAGATCAATTTGTTTTGGCCAATTCTCCAGTCCGAAGAAAACTAAATCTCAAACAAGTATTTTGCCATTGTAAATACAAGCTGCCAATACCATAATTCAAAATCAGAGAAAGTACAGTCACTCAATACATAAAACTTGTCAGCAAAACACAATCAGACAACCGATTTACACTCTATTCTGACCAAAACATAATCACACAACCGAACTCGGGCATCATTTCTCATCAAAACATAATAAAACAACCAGACTTGCACAAATTTTCATCAAAACACAAAACGATCACAAGTCTTTCGCTATAATCAATTAGTTACAATGAAACCGAAGAAAAACAACATCAAAACAAGTATTCTCTACGTGCTAATCCAAGCTGCCACTATCATAATTCAGAATGAAAGCATGATTAGGAACATGTTCATCTACTAAACACGTGATCGTTAAAACAGTAAGAAGGATCAAAACATGCAATAGATTAAACTATAAGAACGATCAAAACAAAAGCATCAGCTGAAACGCAATTTCGAACTTGAACAGCACAAAAATAAATCAGATATACATGAAAATCTAAGCATAATAAGATGATTACAAGAATTTCATAATGGAACACGTCTTTCTAACCTTTCACCACAGAAATGCTCTCGACTGCGTAAAATGCAAGCCAAACACTTTCGCGGGTTTAAATACTCCCTCCAAATGTCTCTAGTCTTTGCCATCTGTAGGGTTTATCTCAGCCGTTGAATATTTTAATCTGACGGTTTGTGTACATATCTAGTTTCAGCCCTTGGATTGTTTGGTGTTTGATCGTGCGGACTCAGGTACTGCCATGTTGGATTTCAAGATTTGAGTTTTAAAATTTGTCTTCTTCTAGCAATACTAGCCGAACTGAATTAAAATTCCTGAAACTGGAATGAATTTGATTTAATTAATTTAGCTGAATGAGTAAAAAAGTTTGGTAAATTCGACTGAACTAACCTAATAAAGAACAAATCTTACTGTCCATGTATATTATAGTAATTTTGTGGCAAAGCAAAACTAAATGTTGTGTTCTGATTAAAAATTGAAAACTTATAAACATATTTAATCCAAAAAAGAAACAATCAGAGGATAATCCAATAATAATCAGCTAAGCCAAATTTTATTTTATTTTATTTTTGATAGGATCAGCTAAGCTAAGTCTAATTAATAGTGAAAGCTATTAGTTGATTAATCAAGTAGATGTTATTTAATTGTATTTTCCATATTCATCAAATCAAATGGTTGGAACTTGAAATGGAAGGCCCAAGAACGAACATAAAATGGTGATTATGACATAATCAACTAGATTTCATATCAAAAATGAAAACGAAAAGATTAAACTATATGTTTTAAAAAAAAGTTTTGACCATTCTATATAAACAAACTATGTTTTGAATATAAACTTGTGGTTTAAAATGTAGAGAACTTGAGCCAAAATAAACAATATTCACATTGTATTAAATTACACAGAATTGGAATCCAAGTTTCAAAACAAAAACCCAATAGAAATTAGAGAGCCTATGACATTCAAATCTTGATAGGATGACACAAGAATAAGACTAAACAAAGAGCGATCCTAAGAGAAAAGGAAGGAAATATCAATGGACCAAATCGAAAATCGAAAAATAGAGAAATTGACTATACTAGTAAAGTGTGTTCTTTCTTTTTACTACATGTCGCTTCCTACAGAATTGATTAAACTGTTACTAATGAGAAATAACACAGGTTTATGTCAAAAAGATGGAAAAGGAAATAACAACGTGCCTTTTTCATGACTCTGCTCGCTCTTCAAACATTTTACGAGCACCTCAACTATATTAACTGATAGTATTAAACTAGACTATTAAACATTCACTCCCAAGCATAGCAACTATTCATATTTTAGTGCCACGTATGCTTGCGAGTTCAGTATCCAAAATCTTTTATGAGATAGCGAAATTGGATGCTACACTGATCAAGCTTTCATGCTTTGAAATTTCACAAGGAAAAACTGCATCAGATTCTGCAATCATGAAAAAAGGAAATCAGAAACTCAACCTACAAACTCCAATAATTCTGCCTGCTCTAACAAATTTTCCTCAGATCGACCTACATTTGCCCATATGACAACCGGTTTTAAGTATCCTAATTTACAACACGAGACAGATTTTTCAACGTACAGCTATGATGATTTTCACGGTACACAGGGAGGAGCCAAGATAGTAGTACGCAGGGTGTTTCGGCAACGATCCAATCAATCAGCCTGGTACACCGTAGGGGATAAATTAATAGTGCTCAAGTGTTTTGGAAATGATCCCATCAATTACCCTGTTGATCAAGTCCATAGTCCTCGCCGAAGTACTTATCAACTAAACCATTTGCCATATTTCTTAGGTCTTCGTTCTCATGGAACTGAAACCTCTCCATTGCTTCAATTCCGTCCTCTCGTTCGATGAGCTTCGGGCCTTCGCCATTTGGCATACCCCTCAAAACCTGTAAATATAATATATGAGCATTGCAAGGTGTCAAATTCTGATCTCACAAGCTCTAAGAATTTGGCAAACTGAATACGAAAAAAGCATTGTGAACACAGAATTTTATAGCCCGAATCAATTCATTTATCCCCATAATATCTTGTTCATCATCATGAATGGGCTAACCACAAGATTAACAACATTTGCGTGGCAAGAAAAGGAGTATTATGGATGGGATAACTTGTCCACATCAGCACAAATCCAGACGAGTCTGAAATAATTCCGTCTCATGGGTTCAAAAGCTTTTTAAAAGATAGTTCTAGAATGCTGTCAAAAATATGGTAAAACTGCTTTGCTTACCAGCTCCATGAATTGAAGACCCAATCTTGCAGCCTCAGTATCTACAGATCTAACCAAATCGATGAAACCAGACACGCACCCTCTACTGACAAGGGAAACTAAGTGCTCTAAGATCAGCTCCGGCTTTCCATTGCCTTCTGTTGGGGCGACACACAGATTACCCAGAACATATGCTACTTCTTTTCTTATATCAAATGGTGCAGTTGAAAGAAGACGTAATAATAACGGTACTGCCTCACTACAATAGATCAATTTCTTATGCTCAACGGAACCAGCAGCTATATTAGATAACACCCATGTCGCTTCCTACAGAATTGATTAAAGTGTTACTAATGAGAAATAACACAGGTTTATGTCAAAAAGATGGAAAAGGAAATAACAACGTGCCTTTTTCATGACTCTGTGCTCGCTCTTCAAACATTTTACGAGCACCTCAACTATATTATCTGAAAGTCATGTAAGTCAATATTTTGAGAAGAATAAGTGATGAGAGAAATTCAGAACTTCTCGAGTGAAGCAAGTATTTCACTAACCCGTGATTTCACGTCCGGGAAGAAGAACAGTAGAAATTGTGTGTGAATCACCGGCTATAAGATTACCTAAACTCCGTAACACCTAGAAGGGAAATACTTGTTAGCTAACCTAAACCAAATATTAGTCAGATAATAAAACTTTGTAATTCTCGAATGACATGTTACTGGAATGAGCAACTGCAAGCTGTTTGACATTGCTAATCTCTGTATAAGTAGTTGAAGAACATCATTTTTCACGAGCATATTGGTGGCAACATTTGAAAGTGCTGAAAGATACACAACAATCCATGCTACTTCAGTTGCCAATTCCTCATCCCTGAAATTAATAAGCAAATTTAACTATAGTTTTGAGTTGAGAATAGACTTTAACCAAGAAGAAAAATAGTTTTAGAGCCATATCTGCAAATACTAAACAAAGTAGGATTCCACAACAACAAAAAGATAGAAGGATACAACCACATCCTAATCTCTTCTCACCAAGTGGCTACTTCTAACCTAGGTAATGACATTTTCTCATGACATGAACTTTATAGGAGAAGTTTGCCCTTAAGTTAAAAAAAATAGTTATATTCGGATCAAGGTTAAAAGGGAAAAACACACCCACATAAAAACAATATAATTGTGTTTGTTAAAACGGGTCAACACCTTTTCCAGTGAGACTTAAAAAGGCACCAAATCACATGCTCTGCAAATGGCATTCGAAAGATACTTATAATTATAAATTAACCACCAAAAGCAATTCAGACACATTGATAAGAGTTCACATACGCTTTTCTCAAGTGCCTAAATATTGCATCCAGCATTCCATCAACTCTGATAAGCTGTGTTGCAGCTTTAGGATCCGGTCCCTACATACAAGAAAACTAAAGCTATGTTGTAAATGGATTTTTTATATTAATATGCAAGTAAACAGAATCTGAATAAATTCAAGATGAAACTAAATAGAAGTTTTTCATTTTTCCAAGTAATGTTGTCATTAATTGGCTTAAAAGCCCCAAAAAATCCATCTTGCAACTGGTACCTATCAACCTGGAGATATAATGGGTGGTAAACTCATGGGAACATAAATGCTCAAGGCCTTAAGTCTGGTAGATATATAATTCCCAATGAAGAGAATCTCAAAACTAGAAAAGCAAAGCAGCTAGTGAAGCAAGAACTACGAATAAAAACAAAACTTGTGCACAAACTTGAATAAAATCGATTAGAATACAGTAGGATTGACATTCAAACCTAATGTAATGAGAGACCAACAGATAATGAAAAAATGAACAAAGATGTCATCTAGGCTCTAGTATTATTACAGGGTTTCTAGAGACTTCAATTTTTTGAAGCATCAAATGTGCAAATTTTTATGGCATCTCAAGATTTAATATACAACTCATTATGGCCTTGGAAATTTATGTGGGCCCTGAATAACTAGGCAGCTAAGCAAATAGCTTCGCCAAAAGTGCATTTCCCTTGAGAACAAAAGTTTTACTCTACTGAAAGAAATGCGCTTCGAGGCTCAAATCTTACATCTGTAAAGTACAAAACTCAGAAGCAATTTTATATGAGCTGTCATTGGAGGCTAATTTTAAGTTTTAAGTTTGGGTTTCAAAGCCTTTCTTGATTCAAATAATAATGCATAAGAGATCAGACACATAGTAAACTAGCATCTCCTTGACAAAGTAGACTGCACGTTCGGACCAAGAGTCCTCACTATACACTCTTGCAAATGCATGAATGAGGAGTTCATGAGAACGTTTAAAACCTTGATAAGGTTCGATAATGCCCATGCAGCAGTCCTGACAGTTGAACCTTTGTTTGGCAGCATCATCCTGGAAAGTGGGAGTAAGGCTCCTTGAGCTAGCAAAATATTTCTCAAATCTTCTCCTTCACCAGCAACATTTCCCAAGGCCCATGCACACTGCTCAGCAACAGGCGAGGAACTTTTTTCTGCAGGGAATGCAAATGTAAATGCAACATTGAATGTAGGACAACTATCCACTACAGTTCTAACCAATTGTGGCTCATAAGATTATAGATGTTGTCAACAATGTGACAAAATCTACCTTGAACCGGTGGTCCATAATGTGAACAATACTCGTGAATTAATCTTCAAACTTAAAGCCCAACCAATTACTTCAAGTATGCCCTCATATTATTAATGATATACTTGTATGCTAGCCTGCTAGGTCTTTCAAAGAGAAGGACTCAAAAGGTTTTCCTTAGTACTAAAGAAAATGAGCAAGCAATCACCAACCTCCAAGATGTGCAATAAGCAATGGTAATGCAGGGAGTAATGCCTTTGTTTCTTCAGGTTTTCCGGCTGCAATGTTTGTAAGACACCAAGCTGCTTCAAGCAACTGCAATGTTACAATCCAAATAATATATTAAAGAAAAAGAAGATGGCTTCCTATTTCTATTTTCCAACTTAAGCAGCCATAGAATAAGGGTTTTCAATATTATCCATAGACTATAACTATATGTATCGTGCATCACAGCCATTACTTAAGAGAAAAATGCATCTTTTGAATGTAGGTTGGAATCATGAAAATGTCTGTTATATTGATAGCACGAAGATCCACACATCGTATCTTCCCCTACCATTTTTAGCTAAGAAAAGGCAATTATTTCCTTGCAACTACTTCTACGCAGTTAATTCCATACAAACAAAAATAATTTGGGATTGACTGATAAAAAATTAAATCACCTGTTCATCAGGAGAACCAAATGAAAGGCATTGAACAAGGAGGGGGATTGCTCCAGCTTTCAGAGCAGCTTCAATGGGTGGGAATTCAGATCTTGACAGCAAACGCCTTAGTTCCTGAAGTGCACTGACTTTCTTCTGCATTGCACCTTTTCCCCTAATAATTCAAGACCATAATGCAAGCAAATGAAACATCGGGTAAATAAGCCAAAACAGAATCAAGCATCAACCGAAGTAGATGAGAGTTACAAGAGACGTTGATAGCATGCACAAAATATGCAGAAAGAATAAGAATTCAATGGCCATAGATGTGATTAGTACAATATATCAAAATGATATCCATACTGATATCTGAAAAATCATATCTGATGTAAGATTCTCCCTGCACTTCCTGATCCTAACATCGATTTTAGTTTTCTCCTTCCCAAATCATGGCATTTTTTCCTGCATTAAGTTTCTCATTGTTTTATGCCAAGCGCAGCATTCACCTCTCACGTCCATAACCATCTAGAGCGGGAAACAAATATTCATAGGTGAGGCAACATTGAAAACGAGCTCTAATAACATGCAAACAAATGTCTAACTCGGCCCAAAGGAGCTGATACATGCAATACGAAAAAGGGTGAATTTGAAGTTGAAAGACGATGCAAAAGGTAAACATTACACCATTTCTACTCCAAAGAAAAACATACTGAAAATGAATAGAAGAGTTCAAGTCCTGAACAGCAGAAGAAGTCTGAGCCTCCAAAATCGACTGTTCTTCATCAATCATCATATCACTATCAACATCACCACCACCATCAACATCACCGCCAGCGCCACTAGTTCCTACACGACAAAGGCGCTTCGCCCTCATCAACGACTCTCTCCTCTCCTTGGCCACCGCCACAGCATTCTGCCGCCGCCTCTGCGCCGCCACACTCCCTACTACTACTCGCATCAAATCACAACGAATTCTTAGATTGCTAACAGTTCAAATATAAAACCTAAATTAGCAGAACGTAAGTGTACCTGAAGACTTGATAGGATCTCTTTTATGAGAAGCTAATCCATCGTCCGCCATTACAGACCGATTTTCAGAACGATAGCAGGACGAAAATTGGGGGTTTTAGATATTTTCTGCAGATTTTTGCTTCGAATAACTATAATTTGCCGCCTACTTTTTTACTTCGTTATTGTCAAAATTGCAGAGAGATTCTTTCTGTGCGCCAATGAATTCAGTATTCAGTGAACTGAAAGTACATGTATGCCCCCTTCACTTTGACATAATAACGTGATTGCCCCTCAACTTTAGAACCAACATACCTTGGTTTTAGGCTTATTACATTCATGACCCACTAAATTGCCCCGAACTTCAATAGTTCCCCTGAAATTTTAAAAGTTACAACTATATACTCATTAAAAATTAACAAATCACACCTTATTTCAAAACTGATGAATCAAAACGTGCAAATTATAAGTGATACATCTTACAAGTGCAAATTTATAATACGAGGAGTCAAAAATTTCGTCCTAGATATCATTTATCGCTTTCACATTTTGATATGGATGATTTTAAAATTAGAAAGTTGTTCAAAGCAATTAGATAAGAAGAATCAATTGTAACTTTTGTAAAACCATAAAAGGTTATTTGTAATAGTCGAACAAAATTAGAAAAGAAATTATCCGTTACGTTTAGACAATTATAAGGGTCATTTGTAACATATGAAAGTTCAGAGGACAATTGAAGTTTTTTAACATATATATTCAAAGAGCTAAATTGGTATCAAGTCAGATTTTATCTCGATAATTTATAGTTAATCGTTATTTATATATTTAAACTTTTTACAGCTTTATTTGTTAGTAAATATTTAGTTTCTTTAGTGAAAATAAGAGCCTTGTGGGGTAATTATAGTATGCTTAAGTTGCAGTCCATACAAACTTTTGAAATCAAACGATTGTTAAATTTCGTAAGGTTTCGGTAGTAGCATGATTGCAACCTAAAAACGGTGTTTGGATTGAAATTCAATAGATTGTCAACAATTATTGTTAAATTGGTGTAAGGTAATTTATCTATCATAACATTCTCCTTTTTATAGGTGATGTGACTGGAAATTTTCAGATCTCTCTCGTTGTACTCCACCATCATAAAATATTTTTCATCTTAAGTAATTGTTTCACGTTTTTCCGTCCATAAATCTTTGAAAGATTCTTTCATTAAATATTTCTTTTAAAAGTTCTACCAAGTAAACCTTTTCTTACGAAATAATTTCCTAAAAAGTTATTCTCAATGAATATTTTTCTAAGAAGTTACTATGAGATAGTTTCCTAAAGTTTGATGAGGCATAAGAAAGATATTTCTTCAAATAAATAGTTTTCAAAAAGAAAACCGTGAATGGATGCATGAGCAAAGTTTCAATTCTAAAGTTAATGAACTTCATCTCTTGAGATTTCTCTTGAGGTTTAATATTGAATTTATTTCAGTCATTTTGAAGTAATAAATTTAGAAAGATATACCGATAAATATATTTGTTATTTCTTATAAGTAAGTCTAGAAAGTTGAGCAATACAATACTTCTACTTTAGCGTGAAACAAATAAATATACTGTATATTATGTATCAATTATATTTTAAAGCAACTGTTGGTTGATAATTGTTATATTTAACCAAAATATATTTGCATTGTATTTTGACAAAGTTATGATAATTGGTGCTCTCTGAATATTGACATTAAATATCAGTTCTTTAACAGATAACTTATACTTACTTTTACCTTTAAAGTATTTATTTTATATATGTATATATTACTCATATAATTTTTACTTACCTTTAAATGATTTGTAATGATAATATTTGTATCAAAAGTAAATAATTTAAAAAGTAAAAGTAATTTGGGAAATGTGGAATTATTCTCACTTTTACTTTTGAAAGTATTTTTTTTATAGATTCTAAAAAATTATTTTTTTCACACTAAAGAAATTTGGAAAATGTGCAATATAAAACATTAATTTTAAAATTAAAACATTGTTTTGAAAGCATATAATAAAGTATGGTATTATAGAAAATAAATGAATAGCATAAAAGGTAAAAGGTTCCAAGTTAAGCAAACTATAATAATGCTATTTTCGGATTACCTTTTAATAATTTAAATCAAAGATTTTGTTTAACACATTGAAAGCAACCCCTAAAACCTAAAAATATTGTTTTAACTTTTGAAAGACTTACTACATCTAGAATAACATCAAATAAAACAAATTAGCATAGAAATGAGATAATAACTACGTGAATGTAATAACTAAAGAGTAGCTAATATACGAACAAAACGGGCATGATAATCATTTTTAGAAGCCATGAGAGACTTGCATCGGGAGATGAAATCACCAAATTCACTTACATACGAGTCTGCATCTTGGATAGCTGAGACAATAAGTTAATAACCAATGAATTTTATTCCACTGTAGATATATCAATCCCTTACCTGAGAAACCAATAAGCGCACGAAGCAAAGATATCTCCTCATTTTCACAGACCTCAAGAACACCGTCGACTAGTATAGTTCGAGCAATAAAAAAAAAGCGACAACAATTGCCGTTTTCTGAATATCGGTGAAGAAGGCTGCATCAACATTAATGTAACAAATTGTTCTATCAGGTGAGGGTGTCATAACGAACAACTTGGTAGCCCATTCCGAACTTCAACGTCCGTGCTTGAACCCAATTACATAAACACCCCAAATCAAAGATAGTTAATGATAGTTCATATTAATCAACCAAAACCATTTTGAAAATTTGTTGTTGTAGGGAAAAGAGAATTTATTGGATCTTGTAAAAGAAAAATAGTTAAATACTAGTATCCCATACTCTTTACATCAATTAAATCCACGTGTCCTTTCATTATTCTCTCCTCTACTACACTCAATTCTCCTCGCCCTTCCCAAACTTTCTCACCTGAACAACATTTTCCCGAGAACCAAACAGATCCAATTCATCTTCTCCGGCCAGCGCAATGGACCAACCACCCCTGAGAGCCGTGACCTTGACCCACGTGCGGTACCAAAAAAACGACCACCTAGGGCATTTCCTGGCGTGGATATCACTAGTCCCAATATTCATAAGCCTGGGGGGATTCATCTGCCACTTCCTTTTCCGGCGAGAAATCCAAACAATGTTCTTCGCTCTGGGCCTAATCATCGCTCAATTCATCAGCGAAACCATCAAGAAATCCGTCCAGCAAGCCCGCCCCGAGACCTGTATCTTCCTCGAGATGTGTGATTCTCACGGATGGCCCTCCAGCCATTCCGAATACATGTTCTTTTTCGCCACCTATTTTACCCTTTTGACGTTTAAGGGTATTGCCATGTCTGACTTCAGAAACCACAAGTGGGGGGTCTGTTTGTTGACTTGGGTCTTGGGTGTTTTGACCATGTGGTCTAGGGTTTATTTGGGGTATCATACCGTCGGGCAGGTTTACGCCGGTGCCTGTTTGGGGGTTTTGCTTGGTGGGTTTTGGTTTTGGTTTGTGAATTATAGGTTGGTTTATGTTTTTCCCATGATTGAGGAGAGTGCGTTTGGGAGGACGTTTTATGTTAAGGATACTTCGCATATTAAGAATGTGCTTCAGTTTGAGTATGAGAATGCACGGAGAGCTCGCAAGGAGATGGCGGATTCGAAATCTGATTGATTTGGATGCTCGTGTTCCAGGTGAGTTTTTGGTGTTACATTTGTGTTTGTTGCTGAAATGTTGTTGTTTCATTGAATCTAATTTGATTATTTGAGCTTGGAACTTATGATTTGATTCATTGGTTAGCTTCTAGTTGTGTATTTTATAGTCTGTAGAATCATAATGTAGCTCAAATTTGAAGGGTAGCTAGCTACTGAATTAAGAAAAAATTGGTACTGAATAGGTTAATCGCTGATCTAATTTGATAATTTGAGCTATGAACTTGTGATCTGATCCAAGCATGAGGTTCTAATTGTGTTTCTCATAGAATCATAATTTAGTTCAATTTTGAATGGTAGCCACTGAATAAGAACAATTAATTGAATCCATCAGAAATGGAGATTGTGTTTCAGAATAGATGCATTATACGTCTTTGAGCCCTAAGGAATGAGACTTGAACATATGCTGATAATTTGAGCTCGGAACATGTGATTTGATTCAATGGTTAGCTTCTAATTGGGTTTCTTATAGTCTATAGGATTATAATCTAGCTCAATTTTGATTGGTAGCCACTGAATTAAGAAAAAATTGATTCCGAATAAGTTAATCGCTGAACTAATTTGATAACTTGAGCTTGGAACTTGTGATCTGATCCAATGGTTAGCTTCTAATCGTGTTTCTTATAGTTTAAAGAATCATAATTTAGTTCAATGATCAAATGGGTACTGAATAAGTTAAGCACTCTGTGATCTAGACCAGAGATGAATACTCCAATGTCTGGTCAACAATCTAGATTTGCAGTGGTTATGGTTTTTAAAATTCTGAGCTAGTTTTGGAGGTTCGATGTTGGTATTTTCCCAGTTCTGTGGTTCGAGTGAAGCGAGTTCTAGACAGAAATTGTGCTTTATGCTAACAAGAATGTCTAACAAAAATTATACGAAATCACGGGCTAAGATTGCGGAGTAGAGAACCACTAGTATGAACTTGTTCAAAAGAATGGTGATGGGGAAAAATTGAATTGCATCCATCGGAAATGGAGGGCGAGATTGTGTTTCAAAGTAGATGCATTATTTTACTTTGATCCCCGAGGAATGAGATTGAAGAAAAGAAGACAATACGAACATGGTACTAGACTAGGCTTTTATTAGTATCAGAGTCGATGCTCTATGCACATCATGTTGGTCCTTGGAAGAACACGAAATCTGGTTAGTCCTGAGAGGGTAGTACTAATGTCAAAGTATCAGCGTGGAAAATGCGTTTTAAAAATGTGAAGTCGGAGGAATGAGACTCAGGTCAAATTGGAAAATATCTACTAGGTTAAATTTAGTGCTTGCACGAGTTGATAGTACTATGAAAGACTTAGTTCTTGGATCATCTAGCTGGATGATCCACAAATGTCTAGTCGGTTAAATATGTTCCTGGAAGTTTTGAATGTGCCTGCTATTATTTGTATATCGTTTTGCTACAATCTCAGAAATGTTGTATAAACTTAGAGCGCCAGCTTTTGCGAGTCTAGGGCCTTGCTGGAGGTGCGTTGAGGCGCAATTTTACAAAATAGTTATTTCAATCTCAATCCTTCCATCTCTGTCATATCATGTACGTTTGAAGAAAGTGCTTATATACCGAAGTAGGAAAAGTATCATGAATACCTGTGCTTATTGAAAATTTGCAATCTTTTTCGTGTTAGAATTTGTGATTAAAATTATGAACAATATGATATGATGTAGTATATGTTATATATGGTTTGATATATTAACTTTTTCAGTTCCCTTTCTGCTGCTCTGTCACACGCATGTCTTGCGCCTAGGCTCCAAGACCCCTGGCACACTAGTGCACCTTTAAAAACTATGCCTCAATGGTAATATTGAAACTGCTTCTGTCTCCATTTTGCAGGTGTCCCAAAGTTGCATTTTTAGGATCCTAATATGATCCACAAGTTGTGCTTAATTTACCATGTTTGGAAGATCATTTGACACGGTAGATGGAGGACTTCGAGATTTTAGCGACAGAATTACGGTTTGTCGTACTCTTGAGTCCTGAAAAATTGTTACAGGAAACATTAATCTCTTAGCAATAAATATGTTTAGCAGTTGGGATTTTTCTTATATTTCTAAAGGGCCAGATTCTTTTGTGGTTAGACAAATAGAATCTGTTTTACCTTTTTCTAAATCTTTTACGATACTTTGCTCGACTTGGTGATGCAATAGTAGAAAATAGTCTAAAGTTTTACACAGCTTTGAGCTTGAATGATCGGTTTGTTTGATTCGGCTCTTACTGTTTTCTGTTTGCTACGTGTTTGTTTGATTCACTCATTTCTATTTGATGTGTGCTACTTGCTATTCTTAGTTATTTGCGGTTTATATTTGATAAGCTTAGTAACACTTTCCTCAAAAAAAAAGAGAGATAAGCTTAGTAACACTAAGTTTCCTAATTGATATGGTCAATTAGGGTCTATGTGAACACTATTTTTCATTATGAGATTTGTTATCGAGCATCTTCAAGGATCATAGATTCATCATAACACCTTGAGACCGGACCACACCTTTACCCTAGCTCCAAAGCATTGACGATAAAGGTTATCGAGCTCGAGAATTACATCCTGAATCACCATCCCGAGCAGTCACAAGCCCTTGAAATGCAGCAAGAAGGTCAGCCCCTTCAGCACCATAAATCAGAGATGAATGACCTGACACCGTTGGCAAAACCTCCCCGTTCGCATGCCGTACCACCATGCCAACTTATCTTTGGTTTCAATTTGTTTTAACAATACATTTTCCGTTTTCTTATAAGAAAAATTAGAGGGAGAAGTATCTCTTATAAGGAAACTATATTTATAAAATAAATAAACAAGGAATCAGTTTACAAGAGCAGTTGCTCAACTAGTTAATGATTGACCAAATACAATATTTTCGATATCTTTATAGGCGGTGGAGATTAAAATCTAATAAAATGAATCCTTAGATTCTAATCTAATGGTAATTGACCAAATTATATTATCAGTTGGAAACCAAAAATTTAAAAACACTTAGCCTTCTATACAAAAAAATCACTTTTTTCAATAAAGAAGAAGATATAGGTCGACTTCCATAACACATTCCACCATCGGAAAGCCCCAATATCTTAATTGTAATGCAATGTTACTACAATATTTTTATAAATTTCAGAATATTAATTATTTGTTTATTCTATTATAGGTCCAATTAACAAAATGTAAAGTATACTTAAAAAAAAAAACTAAATAATACAATTGAGAGAACATTGTTTTTTTTAAACCATGTCCTTTGAAAACCAGAGGAATTATTTCATGGAACAATTTGATGGTATTGAAATTAAATTTAGTATTTAGGATTTTATCATATCAGTATTTTAAAAAACTTGCCATTAAAATTCGTATAGTAATCCAATACTGTTATCCAAATAAAGGAAAGAATAGTGAACATTGATATTGTTTTCCTAGTTGCTAAATAAATCAAGTTCGAGCTCGTTAAAAGACGCTAATTTGCAATTATTTGGTATTAACGATTTTTCAGTTTTTGTTTTGGCTGTTTTCTAATCGTATTCTGATTAAAACAACTCACCAACTACAATCCATCATTGGTTTTGCCTATCGATGGCCTCGCCTTTTGGCCATCCGACGTTGTTTATGGCCTCAAAACGAGCCTTGTATTTTTTGAGTCCGTTCTTTATCTTTCATTATTTTCTTTTTCTTTTCTATTCAATATTGGTTTCAAGGTTTGATATCTATTGATGTATTTTGCAGCTTTTCAATCAGTAAGAAACAATTTTTGTGTTCCAAAATTCATGTTGGGCTTTGAAGGTTTCGATTGATAAATGTGCACGAGCATCGACTCAATTTAATGTTTGTGTTATTCTTGATGCGTCACCTTTAGACTTCAAAATTATTAACCCCTTCAATTTACTTTATAAAAAAAAATGTGAGAATTCCTTTGGAATTGATATATGATTGATTTCCGATGTCGACTGTTGAAAAAAACAATGTATTAGGAGGACCATTATTAACGGGTGATCATTTTTGTGACTATTATCAAATTTTGATCATCAAAATGCACAATAGATTTATCCATTGTCAAATGTAGATCTTATCTATTGAAAGATTATGAAGTTATTTTTAAAAATAAAACTATAAAATCGATTTCAAATGTGGTGTGTTTTCCACAGATATGCCAAAAACAGTTAACAGATTGTTTATTATTTCACTATCATGACTTATGTTTTTATATGAGTAGGTGAAATATACTATATAATGTACTCATATATTATAATTTTTAATTGTTTTAATTTTGTTTGATAAC
This sequence comes from Euphorbia peplus, assembly GCA_028411795.1. Taxonomy (NCBI): domain Eukaryota; kingdom Viridiplantae; phylum Streptophyta; class Magnoliopsida; order Malpighiales; family Euphorbiaceae; genus Euphorbia; species Euphorbia peplus. Next base: position 36,376,001 of record CP110841.1, read on the forward strand.
TTATTTTTCCTTTGTCATTTTTGAGAAAATTTAGAACGCTATTAAAATACGGTACATTTTAAAAATAATAAACACAAAACTCTATTTATAAGTAAGAGACTACTGTATTTTAAAAGTGATGCATAAACTCTAGTCATGCCTACAGAAAATTGTAAAACACTTTAAAATATGATAGTTTTTTATATCAACTTCTCGTCATTTATATTTTGAAGAAAAAATATTGTACACCAATTGTGTGAATAGTCAAAAAGGTCAAAACAAAACCAAATGGGTAAATTAGATTACATAATTCCCAAATGTAAGAAAATCAAAAAAAGAAGGAAATAAGCGGGAAGATCTAAAAAACACTGACCGTCACCAAACTCAAATAAAAAGCATCCATATATGGCAGCTCCAGCTAACTCTCCTCCGCCGCCCGCCGGCAGCTATCTCCGCCGCATTTAATGTCCGTAGAGTAGTGGTATATAGACCTAAGTTTGTCCTCAAATGTGCACCAATTCCGCCCCAAACCTCTCCTTTTTGTCCCTAATCTATAAACATGTGGCAAGTTCTTTTAGCTGCAGCTGTCGCCGGATCTACTAGCCTCGTCGCCAAACACTTCCTTAATCATCATCATCATCATCATCATCCTCGCAAGGAAGAACAAGAACAAGATGAAGCACAAGAACAAGAACAAGAACAAGATCAAGATCAAGATCAAGATCAAGAAGAAGAATATTCTTCTTCTCCTGAAGTATCAATTGGATTCGGAGGGGAAGGGGTTTTTAGGTTTTCGAGCTCCGGGGAGTCCTCGGGGAGGAAGAAAGGAGGGATTCTGAGGAAGAAGGAAGGGGTTACTGGTCCCCGAGGCGAGAATTGCAAGGTTGATAAGAGATCTGCTGGATTTGCTTTCAAGAAGAGGAAAACTGCTAAGGCTGTTCCTGTCAAATGTGGATCGCGATCTTCGAAAGGTTTCTTCATCCATATTAATATAAAACATGTTGTTAGCGTTAACTATCAGCTCAACTCGAGCTTTAACAGTATCAGCTAGCTACTGAAAGTGACAGTCTTGATACTTAATTTGAGTGATTTTTTCGTTGTTCTGGTGTGATGATTGAAGTGAATTGTATTGTGAGACCTGCATTTTTTCGATTGCTGCTTGAATTTATGAAGAATGATGTCGTTATGAACTTTAATTTAATGGTGGCGCTATTCTATACTGGAAAATCACCGTACTTTGAATGATGCCTTGTTGTGTTTAGATGATGAATATACAGTGTCCCTTTCGTTGTAATGCCATAGGGCTCTGTTTAAGAGTCTTGCCTTTGTGATCCCAGCGCCTTGTAAGAAGCATTCCTTGGTGCATTTTATAAGCCTGCATTTTCTAATTGATGCCTGAATTTATGAAAAATGATGGAGAATGATGTCGGTATGAACTTTACTTTGATGGTGTCATTGTTCTATACTAGAAAATCACCATGGTCTGTTTGATGTTTTGTTGTGTTTAGCATAGTGATGAATACACTGTTTTCTTTTCATTGTAATGCTGTTTGTCGAGGATGTAGATGGCCAACATCGGGCTCTGTTCAAGATGCGTGCCTTTGTGAGCCTACCGCCTTGCTAGAAGCACGCCTTGGTAAAGTGTTTATCCTACTAGATTAGAAAACGTATCATGAATACCTCTACTTCAAGTGCTCTGTAGTTCTTAGATATGAGTGCCCTGAATAGGAAGAGTATGAAATTAAGAACCTTGATGAATTTGATGTTAGAGACTTTGATGAATGATGAAGACTTCTGGAGCCTTCGTGCGCCTTTAATAACTATGCTTCTGACATTGAGAAATTCCCAAGTTCTAAAATGTTATGTAAATAGGATACATTGTCTTTGTTATGTATTTATCAGAGATTCTCATTAAAGATTTAATTTTGCACAAAATGAACTCCCTCAAGTGTGTCAACCGTGCAATTTGTTTCTAATCATGCTAAATGGTTTCTTTCTTGCCATCCTTATATTGACTATTGAAGCTAATATCCAGCTGATGCAAAAAGTAGTTACGCATTCACTGTCATATTATCTTGGCTTCTGTAATTCTTTCTGATCAATCTGGCTGCCATTTTTATCGGCCTCTTATGTCGTTTGCTTCTTCTTATTCTCTACAGATGACTCTTTGTTTGGCTGGGGGCTTGGTGTTGGAATCATGTACATGATGTCTGCTGGGAAAGCCGAGATCAGCAAACTAAGTACAGCCATGGACGAGACTTCAAAAGTTGTTCAGGAATTAAAAACAGAGCTGTACAAAAGAAAATCATCTCAGATGGATGCAGGTTCCAACAATTTGAGCAGGAACAGTATCAAAGTATCTGGAATCTCAATCAATGATGATGTTGAATGCCCTAGTAGCGTTCTTACTGAAGAGCCCGAGCCACAGTTGCTTGAAATGGATCAACTGGAAGCAGAGCTTGCAACTGAACTGCAAAAACTTCCTTGGTCTGGCACCAAGGTAAGCATTTTTTTCAAAACTATCTGATTTGTTTCTGTAACGTAGAGGCCGAACGATGTGCTCTTCATGTTGATGCGCTTGTACGAAAAAATGAGGTATTAACTGTCATCTAATTTTGACCTGGAAAATGATGTGCAGGATGAGGTTCGTGTTGATGAATTGGAGGGGATTAACACCTACCAAGGAAGTGGAGTCTTGCCAACGGAACTGGACCGGAAGCTGTGCCATTTGCTCATTGAACAACAGGAAAACCAAATTGAAGAGCTTGAATCTGAACTGAATTCAGCTCAATCCAAACTCAATGAGAAAGAAGCTGAACTCCAAGCATTGAAGGATTGTGTAAAGCGCCTGACTGAGTTTTCTCTGTCAACTGTATCAGGTAAGTTCTCTGAATCTTCATATAAAGTTCTACGCATAAAATACCCATTTCTACCATGGCCCCTGAAATACAGCACCACTAACATATGATCTTTCGACTCATTTTGATAATTCATTATGTGGATTTTGTTGGATTTGAGCTTTTATGTCAGTATAAGTTCAAGGATATTTATATCACAAAATGAAGTCTTGTAGTAACAACAATGATAATGTTAGTAGAGTTGTAATTTTCGGGTTATGGATGCATTTTTATCCAAAAGTTGTGTGCTTCAAATATCCTTGACACGATACAACTACTGGAGTACTTAGCTGTTTCGTCCTAATCTTAATCCGAGCATTGTTTCCAGATGATGAAGGTGAGATTCAAATAGAGCAAGGCTGTTGCAGTCAATGGGACAACCATAACACCATGGGCGCTGACTCCGAATCAAGGAAATCAACAGTTGGGATGAAAAGACCTATCAGCTCTGCGTAACATGGTTATCAACTTATTATATTATAACCTGTTGATAAGTTACCATTTTAGTAATATGGTTATTGGAACATAGTAAATTAATATTTAACTTACAAAACCGTTTAATGTTAGGCCTAACGATATATAGACAGAGCAATTTCAGGTCTAACTGACCACATAGCAAGCCAAAAGTTTGTTTCCTGTCAACTCATTGTTACCTTTATGTTGCATAGACTTGACCATCAACTGAATTTCATGTATTAATGGTGTTATGGTCAAGTCTAACGGACAGTTGACACTCCACATGACATATAGGTTGCAAACATGGAACAAGTTGTGGTTTATTACGCCGTTAGTTGGGTCTGAAATTACTCGAAATGTATAACGTTAGGCTTGATACTGCACAGTTTTGTTCATCAATGTTTAATAGTTATTTCCGAATAACCATAGAGCTAAAATGGGATCGTATTTCTAACCGGACTAACGTTTAGGTGTATTATGCATAATGTATATACCTCTAAACGAGGGTAAGAAGGTAATGTAGTTGTTAAATTAGGCAGTCATTGGAGACCGTCAGATCTTGATGGTGTATATTTAGGTAGCTCCACATCAGAACATTACTCTTTTGTGTCTCCTTTTTGACTTACTTTCCCCTGTTTAGGTACTAATAAAGTTTTAATATGTACACATTATTTATTCTTGAATTTCTCTATTTTTTTAATTATTATTGGTCATTTATTATATATTTGTAAATCATAAAAGTCTATGTGTCCAATTTTGAATTTTAAAGGTTAAGAAATAACAAGGATTCGAAAATCTAACTTACCATCCTTACCAATGAGTCAAGTTCAAATGAGACAAAAGTTTAGGATGAGACTAGTTTTTATGATGAGACAAGGGGTATTTTTGTAATTCAATAGGGGAAGGTGGCAAACTTGTAATTAAATGAACACCCCTCATGCGTGAATTGAAGGGAAAGAAGAGGAGGTGATGTCAGCGCTGATGTCACTTCTGGGGAGAGAAATAGTTTTAATTATTTTATTTAAAATGCATTTTCCCGCTTTTTCCGAACTCATTTTTCAAAAAAAATTATACCAGTGAACTCGTATTAATTAGGTGGTCATTTTGAGATCCATTTTTGTTATTTATAGACGATTTTTATTTTTTTTTATTTTTTTATAATTGTTCCACCGGACTACTACATTTTTTTACACTCCCAGAGTGCATTTAAAAAAAAATAATGAAAATATTTTGCTGGAACAATTGGAGTTGTCTGGTGGAACAAATGTAGTATTCTGTTGGAACAACCAAGTATCCGACTTGGAACAAAAATAAAAAAAATAAAAATCGTCTATAAATAACAACAATGGATCTCAAAATGACCGCCTAATTAATACGAGTTCAGTGGTATAATTTTTTTTTTGAAAAATGAGTTCGGAAAGAGCGAGAAAATGCATTTTAAATAAAATAATAAAAACTTTTTCTCTCTCCAGATGTGACATCAGCGATGACATCACCTCAATAATGCCCTTCCATGTTTTTAAAATTTCAAAATTGCCACCACTTTTTAATTGTCTCACACTAAAAAAAGTCTCTCCATAAAGGTTTTGTCTTACATAAACCTATCTCCCTTACCAATATGGTAACTTATTTGTTGATAGTTATCTATAGTCGAAAGGTTAAACAAAACAAATCGGTAAACGATATAATTTCCCCTAATTTATGGAACAAATAACAAGAAAACAAATTACTCAAATTGTACATCTTAATTTTTTTGTTTATACTAATTGTCTTGGAATACTTTATCCAATTTTTCTTTGGCTTAAACACCTATTTGCCCTTTGTGGTATCCAAAATGTTGGCATTTGTCCTGTGGTATTATTTCGTTACATTTGCCTCATGTGGTATTCTAATTCGTCACATTTAGCTCCTGAATGGATGAAAAGATAAAAAATGTGTTATCTATTGCCACACGTCACTGTTTGACATTTGGACATACCACATAACAACTAAATTTAATTGTTTTTTTGATAATTTGCAATGGATCTTCAACAAATAAAGATGTCAATTGAAGATACAGTTAGACTTTTGTTAGAATTAAACAGGTTAAGTGACATGTTCATATGTCAAAATAGTGGCCCGTGACAATACGTGTCAAAATTGCTATATTTTCATTTGATGAAGGACCAAAAGTGACAAATTAAAATACCATAGGGGGCAAATATTACGAATTGAGATACCACATGGGACAAATGTGACAAATAATACCACATGGGCAAATGACAACATTTTGAATACCACAGGAGGCAAAAAGGTGTTTAATCCTTTTTCTTTAACCAGGGGTGTAATGTACTCAGGTCCATAATATAAATTCTATTATACTGTGATGAAACTCAAAAGGGAAGAGCAATTAAATTTGGCAGCTGGAAATGCAATCGTAATCTCAGGCAATTTAATTTTTATGTATATAATAATTCACTTCACAAGTTCATGATGATCGTTTACTTTCTTTTAACTAAATTTGACAAATTCATAATAATCGTTTACTTATCATGTATATGACAATTCACTTGACAAGTTCATGATGATCGTTTACTTTCATTTAACTATATGTCTAGGTGAGCACAACTGATATGAACAAGAGTGACCATAACATTTGAGGCTATATATTTGACAAGTTCATGATGATTGTTTACTTTCTTTTAACTAAATTTTGGCCTGGGCTCAATTTACATCATAATTCTTTAAAAAAATGTGACCAATCAATTTTCACTGTCGGCATTATTATCTAACTATGCATGTTTTGGTTTTTTTATCATTTAACTCAACGAGTAATCATGACACAGTCATATCGATCTCACGAAATAAATCAATATGACTCATAAATTGGTGACACGTGGCATCTAAGCACGTAACGTTCAAGTTGATTGTAACAAATTTTAGACAGGACCAAAAATTGAGTGGTTTAACACAAATTGAAGTAATCCTAACCTCTAAGTGGGGGTAAGTATGTAGTTTAATGTTATAAGTAGACAGCCATTGGATACTCTCAGATCTTGGTGAACATGCCACAACATAACTCTTCTGTGCCTCTACTTGACTTTTCTGTCCCTAGTAGGCATTAATAAAGTTTTTAATAAGCTTATAAAAAAGAAAAGAAGTTTCAATAAGGTATTTTAACTGCCATTACTAACCATGTTTATATTTTATTTTTTATTTCATTTTTTTCACATATTTTTATTTTGCAACTATGTACATATAAAATAAAAATTGTAGCTTGTAACCAAAAAAAAATAAAAAATAAAAATTGTAGCTAGTTGTGTCTAGAGCTAAACTTAAATCCTAAATGATTCCTGATTTGACTTGAAAATAATCCTTGTGGGTCAATCTGAAGCACTTGATTGAGTGCCAGAAAGTAGCCTGAAAAATTTAGTTGACTTTTTGTTCTCTTTTATTTCAAGAATTTTACCTATTAGTCCACATTCACACTCAATAATAGTCAATAATATGAAGGGTAGTATTGGGAATTCATATCATAGTGCACTTAGTAGATGAATTTCATCATTCATTTCTAGTTTTCTTAAGTTCATAAGGTACATAAATTTGGATAAAATCCAATACGTTGGAGGATAGAGAATATTTATGGTCTCTCAAGTATAATGGTGTCAATATTATAATTTTCACTTTTATTTTTCATATAAAAAAAATTCATTTTTTTAAATTATAATAATATTGAGATAAAAGAAATCAACAAAAACCCGATTTAATCGACACGATTATGATATAATAATATACTGATACAGTTGAATGATACAGTTGAAGTTGATTAATTTGGTATTCATTTGATGATTGTCATGATACGAGAACAAAATCCGCTCATACAGATAGTTATTCCTACAAGAACCACCCTTCTTGTGATAAATTTGGGAATGCACCACCACCACTATATTATATATACAATATCAAAGTTTATCTACAAATAAGCACACTTCCAAAACATGAAATCACAATCATTCTAAAGCAGAATGGTGCAAACAATTGCTAACCAAGTATTTGCTAAAGAATTCAATTTTGCTTGACCATAGAATGATCTAAAAATAGCATTACGTGCGTAAGCTTAACAGTGTAAACAATCTACCAATTTGCTGATTTGAGGCCAAGGGCCCATAGGGAGATAATATGTGTCTCTCTTTCACACTAATATCATGGAGCTCAATACGTTTCACCTAGTTTTGGAGTGGCTCCCAATTGGGATTTATGGAACCAAATAATAGTTTAAAAGACCCTACACACTAATCGGATGATCGGAAAAATTGAAGACTAATTGGATACTGATAGGAAAATTTGTAAGAGATAAGTCAAGTTTTTGAGCGCCTGAGCAAGTATCGAATTTTCGATTTAAAAAAATTTGGTGGGCTTACACGATTAGACGGCCTCCATTTACAATATTGACTTTGATTTTGTTTTTCAAATAAAAAACAGAGATAAAACACTATTTTATAAAAGTGTTAAGCATAAGCAAAGTAGATGTCAAAATTATTATCATAATAAACATCATTAATAGGAGGGTAAGATCACTTTGTTGTGTGGTGATCAATCACCATCTAATTATAAGTGATAACAGCTTTTCCCATTTTAAAAGGCTTGTTTGCTTGTTTAATTTCTTAATTTATTTACTAAAAGCTACTGTGTATAACTTCCACGTGTATTTATTATATTCCTAAAATTCAACTTTCATGTGACTCATCAGCGCATCTATCTGATTGTGTGTAATAAATATTAAAGAATCAGTAAAGTATTGATGAAAATGCACATTAAGATTTGAGCTTCAATAACACTAGTCACATCGAATAAAAACACAATAGTATTCAAATAACTACTGTTTTCTGACAATTTACTAAAAGTTACAGTTGATACCTTCCACGTACATTTGTAATATTTCTAAAATTCATCTTTCACGTGACTCATCAACACATCTATCTCATTGGACATTGTTAAGATATTACAGAATCAACACCGTATCGATGAAAACACCGCTACAACAAATAACACTAGTCACATTGAACAAAAACACAATAGTATTCAAATAACTACATCATTAGGATTTGAACTTCAATAACGCTAGTCACATTGAACAAAAACACAATAGTATTCAAATAACTACTGCTTTCTGACAATTTACTAAAAGTTGCAGTTGATACCTTCCACGTGCATTTGTAATATTTCTAAAATCCATCTTTCATGTGACTCATCAACACATCTATGTCATTGGACATTGTTAGATATTACATAATCAACACCTTAACGATGAAAACACCGCTACATTGTTAAATATTGGAGCTACTCTAATCTTTTTCGTTGGTACTTAATTTCTCATTTCTCTAACCAAAACTATTACTAACATCAAATTTGTACACTAAAAAACCCCTAGAGTGCCATGAGTGTATTATAAACTACTTACAATTATTATATACATCACCAATATTAAGTTTCTTCCAAAAACACCAAACTTTGAAGTGGTAGTTGCACATGATTAATATTAATTAAAAAACTTAAGTCTCTGAACTAAAATTAAACTAATCACTAGCCAAATAGAACTCCTACAACCATGAAATAGAAAAATCTTATACTCAGATTCACCCATCCGTGCAAATAAAAAAATATACAATTAAATAACAACAAAAATACAAAATGCCAAAACTTTAAAAGAAGAAAAAAAGGAAAAGGTACAGAAGTAAGCTGTGGTTCCACCATCTACACATACATTTTAGTGGTTTATATTTTTAATCCAGATTGTTGTGAACAAGTCCGTTTGGCCGTTTATATATCCATCAGAGTTAAAATTAAGAATTCAACTGATCAGTTATACAAAACTCGAAATGCTAAGAAAAACCTGGAATACACTGGTTTAATATTGTTGAGAAGGCAGATTTCAACTTGTAATTTACGTTTTTTTCTCTCTATTACATTTAGTTTGTTTGAGGAGTACATAGAAGGGTTGAATTAATGGAAGTGAGCTTGAATCCTATGCACTAGGTAGAACCAAATAATAGTGTCTTTAGATAACGTATAAGATTCTTCTTTACGTCATTATAAATTGTCGGTTATCTAATTGAAATTGTTATTCATAAATATTACTTGCAAAGATTTAAACAACGGAATTGTGTTTGAAAAATATACAATCCCATAATGTATTACTTAGGACGTCAATTTATGGCACGATAACACAGTTTACAGAGGTAACCCGTTTATCACGATTATTATTTTTTCATCATTTATTTCACCTTATTACTGATGGTTCTAGGAGTATAGAATGGTTGAATTAATGTAAATAAGCGTAAATCGTACGCACATGTAAAACCAAATTACGTGTAAGATTCCTCATTACGTCATAGAAAACTATCGTTTATTGAATTGAAATCTAATTGGAATCTAATTGCTAACGTTCATAATTACTAAATCTGTGTTTGAAAAATATACAACCTCACAAAGTATTACTTAGAGCGTCAATTTATGACATGACAACATAGTCTACCGAGATAATTCGTTTGTCATGGTTGTCATTTTCTCGTCCTTTATTTCATATAGTAGTATAGTTATAGAGCAATATAACACGTTTATGATCATTTTCGGAGAAAAAAATACGTTTATAACCCGTTAATTCACTTGACACACTTATTATTTATCCAATTTTCTGAAATAAAAAATAAAACCCATAAAGGCCCAAATGGGTCACCACCATATCTCTTTCTCTTTCTCTCGTTTCTCTGTTCCAAAAAACAGATAACTTTCCTCTCCTCTCTGTTTCATAAACGCCATTGAAAAAAGCTTCAAAAAAGATACATTCAGAGCTCCAACACAATTCAAAAACCCAAAAATGAAACTTCCATCAAAACCCATATCGAGTCCGGGTCGGGCAGAGAAGTATCCACCGCCATTGATGAGGTTCTTGAGAAGCAATGTCGGAAGCAGAAGCAGAGGAAGGTCACGTTCAAGCCCAATGTTTGTCCGGAAGAAATCCACGGCGGCGGCGGCAGCTGCGGCGGCGATTGAAACTCAAGAACCTTCTTCCCCGAAGGTCACTTGCATGGGTCAAGTACGGGTTAAAAGATCCACCCGATCTGGAAAATCGAAACGCAGGTGTAAATGGATAGAAAAAGCTCTGTTCTGCCGCCACTTCGCCGGTAAATTGAGACCCAGATGCTCAAAACCCGATTTGAGGAAGTGGGTTATGTTTTTTCATTGTGGGTTTAAAAGAAAGAGTAAAATTAGAGAAGATTCGTCCAAGATTGAGCCCAAATTTAGCACCAGAAGTCAAGATTCCGGCGAAGACGTCGCCGGAGAAGAAGATATAGAAGAAACAAGTATAACCAAACACTACTTCTCCACCGCCGTATCTCCGCCGAGGAACGCTTTGATTTTGACTAGAAGTAGATCTGCACCGTACAGATCTTCTTCTTTAGCTGGTAGATTTTGGGGGTCGCCGGAAAGTCAAGAAACAGAGCAAAAACAGAGCACAGAGATGAAAAATAGATTTTGGGGCTCGCCGGGAAACCAAGAAACAGAGCAAAAACAGAGTACAGAGGTGAAAAACAGCTCAGATAATTTTTGGAGGTCGCCGGAAAACCAAGAAACAGAGCAAAAGCAGAGTATAGAGTTGACAATCAGCTCAGATGATGAAATCCGGTCGCCGGAAAATGAGAATTTATGTGAAAAATCCGATCAAGAAGTGAAATTGAATGCAGAAAGTGTAAATTCATCGAAAATTGAAGAAGAAATTGAGATTGGAAGTGTGAATCGATTGATTCTGACGAGGTGTAAATCGGAGCCGGCGAGAATTGCAGAGAAGCTTGATGATCCTGAGTTGAGTTTCTGGAAGAAGAGAAGGTTGGGTTTTACATGATTCATTAATCACTCAATTAACTTTTTTCTAATCTTCTAAATTTTGTTGATTTTCTCAATATATTTTTTTTCTTTTTTCTTTGGCAACTGAACTGAATATAGTCTTTGAAACTTGAAATAGAAAGTATATTATAATATTTTTACTTTTATTTCATTGTTTGTTATAGTTAAAATTTGTTAGTTGTTTAGGTGTTATTGTTATTTTTTTGGTGTACAATTGATGTTCGAACATTATATGCTAACTAATTCTTATAAAACATTTCATATCAAGTGTTAATTTGGTTTAGGATTAAGATATAATAGTTATTTCAAAAGAAAAATTAAGAATATTTAGTAGTAAAGAGATAGTAAGAGTAACATCGGACAATAATAAGTGAGTTGGCCAACAACAAATAACACTAAACACCAATAAGTGAATTAAACGAATCTTAAGCATTGAACAACAAAGAGTAACAATAAACACAAATAAGTGATTGACCGACAACAAATAACATTAAAGATCAATAAGTGAATTGAACGAATTCTAAGTATTGGTTTACCACAAAAAGTAACAGTAGACCAACAAGTGAATTGAACGAATTCTATATATTGATTCGTAGCAAAAAGTAACCGTAAATACAAGTAAATTGAACGGACTTAAAGAAACAGTTTAAGTCTAACTTTTAGATAAATTTTTAGCAAAATGAAGAAAGAAAAAGATTTTTTTTTAAATAGGAAAAGTGTAGTATTATCAACTAGTATAAATTACCTAATATAAACTACCCATAAGTAACATGAGACAAGTTAATCGACTGACAAAATGTGATCATAAAAGACCAATAGGTGAAGAAAACGAATCATAAGTATTAGTTTTTTTTTTGGGTAAGAATCATAAGTATTAGTTTACAACAAAAGTTATTATAGATATGACAATTAAATGAAATAGACAAATTCTCGGTATTGATTTACAGCAAAAAGCAACAAGTAAATCAAACGGATCCTAAGTATTTAATTCCCATTTTATCTTATTTTTGATAAATTTAACTCTTTTCAAAATTCTTTCGAAAAAAAAAAAACTCTTTTCAAAATATTGTTTGGTTTAGTAATTAACATAAGAATAAGAATGAAGGCATAGTAACTATTTTGAAAACTAAAAGAAAATCATTTACTATTACATGATGATAATCAATAAATGTTTATCAATATTATTATTATTATTATTATTATTATTATTATGTAGGAGAGAATCTGAATGGCTATTTAGGTAAACTAAAGAAACAAAGAAGAAAAGGCTGAAAAATTGGTACAAAAACAGTGAAATTGGTGTATGCATGTTAAATCTATTCTATATTGCTCTGTCACTATTTCAAGGACACCTCTATTTATTTATGTACCCTTTTATACAAACTCTAACCGACAATTAAATTTTCACATTCCAAACATAATTTATTCATTATAACATGATTTTTGACATTCAGATTTAATGATTTGAGTGGTTAAACTACGTGGGAGAATTTGATTTTGGCTGGCTAAACATGTTCTATTGTTAGATATGAACTTGTTGGAATTTTGCCGATGGGTTACTCTTATTATGCACTAAAAAGATTATAATAAACTTATATGATATCTAAAAGTTAGGCCAAGCTCGTTTATTAAATGAACATCAGCGAATGGTCTCAAATTGCTTTTTTAAGAAAAGTAGACAATAAGGTGCATATGACGACGGACATCACAATTAGGTTGGCAGTCTGAATTCAAAATAAATTAATAGAGTAAGTGGAAAATACAAAGAAAAAAATAGAGTTAAATTAGAGAAAATAGATTAACCCACATATAAACTTACAAGAGATCTGTTTCAAAAAAAAAAACTTACAGATCGTACTTATTGCTCCACTTGTCCCCAGTTCTAAAGTTTATTTTTCAAGTGCCTAACTCATACCAAATACATTGGAATCATATTAATAAAATTTCCATTCTATGATTTGTTACTAATTTTATGAAAGTGTTTCCCATGAGGGATTTTTATTAATCAAATTTGCTTTAAAAGTCATATGATAATTTTTGAATTATTGATCACTCTAAATTAATCACCTTAGGATACTCTGACCAACTTTTCCATATCATAATATTTGTTTTTTGGTAGAATTTGTTTAACATATGATGAGGTGACCCACTTGGATTTAACTTTGATACAAATTGGTCAATTAAGATTTGTTTTATTGAAGCATTTCAGGTAATTATAATAAAAAATATTAATGAAAAAAAAAAAAGATCCAGTCAAAATGATTCTATAAATTGGCTTTGAATATTTGGTAACTGCAGGGTTTATTTGTGTCAAAAAAGGACCACTTATGGTTGATGAAATTCGCTCATCACTCATTTTCACCTCACTAGATATTAGGTGATTTATGTGCGATATTAAGTAAGGCTATGTGGAACAATAATAGGATATGTGCGACATTTTCTGTGTAATCTCATCACGTTTCATGACTTAGCATGTTATTAAACACACACAAGTAAACAAATGCAAAATATGATTCTACACTTTAAAGTGACTCTAAAATTTATCAATTTATTGTCACATTCATCTTTCACCACTCAAAATTTATTTAAACATTAGAATGGATTTGCCAAATTACAATCTCTCCTTAAATCATTTTCTCTCCGTCTTATTTTCAAGCTTATGTTGGGCCTACAATGATTCACTAATATCATACATGTAAATGCATTTTGAAACCGTGAAGTCTAAGATATTAGATTTGGGTCAAAACAAACATTGTCTTTATGGAACGAAGACGGCTCTCTCCATATTAGATGTATGGTTGAGGGATAGACCAAATGAGTGAGGTTAGGATAGAAAACCTAACTATAGAACAACTTTTGAGAGATGTCATAATACGTATGGATGAACTGAATCACAAATAGAAATGGATATAGAGTATGTTAGTATAAGATAACATGAATCTAATACATGTAGACGCATTTTTAAAATCATTAAGTTTAAACCTAAAAGAATAATATTTGCTTAGTATTCAATCAATTGCAATTGCACTTGCACATGCTATTTTAATAATTTGACCAAATAAACTATTTTGGTGAAAAGACATAAGAATAGTAAGGGTGATAATGGAGTAACCTTTTCATTGTAATGTTGATTGAAAGATGAATTTTCAGATCTGATAAATAGTGGCATGAACATTCTATTTATGTGCTAGCAAATGTTTAATGTTGAGACAAATACTGGGTTGGAAAGTTAGATCAGAAATTGCAGGCATGTCACTGAAATATGGGCCTAGCCAGCCCTATTTAATCATTCATTAAACAAATTAATTCTGGCCCAATTTTTTTAAAAATATTCACTAATGAGTCATAATAGAGTAAAAAAAGTTAACAAACAAGGAGCTATTATATATATTGTTTGCTCCTTAAGATGTACGTATTTTGATGCATTCTTCCGGCTTAATTCTCATTTTTTGCGTTGAAACTTTGCATATTTTGGTGCATTTAGTTTAAAATTACGATCCATCGCCGCGCTTTAATGGATCAGATATGAAAGGTTAATGTGGAATTTGCTCATAGCGTTTTGACCCATCAACTGTATTTTGTTTTGCAATCATCATTTTTTTGTAATGATCATAAGACTTTTGGGATGATTAATATTTCCTTGCTCTTATTAAATTTAGCCTTTGTTGTTAGTGATGGTCTTAAATATTTCAGCCATCTGTTAGAAAGCAACACAACGCAGGTTACAAGCACAAGGTACTACAGATAAAAATACTACAAAAACGAAAAATATGTGAAGCGAAAAATATGTGAAGCACAGAGCTGATGTGCACTAGTTAGTTCCGTCTGCTTGAACATCATTCCAAGCAAGAGCATCCGCAACCCTGTTTCCTTCCCGATGGATATGTGAAGCGAAAAATATCATAACAGAAACCTCATGTAAACAACGAAAACAACTCTGACAAATCTTCCAAAGAACATCAGTAAAGCAATTCTTGAAAAGATTCAACATAAGTCGAGTCAAATTCAAGCCAAAGACTATGCCAACCATGACACCAAAAAAATGCATAAATTGCAGCACGTAGCTCCGCAAGTGAGCGAAAGAAGATTCAATCGCAAAACTGAAACAGCTCTGGGGAACCCTCTAGCAATTCGAAACATATGCACATGAAATTCATGTAAATTATTCAAAACCGTCCCGAAAAGATCCACTTCCCAAAGAGCACTCCAAAGCTACCGAAACAATAAAGTAAGTGATTCCTTCGAAAAAAGCTAAGTTTCTGAACTTCCATATGAGCCAAACTGCATTAACAATGTCTGAGGTCCAAAGAACACCAATCTTTTTCCCAAACGAGTGAATCATTGCATCCGAATTAAAGTAAGACCCTCACTGAAGCACAAGGTACTACTATATACATTATCTTAGTTTGTTATTTATCGTGATTACTATATCAATGAATATTCTGAAAACCAATACTGATTGTATGTAAGAACCTACTACCAAACCAACAGTTTGAGGAGCAACAAACTCAAAGTCTAATTGACAAAAAAATAAAAGAACATCTTGGCCAAGCGCAGCGTTCCATCACATTGGAGCTGCATACAATCAGCATTTACTGCTGCAGACGCCTCGCCTTCCAACACCTATAATGTACATCCATGCAAGGAAGTGCACCTTTCATTTCATGCCTGGGATCAGGCAGGCCTCCAGTATTACCACGACCTATGCCCAGTGTTCCTGGGAGCGCTCCTTCCAACGATGGTGTCTCGACCATGTTCCACCTGCTACCTATCAAGCAAATCCAGCACCACCCGCAAGTTGAGGTTTTGATAGTTACAGTAATGTCCCACCTGCCTCTGAAGCTCGTCACTAGCTGGTTGTTAAAGTATGGAAATGAACCTCCAAATATAAAATGCATTTGCTATATATATTTATATTATCTCTTCACTTAGAATTAGGTGTTCCATGTTGGGCGATTTCCGCAAGTGTACGGAGTCACTCATGTAGTAATAAAAAGATCGAACCCACAGAGAAACGCTAATTACTCATTTACGTTCATTGTTTACTTTATTCGTTTTCTCGAGGTTTATAGTTAAAACGATAATCCTTATTGATTTGGTTGATAAGAACACAACTTACTGTACCATGCCACACTTACTTATACTTAAAATCACAAACTCACAAAGTTAAGGATTTACAAACTAATTCTTAAGCAAAGACAACAATTCATTTAAGCACGTAAACACAATATTGAATAAACTTGATATACTTAATCTAATCTCGATATAACTTATTCCGATCTCTCGATACATGCAAACAAGTTAACCACATATGAACATCAATTATATACTAACCGAACCTATTCGTATCAATATTATAACCGACTACAATCACACATGTAAAACTAGATTATAACCTACGCAACCGAACCTATTCGTATCACAAGATTATAAGTTAATGATAAACACAAGTTATTATACTAAGCAACTATTCTTGATCCAAATTAATTACTTAGCATGCAAACTATCAATTCAAGAACATAAGCATATGAAGAACATAAATCTCTTAATAAACTCAATATCGTATTCATACAAGATATAAACAGAAAATCTAAGTTGGACAGAACATAAACAAGTATAAGAAAACAGGGTTGTCAATCCTTTTTACTCTACTCGTAAGGCGTGTCAAAGCCTCGGGGCGTTCTTGCTCGGATTTCCTTCGATGAACGGATGAACAAAGTTGATCTCTCGATCTAACTACAATGCCTTATGAAAGGAACGAAATCATACCGTGTTTCTGATCTGAATACACGGCGGGAACAATTAGTTTACGAAGGGTGAATTTACGGGTAAAGGTTTACGGGAAATGTAAGTATGTATTTAGTGTTTCTTTCATTGTATAAGTGATCAACCCCGTGATCAACCCATACATGTGACCAACCATATGAAAATGAGAGGGGAATGGTGTATTTATAGGCATCAAGAGGTGTGTTTCGAAGGGTTACAACCTTTAGGGAATGGTCGTGTCCGTTGGGAAGGTGTACGACCTTTCGGAAGGGTTGTATGGATAAGAACGATCGAGAAAATCTGCTTTGTGGCTGAATCTGTAACCTGGCGCGCCAGAGGCAAGAAATCGCGCGCTAGAGGCAAGTGTAAAAGTTGAAGAGCGCGCGCCAGAGGCAACTTCTAGCTCTGGCGCGCTAGAGATGCTTGTCTGACTTTGAACCCATTTTTGACCACCTTCTGCTCCGAATTTGGAAAAATGCAAAACATGAAAGTTGTTTGTCTATGTCTTAGCTTTCCAATGCAACTTGAATCTCTTGAAAAGGACTTCGTATGAGAAAGTTATGTCCAGAATACCAAAAGGTATCAAAGCTGTCAAAGTTATATCTCTAGCTCGAAAATCACTTATTTTCACTTCTAGAACTTGTCTCTTAACTTCAACTCTAAGTAGCGTAAACTTGTATGAATCTTGTATGACGATACTTTGCTCGTTTGTAGCTCGAATTAGCACCAAATCACCATGATTTTACTAGATTAAGCTCTACACATCAAAACAAAGACAAAGAAGTGAAATTGCCCCTAACCTGGATATTTCTAAGCTAAATGAGCTAAAACTACATGAAATGTTATGAAAATCTATATGAAATACATAGCTAAATTAAGTACATTTTGGACTTAACATTCCAGTCCAATAATTTTTTTGAAAAGGGTTGGCTTGAGTTGTAATTGTATTGTATGGACATTACAAAAAGTTTCAGAATGCTTACAATATGCTTTCAAATTGCCTTTTTCTGCACTCATTCACTCGCTTTTGCATTTCTTCAATTCAATATTTTCTTGCATGTATATATGCTCCCTCTACTTTGAGAATAATGGTGAATAGTACCTGCAAAATAGAATGAAACCACTCTAACGCTCAAGTTAGTAACACATTTATCGAGGATCCAAGTAAAACAGTTAAATGATAAGTCGAACAATGTCAAAATATGATAACTTTAACACATCAGAGCATTTATATAGGACTTAGAGGTCCCAATTAGAGTGGAAAACATACCTTGATTACTCTATTAGGAAAACGATCTCCTTAGTCAAGTAGAAATATATAAAATCTCAAATACTAAAATCCATTCTGTTGTCGAACCAGAACATACTTTTATCCCGTTACCAGAAGCCCTCTCCGAGGATATAGACGATTACAAGATGGAGGATTATAATTCCACCATATTGATAATAGAAAAAGGCTTTTTTGTTGAAGAACCTCATTAAAAGATATGGAAAGCAACCATCCTGAAGATGGGATTTTACGCCGTAGAGCTGAGATTTCACAACAAGCATAATGAATATTCATGCCACGGAGTCAAAATTCAAATATTCATAGTGGCTCTTCTCGAAAGATATAGAGTGATGAGCGAGTTGAACATGTCTACAAAATATAATCAACATGTGCTTTCAAGAAAATATAAAATCCCACGTAGTGATGTTATGGAGAAAATCCCAAACTATGAATGTCATTGGTCTGTTAGGCTAAAGGCATTAGAATTTTGATCGAGTTGAAGCCAAAAAAATTCACAAATTGGAAGATCACCATATACTAAACACCTAGAATACCAAAGATCACCAATAGATTACTAAGATTAATATGATTCACTTCAACTTGAGTTAAGGGACCTGCAAAAGAAAGAATCTACTCCGATGCTCAAGTCAGCAACACATATTAAAGATCAATATGAAACAATATAAGATAATTCGAACAATGTTAAGAGAAAATACTTTCAACTCTAATGTTAAGATAAACCTTTATATAGTAATAAACTTGGGACCGACTATTTGTATAACGATTGAGAGGTTAGGTTATTACTATATAGAAAATTCCTATGTAGAGGTTTTAATGTACTTGTAAGCAACATGAGGAACCCTAATGTTGGTATTTCACCGGCAATTTCTTGCTTTCATCTCCCAAATTCCTGAATAACGAATCGAGACGTGACATGGAAAATAATCTAGTTTTAGTTCTACATGCTGTAATTTTGTTCAAACAGTTGATTCGTTTAATATATGATCAGAAAATCAGTTTCCACAATTCATCTACTGCTTGTACCGGAACTGATGGCGGAATGGGGCCATTCGTATCAGCATAGTGTCAATCGCCGACCAGATAGTGCCTGTGATGTCGCCGGAGATGGTGAGAGAGAAGCAGGAGTGACACTAGTTCTAAATGTTCAACTAACAACTTCAAAAAAGTGGGGGAAGAAAAGTTTGGTATATCCCCGCCAAATCAAATGGGCTTCAGCCCATCTAACTAACCCAAATCCCTATTATGAGTAAATTATAATTGAGGGCCTAATTGGATAATTTTTTCACTTTCTTTAATAAATAATTAAAAATTTAGCATTTCAGAATATA
Source organism: Euphorbia peplus (assembly GCA_028411795.1). NCBI lineage: Eukaryota > Viridiplantae > Streptophyta > Magnoliopsida > Malpighiales > Euphorbiaceae > Euphorbia > Euphorbia peplus. The sequence continues at coordinate 36,395,602 of CP110841.1, forward strand.
CACGGGATACCACGTTATCTGTATTATGTTGTACCAATAATTTCTCCCTCTATTAAGATCTTTTGTATCCGTTAAGACTTGAATATGAGATTTTAACTTAAGTGATCAGTGTTATTAAAAAAAAAAATTAAAAATTAAGCGACTAGAGAAGTTTATTACTCAAATTTGTTTTACATCTTCTGAATAAAAATTAGTAACTGGAATTTATTTATTTTTAAATAAATAAACAAATGCATTAACAAATTAATGAGGGCTCCAATTGACCCAATCCAGCCAAATCATAGCTGTTGAAGAGGGAACAAAGTTAACCCTCATTGAAGGTTAAGGATATGAAGATGGGCATGCAATCTATTTTTTTTATAACCCCACTTCTGGACCATTTTGGATGTGCACCTTTATTTGTTTTTGAGTTCCCTCAACTACTTTCATTTTATTTAAATCAGTACAAATGATAATTTATGGATGTTAAATTTATAGTTTGCATAAAAAGTTTAAGTCATCACATACCTAGTTTCGGTAGATTTTTCAGCATCGATGGATGCACGACATCCAAACGAACTTCCCTTAAATATGTCCCTGATGCATTAAGTGTTGTTCTACTTCTTGGCATCACCATTTTGGCATTTCACCTAGGACATGGGTTTCTACATCTAATACTAGAGCTTCTTTTCTTTCAGCCCGTACTATAAAATCCAAAGTTGTTTGTTCCCTTGTCAACTTTATACGTAAGAATGTTACCAAAAAAACTTTATACGTAAGAAACTGTTAATAAAATATTAATAACTGATAATAATGCTAAAAGTTGGACAAGTAGGATAAGAGGAGTTAGAATTGCAAAAATGTTAAGTATGGTCGTAAAAAGGTTCCTTCAACTCAAAAAATTAAAATTAAAAATAATCATGAACATAATTTAAGCATAATTATCTCAATTACAAACACAAGAAATAAATAGAAAAAGCAAGAAGTCTAGTCAAGGTAGCTAAAATTAATTTAGAGTCATTTCATTTAAGAAGACATGACAATAATATCTACACATGATTTGTCTATGCCACCCAAATTATAATTATTAAAGAAATAAAATTAAACACGAAAAATCAATAGTTTTTGAGGAATTATACTAAAGTTATATGCATTATTTATATTTAAGTAAAAACATAGAATATATTTCGGTTATTTCTACATAGTATATACTTCTCTAACCAAGTGGTTGAAGTACTAGATCTTCTTAATTGTTGAATTCGGAACCGAGTCCTAGAAACAGAAATGTAGCCTCGATTTAAAAATATACTCTAGGTGGGAGAGCCTTGCTTGTTGAGAGGGATTTTTTTAGCCTCGATTTGAATTAGTTTATATTAAAATAGACATCTTATTATGTCTACCAATATAACATATGGATGAAAGGTCTAAAGAAGAACGCGAAAGGATGATAATGAAAAACGTTAAATTGATTGGATTGGTATTTGAATGAATTGCTAGACTTAATTTCTTTTATTAATCTCCAAGAAATTAGACTCAAATTTAAAATTCTTATAGATTCTTTTGATATTAGTTGATTTTAGCTTCTTTTAATAATTTCACTTCAATAAAACTAAAAGTACTTCGATTTCTTAATTTTCAGTTCAGTTAAAAAAAAAAAATCAGTAATAGAGAACATGTTCTAAATGTAAAAGTATCTTTTTGTAATGAAAAAAATAACAAAGATTCTTTTGTGGATTATTACAAAGGAAACTTTTCTTTTACAACAGTTTAATTTTGTTGTTGATCATAACAAGAAATTTTTTTTTTTGTGAAAATAAATTTAGGAGATGAGATGCAACTGCTAACTTCAGCCTAGAGTTACGAAAAGCTTCAAAGTCATGTGGGGACTTATGAGCGGAGCCGCACATCGCTCTACTTAGTGAGACTAACAACGACAATGGAAATTGAACCCAAGTAAAGAGTTCAGAAAAACTGTTCTTTTACTATTAAGCCCACCTATATATATACACTAGAAATTATTTTAAACCTCATTAATGTAAAATGTGACTTTTCTCAAATGGAATGCCGAAGGCGAGTGGAGAAAAAGATTATAACATGTACATAAATGTTCCAACCCAAATCCAACATATCCACATCCTTACCTTGCTATAACTTGCTGTGTGGATTGTGACCATTTTCAATTCATCTCTCTCTCCCTCTCTTAACAAAAATACCATACTTCTCTCTCCTTCTCTCTTTATATTAATGGTATAAAGCTATCAATATACATATTTTCAAACCTGAAAAATTTAAGATTCTCATATATGTTTATTGCTAGCTAGTTTCCATGGAGTTCAAATCCACCATCATCTCTTCTTTTCTTCTTTTCCTCCTTGTTTTGCCTCACACTTCAAGAGGTATGTTCAATATTTTATATTAGCGGATTGAAAAGTTTACGGGGTTCATTGTGTTTCTCACTAATAGAATCCACTCTGAAAGAGATGGTTCCATAGTGACCAGGGTGCATGGAGAATCCTTTGCACCCTCAATCAATAGAATGTCTCCTGTAATAGCTCTCCAACTACAGTATGGAGAGCTACGATTAGATTCGATTTTCACTCGTTGTTGTCATTGTTTCTATAGGTGGAACTGTAGGTTTTCTCATAAATTTCTTTGTTTTATTGAGATTTTCTCAAATATTAAACTAGAGTTAATGCTATGCTACTATTTTGAAACAAACACAAATATGCATGTATAGTATGTTGTTATTATGGTTATTAATTTGGTAGTTATTTTTTAGGGAGATATGAATCAGAGAGAGATTCAGAAATATATGAAATAGATTACAGAGGACCAGAAACTCATTCTTCAGCCCTCCCTCCGCCGGGACGTGGTCGTTCTCATGGCAGACCTTCCATTAATACACTAAACGTCATGTCGTCTTCTCCTAAGTCGAAGCTCGATCAACAAAATGTAAGACATAATTATCATTTTTATAAATAGAGAGAATCACAAGCTATGGATCTGTGTTTGATTCAACTGTTATTTTATTTTTTTGCTATCTGTTATCATGAATTTAATTAGTATTCGTTTCTCCATTATGACTAAATGTTTCTCAATTTGTATTCGTTTTTAATTAGTTTTTCTGATTTCTTGTGCTTTTGCAGGCTAAGAAAATCCATGGATGATCCCGAAAAGTTTTGGAAATTATGATGCACCAAATATTTGTTAAAGTCATATTATTATAATTAGTTAGTTCTTGTCTTGGATGTGTTAATGCTTATAATTTAACTGTAAATGTTGTTGCATTTTATGTGTGGTTGTATTAATACATGTAAATACATTTAAATATACACGTTATTTGAAAGTATTTTTTAGTAATAAAGTCTAATTACTCTCTTCATTTTCGAGGAGAAGTTCAATACATTCTTAATGTTATCATTTTTCTCTAGAATTAATCCTTATTTATTTTGTTTTTGAATTTGTATATCTCATACAAAAAATTTTCGTTTTGATTCTCTTGGTAACTTTTTTAGTTCAACACAAGATGAAGCGTTCTTTTATACTACTTCGGTTAGTAATTTCAATACTTTGATTCATTTTATCTAGGTTCTTTTCGAAAGTACTTGAAAGATAACATTTTGATTGTAATAGCCTTTTAATTCCTTTTAATTTCTTTTGAAACATGTACGTTATTGTTTGTTTTATTTTTATGTATTTTATTATTCTTTATGATTTATTTTTCTTTTATCAATTCTAATATGAGAATTTAGTTTTAATTAATAAAATGATTTGATTTATACTTTTATATATATATAAAGTCCTAAATCAAATCTTCCAACTCAATAGCACCAACCCTCATAATTGGCTCATTACATAGTATTTATTATTGTGACAATGTATAGCCACATGGAATGTGCCCTTCAAATTTTGCAAATAGATCTAACATGCCTCTATCTCCTCCACATAGTTTTATTTTCTTACCCACAATTTTTTTTTTATTAATTATTACAATCAAGCCAATATTAATGATTGGAAAAGCAAGTACTACACAACCTTTCACTTGTTATCGCTAGAATTATTAAATTTACAGTAAAAAAATAACGTATCATATAGTTGCGCATTTGTTAATGTGTGACTTTCCAATTTATAATTCAAAATTTGCTTCACAAGTTCTTACTATTTATTCCAATTGAAGTTATTGGTTTGTAAGTCCACACGTTAAGTCTACAATCACTATTTATTTTCTATAATCAAGAGTGGTTAATGAAAAATAAGAGAATATAATGGTTTAATAATTAAACAAAATCAGTTTTTCTTATATACAAAACAACTTAATATAAACACGACAAGTTGCATTTATTTACTAGAATAAAATTAGAAAGAAAAGCAGAACATTGTTGAACTAAGATAACTTAATTTTGAAGAGAACTTTTTCATCAAGCCACCTCATGAGCGACTCGGTTATAGCACTTCTCCAAACATATTGAACTTGAATCAATGAACGACTAGCGATCTCCAATAACATCATCCAACAATAAAGAATCTCCAAAATCAATACAACCTCTCCCGTTTTAAGAATATGCGATCCTCAGATTATTTGTTTCTATTATTATCTTCGAGCAACCTCCATTCTAAGTCGTCTCTAGTTCAAGCTTAATAGTCATGGTCTCTGCAATTTCGACAGAACCCGCTGGAGGTAATGGAGCTGTTGCGACAAAACAAACCTCACCTTTCCCGACCTTGGTAACAACCCCAATACCACCTGAAACGTCCTTCCGCCAACTCACATGGAGTTAACCTTAGAGCTTTAATTTCCAGTGTCAATCCGCCCCAAATAAAATTCTTACACAAATATCAAACTTGCACTTTCGAATTACATGTAGCCATATCTTTCGAATTATATGTAGAATAATAGTTTTGTGCTAAATTAAATTAAATAGGAGTGATATATATTAACAAATAATAGTTTTCCGACTCACTAAATTAAGCTGCTTAGATCCGACTTATTTTCGAATAGTTTTCCAACTACAAAATTGAGGGATGATTTTAAATTTTTTACCAAACTTCAACTATTATTCTTGTAATAATTAAAGTCCGACTAGCATGAACCATCATAATGACCCATAAACCACCGGTGTTCAACTTAGATGAAAACTAGCCATATTTCATCATCTCAAAAGATCGTCTAGACACCTACATACTCAAAAGCGAGAATCTATTTAGACTATATGAGCGAGCCCGTCAATTGCTAAAAACCAGACTAGTTTTCCGAGTACAAAGTTGAGGGGTGTTTTTGAAACATTTACCAAACTTGAACTATAATCTTGTTAGATTTAAAGTTGGCTAACATAAGCCATCAAAATAGATTAATCGTTTGTAAGTGTTCAGCTTAGATGGCAGTTAGTCACGTGTCACCACCACAGCTAATCACAGTCCGCGTACACACGGTTTACTTGAAGCTCAATGCCAAATTCATTGACTCCTTTCTCCATTTTCATTTGTAATCATATAAAGATTAAAACTTTTTCATCTTCTCATCTTCTTCCTCCATCAATTTTCATTCCGTGATCTGAATCTCTCAAATGGGTAACGGAAACGATGGCAATTTTGAAAATGGTGACGAAAATCGCGAGGAATCGAGTCCCCTTTTGAGCAAAACCCTAGAGGAAACCGTCAAAAAGCCACCGACCACCGTCAAGATTGTTGACGGAGAAGCTAAATCTGAGAAATTGGCGCCGATTGGGGAATTGGGTCGGGCTGAATTTGGGTGGACCGCTGATGGGTTGCCTTTGGGTCATGGGAGCGTTGTCGGTGAGCCTATGGGTCGGGCTCAATGGAGCTCCGGTCTGTTTTCTTGCCTTGGTCGGAACGATGAGTTTTGTAGCAGCGATCTTGAAGTTTGTAAGTCTTCAAAGTTTTGTTTTCTTGTAATTGACTGAAATAAAAAAGCTTTACGGTTCTTTATGATGGTTCATGTTAGCTGACCCCGAATCATTTTGGGACTAAGGATTCTGTTGTTGTTGTTGTTGTTCTTTAAAGGAATGGTGTTAGATACTTTGAATTTCTTGATTAGGTAGCTTAGGGAGCTTTTTTATGGCTTCTTGTGTGTGTTTTGAGCTACTCCATTGTAAGGGTGTGTTTTAGGACTTTCTTTACATTGTATAAGAGGTATAAGAGCCTTGTGTTCAATGTCGGATCATGCATTGATGCTTGCTATACGTTCTAGATGGTTACAAGGACAAGCGGGGTGTGTTACTTGTTCCATATTGCTTAATCAAGAATGTAGGATTTTGGTTACATTGTATAAGAGGTATAGGAGCTTTGTATTCAATGTCGGGTCGTGCATTGATATTTGCTATATGCCCTAGATGGTTACAAGGATGAGCGGGGCTTGTTACTTGTTCGATATTGGTTAGTCGAGAATGGGGCTCCTAATATATGCAAAAGAATCCTCCTTTTTGAGGTATCTCCGAAGCCTTGTGAATGGCATGTATTCACTGTTAATCATCTACGGATATCTGCTTCACGCTCCCAATTGGTTGTACTTGTGGGTGTGGAAGGATTGTGTTAGATATACCATGTTTCCTAATTAGATTATATTACTATTCTACTGCTTTTTGAGGTGCCTTTTGGGGATGTTTTGGTCTTTGTTTCATTGTATTAGTATTAGATTCGTGCATTCAATCTGGGTCATTCTTGCATATTTACTTCACATTCCGAATGGTTCTGGAGGACATAGTGCCCGTTGGATATCCTTGGGCTGCTTATATAAGTCTCCTCCTTTGAGGTATCTTTTGGGTGATTTAAATCTTTATTTACATGATATCAGAGCCATTTTTAATCAATTTTGAATCATCCATGGTTATTTGCTTCATGCTTTCATGGCATAGGCGCGAGAGGTGTGTTAGGTATCACACTTGCTTAATTAGGGAGAAATGTGATTCCTTTTATACATGTTTAGACAATCTTTCTCCTTTGAGGTACTTCTGGAGTAAGTTGTTTTTACATGGTGTAAGAGCCTTGAGTACCTAAGTGTGGTTGGGAATCTTGACTCTTCCAATATTCATTGATGTTATATTTTGTCAGGCCTTATCGGAAGTGTTGCCCCTTGCGTGTTGTATGGAACTAATGCAGAGAGACTTGGATCTACTGCTGGAACATTTGCAAATCATTGCTTGCCTTACACTGGCCTGTACTTCATGGGTAATGCATTGTTTGGTTGGAACTTTCTTGCACCATGGTTCTCATATCCTAGCCGTACGGCTATTCGCCGGAGATTTAACCTTGAGGTAAGTCTTTTTATAGCCTTTTGCTTACCGTGTTTACAGTTCGAATGTGATTTTTCCGTGGCAAAGGTTTTGTAGATGATGATCTTGAACTGAAATTAGTGATCCAAGTTAGGAAACGCCTAATTCGCTCGGGGTTTTATATGAAACAGGGAAGCTGCGAGGCATTTAATAGGTCATGTGGCTGCTGTGGGAGCTGTGTGGAGGACGATGTGCAGCGGGAACCATGCGAAGCAGCATGCGATTTTGCAACCCATGTGTTCTGCCACGCCTGTGCCCTCTGCCAGGAAGGTCGTGAGATCCGTCGCAGGGCCCTTCATCCCGGCTTTAATGCTCAACCAGTCTTGGTCATGATGCCCCCGAGTGAACAAGCAATGGGCCGTGACGCCTGAAGTCATCCCCCGAAGTTTGCGTCCTGTTTATATGATATTATGTCGGTGTGATACTAAAAAATGTATTCGTAAAGTTTGTTTCGGTTATATGAACAATGTTATTATGTTTGTGGCTACTTGATAATATATGTGGATCTTATATGAGTAAGATGATGTTTGTATTTAGTAGAGTGTTTGGATCCCGTTTGCTGCAACTTCTTACCATTGGAATTCAACGAGCCAAAATTCAAGAATTCGTGTTTAATCTTTCATTTGAAAAATGCTAGAGACTTTATAAACTGCAAATGTAGTTTATTGCTGTCCTTGGAACCGAATTGAGGACGGACTTGCCATATGATAAGAGTCATATGTTAGGGTAACTTGGATTTTGAAACCAAAGTGAGGAGTAACCGGTTAAATGGAAGATTAAACCTAGAATTGATTTGGGATAAAACACAATTTTGATTGATTTTTGTGTAGTGGATTATGTTTTTTCCCTTGTGTTTTGGTATAAACAAACTCGAAAATTGTATAGTCAAATTCCAAAAGCTATCAATTGAGATTTTCATCGATCAATTTAGTAAATTAAGACATTATAAAGCTACTCATGAAAAATTCACTTGATTGTTTGAGATTTTCACATTGTTTCATTCCTCCATAAAATATTTTACATATTTTCTCTACCTCTAGTTCTATCAATTTCATACGTGACAATTAATTAAGAGACTGACCAGACAACATGAAAGCTCGTGCAGTTAATAAAGATTTTTGGAAATTTCTGAACCCATTAACTAAAAGTTTTAATAAACTAACGGCAATGAATGATTTGGTAACTTAAATTCTTCTTTTATTGAAGTCTCGTCTATCCAAAAAGCTTTAAATTAGATTAAAAATAAAGGTTGGCAACAAGTTTATATTAAATCCCATCCCATTATAGTTATCACTATGGTCAAACTTGATAAATGTTTTTCTCCTTTTAATACTATAGTCAAAGATCGTAGATGGTTGTTATCCAGACTTTAAAATAACTAGGTTACACTGACAATGCAGTGGCACATAATTTAGCTAGAAGTATTCATCTTCCAAACTGTCGTGTTAAGTGGTTTTCTGTACTTCCCGACTTCATTTTAAACCATTAATCTGTAAATACAATTTATAATATATTGATAATTACAGTAACCTACCTCCGCCTCCGTCTCCCCCAGTCTCCGGCGATTAGCAGAGTAAGTAGCTCCAATAAAAACTTCATCTTTTCTCCATTGATGTTTTGAATTTTGAGTTTTGAGCTCCGAATTTTTATTGTTTGCTTTGGAATTTTGCATTTCTAATTATGGAACACTATTTTAGGAACGGTGAAGCTGATTGACACAGTTGAATTTAGGTTTTAGCCTCCAAGTTTCAATCTTTGGTCACTCTTTTGTGAGCTTAATCTTATGAAATTTTTGGAAGAGAAGAACAAGAACCTTAAACCCTAGTCTAGTGCTAATGCAATAGAGGTACTGAAGATGGCCAACATAATTTCAAATTCTAGTAATCTGTCCATGTTCCTGCCTGTTAGGTCGCCTTGTAGTACCAGGTGGAAACGTAGAGCACCTTGTCGTGCCTCTTTGGTTACTGAGGTAATATCCGCGGAAGCTCAACAATCTCCCTCCAAATTGGTCACCCGTCGCCTTGTTCTCCTCCGTCACGCCAAGAGTTCTTGGGATAATTCTTCATTGCGAGGTAAGAACTCGTTGGTCACTGTTTTGGTCGGTTTTCTTGTTATGTTTCTGAAAATTCTATGACATTTTGGTTAACGTTTGCTTCTTATTTGTCTGTTTAGTATCTCGTTCGTTTTTCTGACAATGTCTTATTTGTGTGTTTATTGTCTCCTCATTAGATCACGATCGGCCTCTGAGCAAATCAGGACAGCTGGATGCTGCCAAAGTTTCTTTGAAACTCCAACAGCTTGGTTGGATTCCTCAGCTTATTCTTTCAAGGTTCGAACTTTGATCACTATCAAGTTAGAAATCAGATTCTATTGCTAGATGACTGTGTCCATTGGTGGTTGATTTTGTTTTCAACTTCTTAGTTAGTGTGTGATTGATACAGTGATGCTACACGAACTCGAGAAACACTTCAAATAATGCAGGAGCAAGTGCCAGGTTTTCTGGATGCTGAGGTTTATTTCCTTTCAAGCTTCTACTCTATTGCAGCTATGGATGGACAGACTGCTGAGCATCTCCAGCAAGCTATCTGTAAATATTCACACGATGAGATCCTTACTGTCATGTGAGTTAAAGTTAGTTTTTTTCTTTGTGTGAATACCAACTACATATCTGACTTATTTCACGAAGCATGAGTTAGTTCATATGCGCCTAGCCTGAACTGCAATAGTTAATCATTTTCTTTTACATTCCTTTTTGATAAACATGACAAGAGGAGGCAATAATGAAATTTATAAGATTTTAAATGAATCTCAGTTAATCATACAGGTGCATGGGGCATAATAGGGGGTGGGAGGAGGCAGCTTCAATGTTCACAGGTGGTTCTGTTGAATTGAAAACGTGCAATGCTGCTTTGCTTGAAGCTGCTGGGAATTCCTGGGAGGAGGTTCGGCTATTAACCCTTTTTTGCTTTACCAACTTTTTGCTCTTTAAATATGGTCTACTACCTGAATCTAAGTGGAATAGTTGGTTATGAAGTATGTTTTCTTTTCCTAGAATACTGACGTTACAAGTTTGTACATGGAAAAAGTGGGAGGACCGGCTAGGCATATATTCTGCAATAGGAAAGAATGTTTTGGTATTATGTAATGGAAAAGGCATAGACGTAATAAATGTTAGACCTTGACTGAAACTCTGCAAACAGCAAAATAGGCGAAAACAGGCTTCAGGAACTTACTCTTAAGGAGTGAGTATACGTTCAAATTGACTACATTCACTGCATAAAGAAATATTTTGGAACGCGAAGTAATTGTGCTGAAGCATATTAGCGGAAACATTTTGGGTTAAAGAAGTTGATTAATCAACTTTTTACATATAGTTGTATGATTCTGAAGGACAAGTGATGGAGGGTAAAACTTGAGAATAATTTCTTCTTATTGTTCTGGTTATACCTGATTTATTCAGTTTACTGATCTCTGTGTAACGAAATGCATTACGTTCCCAGGCATTTGCTTCAGCTGGACTTGGTGGGTGGAAACTTCAGGGCATTGTAAAACCAAGTAATAGCATGTAGGCGTAGCACCTCGAGAACCGTTTTGAAGTTAGCAGCTCTTCTCAAAATTACAGATAAAAAGAGGTGATCCTACCATGCATAGGTTTGTGGCTCAATCAATTTGTCTGTTTTTATATTAAAGAGCATCTCTACACCGTACTGGCACGTCAAATCTGTCCATCCAAGTAGCGAGGGAGCTGCTCCAACGGCATGATGTGGGTGGCTAAATTTTTGGCCGAGCCTTTTTTGCCTTTTTTGATGGTTGCATCTCTGGTTTCAACAGCCGTTGAAGATTGGAGTTTCATGTTTAATTTTGAAAATCATTACCTCTTCGTTTCGTGATCCGCTTTTTACTTGCAACTGCAGTGCAAAGATTCCAGTTTATGAATCAGAACAATGAATATGATTGTACAGATTCTACTTTTAATGAATTTCACTGATTCCTTATGTGTTGCCATTGTATAACACTCCCTGTGCATCTTGTTTTGAAGATATAGGTTGTAAAACACACAAGTTTTGCGATAGTAATACAAATCTCGCAATCACTGGTGGCACCACAATTTGGAAGTACGCAACCTGGTTAGTGTAACTGAGAACAAAAAGTGTGTACGATGCTTTCACTCTTATCATACGCTATCGGTGAAATGGTGTTGATTTTTGACCTTTGGTTCTGGAGAAGCCATGGTATGGAGCATTTCTAAAATTATGATCCAATGTCTAAATCCAAAATGAACTTGCTAATCATTGACATATCCTTTAGCCCGATAACTGAAGAATATCCCGTGCTCAATCCTGGACCTCAGCTAGGCCATTCAAACGAGTGACCATAGATAAAGGCACCAGGCCCCGATGGTAAGGTACCCCTTGCCACCATTCTATGCCTAATCATGGCTTGGGGACATTTGCATTTCTTTAGGCAAATCACCCAAATGCAACATGGGCAAGTGAAAAATAAAAGCTGAATTTTGGAGAAAATTAAATACTTTACCAAAATATAGTACTAAAACTTAACTTATAACTTATAAGGCAACAATCTCTAACAAGTATGAAAGCTAAAATAGCAGATGACATAGCTCTCTTGACAAGGAAGTCTGGAAAATTTCTAAGACAAGAGTTCTTTCGACAAACAGGCGACTATCGGAAACACATTTTAAATTTCACTCTCCTGGTGCAGAGACACCTTGCTTCAGTCTTTCCCTCTTCATTTTCTTCTTGGAGACTGGCTTCTTCTTTCTTGGTGGAAGTGTCTTTTGAGCATACATGTAAAGGACATAATTTCCAATTAAGAATGCGAGAACTAGCCCGCCAACAACCAACAACACTATCAATCCGGGGTTAAGTCCTTTTGCTTCCATATCCTTGACCACATTCCCCTGTTGAGAATTCGGGTTATATTGTGCTGAAAGATAATATAGCAGTATGAAATCAAGACAACATAAATTAAGCTCAACTAGCGTATAGTACTAGTATGTTGTCTTCCAAGAAGATCATACTTACATGATCCATTGCAAAAATTAATCCTGATGGGTCCTAACGCATACAAAGTTTCTACAGGGAGTTATATTAAAAACTTTCCCTAACACAAGGGCATGCAGAGGCCAGTAGACCGAGTGTGGGTGACTGAGGGAAAAATATATTCATGGCTTTTGAACTATAGCTACAAACATTATGGTCCTTAAACTTCACCTCTTCACAAAATTCAAAATATTGCACCATTAAAGTCCAAATCAACTACAACCAGTAAAAAAGATTAAGGAATGATTACCTCGACAAGTTATGGTCAAATACCAATTTTATCCTCATCATCTCGTTCATTTTTAACGGAATTTTATAGATTTGCACTTATATAACAATAAAGTGAAGTTTAAGATTTTTATGTCAAGAAATGAAATTTAGAGGCCAAGTTTAGGAGAGCTATGGTTCAAGAGCCATGAATGTAATTTACCTATGTGACTACAGAATGCTGAAGCACAACCAAAAAAGCAATGTAACAACAGGAAATCAAAAGGCACACCTACGGCATTTTAACATTCTCAGTGCTTGAATCATTTTTCTAACATCTAAAATAGTTTACAGCCTATTGACTCGCACAATAAGGACCCAATTATCTTTCCAATTATTGATGTATGATGTATCTCACCAAACCACTATTCACATCATTAATCTTCCCTACTCTGCATAACAATTTCGTACAAGTGTTTACAAATTTCAGCTCTTGCAACACACATCTATAAACATACTGTATAGATATCATTCACTTATGCCGTTACAATCACCTGTAAACTCAATTGCCACATAACTAAAAGATAAACTCGCCTATGCTTCCATTCTATCATTTTTGTATACAAATTAACAAAAAAACTTGCTACTTTATCAATGTACTGCAACACCTATTTCTACTCATATCCTAAGATTAACATGTAAATGAATCAATGTACTGCAACGCCTATTTCTACTCGTACCCTAAGATTAACATATAAATGAGTGTGAGACAAGATAATCACAACTGGAACATAAATCTTAAATTAGCCAAAATTGTAAAAATACTAAATCTAAGAAAAACGATACACAACATGAACTATGATACACCATATTAATGCCTATAATTCAATATGGAAGGACAAAAAAGACCCCAACTTTCCTCGAATCATCGAATATTATAAAAGGTATGTCTGTATATAAGCATCTCAGGTAATGCAAGACTAATTCTAAGAAACAAGACACAACTAGAACTATGATACACCATATTCATGCCTACAATTCATCATGGAAGGACAAAAAAGACCCCAAGTTTCCTCGAATCATCGAATTCTATATAAGACGTGTATTTAAGGACCTCAGGTAATCAACAGTCAGGCCAAATACAGTCACATTGTCAACTTTCCATCAACCTGAACAAAATCAAGCCCGATCAATGAAATCTGAACCAAAATTCCTAAAATTTCCACTCTCGCATCGAAATTCAGGTCAAATAACACTAAACAGATACAAAATAACGAAGATCAAAAGCATAACACTCGACATGCATCAACATGTCACTCAAAAACCAAAAATCTCATCAAAATTCAAGCTTCAACAACACAATCAGCAACAAAAATCACACGATCTATCATAAATTGATAGGATTGAGCTCAATTAACATAGATCTCGCTAATTAATGGCGATAAGACGATATAATCGGTGGAAACCTTACCATGTTCTTGAAGGAAGGAGGCGACTGATCGGAGAACTCGAAATCGTCTTCCATGGTGGTGGTTTCCGGTGATCAGCTCCGGCGAGGGGCGTCACTGCTTACACAGGAAGATTCCAGAAAGAGAGAAGATACAGATCCGAATTTCAACATGAAGAATTATTTAATATATACAAAGTTCAGAGGAGGAATAGTTTTTGCCCGCTTGAAGTTTCTTGTAATTGTGTTTTTGCCCCGGTTGTTTTTTTTTGTTCAACTAACTACAGTCCCACGTGGAATGGGCTTATGTGTGTTTATTGTGGGCTGGGGTTGAAGAACACGTGTCTCACATGCCTAGCCCATTACATATTGATGAAATGTAGGTTCTATAGTGCAAATGGCCCGATAAAACTATTTACATATCGATTGAATGTAGTAATTGTCAGTGAAAGGCTTACCATGACTCCGTTTGGCAATTAGCAATATGATATTAGCTGTTAGCTGATTACATTAGCTGTTAGCTGATTTGATTAGCTGAATAGTTAAAACTTAGCTGATTGTAAATAGCTATTTGTGCAAAATGACAAATAAGGACATTCATTATTTATAAATATTATTTTTATTTTTAATCATTAGGGTTAAAAAGGTCAATTAAATAAATACTACAAAAAGCTATATCAAAAAGCTCCTAAAAGTAGCTTTTTCTAAATTAGCTTTTTGATCTCAAAAGCTATCTTAAACCTCTCTTTACCAAACACTTAATTAGAGTTTTCATTGGTCAAAACCTCTAATTATCTCTCAAAAAGCTGTTTACCAAACGGGGCCTATATGTAACCAGTAATTTGAAGATATGACTGGTGGCAACATTGTGAACGTGTTGTACCCCAATGTTAACTGAACTGCCGCTCCTGTTAAGAAAGAGCCAAAGAAGAGCGGCATGACATCTATCGATCCGTTTGTTCCCGACTTTAGATCAACACTATAGACGGCATTAAACTATTCTCATTGGGTCAAAGGATCCTCTTAAAGCTAACATCACATGGTATCTTCTTTTTTTTTTATGAAGAGCATCACATGTATCTACTTTCATACTCTAATGTATTTAAAAACATAAAGTTTAAAAAGACAAATAAAAAGTTTTTAGAATTTGTTTAATATATCATCAAATCAAATTTGTTATGTCGGTAGAATCATCGGTCAAAAATTTCATATTTGTAAATATACAATTCATTATGTCATATTAATAAAATAAATAAGTGAATAAATTGTGTATGATAAAAATTTACGATGAAGTCGAAATTGAGTACGGTTCTTTTGTGTGTCACCAATATAAGATGATATGTTTCTCTTTTTCATCAATCGAATTCATTACATCCGATTCATAATAAAAAATTTCGATACAAACACATTATGATCTAAACGGTCCCGAACCAGTACTTGATATGGAAGCAGTCTTAATAGTAAAGAATTCTGACAATTTACCACATGTTTTCTGAGGAACCAAAGCAGTCGACACAAAGTTGAGCTTCTAGTAATAATATTAATAGTAAGAAAATTTAGAAGAAAATATAAACAAAATTGGCAGTATCTGAACAGGACCACGAGGAGGTTCTGCAACAGTAGTTGTGAACACCATAATTTCTGACATTTTTTTTTGTTTTAAATTGTTACTTATTTTCTCGCATATCTCCAAAATATAATAAATATGGAATAGCTAAGTACAATGTATTATTATAACATATATATAAACCTATAGATATCAGGACATTCAAAATTTTCAATTACATAATCAAAATATTAACTCGTTTATACACAAATTTAAAATGATAATCGAGTAGATACTTCTTTTGTTTGTCTCAAACCCAATGTATGAGTGCTTGTGGCTTTAAAAACAACACATTGAATGTGAAGATACGGCTTAATATAAATTGTAACATTTCGAGTTAATATTGTCTAAGAATTGAATAAGTTAAAAGTTTAAGTTGATAGTTAATCTTTGACGGTATTTTTATATTAATTTAACGGTCCGACTCGAACAAAAGATTACTTGGTTGCAGAAGTTTTGATACCATGTCAAAAAATTGATAAAGTAAAAGCTTAAGTTGCTAGTATAAGGGTCATCGACCGTTTTTTTATTAATTAATACCATATAGATATTAGTATACACTTTGTCTTACATCCAAATACTTCGAGTCTTACGAGTTTAAAATATGGTAAGAACATATTATATACACATTTTACTAATAAGTCAATCATCTCACCTCTATTTATAATATTAGATTCGAGTAATGCCAGTCGTCATCCTTGAAAACAATTCATTGTTCAGATTTTTCCTACCCAAGATTATTCACTCCAGCCCGAATCATTACAAATAGTGTAGATTATCAATAAGAAAAATAAATGTTTGATTTCTTTTGTTCAATGAAATACCTAGCTCTGCAGTTGACTCTCCAATCAAAGTTCAAAACTTAGAATTTTTAGACGAGACAATATTCTCATTCAAGCATTGCAATATTGGTCGGTCTCAATCTCCATTAATTTACTTCTAATACTCCATTGATTTATCTATAAATATCTAATTTTCTTTTGCATAAATACTTTTAAAACAAAGAAATATAACATATGAACTCGTTGATGTTTTGGATTTTGAAAACATATAAAATGTTACTTAACCGATTATATTTTATGTATATGAAATTGTTATGATTCGAATTCAAAATCTTTTAATCATAAAACTTTAATATCATGTTTTTAACTGATTGAACTAAAAGCTTTCGATTATAATCTATATTTTCTCTCCTACAAAAACTTTTGCTTAATAAATATATCAAACTTCTATCCTTTTCTATTTTTCTCAATCCCCTTCAATATCATCCATGTACTTTCAAGATTTATCCAATAAAATTCCCTTAGCTTAAAAAGGAAGTGAGATAATAAAATTGGCACTCAAAAATTGAGCTAACTCATCACTCAATAATAAATGGACCGTCTGATCAAATATTTGATGAAAAAAATGATTGGAGATAGATCCATGGTGCATGACCACCTAACATATTGGGCTTATGATATAGAATGGACCCACCATATGGAAGTTTAATTGTAGTGTAATTAATCCATAAAAAAACCCACAATGCAATCATACACAAGAAATCAAACTCGTTAGTTGGAAAACCTCAAAATTCTGTGATGAGGTCCCATCATTCCACGTGCATCAAACGGTAAAATCTGACTTGTCAATTTTTATGCAAAGTTTTTTTTGTAACTAGTAAATTCTGGTTCCAACATTTACACCAATATCACGTGTTTTCAACTTTTCCTAAAAAACTTAAGTAAATAATATATAAATGATGGTTGTGTATCATCAACTTGTTATAAGCAAAAATTTTAAGTTTTGTTAGACGCTCAAGATTGAAAATATAATGATTAACCAAAATGCCTAAATGTATATTAACGCTCGGAATTTAATTTATCGCTAAAATATCTTTTAATTAGCTTTTAAATGTTCTACAACTCATTTCTATCAACTAACACTCGATTAAGATGTTTTATTCAACTACGTATTGATCAAGTTAACGGTTGAAATTGACTAAAGTTATGGTCACTCTTCTTGTCTTCAAATAGTTTAATGAGGGTAAGAGTATAGTAGTAGCTAGCCACCAAATGTGAAAAGAATGCAACAAAATAGTAGAATGTGTGGTTTGAGGGTAAAGTATGGAATTTAAGACTTTCCTCCCACTTAATTCTAAGTATTGCTTCCGTTTCTTCTTTTGTCTTATATATGTCGACCACATCTTTCTATTTGAAGCATGCTCAAATAAAAGATATAAAAAAATAATATATTTTTTGCACTAATTTTCTTAAAAAGGAAAGTAATGTTTTATATATGATACAAATAATTAAAATGTATGATCTGAAAGTATGTTAGCCGAACTTCCATTTTTAAATTTATAAACCACAGTGAAAAAAGAGAACAAAATGAGACTTGAAACAGTTTTTGACATAGTGATAAAGAAAATACACTTCACACAAAGTGGAGCTCATTTTTTTTTCTATGATTTTTCAATGAAACAAATATATGTGGTTTTTGATAAAACCATTTCATCTTTTCATGATTAAAAACAATACAAATAAATTGGAAACTATGAAACATAAACATAGTTTTACAAAAATAAGTTTTTTTTTGACAGACTACGAAAAAAAGTTTAATTTTTGACTAACCGAAAATATATGTTTTTTAAATGAACATAATAATTTAATATGCACGACTAGTGAATTATATTTTTTGATGAATTAGTAAGGACGAATTCTCATTGACTTATACTCGAAAATGCTCAGTTTAAGTATATCTAAATACTTATATCAAATTGCTTGAAAATAAGCCTCAATCAAACATGCAATCTTTTTATATAAATATTTATTTAATATCATGTATATATAACATATTAAACCACTTGGATTATCTACAAATTTGAAGATATGTCTGAGAAAGTCATTTTTATTGTTCAAACCTGATAATATCAAACGCAATCTAGATAGACGAGTGAGCACCCACCTATATCCAAATAAGTCTAATTATGACTTAGTTAACAACACTTCATTTATCTTTTTTCTCTAAAAAAACTCCCTTTATTTTTATTTTCATAAAAGATTTTTGCACCAAAATTTCCTCTATAATTGGCAAGACAATATGATCACATCAGTAAAGATGATTTTTCCCAACCTTAGCATAGCACTCCTTTTAATCATAGAAAATAAAATTCTAGTGGGCCTTTTGATTTATTATACTCTCGATATAGCTCAACTTTCGCTAAATAAAATACAATAGGACAAATATAATTCATCTCATCTAGGCTAAAAAGTGTTTTTAATTTTCCCTTTTGATCTTAATGTCTTCATTGTAGGCCACTCCCCTCGCGTAAGTAAATTAAAAATTCAAGGCCGAAGCATTCTTGAGACTATTTCAAAGCTTAATTTCACATTAAATACTTTCTTTATAGGATTCAAATCCTTTGCAATTTGGAATAAATAAATTTACATTTAAGCTTTATTTAAGAATACATTAACATATTAGTTAAGTGATAAGGAATACATGTTTAGACTTAACACGTTATGTGTCAATTTTTAGTACATTGAACTCTACGATGAATTGATATTGAGTATCCATTCATAATACGTTGAATCTAGTGACTTAATTGCTCAATTTTAATGAATTCATACCAATTTCATATGTACTCAGTAAAAATAGATGCATGGTTAGATTTTGGACTTGCTCCATTTATTTATTATTTGAGTATAGATAGAAATCTAATATAGGAAGCGATAGAATAAAAATGTTGTGTGGTTTAACCGATGGTAAAAAATACGGTAAAAAGATGTGTCCTGCATCTCTACTTTAAGACGATCAACAGTTCATATCGTCAATAATATATGTTCGGACCCGTTATATTATTCAATTCTTCAATGTTTTATTAACGGAAAAAAATTAGGACAAGAAAGTATATAAAGAAAAGAAAAAATAAAGTTGGCTTTATGACAAGCAAAGGAAATAACGGTTAGAAATATCCACGTGTCAGTTGAGCCATCCACCTGTCTTGATCAATCTCCCTTAGGATTCCCTGCCATTTTCTTCCTTCCCTTTCTGATAATTTTCCTTTAATACAAACACTCCAAATTCATATCTCCCTTCTTCTCTTCTCCTCTCGTGAACTCCATCATCTTCATCCTCCTCACAAAATTCCATCTTTACCCTCCCAATGGCCATTTTCTAACCAATCAAATGTTGTCTCCTCCCATCCTCCACAAACTCCCACTCTTCCTCTGCTTCCTCTGCATTTCCGCTACAGATTTTGACTTTGAAACCTTAACTTTAAGCAGCTTAAAGCTCATTGGAGATGCCCATTTGAACAATGGCAGTGTTCGTCTCACCCGTGACCTCGCTGTCCCTAATTCCGGTGCCGGGAGAGTTCTATATTCGAAACCAATCAGATTCCGGCAACCCGGGAGTCATATCGTTACGAGCTTCACTACTTTCTTCTCCTTTTCTGTTTCTAATCTAAACCCATCTTCCATTGGTGGTGGGCTTGCTTTTGTCATCTCCCCGGATTCTGAATCGATTGGTGCCGCCGGTGGGTGTCTCGGGTTATTGGATGCTGCCGGAGTCGGGTCGGGTTTTGTAGCGGTGGAATTTGATACCCTTATGGATGTTGAGTTTAGGGATATTAATGGAAATCATGTTGGTTTGGATCTTAATAGTATGATTTCTAGTGAGATTGCTGATTTGGATTCGGTTGATGTTGATCTTAAAAGTGGTGATCTTGTTAATGTTTGGATTGAGTATGACGGGTCGGATCTTAATCTGAATGTCTCTGTTTCGTACTCGAATATCAAACCCGGAACTCCGATTCTTCAATTGAATCTTGATTTGGATCAGTATATTAGTGATTTAATGTTTGTTGGATTCTCTGGTTCTACACAGGGGAGTACAGAGATTCATAGTATTGAATGGTGGAGTTTTAGTTCATCTTTTGATTCGAATTCGGGCTCGGGTTCCGGATTTTCTTCCCCACCGCCTCCGACTACCACATTGATGAACCCGACGGCGAATTCTGTTACTACTCCTCCACCGTCATTGCCGCCTTCCGGGTCAAGTTCAGCTCAAGAGAAGACTAGTAAGTCTTCTTCTTGTCATAACCAGCTGTGTAAGCAAGGTCCGGGAGCGGTTGCCGGAGTAGTTACAGCAAGTGCATTTGTGGCCATTTTCGCCGGAGTTCTCATCTGGGTATTCTCCAAGAAGTACAAAAAGGTGAAAAAGTCGGAATCTTTTGCCTCGGAGTTGATCAAAACCCCGAAAGAATTTACCTACAAAGAGATCAGATTAGCTACGAAATGCTTCAATGCCAACAGAATCATCGGCCACGGCGCATTTGGGACAGTCTACAAAGGCATCTTACCGGAAACCGGAGACATTATTGCCGTCAAAAGATGCAGCCACAGCAGCCAAGGGAAGAACGAGTTTCTATCAGAATTATCGATCATAGGAACTCTTCGCCACAGGAACCTTGTCCGCCTACAAGGATGGTGTCACGAAAAAGGCGAAATCTTGTTAGTATATGATCTAATGCCAAATGGGAGTCTAGATAAAGCATTGTTTGAAGCAAGAACACCATTGCCATGGCCACACCGACGAAAAATCTTGCTTGGTGTGGCCTCGGCATTGGCATACTTGCATCAAGAATGCGAAAATCAGGTGATTCATAGAGATATTAAGACTAGTAACATTATGTTAGATGAAGGGTTTAATGCTAGATTAGGAGATTTTGGGTTAGCTAGGCAAATTGAGCATGATAAATCACCCGATGCCACGGTCGCGGCGGGCACCATGGGTTATTTAGCACCGGAGTATCTATTAACTGGAAGAGCTAGTGAGAAAACCGATGTGTTTAGCTATGGAGCTGTGGTGCTTGAAGTAGGGAGTGGAAGAAGGCCAATTGAGAGGGAGATTAACAAGGTTGGGGTTAATAGTAATTTGGTTGAATGGGTTTGGGGATTGCATAGAGATGGGAGATTACTGGCTGCAGCTGACTCTAGATTAGAGGGTGAGTTTGATGAGGCTGAGATGGTTAGGGTTTTGCTAGTTGGGTTAGCTTGTTCACATCCGGACCCGTTGGTTAGACCGACTATGAGAAATGTGGTTCAAATGCTTGTGGGTGAAGCCGAGGTTCCAGTTGTGCCAAGGGCTAAACCTACTTTGAGTTTTAGTACTTCTCATCTTCTATTGAGTTTGCAAGATAGTGTTTCGGATTGTAATGATGGGATGATTAATTTGTCAACTTCTTCATCGGAAAGTGATTACATTGTCGATGACATAGTTTGACTTAGTTAGGGGCGTAAAGCAGACGGGTCATGGTTGTCCGGTGACCACATGGGTGTTCCGGTCAACAATGGGGTCGTTTTCTCCAAGTTGAATGTAAAGTAACATTTCTAAAGGAGGAGAATACAACAACACCAGTGGTCGTGGTTGTTTTCGTGCGGTGCGTTCCAATCAATGAGGGGATTGTTTCCTCCAACGAAAATGCTTTCACACTTCCAACCATGGTTATTTCACTAGCTACATTTCGCGGAATGTTTCTGGCACTTCGAGTCACGGCTACTTCAATGTTCGAGAAAGAAGTGGCTCGGTCGAGTTGGTTATATATGTGTATATTTATGATTATTACTAGTATCATCATTATTATTCATATTTAATTTGTTTCATGTATTTATATTATCAACACAATAACATAATTCAATGTAATGACAAAGGGGTTTTAGGGACAATTTTGTGTGTGTTGAATATAACTATGGATATGTATAGAATGTTGAAATATAACTAGTGGAAGGTTTTTGTCATTTAGGAGTTCTTTGTTTTGTGGAGGCAAAACGGAATCTTGTATCTTTCTTGTTACATTTTTTGATTGATTTGTTGACGTTTAATTATTCTTTGGATAGTGTACACTATTATACTTTTTTATATTCAATTAACTAATTAAATATTTTGTGTACATGTAATTCTTTTTATTAAAAGTTCGAGTTAATAGTTAAGATTAACAATAGTAATCTTTAACAATATTAATTTCTTATGAGGTATTTTGTATTATTTTCGTTTGTCTATGGAAAAATGATGTATATTTTTTGTTTATAAGTCGTAAAAAGCTTCTATCAATAAATGTTATGCTATAGTAGTTTTATAGATACCCTAAATGGTTCATTTGCTGATAAAACCACGATCTTCAATTTTTATAATTCACATAGTTCATTTTGATGCCGATAAAACCACGATCTTTAGTTGGATTACGTTATGAACTAATAATAATTGTTCACTTATGATTTACTTTCTATATTTAATTTAATATGTAGTGTAATATTGATTTTTGCATGGGATGTAGTATTGATTTTATGGGGAAAATGTACCACACATAGTAACGAAATTAAGACCGACTGGAAAATACTTTTTATAAGCGGGTTTTAATCATAAAATCAATTATAGTTTACACATTGTTATGATAAGTGAAATATATTTATATTTTTCTTACATTTTGCATGCAACGATCCTAAAGTCGGAATCGCTCACTATTACAATAGAGAAATAATAGAGAAAGTCGCCATATACTTCATGATACCTTAGGTATAACGTATAAAAAGATCATACACTAACATAATTTTCAATGAGTGTCAAATTGAAAATTGTTTCTCCAACTAACTAGTGTTTTTCCTTTATTGTGATGGAAAATTAATTGGTTTAGAACGTTGAAAAATAATAAGTGGAAGGATTTGGTAGTCATTTTCTTGCTTTATTTATTTATTTTCTAGAAGGGTGAGAAGTTGCTTTCATAAGCAGCAAAGTTAACAAGCCAAAAATATAGTTTAGAGTTTGAGTGGAGGCTTGGTAAAGTATAGTTACAAAATTAAATGAATTATAATAAATGTAACCAAAAAAATGAATAATAATGATAATAAAAATCATGTTTAATTATTAATCTTGAAGTGACTTGTTCTTGAAACAAACTTAAGAGTCCATGTTTAATAATAGTGCCATTGTGTAAGAAATTTTAATGGTAATTAGTTTAGAATTACTCATCAAAATAAATGGGTAAATTTTATTGACATTAACCACTTTAAAATGGTAAATTTTCAAGGAGAACACAAACAAGATGTCTCAACTACTTGGCACCCCTAGCGATCAATCTCACAATCCCAAATCCAAATTTATTAAAAACGGATCAAAAAGTTGATCCTTTTCTTTAGAGAAGTTCTAATGAAACGGTGTTAAAAAAATTAAATAAAGAGCTGAATACATAATTGAAAAATGATCTTTGGGAGTGCTTTTCCCTGTATAAAAACTCTATAGTTAAACAAATATTTTGTTTGGTTTTACAACAATTTGTGAACTATCTATTCATTATTAAGTTATAATTATTTGAATTATATTTTCATTATTAAGTTATAATTATTAGTTATTTGTCAAAAAAAAAAAAGTTATAATTATTTGATTGCTGGAAAGTCATGATGTAACATATATAAAGTAATATTAACGAAACTGTGTGCTTTAAATATTTTGTAGAAAAGATTGTTTTCAGGCTGCATTATTATTCTCTTGGAACTAAAGACAATTTAAAGGGATCAAGTAAGAAGCAAACTTTTATTATATATTACAAGGGATTTGCCTTTTATTCAAAGTTATCTTTACAAAGGGGAAATCCTTTATTATTATTATTAGAAAAATAACATTTTTCAGTCTGTGATGTTTTCAAATTTTTAATTAAATTCTTCGTCTTTTAATAATGCAAAGGGTGAAGGATTAAGTAATTTGAATGTGTTAAAAGCAAATTTATCACCCTTTACGGTCTTCTCTTTTTCCTTTGATTGTCTCTCTAAAGCAAAAGAGTTGGATTCTCTAGTTTTTGGGTTTAGATTAGTTACTCCCTCCGTCCAACTTTGATAGGCAATATTTCCATTTTGGATGTCCAAAAAAGATAGACATTTTTCCATTTTTAGTTGTTAGTTAATGATAAATATACCAAAATACCCTTTCCAATAACTACTTTTATCACTCACCATTAATTAGTCAAACTTATTCTTTTTTGGTTCACGAGTAACTTCAAATATCAAGAAATTTAAAATCATGCTTGTAATTAACTAACCAACCATTGTCCAATAGAAAACTAGAAAAATTGCAATCATATTTAATTTTTGTCCAACATTTATTAATAGAGTATTTCAATAATGGAATATACTTGTTTCTCATCTTTTTTAGTTAACCAAATAAATGAGGGTATTATGGTAAAGATATACCCAATTAACTAATTTTCTTAATTCCCGTGAAATGAAAATATTGCCTATCAAAGTTGGACGGAAGGAGTAATCACTACAAGAAAAAGCACTTATAGCTACAAAAATAAATGTACCTAAATCTAAATTTTTTGTAGCAAAATGATTTAGCTACAAAACAAAATTTTGTAGCTTGTCGTAGCAAGAAGTGGCGTAGCTAACACTTTAGCTACATAAGTTATGTGATTTATAGCTAATTGTAGAAATTATAGCTACAAAGATAACAAAAATATGACTATAGCAATACTACTTCTTGCTATACAATGAAAGTCATTTGTAGCAAAAATAATGAAACAAAAAAATAGAATAATGCATAGCTACGACAATGTACCGTAGCAACAAAATCTTAATTTTACAATATTTTAATTTTGTGATTAAAATAAATTATTTTAATTGTATTTTATTATAATAATACTTAACTACAAAAGAATCATAATTATGATTTTAGAATGTAGCATTACAAATTCCATATTCAATTTACATTCTCATTCATTAAATTACCATATTTTATTAAATATGATTCGAAGAAATACAGAAAAACAGTAGAAAGAATGTACTAATATCAAAATAATTGTATTTTTATTAAATAGATATCCATAGCTCATACAATATTCTGAAAAAAATAACTTGAAACTAACAAACGAACATTGTCTTTCTTTAAAAAAAAATACAAACGAATTAACATTGTTGATCATCTTCCTTCTCTGTATTATGATCCATTCAATCATGAGCAACATATCCTGCAACCACAATAAATTAGAATTTAACTAGCCAAAAATAAGTATAGAAAAAGTACATTGTAGAAATTAGACGAAAACTTGATAGAAATATACCATCAATAACAATGAACTCAGAGAATAATAAACCTGGAACAAACGATCAGTTTATATGTAAGTATCGAAATATATATTAAGTATCGAAATACAAATTACAGAATGCAAACCTTTGGATAGATAGAAAAGGGCTGGAAATCTATACCCATGCAAATGACCATTACCAATATTCTCTAGATCGGTTCATAATGAGAAGTTCATTGGCGATCTTAACTTGAAATCATCGTCAACAAGTATTGTCAATCTCTTTCAGTTGTTCAACAATAAGGTAAAATGTAGCAGTATAATAAAGCAATAAGAGAATGAATGCAATAGAGAATAAAAAGAATGAGAATTCAAAGTAATTGATAATTGATGGAATGAAGAGGTTAACGGAGTAATTAATAGAATAGTGGCATATATTGAGGCTAAAATGGTGCAACTAAAGAGTTGGTTTTGGAAAGAGGTTGGAATAGGATAAATATCATATTCTATTAAAAAAAATTAAAATAAATTATGTGGTTGATGATTATCACCATTTGTTATCTTTTTATCTTTTTCGTGAAACAAAAGAAAACATATATCAATTCATTACTAAGTTTTTTTCCTTTTTTAATTAGATATGCTATCTTTCTTTTCTTTCCTTTTTTTTTTGTTTTGAAGATGAATATATTATCTTTGTTTTTCATACATTTATTATGACATACGTAAATTAATACTTTAACATTTTATATATAATAAAATAAAGAGTAGAATTCTTTGTCAAAATTAATTGAGTCATGCGTTTAACTAAAAAAAAATCCATAACTTGTTTTCTTACTTTTAAGCACTAGATAAAATAAATATTCTCTAAAATATATTAATTATTAGTCAAATTTTTAAAAATATAATCATTATTCAAATTAAAATATTTTTTATAAACATTATTCCAATTAAAAAAAATATTAAGTCATGATAAATATATCTAGTTAATCTAATTATTAGTGACAAACAATATTAGCACCAAATCAAGAATCCGATCATGAACATTATAATCGAGCTTGTTCATAAATCTATAATTGATATCATATTTTTTGCGGCTTAAATTGAACAAAATTCCAGTCCAAATGAGTTCAGTTCAACAAATTCAGTTTACTAAAATTCATTAGGTATTCAGCAAAATTCAGTCAATTCATTCAATTCAACATATTCAGTTCAGTTAGAATAAATTTAGTTCAATATAAAAGAATATCGCCTAAGTTCAGTTTGAGTTTTCATCATCTTCATGCTTAGCTCGTTATAAAAGAAATTAACATTTTGAAGTAATGCCTTGTTCAAAATTCAGTTCAGTTTGATTTAACCAAATTCGGTTCAGTTAAATTCACTAAAACATTTTAGTGATTCAGCCAAATTCAACCAATTAATTTCAAAAAGTTAAGTTCAGTTAAAAGGTTTATGGGTAAGAAAGAGTATAAGGTTTAAGTTAACGGGGTTTAATGCACCCTAAACCCTAAGAGGTTATGTAGGTTTAATTAGGATTTAGGGTTAGGGTTTAGTGGTTTAAGAGGGTTTAGGGTTTGAGGTTTAAGAGTTAGGGTTTAGGGTTTAAGAGAGTTTGGGTGAGGGTTTGGGTGAGGGTTTAATATGCAATTCCAATTAATGTGTTATTTTTTTTTTCGAAGACCCAATTAATGTGTAATTAATTTCTAAACTATAATCTATCAAAAAAAAATAAATTTCTAAACTATAATTTCTTATTTATTTGTTAATATTAATTAGTTATAAATTTAAATTAGCTTTAGTTAGTTGTCACTCTAGATTAATTTTAATTAGTTTGTAAGTCTGAAAATAGTTTAATTAGTTATTATCAAATTTAGGAGTAACTAGTTTAGAAACAATTTATCAAAAAAAAAAGAAAAACTAGTTTAGAAACATTAGGGATAAGTACTAAGGTAATTGTGCATTAATAATTTTATAAGTTAGTTTAGTCAGTTGTCACTCTAGATTAATTTTAATTAGTTTGTAAGTCTGAAAATAGTTTAATTAGTTATTATCAAATTTAGGAGTAACTAGTTTAGAAACAATTTATCAAAAAAAAAAGAAAAACTAGTTTAGAAACATTAGGGATAAGTACTAAGGTAATTGTGCATTAATAATTTTATAAGTTAGGATTTATATGAGTTAAATAGAAAATTTTGGATTTTTATAATTTAGTATTTTAAAAATTATTCACTACTGCGGTTACAATTAATAACACAAATAATTTCTTCTACTCTATATGTGATTTACTCGTAGGCATCAAATTATAGGTAGACTCTCAACTACTATATTTAAAAAAATCACGCGTTACAATTTGATAATTCCTATAATGATAAATTGTTCGAAAGAATAGATTATGTTAGTAATTGTATATTTGGCTATGAAATTTAATAAAACTAAATTGCCACATAAAAATATAGTTTGTGGCTAAATATATATATTTGCTATATACAAGACTCATTTGTGGCTGAAACACTAAAGCACCCACAATATTATAATCGTAGGTAAATTAGTGTAGCTAAAATTGACATTTTGCTACGGTAAATTCTTGTTAAAACTGATTAAAATAAATAGCTACAATGTTTTTATGTTTGTCACAACACTATAAAATTAGATTCAAAATCTATTTTCATAGCTAAATTTCGTAGCTATAGATACGATTTGTTGTAGTGAATTATTAAGTAGGAATAAACTAGATGGCCCATGAATGACAATGGCCTTATTTGCAGGGTCGGTCTCATTGCTAGAGATGATGAAGGGTTAGTTAGCTTCATTAGGAATCGTTATTCATATGTGTTGTTCCGTGGAAACTGCAAAAATTCAAGTTATCTTTAAAGGTTTAAGTCTACCGTTACATTGCTCTTTCCTTTCTATTATCATTAACAAAGATAATACTTGAAACAATCAATATGCTCATTCATGTTTTCCTTTTCACATAACTTGTATGCAGATGTAGTTAATTTTAAATCGAAATTTATTACATTTTCATTCAATTTTGTTTGTAAAGAGGAAAATAATATAGCTCGTTGTATAACTTTTTGAATCAAAGATCTCTCCTCGATCATTTTGATGAAAGATTGTCTTGGAAACGCTTCGACTGTAGTCTTTCAAAAGATACTACTTCATTTTCTAATTAATTTGTTGGGTTATAGAAAAAACTAGATGACCCATTCTTTTCTACAAAAGTAATAGTAGGATCACCTTTTTATTGGGCTTAAGTAGGTGCAATTGATGTTTTATTTTTTTTTTAAAAATCCAAAAATATGTTTTTATCGATCATGTCCTATTTCGAGCAATCTTGAGGTACGGTTATAATCTTACTCATTCTCTTTATAATATTTAAAGTTTTTGCTACTTAATATATTTCTTTATAATATAAAATTTCGCTAAAGGTAAAGCTACACACTTGCAAAATTGGGGCAAACCACATACATTGATGAGAGTTTATAGTAAAATTTACAGATTGCCTACTAATAAGAGTTATATTTTAACGAAACGAGAACTCGAATCTCAAACATTTCAAGTAGAAAATGAAGTCCATAATTTTTATAACTATTTTTGAAAGTTCACCTCCTTCTCTCTTTAATATATATCGAACGGCTAACTAAGAATCCAACTGACACTTAATTCTTTCAAGTATATGCTCAACATGTACAAACATTCACTAAAAAAATAGATTTAAGTAATCCATATATACATTAATTTATAGATTATCCATAGCCGGCCAGTTACCTAATTATTTGTTTAATAAAAAATTCCTTCCTAATTAAAGAATGATTGATCAATCAAAAGGTTCAAACCAATAGTGATTGACCATAATCACGTGCATATCCTCTAGTAGAGTACTATATTGTATAAATGAATTGAAGTTCATACGTTTAGTTTTATTTATTTTTATAAAAATTTTCTTATGAGTATTTTTGTAGGATATGTTCAGGATAATTAAAATTTTACTGAACTTTATCTCAATTATGTGTTCCTTTCTAATAAACAAAGGGGTCCAAGTCCAGAGCACCATGTCAGAAATAATAAACAGAAAATGAAAATGGACAGCTATCACTATGTGAAAATGAAGAAAATATTTAAATTATCACTTAAAACACAAATTTATTAAAAGGGCTTTCACACATATGTTAATAAGCAAAGCCCATAATTGCATATTAACAAGCTTCCACACATATATATCCATGATTGAAGTGTATGAAAACCTGAAAATATATCAAGTTGAAATGGACTCGGCCAATCATAATGTGGCAAGTCAACATTATATGTTGATGTGTCAATTAATTCACGAAACGACAGTCCTTCCTCACCTCTCCTTGATCACCAGTAAGAGGGTTGGTCTCGGACAACATGACCACGGCCCTAGCAAACTGCTCGTGGAAATAGTCGTTACTAGCGGCCATCTTTGCAACAAACGGGGCGGTGATTGGATCGGAAGCCAATTGTTGATCCACAAGGAGCAAACCTTTGTGGCCCAATAAGTTCTTGTAATACATATTGTCAAGAATCATGGGCGTTTCTCTATCATTTCTTGAATATTCTACTGCACTTGGGTCTGGAGTTGGACTCGGGCACCGTGCTTTAAGGTATTCAGCATACTCAGGGTCTATTGTTGGATCAACTGTTGGGTATAGTCTTCCCACCAAATTTATACAATGAACTCTTCCTACTGAATGTGCTCCTGTATTGCAAAGATAAATTAATTAACGTATTTCATTGGATAATAATTATTATTATTATCGGTGATTGACTCGTGTCATAATCATCACATATCATGATTATGGCACGATCATCAATTTTGCACATCTAATTCGAAAACGTCAAACATCTCAAGATGTTTATTACTTTACATGCACTGTTGTAAACGGAATCAACTTGGATAATCTAAGTTCTCAAAATTGACACTTGACTGACAAGACCGCCTAGACCTGCCTAGGTGTTCAAAATGCGATTTGTATGCAACTAATCTCGCAACCAGCCTCTGAAGATTCTCAACCGTCCAACTAACACTTAACGTATTTTACTATATTGTTTACATTTGTTGCCTTTTTTAACTAACGATGTAAAACTTACGAAAACTTGCATTGAACTGAATTGAACTCGGAATTCAAATCACAAGTCTAATCGGAATCCCGCCCATTAAAGATGTAAAGATGGAAGTGAAATATATACCAAGAAGAGCAACCGAGGCTTCAACATCAAGGCCCATGGATTGAAAACGATCAAGGACTAATGAGATGCTGTCATTGTGGTTTGGAAGGACTTGTGCCAGCACTGCTTCATAGCTTTCTTTGCTGTCCCTCCTCCCTGTTTTCATTTCAACTCTTGGTCCTCCTAACTGCATATACACAAACGAAAACGAGTTGTCGTGTCATAATCGTACTATATAATTCAAATATTCCATATAATCATATATAATATAAGAGAACTAAACAGATTCTAAATATTCTTTTAATTATATCCAATGATTTTTACGGTAATGATCTTTGACGCAACATTGTGTCAATTTCTTTTACCCAATATAGGCATTTTAATAAATAGTTTGCATAATTCTGACACTTTTGGCTCCCGGCTCGCACGGGGACATGCACACATAAGAGCGTGACTATAAAATCGTCTCTATTGCATCGAAAAAATCGGAAATAAAAAGTTCTTACCATGACGATGCCGTCTCTAGCAGAAAGGGCAACAACATCAGCACAAGAGACAGTAGAAGGGCATTCTTTTTCAAGGGCATCTTTAATTGTATTGACATACTTAAAATTCCTCATTCCAAAGCTTAATTGTGATTCTTTTTCTGATTTCACTCCTTCAACTGAATCCAACAACAGGGATGCATCACATGACTGCATCCAAAAAATCATCAATTAAACACAACATTAATAATTCGATAACTATTCCATATGTGTAATTGATTGAGGACTTAACGGTATGAAACTGAAAGTTCGTGGCTCAATGCGTAAAAATTGGAAATCATGCGTACCTTAACACAATCATGGAAGAGATTTCTAACCCACGAAACGGCAGTGTTTCCATGTTTATGGTACAGGCTGATCACTTGTTCCTTAATGATATCTTCAGCTCTTGGACAGCTTTCTCCATAGTAGTTTGATTGGAGCTGACTTTTTCCTAAGAAAATTATACATCAAGTAATATTAATTAGTAACCATTCGGAACAAAAATTCTTAGATATCGACACCGTGAAGGTGTTCACAATTAGTGCAAATCGTAATATCTTCTAGAAAATATCTAACGTATAGAAATTTGGGATTACATGGTGGAGCCGAAAATCATTAACTCGGAGAAAAAAATTGTATATCTAGTAATTTCAATAGTGGGTCTTGAATAACATTCTTTGATATTTACTTCGTGAAGGTGCTTCGGTTAGTGCAAAGCGTAACACCTTCTAGAAGGTATTAAACATTTAGAGATGTTTGACTTTCATTTTATAATTTCGCCCGAAAATCACTATAACATGAAGAAAAGCAAGCCGAGCCCACATGGCTAAGTTTTTTTGTTCTTTTTTTATGGTAAATGGATAAATCTAGCATGCATGGATGACATCCGACTAGAGGGCCAGCTAGAACCAGCCCTCTCACATTTCCATCCAAGCAATGACTACCCAAATTTTTCTTTTTATTAATAGTTTAAGAAATTTTATGTTGATATCACTCGGTCACTGTTCATACACACCAACAACTCACACAATTCATATATAAAAAGAAAAGAAGAAACGTAATTACCGGAATAAATTTGAAGGAGTACTATCAATACCAAAAACATCTTTGAGAATTTTGTTCTGATTCCTCCATTGTAACCCATATTTTCTCCTTTGTATGGTAAAGCTAGAGGTTACACAAGTATGTATATATGCTAGAGAGTGTCGGTTAATGCTCTTTAAATAGGATTAAACTAACTAATCCAAATTGTAATAGAAATAGAATTGAAATTATGACATCTTTGATGACTGATAAATGAAAACAGAGAATTAATTACAAATCATAATCAGAATTGTGTTTTTGGCAAAATTCCAAAGTGTGTGATTCAAATGGAAGCTGGAACCCTTTTTATATAGGATTTTGGTTTATCAAGTGGATTAAATTAAAATTTAATAAGTATTTATAAGAAGTTGAAATTTTAAAATTAATGCCTCTCCATCTCCACTACGCCACTTTCTTTGACCTTTCGGCAATTTGTTCTCTTCACGCTTAGGTCCCGGCAGGCCACTCTTGTACCACTAATATACACATAATGGATGTTTATATGATTGTCACCCTTGTAAACAAAAGTTGTTTGTGTTGTGATAAAAATATTAGCTAGTGGTATAAATGGAAATATACATATGATAATCTTGTATATATATGTTTACACAATGATAATATACTATAGTTACCGCACTTTAGATAAGTACCAGGGGTAGACCTAAAATTGAAAATTTTAGTGAGAGTCAAATCTCTTCTAGTGAATTAATTATATGCGCATAGGATTGATTATAGTATGGTCTTGAAAGTTAATAATGTTAACTAACAATTGGACATATGTAGCTTATATTTGACATCTGTTTTGTAGATTCCGGCGGCACGAAGAAGAAGATTTATTATGCAAGTTATTAGATGATTACCGTTGTATGTTAACAAGAATGTAAACTGAATGTCTCTAAATTAGAAGTAGGAATTGACCAAGAGATTCGAAATTTTAGATTTCTCACCCAATAAATTGTCACCATATTGTTTTACTTTGCTTGTTTATTAATTTTTTTTATTTTGATTCTTAAGTTTAGCTTAGAGATAACTTTCACCCTAATGAGTATCTAGACACTTGGAGATATGATTAGATTTGGTGGCTCTGTAGCCCCATTTTTTTATGAATTTAACATGTTCTTATTACTTTATTAATTACTTGTTGCGATATGATACACTTGTTCTATTATTTGCTATGTACCTTAGGAAGCATGCAAAATAACATATCAATAGAAATAATCACAGACATATTGCTATACCAATTAATAATCTCACATAACAATCAATTTGGAAAGCTTGCATCATTCAACACGTTTTGTTGGAGAAATATTACTCAAGTTGGCCGACTTTTAGAACAATAGAAATAGTTATTAAAAATTATTATTGCTATCGCTTATTCATAGAAAATCAAAATGGAAGAAAGGATATATATCAAAGGTTAATGTATAAAGTCTCGATGCCTTTAATATCATCATCGCTCAAACTCCTGACGATGTTTCCGGGATAAATGATGGGAAACATAGCGGCACCTTTTACAGAGCTGTGTGCAAGTCCAAGAACATGTCCAATTTCGTGCAATGCTACACTCTCAATGTCAATATCTCTTCTTCTTTTTCTTATGAACGTCCATTTTTCGCCTAAAGCATCATGTGGTCGTTCTACTACCCAGTTTTCATCTGCATCAAAATGAACTCTCCCATCTATTGGTGAAAAAGAATGAGCAAGTTCTCCCAAGGGACCATCGAATGGGCGGCCATCTCCATGATCTCCTTTGTAAAAGTTTATTTTTATATCCGCTTTGTCATAATATTCCGTTATTTCGAATGTGAATGGTGTTTTAGCTTGCCATGTTCTAAATGCTCTCTTTATTGGCTCCACTGCTCTTGGTAATGTATTTGGTTCAAATCCGTACGTCAAAGCATACTTATTTTTTGGCCATTTTGGTTTTTTAGGAAAGAAAGCATATTTAGATGTTGAATTGTGTCTATAGCTATTCTTTCCGGAATCCATCCTTGTTTGTTTGTTGATGATATCTGCTACTCCGCATCTAGGCACCATCATCTTCGACACCGTTTCTAAATCTAAAATTCCGGTCATTGGCAAATGGAAATTGAGTTGGTATGTTTTGATTGACGTCTCTAATTGATCATCAAAATCATTATTGTCAGCAAGAGATTTGTTTTGGTGGATTAAGTATCCGAATTGTTGAAGGTACTGTTTTAGTTGTCGAACGCCTATTGCCTTTTCCCCCTTCTGACATCCTTGAATGTTTTTGAGGAAATCGAATGCAGATGGCTTTGAATATGCGAAAGCTATTTTGTAGATAAGGAATATGAAAATCAAAAGAATTAAAGTAAATGAAGAAAATGATTTGGATGCCATGAAAAATCAATGTAATTTTTTTCATAAAACAAAGTGATCATGCCAAGACATTTATACCCTTTTACATATTTCACAATAGATTTTGTTTGATGTCTAGAATCACATTAGATTTTGCTTAATATCTAGAAGATTTTTGTGGGTTCAGGCCTACAAATTATTATTTCAATTTATTAAAAAAAAGGTTATTATTTCAGATCAAAAAATTTATAAAGTTTTTTCTTTTTATAAAAAAAAACCTATAAGTTAATATAAATAGAGTAAGTATTTTATTTTTTTTGGTGAATAGAGTAATTATTTTATTTGCTCTTATATTTTTACCTATCACACTCTTTAATTTTCATAATTTAAAAATATTATAAAGTCTTATGTTCAACAATTTTAGTCTCTTTACCAATTTAAATTACAAATTATCCTTTACATTATTTATTAGTAGTTTATTTTTATTTTTTTGATAACTATGAGTAATAGTTTATATTACTCGTACTACTTTCAGAGTTTTTCTATAGTTATTTTGTTTTTTACAAATAGAAAGCACCATACTTTTATACTTGGAAATTTATATTTACAATTTAAATTTAAAATATTAAACACTCCACTTTTAAAATTTTTATCATTTTTAGATCTAACTTTCCTTTTTTAATTATTCTTAAAATCTCTTTCTCTCTCGTCTTCTCTCTAACAGAATTTTCTATATAATTTTGAATAAGATTCTACTTATCTTTCAATATATATGAAAGAACTTCATGGTTCGTACCTAAATGGTAATAATAGTTTTTATTTGAATACATTAATATGATTCACGTGGATTGATAATAGTTTTTACTGGATACATTAATATGATTCACACGTGAGTTGAAGTAAAAACTATTATCATCATTTGGTACAAACCATGAAGTTCTTTCATATATACTAAAATACTATCAAATGGATTATTTATAGATAGCAACTGTTAAAATAAAAATATGAAAGTTAATTTTAATTTATTTCATCGGTAGAAGTGTATTTTTTTATTAAAAGAGTTTTTTTTGTGAAGTGTAAAATTTCTTGAGATATATCTAAGTTTAAACATGGTAAAGCAGATTATGTTTCCGGTGTAGGCTATGTCCCTTACTTTGTCTTTTTCACCATTGGATTAGTTTTTAATCCATGATTCAATGGTTGACAAAACAAAGTAATGGTTACTTTGTGAAAAACAAAGTGACCATAGAATATCCCTATGTTTCCATATATAATTTCAGATTTACTACTATATATATATAATAAAGTAAAATATATATATCTTTGGTATAAAAAAATATTTCTTTATGTTAGAGAGTTTTTCATATATATAATTGCTTTCTATAAATTGTTTATTACCATTATTCAAACAAAAAATGGGCAAACTATTTTAGTAATTTATAAATCATGATGAAACACACTGTTCTTCACATTTCCAAAAATAAATCATGCTCTCTATGGTTTTTGCATTCAAGAATAATTCAATCCCTCTATCTTGTATATAACATTGCATTTGGTCATCTGTAGAGATCCGTAGAGGGATTAAACTATATAATTTATTGAAAATAGAAGAATTAATCATTGAGTTTTGAGAATAAGAAATATGATTAGCGTAATTAGTAAAAACATAATTACAAGTATCAGTTATAAATTTATGAACTATATTGTGTTTATAATATGAACTTCGAGATTCATATATAAACCGATTACTAATGAATGAAGAATTAGA
Source organism: Euphorbia peplus (assembly GCA_028411795.1). Classification (NCBI taxonomy): domain Eukaryota; kingdom Viridiplantae; phylum Streptophyta; class Magnoliopsida; order Malpighiales; family Euphorbiaceae; genus Euphorbia; species Euphorbia peplus. The sequence goes on from CP110841.1 coordinate 36,432,134, forward strand.
TGGAGATATAAATTTGATAACATAACTTCTATTATTATTGAGTATTTTACATCTAAAGATAATACACATATTTAAAGAAAATAGAATAATATTTGATAACATAACGTCTCTTGGTACACTTACCTTAAATTAAATGATAAAAAAAAACCTCCGGTTCTTGGTTTGATTTAAACCCGAGACGTCCTGAATCATAGAGAGAGTGTTTAACAAAAAAAATAAAAATTCTCTTGCTAGCACTAAGCTTTGTAGGAACTTTCAATTATTGTTTTTCATATTGTAGTAGTAACCGTTCTTTTGAGATATTGATGATATTATGAGAATGGTATCATGTGGTGCTATAAAAGTCTAGCATTGTGAGACACAAATATGGAAAAGAGAAGATTCGAGACAGTTTATCGAGAAGAAATGAGGAAAGGAAGGTTGCTTGAAGATAAGTATTATTTTTCGAGAAAATAAAATTTGAATTTTTGATGCGCAAGTTGGACATTTGTGATTTGCATGCTCCAACTTGAGGGAGCGGTGTTGAAGCCTAATTAGTTTGTATAGGAATATTATATTTAGTCTTTATAGGAATAGTTGTATTGTTTTATATTTGGCCTATTTAGGCATGTATTCTAGTTTTGGTAGGAAAATGTTTTTCTAGTTTGTGTAAGACTCTTCATAAACTATATATACGTAAATGTGAATGGAAATTAGGAGGCCGAATCTACCGTAAAAGTTTAACAGACTCACAATTTTTTTTATTTTTTAAAAGAAAATAGAAAAATAAGTTCCACTGTTTACACATATATTGCAAAGTAAATTAATACTAATGCGTATTAATATTAACTCAATAGAAAATATATCAATATTAATTCAATAGAAAATTACATGAAGAAAAAGTACATGAATACAAATATACAGAACAGTATTGGTTAGTTGAGCTCACCTAGTCAATAACTGGCCAAATACAATTTCGTCAATCACTATTACATTAAAATCTAAGAGTGAAGATTAAAACCTAATAAAATCACCTAAAAACGACGAGTTGATATGTAACTATTTAGAGTAATAGATAAATAAATACTATTTATATATAAAGTAAAATAAGTAATTTTATTAGTAGTGGGTATCAAATTAGCATAATATATATAATGTATTTTTGGATTTTATCGATTATTTTTTGAAGATCTTGTTGAATAATTGGATATTAAATTCATGGATAAGAGTTGAATTTGTTGAAATAATTTAGAACATCACATGCATGCAATTATGCAAAGGAATTTGTAAATACATGATCAATAAGAAAACAAATAATAAGGCTTGCCGCTTTGGATTGATTTGACTTTGTTGTTTTCTTTTTAATCACATTTTTAAATATTTTAAGGTATGATCTTAATTTTTTTGAAGAAATACTAAACACTGATTGAACTTATTAATATATATGTAAAGTTAGTTTTTTAATTAATAAATATTAGAAAAATATATATAATTTATTATTTATGCACATCAACTCAAGAAAATTCAAAATAAAAACTTAACAAATACTCAATTTCCATCAAACTTAGAATGCCCAATTCTAAATATAGTTTACATCTCCTTTCAAAAAAATATAGTTACATCTAATGATTATCAAGTAAGCATCTTTAAATGAATTAAATCATAGCCTCTAACTTAAGCAAAAAATCTTTCTATTTTGGATGAAGAATCATTTAGAATACTAACTTAAACTAGTATCCAAACATAAATGTCACTACACATAACTATATTAAAATCATTTTAATTAATCTTTGGATTGAAAAAAGGATCTTATTTTATTTTAAGAAAAATTAAACCTCAAAATGTGGAGTTCCATGTAAAATGCCAATCCATTATTGTTTGATAAGTTTGGTTGGAATTCATTATTATCATATAGAAACCATTACTCAAGCATTAACGTTAGTGTGTTTGAGAAAAATAAAAAATACCATTGTCATGTTGATCTAATTTATAGACTCAATAACAATATTTTTGCTTAATCGATCTAATGTTTCTTTAAATGTCAGATTAACTTCAAATAAGTGTTCCGTGGCTTTGCCTTTTTGCAAATAAATGACTCTGATTTGGCTTTGAGGAAATAAAGGACTGTGATTTGCATTGTTTGTAGAATTAAGGAAATGGTAAATTTTGTTGACGTGAACGAAGACCATTTTTGTCCAAAAATGTTTTATGCTTTAACCTTCACTCTTACATAACCGATGAAAGGTTTGAAAAAATATTCAGGCAAAAAATGTCTTCGATTTCGTTAACAAAATTGACAATTTCCTCAATTCTGTAAGCAATGCAAACCACGATCTTTTATTTACTCAATATCGAACCACAACCATTTATTTGCAAAACTGCAAAATCACAAAACACTTATTTGAAATAAATATATCCACGTCACTAAATGAGGAATGGAGACATTGTATATTGGGTTCAATTAAACCTAATTTGGGCCTTTGAACTAAAATCTCATGTTCAGCCCGGCCTAGCCCATTACACCATCGTAGATGAAATTGTATTTAGGCTAAAAATATTGTCAATTATATAATTGAATTGAGAAAGTGATAACCTTTCAAAAAGACCATTGAAAAAGTGAGTCATTTTTCTAAATAAATGGGCATATTTTACCCGCATACAGTAAAACCTAAGATTACTTCATATAGGAATATAACCTCCCCCCAATTGTTATACAAAAAGTGCGGTTTCAAGTGTTAAGAATATTTCTCTTTAGTAATAACCTTCCAATTGTTATACAAATAGTCCGGTCTCAAATGTATTACTATATACAGGTTTTAGTGTCTTAATTTAGCTAAAGAAAAGTAGGGTTTGAAGAATGATAAATATTGTTGATCATCTAATAAGATTCTTGATGAATAACAGTTGCAACAGTTCTTGCCCAAAACTTCAGATGTTTTTTCATATCAGAATCATCTGAATTACCTCTTGGTAATTTAAGGTTCAACAATGGTGAGTCCGGTCTCTTTATTAACCATGCTTCGGATAAATATGGCCTCATAATCCGTTTTTCATCTTCGTCTTCATCTTCATGCCCGTCTTGAACAATATCACTATCATCATCGTTATCATCATTGAATTTTTCACAATCCGATGATGATAATGATGATGATGATGAAAGAAACTTGAGGTTGTTAAGTCGGAGTAATCCGGGAACAATGCTTGATAATTTTGGACTGATGTTATCTTTGTTGAAATTGAATCCGAGATCCATGAAACCTTGAACTTCTTCCATTTCTAGTTTTAAGCTTCTTGAACTGATCATTGAGTATGTTTCTAGTGCTCTCATTGAGGATGATCGGCTGATGTTTCTCGGTCGTCGGAGCTCTACGGTGGAGGAGGAGTATGACCGGCGAGTTCTTATCGTGGAGAGTGCGTTCATTCTTGTTGGTCTCTCTTCTTCTTCTTCTTCTTTCTAAAAGTCAACCAACTTTAAATATTACTTCATACCAAATATACTAATGAGGTAAAATGCACCTTATATATGGTTGTTAGACTTGTTCATGTGCCAGGTTTAAGTCGGGCATAAGTCGATCGGATTCAATAGGCTTTCTTCTAAAAAAGTTCAATCCAAGTCAGCATATTGTTAATTCAAATTGACTCTGAGGACTATTGAACTTATATATAGATCGTATATCTTAAACTATACCCGAATACGTCCACTTTAAAACGAATATATTATCCTTTTAATCGGATCGGATTCTCCCTATTTTTATAAATTCCAAATTCACTCTCTGAAAGTATAAGTGGGTATTCATGGTCCATTGAAATGGACCTGTTTTCGATTTTTCTTGTCAGAGGAGCATATACCGAAAACTTAAACATGTCTAATACTCACTGAATTTTGGAGCCCATTATATTAAATTTACTAAATTTCATTTTGTTTTAATAAAATCATTAAACTTCATATGTCTAACTTCTATATTGGCATGGTAGAAATATGACATTCACATGCATATCTTGTCCCACATCCTAAGCCACACACATAAAAGAAACTAATGCATTACATTTTTGTCCGATCGACATGGCTCTTATTGGTTTTGTTAATAGTAACTCCAAACTTTAGGAAATAGAATTGAATTCCATCCAAAACCTATCACTGTTAATAGTACGCCTAGCCGCCACTGTCTCGTCTACAAACTCAAATCGAGAATTTTATTTAGATCGATTAGACTATTTAGACGCTGAAACTCCGGCTACTAGCTCCACGACTAGCCCCTCACAAGTTTACACTAATAGTTAAAGAACTATATATGTGCTGAAAAAAGAGTTGACAACTATGATTTACCTCATCAGATATATGAGCAATGGGGTTTTCTTGTGGTGAAAGAGGAGATGGAGTTTCATTTTGTTGAAGAGTTGAATTAGATAATTGAAGAGCTATATTTGAATTAAGGGGTTGAGAGACTTGAAGTGATGATGATGATGATGATGATGATGATGGTGGTGGTGATGGTGGTGATGGTGATGGTGATGATGATGAGAATAAAATGATTTGATGATACCATAATCTATCCATGACTGTTAACAGACATAAGGAATACTGATCAGCCATTGAACAAGCACAAGAACAAGTGGAATGCTTAGTAGAAGGAGATGATGATGTGGAAGAAGAAGAAGAAGAAGAAGAAGAAGAGAAAAATAAGTGATATGAAATGGAAGAAAAAAAAGAGAGTATTATTTTAAATCTAAGTGGTGGAACCTAAAATTTGGAGGATGTGGTCGCAAGACATTGATTCTCATTACTCCACATAAATTTCTTTATTTTTCATCATTTATTACCATTTTAATAAGTGAAACGACCACTATGCCCTTGGTTGGATTGTGTATGTGGAGGGCATTTGTGGTAACATATTTGGTGCTAAAGGGGAGATAAGAACAAATATACGCATATAGATAAGTATAAGTTATTTTGACAAGAAGTTGATAGTAACTTATAGGGGTTGATGAGTAGTGAGTGTGCTTTTATGAGGGAAATGAATCAAAGTTGATAGCAACTTATAGGATGTTTTTAATTAGTAAAATGAGTGTGTTTTGAAGAGGGAGATGCACCGAAGACTATGAAATTTAGTATAACAATAAATTCCAGAGTGAAAGATATCTAGATGAGGAACCCCAAAAAGAAGTGATTTTAAAGAATGACCATGAGAGTTATCTATTAGTAAGGTAACTTAAAACATGCAATCATGTGACAAGACTCAAAATAGAGAAATTCGAACCAAAACAAACAATATTTACATTTAATACATGTAAACATGTGGTGAGACCCAACATATTGAATTTAGACCAAATTGACAAACAGTCCGATCAAGCCTTAATTACATGTGTTCGATATACTTTCGAGACAACATAAATGTATCAACGAGGTTACATGTTCTAGACGTAGAGATTACACATTCTAGACACATAATTTGGACATCACAAAACACAAACACAAACAAATTATTATATATGCACCCTAACCCAAACTGAACCTTTAAATGGAATAGATTTAAATCCCTCTCGAGCCCAAATGCACATAAAACTAAGTTTTGGATCCAGTCACACCTAAAATTCTCCCAAGGACTAAGGTTAAACTAACACTTCAAAAATACATAGAAATGAAACAACAAAATATAGCAACTAGAACATCAAGACCGAAATGTCCGATTAAATTAACAATTAAGGCTCCTCAAATATGAGAAGGGAGCCAAACAACAAATGGATTAAACATTTTAGCAACATTCATTTACAAATTCCCCAGAGTGAGATATAGATAGATCAGTTTCACTGTTCTTTCTTCTTCCTTTTCGGCAAAGGTACTATATACAAGAATCATAAATAGTTCCCTTTTCAAAATAATTTCATAAATGGTTTTTATCTGACAAGTTAAAATCAACTTCTTATTATTCCTTCATACTGTCCGGCACAGCACAACCTTTGCAGATTGGACACGAATTCTTCATTGATAACCACTTCTTGATGCATCCTACATGGTAATCATGGCCACAAATTTTCAGTGATCCCACGTCATCCCTGTCGTTATACTCTTCCTGCCATAACACAAAAGCATTTATATCTATATTAGCAACGACAATTTGTGTAAATGGGGTCATATTTATCGATGTTCATATCGTGTATTTTTTAAGCCATCGGAGAGAGCTATCACACGAGTCATAGGACACATGTTTAACTGGCTCTTACGTGGCAGCTGCTTTCAACTCGTTCGCGAGTTTCAACTTTATGCCTATTATTTTAGGAGTCATGATAAAATATATATACACCGGTTAGAGTTCTTACCAAGCAAATAACACAATTGACTTCATCCTGACTCACTCCTGAAGAACAATATACAGATTCCGTCAAGCATTTGGATATCATATCTTCAGACAGACCTGTATTAACGCTCCCGATCCTTTCACCGAGTGCAAGTAGTTCCTGCTTGGAACAAATATTCAGAGACTGTTAAGGCTCATTTGACAGCAGTGGTGCAGGTAACAAAGTAACAGAGACAAGACAATAAATGATAATTACCTCGTAGCTCATGCTGTCTACGTCTAGCCTCATCTCTCTATGCTGATCAAACATATTTCTGGATCCATATAAGGCGGCGCGGTGGTCCAAAACCATAAATCCCTGTAAACCAATAACAAAATACATCTAAGATTCAGTATTCTGATATTTCAAAAGAAAAGTTAAATGTGTTGTCTATATTTGGATACGAACACTGCACGGACAAAAAGCAAGAACAGGAATCTCATAAGATACTAACACCATCTAACACACCTTTCCTAGAAGCCAATTACACGGGTTTTGAAATTTTACCTCAGATGAATATCGATCATGAAGATTGGGATCATTGGACATTGACCGGTATCTTTCGTAAGAAATCCGAGATCTCCCACTCCTATCACCGTTGCGCCAAGCTACTGCAGATAGCAGCCTTGGTTGTCTGGAGGGGAAATTTTCTGCAACCAACGGCACACCATCATCTGAAGAAGCCACATGCCCCAACCGCAGACTGCTTGACGAAGCCCTGAAAGTTGGGCTAGGTCTTTGACTATAGCTACTGCGAACACCTCTGATGGAATGCGATGATGCACCATGGAAATTTTGAGGAACGGCGGGATTTCTACTTGGGATGAAATCATGGTGATATCCCCTAACGTCTACAGGAGCATTACTAATGCTGCTTCCAACAATGAAGTGGTTCGCCTCATGATTATAGCTGCTAGCATCTGCAACAAAAACCACAAGCCCTTGAGAATAATAGCAATAAAAACAGGCCACCAAATTATTAATTAAAAAATGTCGCAAACCTGAAACTAATAGCCTTCCAGAAGCGGGAGACATTCTAGTATGGCTCCATTCATGTGTTGAACCACTGGAATTTTGAACTGGAAAATCCACCGAGCCAGAATGATCAAAAGAGAGGCTTGCGGGATAGGAATTGTGGGAAGAATTGTTTGATAAATGGGTCCTAGCTAAATTGGACTCCAGATCAAGCGCAGGCCGGTTTCTCACATTTCTTATAGCACCCTCCGGCCTGATTGAGAGATTTCCTCGATTGCCAGGGTTCATAGTAAGGCATTCCCATGCCATGTATTGAGGATCTAAATTTGGTTTCTCCTGCCGCAATTCAGAAGGGAGGGGTGGATCCGAGGAACTTCCTGCACCATAAAATCTACTCGCACTCCCTCCTTCACATACAGGAGGGACCCCAGGGCTTTTTCGCTTGTGTGGCCCTCTTCCATTACCCATTGTGAGATCTACAAGTCCACCCTCAACACCACTGAATGTCTGCCTGTCATAACTGGAAGACGACGACGCATGGCGTGCATGGTTTTCAGGTGCTGTGCAAAAGGTCCCAGCAGTTGCAGAATGCATGAAAGGAGCATGAGATGGCCCAGGAGCATCTGGTTGATAATGCGACATTTCAATGCTATGATTGGAAGCAACATATGCATTTGGCATAGGTGCTGGATTCCACTGAGGAGCAAAATGCAGTCCGTCTACGGACATATTTTCTGCGGGATAAAAGAAAGATCCATTCTCTGCAGGAACAGCCCTGACTGCACCACAAATGCAAAGAAAAACAAAGTTAGTTTTAGATTCTCGACTCTCGTGAATTTCATATGGAACTACAACAACTTAATTCCTCTTATTTTTAACTTAAATCGTCATCAGTGAGACAATTAAAACAGTGATCTAGCTCCTAGTTTTGGAAGTGTTCTTGTGCTTCAATCACTCTGGGATATTGCTACAGAAGTGGCATATTAAAGCATAATAACGCAATAGTATATACTATGTGTGCATGACACAATATTATGATCAGCAAATAGTAGCAAAAAAGGGGGGGTTGAACTTCCAAAGCTATTTATTTATTCAAAAATAGAAGCAATACCTGTATCTGTATAAGGTTGCTCTATATGCATATGATTCCAATTCTGATCTGGTTCATTCTCAAACATTTGAGAAGAGCTAAATATGTGTCTATGCCCCATTACAATAGTTCCAAAGTCAAAGCAAATTGTACCCCGGAGTCAAAGGAGAAAGCCAGAATCTGCAACAAGAAAAGAAACACAATACTCAAAAGAGATTATATAGTAACTTCAAAAAGATCAGAAACAACAATTTTAATAGAGCAAGAACACACTGCGTCTCAAAAACAATTACTTTCACCAATATCAGGCATTTTCCGTTCTACATTATTAATGGACTTGAGATCACCTGAGTCGTGTATAGCATTTGATTTTAAAAGAGCCAAAGAAAAAAAAACGTTTTCTTATAATATTTGGCAAAAGTACAGATTGAATTACTTCTTGGCCTTTTGTTTCGCACTTACCATCACATGTTCAAATTACAGGAAGATCCAATTCTAAGCCTTGCATTTAGAAACTACACCAACATGCTATTCGCAATATGCCCTCATTCTCGCAAAGGGAAAAAGGTATATAAACAGCAACAACATGATTAGCAATGCCCAAATACAGAGATGTGGATAATGCCAAAGGGGCAGCTACTAAACTGTGAATAATTAGATCACAAAATGGATAGACACATCTTTACGGGCACTCTGAGGAGGAAGAGAACAGATAGTTTTGATCCTATCAACACCAAAGACTCACTGAAGCCAAAGTAAGTAGATAGGAATTGATCTATAAAGCAATGAGAGAGAATTGTGTCCATGTGTAATATGCTTGAAATGAAACCTTTCTGCAGATGATAGGCTTGGGTGCACTACAAACAAGTAATCCAACTATAGGGAAAGCTGCGGAAAAAAGTAATACAGGTATGTACATATCAGAAACAGAAACGGTAACTATATGCTATTCATAACTAAGTTGCTAAGTGGGCATAATTCATAACTGATAATAAAGGCCTTACTCTCACCAGACAAGGGTAGAAGTTTACTACAAAAGCTCATAAGTTCAAAAATATCCGAATGGCCAGCTTGGACATACATTAGTTTGAAAGGAAATCCGATAGGACAACAAGGAAAGTTGACACTACAGAAAAAATCACAGATTTTGTTTCTCTTATGCATGAAATCACCGAAAAATACAAAAGAATTTTTTATTTTAAAAGTACAATGTAAATAAACAAACAAATTACTGAACTCGGAAATCATTAAAAAGTAAAAACAATTGAGCACGCAAAACACATATTTACTGAGTCTCTTGTCAAAACTAATTGCAATGTTTCACATTAAGAATGAGTTAATGTCTACTTTTAGCAAAATATTTATCCAAAGAAATAACATAAAGGTGTATTGAATTTTCTTTTATATAATTGCAGATATTTCCACTATTAAAGCTTTTATGATACAAAATAAAGGGACAAAGATGTACCCTAGCCAGTTGAATTTCACGAGACATGAGTATAATACAAAAGTTATTAAGAAGCTCCTAGAGGCTAATCAAGATGATGATATCCTAAAATCAAATGAGTACTCTCATAAAGCCCAAGTCTCCCAGTTGTTCTTTGCTATAAGCTCAAGAAATGCCTCGTACAGCAGAATTAAATTTAATAAGCAATGAGCTCCTCTCATAAGATAGTTCAATTTAGTCCACCTAAGCAGGATTTACGAGAATTGGGCTTTGATTGACAATCATGATATATTAAGTGCAAGTTTCCCATCCCTGTTGATGACCTACATAAAGATATCATTATCAGTCCTTCATCTGTGACACAAATGTTAGCTTAGCTTCCCAAGGCTTTAAACTACAATTCCCCTACTAGTAACCTTACAGAACCACAAGAATCATAGAAGTCCCAATAAATCGGTAACACCCATCTCTAGAGGAACCAAATGTATATAGGACATGAGGCCAAATCACATCAATTCTGCAATCCAGACAAGTCTAGACAATGACACCCCAAAAGGTCAAACCGATCAGCAGATTATCAAGCCAGCACCCTCAGTAACACATAACTAAAGGATTGAATCATGAATAGATACTTTTTAACTTCACATCACTCAAGACTGCAGCAGATGGTGAGCAAAAAGAGATCACCAAATTATTAGAACTTCTGATAAACAACCTTCATTTCCCCCGAGCACTGCCCACCAAAATTTTTGCAAGGCTGAACCACACATAAGCTCTCAACACTAATGCCATTTCCTAGACTTCCGATAACACACTGCAAGAAATAGTTTGCAGAACTAATCAAAATAGGACATAATACCCCTAACCATGATCCCCAATCATACTTTAGGAGCTTTTTTTTAATCTCAATAGCAAGAACAGCTTCCACCCATGGAACCAGGTATGTTGAACAAATTGCAAACTAACAAATACTAAATAATTCTTGAAAGTGGAATTAGAATCTTTAGTACCACATACTTTCCTCTCCAAAAATGAGAATACTTATATAACTGGATATATTGTGATACTCTATCCTGACAACTGTGGATTAAATTCAAATCTGTCTTCAATTGCCCCTCCAACCCAATAGTGCCTGCAACACCATCTGCAATTCAGAATATACGGAAAAAATATATATCTCTAGGATCTTAGTTAGAAATTTATAATATTACTAACTCATTAGAAACTTGACTAATAGCTAGAGAGTTGCAAGAGGTAGATGAGACTAAGCCGCATTAGAATTTTATAACAGAAACAATGGGTATAAAGAGAGAACGTGTCTTGTCAAAGCTTCTCACCTGTCCACGGTCTTTGATATCATTCACCCCTCAGTTCAAATTTAAAGATATGACCAACAACAGAACACCGTCAGATCATTACACCTGCATAGGAAAAAACAATCTAAACCTAGTTGATTCTAAGGTAATCCGAGTAAACTAGAACTCAATAAATCAACTACAAATACCTATCCAACAATCCAAAACACAAGAACCATGAATAAATACATTCTCTTAGCTGATCACTGATTCTTCCTAAAAACAAATGATAACATCTCTTGTACTATTCCCTTACATAAATTAACAAGCTCCATGTACTAGACAGCTCGATAAGTACAAAATTCAATTTTGACAACTCAAACAGGGGATTGCCATTAGTAAAATATCGTTCCTAAAACTCATATTAGGCTGGGTTCATTATCAGGCATCCATTACAACACCCAAAATAGCAGTAAGCACAGGGGTAAACAGCCTGAATACAAGTCCAAAAAATGGAAGAATTGCATCTAATCAGTTAAAAATTGATTGTAAATTCCACGACAAACGAATGCCCGGACCAAGATATGAGATGAACACACCAAAAACCCGAAAACGAGTGACCAAAACAAGCAATCCGTCACAACCAAACCTCAATTCATAAAAACAAGTGATGATCGCAGCAATGATCAGACATTAAACTTACCCAAATTCAAACATACAATCAATATCTAGACATACATCAATCCCATAGCCTCTAATACACACAAAAAAACAAAAACCCACAAAAAATTCCCAAAAGGGTGATAAAAATTGACGAACTTTAACAAAAATGAGTACAATCATTGACCAAAAAACAAAAGGGCAGCGATCAAACCCTAAAAAAACAACAACCCAGATACCAAAATCAAAATCCAATCAAAACCCATATCAGAAAACAGAAAAAAAATCAAAAAAATGACATGATCAAGCGGAGATGATGATCAAACCTTATAGAATCAACCAAAAATCCTCGCCGGGGAGTCAAAAAAAGGAGAGGAAAAAGGAGAGGATTGAGAGGGGAGAATGATGATGGAATGGGAAAAGAGGAGTTTTATTGTAAAGAAAGAAAGCGGTTGGGTGGGTGCATTTGGCCATCGTTTCAGATATATAAGAGGACGAGAAATTGGGTGGTGCTATGCCCACACTTACCGCCTACCGATATAAACCGTAATTTATTTTATTTATTTGCTTATTTAAATCAATACTGCCTTTTTTTGTTGTTAATTACTATATTTTTTATGGATAAGAATGTGAATGGAATAAGGTAAAAAGAAAACATGCATTGTTAATTTCACGTTTCCTATTGTAAAAGGTAAATTACGAGAAATGATCTAAGAGAATAATATTAATTGAGCTTAAATTGTTACACAAAAATAAAGAAGGGATAAACACTCAGATTTTATAATCAAACGTAGAATCAATCACTCTATTTAAGATAAGAGCTACTAATTGACTCGATGATGTATAGATGAGAATTTATAGTAATAATATTTAATGAACAAGATCCGAACAAATAAGCGGGAATAAAAAAAAAGATGGTATTGAAGTTATATAAAAATGTTATTATTTGTTTATACATAAGTTTAAACATAAAATTCAATTACCAGCATTCTTAATCATTTTAATATTTGTTCAAATTTATATTTTTAACGTGACACTGTGAATATTTTTGAGAAATTTAAATTACAATAGATATGTTATTGTGTTCAAATAAAAAGAAATATGAAACTTGTTTATTAAATAAAAAATGTCATCCATACTCTTTCTTTAGGGAAATTCTATGGTCACTTTGTTTTTGACAAAGTAACCATTACTTTGTTTTGTCCACCATTAGATCATGGGGTGAAAAGTGATCTAATGATGAATAAAGCAAAGTACAAACAAAGTAACTCAAAAACAAAGTCACCATAGCCTACACCCTTTCTTTATACATCGTTATCATATTTGTTATTAAACTACAAATCATGTTTATAAATAATGCAACCTATAGTGTTTTTTATAGTATTTGTAATGTAGATCTTACTTTTAAAAACTAAAAATGGGTAATTATAGTAGGGGTAAAAGTGCATGTGAGAGTATTTCTAGGATTATACACAATCCAACCTAACCAACAGGTGTCACTTTTTTTTATATATATATATTTACTCCTTACAAGTAATAAAAGGTTCAAAGAATACGTTGTAAACAAAAAAAAAAAAGTCCAAAGAATACGTTTACCAAAAAAAAAAACTCAAAGAATAAAGTAGCTATTATAAAAGAAAATTTTACATATATAATACAAATAATTCAAACCTTATCAAGTTTGATTATAAAGTGGATACAAAATAAAATTTTTAATTTCCGTTAGCACATTGCTCAAGTATGTTGGTCTCTTTCTATGATAAGATGGAACTTCCGCTTCGTAATACAACTCAGGTTTTAAAAATTGGAGGGCTAATTTTAACCTTAGCGTAGATTTTGTTTTATATATGCGTATATACAAAAATTGAAATTGTAAACTATATATAAATTTTAATTCTATTTAACAATACTAATATATTTATTTTATAAACGATAATTTTGAAAGTAATTTTTTTGGAACACATAAATCACCGGCGACTTGAAATCTACTTATAAGTTTCAAAATAATTTTACCTTTAAGACTGATGAAAATATTATTCTCAATTCATATCGGAGTCAATTCTATGAGATAGAAGAGAAAATAAATGAAGTTAAAGAAAAATGTATTAATTTTTTATTAAACACAATAATTTTTAAAAAGATATTGTAATTAATGAAAATGTTAGTGAGTAAAAATTAAATTTTAAGAAAATATTATTTTTAGAACATAATTAAAAGGAAATGATATATATATAATTTGAAAACTAGTTGATAAAAATAAAAAAACGGAGGAACAATTCGAATGAAATAATATAATAATTTAGAAATTATGAATAAGATTATATAAAAAAAACATTGAAAGCTTAATTTAAAATAATATTGAAAAAATTAAAAACTAATGGAAAGCATTAGATAATATTAGGAGAAGAAAAGAAAACTGGGAGTGCTCGAGCCCACCCGAGCCTCTAGTTGGATCCGCCTCTGGCAATACCTCATCATTCTTGACAAAAACATATGTGTTAGTGTGCCTACACGAAATAAGAGTGTCCTAATTTATTGGTCGTCCTATAGTCATGACCAAAGTAAGAGGTAGGTTTAATACTTAATAAGTTGGGCCTCAATTTTTATAATTCTAAAAAATTTCCCATTTAAATGGTAGACAATGTATTTATTTATTTATTTTACTATTATTTCAGTTTTCAAAATAAATAAATAAATTGGGGAACTGTTTTAAAAAAAAAAAAAAAGTAAATTGGGAAATAATTAGATTAGACTTTTTTAACAAAAAAATAGAAGAAAGTAGACTAGACTGTTGAATGTGTTCTTTATACATACCATTCACAATACGAGAGGTTTGGAATATTCTTTTACACGATTCTTGATTTCTTGTTGTAGATAAGGAATATTTTGTTATTTCATAAAAATTGTATATATTACTTTATTTTTCTCATATTCAAAAGTAAGTTGTTAAGACTTCCAAAAAAATAATAATTTGTAAGTAATTTAACTGCATGTTGGATATAGAAAATTGCAGTCTCATTCAAGTGGTGAGTTTGGAGAATCACCATTAGATCAATAATATTTTGTAAAAAATTGTATATGATATAAGAAGTTATTTAGTAGTTTGTTTATTTTGGCAATTATTTAGTAGTTTGTTTATTTTGGCAATTTATCTTTGTATTAGGTTTACAGATTTACTAACCTAAAAAAAAAGATTAACTAGGATTCTTTCATAAAGGGGACGATTAAAGTTTCTTTTTTATACCTATATACATGTTGTTGTTGAGCATAAGAAGGACACAAGATTATAGAGAATTAACATAGTATTAGAGCAATGATCAATAAAAAATTTCTAACCCATGAATTCAAAGTTTTTTATTTTACTTATTTTGATTGATTAAATTGGTGATTGTTTTAAAGAAGATTATTTGAATTTTACCTTTTAATTATTCAATGTTATATTTTTCTTAGTGTAATTAAGATATATAAAATATATGTACCTTGTCTTCCAAAGAAAAACAAAATTATATGTACCTTAAAAGGTCGTGGTCAATCAACTTATATCTTCAATTTGATTTTAGTAAATATAATGGATAATCAAAATATACTTAATTTTTCTATTTATTTATTAGGCTATTAGTTATTTCTTTAATGTGCCTTCAAAATCTGAGAACTTATTTTAAAATGAACCACACTATTTATATAGGAAAATACATTAAAATCACCTTATGATAACATTAAAGGTGACGTTTTCGATCTTAAACGTCTAAATAAGACGGTCAATATAAAGGGTTTTTAAACAAAAAGCCTTAGTTCATTTAATTTGATGAAAACATAAATGATTGATTATAGAATTCTTTAAAAAGCCCGATCAACTTTATAAATTTTCATGACCTTTTTATAGTTATATCAATTTGTTTAAAATGTAATTAGTGGCTATTGACTATTGTCTTAAACGAATGACGTTTTATCTGTCCATACCTATCTTTAGAAATGAAGATTATGATTGGACCAGTTAGACCACATAGGTTCTCAAATTTCAATTAATCTACGAATATATCTTAACTAGACTTCGAAGGTCCTTAAAACCCACCTACCGCTTTGTAATACACTATTGACAATGGTTTAAGTTAATTAAGAATGCTATCTCGTGACAATATGAAAATTCAAATGTATAATCAACATATTTAGATAATTAGGACCGTAAACGAGCCGAGCTTTGGGATGCTTGTGTTGGGCTCGTCAGAATCTTAACGAGTTCAAACCTTGGTTCGAGCTCAAAAATGATGTTCGTATTTGTTTGTTAAGCATCCATACTCGTTTATAATGTTCCCGAGTTAACTCAGGTACAACTTGTTTATTTGCTTGTGAGCAATTTGTTTATTGTGCTCACAAATTTTTGCATGCAAACAACTCGTCCATATTTTCATAAGTAGCTCTTTCAATGTGCTCATTAGCTTTGCTTATGAAGAAAACAAAACTATTTTATTTTGTCAAAAATGAAAAAGTATCAAATTAAGTACATCAGATAATATTAAGTTTACGTGCTTAAAACATAAATATATATAGAGAGAGAGAATCATGAGCTACTAGTAAATTCTACATCATAAATCTAATACAAATACATATAAATTGTATGTTTTACTAAATTTCAAATCTTAAACATTGAAAAATCATAAGCGAGCTATTTTATGAGTTTTGATTGTGCAAGTTTATCAACCTATAAGCAAATTTTCTCACATACTATCAAGTTGAGTTTTGGTTTACTCAAACTCTACTCATCTACAAATTATGCTCACGAACATATAAATCAAACCGAGCCGAACACTGAGTTTCTCTTGAAAGACTCGAGTCATTACAACCCAATAAAATAAATAGCGTAAAATGTCTCTATATATCAAAATATTTGAGACTAATAGTTGAAGGGGGATTATTTAGTACATAAGAATTGATAAATTGATTTTAGGATATTAATAAAAAGAAGAAGTAGTGAAGAAAATAGTAGTTGGTTAGAGGAGGGGTGGTAGTAAAGCTTGAGTTTGAAACATTGATAGATAGATCGTGCGTGGGTGGGTGAAGATGAGCGTGATCGACATTCTGACTCGAGTTGAATCGATCTGCCACAAGTACGACCGTTATGACATTGATAAGCACAAAGATCTCACTTTCTCCGGCGACGATGCCTTTGCTCGCCTTTACGCCTCCGTTGATGCCGACATTCAATCCTCCATTGAGGTACTCATCATCATCATCATCTAATCCAACTACAGATCTCCTACGTTATCACTTAGCTTAGTAGAGTCTTGTGTTTAAATTATGGTTGTTTTGGTTCATTATTCTAGTGTCCTGATTTGTTTGAGTGATGTAAACTACAGAAGGCGGAGCTTGCTTCGACAGAGAAAAATAAGGCGTCTGCGGTTGCTTTGAACGCGGAGATTCGGAGGACCAAGGCTAGATTGCTCGAGGAGCTCCCTAAGTTGCAGAGATTGGCTGTCAAAAAGGTATGTCTTCTTCTCTTTGAATGTTGTGCCTGTCCATTGCTCGAATGAAACTTAGCTTAGATGCAACGTCCTGTACCTTCTATGCTCGTGAGTGACTTAATGTTTACAATTGATTCTCAGGTTAAAGGCCTCTCAACGGAAGAGCTTACTGTCCGTAATGATTTAGTCCTTGCATTACCAAATAGGATTCAAGCTATACCCGATGGAACTGCTGCTGCTGCTAAATCAAATGGTGCTTGGGGCACATCAGCGCCCCGTGCTGAAATCAAATTTGATTCAGGTGACTTCTCATTTATTTATAATATGCCTATACTGACTTATTTCATGTGATATGATACCAGGAGATCCACAATGTTTTTGAACCGAATATAGATGTTTCATATGTTTCTGAATATCTTTTTCTTTAGTTTTAAGGGTGACGGCGAGTAATTTGTCGTTTTATTTTACTTTCATTCAATTTTTTGGTCCACAGATGGCGTTTTTGACAGTGAATACTTTCAAGGAACTGAGACTTCAAATCAATTCAGGCAGGAGTATGAAATGCGTAAAATCAAGCAGGTAAATAACATCTTGTAGTTTTTTTTGCTCATCTTTTGACCATTTGAAAGCTCTTTGACTGTTTGTCTAACTTGTCACGGTTTCCTAACTGTCTATTTTGATAACGCTACAGGATCAAGGTTTGGATATGATTTCAGATGGTTTGGACACACTGAAAAACATGGCTCACGACATGAATGAGGTACTTGATTGTTCTTGAATTCTTCCATTTAGCAATTTTCTTTTCCGTGGCCATGTGGACTTGTAATTTTTTTTATCGTAATGGGGGTTGTGAGTTTTCCCTTGTGTGGTTTTATGACTTTTTTATCTGCAGGAAATGGATAGGCAAGTTCCTTTGGTGGACGAAATAGAGACCAAGGTGAGAGGCTAAGCTATCTCGTTATATGTCTTTCATTGTCTACAGGATCTGGATTTTATATGCATTGTACTTGTGCAACCTCACAGGTGGACAAAGCAACATCTGACCTTAGAAATACTAATGTGAGACTCAAGGACACCGTTACCCAGGTGATTGAAGTATACTTACTATTCATTTCAGCCAGATCCAACAATTCTATTGTTATTAACTATTCACATTTTATTCCAGTTGAGATCGAGCCGAAATTTCTGCGTGGATATTATTTTGTTGTGCATAGTTTTGGGGATTGCTGCCTATTTATACAAGTAAGTTTCAATTGCTCTCCTGAATTGCTAAAAGTTTTTCTGCTTATTGTTCATTTATGCTTTAGTTTGAATCTAACTTTTAGTAAATTTTCTTTTCACTTCTATAATATATCTCGGGCCGATAAAAATCTTGCGTAATGCTAAAAGTTTACATATAAAGCTAGATGGAACAAACTTAATAGTCCATAGTGATAATGTCGCTTGCTCATATGGCTATCTCATGCATTATTTAGGCTTTTCAAATTCTTCTTCTAGTGCATTAATCGTGAAATTCTTGAGCTTTAGAAAGACGTGAACTACCTGCACTTTTGATGTTTTAAGCATGTTTATGTCCTTTATACGTTGAAACTTGGACAGGAGTACTAATACCCGAATAGAAAGAAGTTTTTGGTGGCACTTAATATTGTTGTTGCCCTCTGATGGTTCTTTTAGTAGACCTGTTTATAGGTCTGGTACCAGCCCACCCCCGTGTTTAATTTGTGTATATATATATAAATGAAAAGTATATAAAGGTGCGGGCTTGTTTGGGTCGGCTATAGATTTGATTTTCAAGCCCAAGCCTTGCTCCAGCCCAGGTTAATTGATAACGAGCTAGGCTGGGCTGAGCTCAGTGTTTTTACACGTAAGCCCGTGAGACCAACTCGTGAACAAGTCTATTGCTAATTTAATAAAGAAGAGGGGACCTTAACCTACGAATCAAATGTTCATTTGCTTAACTGTGAATATTTTGCAAGTCTAGGAAGGAATGCAAAATGAGTTTCAAAATTCATATGCAACTTAAATCTTTTCCAAGTTGCTTTCAGAAGAAGAATAGTGTCACCCATTTTCTTCCACTTTCATTCTAGGACTGTCCAAGGAAAACATGATTTATAGATACAACCTCAGGATAATCATCATTTTGTTGCATTTATATCATATATAATCTTAAATATCCCAATTATGATGACAAGATAACCCGTTTTTACTCTCCTAGTATCTTCTCATTTGTTTCCTTTTACCAATCGGGAAATAATTACTCTTACCAATTTTATTTTTTTGCAGTGTACTGAAGAAATGATGCTGAAAAGCAATTAGTTACCCGTACCTACTTGCTTGGTATTATGAGGTTGGTTTTTTCTGGCATGTTTTTGTACTCTGATTTTTTATTTTTATTTTGCTGCTTGTCTTCATTTGATTCATTCTTATGCTTCATTTTATGTAAAGATCTAAGAAATCAACATTGTATTGTTTCCAGCATTTGTATTTGATCGGTGCATGGAATTAGCGTATTTTATTAGTTTAGTCTGGTCCCTATAAAGAACTTTGAATTCTCAAATTTATTGCATTTTGCTTCATGTCAATCTCCTTGAGAACATGAAGAGTGAAGACTTAGTCATTGACATGTAGAATCATCTTAGCATTTAAACTTAATAAAGATGCATCTAACGGCGAATAACCAAGTTCATTCGGTCATTCAGGATCCATGTGAACATAATTAGTAGTCATTACTGAGATCAATTAGTTTATTTCAGCCACTCAACGCTTTGCCCAATTTTATTATGTATGCAAGTTAACGGAATCCAGTTCTCTTATCAATAACATTTAGGGAACTACTTTCTCCCAAAGAATACGCTTCTCCTTATATATTTCAAAATAATACCATATTTTGCCAATCCGGTATTGTTAAAAGTCACCATTAATAAATGCATATAGTAAAATTACATAACTGGAAGCACGACGTGAAAATGGGGCATTGACCAGATTATGTTAAAATGATTACGATATGAAAGTTTTCAGGATGGGTTTAGATCGATTTTTTGAACATACTCACTCGAAATTGATAGGACATCAACACAATATGGATGTGATAATTGCCGCCTACCAGATCAAGAAAAGGCAGCTATGGCTAAAGTATACGCGTGTAATGGAGTACTGCTTGATAATGAAGATTATTCTGTTTCTCCTTAATAAAGCTTGTTTTCTTTAGACAAACTACAAGTTTTATTTAATATTTTATGAATAGAAACCCAAATACACCAAAAAGCATGGGAGATAAGCCTGAGATTATTTTATTTCATTCTTCAAAGGATAATGTATTATCAATACCCACTCAATTTGACAAGTGAAATACATGTAGTCAGGGGTGTTAACGAGCCATCATAGTTCGCAAATTGCTTGAGATCAGCTCAAGTCAAAACTCGGCCAAAGTTCAGCTTGAGTGCTCAATTCCAGTGTGGGATCGGCTTGAGCATTACCAAATATGTGTCCAAGCTTCCTTAAGTTTAGCTAAAAGCTTGCGAGCAAGTTCCTTTGTATTTTTGGTTTGTAAAATATTTTCATTAAATCTTGATAAGAGCTAGTCAGAGTTAATTATAAAGCACAAGGGTGTTAATTATGCAACTATGGACAATAGGTCAAGATTAGTGAAATGGAACTACCGACATCAAAATTAACATAATCAAGTTATATCATTACATAAAAGAAAAAAACTTCTAACTAACATAACAATCACTTTATTCATTGAACGGGGAATAAATGAGAGATGAAAGCTCAGACATCTTTTTGCTAAAATATGACACAAATCCACGACACAGACTAAAGCTCAAAATTGTCAATCACTTTATTGTAGAAGCTCTTCGTGATACCATTAGTGTACATCCCAACACTTGGTTAATCCCAGTAGAAATTGAAATGATATTTACACGCGTATAACTAAAACCGGACATTCAATGCAAAAACAATTGAAGTTAGTTTAATTGATATAGTTGCTCTCACCCTTTATGATTTTATTATACAACAACGACAAAGCTATATGATTCGACGCGGCAGCCTAAATTGCAAACAGAAAGCCTTATCTTGATAGGAAAGAAAGCCCAATATATAAAAAGTAGAGAATTAAACAATAGGCGCATATTAGATAAACATTAACCGTATACGTTTCTTCTCCCCCTTTCGCCTCCGATCAGCCACCTTCCACCGCCGCCGTCAGCCTGTCTGTTCTTCGGCGGAATCGATCTCTATCCAGGTTTCTTTAATTGACTACTTGATTTATTTTCTTGAATTTGATTGCCTGATTTTGAATCCCTAGATAACATTGAAGAATATACAACTTTGTTTTGGTAATTTAGAAGTTCAATTCAGCCTAAGGGCAACTAATAATTGGATTTGGTACTTTGAATTTATGATCCATGTACTCAATTTTTGAGATGGATTGGAAGAATTTCCAATTTAATGGTGACAATAGAACCCCAACTAGCTTTGCAAGTGATATTAGATTAAGGTTTAATGTTTAATCACCATAACATGCTAAAAGATGCATTCTTTTCTCAACACCATTTTAGTCATAGCTTGGGTTCTAATAATCAAATTACATTACATCAACAAATATACATTGCGTTCGCACTTGTAGAACGATGGTTTCTTTGAAGTTTATAAAGCATTTTCAATTTGATTAGTAACTCCAAATCATAAATTGGGTATTTTGTCAATGGGATGAGAACATGACTAAAACGAACTACTGAAGATCCATAAACTGACAGTAACATGTTCACACTACATTTTCTGAGCTCACAGGAAACAATTTTTAGATGGAGGCTAACTTTTCTGAAATTTTGTTGTTACAAATTTCAGCTTCTGAATCTTGGTTCCACCACTGCTCAATTGTCTCTCTTTCTTTCTCTTTGATTTAATGCTCTGATGCTGGTTGATAATTCTTCGCCTTTGCCTTTGAAGAGAAGGAGACACACCACTCTTTGTACCATGGAAGCTGAAGCAGCTAAGGTTAGCTTTCTTCTTCAATTTCTGTGGCCTCCTTTATTTGAATCTTTGTCGGTTTTTCTTCCATGTTAATTTGTGGGTCGACCTTCTGTGTTTGTTTTGCCATAATGAGAGATTTGGATGTAATTGGCCATCCGGGCTATGGAATCTCTTTTGTTCCTCTTCTTGATTTTGTATTGTCTAACTTTATGGCCATTTCCGTATTCGGCCTGTAGCTGTGTTTCAATTTTACGCTTTGGAATGTCCCTTTTTATGGTATTAGTCTCATCCACACTTCAATGAATGTATTATTGTCTATCTGTGAGTGTCTAATTGATTTTTGTGATTCCTTGGAATCAAGAAACTTGCTAGCAGCTTCAAAGAAGGCATTGTTCCCGATTCTATACGTTTAGTTATTAAGCTCACTGTGTTGTAACTTTTATCTACTGATGGGATACTTGATCGGTAGATGGCATAGTCATCACTTTGTATACGAAATTAGAAGAAAATAAATTATTTCTGGAGTATCTCTTTTGTGCTCATAGCTCTTCCACTTGTTCATACAATTGTTATAACACGTGAAGTGTCATTTTAAATGTTTTGTACTGTACTTCTCTAATAGAATGTCGCCTATTAATTTTGATATGCATATATATTTCCCCCTTGATTGTTTCAGGCCAAGCTTGAAGCTGTAAAAGAAAAGTTTGGGCGTGATATACGTGTTTTTGAAACATCAGGCCTGTCTACCTCAACAAATCAAGTATCTAGTGCTGGTATGAAATTCTTCAAGCATTAGGCCATTATCAAGGCATGGACTAGATTTCAACGTTTATGATTCCCTGATGTATATTTTTTATTTTGGCAGAGGAGTCAGATGATTTCTATGAGTTCACTGCAGAGGACTATTATCGGATGACCGCAAAGAAAAAAGAAGGTAGAACACAAAACTACCTTATCATTTGACGCAAAAAAATTCGGGTCCGCGTTATCCCTTGCTTTCCAATTTGGAAAGGCTTATTATCAATGTTTTTATGGATTAATATATTTTATATTTTCTTGTGAAGTTGTTTACAGTTACGTTAAAACTTTTGGGATCACTAAAGTGAAATTTATGTTCAGTTCTGATCTGTTCTTATATGGTTAACATGCAATAATCAGATAAATATCTGAAGACAAGAAAAATTCGAGAAGCAGAAGAAGCAGCTCGCAGGTCAAGAATAACAAAGGTTATCTCTTGATTAAATTTTCGGTTTTTCTTCCGTTCATTTATCTTATGTGTGTTTTATGCATACATGCGATATATTATGCTTGTTTGTTTAGGGATTAACCTTCTTAGGTGTTTATTGATCCAGACTGTGATGAGGGTTCGCTTTCCTGACAATCTTACTTTAGAGGCAACTTTTAATCCATCTGAAATGATTCAGAGTTTAGTTGATCTTCTCATGAAAGTGGTATCCCGGCCTGATGTGCCATTCTATTTATGTAAGGGAAAAAAATCTGTAATTATATTTCATCGTATGTGTGTTGTTAGCTTATTTTGCTCTAATTTTTGTAATAACGTGAACTGAAGTGGTCAACATGTTTCAGATACCACTCCCCCCAAAAAGCCGATAAAAGACTCATCACAAGACTTTTACTCAGCTGGCTTTATTCCGGGCGCAATTGTTTATTTTTCATATGATATTCCACAAGGTTAGTTAATTCCTCGTAATGATTTATTTTCGACTGCTAGATTTAAGGTTGTCATTATTGAATTGTTATTGGAAAACACTAAGTCATTAGTTAATGCATTTATAGTTGCAACTAGTTTGCTCCGAGTGGAAACTGTTTTCGGTAATCCATGTTTTAGTTTGGGTTTTCTCTGGCTCTTTGAACGTGTAAAGAAGCATTATTTATTTTCTGGTTATGAGTTTGTTTTTTTGGATTATCGTGACACCTATTACGTGATCATGATAACAGCAAAGCTAATGTTGCGATTAATCACAGGTGATGATGATGCTGCAGCCCTCAATTCTGGTCCATTCCTCGTAGAAGAAATAATGTCTTTGAAGGGTTTGGATGTGATTGCTGAACCGGTAGAGTCTGTTGTTCCGTCTGCACCAGAACCCGTTATAGCTGCTGCTCCTTCCCCTGTTGCTCAAGAGTCAAAGCCCGCCGAGAAAAAGACCATCAAGCCGAAATGGCTCAAAATGTGACACGGCAAACTTTATTGAGGCTTGAGTATTATCCGAAATTCCATAGAAGCACATTACTTAGAGTAATTTAAGGGAAACTGAACATATTGTAAAAGAGATTGAGAGTTAAGCAATGTAAAATAAGTGGGAAATTTTATTGATTTGTTTCAAGTATCTTTTTTCATTATTACTATTTACATCCAAATTTATCTAATTAAGAGTAAAATGCCATAACTTACCAAATTATTAAATTTTTATTATTCATTTATTTTTAAATTAATATAAATTATTTGGCTACAGTATTGTGATTTTTCTGTTATCTATTTTGATTTATAAAGACAATACCATGTGGGTTACTAGCCCTAGGAAGTTTGTTTTGCTTGGGCAAGTGTGTACTGTGTTAATTAAGAACTTTTACAACTTAATTAGTTAATATAAATAAATTATAACCATCCATAAGATCATTGAAGTATATGTGCTTTATAATTACTGTTTAGCAATAACAAATTACTACATAAATTTTATTTGCAAGAGGATTGCCCCCGTTTTTCTTTAGGAAAAATAAATGTATGTTGCCCGTTTGTGGACACTGCGATACCTAAGAGACCGAATTCAGGATATTGCACGCGGTTTGTACGTAAACAATTCTCTAAAACCCCGAATTGTTTCACCTCCTATTTGAGGGTCGGTGTACTCATAAGCTACAACGAGCACACCACCTCTGTAATGATGTTCCTGCTGATCTCTCGGGCGCAAGTCTTGCAAGCTTTTTGTTGTCTGAAAATCTAGATCGAACATACATATGTAATTCAGAGACAAACTTTTTGTAGAAGGCCAGATGAACATCCACTCACATCCTATCATTATCTTTTTCAGAAGTTAGTTCTAAAACCAATTAACCTTCAAATATTTACCTGATTTACCTTAATTTTCAATCACATTGTTTGACACATTTGATGAAGCAATTTCATTAAACATATAAGTGCAATCTATAAGGTACAATGGGAAGGAAACAAAAAAAACTTGGCCCAATGAAGATCATGAAAAGGGCACTATAATCAAAACCCAAATTTTGATGAGAAAATAAATATGTTTATTACTCAAACCAAAGAATTCCCTTTTCTAAATTTTGCCTTTTTTAATTTCCAATTGCTAAAAGTTATGGGAATTTGTGAGGGCATTTTATGCAGAATCCATGCAATTTCGATGAGAAGTTGTGTCGTTTCTGGTCGGACACATTTCATACTTAGAGAAACTTGAATTTTAAAATTTAGCTTTAGAAGATTAATCATTTCGAGATTTATCAACATATGAAAGTTTATTATGGTCGTTGTAAGAATTGATAGGACAATTCGGTTTGGAGTATGTGACATTGGAACAAAAGCTTTAAGTAATGAGTAAGGCCATGTCGTTTATGACTGCACTGAGCTGAACTGAAATGAAATAAATTACTGATAAGATATAAAAAAACAAGGCTAACTTTATATAACGGTGAGAGTAAAAATTAATCGAAGATGTTGGGTGAGTGGTTTTAATTAATACATATAAACGAATTAATTTTAAAGTCATGAAGTCTAAAGGATGTAAGATTTGAATTAATAAATGCACAATATTTACTACTGATACTATTTTGAAATGATAATTAAATAACATCGTCCAACTATCGGTGGGAACAATTAGACCAAATAAATCGTAATTAACTTTAGCTCGCTAGTTTACACATTCAACTTCTTTTTCATTTTATTTGATATTAACAGTTACAATTAAGTTTAATTTGAATAGTTACAAATTTTCAGTGTATGTAAAAAATGAAAGAATATTCACTTAAAGGCTATAAACGAGTCTCAAACTAATTAATCAGATGAATAATAAATAACTAACATTAATATTTCATTTATTATCATCAAGTGAGTTTATTATTATTATTGTTATTGTTATTTATTATTATAGTTTATGTTGTGTATATGTGTAATAAAATATTTATAGAGAGAACTTTGGATGCCAAAAATAGGGAATGAAAAGCATCAACTGCTAGGAGATAAAGTTCGATTGCATAGAGCCAAAAAGTTGCATAATTTATAAATTAATTTTGTATACCATTTTTAATTGATTAATTAATTTGGGATTACGAAATTAGTCTGCTCAAAGTCAGCTTTGATTAAAACATCAGAAAACGTGTGGGGTTCCTAATATCAACACATGACCTTGTCAAATTTTTAATTAATTAGGTCCAACAATGTTATCTTTGTTTAAATTATTAGATCGATAGTACTTGATTTTTGACAATAGATTGATAGTACTTGATTAATTTTGTTGAATGCTTATCATGTAGGTATTAGTAACTAATTTTATATAATTATTTTTAATAAAATTACTAAGATCTTAGTTTATTTTGGTACATTTAATAAAATTTGCGCAATCCTAAACCCTAACCCAGTTAAATCTCGATGAAGTAATATTCGATAAAGTAATAACTTCGCTTAAGTAATAAATTTCGTCGGTCCCAACTTGGGTTAATGTCGTAAAGTAATATTCTCGCTAAAAGCATAAGATAATAAAAAATTTGAAAGTCCTGAAGGACCCAAATAATATGTAAAGTAATAATTCCAGAATTATACGTATATATAATATGTATGAGTTACAAAATTCAAATTTTTTTAAATATGAATATATAATATCTTGTTTTTTCTTTCCACAAAAGCTAAAATTAACATCATCATTGACTTTACGTAAAGCATAAATAACTCTTGATATGTTTTGCTCGTGTTGTAATTGTTCAAAGTGTTGATTGCTTGAACTGTTTTCTTTGATGACAAGCTTGGGAGGACATTACTATCGTCTGGTTCAAGATAAGTCTTTCACCAATGTTCATTACCGACTCAAAAATTTGTTCATCCGTAGGTGATTCTATTGTTATTGTCCGGTTTACGACTAGTTTCTTCATCAATGTTCATTATCGATAAAGTAATAAATTCGATAAAGTAATATTTTTTCCCAGTCCCAAAAGTATTACTTTAAAGAAGTTTAAATGTATTAGTAACTAATTTTATATAATTATTTTTAATAAAATTACTAAAATCTTAGTTTATTTTGGTAC
Source organism: Euphorbia peplus (assembly GCA_028411795.1). Lineage (NCBI taxonomy): Eukaryota > Viridiplantae > Streptophyta > Magnoliopsida > Malpighiales > Euphorbiaceae > Euphorbia > Euphorbia peplus. The sequence goes on from CP110841.1 coordinate 36,459,623, forward strand.
ATTTAATAAAATTTGCGCAATTTCTTTTGTTAGCTTAGTTTATAACTATTAGAATGTTAATTCCTTAGATTATTCCTTCGTATTAATTTGTATTTATTGTATTTATTATTTCCCGATTTGCATAGGTTTAACCAATGTATTCACACTTGTATATTAAACCCTGTTAGGATATGAATATCGATCAAGGAATCATTCTCCAATATACACTTCCTTCTGGAAGACATTCGATAAATTAGTTTATATTGAGATTTATGTGTTCAATAATAAAGAGACATGATTCTTATATCATCGTGTGCAATTAATTTGATTTGTTTTATTGTTATTAGAGTTTTTATAAGTTATAAATAAATCGATATATATAGTATTTATCATTTTCATACTCACAAGTTTTTTTCCTAACACTAGTCTTGTTGTGATACTCTCGAGTAAGTTTCTTTTCACCGTAATACGTCAAGAGTTGTGATAAATTGATTTAAAATAGGCAAAAAGCATTCTGAGGCCCCTGATCTTTCCATTTTCGGTGCATTAAGCCCTTGATCTTTTATTTGGATACATTAGACCATTGATCTTTTATATTTGGTTCTATCAAGTCTCCATCTAACAAAATTGGATGATTTGTTAACTTTCACAAATTAATAAGACCAATTGAAATATTGCGACACCTAATTAATTACAATTGATTGAATATTCAATAAATTATTCAACAATTTTTTTTAAAAATGAAAAAAAATTTTCAGTAGTTATTGTCGTTGTTTTGCTCCTTTTCTAGTCATTTCGAAAGTGAAATCGAGTAGAATGAAAACATAGATGAAATCTGATGAGTGATGTTTGACCATGTTCTTTATGCCTTATTAGTACTTATCGGTTGTTCATTTCAGTTCAATAATTTCTTTTCAGTAAATGTGCTTCAGTAATTTTCAGTCATACAAAATTTGGCCTTAATTTGTGGGGCCAAAATTGAAGAGAAGAACTAAGATGAAAAAGAAAAGAAGAGCAAAGATGATGAAGAAGAGGAAACGATTACAGAAATGAACTTGAGAGACAAAGAGAAACGTTTGAGAAATAAGGTGCGACGTTACTACATTCTAATAGGCGGAAAAAATAATTGTCAAATTTAAAAAGACAATATTGTCTAAAAATGTAAGTAGAAAGCAAAGTGAATCACATATATTAAAAATCTCTCCTAAACAGGTTGTATTTGTAATTGTGCCACACTATTTTAATCTTATTAATTTGTGAAAGTTAACAAATCATCCAATTTTGTTAGATGGGGACTTGATAAACCCAAATATAAAAGATAAAGGGCCTAATGTATTGACTTTATTTGGCTCATGAATTTAACTAAAAGTCACTTATCATTTGCCCCAAATTTTCTTAACTTGTATATTGATCAATCCTTAAAATTATTTAAAGAGATTCACTTTAATATGTTCGAACTTTTCGTTTATTTGGCCAAGTGGGCTCTATAAACTTTTAAAAACTAACAAAAATACTATCTAAAGTACAATACCAAGGCTCAATTACGTGCAAATAGTATATGTTTACCTCAAATTCAACACATTAGACCTCTCGATAGGTTTTAAAACATGTAATACATCACATCGTACTAATAAGTCTATCATTTTCTCTTCTACCCGATTGATATACATATTTAATCTCATTCACACCATCACCGACATTCGTAGAACTACTCTTCGACGCCACTCACCTTGAACAGAATCGCTATATAAAATTAACAGAATAAAACCATCTTTCGGGGTCAAACTTAAACACCACAGCTAGTATGAATCACTTTTTTCTAACCGGAAAAAGTCGGACACCGAACCATGTAAAAACAGAGACGAGATAGTAGATGGATAACATCAGAAAGATCAGAGCCGTACACGTGTCTCAGGGTCCAATGAAAACACAATGAGTTTGAGACAAAGGTTCACGGATCGTCCAATCAAATTCCTCGGGAATATCATCCAACTACTTTATTTTCCTGACAAGAGACACAAGCCTATGAGAGCAGCCATAGGTTGTCAGTGCTACTGCTTCATATTTGTGTCCTTAAAATAAATAAAAATGACTTTTTTTAAATCAATTATGGCTTAATCATATCACTTCTCAAAAGTTATTCAGCTTTTTTCACTAATAAGCAAGATTTTGCCTTTTCATCTCTTTCTATTCAAACCCTAATCCCAAATCTTTCTATTAGTTTATTGCATGCTCATGCATTTAGTTTGAATTGGAGTATAGACCGTTGTAAGCAAACGCCATCTGAATTGTTAGCGATTCTATTTAGACATTTAAAACGAAAATGATCATTTCGCTGCTTAAATTCGATTTGTTTTTAAACGGTACTTTAATAGTTTTCGACTTGTCTCTGAAGGTCTTTATTTGCTAACTAATGCCTAATATCTTCTACTACATTACTATTAGTATTAAGTGTGTGAAATATTTTTTGTTCTAACATATTACTTGACTAATATATATGAGATTAACTATAATAAACACAATGGTTATGTCAAAATAGTCATAATGAATAAAATGCTAATCTTTATAAATAAATTTTTTATGGATAAGCCTTGTTTTCAACATAGCTTATACTAAACAATGTCTTGCAATTTATAGACTTTACATGATTATAAATAAAGAAGGAAAATGGTATCCAATCGCTTGTATAATCATATGAGAGTTTTTTTCCATAAAAACATCTAACTACTAAGAACAAAGAAATGAAACATTCCAACTAAATTTACACTTTATAACAGGCTTAAAACTAAGTATCATATGAGAAATTTACAAGGCTTTTTTTTAGCTTAAAAAACACAACACCGTAACACACTTCATATTCTTGATTAATTAATGAATTTACTAACTTTTTATGTGTTTTTTATTAATGGAGAGAGAGAAACTGGTGCCCATATTATATATACATATAAAATGAGAGAGCAAAGCAGTCAAGTAATTCATATATATATTCTCTTTACCCACCATGTTTTTTGGTGTTTTCTTTAGAATTCTGAAAAAAAATATAAAAAAAACTGGATCTCTGTAACCAACAACAAAACTCCCCATTTTTGGACTATTAACTAGTTTTTTTTTTAAAATAAAATAAAATTTATATGCAGTTTTCAGCTTCCAAGCTTCAAGAGTTTAGTGTTTTTTTCTTGTCTTTTGGCATGATTTTAGTTATTATTATTACTATATAACAAAAACACCAAAGATTTTTAGCTGTTTGTGTTTCTTGTTTTTGTAATTTTCTCCAATTTAACTTCATTTTTTTTAGATATGCAAATGATGCCTTGCAGTGATGCTTTCTCTATTCCTCCTCCTTCTTCCGTACCTGTGTTTTCACTTGAAGATCAAACTTCAAACCCTAACTCAAACTCGAACACGAACCCTAAACCCGCTGCCAAGAAGAAGAGGAACTTGCCGGGAAATCCAGGTGATTAATGAATTTCTTGACCTTTTTTGTATTTTTTTTGTTCAGTTTTGGAAGGTATTTAGTATTAGTGTGAAAATGGATTCTCGTGTTCAGCGACAGATGCATGATTTACTGATAGACTTGTTTAATTGATTTTAGCTAGTTGTACCAAGAAAAGTTAGAACTTCCATAGATATAGGTTCAGTGGAGTTTTTTTTTTTTTATATCAGTGGGTGCTCAAGCTTCCTCCCGAACTCCCCTGGATCCGTGTCTAATATTTGTGTTTATGATCATATTCTATAATCATGTGATTCTATGTAATCATGTTAAAATGGAATGTCTCTGTAAATATATAGAGTCTACAAATAATTATTGTATCAAAAATTGGTGGTTGTTTTTACTTATGGATCGCGTAAAACAAATTATCTATATAAATAGTATTATCGTGTCAACAATTGACATCTTTTTCTCCTTATAAATCATGTCAACCAATTATCTTTGTAAACAGCATTATCAAACCGATATTTCTTCAAACGGTATTGTCAAATTGATATCTCGGTAAATAGTGTTATCATTTTAAAAAATTACACCTTCCTTTACATATAGATCGTGTCACACAGATTATCTTTGAGGTGGAATAAATCCTCTCTAAACAATATTGTCAAATTGATCATCTCAGAAAACAGTGTTGTCGTATCAGAAATTGATAGTTTCTTCTTCTGGATACAGATCCAGATGCAGAAGTTATCGCTCTCTCCCCGAAAACTCTCATGGCAACGAACCGATTCGTCTGCGAAATCTGCAACAAAGGCTTTCAAAGAGACCAAAACTTGCAGCTTCATCGGAGAGGACACAATCTTCCATGGAAGCTGAGGCAAAGAACGAACAAAGAAGTGAGGAAAAAGGTGTATATATGCCCCGAAACGTCTTGTGTTCATCACGAGGCGTCGCGAGCTCTCGGAGATCTGACCGGAATAAAGAAACATTTTAGCCGGAAACATGGGGAGAAGAAGTGGAAGTGTGAGAAATGTTCCAAGAAATATGCTGTTCAATCTGATTGGAAAGCTCATTCCAAAACTTGTGGGACTCGAGAGTATAAATGTGACTGTGGAACTTTGTTTTCCAGGTATAATTATTTAACTCATTCTGGATTAGAAATATTAATTTCAATATTTAGTTTTATGTTAGATCCTGGAATTTAATGCTATGAAATGAGGAATAATTAGAGACTATCAAGGAACAAGTAGGGCACAAGTCGAATTTTGAGTGACGGTGTCTAGGTGGTTTAGTCAGCCTAAATCAAACCGTGGATTTTGAGTAACTAGGTAGCGAAACACCTTGATTTATAACTTTGCATTTCTTTTGTGATACTAATATTAGGTCTAGGTAGGGGTGTTAAAATGGGTTGATGGATGGTAGAATTGATTTATTTTTGCACGTTATGGAGGACTTTAGAGTAAATAATTAACTAAACGATTAGGTGCGTTACAACATTAAATTATTATTGCGATGCACGAATAACGTTTTGTATTGAGCATTTTTTGAACTTTCTTTATGGGTAATTTTTGAAGGGGTAACAATATTTATTAAACGGATCGGATATAGTAAAAATGAACACTTGCTAACTAATGTAGTAAAAGTCATTAGGCGCTACTTGGATCGTCGAGAATATTTGAGTACTAGTAGGGGACAAGTTGTTCAATCCAAATTAGATTCTCAATTTTAAATGTCTAAAAAACCACGTAACATTCATTTAAAATACTCTGCTCAAATATATATGACTATAACATATTACAAAAAGAAATTCTACAAAATAGAAGTTTTAGTTTTATAGGGGTAAACTAAAATACTATATTATCAATGACGAGGTTTCGAGTAAACCTATAAATAACCCGATCCATTTAATTATTTTGCATGAACATATTTATACCATCTACATCTATTAAACTTCAATCCTAATTCGTTCAATTTACTGTAAAATAATAATATAACAACAACATAAAGCCTTAATCTCTAAATAATTTGGGGTGTGATAATCTAACCCCTTTTTTTCCATTGTTATGGCAGGAAAGATAGTTTTATAACCCACAGAGCATTCTGTGATGCTTTAGCTGAAGAATCTGCAAGAATCAATCCATCTTCAGCATCAACAAATTTAAATTTCAGAGATGACTCTCTAAATTTTCCTCAAATTCCAGAACTTTCTGGAATTTCCCAATTCACCAATTCAAATCTTAATCATCATCAACAAAAGCCTGCATCTTTATCCCTTTGGTTAAACCAGATGAACATTCCTGCCGATATAATGGCGAACAGTCCGAATCTTTTCACCTCTTCAAGCTCCTCAGGATTGCCTGACATGGTCCAAATGGCCACCGGACCGTCCCCGAATATGTTTGGTAACTTGAAGGAAGGTACATTGCCTTGTCTATACTCCGATAGTAAGGCAGTGGCAGCCACCACAACACCGATGTCTGCCACCGCTCTTCTTCAAAAGGCGGCTCAAATGGGGTCGACGAGATGCAATAATAATTTTGGAAATTCGAGTTATGCAGTGATGAGTTCTTCTAATTCTGAGGTTCCGAAAGTTTATGGAAATGATCGCCATCAAATTCACACTATGGAAAGTGGTTTAACAAGAGATTTTCTTGGCATGAACGATCAATATCCGGGGAGGCATTTTTTGCCCCATGAATTAGCTAAATTTGCTTCTATTAGTTCCGCCATGGGGTTGAGTCAATTCGGTAGTCATCCATGAAAGGACGGAAAATTCTATTGTGGTTTCAGTCTATTAGATTATTTCGGTTGTTGAAGAAGTACCCGCTTGTACACTTTTAGTTATTAAAGTGAAATCTCTTCTAAACGTTTCATGTCATTTCCTTACATTTTTTAAAAATTAATTCTTCACCGTTTACTCTTTCAAAAACCGAAACCTCTTTTAAACATTTCATGTCATATCCATAATTTTTAAAACATTTGAAGCTTTTTTCTTATGATTATCTAACTCTTATATTCTTATATGAAATGTGTTTTTAGAAGTCATTAAATTTCTAATGTTTTCTCATACACTTATGTCACCGTTTTTGCTTTCAAAGCCTTTTTACATAATAGTATTGTTACTCGATTGTTATTCTGAAATTTGTATCGGTTTTTATTTCCATGTAACATATTTACAGCCAAAGTTACATGAGCCAGCTCTTGTCCTTTGTGGGATTTTTTTTTGAGGAAAAAGTTGTTTTATAAATCTAAGAAACGTGTTATTTTCATGCCTCAATCTCTTTTTAACCCTTGAAAATATGTAACGATGTGGTTCAAAGTAAGTGCGTTGGGTTAAAGGTCTACCTAAAGCGAGTATCGAGCTAATAAATAAACCGAATCTCACGACCAAGGTTAGTAATAAAGTGCTATTTTTTTCTTGATAGAAAAAGTGCTATTTTTTTCACCTTCTAATAAGAAAAACACTTCAGAAAAAGAGAGAGAAAGGGAGAAAAATACAGCTTTTTGAATTGTATGAAATGACTAAACAATTACCAAACTCCAAGTCTTTGTTTTATCTATCTTTTTCTTATTTATTTTCTCCCCTCTCTTTTTCTTGTTTTTATCTTGTGTTTCAATTCTCTTTATCCTATGGTTTTTTTTTTTACTTTTCACCTTTCCTGTCTAACTTTTTATTGAAATCCTGAAAAGGACACAGAAAACAAGGATATCAACCCTTGACTGCCCATGCACATCAACTCCTCAAACTAATTCTTCCACCATCAAATTGAAAGGTACCATTTTGAATAATAATAATAGTAATAATAGTGGGTGAATAACTGAAATTTATGAAATAACAAAAATGCTTGAGTTGAGCGAGAAATTTTTAAATATTTCTGGAATATGGTTCATTTCTATGTAGCAAAGATTGAGAGTTCAAATAGGATTGAAAAACAATTAAAATATTGATATTAATATAATTTAAGTTTATTTTGTTTATATTTGTAAATATTAATAATTAAAAGATTTTAACTGGAATTTTTTAAAGAGCATGCATATGAGTGATGCTCACATGGTCAATGATTGACCAAATACAATTTGGTCAATCATCGTTAGACCAAAATCTAAGGGTGGAGATTAAATACTAATGCAACCACCAAACTAATATCGACCTTTAGATTTTGATCTAAGGGTAATTGACCAAATTGTATTTGGTACTAATGCAACCACCAAACTAATATCGACCCTTAGATTTTGATCTAAGGGTAATTGACCAAATTGTATTTGGTCAATCATAGCATATAAAAATATTTGATTACCGATGATCCGATGATTCTAGGTCTAATCTGATTCAGATTTGTTCGGTTTTCATATTAGATTGGGTGATTTGGTAGGGGAGATGTAGGATTTGAAACTAGTCTACTGAGGGTTTTGTATAAGATTAAATTTGGGTTAATTTAATGTTGCTAATTTTACAATAAATAATTAGCAATATTATTAAGAGTCCTCATAAAATTATTTCAAAACATAAACACAACAAAATATTAAATCAATCTAAAATATTATTTCAACTAAATAGCCATAGAGAAAATGACTTAAACATTAAACGACAACTCAAAGCTAAAATAACCTAATTATCTAAAAAGATACTAAATAAATCTAAAATGACAAATTCTAAAAAAAACTAACTAAACTATCTAAAAATTTATCATACTCTACACATTTGGCGAACCCAAAAAGGAAGGCCAAATTGTGTGAAAGCAAGACATTCCTTATTTCTCTGAAACACTTGACAACATTCATTAGATATGTATTGAGGAGCGCCATAAACAATAAAATAGCATGGAAGAATTCCTTCATACGAGTCTACGCAACTAGCCAAATCCGCTATCAAGTCTGCAATTGTAGGCAGTTTTGGAAACGCATCTTGTGGTGGCAATGGTAGGGTTTTTGGCGGCGATGGTGTTGGTGTTGGCTGCTTAGGAGAGGGAGTTTGCGATGGTGGCGGTAATGGTAACTTCGGGGATGGGTTATGATGACGAGGTGGTGGTGATGAAGGCGGTGGAGGGGGTTGGTTTAAGGGTGGGAAGAAAGCATCCTCAAGACATTGACAAGTACATGAACAAGATCGGCCACCATTATTGTCACTATTAAATTGTTTTACGGGCCAGCACCCGAAACGACAGGTACAAGAGCAATCAGCAGAACCAAAACCACCCCAACCCCAATTATCAACAGCATTACTTGTGTGAGCTAGAGCCAAACATAAAATCAAAATCATACCCATAGACATATTTTTTGCTGCCATTTTTTCTACACGTTTGTTGATGTTCATTTTCGAATAAATGGGTTTGCTTTTATAGTGAGATTTGAGGTCATTTGAGGTGATAATTACAATAATTATAATAAGTATTTGAATTTAAGTGAAAATTAAACTCTGTATTTTTAAGATTGTGATCAATATTATTGATGATAATCTTATACATTGATAGATATTAATGCGATATATTCATTTATTTAATTAATCTATATACTTTATCATAGGTGAACAAATTTGTGCAATTTCTACGGGTTACGATTGAATTTATACCCTTGTAGGCAATCTAATTAATTAATTAACTAATTAATTATGTGCATCCAGTTAACTAGTATTTATATATCCATTAACTATTATGCTCCACTTGTTAATATTATAAATGAACTATTTTTCTTTTTTATGTTAGAGGTGTTATTATCCCGGACTTACAACATTGGTGGCATTTTTACACCCTATCACCCTCTCTAATGTTTGTTACCGGTTACTTCGAACGCTAGATATATAACATATGGTTAAGATCAAGATATAGTAGCTTTTTATTAAAAAGTAAGAACTAATCAATTAGGTTTCAACAACAGTAAATAATAACATTAACAATGAATTACACGAGCTCTAGAACTTTACAATTATTTCTAACTAAAAATTTACATTACGTTGTTACTATTATTATTAGCTGCACTCACAATTTGTGGACACCTTAATTAACTATGTATAATTATAAATCAAGTTGTTAATTATGAAGAAATAATTTGGATTTTGATCAGTGTAAGTACTGTATTGTCTTATTAACTATAGAGAATCTACTAGGTGTAGATGTAACTTGGGAGGAAAGTTAGGGTCCAATAATTGCCAAACAATTCCTCAAATTGCATTACATTATTTATTTTCATACAATTTACAATCACAGTTTATATAGTAATAAATTATTTATGACTTATCCCGAAATAAATTTATATAAAAAGAATTTATAATATGTTTACTTTTTTTTTTATATATATATGTTAACCTAAAGTTTTGACTTTTGAAGATATAGCAAGTCTATAATTTCTAGGATAAAAACATATAATAACATTAATCAATATCAACAATATAATATTTATGTAGATAATGGAGCAGTATTATATATAGATCATCTTTTTATTGGTAAAGGTTACGACGTATTTTATATTCTTGGAATTTTAAAAGCATATACTATAAACAAATTCATTCATTATCACTTGTTTTTATCTTTTATTTGTTTAAGAAAGAAGATAACTATCACTTGTTTTAACCCTATAATAAACCAATAATCCTACAATAAAACTATGACTAAATATTAAAAATTTAATCCGCATCATCAATATATCTTACTTGTGCAAAATAACGGCTTCAGGGTCCGTTTTGTTCGGAAATTAGCGAATGAGTTGGCGGATGCTTTTGCTCGGTCTTCGCATTTGTATGCTATTTCTACTGTGGTAGATGAGTTTCCTGTTAGTTTTGCTTCGCGCTTTTTATCTTTTTGCCCGGTAGTGGTACATTAAAACATTTTCCTTTCAAAAAAAATAAAATATCTTACTGATAGACATGTGACAAATTTATTTACTAAGGACTAATTTATTTAGACTAATTTAATTTTGTTTAGATATTTAAAATCCGAATTATTCGGATAAACCCCACAAGTCCTCAAAAGCCCTTGAGAATCCATGGAACAAAAAATAAGCCCATTGGATGATTAGTCTTATCGGCCCATCATTTAAACTCGAGTCAAAACATACGGGCTATAGGCCCAAAAGACAGAAAGACACGTGTACACATATCAATCTCGAAGGACATCTGACTAGACCAACTAATTTGACACGTGTGATCTTCCCATTGGCTACAGCTACGTGTATCGACGTACTGAAAATCCTTACACACCTTCTTCTTCTTCTTCTTCTTCTTCAGTTTCAGAACAATAGAAAAAAAGTTTAAATCTTTCTTCAAATAGTTAATCTTTCATGTATACATTCAAATTCTCCGGTGAAGCGGCGTCGTTTTGCTACATATAGATATAAAGAATGAGGAGTATGGATATGTTCAGAGTCTGCTCGGCGGTGGATACGGCGGCGTTTAGAGGATTGGCTTACACTGTATTTTTACTTAATTTCGTGGTTGTTTGTCAGCTCGTGCTTCTTCAACCTCTGGTTTCTGCTGCAGGCATGTCTAATTTGCTCTCAATTTGATCAGTTTTGGATTTTAGGGATTTAGGGATTCTAAGCTACAAACATACCTAATTTATGATCAATTAGGTCTCTTTTAGCTTAGATCAATTGGTTTTTGTGTAATTAATTGTGGGTTTTGTTTCTTTGACTAGATGGTAACGGGGAATGTTTTGATCAGTAGGATTTACGGATTTTGAAATGGGTGCATTGTCTAAATTGATTATAAATTAGGTATCTTTTAGGATTTAGGGATTTTAAATTGGATGCAATGCCTAAATTGATTATCAAGTAGTTATCTTTGTAAGCTTAGATCAGTTGGGTTTGTGTATTTAATCTGGTTTCTGCTGTAGGCATGTCTAATTTGCTCTCAATTTGTTCATTTGATCATTTGGATTTAGGGATTTTGGTGGATGCAATGCCTAAATGGATTATAAATTAGGTATCTTTGTAGCTTAGATCAGTTGGGTTTGTGTGATTTTTCTGGTTTCTGCTGCAATGTCTAAATTGATTATAAGTTAGGTATCTGTGTAGCTTAGATTTAGTTGGGTTTGTGTAATTAATTGGGGATTTTGTTTGTGCAGACGGTAAAGCAGGGAATGTTGCTGAGTTATTTGAAAAGGTGGAGCAGAGTGTGAAGGTGAAGCGGTATAGTGAGGCGCTGGATGATCTTAACTCTGCTATTGAGGCGGATCCTATGCTTTCTGAAGCGTATTTTCGTAGAGCTTCGATTCTTCGTAAGATATGCAGGTTGGTGAAATTTACCTACTTTGAGATGTTTTAGGTTTGTGCTTAATTGTAATTGCTGTTTCAGAACACTTGAAAATGGTTGGACTACGGAATATGTAGTGGGAATTTCACATGGGAAGTATATAGAACGAAAATTTGAATAATAAAGAGTATTCATATTGGGTCACGTTTTGCTAGGTTCTTCAATGGCTACATTCTCTATTATAATTGATAAGTGTCCACTATCCATGTTAACAAAAATGTCATTTTTGTTGAGAATATTTCTTCCGATTTTAAAATAACATAAGGTGCTTGGATCTTCCTCTTGAAGGCCCTAGGAGTTCCTCTTGTAGGGAACTTCATGCCCATCTTTGCGAATTTTAAACCAGATAACGTCTTTGTAAATGTGTAAAATTGCGAATATGTTTTTATACATTTCCCTTTAAGTTATGGTTGGCAGTGGCAGAATATTATTTTTTTAGCGTGCACTTTTCCAAGTGTAGATACGATGAATCAGAGAAGAGCTACAATAAATTCCTGGAGCTAAAACCAAAGCACAAAGTGGCTGAGAAAGAGCTCTCTCAATTGCATCAGGCTCAGAGTGCTCTTGACTCGGCTCTTTCACTCTTTGATTCAGGCGACTATAAGAAATCCTTGGACTTTGTGGAAAAAGTTGTTCTTGTTTTTTCTCCTGCATGCTCAAAGGTAAAACCTTTGGAATTTAGTAGTAAGTTTTTGCATGTTTGTATGAAATTCCACACATTTAGCCGTTTACTAGTGTCTTTTTAACTGTTGTTAAGTTGGTATTGGCAGGCTAAATTCCTAAAAGTGAGATTGTTATTGGCAACCAAAGACTATTCTGCTGTCATCTCCGAAACAGGATTTATTCTTAAGGAAGATGAAAATAACTTAGAGGCATTGTTGCTCCGTGGCCGCGGCTACTACTATTTAGCAGATCACGATGTTGCTTCAAAGTTAGTAAAATAATTATGCTAATTTTGTTATTTCCTTGACATGTGTTGTAATTCTAAATGTTAAATCTGTGGTTCTTCCAGACATTATCAGAAAGGTCTTCGACTTGATCCAGAGCACAGTGAGCTAAAGAAAGCATATTTCGCGTTAAAGAACTTATTGAAGAAGACTAAAAGTGTCAGTCACTACTCCCTCTCTCTCTTTTAAAGCTACTTGCAAGTATTATTTGTTCTCTAAATATTTGTTTCTGGATGTACGTTTCTTTTACAGGCAGAAGATAATGCAAGCAAGGGCAAGCTGCGTGTTGCGGTAGAGGACTACAAAGCGGCTCTTGCAATGGATCCCGATCATCTTGCATATAATGTCAATCTTCATCTAGGCTTGTGTAAATTATTAGTCAAGCTTGGTAGGGGCAGAGATGCTCTGAATAGCTGCACTGAAGCACTTGAAATTGATGGGGAGCTTATTGATGCCCTAGTACAGGTTCGTTGTTCCCCCTGAATTCATGAATGCTGGAGCTCTTTATGGATCAAATATGTTCTGGATTTCTTAAACTTCCTTTCTAATATTTCTGTTTACAGAGAGGTGAAGCTAAACTGTTGACAGAGGACTGGGAAGGTGCCGTGGAAGATCTAAAATCAGCAGCTCAGCAATCACCACAGGTTAGTTGCTTATTGAGGCGAAGTATAAATTTATTGGTCACACCCGTTGATGGAATGCTAGTTGCTGTGAAAAATGATTAGCTTGCAGCATCTAAATCTGAACAAAACTTGAAACGAGAACCTTTTTGCATGAACATGATATATGATGAGCATTCTTCTTATTGTCATTTGGTCTTGTATGGTATTTCGAGGAGGGAGATGAGTTACTATGGCATGGGATTACATTTATTATAGGTCAACCTTTATTTCTTTTATTATTCAGGAAACTTGTGCCTTTCTGTCTGCATTTGATTATTCTCCTTGCGACTATATTTGCTTGAAAGTCGGTGTATCATCACTGTCTTAGGTATGTACCAATCAAGCAATAGTTTCTAAAGCCAAAGCAGGCATCAAAATTGGCCGACATAGGTCCTGGCTATTTGCCATTCAGTTAGTTACTAGAGTACCTGTACAAGTTTGGGGTCGAGATTTGTGAAGCTCATTTTGTTACTCTCCTAATAACTTTCTGAATGCTTCTTAATGTTTAATTGCCGAAATAGTTGATACCAGAAGTTGAGTTTTAAGTTGTTTCAACATGTTAGATTATGCCCTCCTAGAGTGTTTCTGGGTGGGAAATTCCCCCCTTTTTAATTGGTTTGTTCTCTCATTGGTCGTGCTTTTGTTTTTGGATTTAATTGATTTCTGTCCTCGTAGTTAATAAAAAAGTATTTTTCCTCTGATAAAGTCAACGACTTTAGGCAACTTCATCATAACTTGTAAGTTTAGAACAGATTTTGCTGGTGCTAATTGTTGGTTTCATGTGTAGGATGGAAATATCCGGGAAGTATTAATGCGGGCAGAAAAAGCATTAAAGATGAGCAAACGAAAAGACTGGTACAAAATTTTGGGAGTATCAAAAACTGCTTCTATAGCTGAAATTAAGAAAGCATATAAGAAACTTGCTTTACAATGGCACCCAGATAAGAATGTTGATAATAGAGAAGAAGCAGAGAATAAATTCCGAGAAATCGCTGCAGCTTACGAGGTTCAATTCGACTTTCTTCTATTTCGTTTCTTGTCATCCTATGTTTTGCTGTGATTGGTGGATAGGTTCCTAGCTGACCCTTAAATTGTCCTTAACAGGTTCTTGGTGATGATGAAAAACGTGCAAGGTTTGACAATGGAGAAGACCTAGAAGAAATGGGAATGGGCGGCGGTGGCTTTCATGGAGGAGGACAACAATACACATTTCATTTTGAAGGAGGTTTTCCTGGTGGTGGTGGTGGTGGTGGTTTTGACGGAGGCTTTCCTGGAGGTTTTCAGTTTCATTTTTGATAGCATCGAACGACATACGGGGTACTTTTATCTTCCTGATGCTGTTCTAACCTCTTCTTTTAACTAACACCAGCTGATATAGAAAAATGCTGCCTGGATAGTTTGATCTTTGATGTAAACTTTACAAAGTTTTGCACTGCAAACGGAACACAGCTTGTGGAATTTGTATCTATTAGTTTAGGAAACAGTTGAGAGAATTGAATTTATTGTGTTCTGAATTTGCTCCATCTTTTGAGGTATCTGAACTGCATTTTCTGGAGTATCTGTAGTTGTTTTAGAGCATTTTTATTGTACAACTCATAGTATTCAGCATTTTCTATTTAAGCTGGCTTTCTTTCTCTTCTTTTAGTTGTCGTAAATAACAGAGTTAATCAAATTTAGTCGCTGTGTTTTTCTCATTAAGAAAAGTTTTATGGCATTTTTGTTTCATTTTCTCGTAAAGAATCATGAATGCAATTAGCCCCTTATATTTCATATTATATTTGTATGCAACAGCTTTAATATATGTTTACTACATCCACTGGTGTTTTCACAAGTCATTTTTAACAGCGGTAATAAAATTGTAAGTAATATACTACACGAACAGGATCTATCTACTCGATATGCTTCTGACTGATATCAAATTTTGGAGTCAAACATGATAATTATAAAGAATATTTCTATTTAAATAAAAATCACCAAAGAAAGTCAGAAAATTGAATGAGGATGTGATACATTTTGCAAAAACATAGAAAAAAAGAATGGTTCATAACAGTTCTCAAATCATTGAATAAAGAAAAACTCATAGATTCAAACAAATAGCAGCAGCCATAGCTGCAGCAATATAGTATACAATTGCTACTCTTGTTTTTACAGCAGTAGAAACATCAGGAGTATCATCATCAGATGTAGCAGCACCCGGAGCTTTCGCGGTAACGGACTTACTCGTCTTTGAACCAGGTGCGGGAGCAGGGGCAACAGCAGGGGACCCGAAAAGATCCAACGGAAGAAGCACTTTATCAACTTGGTAAACAGCAAGTGTTCCATCAGTATACACAGTATTCGCCACAGTTGCTGTATCAACCCCAGTACTTATATTCACTTGATTCCCGGACGTCGTAACGTTCAACGGGAACTCGCCATTCGCGCTGTTCCCTGCCTGCGTCCGCAATGGATTACTCACGGTTTGAAACTGTGACATTGATATAAATGTAGGAAGTACATGGAACTGCACTAGCTGCACTTTCGCCTGGTCAGTCAACGAGTTTAGTGTCCCGGGTTTGAGGCTTTGAAAGGCATTGTCTGTAGGTGCAAAGATCGTTAGCCCTTGGTTCGAGTTATTGAGCTGCGTGTTTATTTGACTAGCTTCTTGTGTTGCTTTCAATAGCTTGATAAAGGTTGTGTATTGACCCGCCTTTTCGAGGATAGCGGTGACGTTAGTCGCTCCGGAAGGTGCGGGTGACGGGGATTGTGCTGAGCAGAATGAAGAGTAGAGAAGGAAGAAAGTGAAGAAAAGTTGAGTTTTCATTTTTTGGGGATTAAAATGAAGAGAAGTTTGAAATGTGAAGAGAATTTGAAGGGTTGAAGAGGATCGTATATTGAAGAGGGGATGAGAAGTAGTTGTTATGATTAGGTGAAAGGGTCCAAATTTTAGAGTGACATTATAACCTCTTTTTCCAAATCTTTATTGTTAAGGTAGAGTTTGATTTTGTTGGACAAAAATAGTTATTTGGAATAACTTATCAAATTAAAAGATTATGTTGTGTACAAATCATGGTTTTGAAAGTAATTTTGTTCAATTAAGGTGTAGTTTTGTAATATTTTTATCGCTTCTTAATATTAAGACAACAATCTTAAAATTAGTGTACTCGAAATTGGATAGTTTTGTCGAGAGACAAACATAACATGCAAAATGTAAACAATAAATTTAAAAGAAACTTTTTTAGGAAAAAACGTTTTAGATAATCAAACAATGCACTTGCAGGTTAGTGTAAAAAAACTTGATAAATATATGTTTATATATCTTCATATACAGATCTAGATCTAGAGGAGTTAGAAGAAAGTTTGAACATCCATTGTCCAAAATTTCATTCGAACGTGTACTAAGCTTCTTATAATTAAGGGTAATATCATTTAAAAAAAATCAATCGAACATTTATAAGCATTGAAACACTCCTAACTGCAATTTCTTTTTTCAATATAAGACAAAGTAAATTATTTAATTTTCTTTCCTAATTTTTGGAGTTTTATCCATAAAAGAAATGAAAAATGGAGAGTTGAGATTGGGATGATATTTTGCTTTACAGGGCAGGATATGGGTTGGCAATTTTGGATTTAAACTATGAGTAGGAAACTACTTTTTTATGCTTAGAAATGGTGCATAAATAAACATATATATACAAGTTTGTTGCTTATGGGTAGGGACAAGCTTTTCACCAATTCTTAACTTAAGATTCAAGTTTACATGAGTCAATATACAATTACAACTATTAAGGTTGTTAGCTAATTATGACAAATGTTTTATTCAACTACAGTTAGATTTTGAAAATTCATTAGATGGATATATGGTAATTTGTGTTATCATGTGGTAATTGTGTTGTTATTTATATGTGTCAATGACTAATATATTAAGGGCAATATGTTTTTTTAATTTAAAGATATTTCGTTACAGTGTGTTATATTAATTTAAATTGTGTAACATATAGAATAACCTGATCAGGAAAGAGTGGTGTTGGAGTAGGAAGACTTTAGCAATGAGCGACTATAATGAATGATAATGAGAACGAAAATGAAATGAATCTCACATTAAAATGTGTGTGTGTGTGAGAGAGAGAGAGAGAGAGAGAAATATATATTTAGATCTAATGCATGTATAGGTTAAAATGTTGAATTTAGGTCGGAGTAAATGATATTTGATGAGTGTGTGTTCTGTTTGTTTATAAATTTATATTTTTGAAAAAAATTGGATGGACAATTAATGAATTTTTTGGCTGGTCTATTAATGAAGAAATAAATAAATAAATTAGATTAACAGTTAAATGTACCCCTAAGACTATTGGTGAGAATCAACTTTGTTATTGATATTGTACCAGAATTCAATTTTACCCATAAGGCCTAATACTACTTGGGCTTAGGAGATAAACACTAGAAAGATAAAATGGTAAGCCCATAAGGTCTTTATTATTTGGACTTGGGCCAAGGGAAATTTAGTGAAAGCCCCAAAACTATAAAAGCTTTGGATGATGTATATTTAGCAACACTAAATTTGTTAGATATTACAAATTAAAGTTTGCGATTATAGTGAATCTACTCTTATAATTTGAGCATAATTTATAGGATTGTAACCTGGGAAAGGTTTTCGTTCTTGCCAAAAATCCGAAAATCTTCCCACAATGTGAAGATGGTATGTTATTTTTAAAGTTGAAACAGTGACGATAAATATTTTTCAAACTCCATAAAATTTCAAATATGACTAAGTTTTTTCCAATTTGATATTTTATTTTACATACATTCTACTATCAATTAATATTTATAATAGGATTCATGAGAAAATAAGAATAATTTTCTTTTTATTTTGTGTGACTCCTTTGCTAGCCTTCAATTGAAAAGTAATGTTTCAAGTTAATGTTTTAGCAAATGTCTTAGTTAAGGCAGCTTTTGATTGCCCTAGTCCGACCACTTGGGACTTGTCTCCTCTCTTTTTGAGGTCTATGATTGAGCCCAACTAATTCTTTATTAATACAATTTCCTTGCTAAAAAAAATAGGGAAGCTATTGGGTGTTAAGACTCGTCTCTAATTGAAACGCTCTTGATCCACAAAGCTCTCAGTTCGATTAAAGACCAAAGTCGAAGTTCGGTTGTCGTGGAATCAAATTATTTTGTCCTAGTTCAATCGATAGCCAACTCATTAAAAGTTAACTCACCTTTTCACGTCATAATCAAATATTATATTGATTTATTGAACGAGCAACCTGATAACTCTATTGAATTTGTTAACATCCATTGTCTTGTTAGGAATATTCATATATATTATTATTGTGGTGAGTGACTATTTGTACCTCCCAGTTGTATTTTATTTTTAGACTAACCACATTGTATGTATACACACAAGTCTCGTACACGTTCTGACCCAAATCTGTCACCATTAAGTTGCACGACTTTAAAAACGCGTCATGCATGTATTGAATCTAACTTTTAGATATAAGTTTCAACTCTATCCTCTTTATTTCTAATGTGGATCAAGTTTATTCGTGTCCTCATTGTTATCCCTTAAAGCCGCTTCTTGTACATTTATTTGTACTCCCGCTCCACCCTCTACAAACTAAATCCTTACACAATATTACACAATGCTAATTCGCAGATAAGAAATCTTTATAAGTGATATAAATATGTTTAAATTGACCAGCTCCATAAGAGAGTAGGAATCAAATTCCACGATCTCCTTTTGTTTACAATTATAAAAAAAGGATTTAGTCATGAAACGTATCGTCAAACATTAATGATAATCACACATCATCATCATCATCTTCATCTTCACCGTCCACTTCGTTGACTTTGGAAACACAAGTCAAAATCCCATTGATTTCCCAATCCCGTACACCTGAAAACAGAAGATCAGAACCCCCTCTAATTGATCTCCATTGAAGTCCAATACCCAGAAGCAGAAACAGCTAAGCACACAAAGCCACAATATTTTCCATCCTCGTCCCATAAAATCAAACCCCCAATTCTCAAAAATTCAAATTCACGAAACCCTAATGTCATGATCAGATGTGCTAGGGTGTATTGTAATCATCATGATGAATTCAAGCAACGGCATGATTTCAGCGTCATCGGCATCGGGAAACAGTCAGTCGCCGGGGTTAAAGACGTATTTCAAAACCCCAGAAGGGCGTTATAAGCTTCACTATGAAAAGACTCATCCTTCGGGTCTTCTTCATTATGCCCATGGAAAAACCGTTACTCAGGTACTTACTTTTTACAGGTGTGTTTTTTTGTTTTGTTTGGTCGTCTCTCTATTTATTACAATTCATTGGAGCTTCTTTTCAAGTTGAATCGTTGTGCGTTTTGGTCAATACCCATTAATTAAAGTTTAAGCCTTTTGTGTTTTCATTAGTCTATTGATTAACTGCTGTTTAAGGCTAGTTTTGTTTGCTCTTTCTTAAGATATTGGGTCAATTTCAGTGTCGGGGTCAATGTCAGTCGGGTTGTCCTGTTTTTGTGTTAGAAATTGGCATCCCTAGTTTGTGTTAATATTTTCATTCTGTTTCCACGGCAATGCATGATCAGATTTTTGTCCCGTTGATTAAAGTTGAAGGCTTTTGGATTTTGATTAGTGTCTCAATTAGCTGCAGTTTAAGGATAGTTTTTAACAAATTGGGTTTGGCAATCTTGTTAACTTCTAGGTTTTTGTTGGGGGGTGGCAATTTCAGTGTCGGGGTCAATGTCAATCGTGTCATATCAGTCTGGTTGTCATCTTATTGTGTCCGAAATTGGCTTCCCTAGTTTGTGTTAATACTTGCATTCAGTTTCCATGGCAATGCATGATCAGATTATGGTCGCGTTGATTAAAATTGAGCGTATATACAGTAAAACCTCTATATAGTAATACACTTGGGAGCGGACTATTTATATAACAATTGAGAGGTTATTCCTGTATAGAGTATTCCTATATAGAGGTTTTACTGTATCGGGCTTTTGGATTTTGATTAGTGTCTGGATTAGCAGCAGTTTAAGGGTAGTTTTGTTTGTTCTTCTTAAGAAATTGGGTTTAGCAATCTTAGGTTTTTGTTTGGGGTGGCAATTTCAGTGTCGTGCCAAAATTGGCATCCTTAGTTTGTGTTAATGCTTTCATTCTATTTGCAAGGCAATGCATGATCAGGTTTTGCTCCCATTGATTAAAGTTGAGCGTATGTATGGGGCTTTGGATTTTGATTATTATGTCAATTAGCTGTAGTTTCATGATAGTTTTGTTTGTTCTTTCTTAAGGAAATGGGCTTAGAAACCTTGTTAACTTCTAGGTTTTTGTTAGGGGTGGCGACTCAGTGTCAGTGTCAATCGTGTCATGTAAGTCGGGTTGTCGTGTTCTTGTGTCCGTAATTGGCATCCACAGTTTATGTTAATACTTTCATTCTGATTCTAAGGCAATCCATAATTAGATTTTGATTCAATCATGTTCTTTTGTTATCGTATTTCTCTGTTGGGCTTAGTACTCATGAGTAGAAGTAGCATTATGATCAATTTAAAGATATTTGATTAGAAATGTATCCGCTTCCTGATTGTTAGGTGACGGTAGCTAATCTCAACAAGGCGGCCCCATCAACCCCAACAGCTCCAGCTTCGAGTTTCAGTGCTAGCAGTGGTGTACGATCAGCTGCAGTCAGGTTGTTGGGGGGTGGCAATGGAAGCCGGACACTTAGTTTAATTGGAGGGAATGGTGGGAATAAAAGTGGTAGCAGCACTAGTCGGATTGGATCATTGGGTGCTTCAAGTTCAAACCATTCATTGATTAATCAAAACTTTGATGGTAAAGGAACTTACTTGATCTTCAATGTGGGGGATGCAATCTTTATAAGTGATTTAAACTCTCAAGATAAGGTAATATGGCATTATCGTGTTTTCTGTTTTTATGCTGATAAAAAGTACTGAATTGCTAACTTAGAGGATTGTTCTTTGACGTAGGATCCGATAAAATCCATACATTTTAGCAACTCAAACCCTGTGTGCCACGCCTTTGATCCAGATGCTAAGGATGGCCATGATTTGCTTATTGGGTTGAATTCTGGTGATGGTAAAATCCTTTCCTTAAGATCGTACTGCTGCTCTTCTTTTTTTTCTTTCTCTCGAAAGAATGTGTCTAGACTTATTCGCTATCTTCACTGTTGTAGTGTACTCGGTGTCACTGAGACAGCAACTACAGGATGTTGGAAAGAAGCTTATTGGGGCACTGCATTATAATAAGGATGGTTCTGTTAATAACAGGCAAGAGTTACTCCATTGTTATGCAAGCCCTTCATTTGTTTCTCCTCTTACTTTTACTGTACCTGTTCACTGCTTTCTCTTACACTTCTCTTTCTGACAAACACAACAACTTCATTGAATAACACATATGTGAAGAATTTTTGCGATCCCAGTTGCCAAAATAAGTTCGTTCTGGATTCTTGCTATGTATGAAATCACAGAGAAATGTCGAATTCGACTTTGACTATATGGCTTAATGTACTTGATTAAATTCTTGTGTTGTATATTGCAAGACTGTGGAATTGTTAGCCAGTACCTTTACAGTTTAATAGCTGAGAAATAAAACAGTTTGTTCAATTCTCAATATAGCTAATTTCTTCTTTTAGCAAAATGGAAATTGCATAATATCCATTTCTTTTCTTGATAAAGCATGTATGGAGAACTAGGTGGGTAGTCTTTTGAGGAATATTCATACTGTTTTCCTAGAAACATAGGATGGCTTGACTTGAACTGAGAATGAAGTTAGTCTTTATGTATGGCTATTGGTTCATGTTTTGAGTACAAGACTATTGCTATACCTTCTCAGGTAGAATAGAGACAATGAAAATTATAGAGAGAATTATCGTCTTGTAAGAATGCCTTTTGATCATCTCAAGTTTGTAAAAGATGCATCTGTTAGAACTTTCAGAGGTATGCTTATGAATGGAGATGGATACACAAGTTCTTTCTCTTATTTGAGCTTTCATTTATTTTAAACTTGTGATTTTGTGCAAGGAGTTTCAATTCTTGTCGATTTTCAGTAGATACTGGTAATCTGTTCTGCCGGATGAAGTTCATGAAGCCGTATCCTCTAGGCCTTAGAAATGTTGAACTTCTTATCCTGTGGCGTAGTTGGTTACAAGTAGAAAACCTCTTAAGGAATACATGCTTCTTATACTTTTGCAATTGGCGTCTCAAACATCTAAAAGTACTGCATGCATGTGGAATTGCTTGTGCCAAGGAGTGTTGATAAAAAGCTTTTGAAAAAAATTAAAACAAAAGGAAACTAATTTTATTTATTTTTAGGACACTGATCCCATATGTAATTTATTTGTTTGAGTCCTATGAGAACTCTTGGCTACAATATATTCAACCTTTTGAAGACCACCCTATTAACACATTTTTCAACAGCCGTTGTACAAGTGTCGCATGGGTGCCTGGAGGAGATGGTTCTTTCGTGGTTGGCCATTCCGATGGGAATTTGTATGTGTATGAGAAGGTACGCCTCCTAGTAAAAAGAAATAAATTAGCATCTTTTCATCACATTCAACTTTTCTTTTTATATCCAGTGATCTGGGTATTCACTTATTTTTCGATTTCTAGAGTAAGGATGGTGCAGGTGATTCTTCATTTCCCGCCGTTAAAGATCCGAATCAATTTTGCGTTGCACATGCACGCTATAGTAAGGTAGGATTCTCAAATTCTAGCTGTAAAGAAAGTAACTTAAACTACTATGATGAACATTTCTTCTTTACATTTGTTTCAAATTGGCACTTATAGATTAATTATGACTATGAGAACTACTTTGAAAACCCAAAAGCAATTATTTTTGTGTCGTTTGCTTGTACAAGAATCTGCATTATGTGTTTAGACCAAGTTACTTTCCGCAATAGCCAAGCAACCGTCAGAGTCTCGAAAGAATCCCCGGACATCTGCAATGCCCTCCCACACTTTTTTTATTTTAAAATTTTTTACTCCTACAGCTGAGGGCATAGTTCCTCACTGGAATTCCATGTATTGTTTCCTAATTTGTGTCAAATATATGCAGAGTAATCCTATTGCCAGGTGGCATATTTGCCAAGGTTCCATTAATAGCATTGCTTTCTCTAGTGACGGTGCCTACTTAGCAACTGTTGGAAGAGATGGTACAACTTATACTGTTTGCCTCAAATGGTTTGATGTCTTTTTCGCACGAGTCCATCTGCTGATTGAGGTTGACATTTACTGAATGCAGGTTATTTACGAGTTTTTGACTATTCTAAGGAGCAACTTACTTGTGGCGGGAAAAGTTATTACGGTGCTCTACTATGTTGCGCTTGGAGGTGACAAACTAAAACTAGCCACAACTGACTACTCATTACTGTTGATTCTACTCTCTGTTTTTATTTTATTGCGGGGTGCGCAATTGATAAAGTGTTATTCCTAATCAGCATGGATGGAAAATACATTTTGACGGGTGGTGAAGATGATTTAGTTCAAGTATGGAGTATGGAAGACCGAAAAGTTGTGGCATGGGGCGAGGGGCATAATTCATGGGTAAGATTCCTAATACATATGGACTTCTGTTTCCCGATTATGACAATCTTATTGAGTTCATATTTGATGGAATTTACAGGTAAGTGGAGTGGCTTTTGATTCATATTGGTCAGCTCCAAATTCAGATGGTACCGGAGAAAATGTGATGTATCGGTTTGGATCTGTTGGTCAGGTATAAGAAGCATTATTGTTTTGATCAAACAAATAAATTCTCTTAAGGGCATGTTTCTCTCTGGGTCACATTCATTTGATACCTCCGCATTGTCAACTTAGCAGTGTAGCTAAATGATTGGTAGTTTAAGACGATACACGTAAATTGAGGTAAACTTAGGCAATTGATTTTATGTAATCCATTTTGAAGATAGAGTCATGGAAATAATAAAGTGAATGTGGGTTGGAGTGCTAAACACATTGGAGTGACAATATCTTAGAACCTCAAATATGCATTCAACCTCCACGGCTTCGGTGTTAGCCTGGTGAAGAAAATGTAAGAGCTATTGTCAAGTAAACAAGTAGAATTAGGGAGTGATGTGGCTAAAGTACTGCTGGAGTAGATTGAGATGTTACGTTACACGTGTTGCTTTTGAAATTAGGAAAATGTGATTGATAGCAGATAAAAGTTTCGTTAGTGATTACGATAGGAAAAAAGGTTTAGGCAAAGTCATAGTCTTTTGTATTATTATTTTGGGATTTCTTTCTGAACTGCTGATTCTTGATATTCCACACGTGGTAAGACGGATATTGAACTATTTTGAACTTATCTCTTCTGTACAGGACACTCAATTGCTTTTGTGGGACTTAGAAATGGATGAGATTGTTGTTCCGTTGCGTCGATGTCCCCCTGGTGGATCTCCCACTTTCAGTACAGGAAGTCAATCTTCACATTGGGACAATGTGGTCCCAATTGGTACTCTACAACCTGCTCCAAGCATGCGAGATGTACCGAAAATTTCCCCACTAGTCGCACATCGTGTTCACTCCGAACCCCTTTCCGGCGTGATGTTCACTCAAGAATCTGTTCTTACAGTGTGTCGAGAGGGCCACATAAAAGTCTGGATGAGACCTGGCCCTGCAGAAAGTCCGTCTGGGAACTCTGAAACTGTTTTAAGTAGCAGTTTAAAGGACAAGCCTTCATTATTGAGCAAGAGCAGTTCTAGTTATAAGCAATGACCCGAAACTCTCACTTTTTTCGTGGATTATCATTATACTCCGATTACTGGCATCCCCATTGTGTTTTCAGCCGGTTGACCTTATCACACTCGGGAATTGAGGCAAATCCGACGCCTTGTCAAACTGGTGGAAAGCAATCCGATTGCGTGGTGAGGTTAATTAATTATTTACTTTGTAAATTCAGGGACAAAATGCATATGCTGTTGACAGCAATTTTAGAGCTTCTTCGGAGAGAGAGAAGAACACGACCTCCTCCTCTGTAAGTACAGAAAAACGGATGTTTGGTAGGATTTTACTGACAAGAAATAATTGGAAGGTTAATCCTTTGAGCTTTTATGTTACTTAGAGATGAATTTTCTTGATTCTGTAATGCCCCCAATTGCCATATATTTTTTTGGGATCTCCTGTAACTGTTCCGGCGAAGGATTAGCGGCTTCATGACATGAACAAAGAGACTTGTTTTTGCTCATTTGGAGAATGTGTCCACTTGGTGTTTATGGTCATCCTTTTTTATTATTTTACTTAAAACAGTAGATACTGAATGTTTGGTTAATCGATTGATAGTTATTTTGGAAGTATGGCTGCTGAATTATATAGTGAATAAATACATTATGGTCATTAAACTTTATGTTGTAACATGAAAGTTCTTAAAGGCGGGTTTTTTATTTGACCGCATTTTTATTTCAGCATATAATCAAAGGAAATCTATTGAAAATCAACCTTGATACAGGTGCTTGACCATAATTTTATTTGATTTGGGTTTTATTGTTAGTAGTATGGAAAGTTTAGAATGAAGTTTAGGAACTGTGATGTTACTGGCCGTGGAATTTGGATTCGGAGGCTGTGTAAGTAATGCTTTCAGTCATTATTGACTTGAATGGGGCACTGAAGAAAGCATGGGTAGTTTTTAGCTGTATATAGTGGATGATTGCGAGGACACAAGTATGAAGTGGCCATTGTTATGAGCACTTGAAGAAGACAACATCATTAACATTGGAATCTCAATGCTCAATTAACCAATAATTTGTGATTGTGGCTGTCCAAATCATGAAAATGCTTAATTTGGCTAGTCAAGTCTATCATGAAAGCAATAATTTGGCTACTCAAGTCTACCCTGAAAGCAGTTCAGCGGGAGACTGAATGGCAAACTTCACATACATCTATTTTTGGGTTATAATGAGTAGTATGATACTTCTAGTTGCTAACAGTTGTGACGTTTCGCTTCCGCAAAGTGTTGGAATTTAGCTTCTTTGTTTCATCTTTAACCCCTTCTTTTTTTAAAAAATAAAAAAGAAAAACTTTAGAAATCAAGGCTTAATTTCGTTCTTGATACTAGTTATTAGTATTATTTTAGGGGTTTTCTATGGTTACTTTGTTTTTTACAAAGTAACCATTACTTTGCACACTATCACCATTAGATGAGGATAGTAGATTTTGATTCAATGGTGATGAAGGCAAAGTAATGGTTATTTCAAAGTAACCATAGTGTACACCATTATTTTAATCTAAAATTAAATACGGATATCAATTTATTTATTTAATGTGGTATTTTAGAACAAATTAGTCCAAACTGTCAATCTCACACGTTATTTTGGACTAGTTTGATCTCGATCTTAAGTTAAAGAGCGGAATTTAATGTGCAAACTTGATTTTTAATTAAATCCATCGTGTTATTCAAATTGATCTTTTGTTCCAAACTTTAGTTTCCATTATTCAGAATGAATTTTTGAAGTATAAACTTCGCTCACTTTTTTGGCATTTATGATCAAGTTATTCTTAAATGACACGTATTATATAAAAAAGACTATGTTATGTTTAAAAGTCATCAATAACATGTCGATATATATCATTTTGAACTGGTTTGATTACGAGTATCAAAGATCAAAGATTAAATTGTGAGTGAAAAAGCTTATTATTGTGAGGCATATATGCAAATCAAGTTCAAGAATTTCATAGATATTTTTCATCTCATTTAGGCAACATTTGAAGTGTTACTACAAAGACAAGATTTTTTATGGACTACAAAGACAAGATTGAAGTCTCGTCTTAATGAAGATTACTACGGTCTAAACCGCTTTGTACTTTTCACAGATCGAAATAAGATTTTCAAATTTTCTCTATAGTCATACTACACAGTAAATACAGTTCCCTGTCTTTAGAATATACTCAAGATTTTGCTGGTATATCACTATACATTTCCCAAAATTCTTTCTTTTCAAGAAGAAAAAATTGAAGGCAGTAAACTAAAGCTTTTTTCAGACTAAAAGCACACACTACTTTGAAAAACAGCAAGAAAACATATACAATTTGCAATCATATAGTTTACATTCAATCCCGTCACAAGCCGTCCTAGCTATGCCATTGAGCGTGGCTGTAACATGTAATGTGGAAGCAGTTGACCCTGTAAAACCAACCGTTAATACGTTCCGTTCAACACCCCTTATAAACTGCTTCCACACACCACGAAGAACGTATTATTATAGTCTATTTGTAGTCTCTGAACCTCTAGTTTCATCTGCTTGCTGATCAGTATTAGTTTCAGTTTGGTTAGCAGATGAAGCAGGAACTTGATCAGGCTGTGTCACTGCCTGAGAATTGGAATTACGCCTTTCGTTTGCTCGAGCATGCCAAGTGCTAGACCATTTAATAATCTCGCCTAGAACAGAACTACCACACATTGTCGCTCCAAACCCGGTGAATGTGGCAAGTAGAACCGATAAAACAGCTTGCATATGGAACTGCATATGCCACAGAATTATACAAGACTTATCAGCACATCTTTTACGAGGGGATGAAATTCGTGTAAGTGGATCGTGTTTGTCAACAAATTATCAGTTTAGTATTAGATGAGTAAAGCTAACCAAACCATATGTGTCAATCCAACTGGACTAGTGCCGTTTTTGTGAGATGTTTGTTGGTCACATGTAATTTTAGGGTAAGTTACACCTATGGTCCCTCAACCTTGGTTTTACTTTCTTTATGACACGTAAAGTTCAACACCGGACATAAAAATGCTTGGACATAGAAGTCTATCATGAAAGTAAACAACCTCAACAAGAACTAAAAGTTGTTTAAAATCGCATTTCCAATTTTCTAAATCACCAATTTCTGAGCTTTCTATCTCACAAATTCTACCTCTAGATACAGACGATGACTTACCAATGAGTAGTAAAGATGAGCCGAGGAGACGATCAATACAAATTGGACAGTTGCATAAATCCAGACATATCTTCTTCTCACTAAGCATAAATTGCAACAAAGTAAAGTGACAATCAGATGTCCAAATTAACAGAAACTGAAGAGTTATCGCCTGAACAAAATGGAAAACAAAGCCTTACCCATAGTTGTTGAAGTCATGGATGCAAGAAGTCCCATAATACACGAAAATGGGAGAGAAATGGCTATTGCACCAGACCCAAGTTTCCCGACCAAAAGCTGCTCCAGGAAACAAAAGTACGCAAGCATGCTCACTATCACTAGAACCGGAACGTCCTGCCAAACCCTGAAAAAGATTTGAATTACGTTAGAAGCATCTTCCAAGATGACATTTAAGCTTACTATTTGAATCTAAAGAACGAAGAACTCGAGCTAATTACATTCATGGTCCTCCCACTATCAGACATGTCATAAATCTTAATCTTTTATGTCACAAGATAAAGTTCCTATACATTGCAAACGAAGAGAAGCTTTACTTGCCTATATTGAGAACTTTCATCTGCCCGTCTATTTCCTCGGTTATTCTGAACGCGTAGAAGGGTCACTGGCAAGTTCTTAACCTCTTGTTTGCACACATCACAAGTTTTATTACCTTTAATGCTAAACCATTTCACAGCACATGCTTGATGGGCTAGAGCAAGTTCGCCTTTGCAGCTGCATTCCATCTTGAGACTTTCACCGCCTTCGGCAAGTTCAACTAGGCAGATTCTGCAGACAGCTTCTTCTTCTGCTATATCTTCACCACTATCATTGTGGTTTCCATCTGAACCACACGACTAAGATAAGGCAAATGTCACAACTTCACGACTTGTACTAGGAAATGCACGCAAATTAGTATCCGGAATACTACTATTGTGCAATTAACGAGCTATTTCCCACAAGTTAAGTTTTTTTTAGCGCAGTGCTGAATTGTTACTAAACCTTCTCGCCAAATGCCATGACGAAAAGGTTGAAGCTTTTAAAGATTTAATGGCTGTTAGGTTCTTTGTTCGTCACACTTTTTTGTCGGTTTACTCCACATAGTGGAATAACAAAAATGAGCTACAAAAGTAGGACATATTTATCGGTTTAACCTAGCACAAGAGGCTATCATGTCCAATAAAATCCTATTTGGCTAGTTTTTTCAAAACGGGTGGGCTGTCCATTTCTCACACGATTTAGCAGAGATAGCATGTGTGACATGATTATCATTGTCATATCATTTTTATCACATGAAATTATATGGAATATATATAGATCATATAAAACGACTATGTCATGGAACCCCATTTGACACGCCCCTAGGTACAACTAAGAAAAAGATTGATACAAAAATGGTAATGAAATTACCCAAGTCATCCCTGGGAGATGTAGTTGATGTTGTGATAGCTGCCTCAGCTGCTCGTGGAGTAGCCGGGATTACACGAAATACACCACCTGAAGAATCAAATTGCCTTCCTTCTTTGGTAAACACAGGCACAGAACGTGAACGATGAATCGGTTTTTCGATATCCGGTTTCTGTGAAGTTGGCACATTAGAACTTCTCAGAATTCGGTAATCTGAAATAAAATGAATGTTTTGGCTATCGATAATAATCAAAACAGTTCATATATGGATGATTAGACTATTAATCATAATGATACTCACGCAAGAACTCGAAGGATTGAATCCACAGCCTCCATGTGTGGACTCGGGATTCGAGTGAGAAATCGGGGTAACAGGCAAGGACGCTGTTCTTTTCGCCCTGGGAGAAAAAATAGACAATGTCCTAGAAAGGAAAGGCCTTTTCGTAGTTGAACCCCCGAGTGCTAATACAGCAGCCTTCTCAATATCTGCAGTGGTGTTCCGGTATTTGAAGCTGAGCTTTGGTAAGAGACTTCTTATGGTTGATCTGTTCTTTTCTGTTGAGTAATCCGGGGCTAAGTGCGGACTTGGCATGGGTGAAAAATTGACCTTCTTCGGGGTAAGACTTGGTGTTGAAGGCATCGGAATCACCATGAAATCTTCTCCTGTATGCTCCAAGTCTCTTAATGGTATATTTAGAACAAGATTGCGTCTCGTATGCTGTTGATTCTGTGTGTTTTCTTCAACTATTTCTGTTGAATCTTCTCCAACCTGAGGAGAAACCGGGAACATTAGCTACATCAATGAATAACATATGTTGAGTTTCTGCAGAACGAAGTATAGTAAGATCGTACACAAATGAGCAAAATGGCAGATAATCAAGTAGAAATGTTAATTTCTGACACGACAGCAAGATTTATAAAGAGTATCCTTTTAAAACAATTCGTTTCACATGATTATGATATGACGAATCATGAGGTCGATTGGACTTGAACCAAAGCTTATAATATAAATACAGTATCGGACCAGACTATTACAATTGTATCGAAACTTAATGGATAATTATGATGGACGAATAACAGACACAACAAGTGGAAAAGGCTTACACGAGAAACATTATTTCTAAAATATAACCTTCACAAAATAACTTCCAAACAAAAATAGACATGGAGACAAAATATAGAAAGACTATTTAGACGTGTCCGTGCAACATAGATGGAAAAAAGATAGACAAAGAAAAGTCAGAAAGTTTACATGTATCATAACAATATTGATCATAAGCAATAATCCACCAAAAGTTAGAATCTCTGTTACCCGATACATAAACTTATTTCTAAAACATAATCTACACAACACGGACACAGATAAGTTAGTAAAGAAAAGTGTCCATGTAACATAGATTACAGCACATTTAACACGAAACACACCAAAAAATATGAAAAAACAATCCACAATTTCTAAAAAACTAAACACCTCACCACCAACTCTAATGGCTACTACGCTCCAAAATGGCACGTGGATATTGGGTTTGAATCCGTGATCGAAAAAAAAAAAGTGAACTTTAACAAAAAAAAACTGAACACCCACCAAAAATCAAACAAAAAATTCTGCAACATCAAACATAAGAATGCACACAAAAAACCCATAAAAGGAAGAAAAAAGTACCCTTTGAATTGAAGGGTCAGCAATAGTTTGACTCAAAGATGACTCCTTGACCTCATCATTAAGACCATCTTCTCTATTGCCCATTTCTTGAAAAATCGAAGTCTTTTAGAAGAATTTGCAGAGCTGATGATGAAAATTGAGCTTAAAAAAGAGAGCTTTAATGGAGAAGAATTTGAAAGTAGAAAACTGGCGTACGTTTTTTGGGAGAGAAGACAGAGCAGAGTTAGGGTGGAAGAAAGATGGCAATTTGCCAAGTATTTTTCTGATTTGTAATTCTTTTCTTTTTTCTGTTTTTATTTTGTTTGCCTTTTTGGCTAACAACTATTTGAGTATAAATAATTAGCTATTAGTTAGCTGATTAGGTGACTCATTACCAACCTAAATTGTCATTAATAGAATTAATTGTGGTAAAGTTTCAATTTGTCCCCATACTATGTGAATATTGTCGTGTTGATTTGAATTTAGTATTGTATCATGGTTTTAATTCATTCATATTATTATGACCGTTATTCTATTTCTGTGTAACACTCGTTTTAACTGCATCATTACACTTAGGCTTAGTTAATGCACAAGCTAAGCATTTTAATTGTTATAATGCGAAAAAATATATTAAATAATTCGATCTTATCTAAATCGAAGTATAAATATATTGTCTTATGATGTGATCAAACGGGATATTCATGTATTTGGGGTGCATTAATGTTAAAAGATAGTAGAATATAAAAAGTAAAATTATCTCCAAGTTTAGTAGAGTATAAAATAACGATCTCTAAAAGATATAGTACCATTGGCCCTAATTATATTTTTTTTTTATTTTAGCCCTAATTATATTTCATCTTTGAAATCAACTACTATTACTAGCTTCGAAATCAAGAGTTGGGGTAAATCCAGAACTAATGAAAACTATTAAAAAGAATAATATGATCAAAGAATCAACTCAAACATACCAAATTGATGTTAAATATTTTAGTTATATTGACAGTAAACATTGAATTAGTTGTATAAAACAAATACATAATCCTTATCATCTTATAAATACTCTAACCTGCCAAACAAGAATACCAAGATTAGTTCTATTCTTTTCTTTTCATGAATTATACATGAAAGAATCATTTTTTGCATATTAAATAATTATTATTTTTCTATTTCCTTATTAAGCCATTAGTATTTAATATTTAATATGATAGACTTCCTGTCTCTAGTATTGTCATTAGTTAGTATTCATAAAACTTATGTAATTGCTGGCAATTTTATTTTGTTTTTTTATATGTCTACAATAATTAAGTTTTCTCTAAAAACACTCTAATTATAGTAGAGCAGATGTATAACAACACTACAACCAAAAAAAAAAAACTACTAATAGTTAGTAAACAAATATAATAGTAATTTATTAGAATTAATTGGGTATGGATTTAAATAATTCGTCCAATTTTAAGTGGAACGGGTTAAACTCATCTTAGGAAATGAATTGGTTAGGAATGGATGATTAGGGTTTAAACTGCTTATAAATATGCTTAATCATAATCATAATCACAATATAATGTAAACAAGAGATCAGACGTTAGAGTTTTGTCTCTCCTCCCTCGCATGTGTATGCCTCCTCTATCTATATTCTGCTATCCAATCAGATACCTATTTAATTATCGTTAATCTTTTAAATAATATTTAAGTAGAATAAAAAAACAAATTGAATGTTAAATAAAATAAACCGAAGTCAACCTTGTAAACAAAAAATAATGATTCTATGGTCATGCTGCAATTTTTTAGAACTAATTCATGGAAGTATAATTTTTAAAACTAATAACTAAAATCTGTTCATCCTAAATTGAGTTTTGTAAAATAAATTAAAATAAAGGGGTTATGATATGATTAGCAGAGAAATATTGGCCATTATATTTTGGTATCTATTGGGATTTGAAAAGGACGTAAATTATTAAATTAACATCATGAAATGAGAGGTCGTTTTCTTATAGATGTCCTCATCAACTTGAAATTACAATTTTGTTTCTTTTATTATGAATTGTAATTCATCGTTTGGATATCCAAAAGGCCAACTTTGTAGGTACATATACATATGAACTTCTTTGCATATAGAGGTATTAGCAAATTATAATCTCAATATATAAGTAATTTAATCAATTTAAATTTAATGTATATAGCGATATCAATTTATTTTCAACTTTGATATCAATTTTGTATTCAAATAATAAAATGTGATGTTCTAATTTGCAGTGCCACTCATATTAACTTAGTTAATAGTTACTTTGTGAAAATGGATAAAGAATTTATATTATCTGCGCGAATATGATGTGTCAGATTTTATTTTTGATACATGTATTATATTATTTTATAAACGTCTGAGTCCTTAAACATATTTTATACCTTATCCATGTATATAATTATGTTGATAGAGTGTATTCATGTTATAGTGATGCCATTTGGTACAAGACGCATAAAAGGCCCATTATAAGCCCACTAGTGTCTACACCAAGGGTACCATGTCCTTTCTCACAAGTAACCAAATGTTACAAGTAAGCCCAACTCAAAGAACCACTAAGCACTAATCATTGTTTTTACATAACATCAAAACACTCATTAGAAGGGGCCCCCATAAACTCCACGGCCTTCATACGTGATACGGCCCTATATGAACCCACACCTTTCATCTCCTAATATACAACCAAAACTGACCACATTTTTGTTTTTTTATAAAAGAAATCACATTTAATAGGGAAAAAAAATAACACTTCGTGTAAAAGAGAAACAATCAAACCTAGTATCAATTTATAACGATTTTAGTAATAACTAGCACAAGAATAAAGTAAAAGTAAGGGTTAACTTTCGCCATAGTCGTAAAAAATCCAAAATTTAAATGAAGAAGTTCACTTTTTTTAGCGGCTAAAGTTTTTCTCTAATTTTCCACACAAAAATAATAAATATATACATCAAATTAATGACATTTAATAAGTTGTCTATATGTTGAAATAGTGGTGTCACAACATTTAATCATTGAGGAAAAAAAACAGTTATTATTTAACTATAATTTTTTTTACAAAATTAAGTTTTTTTTCAAAATTTCTATAACGTGGTCATACAAAAAGCTCTCAGAAAACACAAAATTGAATATTAAAAACGGATTAATACACATGTAATCCTTTATACGAAATCTTTAAAGCTCCGTTTGGTGTTGCGGTTGCTGTTAGCTGTTGCAGTTAGATGTTGCGGTTAGCTGTTGCTGTTAGCTGTTGCGGTTAGCTGTTGCTGTTTGTTGTTGCTGTTTGCTAATAGTTGTTGGATAATTAGTGTTTGGAAGAATTATAAAAACAGTTGATGTTGACATGTGAAAAGACTTATACGAGTATACTATTTACCAATATAAATTAATAATAATATAAATTAAAAAAATAAGTTGGGGTAGTTTTGTCAAAGTCTACTTGTGGTTTAAAATACAAACTAGCGTTTCACGAAAAGCTCCAAATTGGAGCTTTTCACGAAACGCTCCGTTTTGGTTCCAAAATTCTAAATGCTGTAGTTCCAAAAATATAACCAAACACCTATTTGTGAGCATATTGGAACAAAAATGCAATATGCTCCTACGAAACGCTATATGCTCCCACGAAACGCTTTACCAAACGGGGCCTAAATATCCTTTGAACTTTCAGACTTTATAAATACTCTCTTATACTCGTCTATAAGTAACAAACAATTTTTTATTTTTGTTCAACTATGATAAGTGTCCTTTCATTCTTGTTCAAAAGTTACAAATAACTTTTTATTCTTGTTTGATTTCATTAAATAATCCCTTAAATCAAAAATTTATTATATTAAAATGTAAAATCGGTAGATGATAATTTACAGAAAAAAATAAACTCTTAATATCATAAACTTGAACCTACGATACACATCATTTACAATATACATTTTGATACATTAATATTAATTTTGAAAGTAAAATATTATTTATTACTACTTTCTACGGCGTCCGTTATTTGAGGATGGTGTGCAATATCCGTCCCGCCTTTATTAGAAGAAGGTTCGTTTAAGTGCCACGTAAGGTAATCACAACTCACACTCACTGTTCCATCGGTTTCATAAATTGTTGTCATCTTCCATCCCCACTCCTCACTCAAATCTCTCAATTCTCACTTCCAGATCTGAATCTCTCCTTCAATTCCCATCTCCACTTTCCCAAATCAGAATCACTACTAAGCTTGAAGAACCTGATTTCATCATACTAAGCATGTAGACACATCTGGGTAAGTTTCAGATTTTGATTTGGTGTTCAGTAGCAATGACGCCCAAAAGAATACCCAGAAGTGTATGGTTAAGAATCCAAAAATCAATGGGAGTCCTCGTGGGTGGAAACCACACCTCATCCAGGTTCTGCACTCGCTAAATCTTTTATTCTCTCTTCATTTGGATTAAAATCTTTCTCTTTATCACAAAAAAATCCAATCTTTTTGGGTATTTTGTTCCCAACAACTTGGGGGTTTTGCTCGATTTTTGGTGGGTCTTGGGTGAATTTTGGAAATTCCTTATAAAACCCTATGGATTTCAAGGGGTTTAAGGTGCAGATCCATGGCGGATCTATAGCCCGGCGTGTGATTTTCCGCGCTTTTATGCTTGCATTGACTCTATCTTTGATCCCTATTGTTCAAATCTTGTCTGGTGTTGATCCTGTGGTGCTTGATAATGTGCATTTTGATGAATGTGATATGATTACCGGGTCGAAAACCTTGTTTCAGAATCGGTTTCTGAGACCAATTTGGGACTCGTTTGAGTGTAATGAAGGTGTGAATTTGACTACTGATGTGGTCAGAGAGTTGATGAGTAAGCAATTGCTGGATTTCAGCAATAGAGCTCTCTGTGTTGGTGAAGGATCGGCTTCGGCTGTCTATGCGTTGCGAGAGCTAGGGTTTGGTAATGCTTGTGGTGCTCATAGGCATCCGTTTTTCTCGCTTAGGCAAAGGGAGTTCGTTTATGAGCTTCAGTATACAGACAATGCCTTTGATTTTGTGTTGTCTAGGTACCTTGATGAGGTTCCTGTACCTGCGTTGCTTGTGCTCGAGGTTGAGCGTGTTCTTAAGCCCGGCGGAGTTGGGGCTATGCTTGTGGATGGTGACGGGTTGAACCCGAACGGGTTGATTAGATCAGCTACACCCGTTTCGTCATTGTTAAAGGCTTCGAATGTGGTACATGTTGGTCATGTTAATGGCTATACTTTGGTTGTTTTTAAGAAGAGAATTGAAAAAGCTGGTTACTTCGAGCAATTCATCCTACCGGGTGATTGTAAATCTGTTGCGAATAACAGACCTTTTATAGAACTTTTAGAGCCTCTTATGGAGGATAATAAGGGTATGGAATTTGAGAACGAGAAGGAGAACAAGAAGATCGCGTACCTCCCCAGTTTCGTCAATGTTACTGACAGCGAGAAGAGATTCGTGTATGTTGAAATCGGGGCTGCAGAACGTCTGCATTCCGGAGTTTCGAAGTGGTTCTTGCCATCTTATCCTTTGGATCACAAGGATTTCAGTGTCTATTTTGTAGACCACAACACTTCGGTTCTGCTTTCGCGTATTGAAAAGCCGGGTGTTAACTTCGTTTACTATCCCGGCCTAGCTGGAGACAAGGCTACTGTGTCGAATTACGATGATGAAGATCTGGATCCATTGGAAGATGATGATGGATTTGACTTCCTTGCCTGGTTTAAAGATACCGTCGAGCACGCGGATTTCGTGGTTGTGAAGATGAAAGCCGGGGAAGCTGAGCTGAAATTTCTTACTCAGTTGTTTGAAAGTGGAGTCATATGCTCCATTGATGAACTGTTCTTAAGCTGCAAAGATCATGTAGATGACAATGGTGTGGTTAGTAAATACTGCATTGATCTCTTTCAGAGCCTGAGAAGCAGTGGTGTGTTTGTTCATCAATGGTGATGAGATTAGCGGGGTTAATTACATCTATCGTCCTTCAACTATCAGAATGAAGCGGAATTCCCGTAATCCCTTGCCTTTTGACTTTTGTCGCAATTGTTGTGCCCTTTCTGGCCTGAAATCAGCAAACCTAATGGCGGGAGATGCCACATGGATGTCATGTCATCGGTGATTCCGTTTTTATTTCTAACAGGTGGAGGACCACGGATGTAATTAACCCGAGATTGCATGTGTTTTGTGTTGTAGTTTGTTTCTGTTGTTGTGAAGTCGTGTAAGGGATGCTATGTAAGACATCCTAAGTTGCTTTCTGGTTGGGCACTTAAAGCTAAATAATCAACCAGTTGTGTTTTGTTTTAGTAATGTTATGTTGTTGAATAAATTTAGTTGTGTGTATCTGATTTAAATTGTTAAATAACGTTTTACGTTTCAATTAGCATTAACATGTCGTTTTTGGATTAGCGTGTGACAATCCCAAAATATATGCTACTACTTTTAGGTATGGTTATTGTAATAAGTTTACAAGTCGTATATAATTTTACCATCATAGTTCCATAAAGTCAGACTAAAAAATCACTCATACTATGATGTGTAATATGTGCAATGTGCTAAACTATGCTACATATTAGTTAGCAAAATTCGAGGACTACTTTAGGAGTAATTGGAGAACTGATCAAAGATGCATCGAATTTTAGAGCACCTAAGCAGTCCATTGTACTCGTGTGTATCAATTCTGAGTGCAAAATTGGCATTATAGTAAAAGACGATGAAAACTACAATCGTGTAAATTTGTCATATAAGTATGATCTTATACTATTTTAAGACTAACGAAAGAGATAGATCAGATTTTGAATATCTAAATCGGTTGGTCCAAATCCGACTTTTTGAAAGGAATTCACTGCAACCGTATAAATTTGTCATATAAGTATAATCTCTTAGAATAGTATGAGTTAAAGTGGGCATTTATTGCCACCAGTATGCAATGTATTGAGTCAAAAGTACAATGCATGAGAGCTCAATAATTATATTATTATATTCATTTCAAAATTAAGGAATTTGTACATCAAAGGATGGAGATTGGCTATCTTTCCAAAAATTATATGTAGATAATATATTAAATAAAAAAATATTATTATATTTAATTGCTTTAACTTTACAGGCCAGTATTTGTTTTTTTCTAGCTCAATAATAGAATAAATAGTAGTATAAAATATTAGTGTATTGATATCATTATTCAGACAATTGTGATTTACTTACACATGGGTCAATATCTCCTTAAATATAATGCTGCAAAGAAATCATATTTCTGTCCATGATTTGCATTATCAGTATAACTGAATTGCAGATTCTTTCGATTTGGGTTTCCGATGTAGAATAATGTATAGTATTATTGTTGAGATAATACTCCGAAAGAAATATATTTTAAAGCATTTATACATTTGATTTTTAGTGTTTAAGATTGATCATTGTCTTGTGATCCATGTTTTTTAGAAAATCAATAAGCGCTAATACGATGCCAGGAGACTTTAGAGGACTAGTTAAGGATAAGTCGTTGTTTGGGCGACTAAACAGTCCAATCGATCTAAAGGCTTTCTCTTAGATTCAAACAGTAATATCACTGATTTTAAGTGTTTTGATTCAAACAGTGATATTACTTTTTGTACTACCAAACAACAGACAGACGATAGACTTGAGCTGATAGTTATCCGGACCTGGAGGCCTACTCAAACCAGGCCATAAATTTGCACAACTTTTCATAATATATCAAATGGTAAGCCATTAAAATATGAGCCAAGAAAGCATTCATTTCATATATTTGATTATGAGCACATACAATATCTATGGAGAATATGCATGGAAATACAGCAAAAACATATAACAAACAGCAAGACTTTTGAGACGAGCAGTCTTCACTGTCTCTTGAATTCAGTCAGTAACCGGAACTTTCAGCCACTTTTTCCGCTGAAAAGAAACATTACCTTCTATCTGAATCCGATTATCAAGTTTCAAGGTGCCAAAATTCAAACCAAAGGATGAAAAGGGTGTCAAGAAAATCAAAAATATGCTATGAAAACCATAATTGGCATTAAGCACCCACACGAGCAAGCTGAAGCATCGGCCCAATGATTTTCGGGCACAATGCATACTGCAAATTTGATTATATTTTCCTGTTTGATTATTTGAAAGCAAGAAAACCAAAAGATAAGAATTGAAAAAGAAAATTAAACCAAAAAAATAAAAAAACTACTATACAGCAAGCAGAGCACCTTCTTCACTGCTCATTCTTCCGGTCCGTTGTTGACCTTTATCTCTAAAAGCCTTTCGACTGGTTGCCGGCAAATCGGGCATCGGTTGGTTTGGAACCTCAAAACCTTTGCACATCCACTGCACATACACTACAAAACCGAAAAACTTGATGAAACATTGTAGAATACAGATAGGATTGACAATTGAATACCATATTTACTGCTATACTGATCATAGGCCAGGACAGACTGGACAGACTCCGATTGAATTAAGCAGATAGTTAAGGCTAAGATAAGTATTTACATCAATCTCTTGACACAGACAAACCCAAGCTTAACACTATTTATGAGCAGGCTTGCACAAGCCCGCCCGCCGGACCCAGTATGTCTTATATGCATGTCCAAGCCTAGCCTGTGAAGGGCGGGTTTGGATGGGAACATGATTATGAACATGTCTATTTACTGCCCTAAAAAGACAATGAATTTACTTACCATGTGGCGGCAGGGAAGAACAGTAGTGTCCCGAGGTTCCGACAGGCAAATGACGCATTCCTTTCCGGGATCATTTGCATCAACATCACCCTCGACTGAATTTCCGATTCCATATATCTCCTGCAACTCATACCTCATCTCATTCACCCACAGAATCTGCTTCGCTACCCGCAACTGGTACTGACCTTTGTCCTTCTCAAACACGGCTTGTGTAATTTGAGAATTTGTGCTTCCAGACGCTGTTGCTTGGTTTCCTTCTTCTCCTTCTTGAGTGACAACAGGGGAAGCCTCTGCCTTTACGGCTAGAGGATAAACGTCCATTTCACCCTCTTTCAGTAACTCTCTCTCCTCAAATACGGTAAAATCAATTCCGGTTCCAGAAGGTTGTCTGAATTTCTGCCCCAGGCCTTGTTGGAAATTAACTGTCACCGGTGGAAGAATGTTTTCCTTCGTTGGAGTCAGGACACAGTCCTCGCCTTCTTTCGCGAAGAAGAAAACTGTTATGCTGTTGGAAAAAAGAATGAAATGTTATTTCAATTTGAGTCGGTATCAAGTAAGCAAACAGAAAAACAAATAAATACTGCTGATCATTATTTTGGAGGAAAAAAAAACTAACATCAATCAGCTACGAGCAACAACGAACACTAAACAACAACAGCTGAAGTGTTACATATCTCACATCCGAGAAAAGAAGATTCGAATTCTTAAAATTATGGAAACATTTTTCCGTTTCTGAAACATGAAAGGGTTTAAAATCAAAGTTTCACACACAGACTTCAACTACACAAGAAAACAGAAAGAACAGAAAATATTCAATGGAAGAAGGATAATTACTGAATAACATATTCCCTAAAGGAATATAATCAAGACAACAAGGACACACAAAACCTAAGTACTTATTCAAAATCTATACAAATCAAAAACTATTAAAATTGAATTTATACAGAACACAACAAATACCTTCGGGCTGTCAATTTTGTACATACAATACCATTACAGAGACAATCTGAAACTATAAATTATCAGGGACAGCCAGATAATCCGAATTACAGGGTCAGCCTGATAGTAAGAATTACAGGATCATCAGGGACACCCCGTTAACACGA
This sequence comes from Euphorbia peplus, assembly GCA_028411795.1. Taxonomy (NCBI): domain Eukaryota; kingdom Viridiplantae; phylum Streptophyta; class Magnoliopsida; order Malpighiales; family Euphorbiaceae; genus Euphorbia; species Euphorbia peplus. The sequence continues at coordinate 36,500,562 of CP110841.1, forward strand.
ATTACAGGGATAACCCCACAACAAGAATTGGGTTGTTACGATTTACATAATACGAATAACATAGACAACCCGAAAACACGAATTATAGACACAACCTGGGATGACCAGCTTGACAAGACAGAGTTTGACACAAGTTTCATTTTTGTAGAAATATAACATATAGGATGCCCTATACTTACAGGTAAAAGTTGTTGCTACAAATTACATAACACGAATAACATGAAGAGACTGATAATACGAGAACTATGGAGACAGCCCGGGAAAACAGGCTTGACAATACAGTCTGACAAAAAGTTTCATTTTCGTTGAATTTACATCATATAAAATCATATGAAATATACATATTACATAACTTGATTATGATACAACAATCTGTTGACACAAATTAAGAAGAAAAGCCGGGATAACTTGCTTGACAAGACAGAGTTTGACACAAACTTCCATTTTTGACGAATTTACATCATGTGGAATATACATATTATATAGCAAAGATTATTAGACGACAACCCGATAACACGAGACAACCCGGGATAACCATCTTGACAAGACTAGGTTGACACAAAGTTCCATTTTTGTCAAATTTAAATCACATAAAATCATGTGGAATATACATATCACGTGACATGATTATGACACGACAACCCGATAACACGAAGGACACACCAGATTGACAACACTAGGTTGACACTAAGTTCCATTTCTACTGAATTTACCTCATATAAAATCATGTGGAATACATATCTATCGTATAACATAACACGATTATGACATGATAACCCGTTTTATCACTATATTCACTGTTTAAAAACACATCAAATTAACAAACAAACAATCAAAAGAGCTCAAAAAAGGCAAAGATTCAATCTTTACCTTCCAGCAACAGTAGCATCAAACGTGAAAGCAACAAGAAACTTCCCCGGATTCTCCTCATCAGCTTCAACTCTCAAACTCTCCTTCTTCAAATTCACATCATTCCTTATCGTAACCGCCTTCTGATGCTCCATATAAGGAGCCGGAGCCTGCTGCATAACCGGTCCACACGGGTACCTCCCCCCAACCCAATGAGCCGGGTCAACCCGTTGATGATGATGATCATAATGCGCCGGTAAAGGCACCGGCATAGCCGGTGGTGGAGGATGGTAGTAACCGGGGTACTGGTAATAACCCGGGTTTGGGTTGGGGTACTGTGATGGAAACGGAGTAGCAGCAGCGAATACATACCTATTAGCTGTGATTTCAGGTTGTGGAGCTGCAGGTGGTGGCGGAGGTGGATGGCTCCGGCGACCACCGTGTCTCCGGCGACTATGAGCGCCGCTGCTACTGATGTTACCCATTAAAAATGGCTCCTTTTTCGCCCCGGAAAGAGGGAGGATTCAATTGGGTGTTGGATTTTTTGTGAGATTTGAATTGGGTGTTTGAGTTTTTGTGGATCTGGATGTAGAAGAAAGCAAATTTCAGCGGGAAAAAGAAGAATGGGAAAATGGAGAAATGAAGAGGGGAGAGTGAAATGGAAGGAAGAAGGAGAAAGGGAATCTGGAAATGGAGATAATGGAAAGGAAGGGAAGTGGGTGGAAGAGGAAGACAATGGGATTGCGTAAAGCTTCAACCCATTATACCGTTCATCATCATGGGATGGGGGGAGATTCAGATTATGCTTTAAAGTTGCCTCCTTTTTTATTTTCTTCCAATAAAGCTAAATTAAATCAAAATTAGTGACCATAATTATGTCTTAATCATAAATTAATTTTATAAATAAATAAATTAGATTAATTACCTTGATAATTCGAGAGAACATTTCATATGGAACTCGTCATCTAGTCAGCAACTTAATTACATTCAAGATAAAAATAATCAATATGAATTTTTCGATTCATTGTTTTATAATATTTAGCAACACATTCAAAAGGATAATATATAAGTTGATTCATAACTCGAACAACCATTAGAAAGTTGAACTCTACCATCAACCTTCGGATGCCTCGATCTTAGCTAGCGTCACCGTACACACGTCTTTATCAACTTTGAGCCACCTAACAAAGTACTAGTCAAATCACAGAGAAGACCTCTAATAGAAGCATGTCTTAAATTCTTATGTAAATACCATCAATATGAAGCTTATAACACAATCATCATCAAGCGGTTGCTATTTGATATAAATAACTTGATTGATCGTTTGAATTCCATTTCCAATCAATAAAAATGATAGCTTAATTCCTTAATTTTAACGAGCATAAATTGATGACTGAAGAGGTGATGAACCATTCCTTTACTTAATTGTTCCTCCATTTCTGTAATCACTTCACAACAATATGAAAAAATAAAAGATAAAGAAAACCACTAAACATTATGATATGAACTTGCAACTTGTAAATTAATTATCAACTGAATATGAGATAGTACGTGAAATAGTAGAATGATAGCCTTTTGAGATAAAGATTCCACGCTTTCCAGTCCTCGAAATTACACTACACGACCACATGATTGTATGTTACCAATTATATATTTACTTATTTTTCTCTTTTCGATTAACAACGAGCCTTGCCATAAGTATTTTGACAAATTAGTAAGCAACTATATTCAAATTATTGTGGACGTATTGATTTAGTGTTGTTGTATTGATAAAATTGTCGAGCCTTGCTATAATTATTGTTGTTCAGCATTTAAATATGTTCCATCCTATAGAATAAAAGCATAGTCAACGAAAATTGAAAAAGGAAAAGAAGAGATTAAAGAACTTAAATACTTTTTTTCAAATAATTAAATGTAATAAAGCATGAATAAATGATAATGCAAGATAAAATAATTATAAAACTATAAATTATTATGGGTAGAATAGTTATATACTTTTAGAAAAAATTATAAACAAAGCCCAGTATCTTTATAATAAACAAGTAAATACACCTCTCTTTACAAAAAATAATAAGAAAAAAAAAACAAAAAATTATATTTAATTTTATTGAAGTGAAAATCATGGTAGACTATCACATATTTTATGTGAATGAATATAAAAGGAATTCCTTAAAAATATACGTTCATTTATTTCATCAATGGACATAATTATGAATAATAGTTAACTTTATTGATTAATTTTAATAAAAACTAGAATACTTATTTTGTGAAATGGCCATTTCGTAGAGAAAAACCAACTAAATTTAAGAATAAGAGTAGATAAATATTCTCTTTATATTTGCATATATAAGTGGGACAAATATATATTCCTATAAATTTTATTATTGTTTAATATTATTTAATACTAATGTGTGTTTGAACAAAATCTTAGAGAGAATATGTTTCTACCATTAAATAGTAACAACAATCATTCTTGCAAAAGAATAAAAAAAAAATGATGATAAGTATGAAGATATAGGTACACACTATAGTGGAACGATATTATGATACAATAACAAAAATAATGTACTATAAGTCTATATTGCATAATTGAATAGATTATAATACATAAAGGAAAATTTAGTGGTTCTTGAATATGATTCCAAAACAATGATTGTTACTAAGAATTTATTAGACATTTTATTAATTCCTCAAATTAAAATTATGATTTAAGCTCCTAGGAATTTTAAAGCAAACGTATTGCAAATGCAAGTACGTCAAAAGGGATAAAAGATATTGAGATATATATATATATATATATATATATATATATATATATATATATATATATCATTTTAACACAGGATATTGTATGTGCCCAATTAAACCAATATTAGGTGATTGATAAATAGATTCAATATATTTAGGGGAATGAGGAGGAACGAGATGTTTTGTATGTTTGGAGAGATTATCATTTTTTAATCAAATTTAGAAGCTCCTAATGTATTATTAGGTTAAATAAAAATAATATAATTCGTACACAAAGGCAAGATTATCACTATTGTCGTTAGTTGGTGAATGTTATTGGTGTTGATAATTATCAATTATGGAGGACAATACTGAAATGTGTATCCAATATTAATATTCCATGCATATTTTCTTTACTTGCTTTTCTAGTATCTTATGAAAATTTATCATCAGATTATCATATTACGTGATATATATTCCTCACGATATTAAAACAACAATTATTACGTGTTATATTCTCATTTTCTAAATGCGACAAGAATAATAATTACTTCTCAATAAGAGTAATGAGATTTAGGCCCAAGTCCATTAGATTACTCAGACACAAGAATTGACGTGAAACCCTTATCCCCTTAGCTAACCAATTTGAACCTTTATGGCCAATTACTCCAGACATCACAAACTACCACATTCTCGTAACTTCATAAATGCAAGTACTTTGTTGGCGGGGACAGTGACCGATGCATGTGTGAATTAACGAAGGGATCCGCATGATGATATGGCAGAAAATTCATTATAAATACTCCGACTACGACAAATAATGGTACGATAACATTTACTCTCTTACTACTCTAGAATTTAACAAATAAAACGTCAGAGTGTCTATAAAGTCAACCCACCTTTTTATAGAGGTGATCGACACACAACCAAAGCTCTCTAGAATCAGTTAAACGACCTTTGTATTTTCACTTTGTCATTACGCTTACTGAAATGTGTCAAGTGAGTTGCCATAATTGGACAATGGTATTGAGCCCACATAAGGCCCATTAATTATCCGGCGATCAAACCATGGGCTGAACAAAAAGCACATCAAGCCCAATAATCCCCCGTTTCTACATCTCTTATTTAAAACGACTCTTCTTCTCCATTTTAGGGTTAGGGTTTATACATAAGCGGCCAGCCTCCAGTCTCTCCTTCTCCGAGCTCAGAAAACATCCAGCCGCAACCATGGGGTAAGATTCATATCTCCAAATCTTCCACTTTAGCTGTTCCTTTTCTGTTTCGGTTCAGTTTTCACTTGTATTATAGTATCTTACGACTGTTTGGTTCCTCTTCAAATTAGCGGACGATGAAATTGTCGGAAGATTTTCAGCTTTTTGTGTTCCAGCTTTAGATTTTGTATTGGGTTTTCAGATTTAGCTATAGATGAACTCGTATTAGCATAATCTTTTCTGATGAGTAACTATCCTGAATTTATGTTACCGACGCAACTTGAGCTTGACGGTTCTTTATGATGGTTCATGGTAGTGGATCCTGATTCATTTTGGGAATATGGTGTTCCGGTTAACCAAGATCAGGGTATGACATGGCATGCAGGATAGTCTATGTTGTATTGAAACTTCTATTTTAATTTGTTTCACATTTTCCATATCTGTTTTCTTGACCGAAATAAATAAATTGAAAGCTGCATTCTAGGATGTACTGCCTGCCTTGTTAGAAGCTCATTGAAGCTAATCACATTATCAAACATTGTTTTCCAGATAATCTTTTATGAGCTTTGCAATTGAAGAATCTTATTTTTTCATGAGTAAATGTGTATCACTACTTTTCAGTTATGTTTTGTACAAATGTGTTTTGTTAGCCTCGGTTTCCATTTCCATGAAGTACAGAGGATATAGCTAATGTATACTTAAGTTTATGAATTGAAGCCAGAATATCTAGTCTATAAAAGCGTTTATCCTCCCTTGTATGGTATTTCAGTCACAAGATTATGGGTCTGGTTTTAGCATTGATTGGCATGTTTGTGCACTTTTCATGCAGGAAAACACGTGGTATGGGAGCTGCCCGCAAGCTGAAGTCCCACCGTAGAACTCAGAGGTGGGCTGACAAGTCATACAAGAAGTCTCATCTTGGAAATGAATGGAAAAAGCCATTTGCTGGCTCTTCCCATGCCAAGGGCATTGTTCTTGAGAAGATGTGAGAATGCAGTGTATTTGTATTTACTTCTTATTTCTGAAATTTTTATACTTTGTTTTGCTGATTTTTTGTCTAATTGCAGAGGTATTGAGGCTAAGCAGCCTAACTCTGCTATCAGAAAATGTGCTAGAGTTCAGCTCATTAAGAATGGCAAGAAAATCGCTGCTTTTGTTCCAAATGATGGTTGCTTAAACTACATTGAAGAGAATGTGAGGATCTCTTCATGTTTTTATAAAACTGTCTCTTGTTTAATAATATCTATTACCTCCATGTTTCTGATGGAATCCTGTATACTTTGAATGGCAGGATGAGGTTCTGATTGCTGGGTTTGGACGTAAAGGTCATGCAGTCGGAGATATTCCTGGTGTTAGATTCAAGGTTGTGAAGGTATCTGGTGTCTCCCTTTTGGCTCTCTTCAAGGAGAAGAAGGAAAAGCCAAGGTCTTAAGTGAGTGCCGAAGAGTGTTCTTGTTATGCTATAGTTTATTCCTAGACCTTTTTAAAAGCTGGCAATGTTTCTTTTCAATTTTGATTGGATCTCTTGAGACGAAATTCCATTATTCTAGTTACTGGATTCATACTTTCTTTTTTGTGATTTGTGGCCGATATTTTATGTCTGTCACTTAGAAGTAGATTGGCTGTTTTATATCTCAAATGCTGAGGGCTGACAGTTTCTGATGCGATAAAAAAGTTCAGTCTTTGATATACTGCAGACTTGTTTCATTTATATCATATGTGATCATTTTGATGTCTCGTGTGTTGTGCCTCTATTACGGGGTTTTTGGGTCCGTGTAAAAGGGAACATAACTCGCGAGGTTTCCAACTACTCATATGATGAAATTAGTATGTGAGTAATCATTTTTATGATATACAATGATACAAATTGAGTTAGTAGCAATTAAATACATTCGCATCGCATGGATGTAGTAAGAAATCTAAAAGAAGATTAACTAATAATCTCCAAACACGATTTTCTCGATGATGGTGTTACGGTTTACATAACAAAAAGAAACTCAAAATGTCGTTGAAAAATAAAAAAGCTACCATTTTAATAAATGAAGATCAAGTAATTGGAAAACGACATTAACTATTTCATCCTTGTAAAGTTGATCTGAAAAAATATCCAGTCATTTCTTATGTATAGTGAAGGCTTCATACAGCAGAAAGTTGATCTGAAAAAATATCCAGTCGTTTGTTATGTATAGTGAAGGCTTCATACAGCAGGAACCGGATCCAGAAAATATATTCACTCTTAACTTATAAATTGTCTATGTAGGTGCTTTTTGTAGCACATGTCAAAATAAGAGCGTGTTTGGACATATTGTAAACTATACAACTTTCAAAGACTGAGAATAGACCATTTTAAACAAAATTAGGCCTTCAAAAGATAAACTTTTATTGCTTCAGACCCAAGTCATCGAGTGGGGAGCCAAAATTGCTTTAATTGAAACTCCATTTACAGAGTTGCCCATTTCATCTTAAACTAGCTCGGCGTCTAAATCATCATCATTATAAATGATCTTACCTGGTCTTCTATATTGCCTCTGTTGAGCAACAAGCTTGTGTCGGAACTTCTCCCCCTGAATTTCTATATTAAACAAGAAAAGAATTGTTCTTCAAGCTTGAAAATTGGTAATACTGTAAGAAATTAATAATAAACCCCAAACATTATACGGACATGAGAAACATTATTTTCAAAACATAAACGTCATAAACAAATATGGACACGTTTTCCGACGCATACACGGGTACGAATACTATAGTAAAGAGAAGTGTCTGCACCATATAAACATGCATCAATGTCAATCTTTTGTCTTGATGAGTAAACATCAAAAGTATGATATAAAAACAAGCTTGATTGCTAGTAACAGAATTTAGTTAAGCATACATACGTTTGCCTTTCTCACGGACTTTGGAATTTTTGCATTCACCTCCTCCAACTCTGCATTTTCCCATATCATTTTCCTTCCTTCCTTTTCCTTGGTCTCAGTTGCACCCGTTTTTTCACAGTCCGCTGCTTCCTCAGTTGTTTGTTGACTCTCATCCTGAAACTCCACTCCACTAGCTCCTTCCTCCATTGTCCGTTGATTCTCAGCCGAAACTCCACTCTGCTAGCTCTTTCCATCCTTTTTCGTTTACTCTTAGCCCTATTCTCAATCTTGTTTGCTTACTTACGCGCACAATTTGTGACCTGCATTGCCTCGCTTAAAAAGATCCTTGTCACAGCCAAAGCTTCCTCGTGGTATTTGGTGTCCATTGCCTTATAATTGCTGTGAGCTTGAACACACTCCTTGAAGCATCTCAAATCATCAACCACTAATTCACTTTTGAGAATTTTCAACTTCGACATTCTCCTATTCAAAAAACTTTCCAAAGCATTTCCCGGCGAGCACCGGTAAGTGCAGAGTCTTACGACTGCATCATAAGCTTATATCGTTGACTCAGGTATCTGAATATTCCATTCCCTGTATATTTGCTCTATGTTTTCAAGACAAAGTAGGATAGTCTCAGAAACAGACCCATAGTTGATTTGGTAACCTATAGCTTCTAATAAGGCTTCTGGCAAGCGAATTTCGCTGGATTTCATTCGTCTTTGAGCTACTAAAACAATGAGAAGAGGGAAACTTTCAAGAGCGCAATCAACAAACGAATATTGGCCTCAATCTAGCTTCATACTGAGCATGCTCAAAGGCTTGTCAATATTTGAGGAAGTTGAATACATTTCTAATAATCTAAACATGTAAACATAGAAAATAATATACGGCCAGACATACCAATAAGCGGATGGAAAAACAAAGGAACAAGGTGGAAATCAGGAATCTTATGACTGAATAACTACAACATACCAAGTCTTGGGAAAATTAGCACGGATTTAGTAATTCATAATCACGATACAGAAACATGAACCATGTAAGAGGCAGTCAACACCAAGCCTCTAAATGGACTTGTGACAAGACATGACTTTCATAACTAAGCAATCAAAATGACTCCTTACAAAGTGTCATGCATTAGCAATAACCTTCGTAAAATAAGGGTGTAACGTATTTCAATCCATTCACATCTTTTTCAATTCCATAGAACCCCAAAATGTTTTAAATTTCATTTCTGTCACTTTCTTTCCCATTTTGTTACTTATCCCCGTTAACCTCTCGACTTCCAAATGAAACTTTTATTGAGAGGTTACCCAAGTTTAGAATTTTTGGGCTTTGAAGGTAAATTAGTTAACATTACAAGCAGCTTACCCTTTGAACGCATCAAGGAAGAAGAAAAAAACAAGAAGGTGGTTGGGGTTAGTGACGAGTAGCAGGAAATATATAACAACTGTTTTTTCATCCCACACATACCAATAATCTTTCTTTTATATAACTTATTCATTTATGCCACTTATAAAATTATTTTCTATTTTTCAAAAATACACAAAGTTAAATGGCATCACTTGATAACAATTTAGCATTACATGTACATGTAGTTGATAAGAATGATTTATCCGTTTACGAAAAGATAAGCTTCCACTCCAGAAGCTATTCTTTCTAGCCTTACATACGTACTTTCTCTTTAATATATTGATATTAGTATGGTAAATTTCGTTAAAAAAAACATTTAATGATAGTTGAGCCTAAAAGTTTACTATTTTATACACAAGTATACTTCGCAAAAAAAAAACATTAGATTTGTTTTAGTAATATATACCTAGAAGCAACGGAAGGATATCCTCAATTGCCTCTTGGCGATCAATACAATAAAACGTTTTTCACTAGTGATGCAAAGTTAAGAAAGGAATAAGAGTAACATTTTAAAACTTTTGGCACATTGCTCTATTGCTGTCATTGCCGACTCGAAAAAAGAAAAAGATAGGCAAGGCAGGTGATTGTAGCTACAGACGTTTCACACAAGCATTCTTGCAGTTTTAGGCCAATCTCGGGTTAATCTGTTTGACACATTTACATGATAAGATTATCATTTTTATTATATTTATCGTAGGTAAATTTTGCTCATCCATGCCCAAGTGCCACCAAATTTACATGTTGATCATATGCTAGACGATACAAGTCTGTTATAAATGGACAAATGACATCTAAGCTCAACAAAACCAGTTACAACTATTAGAAATTGGAAGTGACATAAACTTATGAGATAAAATATGCTCATAAAATGTACAATGACACCATAAGAACTCATCATCTCTTAAATTACATGTTTTGATAAGCCTACCTATGCTTCTACACCACAGACTGAATTTACGAGAAAGCGGCTTTGCATTTCGAGCTCTGAACTCAAAAGCTACCTGCATGACACAAGGAGTGTCAGAACGGGCTATCATATCAAAATCATGTTGTATTATTTAAATACTCCACTTGATCATATATAATGCAAATAGAACAAGGATGATAAAGAATCGTGTTAAGTTGTTTTTGGAAATTGTATTCTCCATGAAAATTTGACAATCTAACAATGACACGAGGAAAATTTTCAACGGAAAGGTTAACTCGAAAAGGTACTGCAATAATGTAGAATCAAATAAATAGAGATGATTTGAGGTTAAAAAATGTATGAAATGCAGAAGTAGGATTATGGGTACCTTCCCATCTAAGCTGAATTAAAGAAACCAGTTAAAGCTATTCAAAATAAGTATGAAAAACAAAACATCAAGAAACATGAGCAGGACAAGTTCCCTAAGTGTTTTGCTTTCTGAAACATTTTGGAATGTAAAATGCTTTTATGCAACATAAGTCAAAAGTTTACATACCTCAAGAAACTTGCTGCTAGACTTGGAAAAACATCTTTACCTCTCATCTGCATCTATAACTTTTGCTCCTTCAATAGGGATATGTGAGGGAGCAGGCATTGACAGTGACAAGTTCACAGTTTCCGCTTGAACACCGGGATTAACTTCTATGCTTATATTGACTTGATAAAGAGAAGAGCGATTATCTGCAGGTCTTTGTTGGATCTCCCCATAAATATCAAATGGTCCTACTTGTCGAGCCAACCCATTAACAAAAACATTTTGCTTCTTAGCACTGCTAGAAACATAATCCGTATCATTCCTTTGACCGCAAACTGCACCTTCCTGTACTGATGTGGAACTTGAGTTACATGAAGCACTAGATTCTCCATCAATGGCCATTGTATCAGCTTTACAAAAGTCATTCCCAGTACCATTTGACCCCGTACTGTCCTTGCATAGAATGTTCTCAGCATTCAAGTTACGCGGCTCATCTTGTCCAGGAGACTTCTTATTCTGAATTTCTACACTCTGCTTTCCAGTTTTTGAACCACTAAAGACCTTTAGTGAGAGATTTGAAAAAGCTTCATGGAGCGGAAGAGGAGATCTGGGTTGGATTTCTGATGCAGGTTTCAGATCATTCGTTTGGCTACAAAATTCACCTTCCTTTTCCGTTGTGGAACTTGAGTTACATGCAGCACTAGATCTCCCACCGACGCTAGGAAAGTCTGCAACTTTTTCAGGTTCCTTCCCCTCACAACATAAGCTTATTTTCTCCTCACATAGGCTGCTAGACGTATCAGAAAGACAAAAATCTGGATTGCTCATTACAGTAACGTTCTCAGCAATATTCAAGTTAACTTGCTCGTCTTTTCCGGGAGACTTCTTATTCTGAACTTCCACAGGCATCCTGGGACTGTGTTTTCCGGTTCTTGAACCACTTAAGACCTTTGGTGAGAGATTTGAAGCTTCTCGAAGAGGAAAAGGAGATTTAGGTTGAATTTCTAAGGCATTCTTTTGACTACAAAATTCACCTTCCTCCATTGTTGTGGAACTTGAGTTACATGTAGAACTAGACCCTCCATTGATGGTATCTGCAACTTTTTCAGGGACTTTTCCCTCGTCATATGCGCTTAATTTATCCCTACATAGATTGTTTCTCCTCTCAGAACAGCAAAAATCCAGATTGCTTATTGCAGTATTAGATTCTTTAGTACCAATAGCCTCAGCGATCAAGTTACATTGCTCATCTTGTCCTGGAGAACTCATATTCAAAACTTCCAGAGGCATGCCCGGACTTTGTTTTCCAGTTTTTGAGCCACTAGAGAACTTTGGTGAGAAATGTGAAGCTTCTTGGAGAGGTAAAGGAGATTTGAGTTTAATTTCTGAGGCTGGTTTCAGATCATTCTTTTGACTTGGGTTACATGCAGTAGCACTAGATTCTCCATCTGTCGGTGTAACTTCAACTTTTTGAGAGCCAGTTCCTTCAACAATCGAGCTATCATTATCCTGACACAAACTGTTACTCCTTTCAGAATCAAAAAAGTCTGGATTGCTCAATGCTGACTCTTCGGTGGCAATGTTCTCGGACTTCAGGTTACTCTGCTCATATTTTTCAGCAGACTTCTTATTCTGAACTTCCAGAGGCATCCCGGGACTGTGTTTCCCAGTTTTTGAACCACTAAAGACCTTTGGTGAGAGATTCGAAGCTTCCTGGAGTGGTAAAGGAGGTTGAGTTTTAATTTCAGCGGCACGTCCGAAATCATTCTTTTGACTACAAAACTCACCTTCCTCAACCAATGTGGAACTTGAGTTACATGTAGCACTAGAGCCTCCACTTGAGATAGGTATTTCCTCGACTTTTCCTGAGTCATTACCCTGGCCTCGTGGACTAATTGTATCTTTACATGGACCATTACTCCTTTGAGAATCACAAAAATCTGGATTGCTACTTGGAGTTTTAGATTCTTTAGTAGCAATATTCTCAGCATTCAAGTTATATAGCTCATCTTTCTCAGGAGACTTCTTATTTTGAAGTTTCAGAGGCATGACAGGATGGTTTTTTCTGGCTTTTGAAACACTAAAGATCTTTGGTGAGAGATTTGAAGTTTCTTGAAGAGGTAAAGGAGATTTGGGTTTGGTTTCCGAGGCAGTTTTCTGAACACCAACTTTGGGGCCTCGAATTGGCATGGCAGGTCTAGCAGGTTGAAGCTTTTCAGGCCTTGCCTCATTTAACCCTGTGGTAGGGCTGAAATTTCCTGACCGAGATCTAGGCAAGTTACTGGGTGCTGAAGGGGATTTCAGACTTCCAGTAGGAGTTCGTACCATTGACTTCGTCTGCATAACATAATAAAATGATATGGGAATAAGCATCCATCCCAAAAAAGAAAAATGAGACTTTAGATGTAATGAAAAAACTAAATAGCGGTTTTGCCAGCATAATTTTCAGAGAGAAATCTTGTCAACTCACATAGTTCAGGAAGTCCAAATTGAAATATTGTTTATAAACCATGAAAACTACCTTAAAAAAAACTAGTTCTGCAGCAGATGTACAGCACATATGAAATAAAAAGGGTGAACTTACCCCGTCGAAGAATCCAATTTTTGGTGATGGAAGCCTAAGGCCAGATGGCTTGGCACCCTCAGGATGGTTAACTGCTCCACTTCCAGTTGAAACCCTGTTTGCACTCTTATTCACTAATCCGGTTACCCGAGTACTATTGCCATTGGAATGGTTTTTAGCATCTGAAGCTTGGAAAGCATCAACTTTGTTGGATGCACTATTACAAGAAATCGTGTCAAAGCTAGGTCTTGAAATACTGGACCTATTATTAAGAGTAGAAGTTGGTGAAAATGACGCTGAAGACCACTCACTGATAGAGCTTGCAGGCGATATGCTGGAAGAGGGCTTGGTCAAAGACTTCAAACGAGGTGAGATGCGTGAACTCATAGACTGATTCCTATTTGTTGGCGCAGTTCTTGTTGTACTTCTAACAGTTGAGCTAGTAGATGAATAATTGCCACTTTTGGAATCAATTTTACGTTTATCAATCTCTGGAGAATGTTTGCTACTACTATTGGATGACAAACTTCTAAAACTATCAATTGAAGAAGAAGGTGACAGCTGAGTCTTAACTACCCCTGAAGAACGTAAAGAGGACTTAACAGATGGTAGAGGCTTGGGCACACCACATCGTGAAACACTAGTAGCTGGGATTTTTGTTCCTCTACCTGGCACAATTGGGTTCACCGATAATCAGGAAAAACATACATGGAAAGAATAAATATGAATAGGATATATATCCAATTTACCAGTCAAAGTTTTTCCATTATCCTTTTCCACTTTGATGCCGTTGGCACTCAAGGAAGCTCTCTTGGTTGGGATTGCTGATAAGGAACTAGCTCTGGCCAGTATCTTGGGTGGCTTACTAAGAGATGAAACTGAGTCTCCAGTTCTCGTACCACACTGCACAAGCTTGTATTTGTCAAACTACAATATAAAATCCAATCATGCTATTTAACCACTCATTTTGCACTATATTAAGAAACGTGATGTATGGAAAATAACATACTGTGGGATAAGGCTTAATACACAAGGCTCCCTGCTATGCAAAAGCCGGATGATTAAGTAACATCCTTGTACTATAATTGATTATTTAGAACATAATAAGGTTCAATTAGACTATTGTTTTGAGCTAGATGTTAAGTAACATCCTTGTACTATAATTGATTTGATAACCTCTCTACTTCGAGCTAAAATGACAAGTAATTCACATAGAGAATGCTTCATGCAATGTTGCAACAATTAGGACTTTTCCAATATGATGTTAACACGTGCCTTTGATGCTTCTGGGCTAGGAGAGACCTTATTGACCATTTTCCCTGATCCTTTGAGGACAACACTTGGCTTCTTGAGAGCAGCTTTAGTTATTAGCTGAATTTAAAAGTACAAACGACCGGTCGTCAGCAGTCACAGTTTAAATAAACAAAGACCATTAGGAACTGACTGACACTAAAACGTACCTTATTTTGAGAAACAGAGCTCACTTTCTCTGAAGCTGGAAGGAATAACTATGTTAGTTCTGAAAATAAAGGCAATGCAATAAAGTAGAATGATTCAGATAATAAACCATGTTCTTTACAAATTGTTATAATAACATGAGTTTGGAAAGCAAATTCTCAACGAAGTCTAGGTCAAAGATTTTAACTTATTCATCATGTTTATGGTCATTAAATGTCATCTACTGGTTTTTCGTTTTTAGAATGAATCATTGCATTCTAGATCACTACTTGTAATTTTGAACAATGACCCTCTTTCGTACTCCAGTTGTTACCCCTCGAGTTTAATTTAATTCGCCAGGCTAACTACCTAGATGATGTAAAGGTTTGAACTTTTTGTCAAGGCGCAAAGTAGACATGTTTTCCTACATTTTCTTCATGTAGGAACGTAGTTGCTCCTCGGTTTTAACGCGCAAATAACAATGTACAGCATAATCAGATTCATTAATGATTTGTGTCCGCTACACATGCAAATATGTAGTGGATACAACAAAATTGGTAAGGTGATTATGTTTTCACTGTTATTCATGCATAGGAAAGCAAGGTGTAGCATCTAGGTATACGAAGAAATTATAGAGAAAATATCTCTATGTTCCATCTACTCTATTTGAGAGAAAGTTGTGAACATTAATATCAGCAATGTAAGAAATAAATTAGACTGGTGATTAAGTGGACCGCAAGTAATAATGGCTGGATGTGAAGGGGCACGGATTGAAAACTAAAAGCAATGATGATTCATTCTAAAGTGAGAGACCACAGGGCACGAAGTGGTCATAAACATGATGCAATAGCTTCTATACCAGCTAGTAAGTTAGAGAAACACCCACATTTTATGAGTTGGCTTGCATTTAGTCCAGATGCTGGTTTACTCTGAGAAATAGGTCTTGATGCTTTACTTGATTTTTGGATTGAAGCTCTTATATCACCAAACAAATCATCTTCAAGCTCTCCTAAGGTTGAATTATCTGTTGCTAATGTAGACACTGAATCATTCGATCTGTGCATATCCTCCTCGATCCCTGTTAATGCGAGTTTTTCTTCACGTTTCTCAGACTTTTGAATTTCCTTGCATGCTTTACTAGATTTCTGGATCGAAGCTCTTACATCTCCAAACAAGTCATCCTCAGGAGTCCCTGACATTGACTTATCAGTTGCTAATGTACATATTGACTCAGAAGATCTGCATATCTCCTCCTCGATTCCTGGTAATGCAAATCTTTTCTCACTTTGCTCAGCTCCTGAAATCATGGTATATAACTCTTCCGGATCCAAAAAACCTGGTTACGAATAAGATGCATCTCTGACTAAGATTTACCAAGTTTGAAAAACAACAGACACCTCAAGGCACAGACAATCTAGAATGCACATGTTAAAAATACCTGCACTAGTGAAAAAAGCATTGTCCCAAGCTAAACTTTTGCGCAAGTTATACTTCTCATTCTTTTTTGTCTTCTTCTTTTCACCCGATGGTTCAAATAGTTGAATTACTTGTTCATCTCCTCCATAGGAGTCCTCTAAGTCTTGCACCCCCAGGAACTGAACACTTTTTTGTTTTTTCTGATCATCTGAAATTAGAATTATCCAAAGGCCCCATTTGTTATTGAGCATAAACAAATATAAACAGCAGAAAATCAAACTTGAAAAAGTAGCAATCCATATAGTGCTCCTACAGGATTTACAAACTTCTGCTTGTCATATATAGCAACTAGAATGCAAGTAAATAGCATTTTCAACAAAAAAAACAAAGAAAGAATTCGAGTAGGCATAATTCCCTCTGCACTATTCTTATATCAAACAGCTAAAACGAAGATAAATCAATCTTCTTTGTTTTGATCTTCTAAACACTACAACGACAAAGAGAATTCACTTCCAATGTTAGAAGGATAAAAATGACTAGGTGCCGAAGGTTCACACAAATCAAAAGTAACTCCTGCTCAACCAATTCTATTTTAGACGAGAATCCATGTTAACGCCTCCCATAGGTTCATCTTTCCCGGAATAAAGCAGTTTGTGCAGAGGTTTTTCATCTCTACTACCTTGGGTTGATCCAACATATATGACTGGTCCAGTAGGCATATCAGCCCTCGCTGAAGAAAGCAAGAGAATATGAAATTCCCCCTAACTGGGTATCCTAAAACCCTTGCTATGGGCGCTTAGAAGCACTTCAAGCAACCCAATTCAAATCTACTGTTTCTTTAGTTGAACTATGCATATGTATCTTGTACTTCTTTTATGGTCAATTGACTACCTACCCAGGATATAATTAATCATCAAATCACAAAGAACAATTAAACATTAACAATCTAACTCCATAATCAGTGAGCTTCACACACTCATCAAAATTAATTAATTAAAACATAAAAAGGGGTTTCGGCCAATGAAATGAAGGCTAGTCAAACATCAAAATTCGCAAGTCGAAGCAATCACTTAATCCAAACCCAGAAAGCCCAATTGAACATCAACATTCTAACTACATTATCAGTGAGCTTTCCAAACATCAAAATAAGCAAAAAACAAAATAACCCAATCCGCCTAACCCAACATCAAAATTACCTCCACATAGCAACAAATCTGCCAAAAGGGTACAAGATTATAAGAAAAATAACCTGGAATACGAAGATTTGGATGGTCGCCAGGGGGAGAAGCGTATAAACAATCGTCCTCGGAGCAGAAATCGATAAGACTAAGGCTTTTTTCTTCGAGATCGAGATTGGTGTTAGGTACACTCATTGTAGGGAAGAAGAGGAAGAATCAGATCGAAGAGAAATTCAAATGGGGGGTTTGAATTTGAGAGGACGATGATGATGATGATGAACGGTAGGGGAAAAAAGGGGAGGACGGATTTTGAATTTTGGAGAAGCGCCTATTTTTTCAATTATTAATGCAAATTAAAAAAAAAAAAAAAAATGGAAAAAGGAGAAGTGGGATAGAGCGGAATTACATTTTTGCCCTGCATGTGCAAAATGATAATTTCGAACGTTGGTTTTTGAAAATAATAATTTTCTTTTTAAGTGAAAATAAATCTTTTATAAATGGTGAATTACACTAGTGGTCATTTAATTTTAAACTCCATAGCCTAGGAAATGGTTACTGACGGTCATTTCACGATTCTCATTGTCAATATTTTAATAGTTACATCGATATGCAATGACATATTTAGGAATTACACTTTAAGGGACGTATCGATAAAGGTTAAGGAGCTGTGAAGTAACGTAACCTACCTTATTCAAGGGAGTTGTCAGAGATGGGAGACTCTAGCTTATTCTAGGATAGGACTGGCTATGCACTATCAAAATGTAAATTCTTTCATAAATCCATTTATTGTCTTATAACTTTTCTAATCATGAATTAGAGTTATCCCTCCTTCTCTTAAATTTTTTCTTACAAAAAATTGATAATTCGTAAAGGGCATTCCACTTTGTTTATTTTGATAAAAGTATCAAACTTTAACATTTGATTTTAAAGCCAATTTATATATAAAATTATAAATGAAATAGTGGAACGATCGTATATCAATTGTGCAAGAAAAAATAAGATGGGTTGAAACATAACATAAGCATAATTTTAAAGAGGCGTGAATAAAAAGTGGTGAATGAAACTTATCTATAGTTGTTGAGAAAGCTCAAGTGTATATAAAAACTAGTAGGAAGAATGATTGTTTAGTATGAGTATGAGATGTAAAAGAAGCTTTTGCATGAACAAAATACATTATTTAAGTTTGATTTATGGAGTTTAGTTGGGCCGGACAGCCCAGCAGGAGTTTTGATACTTACTTTCTCTCCCGCCAAAACGAGAGGAATTTCAACAAACAATTCGCAGGGTTAGGCGGGAGATAGAGAATGGAAGGAAGCAGAGGAAAAAGTCCATCTGCCAAGTATTCCCATCGCGACCAAAACGGCGCCGTTGTTGATTTACTCGGATCTTACTTCCCGTCCAATGATTCTACCGTCGCCGACGAGGATAAGCTCAACCTCATTTCCGACCTCATCCACTTCTTCTCTAATTCTACCGCTCAACATCTCCTTTCTCAGGTTTTACTTTCTTACATTTATTGCTCAATTCAATCATTCTATTTCCTGTTTATCATCCAAATTTCAATTTCATTTTCATCAATCAGGTTCAGCATGAGAATGGGGCATTCTTTTTGCCTATTGATTTTCAAAAGTTTCGTAAAGTATGTCAAATTGAGGGGTTCTATGCAACTTTAGAAGAAGCACCAAAGGTAGCTCTCTCTTGCCTTGCTGCTGCGGTTCAC
This sequence comes from Euphorbia peplus, assembly GCA_028411795.1. Classification (NCBI taxonomy): domain Eukaryota; kingdom Viridiplantae; phylum Streptophyta; class Magnoliopsida; order Malpighiales; family Euphorbiaceae; genus Euphorbia; species Euphorbia peplus. The sequence goes on from CP110841.1 coordinate 36,519,373, forward strand.
AAGGTATCACATTCAGATTTTTTTTATTTTTTTTTGGGCACTTGTTACTGCGATTTATGTGCTCGGGGATTCTGATTACTAGCGTGCGTGCGAACAGCTATATTTTAACAAATGGGAGGAAAACATTTTAGAGCAAGGTGTAAGGATAAACATCCGTCTTCACAACTATCCTGAATCAATGATAGCTCTTAAAAACCTCAAGGCAGCTTATATTGGTAACTTTCAGTTAAGCTTGTTATCACAGTTTCATTCACATAACAGATGATTTTCGAGCATTTTCGTGTTTTTTAGACATTGAAAGAGGTAGTTAATCATTGGATCCAATGGCAGATAAGCTTGTATCTGTTCGCGGGAATGTAGTGAAAGCTAGTACTGTTAGGCCACTGGTGGTGCAAATGACTTTTTACTGTGAAAAGTGCAAAACGAATATCGTACGGGTTTTTCCTGATGGAAAATTCTTGCCACCGGCTATATGTGACTTGCATGGGTGCAAGAGCAGGACATTTCACCCCATTCGGTCTTCTGCTCAGGCCATAGACTTTCAGAAAATCAGGCAAGTGCTTTTTTGGAGAAGTTTGGTGTATTGTTTCCAAATGCCTTTTGAAATAAAGAATCTTTTATTTGTTTTTCTGTTGTATGTTTTCATTTTATGATTTTATGTATCCCTCCAAATATTTGTGCATGCCTTTCTCCAGGATACAGGAGATACTAAGATCAGAAGATCATGAAGAAGGAAGAGTTCCTCGAACAGTGGAGTGTGAACTGACTGAGGATCTTGTCGATGCATGTATTCCTGGAGATGTGGTGACTGTTACTGGAATTATAAGAACAATTAACAATTATGTGGATATTGGAGGCGGTAGGGTAAAAATTTCTCTCTATGAGATTTTGCATGGTTAATAATAGTTATATGGGATATGGGACAAAAGATAATGTGGTTAATTTTATAGACACAGGAGTCATAACATTCCCTTCTTAATGATTTCATATTGGGATGCAGTCAGAAACCATCTGCTCTTCCTGACATAATCTTCTTCAACCCTTAATATTTGCAGGAAAGTCAAAAGGAAAATTTCAAGGGTTTTACTATCTCTATCTAGAAGTTGTTTCCATAAAAAATTCCAAGTCACAATCTACATCTTCCGATGTGCAAGATCCCAAATTTAACGCTAGAGCTGGAGAACTCTCTGATTTGTTCTCATTTTCTCCAAGGGACTTGGAATTTGTTGTCAAGTTCTCCCTAGAATATGGTTCAGATATCTTCCGTCAACTAATTCAATCAGTATGTCCCTCAATCTATGGACATGAACTTGTGAAAGGTATATTAAGAGTCTCCTAAACAAATGTGCCACATCATTTTCCTCTACCATTTCCAGTATTTCACTACATGAAGAGGAATAGGAGATTTCGATGTGTAAAAGTCTTCGATTTCATCAAACAACTACTGCTAATTTGTTAGAATGTTATACACAAAATCTATTTCTAGCTTAGACCATGATATTCAACCAACTCCCTTACTAGTAGTTCTTCATTTTGTTATCATCTGCTAGTCAAATTGTTAATCATGCTTCAAACTATGAATGCAAGGTAGCTTAATGGGAAATATCTACATGTGAGAGAAATCACCGAGTTTTCTCCAGCTGAATTTGCTTGTTTCCTTCCTGAGCATGGCTTTTAGTTTCAGTAATTCATGACTAACTCAGATTCTCTGTTTTTTCACAGCTGGGATGATATTATCACTATTTGGAGGTGTACGCAAGCATGCAATGGATCAAAATAAGGTCCCAGTCAGAGGAGATATCCATGTGATAATTGTTGGTAGGCTTAAACTATTGTTTTCCCCAAGTGATTTTTTACATAATAAGAGTGGACATTAATTTAACCAAACTAACTTCGATAATTAAAAGTCAAAAGGATGTTCTCTTTATAAATAGAAAAAATGAACCTGTGTTCCCCTTTTGCTAGGTGATCCTGGGCTAGGAAAAAGTCAGTTACTGCAAGCAGCAGCTGCTGTTTCTCCTCGTGGCATTTATGTGTGTGGCAATGCTACAACAAATGCTGGTCTCACTGTAGCTGTGGTAAAGGATAGCATGACAAGCGACTATGCATTTGAGGCTGGTAACATATTGTTGTTTACTTTGTTCTTTTTAGTTTAAAATATTTTGATTAGCTTTTTTTGTATTCTCCATGATGTTAAAAAGTAAACTTTTCACTTATTTCACGGATCATGATCGACAATCAATGTCAGACCTCATACTTAAGAATTCTATAAATGGTGACTCACTTCTGTTTGGCTCTTATGTGCCTGAGAAGCTAAGCTTCTAGTGTAAGGCTAACTAATTGGTTTAGGATTTCATCTAGATGGAGATTCACTCTATTTGGCTGCTTAAAACTGCTGGCTACTTTCTTGCATATATCTTGCAGGTCATAATGTGTGACACAATATCAAAAGTCGATATTTTGTGCTAAACCATTATTACCTGGAAGTTGGAAGTCACATGTCCCATAGGGAGTATCTATTCCCTTAGGGATAAAGGCCTGTATTCAGGCCTCCCCAATGCCTATTCTGGATGAGTCGTTCGCTAGGACACCCAATTTGTTCCGACCAAATAAAAGATTGATAGGCAAAAGTTTTGGCTTTAGAGAAGTATGCTTCAGGAGCCAAAGGAAGGCTACATTCAGTATGTGACACTCTCGGAACTGTAGGTAATCAGGGAGTTTCATGCATTTGGAACAACTTTGAGATGCCTTCAGTTTAGAAATTCACACTGTGGTTTAGTCCCAGGACTTAACAACAGAATGAGAAACGATACATATCTAATTACAAATTTAAGCAATTAAATTTCGGGAAGATACCCATGACAGAATTTCATTACAATCAAAATGCAAGGGATCATTACTTTTTCTTTATTGGTTGACCAGCATAAAATTTGGTCTAACTTGAGCTTTAAAATTTCCGTATTATATTATAAGTATGAGTTTCTATTTCCTAACAGGTGCGATGGTGCTAGCAGATGGTGGATTATGCTGCATTGATGAATTTGATAAAATGTCAGCAGAGCATCAGGTTCTCTATAGATTCTTGATTCCTTGCTACTTTTTTCCTTTTCTTCCTTGCCTTCCCCACCCAAGATTGCAGTTAACTTATACTGGGATTACCATAGGCTCTTCTGGAAGCCATGGAGCAACAATGTGTCTCTGTTGCAAAGGCTGGTCTACTAGCAAGTTTGTCAGCCAGAACTTCCATTTTAGCAGCCGCAAACCCTGTTGGTGGTCATTATAAGTAATTTCTTCTTCATTTCAGCTGCTGATAATTCTTTCCCACATGACATAATGCTGATAATAGATCCCATAACAAGTCAAATTAGATAGAAAAAGTAAATAAACTTACATCCTTGTGGTGAGATTATGATATTGCAGAGGGTATACATTTCTTTGATTATGAAAGTTCTATTTTTTCGAATGAACATTGTAGTAATGTTCACAGACTTTACAATTATACCTTTATTGTATTTGTAGCTTTTGTATATTTGATATTTGAAATCCAAATTGCAGCCGAGCAAAGACAGTGAACGAAAACTTAAAAATGAGTGCTGCTCTGCTCTCACGATTTGACTTGGTTTTCATATTGCTTGACAAACCGGATGAAGTGCTCGATAAACAAGTCTCGGACCACATTATGTCAGTGAGTTATATTCTTTTTTGACTGTGTGAATTGGTGCATTCTTTTGGATGAAAGACAAGTCCAATGTGAAGCATAAAAAATTGTGGTGAATTAGCCTCCTTTTTGTGCACCTTTATGTAAGTGTATTACGCGTATTGCTTTGTCCTGGATGAGAAACTTTTGGAAAAACATGTAGTGAAATTCAAAGCAACCTTGAAAATTATGTTAGTTGGATTAATGTTTCTGTTTTCAATGAAATTCTTTGTTTTCTTGGAAGATGAAAAACTTGTGCATCTTGCAGCTTCATGCTGGATACGGGGAACATGCACCATCAGGCAAAAGGCAACGGATAGGTAATGATTGTTTAATTAAGATGGGGACTGATCCTGTCACTGGTCTTGTGCTGGCGTCGACCCTTGTATAGACTCCGAAGATTAAGTTAGTTACAAGCAAGTGTGAGGTATATGGAGAGAGAAAAAAGTATAGAGATAGAGTATAATGAAGAACCTGATCATATGGGGAGGGCGTCTTTAATATTTTTACATTATGGGAGATTGATGAGTTGGGATTGTGAGTTGTTTGGGCTGGTGTGGTATAGGCCGTATCAGATAGTGTTGCTTCTCTTTCTTTAAAGTGGAAACGGGAATTATAATGTAGTCTTTCAGCTTATAGATGAAACTGCTTTCTTGTTGAGATTTTCTTTTGACATCCTCATTAATGTTGAAAATGCAGCCTCACAGAACAATGCGGTCATGGATTTGAGTGTAAGAAGTGGTTCTTTAGTTTCAAGGCTAAGACTTCAACCAAATAAGGATGTAGATTTTGCTCCTCTGCCTGGTCCACTTCTTCGAAAATATATTGCTTACGCAAGAACTTATGTCTTTCCTAGGTGATTTGGGCGTGATCCCTACCTTGTGAATTTGATGCAAGTAGCAATCAGTAATCTGCAACTATAGTTCAAAATATTTGCTGGTAAAATACATATGATAGCTGTGTCAAAATCCGGGAAACTCCAAATGACTGTTGACCAGTGTAAATAAAAAAGATTGACCATGTGAAATGTTGGTTAATCATGCTTCTTGAGGTGCTGCAACTGGTATTTATTGGTTAACAACTTTTATGTCTGACTTTGAATTGAGGAGCCATCATGTTAGTAACACCAAAACAGAAAGGGTCATGAGTGTAACTTACCTATCTATATGCTAATCCGTATTTATATATTATGTTAATTCCATTGATATAGGATGTCAAGACCTGCAGCAGAAATCCTACAAAAGTTCTATTTAAGACTTCGGGACCGTAATACTTCTGCTGATGGCACACCAATAACAGCAAGACAGCTCGAAAGTCTGGTGAGGCTTGCAGAAGCACGAGCTCGGATAGAGTTGAGAGAAGAAATTACAGAACAAGATGCACTGGTATTGTTTGCTGAAATCTTAATTCTCTTTAGTTGTGTTGTTGGATAAGACACTTTCCCATTTCTTTCAATAGCATTTCTCTTGATTTCAAACTTTCTTATTAAACAATTCTCGAAGCTTCATTCAGCAGTTTGTGTCAGACTGTAAGTACTCCATATAGACAAGATTTATTAATGAAATTTATGTCAAAGTTTGTCATCAATGGTTGATAAGGTGCTTCCTTTCTCCTGGTTGATAAGATTGCATCGCCATCCATACTAGCCTAAGTTTCATACTTGACCGTTCCCTAACGTATGTGATGTTTAAAGAAACTAATTGAACAAAAGAAACTTTTACAGAATTAAAATTTAAGAGTAGTTTTTCATTATTAGTTTCATTATTACCCTTGCATATGCGGATTACCAAAATGTACCTCAAAAAGGTAAGGGTCGACTAGTCAGTAGGATATCTAACCCTTAACTCACAGGTCTCAGGAGTCAGGATCAGAATTTGACTTTGATGCCAATGTTGGCTCCTATTATGCATTCTCACCCATCAATGAACCAATTGATCTATAATACCCAAAAGTAGCTTTTTAGTATTACTATATTACATTTCCGATAATGTTACAACAGACAGATTCCAGATCATATTTCATTTTCTTGTTGAAAGTCATTTTTGGTGTATGGTTTACAGGATGTGGTTGAGATAATGAAAGAGTCTCTGTACGACAAGTATGTAGACGAACATGGTTTTGTTGACTTTGCTAGAAGTGGCGGAATGAGTCAACAAAAGGAAGCCAAACGCTTCCTTAGTGCCCTTAATAAGCAGTCTGAGTTGCAGCAGAAAGATACATTTTCAATTTCTGTAAGGGAAATTTGTGTTTCTGCAATGTTATCGAAATGACAATCGAAACACTTCAAATGATCTCACTTTATCAATCTATATATTTCAGGAAATTTACAGTTTGGCGGATAGAATTGGATTAAGAGTTCCAGATCTTGATGCTTTTGTTGACAACTTAAATAGTGTTGGTTATCTACTCAAGAAGGGACCAAAGACCTTTCAGGTATCCATCAGTATGTTTCATTTCATCTGGTTATTAATGGTGTCAAACGGGTTGCCATATCATGATCATGTTAGGTGATTTATTTATTCCACATGTTTATGTGTAATATAAATGGGGTAGATTACGCCTATGGTCACTCAATTAATCTTTCACCGCAAAAATATCAGGCAGCCCTTTTATTGTAGAGTTGAAAGAAATAATGTTCTAAGTAACTTTAATCCTTAAACTTTTTGGTTTGAGATGATTTAGGAGTCATTTGCTTAGTAGAGAGGATGTGGTTCGGAAATAAACTCTCTAAAATGGTGTTTTGGAAAATCGAATTTATGTCGGGCTCTGAAATTGAGTGGCTATCATGTTAAAAGTTGGCTAGAGATGATGTAATTTACACAATGCAAGGACGTGTTGTCTTTATAGATAGTGTTTTATGTTTATTCTCTTTAATGCAATGTTAAATTGTGATGCAGATTCTAACTTCATCTTATACACGAAGTCAATCATCAAGGTCAAGGGGTTAAAGTGTTTCAGAGGAGTGGAAAGCATCAATTCCTTGTAAAAATCATGTAACAGCCTTTGAAATGAACAAGATCTAATTTCCTTTTTATGCTGAACAAGTTTTGCACGCATTTATTTGATTTTTTTTTAACAATAGGGAACATGGAGTAATAGAGGACGGATATTGCAACTATGTTGGCACCCCTAAATTAAAACCGCGATTTGATTATCACTACGCAGTTTGTAGTTAAACTCTGATGATGATGCTAGATTCTGGATTCAATCTTTGGGTAAATATATTCTAGGCTCTTAAACTTTATATAGCTTGGCCAACTAGTGTACTATATTATTACTCATCGTCAAATTAAATACATGGATACGTGAGATTGTGCGAGTCTTATCTTGTCCGGATTCTTATAATATAATTTATACATTTTGAACAAAGAAAAGTTACAAAAGCCTTACATCTTTAGGCCAATTGTAAAATTTTACAAAAGCCAAATTTTGTTTCACTTTAGTGTTTCATTTGGTTGCCGAAAAGTATTGTATAAAAAATATGTAAATTCTTTTAGTAATAATTGAAATAGGCATAATTAGCAAGGAGTTAGCACATAGCAGTCCCGGAAGAGATTATGCGAAATTCACAATCCAATCAGCAGCCCGAACCAATATTTTATCTTTATATGTAGTGTTTAGCATTTGAAAGACGAACTCACTTTTTCCCTCCAAATTGCAAAAATGGAGACTTCACAATCCTTACCTCTTTCACTTCATCTCCATTCTTTCCCTCAAAATCCCCTCAACAACATCCACAACTTCTCCAAAATCAAATCATCGATGCCCGACCCGTATGTTCAACCTCGAAACCCCATAAAATTCCCAATTCTACCCAAATATCTTCGCAAAAAACGTCGTCTTTTCAAAGAAAAAGATGCATTTCCTGCATCATTACCGCTCCACACGAAAAACCCGGGTGCCATTTACAAGGACATTCAAAATTTCGCTAGGCAAAACAAGCTCAACGAAGCTCTTATCATCATGGATTATCTAGATCAGAAAGGTATTCCGGTAAATGTCACAACTTTCTCTGCTTTGATTTCTGCATGTATTCGCTCGAAATCTTTATCCGAAGCTAAGATAATTCATGCTCATATTCGGATACATGGTCTTGAAAATAATGAGTTTTTAAGGACTAAACTTGTTCAAATGTATACTTCTTGTGGGTCAATTGAAGATGCACAGAAGGTGTTTGATGAATGTAGTAGTACTAGTACGGTGTATCCTTGGAATGCGTTGCTTCGGGGTACTGTTTTATCGGGTAGGAAAAGATACATTGATGTGCTTTCTACTTATGGTGAAATGAGAGAATTAGGGATTCAATTGAATGAGTATTCTTTTGCTAATGTGATTAAGAGTTTTTCGGGTGCTTCGGCTCTTAGACAAGGGTTAAAAACTCATGCCCTTTTGATTAAGAACGGGTTCGTTGGTAGTTCGGTTTTGCAGACTGGTTTGATAGATATGTATTGCAAGTGTGGTAGAGTTACTCATGCTTATAAGATGTTTGAAGAAATGTCTGAGAGAGATATCGTCGTGTGGGGTGCGATGATTTCCGGGTTTTCACATAATAGATTTCAGAGGGAAGCATTGGATTTTTTTAGATCGATGGTGCGCCAAGGTATGTATCCAAATTCGGTGATCTTGACGACGATCCTTCCTGTGATAGGAGAAGTATGGGCAAGGAAGTTAGGGCAGGAAGTTCATGGATATGTTGTGAAAACGAAACATTATTCGAAGCAGTTGACAATTCAATCCGGATTAGTTGACATGTATAGCAAATGTGGGGACATGGGTTCGGCTAGACGGGTGTTTTACACCTCAATGGAGAGGAATGCAATTTCTTGGACTGCTTTAATGTCTGGTTATGCATCGAATGGGAGGCTTGAGCAGGCATTGAGATCGGTAGCTTGGATGCAACAGGAAGGGTTTAAGCCCGATGTTGTCACAGTTGCTACTGTTGTTCCAGTTTGTGCAAAGTTGAAGGCTTTGGAGCATGGCAAGGAAGTTCATGCTTACGCGGTTAAAAATTGTTTTTTTCCTAATGTATCGATAACGACTTCTCTGATAAAAATGTATTCAACGTGCGAGGTCTTGGATTATTCTGTTAAGTTGTTCTATACCATGGAGAACAGAAATGTGATCTCGTGGACAGCAATGATTGATTCTTACATAGAAAATGGGTGTATCAGTGACGCGTTATCGGTATTCAGGGCAATGCAGTTGTCGCAGCACAGGCCGGACACTGTAATTATGGCAAGGATGTTGATTCTTTGCAGTGACATTAAAGCTCCGAAGCTAGGCAAGGAGATTCACGGGCATGCCCTAAAGAAACGTTTCGAATCAATCCCTTTTGTTTCAGCAGAAATTATAAAGATGTATGGAGGGTGTGGATTGATCCGTAGTGCAAGGTCAGTTTTCGATGCAATCCCGGTGAAGGGTTCAAGGACATGGACTGCCATCATAGAAGCATATAAGTACAACAGACAATGGAAAAATGCAATCGAAATTTTCGAAAAGATGGTATCTGGAGGTTCTTCTCCAACTTATTTCACTTTCAAAGTCATTCTATCAATTTGTGATGAAGCTGGATTTGCAGATGAAGCTTCCAGGATCTTCAAATTGATGACCGGTAAATATAAAATTAAGGCTACAGAAGAACATTACTCTATCATAATTGGACTTCTTAATCGCGCCGGCCGAATTCAGGAAGCTGAAAGGTTTAGACGGATGTGTTCTGCCTCGTGAAAGATTTTTTACTAATTGTACACTTTTACACTTTTTTACATCGTTAATTGACGGTGTAAAAAGAATTATACAATTGTAAAATATGAATTTACCATGGTTAAAAATGAATCTCGTAATGCGAATTATGTTTTAACATAAACAAGTCTCTTTTCTACTAAACAAGTTATCATACTGTTGATCTATGATTCAAAGAAATGGATGCATCAGTGAACACTGAAATGTCCAATGCAAGGATTCGAGAGTATCGGAAATCTTGAAAATGTACATCAAAGTTTTCCGTGCAACATAGCTTTTGATTAATTGCTTTGCAGTTTGTACAATGATAGTATACTACATCAGAATTCAATCTTCACATATACAAGATCAAAGCCTATAAAAATCTGTTCTTCGTTTTCTTTTTATCTGGAATTCCAATCCTCTTCGTTACTAGGCAGCCTCCACTCGCTACCATAGTATGAATTTGGCAAACCTAACCAAAATTTGAATGCCTCTGCAGCTCTCTTCCTCTCTCTTCTTCGATCCTGCCTCGCTTGCGAGGCATGTTTACTCGTGAACATCCTCGAATGCATCTCAACGTATATCTGCTTATACTTGGTCTTGTTTGGATATATACTGTTTTCTTCCATACAGGCCACAATTTCCAGAGCCTTCTTGAAGAATGCAGCCCTCACACAGATATCAGCTAGAGTATCTAAGAGTCCTTCATCCGGTCTCAATGGTCGTGGAAGAGACGGGTCCAAATCGCCTTGTTTTTGTGCTTCGAGTCTTTCCTTCACTTCCTTCCACAGAAGAAGTGCTTCCCCTGGTTTTTTAGCCAATGCTATAGCATTTGCTAGACTACCATAAGTAGCTACATCCGGGTGAAATCCATTCTCCTTCATTCTCATGATGATTTTCTTCGCTTCCTCCACGAGTCCCAGTTTGCAATACGCCTCAACTAACATATTCCAAGCAATCAAATCGACTTTCACTCGTGGGTCTTTGATCATCTCGTCGAAGACCTGGTTAGCCATCTTAGGTTGGCTTGATGAGGAAAAAGCTTTCATCAAAGTAGTGTAACTAATCTTGGTAGGAGCGATTCCTTTCTCTCGCATTTCATTGAAAAACGCGAGGGCTCCTGCACTGTCATCAATATTTATACATCCATCAATCATTGTGTTATAGGAAACTACATCCGGCTCGATTTCTACATCACCAGAAGCCATTTCTCTAAGCAATTCCTTAGCCTCATTAATTTGAAGCTGCTGGCAATAACCCTTAAGCAGAATGTTGTAAGTAATCCTATTAGCAGGCACACCAATTCTCGTCATCTCAGCTAGTACTTGACGAGCACGTTCCATCGAACCAACCTTCACTAGAGTTGAAATAACCGTAGTGTATGTTACATGATCAGGATGACTAGAAACATTGTCTTGACGCCTCATTGCTTCAAGCATTCTTATCGTATCGTTTACACGACCTTGATTCATATAACCCTTCATTAAAGTTGTGTATATCCTAGAGTCCGGAAAATAAGATTTAGGCAACAATGGTGGCTCTGAATCACTAGCCTCACTCCAATTCGGAAGCAACTTCATGAACACGTCATCTCCCCGATTCAGATTCCCAATGTGACAATCACTCTCGTCGTCACTAAACTCAACATCCTCCGCATTGAAATCCCGAAGAATCTTACAAAGATCTCTCCTTCCTTCCCTCATTGCTTGAACCATAGACTCAGCCGTCTCAAGATCCCCGAACCCGACATAAGCAGCCACAAGAGAATGCAGAGTAGTCATACACACTGGAATGCCCTCCCGAATCACCCTCTCCAAAACAAACACAAGCAAATCCTTGCGATCATACCGCGCACAGAGCTTAATCACAATGTTATAACTCAAAACATCAGGCACAACATCAAACTCACCCATTTCATCAAACACCTGCAAAAACATCTTCCCATCCCCCAAATTAGCACAAGCATTCAACACATTATTAAACGCCCCAGTATCCGGTCTAGAATTCCCTACAACACCCGGATCCTCAAACCTCCTAATCCGACGCGTGATTGCTCTAAACATCTTAATGGCCTCCGCGGGACCATCATCCGGGGAGGAGGACAACTTACTAACAACAGCAGACCAAGCTTTCACATGAGGGAGATACCCGGACCGCAGCATCGAATTTATCAGTGACACAGCATAAGGAAGCTGACCGGATTTAACAGCGGAGACAGCAAGTAACCCTAGCGAATTAGCGTCGAGGCGATGGAGCTGGCGAGTATGACGGAGGCGCGTGAGGATGGATTGAGCGCGGGTGAGGCTTTGGGGGTTGTTCTGGTAGGATAGCTGGGAAACTAAACGGCTAAGGCAATTAGGGTTAGGGAGAATGGGGGATTGCTCGTATAAGCGCCACGCGTCCTCGGTTTTTCTTTGGCGGAGAAGGAAGAGTAGCTGCTGGTCATTGGAAAGAGGAGTGAGGGAGAGGTTAGGGGTATGGTTACCGGAGGCGGAGGCGGAGGCGGAGGCGTGGCGGCGGAGGAGGGAGGAGGAAGAGGGAGGAGGGAGGGAGAGGAAAGAGGGGAGTAAAGGGTATGGATAGGAAGGGTATGTGGAGAGGAAAGAAGGGTTCATAGCTCAAGATAAAGTTCCATTGGATTGGATTGGAGGAGGGGTAATTACTAATTATGAAGAAGAAGAAGAAGAAGATGAAGATGAAGAAGATGAAGAAATGGTGGGAAAAATTAAACCAGAGAGAGAAACACAAGTTAAGGTTTTGTTTAGATAATCCAATTAATAACTGCATTTATTATTTGCATGGAACTAACATCTAACACGTTCATCATTTTTTCTCCACTTTTTTTTCATATTTATAATAACTACTTTTTTATATATATATAATAACAACCAATTTCATTAAGTAATTTTAGTTACAACTGTTAAACGAGTCGAGCTCATTATTTATAGTGTTCACTAATAACTTGTTTATTTGCTAAAAAATAAAGCTCATTTATTTATGTGAAGGAGAAGAGACAGTTGGAAATTAAGTTTGTGGACCTTAGGAGATATAAGTTGGCAAGACATAAAATCTAGAAGACTGCTTGTTTGATTGTATCTAGAACTGACAATCTTTGACACAACAGAGTTTACAAAGACCATAGACTCGACCTGTTTCAAAACTTCATTACATTTACATTACCTATAAACACACAAAATATATAAATCATATCACACGATTATAACATAGCAACTTTGTCAATAGCATTAGCACACCATCTTCCAAAGTTAAAACTAGAACTAACAAATTTTGACACGAGAGTTTTCGGAGACCAGCTAGACACAACCTGTTTCAGAACCTGATTACATTTATGTTAAATATAAATACGCGAAAAGATATAAATCTCATCACACGATAATAACACGATACCCAATTAAATGACACTGCTAAAAGCTAGAGCCAACTTTTAAATAAACACTAAATATCCAAAGGTTCTATTCTTCATTCCAATAAAAAAAAAACCACCACCAAACTATTCTATGGTAAGCTTATCTATACACTAAATTTGTACAAGAAAAAGTTGGAAAGTTCTTCTATCCATCCATTTGAAATAAATACCCATTTTAGCCTTACTGTACAACTTCCCAACTTTCTTTTAAATCATCATCATCTACTACCAGCTATCTGCACTTTATGTACACATTCCATCAGAATGTAGTCAGTCAGCACAAAAGCGAGGAGCTTCCTCTCGTTCCCACAACAATCGGCTCCTTTTTCCTACCTGTTGATTAATTCCACCAGAGTCGGATGTTCACCGAGCATTTTTCTTTCTTCTATCATCTCCACCCTGTACAGAATAAGGTGCCTACTCTAATAATTACAAATTCACAGTCTACGAGGGCACGCACGAGCGAGGCTATGAAAGGTGGAATGAGCCTTGTCCTTCCGTTACTGCAAACAAAAGCTTCTCTTTCATCCTCTCCTGCAGAAGAATACATAGATTAGCAGATTAAAAGTGTTCGATGTGATTGATTTAGTAGCAAGGAAAAGTAAAAAATGTATGTTAATGTAGACAGGCACAGTTACTTTTGACGAGTAAGGTGGCAATTTCAGGTAATTGGCACAAGTCATCACGCTTGGTAGGTCTGCATCCGGACAGTTACTGCAATGCTGTAAAAAAAACGGCAATTAAAAGGTTACTAAACAATGGCCAATATAAAACCACAAATTTAGAAGGAAAGAAAGAGAGGGATAGGAGGCAGAAGGGTTTTCTGCAACCCATACCTTTCGGACGATTGTCAATTTTGGATTCAAAGAAGCCAAACCCCCTGGAGGAAGCCGAGGTGCACCAGTTACAAACTGGAGAAACGCTCGCCTTTGTTCTTGATTGAACTCTTGCATAATTTCCAGTAACTGCAATTCGGATACAAAAATATAAGAATTTTCAAGAATATATTATATGGAAGAAAAAGAAATGTGGGAGAACTGACATTAGTGATAGGAGGACTGCTAACAGTGTATCCATGATCAAACTTGACATGATCCAAAAGTTCGCTAAACTGCATTGCCGATGACAAACAAAAAACGTTAACAGAACTTCAATAATATACTCGAGAGTTTAGCATGATCAATCAAATTAACGATATACATACAGCCAAAATATCACATTCTCCGCACAGTAACCGCTCTAGTTCTTCCTCGGTGAAAATCTGAAGATGCTTAATTGGAAAAACCTGAAAAGTTAAACATGATTATTATATTTGTAGCATTTATATCAAATGTAATCATGTGAGATATGAAGATCACAAAACGATTATAGAGACAACTCGCTTGGCACGATTATTGTTGTTCTAGTATATCCAACAGTAATTAAAATTATGTAGATGCAACCTACCAGATCAAAGCCAGACATGAAAGCTTCAACTTGTCTAGAAATTCCAGTATGAAGTGTAGCATTCACAACGAGGGAAACATATTCCTCTAAGTTATCCATATTTACCTACATATCAGAATGGATAGTCAAAACGTACATGTTAAGCTAACCATTTCATACAAGCGCATATAGATCATATCATGATATGATATCATATTCAAGGATGACTTTTACCATCTTGTGATCTGGATGAAGACGGTAATCAGGATACCCAGGAAGAGTGAAGTCTAGACAGAGATCTTCAATTCTGGCATCTCGATAGATTGCGTCGTCATTAGAACATGAGCTTTCTCCAAAAACGGATCTCTTACGCTTTTCCCTATTAATTATAGCCTGGAACTCTAGTAGAGTCCTGCCGAGCTTAGGATCAAATGACTGAATGTCGTACAAATTAAGTTCCTACTCGAAAAACATAAACAAGTTAATAGAAGAATATCCAAAATCAACTGCTAATGAAAAGTTCAATGTAACTGGAAGAGCACCTGCTGAAGGATGAGCTTGAAGAAGGCATTTGAAAACGGAAGATCCAAGACCCTTCCATCTTGAAGAGCTTTTGCTACAACTTTACCCAAGAGGAAAAACTTCTTAATAACTTCAGAAAACTGTTTTCCATCATTAGAAGTATCAACTGTAGATGGCCATGGACAAGGAAAGAGACCGAAAGAAGACACCAGAATTTCAGAATCCTCAGTATGTGGACCTTTCCTTGCTGCAACTGAACTTCGATCCTCCCTCCACATGCCAAGACCCGACTTCTGGAATTCTTGACTGACCAGAGTATAAAATTCCAATGTAGGACCAAGACCACTGCCAACTTCTTCCCTGTACACGACTTCAATTGGCACTTTAGCCTGAGCATAAAGGTCCATCATTTGGGTAGCATACACCAGAATCTGGTCACGTGAAACAACAAACTTCTTACGGGGTGAACTTCCGGAACTTGACCTCCGCTCTCTTAAAACTCCTGAACTATTATGTGATGGAGACTGAGGCTGAACTTGCTGAGGTCCAAATGCTGACAGCCGGAAATATTTACACCTTACCTCAAAGCTAAATAAAAAGGGGCATGCAGCCATAAGCTGACTACACCACAACGGCATACCACCTACAGACACAGCCAAAGAATCACGCATCTGCTGCTCCAATTTTTCTGTCAACTTACTGCTTACAAATTCGTTCTGCGAGACTGAATGAACCACTACTTTAAGATCATCCAAATTATCGACTAGTCCTTCTGAAAATGCACGTACTCTTTCACAGGACATTAGATGAAATGCAAATCTGTTCAAGCCTTCCAAACTTTTGAGTAGAAATAGTACATCATAAGTAGGATTTGACTTATCCAATTCAGAAGAGAGTTCATAATTAAAAATTCTGGCGAGAAATGATTTACAGCGCATATAAGCCTCATTGTTATCCAATGTACAGGAATTTTGAGTTGAACTGACAATTCCTTCAGGGCTAGCATCGTTAGGTAGCACCGAAATTCTGTATTTCAGGGTGTAAACATGACTCCATAACTTTGACCCCAAAGTAATTTCATGATTAGCTTTCATTTTCTGTTGGAGAATAGCTTGATACAATGTCAACGTCCGGTCCAGTTCTTGGCCTTCTAGGTAAAATGCCAGTCTTCGCAAACCATCTTCCTCATCAGAGAGACCAGGACCCTGACTTTTTCTACTCATATCTTCTCCAGGAGATTCTACAATCGACTCTACAGAGGCCTGGAATATACAAAGTCACCAACAATTTAATAGTTAGCTAACTAGTATTTATGATAAGTACAGAACTAGCCATTACAGTTTGAACAAGTTGAGGACATAAGCAAATCGTCAACATTCTTAGTTAAGAAAATTTGAGATGAATTGAGAAAATAAACATCTATTAAGGGATATCTGCTCATTTCGTGAGTCCAAAAATAATAATGATAATAATAATAACCTGCATCTCAACCATATCGTTAGGTGCACCGTCAGGCTGCATAGGAACTGAAGTTTCACCTTCACCAGAGTTCACATTTGGAGTTGAAAGCTGAACACTATCCATCGGCTGCACATCTTGATCAGCTGTTTCCATTTGGTTGGTTCTTTCCAAAGTAACTTTAGGCAACAAAAATCCTTCAATAGCATCCAAAGTGGAAAAAGGGTCAACGGTGACAGCACTATTAGAGTAGTCAGAGAGGCATGTTTCCCCTTCTCCCATCAAGAAACGAACCCTCAAGCATGGGTGGGAAGTGCTGCGTCCATTAGGAACAGTAGCGAACCAGTTTCTTTGTTTGGATGAATGGCTCAAAATTACAGGGAAATTCTCCAAAGATGATAGCGCACCGTGCAATTTCCGTACTAAGATTGATACTGGCAATTCTTGAGCAAGGGTTGAATACGATGAAAAAAGCCTTGCAAACACTTCAAATCTTTTCTCTGCAACACGAAAATGATCATATCTACCATCAAGTTCCACCTTTTCCAGATACTGACCATTAGATACGTAATCTGCCAGAGACTTCACTATTCCACTTTCAATAAATTCAAATGTGGAAACCGATTCTTTTCCATTAAGCTTTCCCATAATCTGATGCAATAAACTATAAAAACTTTCTTCATCTTGACGAGACCCATCAGCATCGACATGAACATTTTTAAGGTCACTTAATGAAGCAGATAGAGATTTAAGCTTTTGAAGAATATCGGTCAAACCGTTCTCAGAGTCGCATAATTCTGGAACAAAATAAGTAGTTTTTATATGCTTCGCAAGACTTTGAACACTATCCTTTTCCAGGCTGCACACAGGTTCTTCTGAGGATATAGGGGAGGACTGACCAGTATCAAACGCATAACATAAGCATCTAAGGACAACCTTTGAACTAGGCTTTAGAGTAGAATTGGAAGAAAGATTAATGCTATTAAACACTGGGAAATTTGATCCTGAACATTTTTCTGGCATCATTAAGGCATCAATTGCAAAAAAGACACCTTCCTTGACAAAGGAGTTCAAAAAAACATCTGAAAGTTTTTGAAGAATTATCTCAGCAATTTGCAGGGCTAATATCAGCACATGATGATCCTTCCGTGAAAAAACTCCAGCCAAAAAACTGACAGATCACAAAATGAATTTTGTCAAGTTCATCAAATACAATTTGGCACATGCAAATTAAATATGAAAAGCACACATTACCTTGGAATGTTTGCATCCCTAAGTAACTCAACTAGCACGTCCGGCTTACTGTAATAAACCAATTTTTTCATGACAGATAGACAGCCATAGCAGACATATAAATTTGCTCCAGTATTAACCACCTGTTTGCCGAGAGAAGGAAAAATCAGAAAAATGATAGGGAAAACTTGTGGATTCAGTACTATGTATCAGATAACAACCTGGACCAACATGGGTAGTATATCAGAACTAAATTGATGCATTAGATCAGGGTGATCAACTACAAAGGATTCTTTTTCCGTCATCTCTTGTGGACTGTCTTGATTCTTCGCTACATGAGGTAGAAGCTCATTTAGCAACTTCAGCACTCCATGTACCTAAGGTAATAACATTGACCTCCACTTTAATAAAAATATTTTTTACACAATTCAAATTCAGAACTCGCATAAAAACTCAATCCATTCAAAGGAAACGCAATTGATATAATAGCAGGCTGTAATGATATCAACTACAGCAATGAACTCAAGATGAACTTGATTGATAATTACAAAAATTGACAGTCTTGACCACAGTTCTACTAGAATCTCGACCAAGAAAGTACTCAAACTTGCAGCCTAAGTAAACTCATTTCATAAAGGGGTGCCACCAAGATAATCAGACAAATGTTCTTAACTACTGTAATTTTAAGTCATCAAAATAACCAATTATCTTTTCTTGCTTTAAAATCTTTAAACTTTCAGAAGTTTCGCCAAATAAATTCATTAAGTTTCTACTAAGCTACATTTTCACATATTTAATTAGTTGTAGCATTGATTTTCTTCCCTCAAAATTTTAAATAACTAAATTATTTTGCAGAAAGAGAAACTAAACAAACACTTCATGTAGATGTAAACCTGGTTGCCATGCCCGTCTACTGCATGGAGTGAAGACATTCCATGAGACACATCATAACTAGCCAGAATATCCTTCAAAGCTCTGCTTATATTAAGCTCGTGAAGAGTCCTGAAAGCCACGGTCGAACCAGAAGAAAGTTTCGCAAGAAGCTCAATCAGACCCTGACAACAAAATTGAAACACCGCCCTTGAGAAACAATTAAAAATGTGCTAATACAACGTCAAACTTGATTCAAACAGATGTAGTACATTGTATATTGGTTGTGATAGAGTTGTACGGCTATTCAAGTCTATCAGATGCATAGCTTGACTGATTAGTCCATGCTTACAAAGTTCATCCAGCATCTCAGAAGACTTACTAACACGCTCTGCTATTTTCATTAAGCAAATAACCACATTCTCAACAAGCTGAAAAATTGACACAAGGATATTTTTGTGTTAGATAAAAGGAATATTTGAACAAAAAAAGTAATCTTGTGAAATCATTTAAACTAGTCCGTACCTGTTGATCCTCGTACTGTAAAAGATTGCATAATATTGGAACAACCTCCATACAAGAAGGACATTCTGTTGGTAGTTTCTTACAAATATTGACCACTGTTGAAAGTGCAACTCTCTAAAAAAGACACAAGGGAAGTTAAGATCAAGAATCAATTCCCCGTATTATAGCAATTAAAGATACAAAAGCTTGTAAATGATGAACATAAGAAAGATAACCAAAAACTGCAATTTTCCACTTCTTACTTGTACACTTGTTGAGAAGAAGTCGATAAAACTTAGGACGGCCATGATTGCCCCACCCTGTAGGCATACCAGTGGTTGCTCCCGAGATATTTTTTCCAAAGCTTGCAAACACTACATTAGAGCAACAAACACTTTCAATATCATTACCTTACAAAGGTCTTTCCCCAAAAAACCAATAATAATTAAACTGAAAACCAAATTTCAGTAGTTGGGGTATTCTTTTGGGGCAGAAAAACACCTGCTCAGCAACATCTAAGTACTCAATGGCCATTAGCCGCTGACAAAGAACAGGAACAGCATCATGTTTAACAAGAAATGTTGAAGCTCGAGGGAAGACATCACAGAGATAAGTTAAAGCCCTAATAGCCAACAACATTATATCCGGATTGCTGTCATGTCTAGCAAACTGAACAAGAACTGGGGCTAATGAGTCTGCCATCGTACTTGAAAGAGAATCCTCGGTAGAAAATGACAACACTTCACACAATTCAGTAAGAGCAGCTAATTGCGCAGAAGGATCAGTCCCCTCAGTTAAACTTGTCAAAGCACCCCTCAATTTTGCGTGATCACCGGATGATCTCTGCCTCTGCAAATTACGCAAATTGTTGTGTCTTGGTGCTGCATCATCAGAGTCGCATGAGCCGTAAGCTGACTCCTCTCTTTCTTGCTCATCTTCCTCCTCTGAATGGCTAGAAGCTGAACCAGAGGATGAAGTCTCCATGTCCGCATCATGAGTTTGAGGTGTTGAATTTGTAGAATTCACATTGGTTTGAATTGATGAGTTAGATGAACTTGGTCTAAACTCCAATGAACTACAAGCTCTCTTATCTGCTGGCAACTCATCAATTATTTCCGCCCTCTTATGCCCACGGTTCCCCATCGAAATTCAACGAAAAACCCCTTTCCCTATCGAAATTCGAACCTACAAAGTAACAACTTTCTGTAAGTTAAACCAGTGTATAACATACAAACATCACTCCCATTCTCAAAAGTTCGAAACATTAAATCCCTAAAAGATCAAATCAAACCAAATCACCAAAAAACCTAACTCAAGAACTATCCAAACAGACTTAATGAACTTTTTTACAAATTCACACTCAAAATCTCTATCTGGTTAACTATTAACAATGCTGTCTTATCCATAAACCCGTAACAAAATCACTTATAACAACCAAACACACTGATTGAACAGAAACCTCTTAATGAAAAGCCCACTTCCACATCGAAATTCAAACCTACAAAGTAACAACTTCCCATCGGTTAAACCCATGTATAACATACAAACACCACTGACATTCTCACAACTCCAAATCATTAAAAACAAACCATATCACCAAAACCTTACTAAAGATCAATCAAGCAAAAAAAACAAACCATATCACCAAAACCTTACTAAAGAACTATCCAAACAGACTTCATCAACTTTTTAAAAATTCACACTCAAAATTTCTATTTGATTTAGCATTAACACTGCTGACGAATCCATAAACCCACTACAAAAATCACTTATAATAACAAACACACTGATCGAACACAAACCAATCTCTTAACGAAAAACCCTTTTCCCTATTGAAATTAAAACCTACAAAGTACCAACTTTCCATCAGTTAGACCAGTGTACAACATACAAACATCACTCCCACTTTCAATAGTTTAAAACAGAATCAATGGACTTTCCTACTATTTCACAGTCAAAATCTCTATTTGATTTACCATTAACACTGCTGACGAATCCATAAACCCAAAAAAAAAATCACTTATACCAACCAAAGACACTGATTAAACACAAACCAATCTCTTAAACCACAACAAAAATACATAAACAAACTCAAATTTCAAACAAACAATAAACAGATTCATGAAAAACCAAAAAAGGATTCACCTTTAACATACCAATGGCATAAAAAACGTACAAAATAGCAGAATTCTAAGTAGAAACAAAAAATTAACAAAAGGGTAATGATAATTAGTAGTTATATGGTGATATATGATTAAGTACCTAGAAAAAATTGTATGGCGGCCTTCGATGAATCGAAGACCTATATGGAAAATTAGGGATTTCGCAGCAAATAAATGTTTTTTCTTCGCTGATGTTGTTGTTGTTGATGATGATGATGATGATGATGATGATGATGATGGAAACAGAGGAGGAGAAGGGAGGCGTGAATATTTTCTTTTTATTTTTCAGTATTAATATATATAGTTGTGTAATTAATTAATTAATATTTTGTAATTATATAATGAGTGTAAATCCAATTGGAATAGAAGTTAATTGAGATTATGCTTGTACTAATCTTAATTAAATATAAATTAAGATTACATATAAGTCATAACTTGACAACAATAGAAAAATTGTTTTAGATGATTTTGAACCTGCATAACAGGACCGGCAATGTAATTGTTGGAAAACTCTCTTATGCTAAAATCAGTAAGAAAAAGACTTAAAATGCAAGTTTTGTGGATTTAGCTCATTTGTTGATCATAGTTAAGTATACAGTCCGGCTATGGTGAGGGACTCCCTCACTTACTATTCTAAGGGAGTTTTAGTTTTAATCTAGTTACCAAACAAAATAACCATCTAATTTAAAAGAACAAAAATCTATTATTAATTCTCTAATTTCTTCACTCAATCTCCTAAACCTTTAACTTTATAAATCCTAAACTCTAACAATCATAAGCCCGTAGTCCTTAATTTTTTAAACCCTAACAACCCTAAATTCAAATAATTCTAAACTCCTAGACCTTAACTTTATAAACCCTAGACCCTAACAATCATAAACCCGTAGTCCTTAATTTTATAAACTCTAACAACCCTAAATTCAAATAATTCTAAACTCCTAGACCCGAACTTTATAAACCCTAAACCCTAACAATCATAAACCCGTAGTCCCAACTTTATAAACCCTAGACCCTAACGACTTTAAACCCATAAACCCTAAATCCTAACTTTATAAACCCTAAACTCTAATATTAAAATAATTTATGTTAAATTTACACATAAAAGATTGAAACCTAGATAATCTATTAGAATTATAAATTAATGTTGAAATAGAGTTTGATTTAAGTAGGATACTAATTAGAAGTGTTGTAAACAAAATAAATTAGGATTTTATTACTTTAAATTCATTAAATTAATTAGGTGGATGTATTTTGTTTGGTAACTAGATTAATGTTAAAACTCCCTTGGAATAGTAAGTGAGGGACTCCCTCACCATAGCCTGGCTGGTTAAGTATATATAAGTTTATAAGAAATCGTAAACTAGTAGAATTCTTATTTATATTTAGCGTTGGTATTATCCTTTATGGAAAGGGAATCCTTGTAGGATTATGATTTATAAATTTACGGAATATATAGCCTGTCGAGATTATCTTCCTTAATAGGTCATTGACCGAAACATGTCATAAGCAGATCTTGGCCGTCAGATGAATCTTATGCTTCAAACAGATTGAGTCATTCCATGGATAACAAGTGAGTGTTTATGGACTTAAGGGCTATGGGTCATCCAAAGCCCATTTATGTTTTTCGTTGAAATCAATAAGGAAAAAATCCGTCTAGGAATCGGTTCATAGTAGTGATTAAAATACTCTTGGTGGAGAGTTTTCTTCTCGAAAGAGACCTACCCGATGAACCTAGATTAGTTTATATGGTTGGCCTATAATATTTAAAGGTCGGACTAAAAAATTGTACATGTGATGTATGGTTAAGTCAAAAGAATTTTTACCTTAAAAATATTAAAAGTATAATATTGACAAATTGAACATATTCTAAAGAATCATTAATATAATCTTGAATCGGTTTTTTAGGTGATTATGTGTTATATGAATATACAAATTGTATCTGTTAATTACACCAACATTATCACTCCATATATCAAAGAAATGTACATATATGCGTAGCATGAAATCCGTTTTATTTGGATTCTTATCACATGATGTGCACGAATTGAGAAAAAAAATCAAATTATTTTATTAAACTTAGATACAGTCAATCTATAAATCTATTTTGAAATCATGGAAACTGTAATGTTTACCTTATGAACCAACTGCTACTAATATGTAATTGGTGTGAAACACATAATTAAAATATTTTGAGTTTTTTCATGTTCTTTTAAATAAGTTTAACGTACCAACAATTACATAATTAGTGATATTAGATGCAAAGTCCAAATTTACATAAAAAAAGTTACTAAATTGTCTTAAACATACATGGTGAAATTTCATCTATAATATTTGCAAACTATAGAAGCTTTACTCCTACCTTATATAACATTTGAACGTGTGACGTTATTTGACTATCACATAAATTATATATTCTTATAAAAAAAATTGTAACTATATATGTATATCACATTGGTGCTTTAGGCGTATTTTTGTATATTGTGCTTTAAACTAGCCCAGTATATAATAATAATTTTACTACTTATATGATTTAAAACTAGCATGTTAATTAAAAAATTTATAGTATATCATTAATATGTCAACTTAAATTTGATTAAAAAAAAATATTGAGGACTAACTCCAAAAAAGAAATATTTCAAGAATCAGATTTGTAACTACTCGTACTAAATAAGAAATGATTGACTCAATGTATATTTAAATGTATTGGTGGGTGAAAATATTACTTGCACCTGAAGTTTTCTTCTCAAAAAGAATACGCAATGTAATGAAATAAC
Organism: Euphorbia peplus; assembly: GCA_028411795.1. Classification (NCBI taxonomy): domain Eukaryota; kingdom Viridiplantae; phylum Streptophyta; class Magnoliopsida; order Malpighiales; family Euphorbiaceae; genus Euphorbia; species Euphorbia peplus. The sequence goes on from CP110841.1 coordinate 36,543,169, forward strand.
TTTTGAGGAATTTTGTAAAGTATATAGCATTCGTTGCAAACAAAAGTGATGATCAATCACTTTAAAATTACCTAGACTTTTTACGTGACCACCACTTAAATATAACTAAAATAATTATATTACAACATGAAAACTTTTTTTGTTAATAGTTGAAATTGTCCCAATTGTATAAACAATAGAAGAAGTTCCTAATTGCTGAAGTTAAGACCTCATATAAGATTAATAGTGTACCCATAAAATATTATTTTGGAGAGAAACCACCTAACGGGTGTGAGGGACAACCTCTGATCGAGTAATGAGATTAACTAAAAAGAATTTTTATCCATTTTCTTTAACATCACAAAACAAGACTTATGAATTAACCTCCCAAAAAAAGACCCGTGAAGATTCACTCATGTGTAATTTAATGCATATACCAGCAGTGTAGTATAAAAGACTTTAAATGATAATCGGACAGTTCTAAAACCATTGGAGATAATTGCAAGATCAGGTGAGAAACTAACAGGAGATGTCAAATTTTCAACACCTAGGAGAGTTTAAGGGTCCAATCAATTCAAATCGAATTCTTAATTTTTAGCACTTATAATCATCTTCATGTATAATGTCCACATCAACTTTTAAAACTTATAAATAAATTCTCATTAACATACTCTCAGTAGTCCTCTAATTTTAAAATTGATTGACATCGAAACATACATCCATACTACGGTAAACTTTATAATATCGTTTAAACTTTTCAACAGTATCAATTTTTAAATAATGGTTACTAAAAGCAATCATAGTAATTGTTTAATGTCCCCAAAAGAAGACTTGTGAAGATTCCACTTATTATAAAAAGCAAATAAGGTATCAAAATATAGATGGAAAGCATCATTCTGTAATCCATAATGTATGCTTTGATTAGCATATTCACCATATTACACGAAAACAAATATAATAAAGTTTTGAGGTAAATAAATAGGAAGTGACTCGATATTAGAAAGTCTTGTAGGTGGGTCTTAAATTCCAAAAAAATGGGTCTCACTGCCTAAAAAAGTGGTAGACATTTGCATAATGGGACATGAAATGAAAGCAAGAAATCGTATGGCAAACGGTAAGAAAAAGTTATTGATGAAAAGGAAAGAATTGGTTGAAAAAGAGGGACTAAAATAATAATGGATTGCATGACCATATATTCAACTGCATTCTTAACCTTTTATGTAAATTTCTAAGATGATAATAACATTAGTATTTAGATAATCCAGCATGTATGAACTATTTGACATAACCCTTAACATAACACGATCTTGACACAACTTTAAAAGATGGAAACCCTTGCCGTATGAGAGAAAATGATGAACTATACACAAGCCAAGGAGGAGGGATTATTGCTGGTAAGATACCGTAAAAGGATTGCCTTGTTCATCATACGAATCATCCATTACATCTCGTTACCCATTTAAGAACGCATCTTAAATGTCACTCTTCTCATACACATAACCAGGTTCGAGTAGAGAACATGATAATATCCAGACCCATCACAGTAATTTTATAATTCAATCTGAATAGTATTAGATTACCCAAATGACCTATACACTGTACCATCCGTACGCTCAAGCATACGAACTACTTGACCCTTTAGTTAAAAGTAACAACTAAGTGTTCAAAAAAGCGTGTTCAAAAGACAAATGAATTCAATAGCCTAACACCTCCAAGTTGTTATAGAAAGCAATGCTCCCCTCCATTTTTGAAAACGACCGATCAGCCTAAGTTTACTTAAAAGCAACTTAGTAACCTCTAAACTTTCAGCCGACCTACAGGTGAGATCAATCATATCAGCTTAAACAACTTTATGGGGTTAATTAGTCGTTTTCAAAGTTGGACATATCACTAGATTTTTCTAGACAAGTTTGGAGAACTAAAAACACAGCATTGACCCACAGGGGAAGAACGAGCTTCAAGTAATCGAGGAACACAAGCTACATCTGCATTCATATTCTACCAATGAATGGAAGAGATTCATATGAGCTTCAAGTAATCGAGGAACACAAGCTCTGCATTCATATTCTACCAATGGAAGGAAGAGATTCATATGAAATTTTCTAGACAAATTCATCACAGGATGAAGATCCTTGTCAATTAGATCTTCCAATGATATACAATATAAACTGTATTTCTACTTCAAACGTACCCTAATTATACAAACAGTAGAAGAATATAGCTCTAGACAAACAATTGAATAAGAACAACAATCCACAATGCATACTTGTTCAGAATGGAATGACATATTAAGTATTTATTGAAGGGGAGCAAAGCAAATGTTTACTCCGTACCTTGCATGGGAACCATCATATGCTGGACCTGCAATTGCACAGATTTCAAATAAATACAAGACAGTAATAACACTAAGAAATCATGAGTACGTTTCAATGTTTAAAGGACGAGTAATTGAAGCACGGATGCAGCAGGATAGAAAACAGGTAGGCAATCAAACCTAAGATAGCATAAACAGATTTCCACCGTACATACAAGTTGTGTTTAATGCAGTACGGTCATATACACTTGCATACATGTTCATGTGTTACTGTGAAATTTCTATGCACATGAAAATGGGCGCACGCTTATGTGTCATGTAATTTTGTCAATGATTTGATCTAAAGCCGTAAATTAGCACATTCTGAATATTTTAATGATCTAAAGCTGTGCTGCCCCTCCACAAAACTTCATGTTCTAGTTTATGAATAACTACTTCATGAGAACAACATTCTTCAGATGCTACAAGACCCACTTGCTTATCTATAAGTTTGCAATTTATACTCAAGCTTGGGAACAAAAAATTGTTTACTAATGGTTACACAAATACTATGATATCTCCGATGACTTGCCAGTGAAACTCCGACAACCAAACTAGTTGAAAATTTTGCATTTCTTGGTTCCTACTCAATGCACATGTACAATTGCCCCCTAGGATCCAACATGATCATCTGCCTCTAGTTTACAGGTCTCAACAAAAAAAGAGAAAAGCTAATCATACATGAATACACAACCTGAAAGCAAAAAGGGTAATGTATACTATCGGATGCAAGAAACATCCACACAACTGATTAATACACCTCAATAAACCTTCTCTCTCGTGTTTGGAATGCCTGAATTTGATGGAAGTAGAAACATCACACCAGCAGTGTCCGTGCAACACAGGTGCATAGCAAAAGGCATAAACAACATAATGCTGGGAGTAACAGTCCAGTGGTAACTCGTAATGGTAATTGTTTACTTGGGAAAAACGGAACAGCAAAAAAAACTAAAGATAGTGATGACAGTGCTTTGCTGAGAAGCATACAAAAAGGAACAAGACTACAGCAGTCCCATGATAAAAGACTCGTGCAATTAACCATAATATTAATAATGACTTAATTGTTGCACAACAAACCCGTATTTGTTCTCTCATGATTCTTTTCGCTTCAACAAAACAACCAGTGCAAATGAACACGTAAACACTATAATGACATGCTGATGTACAACAAGCAGTAGACAACATAAACACTAATACATTATCTTCTAATACCCCGGTGTTAATTTAGAAAGACCGTAAGACCACATTTCATGCATAATTGCCACTAAAAAGATAGACTTCACTGCAAATGTAAATATATGCAGCAAGAATGACAATTACGCTGTAAGTTAGCACTTTAGGCACATGTGCCAATGTGTATGAGGGAAAAAAGAGATTACTTGAGAATTTGAATGATTCACTCCTTGCGAGAAGGAGCCTTGGTAAGCCATCTGCAGGTTCATTAACCAAACGTCAGACCATATAAGACCAACGTCATCACACAAACAATATATCAACAATGAGAAAAACCAGCAAGGAAATAATCACCTGGACATTTGGACTCTGTTGAATGTCTTTTCTAATAGACGTTTCTCCTCCCTTAGTTGATCCCTTGGTATCACCCTGCAAAAAACCCCACCATTTACAGATACCAGTTACCACATTTTAAAAACCCAATTGAAAACAGAAATCAGTTATAGCAAATGAGCATGAAAATACCTCCATCTGCACCACCCGTCCGATCCCAGCAACACAACAGCATAAACAGATAAGTTAGTAGTCAACAAAGCTAACATGTTATATATTAATCTGAGAGATTAAGAAAGAAAATGAAAGTGAAATAAACCTCTCTGTAACGAGTCAAGTAAATCTTCAAAGGATCAATGTAATCCTCAAAGCCCAAAGTAGCCATAGCCCACAACAAATCATCACCATTAATGGTCTTCCTCTTTTCCCTCTGGCATTTATCACTCGCCCTACAGAATAAAAGGAGAATGAAAAAGAATAAAAAAAAAGAAAAAGAAAAGGAAAGGTGGATCATACTCGCTAGTGATGAAGCTGATGAACTCAGAAACACACTCCTGGACAGTCTCCTTAGCATCCTTAGCGATCTTACCATTAGCAGGAAGAGCCTTCTTCATAATACGACTAATATTAGCAATAGGAAGGAACCTGTCTTGCTCACGGACGTTGGAGTGGGACCTAGGGCTGAGATCGCCGCTGTCGGGACTGCCAGGTGGGGCCTCGGCTGCCATCGCGAAACCCTAGTACGAAAATACATATGGAGAGGAGAGGAGAGGAGATCAGTATCAGTGATGATGATGCTGATGATGATGATGATGATATGATATGATATACCCACCTTGAAACAGGATTGGAGGCAGATGGAGAGAGAGATCTCGATCGGACGCTGGAGAAGACAAGATGTAGGAGACGATGGAGATTATACAATCAGGTTTATCAACACCGTTGGTTTTTTTCTTCTTCCTTCATCCTATTCTATTTCTATTTCTATTTCACCACGTGCTTCTCTTCTTATGCCACCTAATACATTTCACAACCAACCTCTACTATCTTTTACTTTTTCTCATTTTTTTCACTACCACCCTTCATTTCCAAAACATTAAATATCTCATTTTCTTACTACACATTATACCTCCTATAGAGATAGGTTCATGTGAAGCCATTATGGAGAGACTTTTTTTAGTGTGAGACAATTAAAAAGTGGTGGCAATTTTGAAATTTTAAAAACATGGAGAGGCATTATTGAGGTGATGTCATATCTAGAGAGAGAAAAAGTTTTTATTATTTTATTTAAAATGCATTTTCCCGCTCTTTCCGAACTCATTTTTTAAAAAAAATTATACCACTGAACTCGTATTAATTATGCGGTCATTTTGAGATCCATTGTTGTTATTTATAGACGATTTTTATTTTTTTTATTTTTGTTCCAAGTCGGATACTTGGTTGTTCCAACAGAATACTACATTTGTTCCACCAGACAACTCCAATTGTTCCAGCAAAATATTTTCATTATTTTTTTTTTAAATGCACTCTGGAAGTGTAAAAAAATGTAGTATTCTGTTGGAACAATTAGAGTAGTCCGGTGGAACAATTAGAGTAGTCCGGTGGAACAATTATAAAAAAATAAAAAAATAAAAAATCGTCTATAAATAACAAAAATGGATCTCAAAATGACCACCTAATTAATACGAGTTCACTAGTATAATTTTTTTTGAAAAATGAGTTCGGAAAGTGCGGGAAAATGCATTTTAAATAAAATAATTAAAACTATTTCTCTCTCCAGAGATGACATCAGCGCTGACATCACCTCCTCTTCCTTCCCTTCAATTCACGCATGAGGGGTGTTCATTTAATTACAAGTTTGCCACCTTCCCCTATTGAACTACAAAAATACCCATTGTCTCATCATAAAAACTAGTCTCATCCTAAATCCTTGTCTCGTTTGAACTTGACTCACCTCCTATATTCATTAAATAAACCATAATCATATTCTATTCTATGTTTCTAAAATAATTTCAATTTTCTCCTCTGCCAGACTCTCTCAATTTTGTCCATAAATTTCATAAAATATCTCAATTTTGTCTTCAACTAACCGAACACGTACATGACATAAACGCTTGTTTGTGTCGCTAGCCATTAGAATCCACTCATATGTCACAAAATTAAAAAGACCACATGGGATCCATTGTCACTCAACCATGCGATTTCTTCTCCCTCTTTTAAATCGATCATGATTTCTTCTCCCTCTTTTGAATCTACTATAACTTTTTCTATGTTTGTGTTCGTTCTTTTCGACATGCAAGTTGAAATTTCTAGTTCACTCATATTATTCATCTTCTTCTTTATTTTAATCACCATCGAAAATAAATATACTTGTTTTATTATTTTATGGTGTAATGGTCATTTTATGCGATATATGGGCAAAGTTGCATAACAGGCAGTAACATTGTAACATATTTGTGTATTAATACATTCCAAAAAAGATACTTGGTTTCATTTATATAATGGTAGGATTCTCTAGAACTGATTTCTTAATACTAAATTGAACGCCAATTAGTCTACTTCAGGAGAACAGTTTGGTGAATTCTGACAAGCTCTTTTTCGATATTTATTAATTACTTTTTTGAAACTGATTTTTTACTAATATTGAGAGAGAGCTTGATGTCACTATTATTTATAAAAATTGAATTAAACTATATTTTACTAATATTGAATTAAACTATCTCATTTTTAATAATTATTTTTTCTCTTATACTCAAATAACTTTTAAATAACCTCAAATTAAAAAAGACTCAATAACTAAATTCAGATGCCATAATTTTAAATTCTAAGATTTAGGGTGACAGTTACCCACCAAGCGATGGCACTGTGGTTACTATATTTCAATAGAAAGTGTGAGAACCTGGGTTCAAATCTCAAGATTGACAAAAGTGAAATACTCAAAAAAAATAAAAATGATAGTTTTGATCAACATCAAAATATACCACTATATTAATAAAATATAAAATTAAGTAGCAGAATATAAAATTTTAAAATATAAAGTTTAAGCACCATAAGTGTAAATTACCCTTTGTGATGGGCTTTATGGATTTGGGCGAGATATGTATATTTGGCCCATGTTCATATGCCTTTTTTGAATTAACATATATAAGGACCGTTAAATTTGAAATTTCCTAAATTTCGTCCCAAATCCACGGAGCCAAGTCTTGCACCGCCTTGTGCATTTAAGGCAACAAATCCACAATTTAACGACAACAAAACCCCAAACTTTATATCTCATCTTCACCATTTCAAACCCTAATTCCTCTGCTAATCGCAATGGCGTTGTCTCTCGGTCCAGAGCTTCCTAGTTTTCGTATCTACATCACTGACACAAAACTCAGTACCGATCATGTTGATCACCTGGTGTCCCTTATTGATCCAGCTCACGTGACGTCTACCAGAGGTCTGAACTTCAAATGCCTTGGCCTTCAAGGCAAAATCAAAGCAAACGTTAACAAGGTATGGAAGCAGACAGAGAAGCAAGAAAAAGAAGGAGCTGTTAATAGCCCAAAAGCTACTGTTTTTGCTCCGGATCAGGTTCAGGTTACCGGTGAAGGAGTGATGAAAGAGCAAACTGTGAAGTCCCGGAATTCAAATCCGAATCAAGGGTTTCATAATTTCGTTAGAAAAAAGCTTCAGTTGGGAGTATCAAGATAGATCAGGATAATGTTGGATCTTAATTGCAATTTAGATTAGTTATAGTTTAATCCAATTGACGTTGATGAACATATATTATTGGTTTATGTTCATCCTAATTGTGTAAATATATTTTCTGAATTCTCACTTCTTGTGCTACAATTTGCAAATCAAATTAACATGAATGTGATTTATCTATATGGTATTCGATCAAATTATTACAATCCGTTTTTAGAGAATACTCTTTACACGCTCAAGGATGTACCGATTAAGTCGGTGGATTTACTATGACGTGATTGAATCCCAAATTGGGAGTATAGGGTATCTATTATGGCGCGGTTGAATCTTCCTTGGGTAATGGAGTGATTAGATGATATTATGCTCAGAAGCCTAAGTTTTTTTAAGGATGAATACAACAATTTATTGCACGAGTAGAGTTTTATGTCTCTAGTAGCAATTTCAGTGGGGAAAAAAAAAAAATCTTTACCAATGGATAAATCTCGTATCCGTATTTCCAATGCATAAATATCACATCTGTATTTGCGAACCTGAAACCAAAAAGGAGCACATATATATAATTAATTTCCAAGTTTTGCAACATCACAAAATGTACAAATTTTCTTTTACTTACTCCATCCTAAACCAAAGCAAATTTCAGTGATCAATATGATACTAACACAAAGAATAATTAGGAGAATCCAAAACTTTCTTGTTAACCAACACAATCCGGGATATACAGCCGGAACTATCTAGCTGTTGGCCGCGCTATAGACTCGTCAAGGGCTAAGTAATTGTCACTTCCACCCAGTTCAAATGAACCCAAGTTGAGGGATGAATGAGCAGAGTTTCGAGACAGTTCATCCGAGTTGCCTTCTCTCACCACTGACTCCTTTTCGATTAAGAGGGCGTCTTGAACCTCCTTGAGAACTTCAGAAATCGACGGTCTCATGTGCCCGTGAGGCTGGACACACATCAAGGCTTTCTCAGCTATCTTCCACATTGATTGGATATCGTAGTCGTTGTTCAGCACAGGATCTATAATTCCTTGGATATCCCCACTCTCGATGTGTAACTTTGCCTGTTAAAGTTGAACACGGTTCAGAATATAACTCTCCATAAGCATTTACAAAAATGTAACACTTTCAAAATATAACTCTCCAGTAAGAGGCTTTTTAATGATGGCATAATGAGGGGTATAAAGGTTCCTAGTTTTACCCATTGTACTATGTTTCGGCAATTAACTCCAAAGCTTTCGTTTGATATGGCTTCTTGACCGGACATCAGCTCGAGAAGAATGACCCCAAAACTATAAACATCGCTCTTGTCTGTTAACTGTTGAGAGATATAATACCTGAGTATATCATGAGAAGCAAAATCATCAATGTTATATGATATACATAGAGAAAGTCGCCTTTTCTTTGAAATCTTCCATTTACAAACAAACTAACATTTTCGGGAAAATAGATGCAGCCACAAAGAAAAGGTGGGGATCAGAGTTGACATGAAATTTAATCAAAAGCCATTTGAACGAGGTGACAATCAACTCATTACTCATATATAGTGCTTAATCTTGATCGCGTAAAATAAGAAAGGACAAAAAATGAACTTACTCTGGATCAAGATACCCGACGGTGCCCCGAACTATGCTTGAGACATGTGAAGCGCCATCAACTGCAAGTTTCGAAAGGCCAAAATCCGAAACCTTTGCCCTCATGTGTTTGTCAAGAAGAATATTGCTAGTCTTCAGATCTCTATGGATAATTGCTGGAATACAGCCGGTGTGAAGATATTCAATCCCTGAACAGGAAGCACGAAAACCGCCCAGATAAGTCATTCATAAATATCATTAACAATATTGTAATAAGATATTCAATCCCTGAAGCAATGAAAAAACATTAGCTTTATGAACCTTTGGCAGCGTCTTCAGCAATCTCAAGGCGCTTGATCCAATTAATACTTCTTCCTCGTGTTAATGGACCTAACCAGAGATATCTGTTAGTGAGTATCACAAATTATTACCGATTCGTTTTGAAGCCATCTGAAAGTTACCGTAAAGATGTTCTTTGAGCGTTCCATTGTGCATGTACTCATAAATAAGCATACTTCTCCCATCTTCTTGGCAAAATCCGAGAAATTGTACCAGATTTCTGTGATGTATCCTCGAAAGCAGCGTGACCTGTATCAAATATAAGCTCATACCGATTTATCACGTCCAGATATCAAAATCGGGTTCTAATAAAAACAAACAAAACTACAGCTGACTTCTTTGAGTTCAACACAAAGGTAAAAGAATACATCATTTAAAACAATGCGAAGAGTTACCTCATTTGAAAATTCTCTCTTTCCTTGGTAGGAATTACTGGTTAACACTTTGACCGCGATTTCTTTCCCGTCTTGCAATTTCCCATAGTACACAACTCCAAAACCTCCGGAACCGATTTTCTTCTCAAAGCTTCTTGTAGCGTCTTCGATCTCAGCGAACGAGAAGCAACATGCAGTCTCTGCGGGAGAATCATTCAACGTAGACAGCCTTTGAGCTGTTAGGGATCCCCGGAGATGTTCTGAAAAAAATCACAAAAAATTCAGCACACGTTTGCTGATAAAACTTAACCAATTAAGACAAACTTTAAGCAAAACATAGTAAATATCAACACACCTCGATCAGGATGTCTCGTCTTCCCTCTGCGTATGAATAAACAAGATGCTATTGTAGCAAGTAGCAGAACAGCCGCTCCGACTGATGCACCGATAGCAATACCGACATGCTTCCCTCTATTTCCTGCTTCACGAAGATTAAGGTTTCCAGTGTAGCTGTGATTAAACCAAAAAAATGAACTTTAGGTTAAATTCTAACGATAAACATTTGATAGAAATGACACTATCTCTTTCCATTACAAATATCATAAAATTTATGGAGAATAGAATTATCCGTATCAAAAATAAAGTTACAAACTTCATAATTCTGAGCACATTAATAATATCCACAAACTTAAATCTACTTGCTAAAACTTGATACTCACTTTAGAATTATGTTTTTGTCGAGAAGGTCCGACGGTATTGTTCCGGATAACAGGTTGTTTTGGACATGCCTGCAATTATCCAATGTGGTCTTAGATCACAGAAATTTTAGTAATATCACCACTTCCGACCATATTTTCGGAACACTGGATAATTTTTTTAACTTGGATTCAGGATTGAGATATTCTCAATAGTACTAATAATGAAAAATATCCAAGTTCTGATGACTTACAGTTCCCTTAAATTTGGTAGGCTTGCTAAAGAGTCAGGCAGCTCACCAGTCAACTGATTGTTCTCAAGATGGCTACAAGAGACGTGGTATCTTTGTTAGTTTTAGAGCTTGTAAAACAACATTAATCGTGAAATGAAAAGAATAAGTCATCTGATTTACATGATCTTCAAATTCGCACATCCGCTAAAATCAGGTATTGGACCAGTTAGATTATTCCCATCAAGCCATCTGTAACGATAAGACAAAAACCAAGTTTTGAAAAGTAAGACCGTGATGCTAGTATTGCAGCTAACATTAGTAAGTATGAAAAATCGAGAATGCTATTTGAACTCACAATTCAACTAAACCATTCAACATAGGCAAGCCAGAAGGAAAATTCCCTGTCAAATTCTTACTGGACAAGGAGCTGCCAAAGCACAAAAGTAATTAAGAAACATAAAGATAAGATACCTTAAATAATCCAAGACTATGATAATTACATTTTGGCTATTCTCGGTCGATCATCTGAGGTGCAATCCAACCATGACCATGGAACTGGCAGACACGGATCACCACCTTCTTGTGCCCAATCTGCTGATGTATTGAGAGAAATGACACTAGCAATGGCTTCTCCTATAAAAATTAACATCCAATTTATTAAAATCTGAAGCTAAGCACACGAAATACATGACAAAGTGCATCGAAGGTATAAGGGTAATAGAAAAATGTCAAAATTGGATGTAAACATATTGCTCAACTTCACAGCCAAAATATGCAATTCCACTTACCATCCATGGAACCATCACTTTTCTCTAGATACTTGCTAACCTCCAAGGCATTCAAAAGCGGCCCTCTGGAGGAATCAGAAGTCTTCCCAAATCTAAAAGACAGTACAAAAGGGAGAGATACATTGGGATATCCAGGCTGATAGAGCCGGTATTTTCCTAGAGCATTTTCTTGAATATTAACAATAGGTATGCTCATATCGGAGTGACCAGGGAGAATAAGCCTGAATTTCCTGGACTCAGCCGGATGAAGGTCTTCAATTTCCGCAAAGTATGTAGCAGCCCAACCATAACCTGGAAAACCATCCAAGTTCAACCTATACGTTAGTGATCCATTCGTCCCGACTACAGCGGTCTGCATCACTTTTTCAGGAGGCCTTTCGTGTGTATTCACATCTATAGGCATGTCCGTTGAAACTTTCTCAGTACCCTCAGCAACATCAACAAGGTAATTAGCTTTCTTCAGAGAATCAGATTCCCATATTCTATCAAACGGATCATCAGGATACCTGAATAATAGCAAGATTTTAAATAAGATTTAAGAATGATAGGTAATAAAGTGGAGTTAAAATTTAAACTGTATCGCGTCTTACGGATGTTTTTTGTGCATACCTAACTGGATCTTCACTCTCTGCACCAAAATTGATTCTCGCTGAGACACTAAGATAAAACTGGTTTTCATAATCTGTATAATACATTGAACCATTGAATTGGCGAAGTTCAAGCGTAGATATGAATGGCTGCCCTGTTGTAGCATTGGATAAGCACACACTTATACTCGAACTTGAAGCTCGGAAAATCAACTCAGCGGATTCCATGGTGTTTGCATCAGAAATAACAATTGTTGACCAATGAGTTGCCCCAACAGAGACATCGAATTTTGGATAGGCATTGTTGGTGTCGAAATTACCATACAAGAACGTTGCTCTTAAAAGATACCTCGTCCTACTTATGACATCAAGAGTATAACAGTACTTCCTTGAATCTGCAGGGAAATATCTCACTGTATTGTATTGCTTCCTTGTTTCATTTGAAACCGATATGGTTGCAGTATCTCCATAGATGAGATTTTCATCAGTAGTCCATATTAGTCCGAGTTCATCTGTGAAATTTTCTTTGGCTCCACAGTTCAAACTTACAAAACCTGTTTCAAAATGTTTAGACATTGTTTAAATCATTGATTTTGATAATTCTAGAATTCTCGGTCTCAATTTCAGATAGAATTAAAAGTTTTGCAAGTTATGAATCTCAGAAACACACATATGACAGAGAAAATGATAAACACTTCTAAAATGCAATAGATAGCCAAATACTAAACCATAACCGGTTATCCAAAATCTAACCATAAATAGCATAAAATATATCAACTCTTCCATGATCATAAATGATATATTCTAAATTCAAAGGCTAAAGTCCAACCAAATACTATGTTAATTAACTAATAATCTAATAACTACTCTATCTCGAGACTAAAGTCACTGAACTTCATATTCATCACTTGTCAGACATCATCATCTCCAACATCGATTCATATTCAAGGCTTTCAATTTTCATCTTCAAGGTACTTATCTAGAAAACTAGATTCTTCTTCCTCCTCATCTTCTTAGTACTGTAGCAGTTTTTTTCTCAAACACTAGAAGATAATCTTTACTTTAGCCTTCTCCTTTGATCCTAGGCCTAGCACCTGAAGTAGAAGGTATTCATGATAATTAATTAAGATAGGGAAGGATTGAGATCGAAACAGCTTTTTAACTAGAACCTTAAGAAAACCCGTATGTCCTGTAAAATTGCGCCTCCAGCAAGGCGTAGGGCGCCTGAGAACTACATGATTTTAGATCACTCAAACATACACTTGTTTCCTTATTTACAAAGCAAAACAAAGTTAACCAAAAATAGAAATTAGAAAACTTTCTCTTTCGATTGCCAGCTCTTTCGATTGCCAGTTACTTCAAAAAATTAATCAGGAAGCTGAAATTGTAAAAAAACCAGTCAAACTAGAAGCTAGCATCTTTTATATTAATCTCTAACATACCCCTCAAACACGAATGCCCTCTCGATACAGGCTCACCTTACCATAAACTTAATCAACAAATGAGACTGTTAGAATTCGAAGCCTAGATCATTTAACCAATTAAACCAAAGCTTAACCCGATAAATAAGACTCAACAATATCTTTTATACTAATCTCTAACATAAATAAATACCAATGAGAAGCAAATAAAGGACTCGTTCATTTGTCCATCTGGGGTTAAACCCAGAAAATGTCTAGAACCGTGATGAATCAAGGAAGACAAGCTTCAAAAGAAGTGCCAATAAATCACACAACAAAAAAAACAAAACAGCAAGTTAAACAACCAATGACAAGTAGAATAAAAAGGGTAAAAAAAACACGACTTGGTGAGTGATGAATTAAGGTCATGGAAGAATTAACAGAAACATCAAATGAGCATTCATTGTATCAATCAAGCTGATTACCTGGCATCTGAGCAAACCCAAATTCAAATAGAAGAAACAGAAGACAAGAGAAAAGAAGCAGCCTAATCTCCATATCTGAAATGCGAGGTGGAAGCTGAAAATGAAGTAGCTTGGAATCAGAATACTGTAATTAAGGAAGAAAAGGAAGAAACTTTAATGCTTAACTAAAATACCCAGATGAAAAGGAACAAACTTTAATGGTGTTTGATGTTGAGCTGAAATTGGAGAAGAGAGGGAGAGAGTGAGAAGGGAAAGGATTCCATTTTGGAGTTGAGCAAGTTATGGAGTCTTTGAAAGATGAACAAAGCAAGTGAGAAAAGGTGGGACCTCATTGGATGATTTGCTTTTTTATTATTTTATTATGGGAGACGACGACGAGATCAAAGATCAAACGTTTGAAAAGCAAAGGACCAGATTCTCCAATTACTTTCATTTTGGTCCCACTTCATCTTCACTTCAACTATTATTGATCTCATTTTACAAATAACTTAACTACTGTATAAATATTCTAACATCTTCTGGTTTTTCTTCTTCTTCATTTATTAAAGACATCTAAGTTTTTTACTTCTTTAAGTACAATATAAATAAATTATTAGATTTATTTTTATGTTGATAGAAAAGAAATATGTAATCTTTATAATGATCATTTACATTGGTGAAAACATTTAAGCACTTTGTGTGTATAATTAACATGAAGAAAATAGAAATTAATTTGACATTTTAGTCTGAATGTTCACACTAATAAAATGATAGTGATGTGTATCCTTTTCAATTAGTATTAAAAAAAAAATACTCCTTTGAGCCAAACACAAAAACACCTCTGGTGTGTTTTGTTGTTGAAGAAGTTTGACCCATTATATAATTGCAGATTTGACTTTCTGGTTTAATTCTTAATCAACACCCACTTCTTTTTCATATTTATTTATTAACTTCTTCTCAGTGTAATTAAAAATTGGACAAATCTAAGAACAATTTATTTAATAATATATATAACATTCCAGATATTCTTGAAAACTTACACGTCTCTAATAATTGCAATTTTGTTCTTAATATTATTGAGTAGATTGTGAATCTAAGACTCAAACCATTCCTGTTAGAATAATTACTGCATAGAAACACTGACAATTCGTACATATATACATATTAAAATAAATAGTTCTTTACATATATGATACTTGAACTAATAAAAGAGATCTTAATATTATAATATTGTCTACGTAGGTTAAATTAGGTATTATTATCTTTTAAATTTATCTCGAAACTGACAACGTATATATATGTGATATTGTGTGGCTTGTATGTAGTTAGTATAGATCGTTATTATGTGTTATGCATGAGGTGGATAAAAAAAATGCATCCAATTTGTGAGATCTATAATTATATATTAACTCCGTTGACATCTTCAAACACATTCGAGCTTGGACAATATAGTTACGTGTCAAATTTGGCCAGCCTCATTTAATATAACGAGCTATAAATAAGTGTATTGATGACGTTTATGAGTAAAATTTGTACTCTACCACTTTTGCATGCAAAGGGTAGGGATAGATATGTAGAGTTTTTTGTACCAGTGCCACATAGTTAATCAATTAGGCCATGTACACCTACAAGAATTATTGGCATACAGATTAATATTATTCTGATTGAAACTTATAATAAATAATTACCATAACATTATTTTATTCTTTTGAAGCAAAATTAAAATAACATTATTAGTATCGTTAACGTACGAGCTAGATTGACCTACCGTTGAAATTGAGAATTTGTATTGAAGGCCTAACTATCATTAATCATGCTGTGAAGTTCAATAATTGACTATCATTAGTAACTTAGTACACTCCAAGTGGGCTGCCTTCAAATATTTATTTATCTCTCTCTCTGACTATGAGCTTTTTGTTTATTTAATTGTCTAGATAAATAAAATATTCATTTCACTGTATTCATAGATAAGGGTTTATTTAGATACGGAAAGCACCGATTTGTTAGAAACAAGGTTGCATTTGGAGAGAAAAATATGAGAATGCATGGGGCTTATATATATATATATATACCCGGGGAAGCATGAAGCATGCAACTTACTCTAGTGCCAAGAGAAATTTTAGAATACTCCTAAAGTATGGGTGACGTGGTACTCTGGATCTATAATTCGATGACACGTCATATCGGTTAGTATCTAGGGTTCATCATTTAGGGTCTAGGATTTATTTTTTAAGGTCTAGGGTTTTTATTTTTGGATTTAGAATTTTATATAAATAAATAACTAAGAATTACATTTTAATTAATTACACATTGTCAAAATTTTATTGGTTAATGAGACATATGTCTACTATCCATTGGCTTGGAGTACCACGTCATCGTGCTCCAGAAATATACTAAAATCTCTCCTAGTGCCAATATCTTCACTATACCGCTTCTTGTTTCATAAAAAATATATACCGCTTTTGCATCATTATATAATTACATTTGCTAATATTCTGCATTACTCTCTGGATTATTCATGTTTTTTTTAACAATTCCCATTATTATCATGTAAAAGGAACAATTATGTGATACAAAAAAGAAGTAAATTTTTACACTAAATTGGAATTTTATTAAAGGTATATGTGTATAGTAAAGAAGGGACTAGAAATCAAATTTAGGGGAAAAGGATTCTTTAGGGAAAAAAAAATAGATTTCAAAGATTTAAATCAATCACTTTAATAGACTTTCAAGCAAATATGAGCCTTCTTTATGGAATTAATTTAAGTCATTAAATTACTTTACATCAAAGCTAGCTTTTCAAAAAGATCACTGAGCTCTACTTTGTTTTTTAATGCCTTCACTTTTTTCCCCTTTACTATCTGGAATCATTTGTTTACAGATAGATTTTCTCGCAATTATTTGGGTAAAAAGCTTTATAAATATATTAATAAATAATATAATTTTTCAAAAAGCCTTTTCTTAGTGTAGAAGTATTTGTAGATATGACAAGCAATACATGAAAATACAATAAAATTATAGTAGTGGCTTGTAGAGCAGTCATCTATCAAATGGACAAAATACAAAACCAATATTTGTTAGTTACTCCACCACATTATTATAAATGGAATCCTCATTTTCATATAATAAGTCGAATACTTTATAATGATTTAGATGGGGCTTATAAAAAGTGATTCAAAATAAAAGTAATACGAACTAATTTGTAAAATCTACGAATTATATGAGTTTGTATAAGACTGAAAGATGATGTATTGGTTAACTCGTAATGAATTGTTATGTTGCAAGTAACACATGTGTGTTAACTGTCTAAGCTAGCTAGCCCTTCATATATGTTTTTACTCGGTTTGGAAAATACTTAAATTGAAATTTGATGTATCAAATCCAGTTAAATTCATTATTGAGATGGAATAAATATATGATCATACGTAACATGTCTTGAAACCTTTACGTAAGTGTTATGAAAATTTAGTTTGCAAATATTCGTGCTTTTTGAAGTTGCTTATAGCTTTTTACTCCAAAAAATATTGATAAGATGATTGGTGTTAGTTATGAAGCTGGTTAACCCAACTAAATCGGTTAGCTTCGACTGCTCCAATGTTGCTGCATTTACGTTAAAAGAATTCCGCACTTCATTGAAGTCAAAGGAAAGTAGAGGCAAAAGATAGAAATAAGGCAATTTGCAACAAGTGTTACGGTGAACTCGGATCTGCTAACCCAATTAAACACACCTATCACCATTCTAAAAATAAGTAGCATCTAATAAGAAGGCTATTACTAGCAGATATTCATTAACACAGCAATGAAAAAAATACACAAACTTCCAATAACTGAACCAAAAAGAGATGCTGCAAGCAAGCAACGTTGTTATGAGCTTGTTTACTTCCCTTCACACTGCATCACCAAACCTGAAGCAAAGGAGACGAAAGTAAAAAGAATGACAAAGAAGCAGATGTACTCTAATGTTCATATGAAAATGAAAAACTATTTTCATCTTAACAACAGAAGATTCTAATGTATTATAGAAACATTGTGTGCCTACCCGAGTTCTGATAGCTTCAAATGAGCTTCCGCGTAATCTTCAAAGAAGACATCTTCATCCTGAAACAATTCGTCGAACCAATATAAGAATTATGGTTTATAGAAATAATAACATGCTAAAAACACAAAAACTAACTAGTCTATCAATTTATGACACGACTGCATGATTTATAGAGACATTCTATTTGGCACGACTTGTTTAACATGATGATGATTGATCAACCATTTTGACACCCTAATACTCACTGCAGCATATTTTTCAACTAGAGGACGGAAGACTGGATCGTCAAGAAGAGCTTTGTCTGATGGCAACTGTATAAGGCCCTCTTTCTCTCCACTGAGGAGTTCCCTGTTTGAGACAAACACTCAATAATCAATCCCTGATTTGGTCATTGTCTTCCAGTAACACTAGGTTTAAGAACACACGGAAACATGAAGAAGTAAAAAAAGATAATGATTTGAGGAAGAAGATTAATTACTTGAAATAGGAATTGTCAAAATTGAGAGGATTGGTGGTCCAGGGTCCTTCAAATCCAGACCGCTCCTTGTGACATCTTCCCTGCAGACATATGAGCAATATGTAGGAGAACACATCACTATGTACAGAAGTAGAAACTTACATAGTGCTATAATGGAATTAAGGATCAATTCAACCCTTTAAGTTGTCTAGTAAGATTCATTTAGTCCAAATTCAAGTTCAGGAATCAATTTAGCCTTCCATTTTAGCATTCAGGAAACTGACATGTTTCAACATAAAACTTGAAAGCGCGTCAAACAAATACTGATCATATGCTGAGATGTATCCTTAGGCTGATTTGATCCTAAAATGCTAGGTTGAGTAGCCAAATTGATACGCTAGGTGGACTACATTAATCGTATTAGCCAATGATCCTTGTTCGCTGTAAAAGTCTACTCAAGTCAACATATGTGGAGATAATAGATTCAAATTGGAGATCAACATGACCCATTAACTTGGTAGCCAGAATCATCTAACACAAATTCAGTTTTAAGAATCACATCCCTCAAGTCGGCACACTTCCACGAAGTTCAAGTTTTACAAATTTTAGGCATTAAAAACCATTGTATTCTGACTAATTTGTCAAAATTCCCAACGTACAATAATGATCAACATACCAGTGTATGACCACCAGATAAGGCAACAATATCTTTGTCACTGAGACCCATTCGACCAAACACATCCCTCAAATGATCCGAACCTAAAGGAAGACAAAACAATCATGAAATTGACTCAATGGTAACCTCATTGCATCTGGTTCCAAGAAACAAAGTCTGACCTTTAGTAGCATCAGGTAAGCGACCTTCTGGAGGCGGATCATGTTTGTCCTGAATAAACATCATAATTTCAGTAAGAATTACCGATAACTATAAAGAAACAATAGTTGAGCTAGTTAAGTAAAAGGTATTGCAACTGACCGGTCTTCCTGGGTGGAAAGGAATCTCGGGCCCTCCTGTAACTTCAACAGCAACAACTCCAGCTAACTGTAAAAATTAGAACTTGAGTACATTATCAGAACCACGAAATACCAATAGAGGAAAACATTCAAGGGAAATTAAAATACATGGCCCCAAAGTATAGAGCCACTAAATCATGATCCCTAGGCTTCATTTGTTAACATAAAAGTTCTTCAACTTTACAGTGATGTATTATTGAAGTCTATATCAACAAAATCCATTAAAAGATTAACAAAATGAAGAAGTAATAATAAGAACTTGACTTGACCATAATTTACGCAGGATAAAAAGAAGTTAGTAACGTCATCGAACTCGATCTCTTTACGGTCATATCAGTTCCTTAAATTTGGGTAGGCTGACTACCCTCTGAATTTGAAAGATGTTTCATTAGCCCTGAACCTCGTTAGAAGTGACACGGCTCTATTACTATATGACTGAATGAGAGACAATTTGGACAAGTTTGAAATGCTCATCACTATAAGCAATCATTTGGCCATTTTATACAGGGTCCTGATAAATTAAACCTTTTTCTTACGGACTCTAACCAATTTAACATTACATTACCATAGATTTGGACAAAACTTGTCAAACAATGAACTTTAAAAACCATAATTGTATTAGCTAGAATGTATGCATTGAACAATGAAAAACTCGGGGACCTGATAGAAATCAGCATAAGTCAAGAGAGGAAATTTGTCCTTGATAGGCTGAAGCAGGCTAACAGCTATGTCAAGACCATTGTTAGCCTGATGAGCGAGCTCTTGGGCGTGTCTGATAGTCCCAAAGGGGCCTCCGGTTTTAGTGTTGACATCAAAAGTACCAGCAGCATGCCATCTGTTGAAGCCAAACATGAAACACCATATTGCCATTATAGAGAATGAGAAATAAATTTATATATATATATGTATAGTATACATACGCTAATCGAAGGACGAGAGGAGCGCAATGGTTTAGAGCGATGAAGCTTCTGAGGTTCCTCTTGCATTTTAGGAGTGTTTTGAGATAGTCGTCGGTGACTTTCGGGTATGATTTGGAGTTCACCATGTTGGCTGATTAGAGCTAGCTGATGCAGAGGGGTTTATGTATAGACATGGAGGTTGAGATTGAGAGCTCGGAAGAGAAGATTCTAGCTTCAATTTAGATCCTTCCATACTCTTCCAATACTATTGTACTTTACTTGCTGTTTGTTGATAATGACTTGCCTATGCACCACGCCATTTTTCAGAACCATCTTCTAGGATCTACACACAGACCATGGGCCGCCCGGCTCAAGCCCAGGCCCGTGTTTCAAACAAGGATAATTCACCCGCTAAGTTAAAACATATGCAAAAACTTAATATCACTAATTTTGTTACTTATGCTAATCATAAAACATATACAAATCAGCTCTCAGTTTAGTTGAGCTACTTGCTACAATAGTTTGTCTCATCATGTAAAATGGTGGGATCGAGTCTTAGAGATACTCCGACGATTAAGTTAGAATGAATCTTAAAGAAAGAAAAAATAAAAAGAGTAAAAGTAGTATGAAAGAAAAAGTAAGCATACTAACATTTATTATAATATGAATATTTATTACGAATTCGTTGCTATGTCACTATGTGGGACTCTACTTTTAATTATCTTTAAATCCAATCATGGTATCCACTTGGATAGATCCGACGACGTTAGACTCTTATTTTATTTTTAAGAGATAGTAGTCGTAGCGGTGGATCAAGGTGACCAAAGCCGTCACTCACGTTGAGTTGACTTAGTTAATATAAGATTTAACATGCCTAGCATTGATTTGGCAAATTAAATGGGCCTCAAGGAAGTTGAGCTTAGTTTTCATATTTCTTAATATATGCCAAAGGTTAATATCACAAATCATTTATATCAAAATGTGGAATCATACGATGCAAATCAAATGGTTTATAAAACACTTCAAATTATACTTCTACATGTTCTTCTTCACGGGATTTGTCCTTCTACATATGCAGTTTAAAAGTTATTTTGTACAAAAATTCTATGTATCAATTTTGGAATATTTTATTGACTTATTTAATAAAGGTAACAAAAGATTTTATTGAAGACATTAGAAAGAAAAATTTGTTCCTATTTCACAATAAAGACCCTTGATCGCTTATGTTTCGCCTAGATATTTAAAATAGTGACTCCAATTGAACCGATCATGGCCCACTGCAACTACTCCTTGCAAGTCCTACATCCTCGATGCTTTTCGCGCTGAGTTCGTTCGGTAAAAGATAGAGTTAACGAGGAAAGAGTTCAAGGCTTAAAACTTAAGTAGTGGCCGACTCCTAAAATCCTCTTCCCCCCGACTAGCATGGACTAAACCCTTTTAATTCTAGTTAGGAAAAAAGAATTGTGAATATTTGTTAATGAAGGAATAAACAAAAAGAGGGCCCAATTAGCGGAAGCCCAAATAAGAGATGATGATTAAATAGACAGGTCAGAAATACACGTAATATAAAACAAGGAAATGAAATAAATGTATAATATATATATAGAGGGATATGATGATGAGCTACAGCAACATAGCAGCAGCAAGCACCACCAACAAAAACCCACCTATCTCTCTTCTCTATCCATCACACACACATACGCACAGTCTATTTTTGTCACTCCCTGAGCTCCTCATCCTCAGATTCATCATCTCCTCCAACTCTTCACTGTAACTTCTCCTTCTCTTCCTCTTCTAAATCCTTCCTATTCCATTACGATTCATTTTTTTTTTTGCTGAATCGCTCGCCGGATGTCTTCTTTAAAATATGTTTTCTGTTTCCTTTTTCAGTTTCTATTGTTTCGCATCTTCATATACTACAATTCATATCCGCTTTTCCGGATCTTTTTTTTTGTATTTTATATATTTTCGTTGACTGTGGATTTAGATTTGTTTACTTGTTCATTGCGGCGTCGGTGAGCTGCTGATTTGAAGGATGAATGACTGTTTTGTTGTTTTCATGGCGGTGTTGTTCATTCGGCTTTGTGTTTGTATTTGTTACGATTTATTATGAGTGTCGCAGCTCAGATTTTAGTTTCTTTTGCTTATATTTGAACAGATAGGGAAGAAGGATGGGTAGAACTGACTGTTTTGAGTTTTTTTTAGGTTTTGTTTGGTAGTGGAGAGTGGAATAGAAAGTGTTGTGGAAGATGTGTTGTTCTAGGGCATATGTACGAGTTTATAGGTGATTGTTTGTTAGGATAATGTAGCAAATTCTGTTAATGCAAAATGAATTGTAGGTCAGGCAAACACTCAAGCTTCATGTTTAAAGTTGTTTTAATTTGCTGATATAGTGTGGATTCTTTCTTTCTTGCTTGTAAAATATGGTTAAAGTAGCTTATAAAATGCTGCTAACGGGAGTGAGTTGTAGGTAAGGCAAATACTTGAGCTTCATGTTCAAAGTTGTTTTAATTGACAGAATACTGATGTCATGCAGATATTTCTTTCCTGATTGCATAATGTTGTTAAAATAGCTTAGTAATTCTGGTAACAGGAGTGAGGTGTAGGTCAGTCAAACACTTGAGCATCACGCTCAGAGTTGTTTTAGTTGACTATGACTATATCATGCAGATTCTTTCTTCATTGCTTGTCAAATGTTGCTAGAAGGGCTTAGTATTTGTGACTAACAGCTTCATCTTGCACGATCTTGAATATTAGGCAACCATGAGTGACAAGGGAGACAAGTTATGCCCTCTGTGCACAGAGGAGATGGATTTGACTGATCAGCAATTGAAGCCATGCAGTTGTGGTTATGAGGTAGGAGCTCTGGATTACCCTATCGTGAAGCTTGAGCTTCTTAACATTTGCAATTTCTATAAGCAGTTCCATATATGCTTCATCTTGGAATTTTGTGTTACTTGCCTGTTTATTCACATCTTTTGTTTGTTTCACAGATTTGCGTTTGGTGCTGGAATCACATAATGGAAATGGCTGATATGGATAATTCTAAGGGTCGGTGCCCAGCATGTCGCTCGCCTTATGACAAAGAAAAAATTGTTGGGATGGCTGCAAATTGTGAAAGGTATTTTATGTTTTTATGTAGATTCCCTGTTAATATGTGCTTGCAGAAGTTGTTAGAACTTAATAGTAACCAATTGACAGTGCATTCTTTTCTTTAACAGATTAGTAGCTGAAGTAAATTCTGAGAGAAAACTTAAATCACATAAGGTGAAGCCAAAACTATCCGATGGAAAGATGCATCTTACGAATGTCAGAGTTATTCAGCGTAATCTAGTGTACATAATTGGATTACCACTCAACCTTGCTGATGAAGCTGTTAGTAGTTCCCATATTCCTGTCACTACTGTGTGCTTGTGGAGTTAATTTTGTTGGAGTCCTGTTTGTTGCTTTTTGTAGCATTTTCATTTTCTTGATATAATCTCCAGTTCTAAACATTTGAACAAGAACATTTTTTTTTTTTCGCTGCCAGCTTCTCCAGCGAAGAGAGTTCTTTGGCCAATATGGGAAGGTGTTGAAGGTGTCAATTTCTAAAACAGCTACTGGGGCTATCCAACATTCTGCGAACAACAGTTGTTGCGTGTAAGCACCTTGGCTTTTTCCTTCTCAAATATAAGTTTCAATGTGGAAAAGCTATCTGTGATATTTTCTTTTTAATGTTTAGGTATATAACATACTTAAAAGAGGAGGAAGCTGTACGCTGTATTCAGTCAGTCCACAGTTTTGTATTAGAAGGTAGATCCTTAAGGTAAACACATATGATTCTTCCCTTTTTTTTCGGAATCAAATACTATTTTGATGTATTAACAAGTAAGTTGATTTTTAGGGCATGTTTTGGAACCACAAAGTACTGCCATGCATGGCTGAAAAACTTGGTATGTTATCGTTACCCCTCTACTGTCAACATATGTGCTTCTCCGTGCTACATATTACACTCGCAATTCCCTTAGACTATGCTCATAACAGAACAAACTCATATAAATCATGTTTTGATTTGATTCAATTTTAACGATCTAGAGATCGAAACTGTTCAATAACGATGACATTTCTTTCTTGTTATTTTCTATTGCTTTCCCACCTTGCTTAGAGTGATTGAAATTCCTAAATAGATAATAATAGTTCTGTCTGTTTCATGTAAAAAAAATCTCAGGAAAAATGTTTCTAAACGAATTAACAAATTTTTACTGTTCAGTAATATTTGTGTCTATAGTCGAAAACCACATGAAAGGGTAATTTTTGTATTGTTGGGACTCAACTAACAGCCACTGGAGATGGCCAGGGTCTGTGGATTGGTTCTAGGGTCCTCTTTAAGAATACCTTACCTTTTATGAGTTCTGTGGAAGTAGAAGGTTCTCTTGCTTTGAAACTAGACCTAGCTTTCTCGTTATTTAGACAAACTTTACTTGCAGATACATGTGTGCTATTTAAAATGTTTCCAGTAAAATATTTTGACAAAGGAAAACGAAACTTACTATTGTTGCAATTTGTTTATTTTCATTTTATTATGAGTATGCAAACTAAGTATCTACACTTCCTAAGCATAATCTGTGCTTCTGTTGGTTCAGCCTTGCAGCATTCCTGATTGCTTGTATTTGCATGAATTTGGCTCCCAGGAAGATAGTTTTACAAAAGATGATTTAGTTTCTGCCTTCACAAGGTATGTTTATTTATGTTGGTGGTTATTGTCAATCTCTATGGGGAACAACACAACAAAACTAGTTTACTGGATTGGAAACTTAATGAAGTAAGATCAGAGATGCTTTGAATACGCTCACTCTTGCAATAGCTAGTTAGATGGTTTTATGGTAATAGAATGTATGTGGTGTTTCACTATGAAGAAAGGCTGGGTTACATTGGTTTATTTCTGTGGCTTTTAGTTATGGAACATTCCCTTCCTTGCTGCTAGCGGCAATTAAAAGAATAAAAAGCAAAGTTCATCTACCAAAAGGAAACTAGTAGAAAAAATATGAAGATTGTTAGCATAGTTATTAAAAGCTTGCCTCAGGCGCGATTCAAGGAAGACTCACACCAGTGCACCTTGCTTGAGCCAGGCGAGGAAATGTTGCAAAAGCTCACGCTTTGTGTGCCTCGTCTGAGTTTCAGGTGCAGAACGGTTCACTAGGGTTTTTTTTAAGTTTTTTTACCGTTTGTTTTTGTTTATATATTTTGTTAATATCTTATTTAAGAATATAGAGACCTTGATCTTGAAGAGAACTATGGGTATTGGACTCCGGTGCAACTCACCATCTCACCTTGTGGAGAGGACGACATTGATCTTGAAGAAGATGGGGATGATTAGAAGGGTTTTCGTGTGTTCGTTTTAATTGAGAGTGAATGATTATTTAGGCAGTAGACATTTAGGTTTGGTTGAGACTTGAGATATAAGACGTCTAAAACTTTAGCATATGTTAAATGTTCTCTTTGGAGTTTATTATTATGTTTTCAGGTGGTTTAACTTTGTTTCTGTGGTCATATGTGTGTTTTCTTGGGTTATACTTGATAATGATATGAAATATTCATATGATTAACTGATAATAGATTCTATATATATATATATATATATGTATGTGTGTGTGTTTTGAACTATGTGCCTCGTGTTTCTGAGGCGCGTGCCTTGCGCCTAGGCTCCAAGACCCCTTTGTGCCGCAGTGCGCTTTGGGCATTTAACAACTATGGTTGTTATGAATTAAAACCTTGCATGCTTATTGATCGATTCATTGTGAATCATTCAGCTATTTCAGTTTGTTGTTCACCTTTATTTAATTTGGCTCACCTTTATTGATCGATTCATTGTGAATCCTTCATCACCTTTGTCTAACTTTTGATCTCCTATAAAATCGTTCTAGAATATCAATTATCCACATATGTGCTCCCTATTTACTAGCTATAAGCCTATAGCTTATGTGTCTCAATTCATCATTTGATAAAGGAGTAGAATTCAACAAACTATTGGTGCTACCAATAATTCACATCGATCAGGAACTGTTTTGCCACCTCCAGCAGATGAATATTCAGACAGAAGTATGTCATCTATGACCAGACTTGATTGCAATACTCCTTTAAATGTAAGAGTTTATTAATTGCTGATAATCATTTCAGATACTTTGTCATGGGAGTTGATTAATACAGCTGCTCACAAGCCACAGATTGTAACCTTGTTATTTTTTTCTCTGCAGAATACTGCAGACAATGATAAAGGATCTCATGTTGATAATGATCCTGAAGGATCTAACTCAAATCCTGGGGTAGCCTCATGGTATAAGATATTTTGGCACATGGCAATGTAAATTGTATCTTCGTATGTGATGTTCCATATTTTCCTTATAGCTTTTCTAATTATTTCATTAGGGTGACACGGATCTCGTCCAGTGTGCCACTGGCTAAAAGTTTGTCAGGTTTTGATGGAACTCTTGGACATAAGGCTGAAACAACCATTCCTTCAGAAGATGGGAGCATGAAAATATCCAATAACAATAGTTGTGAAGTCGATCCTAACCCAGTAACATCTGGTGGTATTACTGTGCCTGCTGTTGCCAACCCTCCACCATCTACGAATCTTTGTGAAGATACGGATTTTCAGGGATTATGCTCAGCTATATCTTCAGTTAGCTTTGCTAATCATCTTGTGGAAGAGAACGCTCACAATCCATCTGCTAGTCGAGGTTTGCAACAGGATGCAAACTTTCTTCAAATTGAACCTTCAGCCTCATCAGCACCAAGAGAAAGCTCAAATGTCCAGAACTTTTCAAGTTTTGTTGATCTGGGGCTAAAGAGTTCTGGAGACATTCATAGTCTACCATCAGCATCCCGTGTACGTTCTTCAAGGCAAAATTTGAATCTTTCAGGCTACGCTTCTTGGCATGAAGGGGAGGTTAATCAAGAAAGTAACATCAGTCCACATCGAAGCACTGCCCCTACCAAAAATGACGATACTTCATTTCCACTGAGACCTCACAAGCCAGAGCTGTCCAGTGGGTTCTTTGACAATCCATCAGGTGGTCATCTAGAAATGCAGATGGGATTAGAAAAATACTCAAAAGGTGGTTCTGACAGTAAAGTTGCTCCTGATATAGGGGAGAGCAGGATCATCTCAAGTATTCTGTCAATGGATATGGATACATGGGAAGATACCTTGACATCACAGGGTTTATTTAAATTTCTGGATGATACTGACAACGAACATGGTTCCCTCAAAATGCCAAGTCGAAGAAAATCACAGGAGAGCTCAAGGTTCTCATTTGCGAGACAAGATGATTTGTTTAACCAAGATCCTAATTTGGGACATTCTCTTCCTAATGGAATGAATTACTCTGCTGCTTCTAATCATTACTATGAGAACAAAGATCTTTGCATGGCTAAATATAATGATATCTCTTCATATGGTCGTTCTGTGAATTCTTTTGATTCTGTCAGCAGCCATCCTTATCCAACTTCTAAATATTCTGGTGATTACTACTTAACTTACCTTATCTTTGTTTCGTTGTTGTAATCGCTTTTGTATTTCTTTCAAAAAAAAGCTTGTCTTCTGCTGTTGAAAAACTTGCATGATAATTTTTGTCCAGAAGCCAATTAATTTGGGATTATCAAAGTGCCCGAATAGTCATAGCTGCTATTTGTCATGCAAAAGTAAAGGATGGTTATTCTTGGGATACCATATGTCACTCCTTTTCCTCAAACGTACCACGAAAAAAAACGAAAAGGGAAAAGGGCAACATCACAGTAGGAATTGCAGTGATTTCTATTGATCCCATTTCCTTGTCAATTCGTTTTAATCTTATTTTGAAACTTGAGCATTTCTTTATTGTTGCAGTTCCTGCTTCTCCACCTGGCTTTTCTCTTCCAAGTAGAGTGGTACCGCCAGGGTTTCCTACTAACGGAGCAATAAACTATGATGGTTCGTAATCAAGATTTCTTATTGTTTGCTGGAAATTTTTACTGGAAGAATTTAACCGGTCTCTTTTTATGCAGCAAACCATTTGATGCAAAACTCTGTGCCATCTTCTATGAATTTTGGAAGCTCTGTTGATTTTGACTTTGTTGATCCTGCAATAATGGAAGTTGGTAGCGGGATGTTGGCAGCAAGGCTTAAGAATTCAAGCTTTGATACGAGGCCAGCTATGACATCACTTGGTAATCCACTTAATCACGACACACAGTTTCAGATGCTAATGCAGCAACCAATATCTGTCAAGCAGAACCATAGGTTTCAAGATCACTTCAGGAATAGATTCTCTCCTCAAAATGATGCTTATGGTATTTCATCTATGCTTGTGGGTGAATCTCCTCCCAACAATTCCTCTCCATTCTCCCAAGTGACTGCTCAACACGTTAGAAACTTGAACGTGCCAGGTAGCTGTTGGGTTGGTTGGGATGAAATGAAGAGTGGCAATAATCTAGGTATGTCTGAGTTGCTTGTCAATGGGAGAGCAGGATTCAGCAAATATGTTCCTAGTCCTGAGGAGATAAAATATCAAATGTCTGGTTCTAGCAATCTATACAACAGAGGATTTGCATTGTAACTTCTGTTCATATTTGATGTCCTCTTTGATGCTTGTGCGGCTCGATGATGTGGATGTGGTTGGGGTTTCTTGAATTTCCTGTACGGGGTTTGTCTGCCGAAATGCCCAGTGAGCTGCATGCTTTTCCGTCTCTACCGATTGACAAAGTTCTGTTCCTGCAAGGTTGGAACTGGGTTCAAGGATCTATTTGCCAGAAGTAGCAGTGTCGTAGGATTGACATCATTTTTCCTGTCACCGATTCATTGTATGTTCCAATTGAATTGTCGTTTCACTTTGAACATGTTCACTTAGTCTGACGATGAGTCATTTTTACACCTCTGGAAAAAAGGTAAATGACATCCACCTATATAACATTTTTGCCTTCTTTATGTCTTAACCATCATTCTCCGTTTATATTTCTTGAAGTAGAGCTGGTTATATTAAGCTTGTGCAGTTTTTGCAGGAAAATGGGAAAATGAATCTGTAAGAGTTGCATAAGCTGGATGAACTGAAATCTTTCTAATCACCCAAGTTAATATCCCTTCAAATTGTCATCATTCGTCAAGACAATTAGGGAACCATTCAGAAAGTTGGTACTCGAATTTAGATCAACTTCAAACTCTGAATAGCGGAGAAGGTTTGCTCTTTTTTCAACTCATATATGGACCATAGATTCTTATCAACTTTGTTATTGCTGCATTTAGGTTGGTTATTTCATTTTTTTTAAATCCATCTTTTACATAGGTGTTTGAATCTGTTTTCTACATTTTGAGCTTTAGGATATATCCTGTAAATGTGGTTTCATGGAGTTGCTTGGTTATTAAACAAATACACATATCCAATCACTAGTTGATTTTTAATTCTCTTTTTCATTTGCTCTTTAATTTGATTGATCTCACATTCATAGCCATAGTCATTTCTGTGGTTACTTGCAAATTGGAGTGTCAAAAGCGGTTATAGTGTCGTGATTGTATTATTATGATCTACATATTCTGCATGACTACATTGATATAAGTAGAATTGGAATAGTAATTGTGTCAAGTGAATCATACAGATCGAGTTAAGTAAATCGTCACTACACGATCCGTTCTTAAAGTGGGTGGACAAACTGAAATGCCACTTCTTAAATCCACACGTAAGGATGATGGCAGTTAATCTCTGTCGGAATGTAATTTATAACAATTTGAGAGTCCGGTTCAACAATAACCTTTTTCCCAGCAAAAGTGAGGTAGTGAATAAAGAGCTCCTTGACAATTCGACTAGGTCGGCACCTCCGAAAAGCGAGTCTCAAACCCAACCCGAAATCTACATCTGAAATTGTATTGAAGTACTAGTTTTGTTGGTTGAGAAGGAACAACAATACAAGGCATATATACAAGTGTAATGCGTAATCTAATTGATTTTCTCTAGACAAATTGAAGCATGGTTATTAATTAATATTTATTTTTTGTTCCACACAGAAACAGTACACCATAATAATTATAACTAGGTGAAATACAATTATTAATTCATAGAAAATCTAGTTTGGCTTATGAAAAAGAAGAAAACTCAGAGACTAGACTAGTTAGTATTAGTACAGTAACAGAATATTATATATAACATATGCAGGATAAGATTACAATATACTGACCCATCTAATCATCTATATATATGATCTTTCAAAAGGGTCAAGAAAACCTATTTTTTTGTAATTGTAAAAAAATAAAATCTTTTTTTTTTATTTTTTATGTTTTCATGTTTATAAAAGAAAAGTATTCTACAGAAAAGAAGTTTTCATGTAGACTGAGTGTTATATACAAGTGACACTTCATTCATGATAGGTTGGTGAATTACAGTTATGATCCCAATCTTTAGTTCTTTTAAAGTAAACAATGGAGCTATGTTTAAAAAGATAGAGATGCTTGGAAACGGGACGGTGTGACAACTCAATTTGAAATGAGAGGTGTGGGGATAAGAATATTTGAGCACGAAGCAGTCTTAAGAGATGGTAATGAGAGTTTAAATCTATATAGATATATAAAAGTGGAGCTAAAACCAAGCTTCCACAACATGACACCTCATCAAAAAATGAGGTGTCAACACCACAATTTTTCACAAATTTATATATATAAAAATGAAAGTTTAATCTCTCTTAATTGTTATTGATGATTCTCTATAATCTTTTAAACTTCTCTAACCTCTTCTTCTACTATAATTTATATATAGTTGTTACAACTAATTAGGAGTAATAAACTTTAAATAAGAGTTAAATGCATAAACAATAGGTGTTCCTATAAAAGAAATGTTTTTCACTTCAAAACTCTCAATTGCCACAAAATGATGAAAAGAAATTAAGAGAAATGTCTTTGAAGTTCATCCTAAACCACAAAAGGATATTATTTCTTAAAAAGTTGAATATGCGTCAAAATTAAGGTATATTGTATCTAAACCCGAATTAGTTACTTTTACATGTACACTTTCTAACTACTAACAAAATTGATTCTTTTTTTTCCGAAAATGTGATTTATGCTTTGTAGGTGAAGGTTTGACGATGAAAAAAAAGTCATACTGATCAATCATCAATCTGAAAATAAATGGTCCATGAAAAATAAACAAAATATGGTATAGTCTAATAACCTTTCTAACCTCATTTTACATTTTTCTTTGGTTTCGAATGTGATTGATGTTAAGAACAGTTAAAATATAGCTAGGTCATTTTTTTATTTAGCTTAGTAAAATTTAGACTTTTATACGTTCAATAACAAAAAGAAATTATATGTATTCAATGATACATATATTGTATGATGATTTGTTCATATTGTTACATATATTGTAAGATGATTTCAATTATCTCACATCGTAGTTCATTTGCTATAATAATGAGTAGATAGTTTAAAATAATTTATTTTACTTTTATAGAAAAAATTAGTATTGAATGAATTTATTTTGGATAAGATACGAAAATTTCATATTAATATAAAGTCAAAATATACAATTCACAAGAATTAGCAAAATAATAATAATAATATAAAAATTACAAGGATTTTTTTTATGGTCACTTTGTAAAAAACAAAGTAACCATTACTTTGTCCATTATCACCATTGGATAAGTGGTATGAAATGTGATCCAATGGTGATAAAAACAAAGTAGTGGTTACTTCAAAGTAACCATAGAAAGCACCATATACATTATTTTAAAACTATTAGACCAAAAAATAAGTAAATGTCATTGTAGATCCGCACAAAGTGCGGGTAATCGACTAGTTAATTAAATTTCACAACGAAAAATGAGGTTAGTGTATGGAGTTTGTTAGTAATCTTTGGTAAATAATTTCCTTATAGCTTACCTCAAATTCTAATCGATAATTTTTATTGTAAAAAAGAGCTACAAAAGAGAAATTAAACCAACTCCGACTGACTTAAATTACTACAAAATTGTTACTATATGATTTTTAAAATTAATTATGTCATCATTTAAAAATTTAATACATCAGTAGCTCCTACTTGACTTAAAAAATAGATTGGTTTTGTGAACTTATGGAGTAACAACTCCATTAAGCTCATTATTAATGATACATTTAAGATAGTATATTATCTACAAAAAATAAGGAGCTTGTCATGCATTAAAAGCATTTCAATGTCTATGAAAAAGTTAAATTTATTTAGGACTATGAGTTGGAGATAGTGAGAGAAAAGGTTGATGTGGCAAGAAGAGAGAAAACCCAAAAGGAGGGACCAAAAGTCCCAAAGGGTGGAAATGATGGAAACTTTAGAAACACAAGACAAAATGAGATTATTCATTATTATTGAAAGAGAGAGAACACTACATAAGAGGATAGTTTAATGTCCAATGGAGAAAGAACACCAACTTTTTTCCTATTTATAATTTTATTTTCAATAATAAAAATTAAATTTAAAATTTACTTTATATCTTATTTTATTTTTTTATATTTTACTCCATAGAATCTACCCCAAATGGCAAACTTTAAAAACATGGACACATCTATATCACCATTATGTTATCACCACCTGCTTTTCCTTTTACACATTAACTTTCCTTCTTTCATAGTTCTTCCCAAAACTCCAATAATTAAAACATATCTCATCATCTTCCAACTTCATTTTATCTTCTTTATTTTTCTTAAAATAATTTCCAAAGTTTATCTTAAGTTGTTAAAAAGATTTAAAAAAATGATATATTGTGGTTTATATTAAAAATAATAATTCATACATGTTAGTTATAAACGTAACAAGTCATTTATAAATGTGAGACAATTTTTTATATTTTAAAATGTCTTTTTATAATGAAGATCAAAATAGTGTCAGGATCTCTTTCACGTTTTGAATATTTAGATATAGATGAGAATAAATGTCTTAAATATTCTACCACGATCATCTATATAAAAAATTGAAGACTAATTTAAAAGTTATGTTTTAAGTGTGACGTTTTTCATATTTATATTTGTGTCAGATATCGTGTTCATATTGAGTGAACATAAATCATTTGAAAGGAGAGTACAATGTTGCAAAGACATACCTACGATCAGAAGTTTTAAAAACAATTTTGTATTTGAACCGAAAAGATTTAGAGGCATGCCCATGCCCCTCTCTATAATAGCCTAATCATACCCTAAAATATATGGGAAAAAGAATAATTAATTACTATAAAACAGAGTACAATTAAGTTGATAGATAGGAGATTTTGTAAGGTAGCCAATAGAAGAAAAGAGAAGAGATTTGGAGTACCCAAAATGTGAAAGAGTAATAAGGCTAAAAATGGCCTTGAAATCTGCAAAACTTTAATAAAAAATAATAATTAGAGTAGTTGAACTTCAAAGTAAAAGACTGTCAAACCACAGAGTTGGTTTTGCAGATCACTACTGTAGCTTATTTACAACTAGTTGTACAAATTACTTTTATACAAAATAATTTCTTTAATTGCAAAACATTTAGATAATGATAGATTTGTGTTATAATTACCAATTGAATCTTTAATCAAATGTTTCCTGTGATTGAAATTTATACAAGATAGACTCATTTAATTATGGGTTAAAATTCAACATATGAATTGTTAAGATTGGGACGATGATTTTTTATTTAAGAGTTTTCAATACTAGATCATGTTGATAGTTAAGTTTTTTTTATATTACTATTTCATAAGTTAGATTGGCTTTGTTGGAAGGCTTTATATGAAGAGTTGTTTGTTTGTCACTTTATATGGTGTTTGTCACTTTATATAGGTGTTTTATGTCGATTTTGTGGACAAACGGAAATGTTTATGTTGTTGTCACTTAGAATTGTTGATTGAATGACGAATTTTACAAAAATTATTTAGTTTATCACGAATGTGTTGTGCAACCTGCAAACTTCCAAAATCTTGAAAGATGTGGTTCAGAATTCTGACTACTGTATCCACATATGACGTAATTTTGTTTTTTCCTGTTAGTTTATTTTCGTAGGCTTGCAACCCCACTTTGTTATTAAAAAGAAAGATTGGGGTTAGTTTAATTTAGTAAACCATTTAATTTATCCATCTGAAATGTAGAATGCAACACTGTAACATAGTACGTCTGCTGCAACTGTAAAGAAAAGCCGAGGAATGCGGAAATCCCTTAAGATTTAGGAAGACAAGAGAAGAGAAGAAAAATAATAATAATATAATAAAAAGAAGAGGGGGCCTCCTCTCCTCCCTTATCTTTGTACACGTGCTTCCCTTCCAATTTTAAGATGCCTCTCTCTCTCTCTCTACTCTAGTATTTCTTTTTGTCCTTTTTTCTTCTTATTATTTTTGTCATTTTCAAAACCTCAAAACCACATCATTTGCACCTCTAAAACCACTAGTACCCCAATGCTATCACAAATAATATATATATTACATGCTTCACATATTACAAGCAAACAAGGTTTAGTTGGATAGGTGACCATATTTGAGAATTAGTTGGAGAGCCATCAGAAAACTAATTGATAGATAATACCAGTTTTGCCTCTTAATGTTGGATTATACATTCCAATTGGTTTCGTCGGATTCTCAATTTATAACATTAGAACTTTTCCTTTGACCGTGTATGTCTGTATTCCATTTTAATTGTATATTATATATTCACTTATTAGCAACGGTTTTAAATATATGTAAACATAAATAAATATGTATACCATCATGAGAGTTGTATTATTTAGGACAAAATAAAATTAGAATACTCAATTACTAGTTTACAAATGTTTCATCACCAAATCTAGTATAAAGTACACTAATGATAAGTTGGAAATCCATTCTATAAAACACTTAATTTAGTATGATTAGTTGATATTTTAATCACATTTTTAAACATAAAAATTAATCTAATCATTCTAGTTTGGTGGTTGGTATTGTCAACATAACTCTAAATTAATCTAATCATTCTAGTCCTATACGTTGGACAATAGGGGAAAAAGCTTTAGAAAAAATAAAATAGTTTGTATTTTATGCCTTATCTTGAAGAATATGAGGTTAGGAATTATAATCTCTTCTTGTATGGTAGGGTAAGTGGGTGAAGGACGACTTTGCCATACCCTGCTTCACTTGTATTTTTATTTTGTTATTGGCAAGTTAGATGTAAATAGTAAATAATATAATTTAAAATTATCTAAAATAATATATTATGTACCTTCAATCAGTTATAAAAGTTAATTATATTTTTTTTCATCAGAGATTGTACTAAAGTAATAAATTTGAAACAAACATTCCCGGACGTTGACCACAAACTAAACCACAGCTCGGATAAATCATACAGCATTTGGTTCAAACGATTTATCCTCGCAAGTAGGAAGTGAAATTTTCTTAGATATTTTCCTTCGTTTAGATAAGTAAATGGTTTCTTATATACATGAGAAGCAATACTTCAAGTTCGAGATATGGTCGGAGTAAGTTGGGCGATTGTTTACAAATTATCAGAATCTCGAATCCACGTGTTAAATGGATCACCTATGGATAAGAATTTAGAGTCACCATCCAAACAATGGCTAAAACAAATTGTCAAATACAAAACAGTGATAAAATCAATTTGGCACCACCCAAAATATCTCTAGTGATCCTCTTGTCCATGAGAAGCAATTTTCTTTCTCCTTTAACATCATTACAATGCCCACAATATCATATCATATTAAACAAAGGCCCCTAAGAAGAAAGATTACCCTAAATCTAATGAGTCCTTGTAGTGTTCCTAATTTGCATCTGAAAATATGATTCTTTCTGATAACCTTTTTATTTGCCTGCACCCGTGTTCAGCAAAACCAATATTGGGGGGATATGGCTATTTGTTCCATTTGTTATGTACCTAGAACAGAAATGGGTGGTTTTGGTGATGCAAGGAGAATGAGCCGGTGGCCACGGCCGCAGCGGCTGCTGGAGGTTGTGTGATCGTTGAAGACGAGAATCCTGATGATGCTGCGGTAGAGAAGAGAGCTAGTGGATTTGCCCCATTGTAAAAATGTTGGGCTTGCCATGTGTGGTTTGGCAATGGATCTACTTCCATTCTCTTCTCTATTGCTCTTTCCTGTGATGGACATAGACCAATGGACAAATTAGTGGATTCATATTAGCTTTTCTTGGTTCAAAAATTGCTGAAAACAATGCTTATTTTCTTATAACAGGCAAATGATTGTACAATGGAAATGAGAAGAAAATGTTGTTTCCATAATTAGTACTATCTAATAGCATACAATTATCATTTTTATTGCATTTATGCCATCTATAACAATAATGTTTGATTATGTAACATGATAATACTTATTGACACCCCTAAATTGGTACAATGACTACATTTAAAGGATAACCAGAAAGGCTTAGTGTAACCTTAATTAAGGAAAATTACCTGATAGAATGGAAAGAAGTTGGAATTCATTCCACCCCATAAAGGAGGAGGATGTTCAAAAGTAGCAGAAGCAGAGTTTAGTATCTGCAAACAGGGCTTAAAGTTAAGGTAACTTCTCAAAAAAACTGTAATGCAGGGAATTTTTCCTAAACATTCAAACACAGATTTTGAGACTAGATATCAATATTACCATTGGTCCACGGTCAATAGACCTGCCATCCCAGCTATTTTGATATTGAAAACCACCCATGTCTATGTTCATCTTCTGATTACAAGAGGCTTCAGGGGGAGCAATTCCCAAGTTCAGGTCAAGGTTTTGAATTTCATCTGTAAAATCATCAAGTCATAGAAGATTATTCTATGAAGGAATTCCCAAGTTGAGGTCAACATCAACTACTTTATAAACATTAACTAATACCTCCATTGTTGACCTCGGAGATAATTTCTCCTTCATATGTACTAGGCTCAAAATTGGTCACTGCTTCCCTACCATTGCACTTTATTGCAGCCTTATCATAAGCCCTATTTGCCAAGAGAAATAAACAAAAGGGTTGACAATAGAAGAACTGAATCATCAGACAATTAAGTTGAAAATTACAAGATAAGATGATGAATGTAAGTAAGACCACCTTGCAGCTTCTATCTCACTGTCGAATAGGCCGAGATAGATGTACCTGCAGGGAAGCAACGAATACAATCCCGTAAGAACCCATGTTCCATAACCATGCTGTAGTTTTGAAGTTGTAAAGTATAGATTAGAGTAATTTGTGAAATGAGGTAAGAAATTTCTGACTTCTTGCCAAGAAATTGGCCCATCCGAGCTTCCCATCGCCCACATTTATGCAGCGTAACGCCTCTGTACTTGGAGCTTCCCCTGGAAAAACCAGTGCTCTGGCGACGAAGGATATGCACAAATTCCTCCTTTGTAAAATTACTCATCTGTAGAGCATGGAATGAAAATAGAAATTAGAGTTGGAATGAGAAAAAAGAGGAAAAGAGATGAAATGAAGATTAGGATGATGACCTGCTTAATATCGTCTGCATAATCACTAACATTGAAGTTAATATCAGCATCCATACCTCGGAATTTGATGGCAGCACGATCATAAGCCCTAAAGAAGAAGAGATTGAGAAAAGGAAAGGGAAAGTTGGAATGGTGAGAAAGAAAGAGAAAAGAGAAGATGAGAAACCTAGCAGCAGCATGAGCAGTGTCAAATCCGCCTGAGAAAAAGAGAGAAGAGAGAGATTAAGAGAAAAGAGAAGAGTAGGTGAATGAGGAAGTGAAAATGAAAATCCATGGATTCAGACCTAAGTAGACCTGCTTTCCACAATCCCTGCGTTCCACAAAAGCAACATCAGACAACATTATCCTTATTATACGTACGCAATGTAGATTTGATTATGGAAAAAAGAAAGAGACCAAATGTGGGATTCCCAGCGACCGGTGCGGCGGTAAAAGGTGACACCACGATACTGAGAGCTTCTAGACCTCGGTCCACGCCGACTCTTCCTCACCTGAGGTCTCTGCTGCTGATCTTTAGAACCGAGATCCAACCACTGCCTCATTATTATATCATCACCTCCTCCCGATGGAAATAGCTGAATAGTACGCTCATCTTCCCTACTACTGCACTTTCTATCATAATCATACTCACCTACTACTACACTCTTATTATTACTACTA
Organism: Euphorbia peplus; assembly: GCA_028411795.1. NCBI lineage: Eukaryota > Viridiplantae > Streptophyta > Magnoliopsida > Malpighiales > Euphorbiaceae > Euphorbia > Euphorbia peplus. The sequence continues at coordinate 36,581,627 of CP110841.1, forward strand.
CTACTACTTAATATACTGAATGAGTAACCCAACGGAGGTGACGAAGAGGTCAAGCTGCTCCTAGAAGAAGCTTCTTCAAGGAGGGACTCATCGTCGCCGGCGGGAGGAATGTGGGGGAGGAAGGAGAGGTTGAGATCTAGCATGCTGGAAACAAACAAGAAGAGTAGAATGGACAAGTGAAATCAGAAGGACATTACAATGGAAGGAAGGAGAGAAAATTAAAAAGCGTGGGAGAGGGAGGAGGGAACAACAAAAGCAAACAAAGAAAGATGGGACGTTTCGCAAGTGATAACCACCGCGCACCTATCTACTCCTTCCTTCTTTCTTTTTTTTTATTTAACCAATACAAACATCATTCACTCTTTTCTCTTTCTTTTCTTTTTTTTTTTTTAAATCTCAATCAATTATTTACAAATAAGAGCACTGTTTTTGGAGTACGATATTTTTCAATGACAGTGGTTATATATCGAGGTTGTTTGAGTATAATATATAAAATTAATTTTTTTTATGTACAACTAATGAATTACCATAATCTGAGAGTGCTTTATAATCTTTCATTCATTATTTTGTACGTTTTAATGTTTAGTTATGAATATTTCTATAATTTATAAGACTAATTTCCTTGTTTAGTTATGGACTATAATGTAGAATCACACACTACTTTACAAGTTATTGTTTGATTATAATATACACACATCAAATAATGTTGGAACAGTGAATACATTTTGATTCAATATATTTTGTCCACTCCATAAGAAAATCAAGAGATTGATTGATATGGGAAGGGATAATTCTTGAAATTGTATAAGTCCAAGGATTTAGTTATACATTTTGTTTGTAACAATAATCTTAAGAAGAAAATTAAATAAAATTGTAGTTGGAGGATGGGAAAAAAAAGAAAAGGAGAGTGAGTGTCTTAGGTTGGGAGTTGGAAAATAGAAAGGTCGAGAGGGCAATATCCGTACACGTCCTCAACTAACCCAAATTACATATATTTATATGACAGCTTTCATTTCATTTCATATTCATATTCATATTATGGGTCCCGATTTCTTTGGTCCTACTTTTTGTCGTTTCTTTTGGATTTTTTTTCTTTCTTTTGGATTGTGTTAAGGTATTTTCAACATTAATCAATGATTCATAAGGTTTTTGATAGTGATATGATATTTACCTTTGAGGTTACAATGGTAACATTTTACTCCCACCGTTTCATAATATTTGACGTTTTGGAGAAACCTTTTTCTAAAATATTTGATGTTTTACACTTTTCAAGAAGCATTAAATGAATTTTTACCAATTTTGCCCTCATGATAATTGGCTAGGAATTTGTAGAGTCACCTTTAAGCATTATTTATTAGACGGTAGTATGATCAAATCCAACTCTTTTTAATGTTAATTATTGAGTTTCTTAATATGTGTGTAGAAACCTTAAACGACAAATATTATGAAACAAATAGAGTATTTCTCAACTCTAAACATGTTTGGACAAGCTCGGCTCGAGGTTGAGAGATCCAAATACGTGCTCGGTTCGAGAATGACAACCGTTGCTAGTTGTTATTTGGAAACATTTTTTTTTTATTAAAAGGCGGGGAAAAGCTGGACATCCCGACTAAGTTGGCACCCCCAAACTGAACCCCACAAACAATTTGAGTCCTCTACTATACATGTCAATTATCAATTGTCAATCGACTTAATTGTCTTGTTGTGCATGGTTTAGAAAATTCACAGCTTAAACGATGATTTTCTTCATGTTTATGAAGTTCATTTTACACTTGTGAATAGCTCGTTCGTGAATTGATAAATATAATATGTGTCATTTTATTTTATTGTATGAGAATCTTGCAACAAATTCATGACGAAATTAGCTTTTTAAGGTATTATATTAAGGATTGTTGGGCTCCTAATTCTCACACTTCTAATGAGCTTATTGTTGTTTATTTTTAATAAGGGTTTACATCATTTTTTGGAAAAAAAATGATATAATAAATGTTTCATTGAGGATCTGTTGTACTTTTGACTGTTAGAACTAACGACAATCTAAAGAAAGAACTATAAATATTTGCATATATATAATTTTAAGAAAAGCCGTGGAACTCTCTAAGAACTATGTGTAAAATTTAATTTTTTTTAGGTAGCTAGAATGTAACCCCCTCACTGGGATCACATTACGTGTCACATAACAACAATTCCACGTATACATTCAAGTCTCAGTCATTTTCATATAAAATAATGATCTCAAATTTCCATTGAAATCTTAATTTAATCTCATATTCAATAAATGAAATCACGTAGATAGTTAATATCATATAAATACACATCATTCTTTACATATCAAACTATATACATCATTTGTCATTTACAATACATATTTAAGTCATTCGTTTATACATCAAATATACAAAACAAAATACACTCAAAATGCTCCAAAATGCATAGGTGAGAACGGACTATCGCTGCCGGTGCGATCCTAACAAAAGAACTCCACTATCCTGAAAAATGGTGGCAAGGGATGAGCTGCCTACTCAATAAACATATAGCCATATATGTATACAAATATAACATGAAAGAATACAAGTAGAGTTATCAATTTAATTGCATATAAATCTCACTACACAGTCACACGCACGATTCATTTATTATGCTCATCATTATTTAATCAATTAGGGCCCTGCTATACTTAAATGACATATGTAAAATGGTCCGTGGGCCCACTCTGTATTCCGTCTCACATATCGGAATACAGTCACCTGTGGAGGAGTAAAACTCAACTCACGCAGTCCGCTACGGATATATCTCAACACTGTGCTTCCGGCTCCAAATTTCGGATAGCACTCTCAACAACAAGGACCACTTCACATATTCATTTAAGCATGCTCACATTCCTTTCTCATTACTCATTATCCCATCCACACATCAATCATACAGCTCAACATACTACATTTCAGCTCACGATATCACCAACAGTTCTATCTCCACATTTCATCACCATCACAACATTTCATAACCAGCACAACATTTCACAAACCAACACATATCATATATCACGTATTCACATCAGAATCAATCATGTTCCATACTCAACAAGTTCCAATCACATCACATTTATACACACATATAAGCACTATGCTTACCGTTCACTCGACGAGATCTATTCAACACGCTCGGGTGCTCTTTCACTTGCACCTTGTCCTCCTAATATCACATAAAATCATACAATTAGACTCAATTAAACTATATGGAAATGTATGCTTATGCATGACATATGATTCTCACAACTCACTAGCTTCACATTATAGACTAAACTTCATTCTTTGGTCTTAGTTGTTCATATGACCTATGTGCCTAGATTCTGCCATAACTCTCTCAATACGTACACAAATACCCTGATTCTTGTTGCTACTGAAACTAGATATATATAACTTGAACATATCCAAAAATCACATTAATATCATCCCTGGATCATAAATGACAAGCCAAACGATTGTGTTCTATTTCTGGCAAGAAAACAGACTAGTCAGCTTTCCATCGCACATGGTAATGTCAATGGTTCTCTCAAACCACACACTTTATACACAAACACTTTGACAGGGACATACTTCCACGTGTTATAAACAACTTTGTAAGAATATGGATTCCCTAAATATGAGCTTAAGAGCCTCAAATGACCATCACAAGATTGCTGCCTCACATACAATTCCATTTCGAGGCAGTCATGTCCACACCAAGATATCTTCTTCCACACAATGAATTAGAGACCCATATTTTACAGGAATCTAGACAACATATAGGGTTAAATGGTTGATTCTTTGTGTTTTTGTCAATTCGATCTCTATGGTGATTAAAACGAGGCCATAAGGTGACTGAAGAGAACTGCCTACAATTCAGCCTATGACACCTTATGCATACCTTTCACTAAAACAACACATAACCAATTCAAACAACACCAAGCCACCACAAACATCACCATAACTCATTTATAATCAATCCCATCACTATACTTAGGGTTTTCAGAACTTCAAATCCATGGAAACTATGCTAAAACAACTTACAAACCTTAACTTGATGCCTTTCCTTTGCTATGCTACTTATCTCCACTTGTTTGCCTTGGAAATGGTTGGAATTGAATGAGATTTCGTTTGGGGTTCTTAGGGTCTGAATATGGAAGTTTAAGAGAGGTTTTTGTTGTGTCTTTGTTGCTGAAGAAAACGAATTAAGGATATAAACGAAAGAGGTTATATTTGTCTTATAAAGGGTGACACCTCGCGCTTAAGTGAGGTGCTTGCTTCCAAACTTCACAATCAATCCTCCATACTTCTAATTCAACCAATTAGGTCCAGGTTTCTTCAATTGATATGTGTAATAATTCAACTCACTCTCACTAACCATTCATTACGGCTTAACACATCGCTAATCGCCTACTAATCGTACCTTAAACGTTGTTCGTGTGTAAAACTTGTTTGTAATTGAAATGAATCTGAATGTAGTCTTATGGAGAAGTGTAAGTATATATCTAACGCATCTATAGGTTAGGGTTTAAGGATGTTACATAGAATTCCCGAAAACAATTAATTGAATATTTATGGATAAAAAATTTCAATTTTGCTAAAATTCATTCGTGGAGGAATAGTAAATAAGTTGAATTACTAGAATTACAATTTTAGATTTAATCCTAGTTGCACTACTAAATTGATAAAGTAAATGAAAGTGATTAAATTCTTTTCTAAAAGAAGCTAGTGGGATCCATGTCGTCTTCGATAGTTCTAAGAATAGTGGATCAATTTAAGCAATGTGCTTTTTATTTTTAAAGTAATACGATTTATAACCCTAAACTTTTCATTATTTGCATTTTATTCCTCTAAATTTTTGCTATTTTTATTGGTATTCCTAGCTATCTATTCTAGGTAGGGATAAGCCAATGATGATTCTGAATTCTATTGTCTTTACATGTATAAAAATCTTGACATGTCGTTTCGTACACTATTATTATTATTGTATTATATGAAGTGTAGTTTATTTATTAATTCTTTTATCACTTTTTTTTTATTAAATTGTTTTTGAGAAAAGTTAGTTTGGTTGCAGTAGTTTGACAGCCATTGGTTAGCAGAATTAGTTTGGTTGGATATGAATTGTAGATATTAGTATAGTCTAAAATTTTATATGGTTGCTTAAAATATATTGGTAGTTACACATTGTTATCAAATTTAATGATGAGAAATCATTTTTACTAGTTCCGGCAAAAAAAAAGGTTTTAGTTACAAAAAATTTAGCAAAAAGTATATCTACCAACTCACAAGGTCAGATTAAATCACAAATCTCGACGAGGATTTACACTAAAATTTACAGAATGTTTATCAATAACAGTTAAATTTTGACGAAGTAGAGACTTGAACCGCAAACCGTTCAACAAGAATATGAAGTGTCCTATTATTTTGACCAACTCCAAATTAAATAGGTATTGTAATCATTGGGTTCCTAGAATATATCATGCATGTATCGATTTCATACTTTGTTTATTCGCTATGGTTGGTATCTTTATTTTTCAATGTGAGAGTCAATTCATTTTTATCCATATTGTCATCCCTTGGAGCTACTCATTATACATGTCACGATGAATCTATTTCGTATCAGGTCGTTGCACACCCATCTAATTGTGTGTCATGTGTTGAGGTGACCTCCTATGTGCACTCTAATACTAAAGTCAATGGAGAAATATATAATATAGAAAACTAAAATAGAGAAGGAAATTAGAAATTACAATACCTATAACATAAAACACATAGCATAAGTCCTCTCTCCAAAATAAGAAAGAGTGGGTCAATTGATAATGGACATTGTGCTTGTAGTTGAGTTGAAATTGATCAAAGTATTAGGTGCATTGAAAAGTGAAATGAATGAGAGGTGCTAAAATAATAAGGGTCAATGGAATAGAATCATGTATGTCATTGGTGGAGGGTATAATATTGATGGAGATGGAATATAATACTTGGATAATAAAATATAATCATAGAACTTAGTAGAAAAGTGCAAAGTTTAAGGAACAATACTACTTTGGTGGTTGTTAAATTCCTTTAGAATATATCCAAATTAAGCAGTTTGCAATTCCCACTTTCTCTTTTATCCCATCTTTTTGTTTACTGTTTTGGGTCACTAACCTTTATTTTTTGTGGCTAATTATGTGCAAAATCTTGAATTGTTATTTATCGATTCATGTTTATAATTGAATTGGAATCAAATCATGGGAAGAAGTATCAAAGACGGTATAGTGTTATAATTTTAACTATTTACGAGTCGAATTGATACATTTATCAATAATGTTGGTGAAAAATTTAGCGATCAACAAAATCTATTTTTGTAATATATAACACTTATTGAATTTTGAAGTATCGAAACGTTTCAACAAAGCAAGAAATTAAGATACTTTGTCTTGGGAGTTGATTAATAGAGTTGCTAACAAGTCACAACTTGGTGAACCTGTTATTCCTTTGCTGCAGAATACTGCTGACAGCGGTAACGATCTCGTGTCGTTGCTAGTGGTACTGAAAGATTTAACATAAATCCTGGGGCAGCCTCATGGTATAATATGTTTTGGTACATGGCATTTTGAATTGTATCTTACTTCGTCCAATGTGCCATTGGCTAAAAGTATCTCAGGTTTGGATGGAATTCTCGGCCATAAGCCTAAAATATCAAGCATTCCTCAAGTTGTTCCTTCACATGCTGTGAGCATGAAATGATCAAATAACATTAGTTCGGAAGTAGATCATACCATAGTAAAATCTGGTGGTATTTCAGGTAGCGTTGCTAATCATCTCGTGAAGAGAATTCTAATACTGTTATTATAGGTAGTTTAATTTATAAAGTCAATCGCGCTGAGGTCTGCCGCAGGATACGAAACTTCTCCAAATTGACCCTTCAGCTTCATCAGCACCAAGAGAGCACTCAAATGTCCCGAACTTCTATGTTTTGATGATCAGGAGCACTACCCCTGCCAAAATGACCCTTTGGAACTTAAGAATGTGTTTATTGTTGCAGGTTCTAAGACTCCAGCTTTCCACCTCGGTTTTCTCTTCCAAGTAGAGTGGAACTACCGGGGTTTCCTATGAATGGAGCAAAAAACGGTGATGGTCGTAATCAAGGCATCTTATTCGGTGCATGATTTTCTTACAGGAAGAATGTAATGTCTCTTTCTCTGCAGCAAACCATTTGATGCAAAATGCTGTGCCATCATTTGATTTTGATTTCGTTGATCCTGCAATAACTGAAGTTGATACAAGGCCAGCTATAACACCATACACACGTTACTTCGCTTAACCATGATACACAGTTTCAGATGCTAATGCAGCAACCAATATCTGTCAAACAGAACCATAGGTTTCAAGATCACTTCAGGACTAGATTCTCTCCTCAAAATGATGCTTATGGTATTTCATCTATGCTTATCGGTGAATCCCCTCCCATCAATTCATCTCCATTTTCCCAAGTAACAACTAAACACGTGAGAAACTTGAACATGCCAGGTAGCTGTTGGATTGGTTGGGGATGGAATGAAGAGTCAATAAACTGGGTATGTCTCATGAGGAGATAAAATGTCGAATCAATAAACTGGGTATGTCTCATGAGGAGATAAAATGTCGAATCTCTGGTTCCAGCAATCTATACTACAGAGGATTTGCATTGTGACCTCTGTTCATATTTGATGTCCTCTTTGATGCTTGTGCGGCTCGATTATAAGGATAGGGTTGGGATCTCTTGAATTTCCTGTACGGGGTTTGTTGGTGAGATGTGCAGCAAGCTGCATACTTCTTCATCTCTACCGGTAGGAGCTGGGTTCAAGGATCTATTCGCTGTACAATAGACAAGATTGTTCTTGTCGCCAATTCATTGTAGGATTCAATTGAATTGTCGTTTCGCTTTGAGCGTAATCATTGAGTCCATGATGGTGAATCAGTCTTACACCTCAGGAAAAAGGTAAATGACATCCCTTGTTACCATCTTTCTCCATTTTTGTTTTTTGAAGTTCAAGTTGGTCATGTTTAGCTTCTTTAGCTTTTGCAGGAAAATGGACAATGTAATATACGGCAGTTCCATAAGCTGGACGAACTGAAGTCTTCCTACTCGCCACATTAATACACTCATATGTTAATAGTTTACTATATCATCACCATTGCTGCCATAGTTGCTTCGGTTTGTTGCAAATTATGTTTTGTGATCTTTTGTACACGAGTATATACTCATGTAAAAGACTTAGAATAGTAACATTCACAACTCTTGTCGAAACAAAACCTGTTGTCACAAACAGGACATAAATCATCACTAACCGTAGTGCATGGACATACCAAATTATCAAACCGACAGCAATGAGATAATATTCACGCACACTCAAAACTGGATTTGCAAGGTTCTTACATAACTTGTAAAAAATTGTTATATAACTCCATAATTCAAACACCCGTAATACCTCCACTTTGCAAGACAATTCTATATTATATTGGGTGTAAGAAACATCTAACAAGTACAACAAAAAGTTTATTATGTATTAAAGGTCCATATGATCAACAAAGCTAGCTTAGCTGCAAGTTTAAGAGAGCACCATAGTGAGAGAGGTATATAAAGTACTTGCAAACTTAAATATAAATTTGAACCTTAATCTGAAAATTTTATAAGCACAATATATAGATGCTTGTTCCGAGTGATCCTATATTCTAATTTAAAGAGAACAATACGAAAAGGATATGATGCAAAAATAGGTCACCTATGACTCGCAATCAAAGTGATCTGTTGCGCAGGATGAAAATCATGTTCACATAACACAGACATGCTTGATAATATCAAACCATTGCAATATGTAACAAACCATTAAAACACTAAATATTAGTTCAAGTACCATAAGTCGAATGAACAATCTCAACACTAACATAGCCAAGATGAAGGAGCAAAAAGGAAAAGCAACCTCCAAAGTGTACCCTCTCCATTCAAAACCTTCCCACTCATAATTGCCCATGTTCAATTGACAACCGAGAAGGACAACAACTACTATAACTAAACAAGGGAAAACAAAATCTTGTCCAAGAGTATTTGAAATGCAGAACATCCAACTACTGGGTGACATTAAGCCACTTAGAGAAGTTCTCAAACTCAGTGTAGTCGCTGTCTGAGATCATAGTCTTGTACCATGCTTTTCCTGCAGCTTTGATGGCCTTTGCCTCATCCTGTAAGATTCAATGGAATACAAGAGAGGGGTTAACAAAAAACAAGCAAGTTAAATGAAAAAAAAAAAGGAAATGAAAAAGTAAATAGCATCAAACTGAAATAAAAGATGAAATCACTTAGAATTCCAATCAATTTAACAAGGTTACAGGGCCGAAGAGAAATGAATAGACCACGGACCCAACAAACTAAAATCAAAAGACTTTAACAATATTCACAATAGTATTTAAACTGGATTCTTCTCAATGGCTTCTTGAACTTCAATATAAACAAGTAGCAAAGCCAGCATGAAACTAGATCGTGGGTTCAACAGTACAATGCATCTTATCAGAAAAACTTAACAGGTTCGAATATATAACATAAAGTACAGTTATTAGCATTAAAACAATGGGAATTTCATCCAGTTTAAATAGCATACAAAGATCATTTCAATTTCAAGATAAACATTAAGAACAACAAAGCCTTAGTCCTGAAATGATCTGTTGCCGGCAAACATGAGCCATCATAAAGAACCTTAAAGCTCAAGATAAGGCTTAACCAAGAGCAAATATATGTGACTGCCAAAATCCTCTAAAAACTACAACAAGTCAGACATCATTCAAAACCAATACAAATTAGCCATAAAGAGTAACTATAGAAAACGAAATAGTTTACAAGTTGGATTGACAATTAGGCTAACAGAAACTTAAAACATAGGGTAACCTTGTCACAATTCAAGAGACAGTTGCAAAAACACCCATTAACAAAATCAACCATCAACACTACAGTCCTAATTCTAGTAAGAGCAATAGTCCTAGTCCACATAGGTCCAACAAATAAAAAGTTAAACATATCAATAATATACAAATGCGTCATTGGCTGTTCATAAGCCAAAAAGTTATATCACACAATAAGACAATGTAAAGAACAGATTAAAAGTAAAACCAATTATATAAGGAAACAAACAAGCAGAATACATTAAGCAATACCACACGTTTAGAAACAATACACTTATACACAACATGTAGATCAAAACTAGCAAGAATTGGTATACCTTGGTGGCGGGTGTCGTTCTCGCCCTATCCAATTTCTCCTTCTTGGACTTCACTCGCTCAGCCTCAGCCAAAAGAGACATCCTCCTAGCAGTTTTGGCATACGGGTTCAACCTCAACATGGTATTCAGATTCTTCAACGGATTCTTCTTCAATGTAGCCCTCTTAACATCCTTCTTGATCGGCTTCACAACAGACTGAACCTCATCGGAGTTAATAATCCTAGCAAGGTCAGCATTAACCATCTTAGACCTGGGCAAAACATACCCTTTCTTCTTCTCAGACAACTTATCAAAAGACCCATAAACAGAGTCTAGCTTCTCAAAAGCTGACTTAGTCCAGATCACAAATCGTCCCAAATGCCCACCGGGAGCAAGCTTAAGCAAATTCAAGCGATCCACATTAGCAATCTCAACACCCGGAATGTTCCTAAACGCCTTGACAAGCTTAGCTCCTTCACTTCCATACACAATCAAGGGTCCTTTACGAGAAATGTACCTCCGATTCCTCATCTTTCCTTTCCCGGGACGAATAGCATGACTATCCTTGGCCTTCTCGACATCAGCATAAGCTCCGATCTCCTTCAACAACTTAATAGCTCCAGAAGTCTTCTCAATAGACTCAGCAGAATCACTAATCACCAAAGGCATCTCGGGGACGGTATCAACCTTGTGGCCACGGGCCATGACAAGAGCAGGAACAGCAGAAGCAGCAATAGCAGAAACGACAGCGTATCTCTTCTGATTAACATTGATCCTACGATGCCAGCGCCTCCAGATCTTAGTGGGAGCAAACATGCGGCCTCCACGACACATGTTACCGAAAGCTCCCTGACCGGCACGGTGAGTACCGCCACCGGGGACACGGGGGATACGGGAGACAGCACGACCGGTACCCCAGGACTCAGCGGAGGTCTGGTGGCCGGCTTTCTTGGAGACGGCGTAGGGTTGGCGACTGTTTTTGGACATTTGGTGGTGGACGAAGTTGACTATGTCTGGTCGGATTGAGGCTTTCATCACGTCCGGTAAGGATACGTTTTCGGATGCATCTGTTTGCATTTCGTTCAGCCTTTGCACGGTCACGATCGGGCGTGCGGCGGCGGTGGCCATTGATCTCTGTCAGAGTGAGCTCTAGCTAGGGTTTGGGTTGCAGGATTTCTAACAAGAGGGAGAGACTATTTATACTTCATGTTAGGGTTCAAGCTTGCAATGTCCGATTTACCCTTAAATTTATTCCTAATTCCCATCTGCCAGACCATTTGTAGCCCATGTCTGACTTCTTTTTGTTTTGGGCTTCTAAAGTTAGCCCAAATTACGCCTTAAACGATCCCAAAATACCTATTAACCACCACACAATATTTAACCATTCAAATTTTTTATATTGGAAAATCCCGTTTTTATTAGTAAGGGTCTTATAACGATATTGAAATTTCGGTCCAAATCCAACAAGATCATCATATAATAGTACAATATTAGGAAGAAGTTTATCGTGATTTAACCGGACTAAATCCAGTAATCAATATATAACTTCGTAATTATTATATAAATAGTCCGATATTGAATATTGAGACCAACATATATTTAGTACTAACTTTCTAATAATTATTATACAAATAATCAAGTTATTATCGAGTTGTTAAGGCAATAAAGATTTAATGACTGTTGTTTATTTACAAATTTGAATTTCTAAAATATACATTATTGTTCTATTGTTTATGTTTTCCGTATTTGTTATTATGACTCTCGTTATCTTTTGTAATTTTTATCGTCGCTTTGATGATTTTTTTTACGGGTACCTTCACCGTACTAGCATGATTGATCATAAATTCATATTATTATTACAAAGTGTGTGCATGCACACGTGTGAATGAGTGAGGTGAGATGGGAAGTGGAGTAGGATACGGGATAAGAATGTATTGGTTGGTGGTGAGCTTTATGATTTGAAGTGCGAAGATTGATTTGCAGAGAGAGAGAGTGAGGGGAATCCATTTGTGTTTGTATGCAATTGCAAATGGATGTTCGAGGTCGTGGGTTGTTCTATGGGTTCTCATCATCATCATCATCATCATCTTCTTCAACATTTTCATGTCCCTCCATATCTCATCATTACTCTTTTCTCAGACCTTCCTGCTCCCAGAAAAACTCCTCCGGCCAACCCAAGCCAAACCCCGACGACAAAAACAACGGTACGGCTTTCCATCATCCAAACAAATCCCCATATATTATGTTTCATTAATATCATATCATACATATATCATTAATATAATCTTCATGTTGTTACTCTTAACTATATAACTCAAAGCTTCTATGCCATCCAACTCTCCTCTCCTAACTCCATTCCTCACAATCTAAAAGATATTATTAGCATTAACTATACCTCTGACAATAAATTTGAAAGGACCATTCTTAATTCATCACAAGCTCAATCACCACCTGGGCCTGCCACCCATTTTATTAGCTACTGTATCCATGTCCGTGTGCATGTCCGCTATTTTAAGGTTATATATGTATAATGTTCCGTTATCGGTATACTTGTCCATATCCGTGGAGTGAATTGTGTCTAGAGTTTCTTCTGCAAGTTAATGCAGATTGTGACAGACTAGACATTTTGTCATGATCAAGTGGGATTGGAGATCTCCATGGGGATCCAAATATCCCAGGGGACGGGTGCGAACAATTTTTTTTTCATTTCATAAAGGGACCGAGTCCGAGATTCTCCATCTAATCCGGAATAGAGATGAGGTAGCAGTTCACTCTTCACACTACTGTACTTTGCAATGCTAATCTCAACTCTATATGACACTTATAGGATTTGAAACCCTTGATCTTTAAGTTCAATCCATAACGTTAAGCAGATAGGCAAGACCCGTAATTAGTTTAAAAAATCTTACATCAACTTCTTTGCCTAGTTGATTTTCAGTTGCTTATGGTATTGAAGAATGCTTTCACATAATTGAACAACATCCATTTCCTTAGTTACAATCATGGATAGTCATAGTTGTAAGAGGGGTTAGAGAGCTCGAGTATCTACTTGTCGTTGGAAAACACTGAAAAACTCTATAGAAATTCTGGATATAGTTCTGATTTTTACTGAAAAACACATGAAAAACTAAAACAAAAATCAATTGAGCATTCATAGATCACCAGAGAGAGCACCCTGGATCCGAAAATGTTTACCGGAGTACAACTTTAAACATGGTAGAGGCAAATATAAGATCTTATATTTTTTTCTTTTTTTTTATGCCTCAGGGGATAAGTTCTCAACAGACTGGGACAAAGCTTGGTCCAAGTTCAAGAAACAGGGGAAGAAAACACTGTTTTCTGGATTCTCCCCAAACAAGTACGTGAGTTGGAATCCTAGGCCGTCCGATTACCCGCTTTCTGAAGAGGTTGATCCTATAAAGAGAGCAGAGAGGTCAAACCTCATGTTATGGACCAGTCCAAAGTTTACTCTATATGGTGCTGTTGTTATTGTCACATTGCTTTTGGTCTACACTATTCTCTATCCAGTTAGGTGACTCGTCAGCTCGAGTTACGTTTCTATTGAAGGAAGAAGGCCCTATCCTGCAAGTATTATAAGGTACATCAAGAACTTAGTGTAGGGATCAAAATTTTAGGTAATGCAGTTTTTAAATTGAATTGCTTTCTGGGAAGAATTACTAGGAACAGAGATGAAACTGATGGCAATGAAATTACAATCTTTTTTTCGGGTATACTGATACGTTTATGTTCAATTCCTAAGCTATTACTCTACTTATAGCACATTGACACTACTTCCGGTTTTCTGGTGTTTTTACTTCATTCTTGCCAGCTAACTGGCGGATTGTTGTAAAAAGCTACATAGCTGTCTAGTCGACTGTTAGTAACGGCTCTCTAGTAAAGTTGGGGACGGAATTATCCACTCTCGATCCTTACTTTGCTCCCACTCGAGCTACTTTTTTCCATGATCCACATGTGAAAACTGAGCTATTTTCCGCACAAAACCTGGGAGCAGTTCACCTGTTAGGAATGCGGATTGGTGGCAATAGTTGCTCAAAAAACATGAGAATCTCGCCATCGAGCACCAGTCCGACTATCTGACAGGCAGACTGCTTTCAATTTTTTCAAAAAATATTGGTACATTGTCGCATGATTGGCGGATTGAATTAAAAACACCACAAGATTTTAAATAATTTCAAATTCACTACCATGAAAAGGGAAATGGTTGAAGGATTGAGCATAAATGTATTAATACTCCTTTCTTCTTATGTTTAACATGGTTTGATGCAAGTTTTGTCATTTCATCTTTAGGATAAGCGAACCGAATATTTTGATGCTAATCTTAAAGTTTCACCTACAGTCTATTCATGTTGTTCAGGTGCGGTTACTGCTACGAGCCAACGAGCAGTCACAGAACTGAGGTTGACAACCAAATGTAGATATGTGGGATGATCCTAGAGGTGGCAATTCGGATTATCGGGTGAAAAATCGTATTATGGCATTTATATGTTCTATATGATTATATATTAATATAAATACTAGAAAAATGAAAATCCTTAACATATATATCGTGTCAGTTAAGCTATACTATCGTGTCAGCAATTACGACCTGTGGATGCTGGTGCTGCTGTCAATAGCCCCTCTGCTAATCAGATCATTGAGATGAGCATGAGCTTGCCATTAGTTCGTCTGAGAATTTTTCTGGTGGAAATGGGAAACATTTGAAAAAAAACATTCACATTGTAATTGGTAATTCCCGTGTCAAACGGGTTGTCTTTATAAGCCGTGTTACTGTGTCAGAAATTGACAGTCCGGCAGAGAAGTCAATATAATGTTCTTCATTTGTATGATGATTTATAAGAATTATTGAATCCACTTCTGATCTTTTTTTCTTCATTACTATTACTAGAATCTTGTTTGCTGTTTGAAGTCATTTTCATGGGAGGCAATGAAGCTTTATCTATGTAATGAAAACTGGTAAAGAGTCAACTTGATCCCTCAGATTTATTCGGATGGATAATTTACCCCCAAAATGTACAATATAATTATTTCAACATCGTATGTATAATCAAATTAGTCTAAAATGACCCATGTCAATACATGATTGTTAAAAATTGATGAATGATGAAAAGAAGATACAAATGATGTAGTTACTCAGGATTTAGTGGCGTCGGGATTGAAAAACTTGAACAATTAGCAAGCCTAAGTATTTGCAATGGATGCAATTATGGGGCGAGTCTAACATGAGATACAATTGACGGTGAATTTTTAAATCATGTAGACACATCTTAAAGCCAAAGCCAAGTTGTTTAATTTGGCCAAAAAGAACATGATGTTCGACTATGGTGTTACAAACCAAGCAAAATTCGGTGGATTTGTGCCAAAGAAATTCATTTTAGAATTAACCTTTTATTATGTGTTGAACATTTCAATAACTTGCAAGTATAGAACTCATCATTTTAATTAAATACCAAGAACGAGTATAATGAGTGTGACTAGAGCCACGGATGGAAAATATGAAGGGCCCTCCCTCAAAACCATACGTGCAACAAGACTTATTCCTTTCACAAAAGCATATATAAGTGCACCCTACTTCTTCTGCATATTCATATTCCCTACTTCTTTGTTTGGCCTTCCAGTTTCAGGCATATAATAATAATATGGGTACTGGTATTGCTATTGGAGCCACTAAGAAGCAGCAAAGATCAAGACTTCCAAAGAGAGGCCAAATCAAATTGAAGATAATCTCTAGTTTCTTTAGCAAAATTAAGAGAGCATTTACAAGAACCGAGTTTAGGGAGACTATTCACCCAGATGCTTCAAATTCAATTCACATTTCTACTTCTAAACAAGTTCTTCTCCGAGTTAACATGCATGAATGAATTGCATGTTCATTGTTGTCCTTAAACCTTGCGGTTTAAGATTATCGTATAAAGGATGTTAGTTTTGTTTTTCACGTCATATTAGATCCTATTATGTGATCATTGCATTTCAAATGGTTGTATACAATGTAGATTCAATGGAACTTTTGATAATGTTATGTTAAATCCAGTTATTTTTGTAAGAATGTTATTTTTCATATAGTATCCTAAACTATATATTTTACTTATTTCCTACATTATAAGAACATGCTCTTGATGTGGATATTATTAGACTTGTATGCTCAATGGCTCGTCCATTGCATTCTAGAGTTAAGTTATGTTCTCTTCCAGTTACATGATGAAAAGCTTGAAGTTTTAATTTTTTTAAAGAAATTTGAAGTGAAAACTTAAAAAAATTCAACTTTAACTTTATGAAATGTCGACGCTACGATACAATTATTTTAGAGGAAGATGAGAGCAAGCATCGGGCCGTCTAAGATTCATTCCGATATCTACATATTTTTAGACTTTTTAAGTCGGGCGTCTCTACCTTAGAAAATTATAGCTTTATATACAAATTTAGTTGTGTTATCGTTTGATCACTGAGTGCTCAATCCCTTCAAGAAACACCCTAAATCCGTATGGAGCAAGTGGGCCAACAAAACATATGGATTGTTCCCTTTGGGGCAATTTAACTAGGTAATCATGTTGGGTCAATGTCTTCCAAAACGTGTTACTGCCTAACTCATGTTTATGTATGACAAAGATATGATTTTTATTTTTTTGGGTATGATTTTTGTCACTGAAATTAATGTTTTGAGAAGGGAAATGGAAAGCCAAATTCAAAGAACAAGACTAGTATTCCTAACAGAAAAAAGAAAAGCGCAACGTAAAATTTGTAACTCGTGCCTTTCATTGAAGATATTAACGGGACCATACATGCATTGAAGTCTTTTTAATTTTTAAGTAGAAGCTTATCAATGCTTATCAATGTTCAAATAAAGACCAACAGCTTATTTCAGCAAATGAAAGATAAAATATATTTCGTTAACTCATTTTTCGTGTATCACATTACTCTCATTTATGTCGGTTGAAAATCGTTTTAAACCAGTAGCTTTTTGTAGTCCTTATCTTATTTTACTCATTACAACAGTTTTATGAGCATTTAGAAACAAATATCAACAACAGTAAACAAACAGACAGGGAACCAAATATAGGCCAAATGCTTAATTAATTTCATGATGATTAAAGAGCCCTCGTGCGGTGGTGGACATTGGGCACCCACCATGCTTAAATTGTCGGCGAACACCATCTCAAAGTCTTGCAACAATAACTACTCAGTCTTGTGCTTGCTTTTCCACCATGGAGTCCCTCTTCCACTTCTTCTCTCCATTGAAAGGAAATTTCAAGCCTTTTGAATTTAATTTTTCCAACTATACTATGTGGACAATACCGTATCACGTACTTGTTAGACTCGGTATCAATTTTTAAACCAACAATATAACTAAAAAACAACTCGCATGCACAATTTGAAAACAACAGAATCCTTAATTGTCCTGAAAGGAGAATCGAAAATAACTCATACTCATTTTATTTAAAATTTCCAAGTAAACAATATTACTGAGTCCATTCTAATTGAAACTTTGAATCTACTTTTTAATATTACAGTAATGTAGATTCCAGTTGAAGCATACATTTGGGTGGTAACAGGGTAAACGGTTTCAAGACGGGTTTCCAAACCAAACTTATTCTAACTCCAAGATCTTGGAGAACTTATTCCAATTCCGAGATCTTGGGTTGTATCAGCATAGGAAATGAATCAGTGAGACAATACATACATAAATAAACATGATCCTCATCATATTAAAAGCCTCGTATCCAATTGAACAGAATCCCTCATTCCTCAGCCAAATCACATCAAAGCATCAACATGTACTTAGAAGGCTCAAAAAGCTCATCAAACACCTAAAACTACATCTCCGATCCTCTTTCAAGTATTATTTCTACAAGGAGAAACCTTAATACTAAAACTACCAGCATTTGCAGAAAGCGAATAAACACAAACTCAAGATTCTGAAATTCACATTTAGCATTGTAAATTAGAGGTACCATGTCAATATGTATTGCCGAAACAAGTAAAAGGCTCACAAATTTTCGAATGATCTCGCAAAATGCCATCAACTGCTCATCGGTAAGTCACAGGTCCTTCCAGGGCAGGATCAAGGAGTCGACATTTTAAAAGGTATGTGGACAACAGACTCTGCATCTCAGAATTAATTGCCACCGCCTGGCTCCTGAATTTGGATTGATGTTTTTGCTAAACTTGCTTCCAGTTCAGCTAATTCATCCATGTCCAGTTCGTCATCATCATCGTCATCAATGCCGTCATCTTCATCATGAGGATCCTCCGCATTGCCCAAAGATGTAGAAGTGCTTGGTCCACCAGCAGAAGGGTTAACATTATCCTGAACAGTAGCAAAATCCAGTTATTTTCAGTTGGCAGCTAAAGAGTGGCCTTTCATTTTCAAAACCTCTCTTCTGGTCCACAAATTACAATAAGACGCAAAGAAATGAAACCATTATAGGACTTTAAACACGTCATACGCATCAGCATTACATCAGAGGAAAAGTGGCTATGTGACTCTATCAACATTAACCATATAAAAATGCATCAGAACCACCTTTGCTTTGTTGACAAGAAGGTACTAAATGTTTGCACTTCTGACCTTTTTATCATTCTTGTCATTTCATTAGCTTTACTAGAGAGTTGGAGTAAATAACTTCTGTATCTGTCAGGAATGGTTCATTTGGAACTGACTAAACTATGCCAAAAATGACAAAAGACTGACCAAGACCAACTAGTGGAGTCAAATACCACGACTGTCAATTTCCAACATGAGAACACAATCCACAGAGACAAACCGCTTGACACGATTACTTTTGTGTCATTTCTATCATATATAATCTTGGGGAACATTAACAGGATAACCCGTTTCAACACCTTTACGAAAAAAAAAAAACTGTGATTAACAGATAGACTGAAGCAAAATATAGTCAACAAGCTATGTTGTGACAATATGATACTAACAAGCTCCACATATAACCAAGAGTTCACCATGTTATCCAAAACTTTCTTTTTCATGGAAACCATACCTTCTTTTCAGGAGCATCAGATTCTTCATCTCTCTGGTATTCCTCGTATGCTTCAGCATCATCCACAAATATACTAGCATCTGATAGAAATAGCTCGCGCCCACTGGAAGGTAATCAAAAGTAGGCACATTTAGCTAGTTAATATAACTAGACCAGAGTAGAATGATCAAATCTCTATGTTGGTTTAAACGAGTTGAGAGGATCTTAGCATCCCTATGAAATGGTGAACCAAGGTAGTGCAGGAAAAAGGAGGTAGACATACCTCATTCGATCATTCTTAGCCCTCTCTGCCTGCTTCGCAGCCAAACCAGCATCTCTCTCATCCATCTTTTTCTTCTTCCATTGCATGAACAAATCAGGAGTCATAGGTGTTGTAGTTTTTAATTTGGCACGCTAAAACCAAAACCAGTAACATTATTAAGTGAGTTTGGATAACAGTAGCACAAGTACTGAACAAAGCAAAGAAAGGAGAAAATTTATTTGCAAATATATTATCACCTGGTTTTCAATCTCCTCTTCAATAGGTATTTTGTTAGCCTCTTGCTCTAAGAGAGACTTCATCTGAGATTTTAACACATATCCAGGCGGTAGAGCATGCCGATAGTGACATTCTTTACTACCATTCGGGCAGACCCAAAACCAGCCATATTGTTTCTTTTCAACAGCGTCCAAAAAGTATTTGCAAACCTACAGAAATACAATCACAAATTCAGATTCTGTTTGTAACACAAATTCTATAGGATCATGTCAATCTGAATTTCAGCACAAATTGGTCCAGAAAACAATGCTGCTTCTCAAGGCTAAAGCAATATTTTGGTACTTGGTTATTCTGATTCTTTCATGCTTATGTACATCATATGCCTAAATGCACATGACCAACTGCAAATGTGGACCAAATTCATTAGAAGAGAGAAAAACCTTTCCTCTTCTTCCTCGATGTTTTGTTTTTCAAATGCAATAGCAAAACAAGTTGAAAACATCCTTTATGGTCCATCCACTATTACAATTTACACTTATCTGTAGTTTTTAGCCCTTCACTAATATTCTCACTCGAACAGATCTTCAAGGGTCTCTCCCTCCCGAGTCTAAAATAACTCTAAGCAGTCATCAGCAGAAAAAAGATGGCCCTTACAAGGACAAAGGTATAACAGCCATTATTACATTACAACACCGCATGGTGATGTATTTATTCAATGTTCTGCACTCATAATGGCCAATACGCATACCATTGGCATTTTAACAGCCACTAAATGCATAAAGACTACACTTTTTTGCAATCAGCTCTAACTTATACACCCACTCTCAACCACCACGACTTGCTAAGAAACTGAACTAGAAATTTGAAAGATTGAGCAACATGACAAGTTTCCTTGATAGAAAGGCAACAATCAAGAAAATGGAGAGTTCATAATTCATAATTCATTGTTGTTGTTTGCCTATTTCCTATAGAAATACTGGATTTATGCTTTTAGGGAAGAAACAATTACAATAGTGATACAATAGGTTGTTATATCTACAATTTTCATGATAAGTATTAACCTATTTTCATAATTATAGTTTATATTCAAGAAATTACTATGCACTTAAAGATTATACAACAAAATTTCAGTTAAAGTGTTAAATTAGTCTTCCAAACGAACAAATTAGTGCATTGCAAGCTAAATTTTTCTTGACATTTGACAATCATAAATAGAAAGACCCTGTGTTATGTATTCATGCTTAGTCGTCATTACAATTCTTAATGCTTGTAGATTAGATAGATAGTGAAAAAATTTCTGATATTTAGAGCATGCATTTGTGAGTTTGAACAGCCTATGACTGTCAAAAGCAGCTGTAAGAGCCCCACATACTCTGCCATAAGATAAGAACATGTTGCATGGACATATTGTCTCCAACATTTGAACATGGCCAATTGATGTGCGTTTCATCAGCAAATAAATAGCAGTCACATCACATATAGCAGCTAAAGGTTCCCCAGGCCATAACATAGCAGTGCAACTACTATAATACTGAGCAATGTAATTTCAGAAAATTTGCAAAACAAAAGAAAACAAAACCAAATGGAGACGTAAAAGATACAAATATTTGTCTGATTGTCATTCATCACTATATACTGAAAATGGAACCCATATAAATATCATTCAGAATTAGGCGATTAAGACTATTGAATGAAAGCTAAGTATAAAATACACAATGCGACAAAATCTGTTTAACTAAATTTGTTTTGTTCCGCTGTAGCAAATATTGAAAAGCCATGGTATCAATCCTTTAATTCCTCATGGAAAGAAATACAACATAACATAAGTCAAAGAGTCATTTTTCCATTGCAGCTTCTCTTGCAATCATCAAGATCTTGAGCAGTGAGAACAGAAGTGACTATTAAACTATAAGATGATATGAGCGATTCAAAGTGATATGAGTCTATACGGGATTAAGGAACGCGACTTGATTTCATGGTTCATTATGATGGTTCATGTTAGCCGACCCCAAATCATTTCCGGAGTAAAGGCTTTGTTGTTGTTGTAGAACAAAAGTCATTTCTTATACGTTCCACGTCTTTTGCAAAGGTAAAAAGTTTTAAAAACAACATGACCATCTATAAAGCATGTTCAATACTTAGAAGGATAATAAGTTCAGCAAAAGTCTAACATTCAAGTTAAACAGATAAGTTTACGAAGATGATGAGAAAGAAGCAACAATTCAGCAAAAATCTAACACGCTCAGCAAAAGTCTAACATTCAAGTTAAACAGATAAGTACGAAGATGATGAGCAAGAAGCAACAATTCAGCAAAAATCTAACACGCAAGCTATACATTACATGAAAATAATAGGGATACCAAATCAAATTTATTTTTGCCATTCTCAAGAAGCAAACTTACAATGTCAGTAGGTTTGTTCTGATTACTGTACTCATTTTTCTTCGACTCCACAACCTTTTCCAAAGTATCTTGGTCCCAGTCCTCCATGGTATCTTAAGAAACAGACAAGAAAAAGGACTCATGAGAACAAAATCTCAAGCATAACTACCACAACAATCAAAACTGAAAAATAAATAAAAATAAAGTAGAGGTTCATGTTCCAAATACCTTCATCACGCTTATCACTATAAATGTCAATCTTTTCCCCTTTCCTCTGAACATTCAAATCATGGGAAAATTTGCATTTGAAACCTTTAGTACACTGTCCCACTTTGAAAAACTCGCACACTATAGACTTGGGATCAACACCTAATGAAACGAGTTGCCATTAGTTACCACATTCAATTCAACCCATTATGAAAAAAAAAAAAAACAAAAGCTTTTAACTTTGATAAAGTATTCAGTTAAAATGGTATCCTTACCAACAGGAACTTTGGGCTGGCTAACAGCAACCTTGAACAATTCATTCAGCTCCCTCTCTTTGGCTTTATCCTCTTCTTTCTTTTTCTGTTATGGTAATAAAAGAATGTTAGTTAAGCGATTGAAGTAAAAGCGGGTGGAGTAATGGGAAAATGAAACATGAAATGAGGAAAATGAAGGGGGAAAAGTAAGAACCTTAGCAGCCATCTTGGCGGCGTCGGGTTTGGGCTGAACGGACTGCTGGAGAGACTGAACATATTTCTGGACATTTTTGCTTTTATTCTTGTTCTTGAGACCGAAGGTCTTGTCTTCGACAACCTTCTGCTTCTTGGCTAAATCGGCTTTCTGCTGCTTCGGAGGCATCTTTTCTTAATTGCATCCACAACAAACAGGAACCTGCCTTTTGATTTAAAGCTCCGGCGGAGGAGGAGGCGGGGCGGGGCGGCGCTGGGAGTGTTTTATTTTCTAATCTAAGAGAAGGGAAGAGGATGATGGAAATTGGTATTCTAGAAACTGCGTCTCCAATATCATGGGCTGGGCTGCCCCTTCTACAGCTTGGGCTTTCTTCTATCACTTCCATGCATTCTTACTTCTTGTAGCGTTTCTCAAATTAACAATTGTTTGACGACATGAGTTACTCTGAATATCTACATTATTGTTATAAAAATATTAATATAACTTTATATAAAAAATTGAATTAGAAATTTTGTAGTTAAATTTGTAAGAAAGTTAAAATTGAAATTATGGTAGATTTTTGTATATTTATTATGTAGAATTTGAATCAAGTGGTAGTCCATTTGTATATCATTTTATTTTTTTTAGATGTGGAAGAGAGTGATAAAGAAAAAAATCCAAAATGGACCAATAGAAAGTGGGAACCTTTAAATTCCAATCCATTAGAAAATGAAATAAAAACCAAAAATAACGGTTGGTGGTGAAACAGAAGCAGAAGGTGAGGGTGAGGGTGAGCATGAGAGAGGTTGTGATCCTTGGCTCCATTGTTGCTCTTCCTTGTTGTTCATCTTCGTCTTCATCTTCATCTTCATCTTCATCTTCATCTTGGTCATCCCATTTCCCAAAACCAAAGCCAAAATGTGGTCTCCTCCCTTGTTCTCCTTCCATCCGCTCTCCTATCCTCTTCGCCCGCCACAACTCACTCCTCGATCATGATGCTCATCTCGCCGACTTCCTCGCATTTGCGGATTCCTCGGAGTTGTTGGGTGGTGTCAGTTTGGTTGGTGTTGCTAAGGGTATTTCCAAGAGTCTTAGTCAGGGGAATGTGGATTCTGCTGTTCTTGCTTTGAGGAGGATTCATGAGCTTGGTATTCCTCCTTTCAAGGTCTTTGATGCTGTCTCCTTGGATTTCTTGAGAGCTGCCTCTCTTCGTCTTCTTAATCGTGCCAACCTCCGCGATATTGTTCTTTTGATGGAGACTCTAGCTGGTCATTTCTTCTTTCTTTCTTCTTTTCATGATTTTAGGCTCAAGTTGTGTTCTTGAATAGTTCAGTGTCAATTTCCTCTTGATTGGAATTATTTTCCTTGAGTAAAGATGATTCTTTTTGCAGGATTTTCCTTCAACATCAAACAACTGGTGGAGCCAGGACGAGTTATTAGAATCTGTATTCATGAACGCAATCCACAAATGGCAGTCAGGTATACTACATATATTTCTTTGTGGATAAGATGTTCTCTTGGACACTGTTATTTCATGTCATAGGATAATAGAAACATAGCTGTTGTATTGGACATAGTTTCGGATTTTCACCTTTTTTTCATTCACCATTTCTCATTTTACCTGATTTGCTTCTGCAGGTATGCAAGTCTATTTGAGCATGAAGGCATATTGCTATGCACGATTATAAAAAAGTTTGGAAAAAGAGGGGATTTGGAGTGTGCTTTGGAGACATATGAAATCTACAAGGAGAAATCAAGTGTTCCAAATATGTACATTTACCGTGCGATCATTGACGTTTGTGGTCTCTGTCGCAACTTCATGAAATCCAGGTACATTTATGAGGTACATGCCTTGGCTATCTTTGACTTCTAATGTTTCTTACATAACGTATTTACCTGTCGTTTGGTTTAAGTGCCTTAATTGTTAGCTTTTGAGTCTATTTTAACTTCTGCGGACAAACGAATGATACATATTAGATTATGTAGGATTGAAATGTGTGTATCGTTTTTGCTCAAACAATCAACTTCAGATTTCTGTGGGGTCTGGGGATCTGACCAGCTTCACTGATATTCTATTTATAATTACAATAAATAAATAATCAAATAAGGAAGGAGCTGCTGATCGAAGAATTGGCAATTGATTTGAGTACAAGCCTTGTGCAATTTGATCTATTTGAAAATCTAGGAGTTGCTATGTGAATAGCTTAACTGCTACTCGTCAGCAGGTCTATTGAATGTCTCGTAGGTTCTTTTGTTGGAGCTGCTATACTAATGATGAATCAAGTTCGAACCTAATGGGACCTTACTTTGTTACTTTTGTTCTCATGCTAAACATGCATTTTCAAATACACTTACTGATATTTTTTTTATTAGAACTAAAGAAAAAAGGTGGAAATAATATTTGGAGTTTTTGTTCATATGAATCTTTCTGCAGGACATACTCAGTCAGAAGGTTGTTCCAAATATATATGTTTTCAACAGTCTCATGAACGTGAACGCCCATGATTTGGGCTATACATTTCACGTATACAAGGACATGCAAGTAACTCTCTCTCTCTCTCTCTCTCAAACACACACTCCATGCACATATACATGGGGGGAAATAGACACCCTATACTGTTCAATGCTCCTCCATATCTCGTAAAAGTGAGCTTTATTTTATCAAAGAGCCATTCATGAGTCCTTTTAGCCCTTTTAATTAAAATCCTAAAAATTCACGCCTTTAAATAAAAATCCTACGGTGAAAATATCAAGCGTATGAATGTAAATTGTTCATGCAAGTGTAAATTGTTCTAAGTTATAATGTAAGATAAGATTAGTTGATGTTATTTTTTTCATAGAAACACCCGAAGCAGGTTCAATGCAAAATTTTGCTAATTTAATCAGCCAGACAATATGGTAAACCTATCTATCTTACAAATGCAGACTCTTGGAATACCAGCAGACATGGCATCTTACAATATTCTTCTTAAGGCGTGCTCTCTTGCTGGAAAACTGGACTTGGCCCAAGACATATATAGAGAAGTGAAACAGTTAGAATTAACAGGTCTGTTGAAGTTAGATGTCTTCACATATTGCACAATTATAAAGGTACATCTTATTGGCAATATATATTTCCAGTTAGTTAATCTTCCATATATAATACCATTGTTTATTCATGTGGTTCTTTTCTGGTAGTATTTGTTATTTCATCCAGTGACTCTTGTTTTGCTTCCAGATCTTTGCGGATTCAAAATTATGGAATATGGCACTGAAAGTAAAAGAAGATATGTTATCATCTGGTGTCAATCCTAACACATATACATGGTCAGCATTAATCAGTGCCTGTGCAAATGCTGGTCATGTAGAGCATGCTATTAAATTATTTGAAGAGATGCTTCTAGCTGGCTGTGAGCCAAATCCACAATGTTGCAACATACTTTTGCATGCTTGTGTAGAGGCTTGCCAGTACGATCGAGCTTTCCGGATTTTTCAAATCTGGAAGGGAAATGAAGTCCATGATATCTGTAGTGAAGATCACAATTCTAGTGAACATAACATTACGAATACGGAGCAAAGGCAGCAGCAAGACCTTGCTATGATGCCAAATATAGCATTTAGTTCACACCATTTGAGCTATATTAAGAACTTTCCATTCGCACCCTCATCGACAACATATAATATATTAATGAAAGCATGTGGTGGCGATTATCATCGTGCAAAATCCTTAATGGATGAAATGAAGTCAATGGGTCTTTCCCCTGATCATATAAGCTGGTCGATTCTAATGGATATATGTGGAAGTTCAGGAAATGCGGAGGGTGCCATACAGGTAAGTTGATTCATCTGAACTACTCTACCTTTATCTTTGACCAGGCCCTAATTTTTGTTGTGTACCTTTAATGTTGTAAAACTGCTGTGGTGCTTGTTGTGTTGGGACCATATCCAATAATGTAGCTGATCATATTACTCACTGAACAGCAGGGTTAAATGTAAATAAATAAACTAGTTAACGTTAAAGAAAAAGAAAACTAACGCTGAGCTGTAATCATGCATTTTGCAACTCATTTTAGAAAAGTATGGATGTCTCATCCACTTTGAGCTACCATCACTCTGTACCGCACTCTCTTGGTGGCCTTTTTTGTACCATTCTATTGAAGACTCATCTCTTGGATAATGTTATTATAGTGACTATAGCTATTAAGGCCATGTGTATAAAAATGTATCTTTAGGATGTAACTAAAAGATAACTTAGATAAGGTTAATGCTTGGACATTAAGACCATAGCTAACTGCTAGCCTTTATGTTTTCATACTGAGCTCTGTTTAAAATCTGTCTGGACCTGTCTTTTTAAGTTTCTATCTTTCACCACTTCATGAATAACTGCTAGAACCATTTCTTTTATCAAACAACTTTTGCTGTTCACATGCCCTTTTTTCTGTCTTTTTACTCCATGGCCATCATGGATAGAATTTCAATATTAGTATATACTCTGATAGAATTATTCCCCTCAGCGCAGATTTTGAAGAACATGAGTTCTGCTGGAATTGAACCTGATGTTATTGCATATACAACAGCTATCAAGGTATGAAACCCTTTGTTTTCTGGCTTTGGATATTATTCTTAGTCTTTGGTTGAGCTATAGTAATTTCTAGTGTAAATTTAACATGTTCTTTTGGTTCACAGGTTTGTGTGGAAAGTTCAAATTTGAGGCTGGCATTCTCATTGTTTGCAGAGATGAAAAGATGCCAAATAAAGCCAAACTTAGTGAGCACTTCGGCCTTATCTTTTGCATTCACAACTGCTGAATATAGAACTTTTATTTAATTTTGTGTAGGGATATCATTCTAATTTAATGTGAAATACATTTTGGTTGCTATTCTCATACTTAATCCGTCAACTTCCTTCAGGTGACATATGATACATTGCTAAGAGCTCGTGTCAGATATGGTTCTTTAGAAGAAGTGCAGCAATGTCTGGCTATATACACAGATATGAGGAGAGCGGGGTAATCTAAATATATGTCCACCTTGTGATACCTATATTCTTACAAAGTTTTGTTATGTTGTTCGTTAAGATAAATTTCTCTATTCACTATTTCATTTTAATTCAAGGATGCCACGAAAGTTTGCATTGTCAGTTGCAACATGCTATCTTCTGCCATTTTCTATTGTTGATACAATAATGATAAAAACGTTCATTGCTTAATCATAATGTGCTGATATTTGCAGGTACAGATCCAATGATTACTATCTTAAGCTACTAATTGAAGAGTGGTGTGAAGGAGTAATACAAAATAATGATCAGAGCCAGTGCGAGTTTGATCCCTACAAAAGAACAGACTTAGGAAGACAACACAGTTTGCTTCTTGAGAAAGTTGCAGCACATTTGCAGAACACTACTGCTGAAACATTATCAATTGACCTGCGAGGCTTGACCAAGGTAAAATTCTTAACAATTGTTCTTTGGTAAGTAGATTATGGTTCGTAGAACTAATATATTAGTTCTGGCCTTAGTTTCTCGTTTTCATTGTAAAATGCACCTACCTCACTAAAGTTTTAAGGTTTGTTCACAAAAATCATTGAATTTCATTTTCTTCCAATGAAGTTGTTGAACTTCATTTGATTACAGTAAAGTCATCTCGGCCAATTTGTGAATAGATTCATTGGAATTGTGACATTGTCCATGTGGCACAAAAGGCTAAGCCTAAAATAAATAAATAAAAAAGCATATTTCTCAAAGTGGCGCTTGGTTGACATATACTCAACCGTCATATGTGCCACATATACATTCCGATGCGTTTTTGTGCACATATTAACCAAAATGTCGTCAGATACAAAATGCAGTTCATTGATTTTATTGAGAAAATGGAGTTTGGATTGTCAATGCAAGTTACCTATTTGTGGAACCATTAAGTGTTCAGTTTGATAATACTTCTTCTTACTTATCTTAACAGGTTGAAGCTCGGATTGTGGTTCTTGCAGTTCTTAGAATGATCAAAGAGACTTACACATTAGGTATGGTAATAAGCTTGGACTAGAAAAGGACACTGACTACTTACTTCAAGGATTATACTAGGTTGTACATAACTTTAAACGGGGACCAACTTCAAACGTAATGATGCTTCCTAATCTATGATTGCAGAAGGACATTCCGTAAAAGACGACATGTGGATAAA
The DNA here is from genome assembly GCA_028411795.1 of Euphorbia peplus. Classification (NCBI taxonomy): domain Eukaryota; kingdom Viridiplantae; phylum Streptophyta; class Magnoliopsida; order Malpighiales; family Euphorbiaceae; genus Euphorbia; species Euphorbia peplus. The sequence goes on from CP110841.1 coordinate 36,610,527, forward strand.
CTTAGGAGTTGGAGAAATGGATAGGCCGACAGCAACACCCAAGTCAGAGGTGAAAGATGCAATATTTGAACTTCTCCATAACGAATTAGGGCTTGAAGTTGTGACTGCAGTCCCTAGACTTCCTGTTCACCAAGAGATGAATTTGGAATTGGAAACGCCAGTTAAATCAGGCTCAGATCCTAATTGGCCAAAAAGTTTTGGGAACGATAGCAGAATGGTGTCTTCCCCTCGCAGACCTGTAGGTCTACATCGGCTACAGGTCACAAGGAAATCTTTGCATCGTTGGCTGCAGAAAAGACCGACTTCAACAAAGTGAGTAAGCTTATTATACTTCTGCCAAATTTTGTATATGATTGTACATGCGCTCTTCAACTTCAGAAACATAATTGTGAGGAGCATAACTCAATGCTGATAATATACAAGATAAGTTGTAGATCAAAATTTATTTAATAAAAGAAAATTAGCTCTCCCTCATGTCTGTTGTCATAACATTATAATTTTCTCTGTAGGTTGATCATATACTCTTGAAAATACTGCCTTTGGCATTCAAAAGTTCGTAGAGAACTAAGAACATGCTCCAATTCTCAGAATTGGATGATCTTACTGTTACATCAATCCATTTATCATGAACTATTCAGAAAACTAGTTCATGCTATCCTTCATGAAACAGAAAAATGCACCTGTATGATAATTTTGCACAAGTTTCATATAAAATAAGGAACACGCTCTAACTTTAAATGTTAATGTTTCAGCAATCCAGTGGATTGTGAGTTGCGCTAAATGTAGTCGATGTTATTATTCATGGAACAAAAGAAGTGCCACCATGCTTGGTTAGGATGATATGTTGTAAGGAAAATCAGACTGAACTGTAATACAAAATAACGAACAATAAACAGGCCAGAACCGAACATTCTCTAAATAGTATAATAATTTTGCATTCAAATGCCCAAATATAATCAAGAACATGCCTTTCTTCAAGGAACTGGATAACATTGATACTACAACAATCTTGATCATGGATTGTAGTCAAATTTAGTCATTGTTATCATTCATTAAACACAAGAATAAATCACTGAACCACTACACTTGTTCTTGTTACAACAAACACAGCGAGTAATCATTAAAACAACCCGAAAACATTCATTCCAATACACACCTTAAATCCAATCCTGCTGCTGCAGCTTTAACGGCAAATAAACCTGAGACAAGTACTGAAACCCGAACGTGCTCAACGCCTGAATCTCAGCCTTCTGTTTAGTCTTCACCATCAAGCTCAACTCCTCAACCCAACCCGGATTCTTCTTCACAAAATCTTCCTCCAACAAATCCTTCCCAGTCTTGATATCCTGCTCCGTCATAGGCAACCTGCACTGCTCTGGTATCTTATACTTATCCAAATCACTGGGTCGAACCCCGAGCCACTTTATATCTGGGGTAGTCAGATTCCCACTGTCATAGGACATGTTCTTTGATCCACACCCGTAGACAGACAAAATCTTTAACCCATAAGGATCACTATCAACCAATGCTAAAACAGGTAACTTCAACTCCATTCTCATCTTCCTCATGAACAACCTTGTAGCCACATCGGGCTGCCCTTTCGCGGTCACGATAATACAAGGGAATCTATTATAAAACCTATCCTCAGCCAACCTCATATAAGCAGCATCTTTCTCGACCAACAATATGAACAATGCATCACTCTGCATATCCCCAACCCTATCGATATTGGGCGGAATAGCTTTCCCTCCCATCCCCATTTTAGTACAATCAATCATATCACCATTATCGGAAAAAATCAACCTCCCAACGACTACCCCTTTCTCGGAAGCAACGACATTGAGGGAAGAGCGGGTACAGCCGAGCATACAGGAGACGTCATCCAAAACAGCATCGGAGTGAGTCTGATCCTGGAAAAGCTTGACATCAGTGTAAAAGAGATCACGCTTGGTGACATGGATGCCCTTGCGGCAGAGCTGGTGGATGAGAGCGAGGATTCGGGCGGTAATGGTGGCTTTACGGACGGAGGAGATGTTAGCAAAGGGGCGGAGGGTGTTTTTGTCTTTTAAGACAATGCGGTCGAGCTGGGGGACGTAGAGCTGGTTGGAGGAGGAGCGGGAGGGGACGTTGAAGGAGAAACCGTGGCCGGAGAGGATGGAATTGGTGAGGGAAAGGACGACGGATTCGATGACGGATTGGACGGAGGAGAGAGAGAGGTCCGACACTTCACGGCAGGTGGAGGAGAGTGAGAGGTCGGCCAGGGTTAAGGCTTTCGAGGAGGAGGAGGCCGCGGCGGAGGTGGATTCAAGGAGGGATTTCAGAGTATCCATGATGGAAGAGTCGCTTTTTAAACGGTTTTTGAAAGGGAGTTCGCCTTCCTCCTCATCGCGCCGCCGTTTCTTGCCCTTGGAACTCTCCGCCATTTCTCAGATTTTCGCGGGAAATGGATTCTTTTTCCCGGTCCTTATACTACCTACTACTATACTAGGGCTGCTAAGTATGCTGCTCATAAGGAGCCTTAATAACCAACGACGTCGTTTCCTTTTTAACATAATTAAATAAAGCTTATCAATAACTCAAATTAAAATATTATCTAATATATAATTCAGCCGTAGACTATACTCACTTTGTTTTTAGTTTACTTTATTTCTATTTTGTCTTAGTAACCATTGGATCGGTTTCTCTATAATCGTCAAATAGTTTATATAACAAATAACAAAGTAACCATATAATTCCCTATAATTGAATTGATGTTGTTCTGAATCTTTCAGTCTTGAGCTACTGGACGTGAGCTTGAAATGAAATTGCTAAAGACAGGGATGGAGTTTGGCGAACCCATTTCAACAATCAAGTCAGATGAATTTCAAAAGGGAAATACAGCTCAATGAATAAATGAATTTAATAGTGAACATATTCTTCTTCTTTTTCTTTTGTAGTGGATAGAGGTTGTTCTAGACACGTATTGTCTTGAATTGATTGAGAAATAATTTGTTGGGAGAAAACTTCCTCGAGCATGTGAGCGTGTGCTGAGTGCGTTTTTTTAAGGGATGGTGACGCATGTCCTCTAGGCGAGGCGGTTGGTGATATAAACATTGTGTTGATGCCACATAGGGCCCAGGAGAATGACAACTTTCATCATGTGCTGAGCACGTTGCATTCGGTCACGTAACTGGCTCATGATCTTTATTTAATACGTATGAATATTAATAATCAACACATCAATAGTTTATTTTTGAGGATCGTTACGATCAAATCTTCCTCGAATGATTAGAATATGGTTGCTTTGTTTCTGTTTCGGGTTTTACTCCTTGTGTCGCTAAATTTTTTGGCTTTTGAATCTTAATCCTTTTAAATTTCTTAATAAATACCCTTTAAAACTGTGTTAAAAAATAAACCGTCTTGTTGAATTTGCATTATATGATCTATGTATTTTTCACAATTAGATATAAAATAATTGTCATAAAAATAATAATTATGTCAAACAGATATATTGTCTAGCATTATGTCAAGGATATCGCGTGGTAGAAAAAATAAAAAAATATGTCAAACGAATTATATGGCACGTATAATCTCTATAAAGCATGTTGTCATGTAGAGGAAGGGCGAAGAATCAAAACCAAAATGCATTGATAGATGATAATAGAACTCGAGCTCAAAATAAAAGAAATGTTGTTAATTTCAATGGTTAGATGATAATAGAACTCGAGTCCAAAATAAAAGAATTGTTGTTAGTTTCAATGGGTTTCTTCTGTCCAAGTCAAGAGACACATTGAAATTTTGCTATTCATTGAGCAACATTTCTTAATGAATTTACTTGAACTTGAGACTTCAATTTTTGCGAAAAAGTTAGATCTCAAATGATATTGCATTTATAGATATGATTTGAGTGGGTGTTTAATTACTAATTCAGTTCTGTTCACCATAAGTTAGGATCCCTAACTATAATAAATTAAAAGCAACAATACCAATTGGAGCCAATTGGTACGCTCACCAATGCATTCGAATTCTGCTACTTATAATTTAATAAAAAAATAAAATAAATTAAAAGCAACAATGAATGAAATTGTTTATTTATTTTTTTTCAATCCAGGAAGGATGGTACAAGTTTATGAAGAATGAAACATGAAGAAACTATATACACACTTGATCATTAGAGGAGAATATATTCCATTAAGTAAGATCTGTATTCTAGAATTCTAACATCAATCTTTTTACTCTTATTGTTTTTAGGAAAAATATACACGTTTTCTGTATTCTAGAATTTCACTGAAAAGAAAGAGTATATCGTTTCTTCACAAGCAGCACGCTTTGAGTATGTCTTCGATATCTGGATCATCTCCTGCTTCCTTATCCTAAACAAGTCCAGTAAATTACATCACAACAATGTCCAGGTACAAAGCCATTATTTTTGCAATGTTCACTTGTTATGAGCAGAAAATGAATCTTCCTTTTGAAGTGAAAACAAGTCCTATTTACAAGTTGTATCAAGCAAAATATGAACGAAATGCACTGGAAGATCACCCAACTTTGCTTAACTTTTCAATACAGACACTAAACTTCAATTAGTTTTCATAAAAATAACGGAAGTTTATCTTTGTTTTGGTATCTTGTCGGATGATAACACAGATGGTTTACAACACAAGTATACGATCACATCAGCACCACATGTCAAACATAGTATTTCAAATGGACTTATAGGTTAAAAACTTAGTGGGAGAAGACAGAAAAGGATAGGCACTAACTCTGTGGATGTATGATATGTTTGTTTTACCAGGGCCTGCAACTATAATTCCACCCTGCTGCCTGAAAAGCAGAAAACAAGAGTGAAACTCGTATTCATCGAACAAGCTCTGGAACCAGAAGAATAGAGTTCAATATTGTTAAAACATTCAATAGAACAGATGAATGTAGTAATGAGATGAGATACTTTGCGTACCAGCCACCTCTCGAGACGGTATCCTTTTCAAAAGAAAGTTTCCAGTCTTGTCGATAACCTTCCATGTACAATTCTATTATCTTAAGTCCTGCCTGCATTTATTTGAAAATTGGCCAAAGGAAAGCTCTGTGAAACCACTAGATTTTGCATATATCTCATCTATTAACCACACAGAAGCTTACATACTTTGGGAGTAAATGTTGCAAAAACCCCAGAAACAAATTTTAAAGCTTCATAGGACGAGTGATTAGGATCTGCATATACTTCTGCAAAAGAAAGATAATATTTTGTCACGACATCGGAATAAGAAGAAAGCCGGCTATTTAGAAAGGAAAAGTTCCTTTTGCAATTTGCTTAGGCATGGACATCGCAGCTTGCAACAAATTTAAGTATTAGCTACTATAAAATGACATAGTTAGGCTCAATGTCCACAAGCAGCATACCTCCTTTGAATTTGGTTTGCTGGGAGAATGTTTTGGCCTGGATCAAGTGAATGATAATGATTATGATCAAACACATCAATCCAATTCACGTTTATATTCAACAAGATTGAGATCATTACAAAGAAAACGATGGAAACAAACATGAGATATGAAAAATGCATGATAAACAAATATCATCTACCTACCATGAACTTGGGGTGGCAGTTTATGACAGAAGAACATGATTTCACATAGACAATGTGATGGACACAACACCATTGATAAGATTAGCATTTTTCTTACATTTATATAGTACATAATCAGTAACCTGAAAGGCCACATCTTCATTATTACTCTACTGAATGCAAGCAAATATACATGCCTAAAGTGTATATGTACCTGATCAACGCTGCCAGGACCAATCAAAACAAGTGCCACTCCCGATTCATCCATAATCTCCTATACAAAAATTTACAGAAGGTGAGCTCTGAGATGAATCTGGTAGAGTGTGCATCCCCAAAAGAAGATGAGAAACAAGTTTAACAGCAAAAAGCAGGTAAAGCAGTCCATGGATCCTATGATTTACCTTCTTAGAAGCAAGATAATCAGCGCGTTTCCTGCAGAACACACATCTGGAAAACAACAGCCAATATAAGATGGATCTAAATCCCTAACTAAGCCTCAAAATGTAGATAAAAGCAATGAAAATTTACCCAAAATGACGGGCAAATGCAACGACAGCTTTGCGATGTTTCCAGATATCAGAAATGGGAATTCCATTTCCATCCAAATCAAACACTTGAACTGTATCTAATAAACTCACGGTATCCAAATTTACAATTCCTATGCAGAATAATCACGTAAGAGCTATTCAATTGACAATAAAATTGAAGCATAGATCGATAAATAGGCCCTGCTCTTTTTAGCTTATATTCAGCAAAATTCAGTTGAGTTGGGGCATAAAGAAGGTTTATAAGAAATAAGAAGTAAGAAAAGTGAAGAGGAGTACTTGCCAGTGGATCCAGATATCGCAGAGCACAGGAGGAGGCTTTCACGCGCGAGTCCACGGCGGCCGGGAGTGGAATGGGAGACTAAAATAGGTGTCGCTGTCTTACCGGTGCTGGAGACGGAAGGTCGGGAAGCATTCGGGAAGAAGACGGTGGTCGAGAGACAAACTGCCATGCTTCGCCCTGCCTCCGATTTCCTTCCTTCTCTGCCTGTGGACCAATTGGATCATGCCGTTGCTTGCTTTCTTCTGTGGAAGGCGGGACTTCCACGTGTCACATTAAAAGTTTTACTTACAAAAATTATTAAGAGATTCGGGTCATTAAAATTAACTTCAGAATTTCATTTAATGTTTGACATTGTACGCACAACTTATTAAATAAGTTATGCTAAATCTTATTTGTTTTCTTTTCGTTATTTGTTTTCTTTTTTTTTCACGTGAAATACGAACTTCTTTTGTAATACTATGCGACTTTGTCGTTTTGCTAAAATGTTCACACCACATTTTAACACAACAGTGAACTTACGGAGAAGGCAAGATTGTTGGATAAAACATCCGTTGATTGTTATGGCACCCCTAATCTTAGGAGTACACATAACTGTGTCATCTATCTTGTAAGCCTTAGTGTTGGTCATGAATCCATAAAATACTATATTAAGGTGAATATCAAAATAATATGGTATACAATTTGAGCAAAATGTTATTGTTTTTGACCGAATTGTATCAAATTCATCCATAAGTCAACAATTTAAATTGTTTTATTCAAATATCAAGTCAAAGAAAATAAAACCAAGATCTGCTCAGTCCTATCGGTAAGCCTGTAGTCTATATTTTCTCTAAATATAGCGTTATTTAACTAAAAAGTCTATAGTCTATACTATTATAAATGTAAAGTGTCTTAATTTAATTATCATCAACCATGACATACCTATATTTTAGTTCAAAATAAAATATACCTTTCAATTTTTATATTTTTAATGAATATAATTTTTAATAAATAAATAGTATTTAATAAATAATAGCTTACAATTAATAATATAAAAAATATCACTTTATTTCGGACATGGTCGAACCCATAACCTTGTCAGTAATAAAACTTTCACTACTAATAAAACATTAGTTTAATAGTTATTATCTTCCAAAAATAGTGTGAGGTTGTAGATTCAAATTATACAATTAAGTAAAAGTGAATTTCTTACAACAAAAAAAAGGTTCGATCGAGCTTTTGAGATGTATTCTACTAGCATTTATTTTATGTACGGAAACGATTAAACTGGATCAAATGTGAAACAATACCAAAATCCAATCCACATAAGCCAAACTTGTACTAAATGAACAAAGTACCATATACATCTTGGTGTTGTAAGATACTCCAATAAAAATTAATCCATTTCCATGATAAAGAAAGCCAATAAAAAGTGCAATTCTTTTTGAAGAAAAGGGAAAAGTGTAAGTTCTAAAAGTGCAAAGTGCTAAAAGTACAAAGCTACTAAAACCTCAAAGTAATTTGAGTATTTGAATCAGAATATTGGCATAACTTCGAAGGTTTATTCAAGCTAAAGCAAAATGGCATGTCTTCTTCACCAGCAAAAGAAAGACAATGAGGGTAAATAAAAAGATAAAAGATGGACCAAAATTTATATTCTTGACTAGATAATGCATTGTATCCACATACATTATTTCCTACATATATATGGTCTACATTTTTTTCTTTTTAATAGGAATAAACTCAAAAGAGCTTAAGATAGAAACAACTTTTCAACAAAGCTAATATATTAGGAAAAATTAACATTTTTTTTAATAAAAAGTGAGAAGCTGAAGGAAAAAGAAAACTTGAGCATTCTAACTAGGTTTACACTCTTGACATGAACCAATCCATGCCCGATATATTAAAAAAGATAAAAGTGATAAATAAAGTTGAAATAGAACAAAAGATTACACAAAACGAAATTGCTCTACGAAAATAAATCATCTGAAATAAAAGTAAAGCAGAAATCTGGAGAAGAATTCTACCATGTAAGACCCGTGTGAGATTGTCCAAAGCGAGCTAAAGCATCCGCCACTTTATTACCCTCTCTAAAAAATTGAGATACAATGAAACTCATGCAAGAAGTATAAGCTAAACATTGCAACCATTCATGTCGAAGCTCCCAAGGAACTTGGGTTGATATGTGCGTAAGTAAATTAACCACATGGGTTGAATCACACTCCAACAAGATTTGATGACAATGTTTATGTAAACCACATCAACATGGATTGCTACCTTTTACTCAACCAAATATGCAAAAGAGGAACCAATAGAGAAAACAAAACTATCCTTAAGGAAACCCCGAGACATGCAAAAGATTCTACCCAAACTTCAAAAATTAACCTTTATTAGACGATGTTGTTTGGAATGTGTGGGGTAAGGATGAAAGGTTACGAGCCATGAACAATTGTAAATGATGTCGATGGGAGTAATAATGGACTGAAGATGTCGATATGAGTAATAATGGACTGAAACTAACGTAATTTTTTTTGAAGTGATAGTGATTAAGACTTATTAGTATATGTGCTGGTGATATGTGCATATACTATTAAAGTTTGGATACTCGATAGCTTGTTAGTGTTTATGTGTTATTTGGTTAGACAATAATAATGTTTTAAGTATTCTTTTGATACCAAAGTTTCAATTTCATATGAGGCTGAAAATATAAATATATCACTTATAAAACTAGTAGGAAATATAAATTGGTTGGTACCATTGTTCTAAGTATTTTCAACTTTTAAAAGATGTGTTTCAATTGTTGGGATTGTTCATCATATCGTGTGGTTTATATGTACATGAAAAATAAATATAGAAGTGAATGAAAAATTAGAAAGGATGGGCTTAAATTGTTGATGAGAACAAAAGAAACTTATAATAGCATTTTTGAGTACATATTTTGCCACTCAAACTTATTTAAAAATTTAAACTAACCCATAAACTATTATAAGTTACAAACTATTATAGAGATGTACTTTAGCGGCTAAATCCAACCCATTCCTTCATTCGTTGGTACCAGCTTTTTATCCTTAAATTCGTACAAATCACTTTTATCGTGGTATAATTACTTACAAGTAATTCCATTTTCCAAATTAATGTATGTGTAAATATGATATGATTTGTATATAATTAGATACGAATAATAGGTGATTGATAATCTTTCAAATAAAAAAATGAAGTTATTTATAAATTTTGGAAGGTTTACTAAATTGTTATTTTATATATTATGAGAAATTATTAGTGTAATAAATAAAAATAAGTTAAAGTATGAGAAGAAAATGTTGCAAGTTTTTTGTGATTAAAAGAAAAAGAAAATGTGAAGTTCTAAAAGTGGAAAGTTACCAAAATCTAAAGAAGATATTTTGATGATGTGCATTACCTAATCTGTCCTAACTTGAAAATGTGGAGGGGACATTCCCGTAATTTCAAAGGAGCGGTATCATAACACCGTGAATGACGTCCCTTGAGAACGAAGGTGATGGAACAGGATAAAAAGAGAGAAGGATATTGAACGTCCGTTAAAACGTCGTCCACGTGTCTCCCACTTGCAGATCTGTAAAGATCGGCAAGGATTCTATAGAAGCCCTTCACCAGGCTTGTTTTGATTTTGTCCAAGTCAGTATCCTGCTGGTCCCTAAAAAATCCTACGTGGAAATATCAGGTCCTACGTGGCAGTTGCTGGAAACGCTACGCACCAAGGTTTAATCCACGTCAGGAAATTGTAGCATCTGATATCCTCCTCCCTTTTTCTGTAAAAGGTCTCTCCTCCGATCTATCCATCCATCCATATTTTGGTGTCTCTTGTTGAAGCTCCTTTTCGGTCTACATAATAATCTTGAACAATATTTTTAATTTTTCTAGAGATATAAATAATAATATCTTAGCTCATAGCGTCGTGTTTGGCGATAATTTCCGTCCGGCGAGGTTGATAGTAGTGGTTAATCGAGAATTGCAAGTGCTTATAATCTTCAGTTGGATTTTTGTGAGTTGTAGATGAATTTTTCTATTTCCATTTTCAAGGTATATCATTATAGCAATTCCATATTCTTCTTTAATTCCTATGATTTTATGTTGTGTTTTCTCATTAATTCACCATAGGATCTATCATATCTTTCAATTTCAACTTCAATTTCAATTTCAATTATGATATGGTCGAAGCTCTTTCTGATTGGTTAAGTTAAGATTAGGGTTTCTGATTGTTGTCAGCACTGTGTTCATTCAAATTTGTTATCCGTCTCTGTTGATGTTTTAAGTTGTTATAGGAAGCTTAAGATAGAGTTTGAGGTTCGATTTCTCTGTTGTGGTTATCCATCCATGTGAATGACTTGGTATCATGCTATGTTATTCCAGGGTAAATTCACAACACTTTAAGCAGATTTTACTTAATTACTGTTTTATCTTGAATGCTGCCGCTTTGTTTGCTTATGGATACATGATCTGCGTTACCAGGTGAGTTCTGGAATGTCTGGATCTGTGGAGGTTAGGTTTTGGAAGAGGAAGCTATGCATCGTTCTTTTTGTGGATTGAAGACGGCTTTTTACTCTGCAGACTCTGCCTTATTTTATTACTGCTGTTATCAGGCTATTTGCATCTGATTGACAGGGAGATTAGATGAACTCTGATGGCGTCTCGGACAAATTGAGACTGAATCATCAGTTGCAGGATGAGAACAAGGCGGGTGAGGGTGGTTTTAAAGTCCGCGACCCTGCAGGAAAAATAAAAGATAGACTTGAGGGGGCTCTCCAGGTCCCCCCAACTGCACTGCAAATACCTCAGCAACAGCAGTCTCAAGGGTCTATAGTTTGTTGGGAGAGGTTTCTCCATCTGAGAACCCTCAAGGTTCTCTTGGTGGAAACTGATTATTCCACACGACATGTAATCACTGCTCTGCTTCGCAACTGCAGTTATGAAGGTTTGTATTTTGACTTATGTGACTGGATAGTTTATGCTTTATTCAGCTAATGGTTTTAATAAAAACAGCGATGTTCATACGGAGTTTTGAGCTCATTTTATTCTTTCTCAATCATTCTGAATTTAACTGCTATTATTGCCGAATTTATTTGATGCTTCTACTAGTTATTGGCATACTTTTTGATTGAGTCTTCAGAATTTAAGTTTGCTTGGCTACTATTAGTTATATTTATTTGCTAATTACAGCTGAATGAACTAGCCAACAAACATCAATCCATCACTGGATGTATTGGGAGGGAGGAAGCCCTAGGGTGCTGAGTTCAAAACCAGCACCTGTTCGCCCGCTCGTACTAGCACATGCAATTGTATAAGGGAAAAAAAATCTACCCAAGAACCAATTTGCTGAAATTACCAGTAAAGATTTCTTAGTCATATTAGTATGCATATTTGAGCTGAATAGCTGGTTAGGCTAGATGATACGATGTGTTAAGCTGACTCAACATAAGCGATTTAGCTACTCGTGACATCAATATGTTCATGGAAAAAATCAATGTTCAATGCCTTGTGTATTCTTATAATTTTATCTATTACACATGATACGAGTGTTCTCATTATTGTCCTTGTTTCAGTTACTGAAGCTGCAAATGGGCTACAAGCGTGGAAGATACTAGCAGATCTGAATAATCAGATTGACCTTGTCCTAACAGAGGTGGTTATGCCTGGTTTATCTGGCATTGGTCTATTGTACAAGATTATGAGCCACAAAACACGCAATAATGTTCCTGTCATCAGTAAGTGCTCATTAATTCATTTGGATTGTTATGGTATTAAGGCTTGATTATTAGTTGTCACATCTATTTGAATTGATTCTTTAACCATATTTCTAATGGAATCTGTGTGCAGTGATGTCATCTCATGACTCTATGGGCATCGTCTTCAAATGTTTGTCAAAAGGTGCTGTTGATTTTTTAGTGAAGCCAATTCGAAAGAATGAACTTAAGAACCTTTGGCAGCATGTTTGGAGAAGATGTCATAGTGTGAGTAGTTGCAATTGCTTCCCTTATTATTAATGCTTTCAAACTGGTTTTTCTTTTCCAATAATCTCTGGATTTATGCTCATCTCATTATTACTATTCTACATACATTAATTCTTTCGAAGCTTAGTAATATGCTACTCATTCTTCCCTCAGTCTAGTGGTAGTGGGAGCGAAAGCGGCACACAAACTCAAAAATCTGTAAAATCAAGAAGTGTGGAAAAATCGGACAATAATTCTGGCAGCAATGATGAAGATGACGATGGTAGCATGGGGTTGAATGTGGGGGACGGAAGTGATAATGGGAGTGGCACCCAGGTAAGATCAGTTTCTCATTAGCATGTTCATTTCCGAACTTGCTGGTGTATAAGACCAGGTTGCCCATGTGATCTACTATTTGGTTTTAGTTTCATCATTATTGGTTGTGGGGCTACTATTATATGTTTGAAATTACAATGAGAGTCGTTCTAGTTATACTGGACTGCAAAAGTTCCTTTGTAATTTTTACTTGTGCTTTTCTAATTTAGCCCTACATTCATTTTCCAACTAAAATTGAATATATTAATGGTTACAAAAGTTAATGATGACTAAAATTGGATGCTGAGCGCATGGATAGAAATGATCATATTGATGAATTAGATTCTCTGATGTCGTGACTCATGCGAGTTGCAAAAAGTATTTAAAGAATTTCTAGAACTTGATAAAAGTTAGTATCATATTGTAACTTCCAGAGCTCTTGGACAAAACAAGCTATAGCAGTGAACAGTTCCCGGCCAACGTCTCCCCATGATGAATTTGCTGAATGCCCTGATAGCACTTGTGCTCAAGTTATCCACTCAAATGGCGAAGTCTCAGGCAACAAAAAGGCTCCTCTGATCAGTAGAAAAGTGTGTGAAGGACCCGAGGAACAACTAGGTACACATGATAATTCTGAAGTAAAAGTGCTTTTTAGGATGATATGTGTGATATGACTCGGTGTAGTAATGTGCTTTCTAGTTTTTTTTTTTTGTTTTTTTTTTTTCGGTTTATATATTATTTTGCAATCTCGTGGCTTTTGTTTCCCTTGTGTGATTTGGTTTGCCTTATCATTCATTCATTCTTTAATATTTCAGATAATGCAACTTGTGAAGACAAGGAAAAAGGTTTCGTCGGAAATGTAGATTTACAAATCATTCACGAGGTTGAAGTTCCCATGAAACTTGCAGGCATAAAACAAAAGCATCTGCTTGAGAAGGGATCTGGTAAAGTGAAAGAGCAAATTGATAAAGGACATCTAGATCTCAACAGTGAGACTCCATCAAGCACATTAAACAATACAGCTGATCTGACTGGTTCGAATGCCAACATAAAAAGCTCAGCAATCGAGGCTTCAAGCAGACAATCAAAGATATCAGAAAACAAACCCTTGAATGATGCTAAACAAACAACATCCTTTGAACATGGCTTAAAAAGAATTAGGGAAGTGAAGGATGTTGGCACAACAGTTATTGAGGACCGGAATGTCATAAGGCGTTCAGATTCTTCAGCCTTTTCAAGGTATAAGAGAATCTTAAGGATTTAACTTTTTGTTTTTGTTTTTGTTTTGCCAAATGTCAACTCGGAGGTTTTAAACATTTATCTCCACACCCTAAATATTTTGCTCGTATTACCTGTTTTGTCATTATGAAGGTATAATGCGCCATCAAATGCTAATAAGGCTCCTGGTGTAAACATTAAGAATGGTTCTCCTCCTCTTGATTCCACTTCAGACAAAACCAGAAAAGGATCAGTTTGTGATCTGCAATCTCAATCAAATGGGGATCATCCTAATCAATGCTCAAACAGAGGGAGCAACAACATTGATATGGGCTCCACCACAAATCACAATCTTCCCGAGTCAGCAGTCTTGAAAAAATATTCAACAGTATCATCATCAGTCAAATATTTACACCCACCATCTAGTTTCCAGCCTTCAAAGGAGGACGCATCTGAACAGATCTTATCAAAGAAGGCTGACGATGCAGCAAATAAAAAAATGCTGGCTCAGTCGAGAGATGCTTTTCAGGAGCACATGTGTCAGTGTGTTACTCGCAACTGCAATCATCACGATCTCCTTTCCGGCAATGTGCAACAACAACAACAACAACAATGTTGCCAACCGCCAGAGTCGCCGCCTGACCTTGATGATACATCATTGAAGAAATCCAATGTCTTAGATGGGGCTGTTGAAGGTACTGGTGGCAATTATTACAGTCTTAACCGAAGTGGCTCGGGTAGTAACCATGGAAGTAACCATGGGAGCAATGGACAAAATGGGAGTAGTACTGTAGTTAACACTGGAGGGATTAATTTAGAGAGTGACAATGGGATTGCTGGTAAAAGTGGAAGTGGTGATGGTAGTGGGAGTGGGAGTGGGAGTGGAAGTGGGAATGGGAATAGAGTAGTAGATGACAACAAGCTTTCTCAGAGAGCGGCTGCTTTGACCAAGTTCCGGCAGAAGAGAAATGAGAGATGCTTCCGAAAGAAGGTAAATGATCTGAAAAATTGATTAGAACATTTTAGTCAGTAACCATGCTTTCTATTAAGCCCCTTCCTTTGGATTGCATAATAGACATTTTGAATTATTATTGACGGCCTTTGCCTGGGACTTTGCTATAGCACATATCTGATTATACTTTTCCTTATTAACATGTTTGCGGGTTTAACTTGTTTGATATTTGATGAGTTATCCCAAGTACAATGATCCCGTCCCCATGTTCATCACATCCTTGATTGTGAGAAACAAAACACTATGTCTCTTCATCCCAAGAGAGGGTGACCAACACGGAGAGAGTTTGATTGTACGTGGACCAATATTAGTAGCGCCGAGTTAATACCTAACTGTGGTTTACCTTCTCTGTTTTGTTATTGTTCTGCCTTGCTAGCTTAGTGAAGAAAAATGCTCAGATTATAGTTACTATTATTTTGTTTTGTGTGTAATATTTGTTGTATTACAGGTTCGGTACCAAAGCAGGAAGAAATTAGCAGAGCAGCGGCCTCGTGTGCGGGGACAATTTGTAAGACAGACAGCAAATGGGAGTTCAAGCAAAGGAACGGAGAGCTAGTTGACGTTAGGCAGCTTGACATAATTAGATAGACAGCATCAAGTGCTGTAACTTCAGAATTGCCGAGGTTCTCTATTTGGTCGCTCAGAACTTTTTAACTGCAGCTTCTGGAGGGGAGGAGGAAGAGGAAGAGGAAGAGGAAGAGGATGGTTGCCCTTGTTTATATTGTGTATCGGGTTTCTTGAACTAAATGGGGATGGATTAATTGTTTTTACTTTTCACATGTTATCTTGAGCTGCATAATGTTATCTTCTGTATCATCTGTAATCTATATGTTGTTCTTTTACTACTTTTGTCTCAACTTTGTGACACCAACATTCAAGGTCAAATTGGTCTTCTAATTCTTATGCCATGGTTATTTTGGTTCTTATGCCGTTTCTTTATTCGGTTTCAAATTTGTGGTGATCATTGCTCCCGCAATCTTGACCTGGGTATGGTCAAGGCAAAGGTCTCATCACTTCCATTAAATTATGTGCCAATTGTAATGTGATATTTATTAAAAGAAATTTGTTTATAATGTGCAAGTTGTCTTGGCAAATAGTTGACATATATTTTCACACTGAGGTTACGAATTACATAAAACTATATTGCATAAAGGGATATTTCATTTACAGAAAGATGCAAAATGCATGTTTCTCTCTTCTTTTTCATTGGATTTTACTTTTTCGTATTCAAATATGTTTTGTTGAGATACTTGACACTACTTTAACACTAATGTTGTGTACACAAAAATGTCATCTAAGAAATTAGCAAAGAAACACTAAACTATTTATTTGGTGACATCATATAAGAAAGAGATACTAGTAATTTATCAATTTAATAAAAGTTAGTTTGACCAGAATTTTCTTGTTCCTAGTTCGTTCCCCATTTTAAGGTACTTAAATTAATAAGTTGAAAACAATGCAAGTGAAAGATTAAACAATCATCAAAATGTTTACAAATGTAAATAGAACTTGCTTGAAGTGTATCTCGAGTAATTTTCTATTATATACTAATAAAGATTAATTACTTTTGTTATTCCCTTTTAAGTGTTGCTTTAGAGTGTGGTTCATAAGAATGAGGCAAAAATTTAATACTTGGAACAAAAAATTATACTAATTTTATTTTCTATTTGAAATTAACACCTAAAACAATAAAAATAACTTCCTTAAACGACACTTAAAAGAGAATACATAAAATATTTGATAAATGTGATTATTATTTTATTATTTTTTACGCATACGAGTTTTCTAACTTATTGAAGATATACGTCTAACTCTCGAAAATCTCTATTTATTTTTTATAATTTTTTCGATTTCTTAAATTGAAACTCATGAAATATAGTGAATTATCTAACAATTAAAGTTTCTATGCTTACGATAATATTCGTATTCAGAACCTAACTTAAACAATTTTAAACAATGAACCACTTAAAGCCGAAAACTTTTACCTCTCAAAAGAAAAAACCCGAAAACTTTTACTAATTTGAAAGCTCAATTTTCCAAAAGGATGAAAGTAAAAAAAATAAAAATTGAAATGTTGATAAGCACGTGGGGTGCACATTGTCAAACATTCAACTACCAGTCAATGGCATAGAATTTTAGTTTGGAGGTTGAAGTTTTGTACAGGGAACCGTCCAATTTCTATCCCAACTAACTTTTCTATTTCATTCCCCCAACTAATCCACTAATTACCCCAAAAAGTAAATTGTTTTATTCCAATTATATTGTACTTTTATGATAGTAAGCAATACACGTCTAAATGAATCCGTTTTGTAGAGTATTTTGTTTAAACCGAACGATAAGTGATGTCCATTTAAATCAATCAGATTTGTTGAATGTCTTGTTTAGATCGTGAATGTAAGTACTTTATATTATGAGTTAAGAAAAAAAAGAGTACAACTCTTCATTTGTTGGAGTGCAATCAACATCTTGTAAACAATAAAAGAAATGTGGATGAACTGAAAATTATCCTGATATTAAAACTATTCTTAACGGTCAAGAGTGCAGTGCAATGCTCATCTTCCAGATAAATATATTAGAATCATGTTTTGTGAGTTCTATTCCAAGCCAATAATCGCTTATATACATGTACTGTTATTTTGATTCAATATTGCTCCAATTGAAAATGTTAAAAATAAACACTTTGCTCTTTATAATGTTAGAGATATATTTATCCACTTCTCAAAAATATACTTTATGGAATCTTTTAAAATAAGATAAGCTCGAATTTTAACATAATAGTTATTCTTTGAGTTATATGGATCCTTTAATAAATTATATGTGTATATATGTATATTCACGTAATTTTTTAGCCGCCCTACGGCTATCTATAGCTTAGCTTAATTAATTTACTGGGTAATAATTAATTTAAGGTGAAAAATAAAAGCAGCTGCCCAACCAAAAGTGAATCACTTTATTAGGAAAATAAAATAGACAATAATGTTTAGTAATGTATCTATATTACAAAGTCAAAACCTTTTCTTTTCTTTTGAGAAACAAAACCTTTTCTTCAACAATTAACAACTTGCACTAATTCTGTCAAAAAAAAAAGAAAAAAAAAAAACTTGCAATAATTTCTATATTCATAGCGATTATACTTTAAATTAATCACGATTCATATCCAAAACACGCATTTAAATGTCAAAGTGATAGCATTATGCCTCAGATATTTACTTAGTGAAAATATATAACTGTTCATACCATGTTTAATTACAATTAACATAGGGTAAGTATCTATTTTGCTGTACTCCATCCGTTCCATAATATAAGGCCTTTTGGTTTTTCTATTTTTTTCAAAATATAAGGCCTTTTGACCATAAAAGGAATAATTATTTGAGAAATTTTCATCAATACTCTTTTCATTTAAGGAATAATATATTATTAGAGAGAATGATGAAAATATTTTCAGCACATTAATTAGGGTAAATTAGTATTTGCAGTGACATCCTTATTCTTACTCTAAATGGCAAAAAAGCCTTATATTATGAAACGGAGGGAGTATCTTTTTATAGTTTCATTTCCAAATTTAGTATAAATTGAATTCAACTTTAAATACATCAGAATATGGAGAGATATATCCTTTCAGATTTCAACAATATGCATTCACCAATACAAGTTGGTGTAAGCTATGGTCACTTTGTTTTTCCCTTACTTTGTCCATACTTTGTCTTTTTCACCATTGGATTGGTTTTTAACCCATGATCCAATGGTTGACAAAACAAAGTAATGGTTACTTTGTGAAAAATAAAGTGACCATAGAATATCCCATACAAGTTTGGTTTTCGTTTTTATCAAATCTAAACTATATACAATATATATTTTTATAATATGAAATGAAATAAGATGTTGATAATTATTCATTTATTTTGTATAAAATCTCCAAATTTGAGATAAGCATTTAATTCATAATAAAATTTTTTTGAATGGTGGACATTGTACCTATCAAGTTAATCAATTGAGAATTAAAAGAAGAAAGAGAAATATCAAATGCCATAAATGAATGAATAATGAAGGGACAAGTTAAAAAAAATAAAAATACTATAGCTTTTAGTTTTTACATTTTACATATATTTTTCAATTCAATTAATTATAATCACACATTAAATGACAAAGAGAAAAAGAGTTGTAACATCAAACTGGATTAGAAATGTATTTTTTTCCTTTTTGAATAATAATTAGAAATGTATTTACTTTACATGTATATAAAATTTCTGATTTTGATAATCTGAATATATACCTGAAGTTATCAATATATCCAACATGGTAAGAAGATTGAGAGGTTCATTAAACACATTTTTTTACTCAATTGTGTTAAAACTCATTAACTAATTAAGATCGTTTAAGTTAGATCTCGCATTTTTAGAAGAAAAAAAGAAGTTAGATCTTGCATTTGATTAAAAGTATAAAATTAAAATTGTAGATTCTTAAATTGGGTTGAGCTTAACTATTTCAAAGGTCCAATTTAATTAGATCAAACATGTGGTGAGAGAAGCTGATAATGAACTTTTCAACATTAAACTAGTAGACTTTGATAGCTATTCAGTTAGGCCATATATATTCTAAAAAGGAATATAAAGAAAGAAAATATTGTAAATATTTTTTGTAACCTTTATATTGAATGTTATATATAAATAGCGGATTCCAAGTGTTTAGAATTTTGTATAAATATTAATATAAAATATATTGTTATTAAACTTAAACTTTGAGCGCAGTGTGGGAGCTTAGATATATATAAAAATAGAATTGTGGGAAGGAAGAAAGAGAGACGGTTAGTTGGGCGTACATATTGATTCACAAGTCCACCACCCTCCTCCTCCATCTTCCTTTTTCTTGTTGTTCTTCCATTTTTCTGTTATTGAAATAAAGATTATTGTGAGCACACAAATCAATATTAATTAATGTTACTAAATTCCTTCTCTTTTTTCTCATGATTAATAAAAACAAAAGTAAAAGCAGTTGGCTTCAATTCCATCCTTGTTCCTCTTGTTGTTTCTTCCTGTTTCTTCTTAAACACTAACCTCTTTTCTTCTACATTAACTCAAACTCCACACTTGTAAAATATTATTCTCTTCAACACCCTTGAAAGAAACAGAAACAAAAGACTCAAACTTTTCACTTGTCTGAATTTTCCATATTCATTGGCTGAAAAACTAGCTCAACTTGCTGTTTTTCTAAGTCCAAGGTCAAGGCTGCTCTACATTTTTCCTCTTTTTAACTTGTTTATGTTTCTTTGTCAAAGTTATCTTCTTTTTTTCTTATGTGGCTTGTGTTGCGATGTCCGTTCATAAGAGTCGCCTTGCCTCAACTTTTAAGTAAAAATAATTCTTATGTGGGTCTTTTTTGCAATGCAGGTTGTATCAACTCAGCCAAATAGAAAGTAGAGGAAATTTTGTAAACCCAGATATACTTTCTTGGTTAGTTTTTACAGTCTTATAATCCTCTCTTTTTACCTTAATTTCCCTTTTTTTTTTTGCTTTGTTTTGTGTATTTAAAGTGCTCAAGCATCTAAAAAAAATTAGACAGACAACTTCAGTTAATTTTGGTGGTAAAATGATATAAATATTTAGGTGAAGAATTAGTTGGCTGTTGATAATAAGACTTGATCAATATTTGATCTTTGTTGCTTAGGAAAATAGTAATGTTCACACCATGATTCTGGCAGAGGATTATCCACAAGCTGTTCAACCGGGTGATGGGATGTGAAATTAGCCTCTCTTTTTTTAGTGAAAAAGGGTATGCGTGTGCTTGCAAAGGCGTTTGATTCTTTGTTTCAATGGTGTTTCAGAATCATGCTTAAGTTGCTCATAAACCAATCCTTTTAGAGGGTTCGGTTCTGTTTTTCTTCGTGTCTCGCTGAGGCAATTGTAGGCGTAGCAATGATGAATAGACTAACATAGTTTAAGACTTTATGTTTCTAACACTATTAATGGGTGCTATTCTTAAGTTTGTCCAAGTGTTGACATTGTTTATACAAAATGCAGGTTCGATCCTTCAGCTGCTTGATAGAATTCGGTTGAAATGGAACGTATCTCGTCTTTAAAATGTAACTGACATTCCCCAAAAATCTGTGAAAATAGAGATGAAGGAAGGAGAGAGAGTAATTGTAGCAAAGCCAGTAGCTTCGAGGCCTACTTGCTCCAATTTCAGATCCTTTACAGAGCTCCTTTCGGGTGCCATCAATGGTTCTCCTCCGCCTAATGCATCTTCTGAAAACACGGTTGCTGCTATTAGACCAAAGACAGTGAGGTTTAAGGCAGTGACGCTCAACCCGAGCCACACTTCAGTTTCTTCTCAGGTGATCACCGATTATCTCCGAATTGATTTCCGTTTCATGTTAAGTTCTTTCCTCTGAGCTTCATTGTTTCTTGAAATATCAGAATGATCTCTCGGAAACCGGACTACGCACTGTATCCGAAAAAAATTCCATATCAGTTAGCAGACCTACTGTATACAAACCACAGGCGAAACTTGTGTCAAAGACAACTGTTTCTCTTTTGGCAAACATGGTGAGTAGCTAGTTTGGATTCGTTTTTCTTGAGTCGGTTACTCGTATTCTCGTGAAATTCATGTAAATCGATGTTGAATTTGCAGAAATCTATGCTCTACTTCTGACAAAAACTAAAGAGCAAGAATAAAACATTTTCTTCTTACCAGGGAAACTTCAATGCTAGTCATCTACCGTTAGTTCAGGCTCAAATTCGACATTCAAACCAAGATAAACCGAGTTTTGAATCCCAGCCGGCCTCAAACTTTCAGCATAACATTCCATCTAATGTTCATATTGATCAAACACCTGAACCCTCAAGATTATATTCTCAAAACCAAGAGGAGGATCCGAAATCTGTAGCTTGTAGTGTCGATCGTCCTTCATACGATGGCTATAACTGGAGAAAATACGGTCAAAAGCAAGTAAAAGGAAGCGAGTACCCACGAAGTTACTATAAATGCACGCATCCGAATTGTCCAGTGAAGAAGAAGGTTGAAAGGGCATTGGATGGACAAATTGCAGAGATTGTATACAAGGGAGAACACAGCCATTCAAAGCCTCAGCCTCCGAAACGGAATTCATCAGCAACGCAAGGGCTAGGAGGAGTATCTGATGCCATTAATGCTCAAGATACTAGCTTTCCGTCATGGAATAATCAGCAAAATGAAAGAAATGAAGGTTCTGAAAGTAGAGCTGAGAATCAGAATGAAGTAGGATTGGCTGTGAATCCAATCTTTCAAGGTAGAGGTTCTAATGATCCTCTTGCATATGCTGGTGGTGCCGTTACTTCTGAAAACTCGTGCGGTCTCAGTGGGGAGTGTGAAGAAGGAAGTAAGGCGTTGGACGGAGAAGAAGACGAACCTAAAAGTAAAAGAAGGTAAAGAAAGCTTAACCATTTGTAAATAGTCAATCTAAAAACCTGTCATTTTGGTGCCTGTGATTCATGAAAACTTTGATTTTTTAAAGTGTTGCGGGTTTTGTAAAATGTTTCAAGTCATGTTTCCATAATTTAAGAAATTTGGAAGCTCATTTCCTAGGATGTAATATGGTTTAATGTTTTCTAGATCATCTTATACCAGCTTTCAAAATGAAAACATTAAATCATAAATTCCTATTTTTGTGAAATGATAGAATATACCGTTTTGCTTCTATTATCTACACATGCATCCATGTTTCATTTGTCTTTATTTATTTTTTACAATTAACGTTTCTTGGTATCCGTTTTTGTTTCTATATCCGTTTCAGTTTAGTGATTAGTAATGTTTTTCAGGAAGAGTGATAATCGATCAACTGAAGCAGCAGCAGGAGAAGCAGCAGCAGCTCAAGAGCCTACTCGTCCGAATTCCACAGATACAGACATTGTAGGTGATGGTTTTCGCTGGAGAAAATACGGGCAGAAGGTTGTCAAGGGAAATCCATATCCCAGGTTAGTACTTGATTGTAGCACCTCAGACTCTTTTCGGAGGTGGAGACGTCGTGCACCTCTTCTGTCGGTCGCCGACTCAGTTACTTGTTTAAGATGTGCTAATTGAGTTTGTGTTTTGATGGTGCAATGCAGGAGTTACTACAGATGTACGGGTCCGAAATGCAACGTGAGGAAGTATGTGGAGAGAGTATCAGAAGATCCAGGAGCTTTTATTACAACCTACGAGGGAAAACATAACCACGAAATGCCTGCTAGAGGATCAAACTCTGAACCTAACAATGCCAAGGCGTCAACAACTAGAACCAAATCCATCACATGACAGAGGAATTCAATGTCTGCAGCTGTAATTTACTAATTTTGTGCTTCAAGACTAGTCATTTTTTATTTTTCTTTTTCTCCCAATTTTATTTTTTTTTAATTCAATAACGGATGAATATTTTGCATGGGAGATTCATGTGTAATAATAGTTTAGGTAAGGCTAGGTGGTTTTATTTATACTCAAAGTTAGAGCAATCTACAGACTAAATTAGTTGAATTCACAGAAACTTATTTTTGATGAAATAGATTATTAAACAGATAATCATTCGAAAAATAATAGTGTTAGAGTAAGATTGCTCATTCCGCCTTTTGTTTTTTGCATTCTTGACGTTTAAGCTAGACGAGAGAATTAACTAGGCAGCTTAATACTTGTGAAGCATGCTATTCTATATCTGCAATCAGATGACTGCACTGGTCTTGAACCAATTTAAAAGTCACAAGTCTTAATCACCATGGAATTAGCAATAGATTAAATATCAAACACTCAAAATATGGGTGCTTATTAAATGCAGCCTTATAAAAAAAAAACAAAGTCAAGTCAATAATGCAAGTTAAGTTATTGGAGAAATTGTACTGTCTCGAAATGAATATGCTTCAAGGAAAATCTATCCTTTGATTTTTACATAAGCACTTGAACAATTACAACAGTAAATATATGTATATTAACCGAAATGTCTAGACTATTACGAGCAATATCACTACAATCCTCACCAAATTGCGAGATGTGATTGGAATTTGTATTGTAGACGTGAACTGAAAACTTTGCATCCTATCCAGCTCATAAACAACGTTGGAGAGGGAGATGCGTGATTTTAGTGTTGTAGTGTGTTATGTTTATTAATTGTTGTAGAGTTATTGATTTGGTATGGTATGCCTATGCAACTGTTATTTTAACATTCCTTATTATTGTTTGTTTTTGCAGAAAGAAAGATAGATATAAAAGCGGGGCTAGGATGGTAATTGTTGGTAAATGGGCTTTAAGCCTTAATTTAGGCCCAAGAAGAGTGTTGCCGGGAAAATCTATTATTATTCCAGGGCGGGATGAGAAGGAGAAGTTTGTGTGTGTGGGAAAATGAAATTAGGGTTGTGCTCTTTGTTTTTCCATTGGGTGATTTGAAATTAGGGTTTCTGATTCGGGTATATATGTAAAGTAAATTCAAATTTCAAACTGAGTTTTCAATGGAGCAAGAAGAAGAAGAAACCCTGCTTGATATAAACTTTCCCCTCTTCTCCAAATCATCTTCCTTTAAGACCCTTCTTCAACCTCCTAAAACCCTAAACAAAGATCCCGTAGCAACTCCCCAAATCGAAAAGGAAACATCCGATTCAGTCACAAGATTGTTTTCCGAGCTAGGTCTCGCTGAATGGGCCGTCCAAACTTGCAAAGAATTGGGGATGAAACGCCCCACTCCAGTTCAATCTCATTGCATCCCCAATATTTTAGCCGGTAAGGACGTCCTGGGTCTCGCTCAGACTGGTAGTGGCAAAACGGCAGCGTTTGCTCTTCCCATCCTCCACCGTCTTGCCGAGGATCCCTATGGGATTTTCGGTTTGGTCATTACTCCTACCAGAGAATTGGCTTATCAATTGGCTGAACAGTTCCGCGCTCTTGGCTCTTGCTTGCATTTGCGCTGTGCAGTGGTTGTCGGCGGTATGGATATGTTGACTCAGGCCAAGACATTGATCAGTAGACCGCATATTGTTATTGCCACGCCAGGTAGGATTAAGGTGTTGTTGGAGGATAATCCTGATATCTCAGCTGTCTTCTCCGGAACTAAGGTAAGCAATCGGTTTTTGTTTGTGTAATTTTTGAAATGGACCATTGTGATGTTGATTTCTCTTTTATTTATTGGGTTTTCAGTTCCTAGTTTTGGATGAAGCTGATAGAGTTTTGGATGTCGGATTTGAAGACGAATTACGAGTAGTATTCCAATGCTTACCCAAAAATAGGCAGACTTTATTGTTTTCTGCAACAATGACAAGTAACCTGGAGTCATTACTTGAGGTTTCTGGTAACAAGGCATACTTCTACGAGGCCTATGAAGGATTCAAGACAGTTGATTCTCTTAAACAACAATATGTTTTCATACCTAAGAGTGTGAAGGATGTTTATCTTGTGCACATTTTATCTAAAATGGAAGATATGGGTATTCGATCTGCGATAATATTTGTCTCGACCTGCAGGTATACTTGCCTCGTATCCAAGAACTCTTATCATTGTTTATTGATGTTTCTCATGACGTTTCTTGTGGTTTCGTGTTTTATAATCCCTGAAGAGCTGACTTCTTGTTCCTATATGATTATCCTGTTCCATGTATAGTATTTAATCTTTTGTACCATAGATCTCCAAGCGATTGGAAGTAGAAGTGTTTGAAGTTCGGATTTATTCGTTGCTAATTTTTTTTTATAATGTGGAAGCAGAACATGCCATCTTTTGAGTTTATTACTAGAAGAGCTTGACCAAAAAGCGACAGCATTACATTCTTTCAAATCGCAGTCTCTGAGGCTTTCTGCGCTGCATAAATTCAAATCCGGACAAGCTTCAATCTTAATTGCAACTGATGTTGCTGCTCGTGGTTTGGACATTCCTACTGTTGATCTTGTTATAAACTACGATATTCCAAGGTCATAATCGCAAAATATCTTAGTCCTTGTCCTGAAAAGATCCATGAGTTGGGTTTTAATTTTTAAGTAGTATCTGTTTCAGGTATCCTAGAGATTACGTTCATCGTGTAGGGCGTACTGCTCGAGCAGGCAGAGGAGGATTGGCTGTAAGTTTTGTCACAGAGGTATGTGAATGAAGCTTGCTTGTTCTTTTTCGTTTTTTCTGTTTGAAGCTTTTTTCTTACAATTTTGTTCTAATTCCAAACAAATTAAGTATTTTCTTGTTGCTTTTATTTCACTTGCATATGACTTAAATGTGCGATATAAATTTTGCAGAACGACGTAGATCTCGTACACGAGATAGAAGCTGAGGTCGGAAAACAAATGGAGTTATTCGAATGTAAAGAGAAGGATGTCCTTTCAGAAATTACAATGGTAAGATCATATACACAAACTAATATACATACACTAACACGTGCATCTGTGCACGCTAAATGGTAGATTCTACAGAGTTGAGAGGGGCGGGTTTGTTTTCATTGGATAATTGATATATTCACTGAGGACTGAGGAATTTATTTCTGGGAATCAATTTTCAATTGTACGATTTTGCAGATTTACAAAGCCAAACGCGTGGCATCAATGAAGATGATGGACGATGGCTTCGAGGAGAAAGAGAAGGAACGGAAAAAGCAGAAGCTGAAAACTCTAGCAGAGAAGGGATTGCTGAAGAAAAAAGGTAGGAATAGGAAGAGATTCAATTCCACAAAACAGTAGACGACTGTTGGCGTGTAACTGCAGCAATCTCTACTTGAATCTTACATTTGAACTGGCCTAAGCCGCTTTTCGCCATCAGCTCTGTGATTTGAAGCCGTCTTTGGTGAGAAATTTTCTCGGTATAGGCCCGATATATGCCTTGAGAGACCTGTATAATATGCTTTGGGTTTAATTTATGAATTCCAGCGATTCAAGTGTGCCAATTTTGATCTTTAAGAGAGTATTTGAATGAGAATTCAAATTGAGAGCTCAAATATTGTGACATTCATGTGTGACGATTTGAATTGGGGAGGATCAATAGTTATACATCATTGTTCTGTTGCTCGTCATGAATAGCTTCGTTTTCCTGGTACTGGAAGCAAATATAGATTTCCTTTTTCAGGTTTTAGCTTTCAAGAATTTATGCAGACAGCACATCCAACTTTCAACTTCTTATCGATTTTTGCATCATTTGTTGGCATATACCAGTCTACTTGTCTTTCCCGGATTTATAATTAGAGCCTGAGCAGTTTGTTATATGCCCAGATATCTATCTTGCTATGTGTGTAGTCTCTCTTCCTTAGTGGACTAACTACTAGAGATATGAATGCTATAGAAGCTCCCAAAAAATTCTACATCTTTGCTTTGCCTGTGTTATCTTTTTGTTATGTGCTCGGATTTTTTTCCTCGGTACTGGCTATAGTGGCAGCTGACTTGAGAGTTTTAAAAATAACATTGGGATTGAATATTGTGTTGTCCTCAAACTTGCATTTCTTTTAATTTGTTTTAAGTTTTGCACTTGACTAGTATTTTTCAGAATGGAATATATTTCTTAATGAATTAATTATAACAAAGTCTTCAAACTTTTAAATTTTATTGGATTAATTAATGTTTAAGTTAATAAATTAAATAAAAATTCAATTATAAAAATCAATGGAAAATAAAAACAAAGCATCCATGTATAATATTCTGAGCCTTTTGCATATGAAGGCCATTGATTCATTACAAGTACTAAGCACACTGAACTGACACATCCGACAACCTAATTCTATGTTGCACGACAATGGAAACAGACACCAGGAAACACTATCGAAGTGAAAATTCTGTGCAACATAGTCGACAACTTATTCATGAACTGTGGAATAACGTTTTATTATACATTCTCTTGTACAGCAAAAACAAGTTTAACTGCAGTCAAACGGACTAGAAGATCATTTACAAGCCTGCAGAATCAAAAGTTCAAAGATATTAGTTCTCCCAAACCAACTAAATATCATTATTCATAGCAAATTGTTTGCAATGCCATGTTCGTATTGAAATGCAGCATCGTGACTGATGCATATGGCTTACCTGTATACTTCTTGAAGACTGCAACAACCTCAACAGGGTCTGGTTTGGTCTGCTTGTAAGCTTCAATCTTGTTGATCTCCTGAATACGTTTAATCAATATGAACGTTATCAACCGACAATTGAAAACGCGTATTATTGGCATGCTCCATTAAAAATCATTATTAGCTTTGTAGCAGAAAACATGTGGTCATAAACTTAACGAAGAAAATAGACACGAAAAATTGACATTTACGGCACAAATATACTAAATGCTTATATTTATGGGTTGCTAGAAACGAGGATACCTCAATCCAAGCTGCAAAATTAGGCCTGTCCGATGTGATGTCACATTTCAAAACTTCTGAGCAGAAAATTAGGAGTCTTTCAACGAACGTTATATAGGCGATATCAGCCTGAAAGAAATTGACGTATCATCACAAGTTAAAAGAGGCAATCAACACATTCATTGAGAGAAAAATTAGTTGGGAATGCATTTCTCGATAGCAAAACGAAGAATCCGACTTTAATGTGTCAATAAAGAAGAACAAAACAATGCAAAGGCTAACTTGACTTACCAAACTGAACTGGTCACCGAGCAAGAACGGTCCATCAAATTTTTGAAGAGCATTTTCCAAGTAATCGAAAGAAGGAGCTAAAAGCAAATCAGAAGTAGAACAAGTAAGCATAGTTGATAGAAAGAAAAGAGAAGAGTCGCCTTTTGGGAAACCAACCTGTTAATTGTATCATATCTCCCTTCATTGAAGCAAACAAAGCTCCAACAAACTTATCAGTGTAGGCAAATAACTCTTCAGCAAACTCTTTCTTAGCAGGATCCTACATCGATTAATACCGTACTTGAATCAAACTTGCTATACAGATTTGAAGTAGCAGGTTTCATGAAGGTCTTTATAAGGAGTTTAAAGATGTCTTACAGTGGGCAAAAGAGATGGACCTTGGAAATTGGTTTCAACATATTTCATCAAATCAAGACTCTCCCCAATGATCTTTCCATTATGTTCCAAAGCAGGCACCTAAAAGGAAGGAAGGATGTTTATGAATAAAAATATGAAAAAGGGAAAATTAGATTGATAAGATAATGTCATCCCTGGCTAAAATAAAACAGACCTTATTTCCAGAATAAACATTTTGGGGGTACCAAGAAGGTCTATTAGCAAGATTGAGAGGAACTAGCTTGATTGTGTCTTGTAAACCCTGGAATAAAAAAATGAGAAGAAAAAAACAAACAAGAAAAAAAAGTGAAGAAGAAAGTAATGAATGAACCTTGTAGTTCCTGGTGATCCAGACTCTCTGTGCAAATCCACATGAATAGGAAGTATACAGCCTTCAAGTAAGAAGATGAAAACAAAAGTGTTACTCAAGACAAATTAATCAAGTGATCTGATTGATTGAGAAGAAGAAGAAGAAGAAGAAGAAGAAGAAGAAGAAGAAGAAGAAGAAGAAGAAGAAGAAGACATAAAGCAAAGAAAGGGTCACCTAATAGTTCCGTCGAAAAGAGGAGGCTGATCGGAAGTAGCATCCAAAGATGGAGGTAGAATCTCTGGTACAGTCTTGTCCAATCTGTGTGTACTAAATATTATTAGCTCGACATTTTAGTTCAGTTAAAATGGGAAATGAAACATAAAAGAAGATTAGCTAGTAATGTGGAGCACAAGAATCTTACGTAGAGGCAGCCATTGTTGATGAGATGATCGCAAGTCAATGCCTCTAAATTTATAAACATCAAAGCCTGAGTGATGTTTGCACTGACGAAATCAAACTTTACTGACCAAACAACCATTCTATATTATATTATTTTTTTACTGCTAAAACGTAAAACTAGTTGAAATTTATTGCTACTTTTTTATCATATACAATTCTAACTACATCATCATTCACCCGCCAATGCTCTTTCGCTCATAATTATGTATATATTCAAATTTTTTTTGGGAAGGTGATATTTTATTTTATTCAGAAATACTAGACTTTCTCTAGAGACTTTAGAATTTCTAGACTTTCTATGGATCTTATTCATATTTTACTATCGGGGAATATAGTTATTTATTGTTTGAGCATCATCTAGCTATGGGGTTATAATAATTTGTATTTGTATGGTGTGTGAAACGAGTCAATCTTAATCAAATTCAATTTTTTCTACGAGATAGATAACAAATCCTTTCTTTAGAAATTACATGCAAAATCGAGGAGATTTATGTTCTGTATGCGGGTTATATTTCAATTAACATCTAACATATGACAAGATCTAATAATAATTGTAAATACTCATATCGTGTTTTTCAAGTTAGCAAATAAATTTTATGTAAATTAGTACTACACTATTTTTATCTGCTACATAACAACTCAACGAATTCATATTGAATTGACATGGTGTACATGGCTACCATCCCCATCACTATAATAGAATTTCTCATAATATGCTATTGATAGGTTGGCGTTATTTTAGGTGGCAATGGTGTTGATAAATTTCTGATCCTCCATCAAAAAGTACAAGAATTACTTTATTTCAATGTGTTCCACACAAGTTTCCACAGTTGATGATAAATCTCAATAGGATGGAGCTACTTAGAAATACATACAATCGAAGATGTAAATATTCTCGTTATTAAGATGAAGATAGTTTGAAACTAGTTTGATCGGGTCATATATATACCACTGAGCAAATGATGGTAAGAAATGAGAAGTCTTTGCCTTTATTTATTTAAGATGCTATTTTGTAATTATCATGTAAAAACAAATTTCAATTATTCGTTTCAGAAAAAAAGTCCAATTATTCACTATTTTAATGAAATTTTAGAATACGAGTAATAAGGTCAAAAGACTAATTATTTTATTAACAACAAGACAGGGAAGTGTGATATAGACATTATAAAAAATTTATACTGATCTTTTGACCAAGTTGAATTATGATATTATTAATTTGACATTTGAATTAGTTTTGCTCTTATCTATATGACTTTGAATGGCTCTCTTGGACTTTTGAAATCTTCTTGTTGCAATGTGGAGATCCGTAAGATCCCTAAGAGGAATTTATGGGGGGTGGGGGGGATCCCTGTAGTTCGGGGATAGTATTTTTTAACTTTCATCCCGTTTAAATTTTAATGGTAAATGTCTCAACTGTCTTTGAATATGTTGATGATTTCCATCCTCTTTAATAAGACTCGACGATTTTTTTAAAATCATTCGCACCTTAGCACCACCTCTAGCAAATTTAAGCTCCACATATAAATTGGTAAGGTGTGTCAACTTTAAATTGTGCAACAACTGGAATGAATGAGGAATCAATTAAACACTGGAACATCAAAGTCATAATATTGCTAAAGAGTTATATACACTCTTGCATTATCATCATTGAACTATCAAGTAAGCAATTTATTCACTAAAGATGGCATTTTTATTTAAGTAAGACATTCCGCGATACGCCCAAGATTAGTTCCACAAGCATCCAAACGGCTCACAAGATCATTGCTGAGCCTGCACGATTCACATAGTAATTATATTAGTACTCGTTCTCCGACAGTTTATTGACATCGTTTTCGGGAGAAATAAATAAAAGTAACAGAGACATATTTCTGCTATTAGATGCATAGTATTCGTCTGTAGTTTTACTTTCAAAATGGAATGTGAGAAAGAAATGCCGGGCTATGATGCTTATCCCGAACAAAAAAATTGTTGTTCTTAACATATTTCCATCCATTACCCTACAAACTCACTCTGATGTTCATATTGGGATCTTGTCTTATGGCTTACCTGAAACCGCTTCTTGTAGTATGCAACAAGCTCTTTTGGATCTGTTTTGGTCTGCTTGTAAGCTCCAATCTTGTTGATTTCCTGCATTCGTTTTTACCAATGCAAGATTTACAAACTAACAATTGAAAATGCGTCCAACCAGGACAATAACATACCCTTTTCAGAATCCTTGTTCATTAGATAATCAGTAACGAATACTGAGACAAGTTTAGCATTTTAACAGCGAACGACTGGCCATAAGGTTTAAAAATACAAAAAGACTTCATAAAACTCGACCCGCATTCAAGTGCAGATTAGTAAGACTGAGGTATAAAAACGGGAGAAAGTGTCCAAGGGGGTTGTGTGTGAGAACTGAGAACACAAATTTTTCAGACTTCTTTGATGAAAGCTTATAACCATGTAGACTTGAGCTTCAGTGAAGTCCTCCTTCTTGTTTTTTCAGAGACAAACTTCTGGAAAAACAACTTTTTCCTAGCTTTCCTAGAACCGATGCCAAAAGGCCATTATATGAAATATCACAACCAAGGTTTTTAAATTTTTCTAACCCTAGAACATAATGGCCAACGAGAGGAGAAGATGACAGCGCAATAAAACTGAATTAAGGGGAGAAAAAGTAAAAGAGGGAGTTGCAAGACACTAGGTACAGTTACTCTAGTCCAGGGCCATAGATGAAAGCTAAATACCATAAGAAAAGCGAGTTATGGGTAGTTAGAAACAGAGCATACCTCAATCCATGCTGCAAGTTTAGACCTGCCTGATGTGATGTCGTAGTTGTAAACCTCTGAGAAGTAGATTTGCGCTCTTTCAACAAATGGTATATATGCTATATCCGCCTACAAAAGCAGTAATATTATCACAAGTCAAGGAAAAAATGAGCAACTACATTATGCATCCCTCAATGGTGAAACATACAATCTGTCCGCCTTATGTTCTACGACCAGAAAAATAATTGAAAAGAAAAGGGTACGAACCAAACTGAACTGGCCACCAAGCAAGAATGGCCCATCATCGAACTTTTTAAGAGCATTTTCCAAGTGATCAAGAGCAGGGCCTGAACACAGTTACCAATATAAATAAGCAATACTACATATGCAGAAAGGAGAAAACTATCCATATAAGAAGATTCCAAAACTGACCAGCTTCTTTTGCTGCATCTGCTGCCTTAAATGAACCATATATTGTTCCAAAAAATTTATCAAGGTAGGCAAACAGCTCTTCAGCAAACTCTTTCCTAGCAGGATCCTGCAGCAGTTAATACCGTACTTTAATCAAACTTTTTATACATACTCCAAGTTGCCTTTCCGTGAAGATCTTTATTAAGAGTGTCAGATGTCTTACAGTGGGAGAAAGAGATGGACCTTCGAAATTACTATCAACATATTTGATCAAATCAAGACTCTCCCCAATGATTTTGCCATCATGTTCCAAAGCAGGCACCTATAGAGAAGCAACATGCATTATGCTCCAAGGGCTTATTCAATTAGTCCTCCAATTCAAGAGCCTAATAAAGCATAATCCAGCCTCTTCATCACATCTATGAAATGAAACTGTGAAGGATAAATAAAAGCAAACCTTATTGACAGAGTAAACTTTCTCTCCATACCAAGATGGTCTATTTTGAAGGTTAAGAGGAACTAGCTTGATTGTGTCTTGTAATCCCTGCAATATTCCAGTTATATGTCAGCAATAACAGTGGTGAATGCGGGCCGGTTTTACCCCTAGGCATATAAAAAAAATTGCAAGGTTTTTTTTTTCCCAGAGTAAAAATTGCCTTCGTAGCTCATACATTCTTTCAAAAAGAGTGAAAAAAACTGCGACTTTTTGACCAGAAATGCAAATTTCAGACGAAAAATTTCAGATTTCCAACAAAATTTGACGTATTTAGACACTATTTTACAAAATTTCTGACAAATTTATCATTGGGAATGATGCTTTTGTAGAAAATTTGTGAATCCGGGGGCGAAAAGCATAAGAAATAAAAAGAAAAAGAAAAGTGAAGAAATGAAGTGACCTTGTAGTTCCTGGTGATCCACACTCTCTGAGCAAAAGGGCATGTATAGGATGTATACAACCTTGAAATAGGATAGGGGAGATGAAAAACAAAGGAAATAAAAAGATAAGATGGTGTTATTGAATTAAGGTAAGAAAAAGAAAGGAGAGCTGACCTGATGGTACCCCCGAAGAGAGGAGGCTGATCGGAGGTGGCATCCAATGATGGGAGCAGATTCTCTTGAAAGCTCTTATCCAAACTTTGAATATATTTCAGAAAACAAAGATTTAGAAACAAATACTAAAATTTAAGCTAAACAAGGGATGAAGAATCAATCATCTTACGCAGCCATTGTTGTCTGTTCTGTTGATGTGTGATCTAAACTTGGAATATTTTATTTATAGACACTCACTGTGATGATGATGCTAAATCATATTCCTCGTATCGTATGATCAATGATTCAAGGTGCCAAATTAAAAGGTGAAGAATCAATCAATCAATCCACAAAACTCCAAAAATATATCTTTCTTCATATTTATTCTTTTGCTACTCAGGTATTATTATCATTGAATATTACAACTCTCTTTTAGTTAGTTGGTTGGCTTTGGACACATTAGTTGACAAATTCATCTACGCTATTGTATGTAAGTAGACACAATCCTTGGCCAAGTTCACAAACATTCGTTATAATTTATAAGAAACCAAATGCTAAATTTTGGAATTCAATGGCCAAATCTATATTACTAATTCTGCAAATCTCCTAATTAATTATATTGCATTCCACTATAACTTTATTCAAATTTTTAAGAGTAAAAAGTTGTTTTCTTCCCAAACTGAACCCACCAAGGATAAAAGGGGTATCAGGAAGGATGATTATTTTCTGTGTCAATATCCGTTCAAAACTCGTCAAGCCAACTAAATAAGCACCCTTTGATAGAAGAGCGAGACGATGAAAGCTAAATCAACATATTTTATTTTCAGAACATAACATTACATTATAGAATGTACAAAATTGTGAAGAGTTATTTTGGCATGAAAATGCCCTTTTTATATGAAGAAGCAACAGAATAACACATCAATTATCTGTGGAACCATGCCAAAAACTACCACTTTTGAACGAAACTAAAAAAAAAGGGGCGAAGATCATTGTTGCTTCTGTATTGGATTACGGAGCTATCACCTTCCCGCACTTCATCTGCTTCTATTATCTAGTCAGATTTCTTCAGAAGACTCAGTATTACACCTGCACTAAGACTTGTTGCTACTACACCAAGAGACGCCTCGGTCGATACATGAATCCCTGCATTACGGATTAACAAGTCTTGAGTCGGGTGTATTAATCAATAAGTGAAACACAATGTGGATACACTAATGGGTTTGAAAATACCTACCGAAGAAATCCAGGATCATCTTACACCCAATGAAGCCTAGAACAACAGCTATGGATGGCTGAGAAAGGAGAAACGGCTAACTCAGCTTTTCAGTATAAAGTTTACAGTTGAGGGTAATATAGGGGATTATAGTTTATCTTTTTCTATGTGCAAATATCATAACTGGCAAAAAATGGTGTAAAGTAGTAACTATTGCAAGTAAAGAAAATTACTTACCTGTAAATACTCCAACTCCGCCATACCCTCGGAAATAAGTGTGTACAGTGACCTCAGACCTATATCAAACAGAGAATAGGGCTGTCAATTTCTCACACGAGTATGCGAATAACACAGACATCTCGCTTGACACGGGTCATTTAACATAATAATCATATTTGTTTGCTATCACATAGAATGTACTGATCACATAACGGCAACTGTTCTGAAACAAAATAACCCGTTTTGAAACCCTTATAGAGATGTGCATGATTGGCTTCTACCTAGAATTACTTTGGTCCATAGCACCTCCTCTATACAATGCAAACATATTTATGACTTTGTCAAAAAAGAAGAACGAGAATGAATGGTGAAAGACCAAATTTCAGAACAACAATAATAAGGCGAAAAAACAAGCAAAATGCTTAGCGTTAAAAAACGAGCTAATTAAACAGAATAAGTTACCTAGGATGGCAAAGAGATTGGAAGACAACACTATGAAAGGGTCCCGTGTAACACCGAAAACTGCTGGTATTGAATCGACCTAAAAGAATTGTGTCAATTGACATTAAATTAGCAACGTCAGGTGAAAGAAAAATTCATGTACTTTATTATTTATCACTTGGATGAAGAGTAAGGACCAAAAAAACCTACTGCAAATGCTATATCACTGAGCTCAATAACAGCTACAGTCAAAAGTAAAGGCGTGGCCTGTCCAAAATGGTCGATGCCTGTTAGAAATGAAGCATACATCTTAGGAGACAAATAATGTTGTATGCTAGATCATGATCCATTGATTTTAGTGAAGACTAGGGTAACATGTTAGACAACTCATAAGGTATAAAAATGACTTACTTTCCAAACACCATCTTGATTTGTTATGAAACGATTGCCATCGTAATTAGCTGCAACAAAAGGAGATATATGAAAGAAGAATCTCAAGCATGCTCAAAATGACAATATAATGCATAGTAAGTCAGATCAAATAAGAGTGGTCTCTTTCTTTCTTTTTGTCACGATACTAAATATGGGTTTTAAGGAGTCTTGATTAGAGATTAATTAGTGGGTAATTGGCTTTACTATTGCTTTAGTATTCAGTTAGAGAATTAGTTAGACAGTTGTATTCTAGCTGTGGATTATGTACTTGCTGCCACATCAGCAGTAGTATCTACTATATAGTATTATCCTGAGTAATGTAACGATATAAAAATATTATCAATCAAATGCTATCTTCCTATTTCCTTCCTCCTCTCCTCTCCCTAATTTCTCTGTGATTCTCTACTCTTATCTCTCTTCTTTTCTCCTCTTCTCTTCTCCTAATATCTTTTCACCCTAAACTCTACTGTCATAATCCCTAAACGTTACACTTTTTAATGGCTTCTTTCTTTCTAAACTGTTCTTTGAGTTCTAGGGAGGTATAATATCGGGCTATATCCAGGTGTTTGCTTTCTTATCCTACCGAAATACCAATAAGAGTGGTGTATGAATGTAAAAAGATGAGACTCTTGTTTTTCAATGCAGTTTTTGTGTTCAACTAATTGATATTCCTAATTTCATAGACATCACCCTACTTTATTTTATCAATGGGGTTTGACATGAATTATGGCTTATGTTTCTCTAGAAAAGATCTATTACACAGTATATAATGCTAAAAATATTTCCATCAAGCAAACCGTCTTGTGCATGCCCATAAAAAGTATCAAAACTTAAACAAACATACTGCAAAAATCAAGTAGAAATATCTGTAAAGGCGGTATGTTACATGTGACAGGAATATATCTCTGGCAGGTTTTCACCAGAAAGTTGTCAGAAAGATCAGAGTCATCCTCTTCACTGGAAAATAGCTGAAGCATCATAGAAGGTTTGTCATGCATGGGAAGAAAAACCAGTAAAAATCACCAAATGCATGAAATAAGTATATAATGCTGCTTGGTGATGAAATATAAGAATGACATTAAGTGTTATCAATAGATAAAGCATCCAAAATTTTGAAAAATCCAAGCTAATCCCGGCTGCCCCTGTTTTGAGGTACATTCAATTTGAAAAGCAAATTAATGTGGTTTCCAGACCCCAAATGAGGCTGCGAATCAAACTAACTGATTCAACCTCATCACAATCTTAATCTTTAGAAGGGTCATATTGCAGCCTATTAGCACTTCTGGATTCCAAGAAAAGTTACCTTGAAAGAAGAGTACAACAGTATTGCAGCCAGCCCCAAGTTGACAGCTTCAAACCTCTAAAACCAGGAAACAAGGAAGAACAAAGTGATTGTATTTTATTAGATGTTCAAACAAAAGGTAGCAATATACAGACGAAAATATTAGAAGGTTGCCTACCTGGAGAGTAGCTGTTCCAAGCAGTATTAATGACAAACGAAAGATGATTGCACCCGCAATACCATAAGAAAGTACCCGATTCTGTTCCAATATACAAAATTTTACATCATCATATGCCACAAATTACATATTTTTTAGAAAAAGATATAGTATTACAACAAATATAACTTGACTATTGGAAAAGCAAATTGAACAGCCACTATGTCCATTTAACAGAAGAGGGCTCGTAAAGCTCACACCTGATACATGAGTGGCACCTTGAAGTATTTGAAAATCAGTACAAAGACGAATAGATTGTCCACTGACAAACTCTGCTCCAATATATACCTGAAAGAATCCATGATAGCCATCATGGAGGGGGAAAATTATGCACATAACGAAGATTTGGAATTGTAAGCTGAAAGTTACTAACTTATTGTTCGGGAAGTTAAATAGAACATTCATATCCTCTTGTAAGGACAATAGAATCCAGGAAATTGCAAAACCACAAGCTAAGAGTTAGCATAACCTATGTTTGGAATATACAATCCTTGTCTAAGCTAAGTCTATATTCGCTGATTAACAAAAACAACATAATCTCCTTCATAAATACATTGACTTGAGCATAGAAAGGTCCATCAAGTTTCTGCTATGAGATTCCGACACAACAGAACAATAACAATCTGTCTAACATGAGGCATGTGACATTATTATCCGTTTTTTTTTTCTTTTTTTGCTTTCATATCATGAATAATTATCACATAAAAGGAGTTTGACATCCATAGTCCAAGTTGAATGAGCGTACCCAGCAAAAAACTCAGAAGCTTTACCAACTCCATCCTTGAAACCGATAGCAATGCCAAATGCCACAGCAGCGCCAACCTGAAAGAATGAATGACTACATTGAACTAAATTAATAGAAGGACAAAGTGAATATGTTCCAACAGGAAAATGAGAGTAAGCTACAAGCTACTCACACATAAAGCAACAGTTTTGAAAGAGGTTGCACGATTTGGATGTTCCTGAGCGGGTTTATCAGGTTGGGTTGATAGATGAGGATCAGGTTCAGTACCTCTAGAAGAAGCAATTGGGTAAGGAAATGTAGGAGTAAGTGGAAAAAGGGTTGATTTGGAAAGTTGAAATGAAGTTGAAATAGGTGAAACCCTAATGGGGAGAGGATGGAAATAGAGAGAGACAGGGGGTTGAATGGTGCTGTGGAAGACAGAAGCCAATCCCATAGCTTGGAGGTGAGGAGATTGGAAGGAAGATGGTTAGTTATATCTTATCCATGGAACATGGACTACCATAATTTAAAGGTCCAACATGTCTATGTCGACCACAGATCTCGATGAAGATTTACAGTGGAATTTACACATTATATATCAATAAGAGCTAAATTTTGACGAAACGAGGACTCGAACCTCAAAGCTTATAAGTAGAAACCACTTTAGTTAACATATCTATGTCAATCAACAGTCTTGCAGATTACAGCGCCAACATCTGAACCCCTAACTGCATTCATACAAATGCCCTACATCATTACGCCTCTTAAAAACCGATTCTTACTTTCCAAATTCGCCATTCGGTTCGGTTATGTTTGATTTTAATTTTCAAAATATATCTTCGATTTTTATTAATATGCAGTATAATTTATGGTGTAGATTATGATTATTTTTTATTTTTTTTTACTTTGTTTACACTTTATTTTATTTATCATTAGATTGATTTTTAACTCATGATCTAACGATGGACAAAACAAAGTAATGGTTATTTTGTGGAAACACTTAAAAAACTAGAATAGTTTTTTTTTTATCATATCCAAATAAACAAAAGCAAAAACAAAACTGATACATTTAAGATTATAATTTTGGGGGCTACGGTGACTTTGTTTTTGAGTTACTTTGTTTGTACTTTGCTTCATTTACCATTAGATCACTTTTCACCCCATGATCTAATGGTGGACAAAACAAAGTAATGGTTACTTTGTCAAAAACAAAGTGACCATAAAAATTCCCTTAATTTTGATATAAATTATAAATAAAAAACTAATTTAATTTGTTTCTATTTTGACCAATTAAGTTATTTCGGTTAATTTATTAAAAAAATTTCGATCCATTGGATTCAGTTCTTAATTTTGACATTATTTGGCTTTCTATTTTTTTGGTTTGGGTAAGTTTCAAACCAAATCGAGCAATGAATGTCTTACGCATGATTTGTAACCAGATATAATTGAACTTAGTTTGACCAGATCCGATATCTCTAATTTTATATTTTAATTTTTTCACTTATTTCATATATTTTAATTTTTTAAAGTATTCTACATTGATATAAATTATAAATAACTTATACATATTAAATTTAAGTAACTGCTATTTGGTCGATTCAATTAATTCGGTTATTTTGTTATAAACAACCGATTTGATATTAACTACTAAACCAAATAGACTAAATAACCGAACCAAAAAAATATCGATAAATTCAAACACATATTTTTTTTAACACTTGTAGTTTTTGTGTTTGCAGTTAATATAGACATAAAACTTTAGTTGATAAAAAATAAGCTTAGATAGTTCTTATCAGTGTATTAAAAAGCCTTATGTACTAATAGAGCGATTGAAGACTTTTAAAACTAATTGGCGTATATTTAACAATTAGTTGGAAACTAATCAACTAATCGAATATTGAACATCTAAACAGTTTGATTGGTCTTGTCAGAATGTCCATTTCTCACCTAAACATGAACGAGACGTCCATTGTTTTAAACAATTATGTTTATCGAGTAACCGAACCGGTTAATGGTCCGAATGTAAAAAGGAGTTGGTGCGTTTGGTGAGGAGTATGGAGAAAAGCAAGTGAAGAGTGAATTAGGTTAAAATATCCCAATTCCATTCCAATATCAATACAAGCACCGCAAATTCCAACTTGCTCTCTCCAAAATCTCATCATCTTCTTCTTCTTCCATAGGCCTTTGAATCTGTCCATCAATGGCGACTGAAACCGACAAACTCTCCGCTGAAGCAAACCCTAACAAATCCGAGGATTCCGCCGTCTCACCTCCTTCTACTGTTGTTTCCGATTGCAAGAAAGACGACGACGATGATTCCAAGGTCCCATCTGAGACTACCGCACCTGCCAACGACACCCAGAAGAAAATCCAGCGCGCTGAGCGTTTTGGGATTAATGTTAAGCTGTCTGAGCAAGAAAAACGCAATTCTCGAGCTGAAAGGTAACTTCTTTATTTCTTCTTGTTTTGTTT
Organism: Euphorbia peplus; assembly: GCA_028411795.1. Classification (NCBI taxonomy): domain Eukaryota; kingdom Viridiplantae; phylum Streptophyta; class Magnoliopsida; order Malpighiales; family Euphorbiaceae; genus Euphorbia; species Euphorbia peplus. Next base: position 36,651,253 of record CP110841.1, read on the forward strand.
TTATTTGTTTTTGGGGATTAGGGTTTTGAATGTCTTGTTCAGTATACCCTCTATATAGGATCAATAACCTCCCAATTTTTATACGATCTTTCTTGTTTCCACCTCCAGTTAGTAATCACCTCCCAGTTGTTATACAAATGGTCCGCTCTCGACTGTATTTCTGTATCTGCTTGTTTCGGGTTTAAATGTATTTTAGTCACTGCTCTTTGCATGTTCATATCTTGGCCTCATCTGGAGATAATAAACTTTACATGGAACTTATATAATTTCTCTTATATTTATTTATAAATTCTTAATGTGGTTGCTCCATGAATATAGATACCAATGAATCATGCACAAAGTGCTGCGTTTGCTTTTTTTTTTTTTCTGGAATTGTGTAATTATTGTTTATTAGAACCTATTTTTCTGATGCACTGTATGTAACTTGTTGCAGGTTTGGTACTGCAGTTGGATCTGGGACTATTTCCGCAGCTGCATCTGCATCTGCACCTGCTCCTAGATCTGCAGCTGGATCTGAGACTAGTTCTGCAACAAAAAACGCAGAAGAGCTAAAGAGGAAGGCGAGAGCTGAAAGGTAGGCTCGCATGCTTTTAGAATTTGAATTGCTGGAACCTTGGTAATCACTGCTCACTTACTAATTTTTTTTTATTTTTTCCAATAGATTTGGACTTCCTGTGACTGCTGATGAAGATGCTAAGAAAAAAGCTCGAGTTCAAAGATTTGCACCAAGTTCGAAGACAGATGTAGTTGAAGAAGACAAAAAGAAGGCTAGGGAATTGAGGTTTATATGAATCTTAACCTCAGTCTTTCCATTGTTTTATAGAATGTAAAAAGATTTGTATGGGATGAGTCAAAGCTGACCTTTTTACTGTTTGTTTTTCAGGTTTTCACAACCTTCAAATACTCTTTCATTGAATGGCAAGGGAGATATTGAGCCAGTAAGGCACCTCTTTTATGTGTTTGCTACTTTCATATCATATAGATTGATACTATACAGTGTGATGAAGATGCTGGTTCAGTACTGACACTTGCCCTTTTTTTTAATCCAGAAGGCAGCAATTGCAGGCAAGGCTGGCGGAGGGGCTTGAAAAGATATTACCTCCTGTAGTATTAGGTATGTTTGAAGACCGGTAGTTTCTGCTACTGATTGTATTTACATTACTGGCATAACATTTGCACATTAGGCTTTCTCGTCTTATAAAGAAAAATGCGAACTTCGTCATTAATTTTTGTTTATTTTTTGCAGGTCTAGTGTTCTAACTACTAACTACTTAAGAGTTCTCTGTCCCCATTTTTATTTCCTGCCTGATCCCAGATGCCATACTGTTCATTCTCGGAGGATGATTTTACTGAACGTTATGAGGTTATGATGTGGTGGTAAATTTTTGTTTCAGGCGCATTGAATATCAATTTGCCTGAGAGGCCTCAAGCAATGAACGATCACCTTAATGTGCTAACATATCTGAAAATCACTAATATATCAGAAATTCTGAGTTCAAAATTGGGTTGCTGGTATATGTTTGTTGCGTATATATACATGGTCTATGATTAGCTTGGCGGTTCTGATTGGACGATTCTTCTGGCTCAGGGACGTGTGGCTGCATAAATTTGTATTTAGCAACACCCTCATGATTCACAAAACAGCAGTATTATGTAGATGTTTGAGTAGCATTAATCTCGTTCGAAAATTTTACATGTCAATATATATATATTTTGCTTAATCAGGAAATAACCTTGTCCATCGGATTTCTCAAAAGGTACTTCAGAAAAGAAAATTTCAAAGATAGACTTTTAGTTTTGAAGCGTTTTACACCTGTTGGTTTTAAAGTCGATGAACAAAGTTTATAACCGGGTCTAAAGAGTATTTATATTGTAGTGCACTCATCTCATCTAGAAAACATGCATTTCACTGGTAGCTTTTATAATTTGCTCTTTCGGTTTGTTTTTTAAATTTCCCCCATCTAATATCATGGTATTGTGGTAGAAGATTGATTAGTTTATTAGGTATCTTGATACTTTGTTGGAATTCATATAAGATTGTCAGTTGAAGAGAGATAAAAAAAAATGTCTATGTAATGCTGCTGTTGAAATTTGATTATGAGGTGTGAATTTGGAAGTGCCATGTTTGACGTCGTGTCATAATTCGTTGAAGGTAAATTTACAATACAATGCTTCAGAGTTTCTGATATTGATAGCTGATTTTTGGAATTGTTGTGAGCAACACATAAAGGTGTCGTTAATTTCTTTTTGGCCTTGGGGGAATTGGCTAAGCAGCAAAGGTAGGTCTGATGAATGGATTGGTTCGGTTCTGGGATTGTTTCCTTTTGTAATGTTTTAATTGAAGGATGTTGGAAACACAGTTGCATTTGGCTTTTTGTTCTTTGTATGGTCAGATATTATGGGATAGGAGCACAGTTTGTATCGGATATCGTGTAAAATTTTTATTCTATTATGGGTAATTTTATTTGTGTGATAACTTATAAGGTGTGTTTGATTTATATTTTGTAGTAATGCTGAGTGATATGAGGTTTCACGTTACGGATTAATGCCTTGTGTAACGTCAAGTTAAAAAGGTTTCAAGGCATATAAAATCAGTTCCAAAACACAGTTTTCGAATGCTCTTGTTTGGGTTGTCATAGTGCATATAAAATCAGTTTCAAATGCGAAGAATTTGATGATTGATCATCGAATTTAGTTTATTAGTGTGTTATGGCACTTGATTGTTTTAGTCGGGTACTTCTCAATTATTTATGAAAATAGAATGTAATTGGCTTTATTACTACTTAATTCATTTACTTGTTTTTACTGGTTTGTATAGATTCTCATTTATATTGTGGAATATGTAATCTTATAAATAATTCTACTTGAAAAGACAATTTGGTTGGAATATGAGATCCAAACTTTATATACGTTTTGCTCCATGATTTAAGTATGGATGCTTATACTGAAATCTATATTATAGTGAATTATATCAACAAACTTAAAACAATTTGTTCATGAAATACGCGCCCTTTGCACAAAACACGTGGTAATAATTTGGATATAAAATGGAATGCTATGTATACATGTCTTTAGTTAATGAGTGATATAAAAAATGTAAAGTGAAACAGGGAGATTTATGATTAAGAAAAAACTTCATTAATGTTCGAATTTGACACTATTAATGCAATATAGCTTGTTTCGTGGGTTAATCTTATTATCAGGAATGCATTGGTTCGTAAACAATGAGTGCCTGCTGCTAATTGATGTTCCTAGTGAAGCATTCCTATAGACATTGCACATATTAATGCAATATTTTTGTTATATCTATAAGCTACCCCTTCCAAATGCAGGTTTCATATGAAATCAATAGCTAGCATATTTTCTACCCAAAATAACACATGGATAGGCATAGAACAAGTAGAGACATTTCAACTTTGTGCACTATGAATTGGCCCCTACTCCTCCGCCTCGAATTGAAACCGGACAGCTAATCCCCATGTTGTCAGAATCTATGAACACAACCACAACAGTGATATCATCATGAAAATGTCTCCTAACTCCTCGTTCGATCTTCGTCAAGTCTGTGACCCTCATTTCTCTTTTCCTTGCTGCTTCTTTTAGTGCAGCTTTAACAAGTCTCTTGGCAATTCCCTGCATTTCCAACATAAACCAAAGAACTTACAAGTTAGTGGTCTAAATTTGAGCCTTAGTTGTGCTACAGTTGTGTTTAAAACTCCAGAGATATACTTACGTAGCGAGGGTAGTTCTGCACAATTTCAACCGCCTCTTGGTTGCTAAGATGTTCCCATAGACCATCAGAAGCGAATATCAGGAACTGATCTTCTGGTTCGAGTTTATGCACCGAGATTGATGGCTCAGAACTCAGAATTGGCTTGTAGAAAGGCTCAGCCAATCTGTACTTGTCTGGTAAAGGCTCCTTGTTGAACTGTGGCTTCTTAAGATACGCATCCCCTATCGACCGTGAGACCTGAAAAACAATACTCAAACACATCAAAATCTCGAGCATTTGCGCACCCAAAGTTGAATTCAACACGGGCCTATAAATTCACCTGAATGATGCCTTTGACGCGCCATACTTTGTGCTTCATGACGACAATGTGAGGATCATAAGGATGGAGAGACCGAAGCTCGTTTCTCGTTGACTCAACATTGACATTGTGATCCGCGGATAATTGCAAGGCCCGGACTCCTCTGCCTCCTCTTACAGATCTTCCTAACACAGCTCGGGAGTCTCCAGCATTCGCGGTGTATAATAATCCTTCGCATATGACTCCAACTAAACAACAAGATCCAACCGATGCCATCTCGGGCTTACTCACCCATTGTTTCTTCACAAGGGAAAGAAAATCCTCTTCTGTCGCTTGAAAAGCCTTCTTGATTACATTTTCAGATACTTCTTGATGCTCAGAAAAAACATCTGCATCACAGATTCAATAATATTACTTAAATAACTTCATTTTTAAGAAACCAAGTAGTAAACTGAAATTTTTTTAAACATACCCTTGAAATTGGGGAAAAGATTTTGAGTGATGAACCTTGAAGCCTCAGGTCCTCCATGTCCATCATAAACCCCAACAAAAGTCCCAAAAGGACCTGAATCAGAAGAGCTCAAAGGTCCTGATTCAAGTTGACTTTGATCCTCTAATAAATAATTAGCTTGAATTACAGCCATTGAAAAATCTCCATGGAGATGAGTCCCTAAATCCTTAGACCACATTAAACCATCAGTTTTCCCATTAACATCATCATCAACCCTAGGCCTCCAACAAGGTTTAACCATTTTTCTTCCAATTATATAAAAATCAAATCTTTATAGCATCCAGAAGAAACCAAGAAGCTAAAATGGTGTCAAAATCAAAACTTGAGATGAAAAATGACAACCCAATGGGAGAAAATAAATACCCAGATGAGGAAATAGGAACAAAGGAGAGAAAAGGACAAAATGGGTATGGGTGAAAGTAAGTGAAAGTGAGGGAAATAGGGACAAGAAGGCAGTAATAATAAAGAAAGATGAGAAAAGATGGAGGTGTGCTGGAGTTAAGGGTGAGTGTACCTTGAATCTAGGGAAGAGTACAATTGGTACTTTCAGAGAAGAGCCATGTCTGAAGAAGCAGAAGTGAGCTGTAAAACAACATAGGGATTGGAAGTGACAGAGTTTGGTCTGAGATAATGGAGATTGGAGGGAACAGTAAGTAATGGATAAGAGAAGGGGGGGCTCCAACTTTTATTTTTATTAAGCAGAACCAGAAGCAGAAGCAGAAGCAGAAGATCTTGGGTTTTTGTTGTCAGTTTTTGAGATACAAAAGATGGGAGATTTATATTATATAATATACTTTTGCTAATATGCTGCTGACATTTGTTGTCTTCTTGTGGCTTTGTCTTTAATGTTTTTCATGTTTCTTTGGAGGAGGAGAGCTAGCTCATGCCTCTCATTTTTCACCCTAAATTATATTTATTCAAATTTTCCTTCAAAAAGTTTTGTTTTTTCATTAACTTTTGTTTAACATTTATTGCTATGTCACCAAATCTTCTTTTGAGTAAACTACTTTTGATCTCCTCATAAGATTTGAGACATAATTATTTGCATAACACATATTTATTTGCATAATTGCTTGTTTTATTTTATCCAAATCATTGGCATGTTTGATTTATCTGATAGAATTTATAATTATTTGTTGGTAGTTTGTGTTGTTGATGATGATGATTAATAGAGAATATTAATTGATTATTCTTTTACAATAGACATTTTTATCAATTCTAGCAAAACACGGTACTAATTTGAACTAATATAAGGTAGTATTTGTTATATTCTTGCTTAAACTATTTCATCTATGCATGTACGGTAATATAAATGATGTTTTTATTCGATTTTGTGTTTCGTATAGAAAGATCTCGATTTGAGTCAAGATATCATTTCGAGAGATCTCAATGTGATGGTAGGTAGATTAGATATGATATAAAGGATACATACAAAATTTAGGATAAGAAGAGAAATGAACTAATAAATTAGGTTTTATTAGGTTAATGAAGCAAAGTTTTTGGATTATGTATGAATCATAAATGGTTTAGATTAGGAGTGGTGTTTTGTAATACAAATTTTAATTATACATGCATTATAATTTTGGATTTTTTTGGTAGATGCATGGTTTGATGAATATGGGTTATTTATTTTCCTCTCTATCAATATCATCATTATTACACACAAAAATAAAATTTAAAAATCATAACAAAATAAAGTAATTATTATGAAATGAAATAAGAAGAAGACGAAGAGGATAGACAGTAAAGGGGTCCAGGTAGCAGTGAGCAAAAAACTAAATATAAGAATGGTGCATGCATGAGATATGAACTCCAACAACAATCAATCAATGCCTACAATATCTACTATATCTACACATATATATGGATCTATAAATATAAATATATATACCAAATAATTGATAAAACTCTCAAAATATATAATTATGAATTGTTTATATGTAGAGTAGAAGTACAGCTTTAGTTGGATTATCAAGTTGTTCTGCAACTGCAACTGCAACTATATCTAATCCTCTTCTTGTCATATCCAATTATCCATGCATAACCCTACCCTAGATCTCTATATTTATTACCTTACATTACAATAAATTGAGTGGTACTTCTCTCAATCAAATTTAGTTAACTCTATGTAACTTCATTTCTAACTTCATTCATTTGTATATTGCATTTGCTTATATGACTAGTTAGAAAAATTTCAGTTTTTAAACCATTTTTCTTTTTAACACATACAGTATGGAGCCTTACATTGAAGTTGAGTCGTTTGTAATAAATAAAGATATTTTATTTTTACTAAACACAAATATCATGTCCAGTAATGTTCAAGTGGTCCTTGAATGTCCAAATTGAATTTGGACATTGACCCTAAATTTAACAATTTCGTTCATATGCACATTAAAAACTAAACCCTAGACCTTAAATCATCGACCCTAGACACTAAAAACTAAACTCTAGACCCTAAATCATCAACCCTAGATACTAACATGCGAATTATTAGTCCGGAGTATCACATCATCTAGGGTCGATGATTTAGGGTCTAGGGTTTAGTTTTTAGTGTCTAGGGTCGATGATTTAGGGTCTAGGGTTTAGTTTTTAATGTGAATATAATCGAAATTGTTAGATTTAATGGTCAATGTCCAAATTCAATTTGGACATTCAAGATTCACTTGAAAATTACTGATATCATGTATACCAGTGAACGTTTAAGGCTTCCAATAATTATTAATTGCTATATATTATTATTATTATTATTATTGTTATAGAGTGTATAAAATTTGAATGTGTCCTAGTATCATATTATTTTTCTTTTACTCCTAATAATATGTTAATTATCATAAACTATCATGGAAATTGTAACAATCTACAAACACCTTTTTCTTTTCTTTTTTTGGTAACACCTTTTTCTTTTCTTTTAGTATGAAGTTTTTGTAGCCACATTTATATAATTCTGAGTGAAATTCAATGAATCCAGTTAATTAAGTCTAATTGCAGCTGACTGAGTGCTTGAATTTTCTCAACATGTAATTTTAAGACATTTTTTCTTTTTCATGAATAAAAGAGTGGAATTATATTTGCTCTGTGAAATTGAAATATAAAAATATCAACTCAACCACTAATTCATTCATATACATTTTATAAATTGTTCAATTAATTGAAAAAGAGTATCATTTCATATATTTTTATCAATAAAAGGCTGAATATATATTTGGTGAAACTGAATCACTTTATTTACCAAATTTGTATTAAATCCAATTTTCGACATGGTGACTGTAAGCTTTTTATTTGTCACGTAACTATATCATATAATTTTTTTCTTTAATTCTCGTGATATTCTGATAAAGTTTCATGGAAAAATCAATTGTTGTTGACCAACAACTTCTTTGTTATTTCTTTTCTACATTATATGAAATTAGATTTAAGAGTAAGATTCGATGAATCCAAGGTAGCTTTGCATTACATGTGGACCAAATTCTCAACTTTTGATCTCAAATTAAGACATTTAACTGTTTTTCATTAAAATTCTTTTTAGAACAACATATATGATAAATAATAAAAACTTCATCGTATTATGAAATAATCCAGTTTTAGTAATAATATGTTCAAATTAAGGATAAAAAAGTGAAAAATTGTTATTGTGATAATATTAGTTTTTTTAACACTTTAACAATGAAAAAGATGCAAGTTAACTATAATTAACACATATGTTTAAAATTACAGCGGATTTGCTCAAATTGTTAAAACGCCGATTGTTACTCAAAATAAGCGTCTCTTCAAAACCAATCCAACCGTATAAAAAATGTTAAAACTGGAGTTTGGGATAGTCTGAAAATTTTATTTAAATAAAATGAAATAAACATTAATTAAAAAAGTATTAGTTTCTCTCTCCTATTTTACTATGTATGCGTGTCATCCAAAAGAAAAGGGATAAATTTACATTTCACATATAAAATGTTATCACATATGGAATGTGTTTTCACCTAATCCTTCCTCTATATTTATATATGTTTCTAACATCTATTAAAATAATTTTTTTGGAGGTGTTCTCACATATAAAATGTTATCACATATGGAAGGTGTTTTCATCTAATCCTTCCTCTATATTTATATATGTTTCTAACATCTATTAAAATAATTTATTTTTTTTACTAATGAGTATATATTATACACCGAGTTCAATCGGTTATACATAAATTTAAATGTCTACATTTGAAAATGTTGAATTAATTTAGAGGTCACCCTAGATAAATTCATCCTAAAAAATTATGATAATAAATACAAATACTATATATATGTTAATTTTTGTATGGTTCATCAGACGGATATAAAAACCATGAGAACCAAAAATCTATAACTACTCACCAGTTGGAAGGAGAAAAAGATACGCAAACTCTAAAATCAACAAATATGTGAAAATGTAAGACTCACATTCTTTCATGAATTCAAATTGATATACTGATTAAGAAGAAAGACACTGTTGTATAAAACTGACGAACAAATTAAATTTTTTATTAGAATCTATAATTTTTGATAATTTTCATTTCGTCCAATTGATAAATGTTGCTTAATTGGTTGATGCGACCGTTAATGACCGATGTAACCGCGTTTAAATGAAAGGCAATGATAATGCTTATAAAATTAAAATTACTAGATCCGTTTATATCCCAATAGCATTTCATTATTTGATTAATTAGTTTTAGAGATTAAGAGTTATAAAGGCTAGATTCTAATTTAAACTTTCTGATTTTCTAATCAATTAAAAGAATATATTTATTCATTTAATGTTTTCATCTCCCTATTTGTTTATTTATTTCTACAAAACCTTATATCCAAATGAGATGGGCCGGGTTTCATTTATGTCCAGGAGCTGAGATGTAGCACATAATCAAGCTCAGTGAAATGGAAATGGGCCTCTCCTATTGGGCTATTAGATTAGTCATGAGTTTATTTGTCATGAGTTTTATAATTATTTGTAATACAATACTTCACGAGGTGAGTCCAAGGACCAATAAAGTTGCTGAAAATAGGACAAAATCATGCACTAATTTTGGTGTAAAAGTCCAACAAATTCTGAATCATAATTTTTTAGTAATTCTTAACATGTCATAGGAGTATGGTGTTATACATTTCAATATATATATGTAGTAGTATAAGTTAATTATACAACAAATCTAATTTAAGAGAAGTATTATAAGGTGTTATGCAATAGTAGAATCATGTATTTTGGTCCAGAGTATGTGAAGAAGTATCAATTTCTGCATAAAGTATAAAATAATATTAGTTTAGTTTTAACATTAACGAAATAATATCAATTTTGCATCACATTAACAGAATTAGACGCTCTAACATGCATTGTCATTCACATTGCCTTCAAAATACAGTTTTTACGGAAAAGTAGACAAATCATAATTCATCGACAGCTTGTGTATCGATTATCAAATTTGTTACCGGAGCTTTTAATTACTATTTTTTTGAACATTAGGTCTAGATGGATGTAGTTTTCTGAACATTAAACTAAATTAGTATCTGTAGTGAAAAATAAACTTTTTAAAGGCAAAGTATAAAGTGATGGCACAGAGCTCAAAAATCAAATTCCATCTGATCTGACATGTGAATGCTGCTCAAAGAGACTCACAGGCATCACCTGACTGACTCTTACCAACCACAAAAAGAAAAAAAGAAGAAATAATTCCCCATTTCACATGCCCTTTTATGACATGTTTTATGATCAAAATAAAAACATACATAACCCAGTTATTACAAAACATTATGGAATTATCACAGATTTTTATTGAGAAATAACAATGTCCAATTCATTTTTTAGATGATAATAAAATTTCTTATAAATATCTCCCCTTTTAATAATCCTACCTACATACATATATAGTCTATAGAGATCATGAACTGAGCTCTAATTATATCCCTTTATTTTTCTGTGATCCATTGTAGTCTGAATCTTTTCTCTGGGATCCTTTAAAGCTTCGAGAACTTCACTTACATTTTTGTTCACTGTACTGTTCAGAATCTGCATTTGAATCTTGAATGTTGGGACTAGAACATGAAGAGTCTTGGATTGGAACATGGGATTTTAATGAAGAAGAAGAAGAAGAAGAAGAAGAAGAAGAAGAAGAAGAAGAAGAAGAAAACCCAGTAATCTCAGATGAATCTGATGTGGGTGACATTTCCAAAGATTGAAGCTTTTTTATCAACAAGTGAAGCCTCTTGTCTGCTTTTTCCCTTAATTTGGTCTCTTCTCTCAGTTTCTCTTCTAACTCTGCTAACTGTATGAAAAAATGGAACGAATATTGAAAACGTTATTTCTAAAATATTCACTTTAAAAATTGAAATAGAAACTGACACGAAACACGAACCTTATCGGACATGAACTGAGCTTGTTGTTGAGCAACCTTAGAAGCTTGTCTCTCGGCAAGTAGTCTTCCTCGGAGGCAATCAACAGTCCTCATTCTCAATTCATCTCCTTGATCTTGTTCCATATTCATACACATACAACACTGTTTTTTAGAACGTATTTATACTAGAAGGGGATTATTCAAATTTTGAAAAACAAATCTATCAATTACGACAAGAGCCTATATATGTTTTATTATTAATGTCACGTGACCATCCCCCCCACAACTCAGATAAGGTTGTCAAATAAAATAAAATTTGGGACCTTTTGTTTATATTTGGGTCATATTTTAATGCTATAGTAGTATGGCATCTTGAATACTGACACGAGATTAAGTGAAAACTATGAGAAACGGAGTTGTAGACTGGTGAGCTCGTTCTGATGATCAAGTTAGATAGCGAAAATAAAAGGAAAGACGGCTAATGAACATGATAAAGAATGGAATAAAGAACATACCCTTTTAGGAGTGGCTACCTTTACATAATAGGTTTTGGTTGCCCTGGAGTACATGTGTCATCCAAGGATTCGTTGTAGAGGAATAATCCGTTAGAGGATGATTTTGGGAAACAAATGATTCACGTGTTGGGGGCGCTTTTCTAGGTGATGGTGACGCGTATCCTTTATTGAGGCTGTTGATGTAATGGTTGTGATGATGTCACGTTTTGCATAAACAGAGAGGGAAAAGGAGAAGCTTGATCATATATACTTGGTCTGTGACTTGATTATCTATTTAGTTTGTTACCTCAGTCATAAGTTACATTGACATCAATTAATAATTCCAATTTTATTATCTCCATTACTCTTTTTGGACTATAGTTTTATTACCATTTTCTTCAGTATAAACACAAATTCTCGACTAAATAGAAATACAATAGTTTATTTTATTTTTGTGAAACTCAAACTAAATTAATTAAATATTATTTCTCAAATGAAACATTATGATTAATCTTTGGAAGTTATAATAACAAAAAGTAATATTCTATAAATGCTTGAATGGGAAGTTTGAAATTATATTTGTTTTCTCGTCAAAAAGAAATTATATTGGTTTAAGAGAAGCCAAAAAAAGAAAGAAAATCACACTCATATTTTTTTGTAACAAAATCACAATCATTAGTGGCGAGTGAGGTTTTAAAGTGGTAAAAGAAGCTTGCATTGAACTCAAAGAAATTCAAATAATATTAATTTGCAAGGTATGATTTATATTTTCGAGACAAAAATAACGAGTTCAATTTGTGATTTTTGATTAAGATGAATCATTTGTAATTTTTTATGAAGTTGAGTCACGGATAAAAGTATAAAGTAATTTATAAATTTTAAAAATTTACAGTTAAAATATTTTGAAGCAAGTTTAAGAGTTAAGATATGTTTATACATATAGTAGAATGACATTTATTAGAAATATAAGTTTGTCTAAACTTGGTCTAAGAAAACCGATTGACGTGAATTTATGATATTTTGTCTGTAGCCAGAAACTACTTAAAGTGACGAGATTATTGTATTGAATATGCATCCTTTGAGGTATTTGTTTGCCTGTTCCATTTTTTTAACAGTATCCCCATTGCTCCATATCCATAGTTCTCTGCAATATAATATAATAGGGTCTTAAAGACAAATGTATTTAAGGAAGCTCATCTGTTACAACTTACAACATGTTATTTTAAAAAGAAAAACACTGAACAGTCCGACCCATTTCGCTAGACAGCCCAACATATACGTTTTTCAGCCCGCCAATAATAGGTTTAATTAGTTTATATAACCGCGGATCGCATTACAGACATAAGCAGCAGCGTGTCCTAGTGGTAACATGTTCCTCCAACAACGTGCGTACTTGGGTTCGATTGATAAACTTGTTCATGGTGAAATTTATCTTCCTTCAATGGATCAGACAAATATCAGTTGGGCCTCAACCAGGCCTGTCTAAGTCCACATTGTTATTAAATTTTATGTAAATAGAACTTACCTTATATTGATGCATATACAACTCCCTATAGTTGTCTATTTTATTTATTTAGCCTCAATTTATGGGACATTATTTCTACCCCTTCAACTCACAAAATTCCTTATTAGCTATAATGTGGATCAACTCCATATTTCTTATCCAATGATGAATTTGGAATTCAAATATATACTCACCTAAACTTAATAATATATAGAAAATATGTTAGGGTGGGTTTGGACATCAAATAATTAATAATAATAATAATAATAATAATAATAAAAATGGGCTTTGGTTAATTCTTGTTGGTTATATGAGTATCACAAGCCCACTTTCACTACAATGTGTCTAGCGATGCTAATGCGTACCCTACCCGCGAGTATCTAGCACTATCCGCTTTAATGGGACTCCTCGTATCCGATCTAAAAGGCTACGAGATGGATATGAGATTAGAAATGCTACCGGTGACGGGTAGGGGATTACCCCTTAAGGTACCTGTTACCCGCAATATATTTGACGAGAAACGAGTAATGGGTACCCGTTACCCGTCCCGTCTTATTCAAAAATATATGCACACATAATATGTAAGCAAGATTCAAACTAAATATCTTACGTCACAAGTTCAATATTTTATTTTTTAGTTTGAAACAATTTAAATCTGTTAGAATATTTGTTAAATTTGTGTATGGATTATTCATGGATGCATTTTTTCAAATTATTTGTGGTGTAGGGTATGGTCACTTTGTTTTTCCCTTACTTTGTCTATACTTTGTCTTTTTCACCATTGGATTAGTTTTTAACCCATGATCCAATGGTTGACAAAACAAAGTAATGGTTACTTTGTGAAAAACAAAGTAACCATAGAATATCCCATTGTTTTAAGTTGTAATTTGTTTGTATATCATGCATAAACGGGTTATGGATATCTGCGGGTACCCGCTATTTACACGGGTAAAGGTATGAGATTGCAAAAGTATACCCGTTAGGATTATGAGACAGATACAAGAAAGGCCAAAATTAATGGATATGGGTGTATGAGAATGACACTACCCGCGAGTACCCTACCCGTTGTTATTCCTAAATGTGTCCTTGTTAATAATCACCCAATAAGTATAAAACACGATAACACATAAGGGCTTGTTGATATCAGTCCGTAGTCGCCCCTACTTTTAATATTGATAAATATTCATAATAGGGTGAATAATTTAAAGGTCCCTGACCTTTTGCGAAACACACTGTTTGGTCCTCTCATTTTCAAAAACACACGAACATGTCCCTAGCGTTTTGCGAAACAAACGGTTTAGTCTTTCCGTCTATTTAAGGTTACCAATCCGTTAGTCAAGATGTACTTTAGTCAACATCCAATTTAAAAAAATAAAATTAATACCACAACTACCCTTTATTAAAACATATCAAATCTTCTTAACTCCACACAACCCCTCATTCTCTTCTTTCTACTCTTCCTCTTCACTTAAATGTATTCCACCATTGACAAAACTCAGAAATCAAACAAGATAATAGTTTGATAATGGTTTGATTTTCTTATTCCTGATCTTCTTAACTCCTCCACGACCTCTTCTTCTTCATCGACTTCTTCTTGACATTTGTATACGGCTCCGGTTCCAAACAAGATTTTTTCTATTAAAGTTTGAAGGTAAAGTCTAGATTCGGTCTCTTCCCCTTACAACATTAATTTTTTGTCATTTCATTCTAGAAACCCTTTTAAACTGATTAAGGGAAAGAAATAGTAAAGATTTGAAGAATATAATCATCAAATAAAAATCCCCAAAAAATCTATCACAGTAACTTAATAACCCCCAAAAATGACACTTGTTAGACAAATCATTCCATGATATACACAAAGCATATAAACAGTACTCACAGTTTGAATTCCACCTTCGATTTCGAATTGATAAGTGATTTAGTGAGAGATCATTTTGAGTTAGGGTTTTTTGAATTTAGAATTCCCCATCTTGTTTTTATCTTTTTGATTTTTGAGTTGTGTGAGAATGAAGACTCATGAGGTTTAACCACTTTTGAAGAAGGACATTAGAGTCATTTCCCATGTCACTAACGGTTAAAATTTCATTAAATAGACGGAAGGACTAAACAGTTTGTTTCGCAAAACGTTAGGGACCTGTTCGTGTGTTTTTGAAAATAAGAGAACCAAACAGTGTGTTTCGCAAAAGGTCAGGGACCTTTAAATTATTCGCCCTTCATAATACTCTCTTCATATTCTTCATAGAAAAATACTCGTTAAAATGAGAAGATGCTGTTTCTTTAAAAAAAGTGGAGTGAGAAGCTTTTTTATTATTGCATATTGAATAGTTGGATAGCTAAAGTACAGTCGTTTCCGGTTCAGTTTGTATTAACCTTCTCACCCTCAACTCTGGATGTTTCTAAAACCAATTGGTTTGGTGTCTCAAAACTCTGTATTGTTTCCTTTATGACTTATCCTAATCAATAATTAATAACTAAGCTCCCTTCAAACATACATAAACCACAAGTGTCCCAATCATCAACAAGTGAATGTGATTCCGATTCCAATTCCCCTCTCTCATCACAACCATTCATACCAACACGCCATATGATTTCGCCACGTCATCATCAAAACACCAATCACCTCCCTTCACCCATCTTGACCACAACACTCCACAGCCGTTGGATCTCTCCGATGACATCTTCCGTCGGAAGTTGAAACCGGCAACACGGGCACGTGTTCCTCTTCTTCAACCACGGCAAAATACACATCCAATGAAACACATGCTGACATGGCAGCTCACAAACATCTCTTCCTTCTTCCATTTCCTCCCTACATATCACACATTCTCCTCCACCACCACCTTTTTCCACCTCCACCGACGGAAGAGCCACCACAGCTGCCGGAGCTGCTGCTACGTCACTCCTCTCCTTCTCCCCACCAACTCCCTCCCCGACGAACCTCCGGCAGCGGGCGATCACCTCAATGAAAGGAAGAATCACACCACCGTAATGAACACCGAGGCCGGAGTGGGATAAAACGGCGTGGGAGCAGCGTTGGTATAGTATCTCCCGCCATTGAGAGTGGAGGGTGGTTTTGAGCAAGTCGGGGTCATGGTGGTGGGCGTCACAGAGGAGGAGGAGAAGGAGGAGGGAGTCGAGGTCACGGTGTTTGAGAGTAGAGGAGGGCGGAGGAGGAGGAGGAGGTGGGAGGAAGTGGCGGGTGAGGTGGTGGAGGGTGAAGAGGAGGTGGTTGGCGATGAGGTGGGATTTTTCGGGGAGGGAGAGGGAGTGGAGGTGGCGGAGAGTGAAGGAGAAGGCGGTGGGGGATGAGAGGAGAGACAAGAGACGGCGGTGGTGTTGATGGTGGATGGAGAGGATAGAGTGAGTCAGGACTGAGAGTTGAGGTTCAGGAAGACTTGAGAGAGCTGACATCACACTTATGCTGCTTTCTTCATCATCTTCCATTCTTCTTCTCGAGTTGCACTTTAGCAACAATGCCTTTTATAATCATATATGGATTCATATATAGTATAATCAAATCAATGTTCACAATTTGGATTGGACTAGTATAACAGTTTTGTTGATCCCCACCATTTTATCCCTATACAATCGTTCAAATATGGAGAAATTAAATATACACTTCTTAACAAAAGGTATTAATGGGATCGCTTTAACCAACATTCAAATCTTAAAGATGAGACTCAAATCCATACGTGCTATTGTATTGATTTCATTACAAATTTATTCTAAAATATCATTACAAATTTAAAATGCTCTAATCTTTTAACGTACTTGACCAATTTGTCAAAGTTAGATCGTTAATTATTATAAGATTAACAACACTACACGTAACTTACTATTGAACAACATCTATATGAGTGTTTTTATTTTATACATGATAGTAATTGTTTATATAAAATCTTAATTGCTATTTATTCTTTATTATATTTATATAGAGAACTAATCTAGCTTTATGGAAAAACAAATTATAATTTTAAGTTTGAGAAAGATAAAAATAATAATAATTTGAGCTTGTGTTATTGAGATATGCATATAGTTGAGCTTTGGAACATGTAAATCTCTTTACATAGATACATTAAATTTGTTATTTCTAACCAATGGGCCATCCAATTTCCTAATCTAAGATATTTGCAAGTATTGGGTTGGGATTGAGGAAATTGGATCAAGAGAATAGGTTGGGAAGGGGGAAAAAATCTTGGGATAATGAAGTAGTTAATGGACAGGTGAGCACATGGAAAGGAAAGGAAAACAATAGAATGTATGTGTTTTTGTTCACATTTATATGTCCATTTCATAATAACTCTTCTCTCTTTAACCAAATAAAATACCATTTGGGCCATATAAATTCAACGATAATGGCTTCATTCTCTTGTCCCCTACCACTCCATTATTACAATGATAAACACAAAAACCAATTCACTCATGCCTCTTTTTTGAGTCTTGTCACCCTTGGCAGCTGCTTCCACCGAATTATACTCTTTGGGAATGTGGCCTAACGTGGGATTTTCACCTAGCCATTTACACCCTTTGACATTTTTCCATTGCTGCTCCTAACTTCTTTCTGTGAGAGATCCAGCAAGAAATGGACTTTGCTTTTTCCAAGTAATGATTTTTAGGCATCCTGCCTGAGACATAATCATAAGCTTGTATTGTAGCAGCCAAATATTAGAAAAATGCATTATAATTAAAGTTAGCTAATTGAAAAAGCTTCATTCCCACTCAACAAACAAACATGGCCCTGCCTGGGATCTTGTTAGTTATGATGCTTGTAACTGAAGAAAAGTTTAGATCACCGCCAATTAAGGCTTTTCCCCCCAAGATTTAGAACCTTTTTTGTTCATTTATTGCTATTTGTTTTAACTGTCAGCTCGTATACATAATCTATCTGATGTCTGTTCAAAATAGTCAATTTTAACCAAGTTAGTTTCGAAGAACTAAATGAACATTTAGGGTTAGAGCTTACCAAGAAGAAGAACATATATATACTCAACTCTAGTAAAAAGTATAGAATTATCCAACAGTATTTCGTGCAGCTAATTCAAAAAATTTACTTACAGGCCAAAGAAGAATCCATTCAGCTCCTCTTTTGTTCTTCCCTTTTGTGAATCCTTGGGTCTTTCGTTGCTGAATGTATCTCAAAATGGTTTAAAAGCTTCAGCGTTTCAAAAGTCTATCCTGTAGGTGTAGTATAATAATCCACTTGCAGGCGTGGTTTTTATACTAGAAACGATTCGTCTGTACTGTGGCATGAATGCTTTTGCCACAGATTTTCTTTCTGCGGAAATGGATGTTTCCTAGTGCTGGAAGGCTTCCCAATTGTACAATGACACAATTCTGCTGCATTTGATCCCTGATTTAACATGATCAGAAGATTCGAACAATCATATATATTATAGATGGAATGAATCATACAATTCCATCAAAATAATATACCATTCTAGCCATATACTGTGCACTCGTTTATTATTTTCTTATCCAGCTACTTCCAGGGACCTTCTTTAACCCAAATTCATTCATCCTCTTTCTCACCTCATCAGCTTCTTCCCATCTCCCTGCCTCGGAATACAAATTCGCCATGATCACATAGTTTCCGGTATTTTCAGGTTCAGTTTCAAACAAATGATCACAAACAAACTTGCCAAAATCAACATCACCAGCAACAGAAGCTCCCTGAAGCAGAGATCCCCAAACTTTTGCACTTGGCTCAACAGGCATTTGCGAAACAAATTCTCGAGCTTCAGATAGCCTTCCCACCCTGCTTAGAGCATCCACCACACAAGCATAATGTTCCACCAAGCGTTGAATACCGTATTTTTCAGGCATCTCATTGAAGATTTCTTGAGCTTCATCTACCATCCCGGAATGAGCACAAGCTGACAACACTGTCGTGAATGTGACCTCGTCTGGCTGAATTCCATTATTCACCATCTCATGGAAAAGATTGAGAACTGAATTAGTGTCTCCGTGGACAGCATATGCTGAGATTATTGCAGTCCAAATGACCAAGCTCCTACCTTTTGATTGGTCGAAAACCTTCCTTGATCCATGAAGATATCCTAATTTCCCATACATATCAATGATCGCAGTTGCTACGTAGATATTCTGGTCATAACCGTTTTTAACAGCATAAGAATGTACTTCTTTACCATCTTTTAAGTTTGAGAATGTAGGAAATATACTCGAAAGCGTCACAGCATTTGGTCTAAAACCAAGTGCCTGCATTTCTCTAACCAAATCAAAAATCCATTCATGCCGGTTATTCTGTACTAAACCCGAAATCACTGCATTCCATGTACTCAGCTGCTGAGTTCTCATTTGTCTAAAAAGATCCAAACTTTGATCAACATATCCGTGATTCATCAAACCGGATATAAGAGAACTATAGGTAATTTCATCCTTATCACTCATCTCATCAAACAATTCCCTAGCATAATCTAAACTACCGCATTTCGCATAGAATCCAATCAAAGCATTACATAGAGAAATATCCAATTTAATCTTATTCTGAACAACAAAATGATGAACTTGCATTCCAAAAGCAAGGTCCATTGTGTGTCCACAAGCTTGAAGAACAGAGACGACAGTAACCTCATTGAGCCTTATACCAGAAGAAGCCACCATTTGTGTATACAAACGCTTACAATCATGGTAATGTCCGGCGTGAGAATAGCCGGAAATCATGGAATTCCAAGTGATTACATCTCTGAGAGGCATTGTATCAAAGAGTTTCCTGGCAGAAACGAAATCATGACACTTGGAATAATAAGTAATCAAAGCATTCTGAACATACAGATCAGCTGCAAAGCCAGTAGTGAGAGCAAATGAATGAAGCCCTTTGCCCAAAAGAAGATAATTAGATAGAAAAGCGGAGAGTGACTTGAACAAACAGGTGATTGAGACATTATCAGGGTTGAGGCCCGAAGAGAAAAGGCGTAATGCATCGAGGTGGCGATTGTGGAGAGAGTAGGAGATGAGCATAGCATTGAAAGAGAAGGTGTTCTTGAAGGGAATTCGATAGAAGACTCGACGAGCATAAGAGAGATTATCAGTTTTAGCATACAGAGTGATGAGCTTGGAAGCAAGGTAGTTATCAGGTGTAACAGACAACAGGATCAGCCGAGAATGGAGCTGCTTACCTTGACGACCGAGACGCCGCTCCGACAAGTACTGAAGCCACCGTCCGTACAACCCAATGTCGACACCACCACCGCCGCCCTCCAACTTCATTCTCTAAAACGCTGCGTTTTGCTCTCAAAATAACCCTTTAAAGCTTGCTATCAACCCCACAAACTCAAATTCAGCTTCAGGATGTTCCAAATTACAAATTTAGAATGCGCAAGATCCTCGCTTTGGTAAGCACATTTGGATTAACTTTAAAACCCACTGCCTGCGGTTGCTTTTTAATACTAAATTTATATATTTTTTGCATTTTTCAACTTTAAGTGGAGATGATAATTGCTGTACACAATGTTTGTTAATACATATTAGAATCATCTATAATTGAATTATATTTGGGTTTTCTTCAACTTGTATGATTCTCTGAGGATATAATCCATAATGTTAATGGTTGTTTTCAAAGTTCACCAATTTCGGCTGTTAATATCATATATAATCATGTGTAGAATATAGATTATATGGAGCATATAGATTGCATAACTCAATGACACCTGAATTCTTCTACTCCTTTTAGATGGACGGAGCAGCCATCTGAATTAGTGTACTCGTTTTTGTGATGAACTAGTGAAAGAAAACCTAAACCTACAGATTGAAAGACCGTAATGCCTATTAAGAAATATAGATATGGTAAGGGTGGATAATATAGATATGGTTTGAACTAATTTGTATGGGGTATTTTTTACTGCTTTCACATCCTCTTCACGCTCGTGGAGTTTCCTAGTTTGTTGTAACGCTCTCTTGGATTGCCATCTTGTCTTGGTTATTCCGTTCACAATACCTATAAACAGTGGTTTCTCAATCCTAAACGCTTCAACTGTTTGGAGTACTACAAAATTGGTGACTTGTATAATGTGGTGACTATATAATCTTGAAGCTTCAGCCTATATATATATATATATTTGCCAGTCATTTGGCAATCTTCTTACAAAGTAATTGGTTCAGCAAAATCTTTATGATTAGTTTTGTTTCCAGCTCCCAAGTTCCATTTCTTATACCATACATGTCAAAGCATCATTGTACTCAATTTTCACATTTTCAGGTTCTTCAACAAGCTATCTGATGTGGAACAAGAGAACTAGATATGGATAATACGAGTCCAGAGTCAGAGTTTTCTCCTGCAGAGGTTTTTAAGTTACCAGGAGAACCTGCTATAGTTATTAACGGCGTGCCAGCCATCAACCAAAGTGGCAGCTCTAATGTTCTCACCAATTCTGGTACTTATGAAGAACCACAGCGAAAGACAAGTAACGATGCAGAAGTTGTTAGAAAGGCCAACTTTGGCAAATGGTTGGAAGGAAGGGAAATCCGGAAGGAGTTTCGGGGGGAGTACTACACTGGTATTGTGAGTCAGTTTGACGCGGAAACTGGGTGGTATAAAGTGATGTATGAAGATGGCAACTTTGAAGATTTTGAGTGGGGAGATTTGGAAGATGTTCTGGTTCCTTTGGATATTACAGTTCCCCTGAAAACACTGGCAATGAATATCATCAAAAAGGGTCCAACACGGGCTCATAAATCTGCGAAAAGCGAGGGTCAGTCGCCCATGGTTGGTAAAGCTAAAAGCAAGGAGACTGAAAATGGTGGTATATGAAGAGAAACATAAATAGTACTATACAAGGCCTTGGGCATGAAGCTCTTTGTTTCTGTCTATTATTTTTGTTTGCTGTTGTTGATAGTATTTAGTATGCATTAACTATTTTCTTTCCAAATTCGTAGCGATTGTTAAGTATTTATTGTTGCTTATAAGTTTCAAAATTAGTTAATCTTTGTCGCAAAATAGTTATCAGCATTTCTTTCTCAATCCTAATCGTTTACGAGTTGGGTTTGTTTATTTATCTAATTTTCAGTCGATTTTTGTTTTTCATTCTTGGAAACGATATATCAGGCCATTTAGTTAGAAATAACAAACTGTTGTTACTAAATACTCTTACACATAGTAACATAGTTATATTTATCGTTCAAAGTAAAACCGTTAAAAAAGATACAAACATTGAACAACCTACTTACTTTAAACACTTTTGTATCTACATTAAAAAAACGTAACAAATACTTAAAAAGCTTAATACGTAATGATCCCCATGCACGAATTTACATTGTGCTTCATTAAGTTTAGGAACTGGAAGCCAAGTAAATGGGCCGCAGGATTAGGTTTAGTGGGCCGTCATCAGCATATAAAAAAAAAGAAACAAACACAATATAAACCGTGTTTAGAAGTAAAAATAAGTTAGGCCGAGATTGGTTTAAACCTTAGCCGCCGAAAAGACATAGGCATAGGTTTAGAATGAGGTTGTAATAGATAGATAGGCATGAAAATTGGGCGTGTGAGCAGCAAATCATCGTCAGTACCGCAACATCCACCAAGTCCATCTTGCCTTATGCGTTTCCCATCCTACAAATTTGAACCCAAACAATTTGACAAAGCACTCAAGATCCTCCAAACCATATCCCCACCCAAACCATCCTCTCCTTCCCCTGATCGCCCTACTCATCTCCGCGTCATTCAGGACTTTCTTCGAACACGTTCCAATCAGGATCATCAGCAATTCAATAAAGGAACCCCCAATGTGATTGATAAGTTAATTGAAGCTACTTCTTCTGTACAACATTCTCATTCTCAATCCGATAATGCCTCTTCTTATTTTGATGCCACTTACCTATCCAGTGGAGTCACTTCATGTACTTCCTTGCTTGATCTTCGAGGCGGTATTCAGTATCATTGCTTAGCTTTAACTTCTGGGTTTCTCGCCAATGCCTATGTCGGTAGTTCTCTCATTACTTTTTATACCAGATGTGGGAGATTAGGCAATGCTTACAAGCTGTTTGATGAAATGCCTGTTAGGAATGTCGTGACTTGGACTGCTATCATTTCCGGCTTTGCTCAGGAATGTCAAGTTGATGTGTGTTTGGAGTTGTTTTCTGTGATGAGAAATTCCACTTTGATGCCTAATGATTTCACGTTTACCAGCCTTTTGAGCTCGTGTACTGGTTTGGGAGCTCTCGGGCAGGGGAAGAGTGCTCATTGCCAGATTGTTCATATGGGTTTCCAATCCCATTTGCACATTGCTAATGCTCTTATTTCAATGTATTCTAAATGTGGGAGTGCTGAAGATGCTTTGTACATATTTGAAAACATGGTAATTAAAGATGTTGTGTCATGGAATTCGATGATTAGTGGGTATGCTCACCATGGTCTTGCTCTTGAAGCGATCAATCTCTTTGAGAAGATGAAGAAATTGAGGATAAAGCCTGACTCCATCACTTTTCTTGGCGTTCTGTCGGCATGTCGCCATGCAGGTTTTGTCGAAAGAGGGAAGGATTACTTCAACTCCATGGTTGAACATGGTGTAGCGCAAGAACTAGACCATTATTCGTGTCTAGTTGATCTTCTTGGCCGTGCAGGGTTCATAGAAGAGGCTCTACATGTTATCTTCAGGATGCCAATATCTCCGAACGCTGTCATTTGGGGTTCGTTGTTGTCTTCGTGTAGGCTTCATGGGCAGGTTTGGATTGGTATACAGGCTGCAGAGAGCAGGTTGTTGCTCGAACCGGATTGTGCTGCTACTCATGTACAATTGGCGCATTTGTATGCGAGTGTGAGCTGCTGGGATCAGGCAGCAAGAGTGAGGAAGTCGATGAAAGACGGAGGAGTTAAAACAAATATCGGGTTTAGTTGGATTGAGGTTAAGAACAAGGTCTATAAATTTAGAGCGGAAGACAGTTCAAATGCAAGATTTAGGGAAATTGTTACAGTTGTGGATCATTTGGTTGATCACATGACAACTTTAAGGTGTTCTTATGAAGTACAAATGGAAGAAGAGGTCACTGCCTCACAAGAGTCATACTGAGATGAACGGTGAATCTCATTGTTACCCCTTGAAGTTAAGCGTCTGCTTTAGTTCTTTTTACAGGTCGTTTTGATTTTTCTAATAGATACAACGGAATGTGGTCTACGAATGTTCGGTTACAATTGAAAAACAATTGACAGCAACAACTAAATCGAAATAGGGATTTTTGACACCTTATCGTTACATTTTATATGTATTTGTGTTTTTTTGTTTATTTTAAAAATAATAGAAACCAATAAATTATCATATCTTCAAACTAAAAGGTTATGATATGGTTTCTAAAATCAATTCTAATAATTTAAGGAGAACAACATTTTTCTTTTCAAAATTTATTGATTAAACTCGGCCCAAAAAAAAATAAAATTATTGATTAAACTTGTGTATTTGTAATTTGACATTGAATTATCAATTTTGACAATTGCCGTACATTACACATCTATAAGTAAAAGTATGGTATTCAAACGAGCTTTTACAATAATCGAAAGCTTAATAAACGCAATTATTAAGTAATAGAGAGAGCAATGCGTTGAAATTGAAGTTTATGAACTTATTAGCAAAGATTGAAAATAACAGAACGACTCTTTCCCACAAAATTTCATTGTTGCGTGCAATTTGTGCTAACATCACAATAACAAGAACAGGAACTACCAGCTTAATAATATACTCGTAATATGCGGTACTTATTTCTTAGAAATTTCTGACCTTCAAGACATGGTTAAAATGATAGAAAACTATCAAAACGGAGATGAAAACTAGTTAAGCTAACAATCAATGGATAGAACTGATCTTGTATTAGCGCAATCACAGCAAACCAAGCAATATGTTACTGGAGCAGTCGCATCGATATCTGACCATTAAGACAAAAGTTGTGGTTCTTCATAATCAGTGCATTCATTGTCTCGGTCTTTGAATGAAAACGGATCAGCGCAGCTTTTTCATCTCCTCTACAGTAACATTTGAAGCAGAGATATATTAATTTAGATAAAGAAACTTGGCAAAGCAGTTCGAACTCCATACCAACCTTTGAAACAGCATGGTAGCGGATGAATCATACGAACAACCAGAAAGGAAGCGCTCAACATCTTCCACTTGTGCAGTTTGTGGAATTCCTTGGAGTAAAACCTAGATATACACGTTCAATGACCAAATGATGCATATCATGCACAGCAAAATACACTCTAATGAGAAAGGATCATGACGAAAACCTGAAGATGCATGTGATATTATATTCTGCAAGAGTAAATGAATCAATAACATGTATGTCCAAAAAAGTTCTCTTAACTTGTAGGGGGCCTAAGAATTAATAGTTATGCATGTGAACAAAACAAACCGCGAAACCATAAAGAAACCAGTAGGGGTGTCAAAATGCGTTGTCATGTCGTATCGTGTGATATTCTACATGATTATATATGATTTGAAAGCAACCACAATGGCAATTTTGTGTTAAATGGGTTTGTCTCTGGAAATCGTGGCACCGTGTTAGAAACTGGCAGTCGCGAAAACAGGATCCAAAGAGAACATGCTGTAATTATCAAATCCATTGACAATTTTTGGGACTTCAAAGAAAACATTTTCAATGTGACAAACAGCTGCTCATAGCCAATATCTTAAAACAAACAGTAGGGACTACGATAACATAAATGAAGACATGAGATTTCCAAAATTGCAAACAATACCATCTCTCATAAGAACATCATTTCAAGTTAGAAATAACAGTAAATGGATTAGAATAAATAGATAACCAAAGTGATCTTCATGAAAATAATAGAATAGTTATTTTCAATCCATGGATATTTTACATAGGTACATTACAGAGTAGCAGAATGAGATCTCCAAAAAGAATTTGGCACTCATTACAATGTTATAAAAGAAAGAATTCAATAGGAAAGAGTTTTTCTAAATTTTCACACCCGAAAAAAATTCTTTAGGAAACATACATGTAAAAGAGTCCTTTCTAAGACTCAAATTATCATGTCTTTCCGTTCCTTGGAAAAACTGTTATGCCAAGTGCCAATAATAAGATGTTGTGAGAATCAGTTCGAAATTAAAGCCAGTAGCCACCCTACATATCTTTTTCTTGACTGGATGTCTCATTGTATATGTAGACACATAAGTTCAAAAAAAGCAAATAACATAAAATGCAGAAACATATATTAGTTGCCTCGAGCGACAAGTTTTGATTTGAAGTGTTCCTATTTCTTCATCACAAAATGTGCAATAGCATGAGAACGTCCTAGCATTCTGAAATGAACAAAATTGAAAAGCTAACTAAGGGTAAGAAAGTGCTGAAGTGGAGGGTTTTGTCTTACTGTTTTTCCATCATAAGTAGTATCCAGCTGAGAACCAGGCTGTCATAGAAAGAAAACTCAAAGATTTCAGATACAAAAAAAAAGAAGGGTAAGAAAGTAGTGAAGTGAAGGAGTTTGTCTTACAAGTTTTCCTCGAATATAAGTTTCAATATGACCCCAGGCAGAAGGATCAGCCTGAGATGGAAAGAAATAAGAGATTAATACTGGAAAATTTTGAAATGGTAAAAAAGAGCAGAATTAAGTAAAGTTAAAAAAGGGCATTACCATCTCCAATCTGAGAAGACGGGCGGTTTTGGCAGTGACTTTAACAGCGGCATCATACTCAGCAGGAGATGGAAACCTAAGCATCCTGAATAGAGCAATTGATTTGGATGTTTAGAAGAGAGAAAAATGAAAATAGAATGTAAAAGAGGAGAGGAGAGGAGATTACATTCTGCGAGGAAAAAAGGTGCGATCATGGACAACTTTAATATCATCGGGAGTCAAATGAGAAGACGGAAACAAACTGATAATGTCAGTCTTGAAAGTGAACTTGGTGAAGCCAAATAAATTGGCATAGACGACGATACCTGGCAGAAACAGTAATTAATACAAGCAAGGCATAAACCCTAAAACACAGAAAAGGAAACCAACGAACCAACCTGTAAAAGAGGGTTGAACTGGAGAATCCTGATTCGAAAAATGCCGAAACCCCAACCCATGCTCATGCTTTCCCTTCAATTGCCTTTTCACTCCATGCTTAAGGATGTTCATCCTCTCTCTCTCTCTCTCTCTCTCTCTCTCTCTCTTCCTTACACTTACAACCACATCTAACTTCTGCCGCCGCAACATTTACTACCTTCAATCTGGGCTTTCGCCTGGCCCTAAATCAATTCCTATCTTCTTCCAGCCCTCCATCCCACTTTATTACAATTCATGTCAAGATAATATAAGATGGATTCAATAGATTGGTTTACATGGATTGGATGGATTATAATGGTTTTGTTAATGTAACGTGTACGAAGTAAACTTTCACAAGTGTAAGTATTTATTGTTAGTTTCTCCAAGAGATTATCAACATTTTTTAAGTACCTATGGATTAGATGGATTCAATGGATTCTTAAATGGATAATTACAATCCATCCAATATATATTTCATGGATTGGATGAGTTGAAATTGGAAAAATTATAATAATCCAACTAATTTTGAACACCCCTACATATTTTATGTCGTATTCAATAATTATTTTGAATTATACTTTTTCTTGTATTAGAAATAATAAATTGTACCAATAAGAGTTGGTCCAAGTGGTAAGACACTTCATCTTCTACTTGAAAGGTTTGAAGTTCGAGTCTTCGCTTCGTAAAAAATTTAGCTCTTATTGGAAGGCCATCTTTCAACCTCATCGAGTTCTGTGATTTGTTCTATCATTGACTAAATTTTTTGTTAAAAAAAATAAATAATAAATTGTAGTTTTTACTTTTTCTTAATAATTATCTTCATATTTTTAATAGAATTTTCAAGACTTTTTTGTTTATTTTCCAAAGCAAAACATTTAAACAAACAAACGTGAGTAAGTTTTTCTACACAAATGAATAATGTCTTAAATAATTACTTGAGGAAACTATAAAAACAACACAAAAGACAAACAAATATTAGTTGACAAATTTAAAGTTGCACTAAGTTCAACAAAATAATAATTAAAGAGAAATAATCGAATGCATCCGTCAAGCTTAGGTGGACATGAACTAGGATGACAGCGCTAAAGCAAAAGTAAAACTAGCAAAATTTTATGGAATTATTTCACTCCAATTCAATTCCCTACGCCGTATAAAGTTGTACGTACATTCCGCAATTTTATGGGATAAATTCAAATAATTTAAGTTAATTTCAACCTCCACAGAATAATATAAAAACAATAGTGTAAAGTATGAAAAGAGGCATCCAATCTGTGCTAGTTGCAAACAAGATGAATCGAGGATATTAGCTAGTTGTTTGAAAAGATGATATTGTAGCTAAATCTAAAGATGAAACAAAATATTTTTAACATTTTAACATAATACTTGATTCATTGTTATGAGTTTGATATTCATTAAAAATTTGTAATCTTGATAGCGATTAAAATGAGGTTTACAATCTGGTTTTTAACATAATTTAGGTATTCTTTATTTGTACTTTAACATTAATAATAATATTGAGAGAATATGGAGATGGAGATGGAGATGGTTATTGAGTTATATTCGGGGAAGGCGTTTTCTGTGATTCTATAAACTATAAACAACCAACACCATTAATCACAGTTTACTTTGCGCTGAGCTGAGCTGAGGCATGGATATGGATATGGATATGGAGTGGGTGTTTGAATTTGTGAAGGGCATGATTAAACCCGTTGCTGCTCTTTCCGTGGTGCTAATGGCGGTTTCGCTCTCCTTTTTCCAGAAGTTGGGTTTGGAAGGGGAGATGATTTACTCCATTTTCCGGTCCTTTCTCCAGCTCTCCGTCATCGGGTTTGTTCTCCAGTTCATCTTCTCTCACAACAACCTCCTCTGGATCCTTCTCGCTTACCTTTTCATGGTCAATCAATCTCTATTTCTTTGCCTTAACTATTAGCTCACCATCGCCAATTCAACTACAACCTCACCCTTATCATCTTCAACATCTTTTATATTAATATCTTAATAACGGATTTTAACGGCGGTTTGAATTTTCAGGTGTCCGTGGCTGGTTATACGGCGGGTCAGAGAGCAAAGCATGTTCCCAGAGGGAAATACATAGCTGGAGTTTGTATCCTCGCTGGAACTTCCGCGACGATGTTGTTGCTTTTGCTGCTAAATGTTTTCCCCTTCACTCCTAGATATGTCATTCCTGTTGCTGGAATGATGGTCGGAAATGCTATGACTGTCACCGGTGTTGCTATGAGACGGCTCCGGGACGATATCAAAGTCCAGATCAGCCTGGTATGTATGTACAGTGTTAATCAGTTATATGGTCGTGTTAATTGAACTCTTCCATATTTCATTTCCATTTAGTTCACTACATTTAGTAATTCCACAGTTCACTTCAATAATTTTCAATTCAGTTATAACTTTCAATTAATTTTATCTTTTACCATAAACTTATCTTTCATATTGACATGATAATTCAAATTAAATTTTAGATTATGTGTAAAACTTCGGTAAAGTAAAACAATAAAATGAGTCAAAATTGCTAATACCAAAACGATGTTGTTTACTAATTGAAAAAACTATATATTTCATAAGGGTGAATTTAAGTAAAATTTTTAATTTCAAGATTATAAAAGGTTATTTCAGACGTCAATTAAAGCTTAATGACACGTTAAGAAAAGTAGTAATTTTTATGTTACATTTTTAAATTTAATGATTAATAAGTAAAGTTCAATGAAAATGCATGACTATACTTTACTCGGTACAATTTTGCTCCCTCCCTAAACATAAGTGGAAGAAGGATGAATGATTTTCAATGCCTTAATCTCTAGCTCAACGATAAATTTACACATCAATAATAGAAGTGACATGGTGCAAGAGTTGAAAAGTATATGAACCCAACTGAAATTGGAGTGTGTTTTGGTTATGGGAGGTCGAAACAGCATTGGCGCTAGGAGCAACACCTCGGCAGGCGACACTGCAACAAGTGAAAAGGGCACTTGTGATAGCATTATCGCCGGTGCTGGACAATGCGAAAACAGTAGGACTCATATCTCTGCCAGGAGCGATGACTGGGCTTATAATGGGAGGAGCCTCTCCTTTGGAAGCAATTCAACTACAAATTGTTGTGATGAACATGCTTATTGGAGCTTCTACTCTTAGTAGTATCCTCTCTACATATCTCTCTTGGCCTTCCTTCTTTACCCCTGCTTATCAATTAGATACTAACGTCTTTACTGCTAACTAATTAAGCCCCTCACAACGACTTATTATTATTATTGTATCAAAGGACTTATTGCTGCCTCACTTGCATAATTTTCATTATTTTATTTTCTTAATTGCTCTTATGATTGTAACAACCTTGTTAGCTTATGTACAATATATAGCCTTTTCCGCCTTCTCCTATACACGAGAACTTGTGGCATGTACAATATTTTCTTTCTAACTATCATATTTCACAGAATTTCTTGGGCTCATGTTTTTTGTTTATGTATAATTCAATTATTCACCTTAAATTGTAAATAAATTCAAATAACATCTTTTAATCATTTTATACTCATCTAGTAAGAGCGTAATATAGACAATAATTAATATTGGATGACTCAATACAATGGAACAATGGAACGAAAAAATTAATAGTTTAACTAATGATATATCCCTTTCGAAAAGAAAAAAACAAAAAAAAATTAATGCTATATCAATTTTTTTGGTTTTGTATAAAGGTTGGAGAGGTAATGCAATTGTATTTTTAGCTCGGAATTTTATATTAAAGGAGTTCATAAGTACTGTTGGGGGTAAATATATTTTTTATATTTATTTCACATTAAAACTTTAGGTTATGTTTTAGCCTATAGTTTTAATGTTCATTTTCGTTCGTTCCATTATCGAGAGAAGAAAGTAAGTTGAGAGAAAAGAAAAGTAAAAGAAAATAAAAAAAAGAAAGAAATATATGATTGGTCGGTTGACTTGGTCTTGGTGGTTGAAGTTAGTGGGTTAGTGGGCTTGAAAAGTGGAATTAACTTCCAACTTCCCCAACTAACTCCAACTAACTTTAACTAACTTTGACCATGGAAACGTCACATTTGATCGGTCATTTCGACGAGCCAAATGACGAAGCACGAAGAATCAGAAAAAAGGTCCAGAAAGTAGACGTTCCAAGCATTCGGAAAAGTCTTCAAGAATTGCGAGAGGCGAAGCGAGCAAGGAGCAGGAATTTTTTGAAGCGAGCTGAAGAAGCACGCAACAGGTTTTCCTTCCTCCTCAAGTCAGGGAAGTGGGCTAAAAACAAGGCACCCATCATGCCACTTCCCTATTCCTACTTTTTAGGTGTAGTGGGTGGTTAAGTTAGTTAGGTGGTTGTTTTTTGTGTGTTCACCAAGTCATCCCCACCTATAAATACCCTTCTCCATTCATTCCAACAAAAACAACAATCAAATCAAACAAAACAAACACAACAAACACAAATCAAATCAATCATGTGACACTCCAAAGAGTAGCTCTCAATTCGGCTTCCGAGTCTCCAAATTCCAGGTTTTTCTAGCTTTTATTCTTAGATTTCTAGCTTCATTTGCTAATCCTAAGTCTCAATTACTTGTCTGATTATCAAACACCTGCCTGTTCACATAATCCCAATCCTAGATCCAATTAAGAAATCCTTTAGTTCAGTACTTTAGTACACTGCTACTTTTCACCTCAAACGGTACTCTGATCGACTCGCTCAAGATTCAAGCTCGCCTCGACAGTTATTTTCATTGCTTATTTTAGCTCAATTGTTATTACTATTGCTCATTCTGACATTATTAATCTCTTGATTGTAATCGTTTGGCTGACTTTTGTGACAACCATTTATTCAATACGAGTCAATTTACCAAAATCTTTGGGTTGTCTTTATTGTTTAGTTTTTCGAAGCTACGACATAGTTTCGGTCTGTTTTCTAGTCAAAGTTGTGTTGACCCCGACTAGGTACCCAAGGGAAACATTTTCACAATCCTTGCTTTTCCCGTCCAATCGTTTCGTTATTAGTTCAGCATCCGTTAGCATGGCGCACATGTTCAAAATCGTTTCATAAAAACGTAGGTTGAGAACCTCTCTTCTCTGGCACGCCCGCATTTTCTCCACACGAGTCAAGGTTGTAAAAGGAATATTTTTATTTCACAAAAATATCGCCAACAATTTCTGGCACGCCCAGTGGGACCAAAACATTTTTTGTCGTTCATACTCCGTGTGCTATTCAAACATCATGGGATATTATTACACTATTTTATCCCACTCCACTTAGCTCAGAAATAGTTACTAGCAAACTAGCAACAATTTCTGGCACGCCCAGTGGGACCAAAACTTTTTTGTCGTCCTTACTTCAAAAATCTAGCTTTCTTAAGCACATTACTTTTCCTTTGGCTTTGCCAGCTTTTGGATTTGTCCAGGATTATCAAATAATATTGATACATATGTTGGGTGAATCTTTCCTACAAACTACATATTGCTAAATATTTTCAAACATCCCTTCCGGAAACAAGCTTTTGGAATTTATTCCATCAAACAACTTTTCCGGCACCGAGTCTTTTCACTTCCAGTTTCCAAAATCAGTCCTTCCAGTTTCCAAAATCAGTTTTTTCATGTCCAATTTCGTCCGAATTTAGAAACTTTTCCGATCTCAGTTTTCAGTTTTCAACTGTTTGTCCAGTTTCTCTTTTTTACTTTCGTTCTCAAGTTCCCAGCTTCAATCCTTTCGATTTTTACTTTCAATTTCAGATTTCAGTATCTTTCCAGTTTTTCTCGAACAGCTTTAGTTTTTAAATAGTCTTTCAGTTTTTTTACGTCACATCAACCCTTTTTACTCGGAAACCAGCTTTTGGAGTTTTACTCCATCAAACAGTTTTTCCAATTTTTCGTCAAGTATACATACGCAGGATGCCTCCGAAAGGAACAGGTAGAAAAGCTGCGGAGAGCAGCGACAATCCGGAACACGATACACGCGAAGAAGTGCCACCTTCAGGGAAGGTAGCTGATACTGTAAATCAGTTCGAAACTCAGGTGAACAGATCAGGTTCAGCTGAGGCAGCATACATTGATGCTAGATTCAATGAGCTACAAGCATCATTACAAGAGAAATACGACACGGTGCTCAGGCAGTACGCCGAAAGAACTTACCGTGACGAACTTACCCATAAGGCGCGAGTCATAGAGATACGCGAGGAATTACAGGAAACCTGCAGGCGGGAGGCTGCAGAGCGAGAAAGGGAATTTCAAAGGCAAATGGAGGAATGCGAGAAGAAATTCGAACAGAGATTAGAGAAGGCCAACCAGGAGTGGAGTGACAAAGTTGACAAGCTCACCTCTGCTGCTGAGCTTTCAAAGGAGAAAAGACAAGCTGAGTCGGAAGTCATCAGTATCATTGATCTGACTTCAGAAATTAGCAAGATGCCAGGAAGAATTGCTGAAATTATGGCCAGGAATGCCGATAGCTCGGCCCAGAAAGACGTTGCATCATCCAGCAACAGGTACAAGCATCCTTTCGCTCGAGAGGAAGAGGTAAGATACAACGAGCGCGGTGATAGGATCAGCCCAGAACGTCCGGCTGCATCGAATCCGCCAAACACAGTCCATTACAAGGGACACACCAACGCGAACAATCGCTCCAACAACTACCAGCAAGATCAAGCCAACCGCCATCACATGGGGGGTAAGAATTTTGATGCTAGTTATAAAAATGTGCCTTTTCAGGATAACCTGATGTCAGGAGCAGATTATGAGGAGCGCATTAAAGAGATCATACGAGATGTATATGGACCAGGCTTGAGGGAGGTCTCTCGACCAGAATCACGCAAGCCGTATCCTGCGTACATCGACCAACAGTACCCCTTCCCAAATCCATTTAGAATTCCTGACTTTACATTATTTTCAGGAGAAGAGGGTCAATCAACGATCGAGCATGTCACTCGATTCAATTTCCAGTGCAGTAGCATATGCACATTGCCAACTTATGACATGCTTAGATTACGTTTGTTTGCCGGTTCACTTACTGGCCCAGCTTTTTCATGGTACGCCGCTTTACCATCGGACTCTATCGATAGCTGGAGGCGCATGGAAGATGCCTTCCATGCCCATTTTTACAGGACTGAACCAGAAGTTAGCATTGCTGAGCTAGCACGCATGGTTCAGCGACACGGAGAATCTGTAGATGCATACGTCAACAGGTTTAAGAAAATGCGACACAAGTGTCGTGTCAACTTACCTGAAGATGAGTTCGTCAGACTTGCTCAGCGGGGTCTCGATTTTGAGTACCGAAAGAAATTCCAAGGTGTGGAATTCCGTGATTTCTATGACATGATAGCCAAAGTCACGGAGTACGAGGAGTTGATGCGCGAAGATCATCGGCGGAAGAAGAACAGTATGGGCAGTTACCACCAGGAAACCCAAACGTACGAGACAGCGGTAGCAGAAATGGTAACCACAGGTTCTACTGTTTGCCCTTTATTGTCAAAAACTGCACAGGTACCAGAAGCGACAAAGTGGAACAACGAAGTTAAATATACTTTTGACACCGCTAAAACAGATGAGATTTTCGAGTTCCTTGTGAAAGAGGGGTTCATTACGCTGCCTTTCGGACATGTCATTCCGAAGAAAGAAGATATCCGCGGGAGAACCTACTGCAAATACCACGACGCTTGGAGTCATAACACATCGTCTTGTTTCAGTTTTAAAAATGCTGTGCAGGATAGGATTAATCGGGGAGTCCTTCAATTTCCGGAGAAGAAGGAAAGCATGCTGATCGACGACGACCCATTCCCGGCGGTCACCATGGTTAATGCCATATCATACGAGCTTAAGCCCACCGGTCGGGCCCCAGCGGTTGCTAACCGACGGAGACCCAAGGTTATTCCTAAGGTGACCAAGGAACCTGACTCAAAGAGAGATCCACCTCCGAGGCAAGTGCAGA
Source organism: Euphorbia peplus (assembly GCA_028411795.1). Lineage (NCBI taxonomy): Eukaryota > Viridiplantae > Streptophyta > Magnoliopsida > Malpighiales > Euphorbiaceae > Euphorbia > Euphorbia peplus. The sequence goes on from CP110841.1 coordinate 36,686,051, forward strand.
AGAAACCCAGAAAGACTAGGGGGGGTAAGCGCGAAAAGAAAGGCGGACGTTCCCAGGAGCAACCCAGATTTGTGGTGCCATCAGCTACAGGACCGAAAGGTCAATGGCAGGTAAACCAACATAGGAAGTTCCCCAAGCCTCTCTCAAAAAATCAAAAGAGAAAAATAAGAAAGAGAGAGGCAGAAAAAAGGAGAAGGAATCAGACAGAGGCATCTAGTATAAACTCTGGTCTGAATTCAAAAGGGGAAAAGAATGAGTCTGTCAAAATAAGAGTCGGAGACTTTATTATTCATGTTGAGTGCGCTGCTACCTCGTTGATTTTGCCTTCGAGTTTTCGAGGTGACGTACCTAGGGAGAAGGTAGAAGAGAAACCTAGCGAGTCCAGTGGAGTTACGATCAAAGCTTCGGCTGAAAATCGTACTAAGCGTGTTTATTTCGATAAACCCACTCCTAAAATGACTCGCCACATAAGACCATTATATGTGAAAGCTCACATCGATGGCAAGCCACTTTCTAGAGTGCTAATTGATAACGGGTCAGCGGTCAACATAATTCCGCTAAAGATGGTGATGGCGCTCGGAAAGTCGGAGGAAGATATTGTGTCTTCCGAAATCTCAGTCTCGGCATTCACCGGAGAAGTAGCTAAGACATATGGAGTCTTGTCTGTGGAGCTGACCATTGGCACCAAGACCACTCCTACAGCGTTCTTTGTAGTGAATTCATCTGCAAGCTACCAAGCATTATTGGGGCGAGATTGGATTCACTCGAATGCATGCATCCCGTCTTCTTTGCACCAGCTCATGTTATTCTGGAAAGGAGACGATGTTGAAATAGTCTGGGCTAACGACAAGCCGTTCAGTGCCCACTCGAATCTGACGAAATCGAGACTGTATGAGCCATGTATGGGCCCAATCAAGGTAGGTCCTCATCAGAAGAAAACGCGAACAGACCAGGTCAGACGGATGTTTGGATCAACTGTTATCGTGCCTTTCAAAAGGCAGACTAGCACGCAGCCGACCATCGAAGAGGTCCAATGATAAAGCCCACATCGGGAAAAGAAGCGGTAGCCTCAACCGCTATAGGAAAATTGAGTGCACATCAAGCAATGGAAAGACTGCATTGCGAGGAGTACGTGGAGGTTGCAGAGGTCGAAAATCCAGAAGAGCTCGATCCATTCTTGGTAAAACCGGACGAGGAAATCCAAATGGAGGACCTAAAAAAGGCGAACCCTAAGTTGGAAGATGAAGGATCAATGGCAGTAGACCCACTCCAAGAAGTCAATCTAGGGACGACCGAAGAGCCCCGGGTGACTTACATCAGCGAACTATTGCGACCCGCTCTGAAGGAGGACATTACCAAGTTGCTCCATGAGTTCAAGGATTGTTTCGCCTGGAATTATGACGAAATGCCAGGACTCAGCAGAGATATAGTTGAGCACAAACTTCCCATCAAGCCAGATTTCAAGCCGTTCAAACAGGCTTCTCGGAGAATGAGCAAAGAAGTCGAGGCGAAGGTTAAAGAGGAAATCGAAAAGCTTCTCAAAGCAGGTTTCATCCGGCCAGCCAAGTATGCGGAGTGGCTCTCTAACATGGTCCCGGTAGTCAAGAAGAATGGAAAGCTACGAGTTTGCGTGGACTTCCGTGACATCAACCATGCAACTCCGAAGGACATCTATGTCATGCCCATCGCAGACATGCTGGTAGATGCTGTTTCCAAAAATGCTATTATTTCCTGTGCCGATTGTTTTGCAGGATATAACCAGATTCAGATAGCTGAAAACGATGTGTCGAAAACGGCATTTCGATGTCCGGGCTCGATAGGAACATTCGAATGGGTAGTGATGCCTTTCGGATTGAAGAATGCTGGCGCCACATATCAACGAGCAATGAATGCGATATTTCATGATTTGCTTGGGGTTTCAATGGAGGTGTACGTCGACGACATCGTTATCAAGTCGAAACATGAGTCTGATCATGTGCAGCACCTCAGAAAGGGTTTTGAGAGAATGAGAAAGTACAATCTCAAGCTTAACCCGCTGAAGTGTGCTTTTGGAGTTAAAGCTGGAAATTTCCTTGGGTATCTAGTGCACCAGAGAGGCATCAAGATCGATAAAAACAAAACCAAGGCGATTCAGGAAGCTCAACCTCCAAAGAATAAGAAAGAATTGCAGCGCTTCTTGGGCCAGGTAAATTTTCTTAGAAGATTTATTTCTAATTTGGCAGGGAAGTCAAAGGTGTTTTCTGAGCTTCTAAAGCTCAAAGACGAGGAACACTTTAAGTGGGAGGATAAACATCAAGCTGCGTTCGAGGAGATAAAGAGATACATGTGCAGTCCACCGGTATTGGCTCCTCCAAAGGAGCAAACGCCGCTCAAGCTCTACATCTCGGCAGCTGAAGAGTCAATCGGTTGTCTGCTAGCGCAGGATAACGATAGCAAACACGAACAGGCTATTTACTATCTCAGTCGCTCTTTATTACCTGCAGAGACACGTTACAGCCCCATTGAGAAAACGTGTCTCTCGTTGTATTTTGCATGCACGAAATTACGACATTACTTGCTTAGATCGAGGGTGTACGTGATTTCTAGCACTGACTTGGTGAAATACATGCTGAATCAACCGATTCTTTCTGGGAGAATTGGGAAATGGTCGCTGGCTTTAGCAGAGTTCTCATTGGTATACCTACCACAGTCATCTGTAAAGGGGAAAGCCATAGCAGAGTTCGTTGCAGATCATCCGACTAGCTTCCAGTACCCGGAGGAACAAGAGCTATCAATCTACTTGGCACGGAATGAACCTTGGATTCTGAAATTCGATGGTTCTAGCACTGAAAGTGCCAGCGGAGCAGGAGTTGTAATCACTTCGCCGGCCGGAGCTAAGACGATCTTATCGGTAAATTTAGATTTCGAGTGTACTAACAATCAGGCAGAGTACGAGGCTCTCATCATTGGGCTGGAGATCCTGATTGAACTCGGAGCTAAAGAAATTAAGGTGTATGGAGATTCGCAATTGGTCATCCGACACCTGACGGGAGAGTACAAGTGCACAAGCTTGTCGCTAGTGTCATACTTTGCTTTCGCCATCCAACTGCTTGACGCATTTGAGGACGTAGATCTTATTCACACACCAAGGGGTGAAAATTGGGAAGCTGACGAGTTGGCCCAGATTGCCTCAGGTATGAGAATCTCGAGAGATACAAATTATAAAATGGTGCTTATCAAAAGACAGGGGCACCCGTCAGTTGCAGAAAGAGGAGTACAATTGGAATCGTTCAACATCGACGCCAATATAGCTCAAGATTGGAGACAGCCTTTCATCGACTATTTGGAGAATCCAGCACTGAAAGTGAAGTATTCACTGAGTGCCCAAGCTAGGAACTACGTGTTACTAGCAGGAGAGTTGTATAGGAAGAGCTACGACGGAATGTTGATGAAGTGCCCTGGTTTCCCGAAGGCGATGGAAGTGATGAAGCAAGTGCACGAAGGTACCTGTGGAGCACACCAGTCCGGAAGGAGAATGAGATGACTCGTCAACAGACACGGATATTTCTGGCCTACAGTCTTGCAAGATTGTATGATATACGCCAAAGGGTGTAAGAAATGCCAGATTTACGGCCCGATCCAAAGGGTACCGTCAGAAGAACTGCACGCAGTAGTGAAGCCTTGGCCATTCAGAGGCTGGGCGATCGATCTAATTGGAAAGATCTTCCCAGCATCCTCCAAAGGACACTGTTTCATCATCGTTGCAACTGACTATTTTTCGAAATGGGTGGAAGCGGCTCCGATGAAAAAAGTTGGTCAAGAGAACGTGATCGAGTTCATTAGAGAGAATCTGATTCACCGTTTCGGAATTCCTGAGTCGATTACAACCGACCAAGGAACGATGTTCACGGGAGACGACATGAAGGAATTCATGGAGGAGTACGGGATCAAGTTGATTCACTCGACGCCTTTTTATGCTCAAGCAAATGGACAGGCGGAAGCTTCAAACAAAATTCTCATCGGGATTCTGGAAAAGATGCTGAAAGAAAACCCGAGAGATTGGCATACGACGTTGTCAGAGACCTTGTGGGCCATGCGGATGACTAAAACCAGAGCTACTGGGGTAAGCCCATTTTTTCTAACGTTTGGTCATGATGCAGTGTTGCCACTGGAGGTCATCGTCCCATCACTGCGAATAGTACGGCAGAACGATCTACAGCCGGACGACTACTTGCAGGCAATGATCATGGAGTTGGAGGACTTAGACTACGAGAGACAGAAAGCTTTTGACTGCATGCTAGTTCAAAAGAAGAAAGTAGCTGAGGTCTACAACAAAAAGGTCAGAAAGAAAATCTTTCAGGAAGGCGATTTGGTATGGAAGTTAATTCTGCCAATCGGTCTAAAGAGTCATGAGCTCGGGAAGTGGTCTCCCAACTGGGAAGGGCCCTTTCAAGTTCATAAAGCGCTTCCTGGAAATGCATACTGGCTGAAGGGTCTTGGCGGAGAGTTGCACCCACGTTACATTAACGGTAAATATTTGAAGAAATATTATCAGACGATGTGGGATGTGGTTGACTCAAGGCAAGAGACACAAGCCGGTAGTCTGATAATTGCACCCTAGCTTCTCAAGCTAGGGGGGTAGTTCAAATGGGGTGATTCCCATTCACGGTTTGAAGTGGGAATGAGCTGTGGGGTACGTACATCTTGGAAGTCATGAATCCAGGTTCTTCGTTACTCCTATTGTTTTTGATTCTACTTCATTCCGTTCGTGTATATTAGTGATTAAAGTCTTATCATGAGATTTTAATTACATTTCCGTTTCTTTGCTTAAAAAAAAAGAGAAAAAGACAGAAAAACAGCTACAGAAAAAGTCATACAAGTAGCTCAAAAAAAAAAAAAAAAAAAAAACATGTAATGGTTAGTCTTTGGCGAGGCTAATTATTTGTCGTCGCTTATCGATTGCAGATGTTAGTTCAAGCCTTAGATACAACCTGTTTCCTTTTGTTTTTTTTCTAGTCGTTTTTCCTTTCATGCATTTCATTTCATAGGTTAGTTTATCATGCTTTCCTTTCTAAATAAATAAGTCTAAAAAAAAAAAAAATAGAAAATCCAAAAGTGTGAGCTTATGCTCAATACACGTCCCAAAAATGAACCAATAAATGAATAAAGCAATGAAAATTCTGGGAGATTACCACTCAACGGAAGAAACGAGCGAGACGAACCTCGGACTTGGCCAACCAGTTGGAGCCTATCTTGTCAATGAGATTCTGATGATGGAATATGTCCTCATGCTGCTTGCGCATCTCTTCATAGCGCGCCATGAGACGTTTCTTCTCAGCATCCAGCTTGCTTTGCTCACGGGGGAACCACTCTCTGAACTGGGTAGCGTCATGTAGAAGGTCTTCACACACCGACTTCATCCTGCCCAGCTCCATCTGAAGCTCCCGAATCTTTGCATACCCGCTCTCCAGCTCTTGAAGTCGTTGCTGATCTTGTTCTTGGCGTTCCTTCAAGAAGGAGTACCTGACATGATAATCATCGAAAACAGGAACGTCAGAAGTCAGATCAGATGACAGCTGGTCAACAGTTTCTTTTTCCACATAAACATCCATCCAAGCTTCTTCAACAAACTGTCTGAGCTCTTGGGAGAAGATCCTCCTATCCTCATCAACAAGGTTCCCCTCAAGGAACTAGAAGGCTTCCATCACTGCTTCAACTCGGCTCATGTCCCAGAAAGCAGGAGAGGTCTTGATGAGTTGAGCCACAGTGTTCTCAGCTTCCTTCAAAGGATCAGGACGAGGAGAAGCAGCCGGGCATCGAACTAGAGAGAAGGTGAGGTCCATCTTGGTGAAAGGATCATCAATCTGCAGACTCACTGGCTCAAGACGAGCGCTTGGCATGAAGGATTCCTGCACCAAATTGAAGAAAAGCAAAGCACAAACTCAGTGTATGCAAGCTTACAATTTGCGCAGACAAGGAAATAGAAACGAGGCAGCAGCAGTGTTATTCGAGTTTGAGCGAGAAAATAGAGGATAAAGCCTACAGAAAAACTAAGCAATGATGCACGGAGCTGGTAGAAGGACATACAAAGCAAATGGCGCATGCAAAGGGCTTAAAATTCAGATTCAAGGCATCACAACATCGAGAAATATCAAGGTATGCGAATTTGTATTTTTAGGTTATATTTATTCGTCACTTGTTTGTTGTTTTACAGGCTCAGATTAGTAGCAAGTAATGTTAAGTCAACCTAGACTATAACCTGAAAGCTCTATTGGTGATAACATGGAGTTCATGGCATAATCATCATGCATCTAGCGAAAAACCGGCGGCATAACGGCGCAAATGCAACTTTGCCAAAATTTCAAACAATAAGAAAAGAGCAATTCATATCCAATCACATGATGCAATCACTTCAAAGTGTGAAAAGTAACTTCTCAGTTGCTCAACGCCAAGTCCGAGAAGGATCCCCAAGGAGTTAGAAACGCATACCTGAGAAGGAAACCCGGAGATGAACTCTAGAGAAGAAGCCGCAGGCAACATCTCTCTAGCAGGAGGATCTCGAGGTGTTTTCGCCTCATCAACGGGTGGCCCATTTGCTGATTTCTCAAAGGAAAAGATCTCAAGGCTTTCTGAAGGAGGGTCCGGGCAGCCTGGTGGTGGTCCTGAGACGAGACGATAAGGCTTCACATCCTTCTCCTCTTCCTCCTTCTCTTCATCAAGTTCATAGTCGCCTTGACCTTCCTCAGCTCTGAAGACCAGATAGTCTTCACTCGGGTCAGATTCTTCCGTTCTTATCCCTGGTATGACCACATTGGCCATGTTCACAGCTCCCTCGGAGATGCATGCGTCAGACACACCATGGGAAGAAGCATCATCAGCAACCTCTGTTAGCACGATTGGATTAAGTGGAAGATTACAAAAGTTAAAAACAATCTTACTACATCAGAAAAGAGAATTTTTACCTTTGTCAATCTCCACAGCTCGGGACTTCTTGTTGGGCGGCGCGCCATCAGTACAACCACATGAAGCTGCAAGGTATGTTTTTCTGTTAGCTTATAAAAAAAAAAAGAGAAGATTGCACAAATAAAAAGAATATACAAAGTGCAATCATCGAGAGAAAAAGAAAAAGTGAGTGAGTGTAGGAATGTACCTCTAGTAGGGACACAAGCGTCAAAGATAGGCCTCCACCAAGTCATCAAGGGCACTTGATTCACATCAAGTGTCACGACTGGCCTCACTTGACGGAAGTGACCCTTTGATTCTTCGACATCGCCGTCAGAAGCCTTCTCCTTCAAATCCTGAGCTGGATAAGGGAGAACGGAAGGAATTCCTTGGTAGAAACCAAGCTGACGAGCAAACAGGCATGGAGCATAGAGAACTAGACTATGCACTGGATTCTTGGCATTTCTGGTCTTCGGGAAACCGTGGATGAGATGCCTGGTAGTGCAGAACTCACGCCATAGACGCCTCTCATCTTCATGACTAACTTCGAGATAGCTGCGAGCCCAGCTAGGAAGGAAAGATGATCCAGGGGTCTCAAAACGGAACAAGCGAGTGTTCTCCTCCAATGTCAGTCTGAAGAATCTGATGACTTGCTCCAGAGAAAGGTCAGAGCCTTGGTTGCAGATGTCAATAATTGGAGAGACATGTCTAGGAGCTGTCCTACACGTGCTGAGCTGAGGGAAATAGGCAAACAACCACAGCTGGAAGAACCATATCCCTCCCAAGATCTTCGATAAAGGCTCCTCCTTTATCGTCATTTCTAACCGCTGAAGGACGTTCGCCAAGAGCATGGAACAGAGGTTCACCGGCTTCCCAGAGCAGATGGCTTTTGCGATGTTGAACGCATGAGGAACGGGACGGCCTCCCAGAGGCTCGAACACAAACTGACAGAGCAAAAGCCAAATGAAGTAGACATGGGATGTCTGGTTGACAGTCTCAAATTCCGCGCTATTTCTGATCATGAAGGAGTACTTGCCGGCGTCTTGTACTGTATAGGCTTGCAACTCAGGGAAGTCATCAGTATATACCCAGGCTGGTACGTCTTCTCCCTCCATTGGCAATCCAGTGATCGCCATGACATCTCTCAGGGTGATAGACATCGGTCCTAGCGGAAGAATAAGAGCATTGCAGTGCGACGACCAGAAGTTGAGAGCACCAGCGATTATGTTCTCGTTCAAAGAAAAATCTTGACATGACAGCTCAATGAAGTCAAAGATTTTCCACTCTCTCCATTTTGCTTCAAATGTATGCTTGAAAATCTCCACCAGACATCTCCACTCGTCAAGATCCTTGGGATACACTTTATAGATGTTCTTGTTGCTTCCGAAAGGGAACAAAGGCTTGTGAAGTAGTAGTTCCTCGAGATTCAACAAGGGGCTCGGTGTGGGATCATTGCGACCAGCGATGGGGTGCAAAGCAAGATACGAATCCTGAAACATGGAGAGATGAGATTAGTAAGCTGCATGGAGAAAAATTGAAGTCAATTTCAATGTCGGGTAGGATTTTACCTCATTCAAGCCCAGGCGTCTCCCTATCAAGCTTTTCGACGGGATCAGACCAGAGTAGTCAGCAGCACCTATATTCAGACACGACGGAGTCAATAAAGCTAAGGTACGCGTCTTACTCTACTTTTATGCTTTACAAAAAAAAAAAGTGAAAAGAAAGACCGAATCTGCCTAGAAAAGAATGAAAAAGAATATATATATAAGGCAAGAAAAAAGATTTTCGGCAAAACAGGCTGCTAAAAAAGGAAAATACAAAGCAGTTGGAGAATATGGAAAAGCAGCAAATGCCCATATTCTTCGTAAAAAATCAGCAGTGTACAATTTTCAGTTGAAATCAAGAACGGTGTAAGTTTTGGCGGGAATTCACATTCTATTCCTATCAATTCTTACCGAATCCTTCCTATTTCAGTTATGATTTCCACTTATGCTAAACCATGCCAAAACCGAAACCCTATAGCTCAAGATTCGAACTTCAAACGTCGAATTTTGACAAATTTTCACCATTCTCATACCTTATTTAGCCATTCCAAATCTGCCCTATTCATGATTATACGCGTTTGAGCGTGTTTTCAACATCAAACCACATCATAAAACCGAAAATCATCACCCTACATCAACCATGGACAAAAATAACAAGTTCAAGTAGCCTTTTTACGTCAAAATCTATCACCATTGTCTTTCTATTCAAGCTTTTTCAAGTTTCTACCTTAAATCATCATCCATACACATCTAAGTACCATTCAAGCATGTTTAAAGGAAGAAGAAACATCAAGAGCAAAAAATCCTACTTGGCCGAAACCTCTATGGGGTAATATGGCATGGATTTTTTGATTTTTTGAGAAGAAGAAGGAGAGGAAAGCACTTACCGGTGGAAGAGGAAGCCATTGAAGTTGAACGGAGGCTTGAATTTGCGATTTTCCAAGGAGAAGAAGGAGATGAATTTCGAAATATGGGAGCTCTCTGTTTTCACGTTACTGTTGCGTGAAGAAGAAGAGAGGAAGAGGCCGAAATAATGGTAAGGGGGCTTGGGTTATCGGGTAGCATTAGGATTCTATTTGGGTTGGGTTTAGTAGAGTTTCAAAATCAAAAATCCTCTTATTTCTCCACCTTGGCCGAAATTCCTATAGGGAGAGGAGTTTGGGGATATTTTTTGTCTTTTACTTAACTCATTCTAGGTTAAAATTGGGTGTGTGTGGGTAGTTTTAGTTTGGGTGGGCTTTAGTGTCATATTTTACCTTATTGGGCTTAAGTTTATTACATGGGCTTAAGTTCTCTTTTATTTGTTCTTGGGGTATTTTAACTCTTTCATTTAAATTGGGTTATTGAGTCAAGTAAGATTTCAAGTCTTACGGGATGTCGAGAGCTAGGTTTAGATTGAGTCGGGGGTTATTTTCTTCAAAAGCATTTCTCTTGTTATGCAATTACATTGCACAAAAGAGAAGGGGGGTAATTGTTGGGGGTAAATATATTTTTTATATTTATTTCACATTAAAACTTTAGGTTATGTTTTAGCCTATAGTTTTAATGTTCATTTTCGTTCGTTCCATTATCGAGAGAAGAAAGTAAGTTGAGAGAAAAGAAAAGTAAAAGAAAATAGAAAAAAGAAAGAAATATATGATTGGTCGGTTGACTTGGTCTTGGTGGTTGAAGTTAGTGGGTTAGTGGGCTTGAAAAGTGGAATTAACTTTCAACTTCCCCAACTAACTCCAACTAACTTTAACTAACTTTGACCATGGAAACGTCACATTTGATCGGTCATTTCGACGAGCCAAATGACGAAGCACGAAGAATCAGAAAAAAGGTCCAGAAAGTAGACGTTCCAAGCATTCGGAAAAGTCTTCAAGAATTGCGAGAGGCGAAGCGAGCAAGGAGCAGGAATTTTTTGAAGCGAGCTGAAGAAGCACGCAACAGGTTTTCCTTCCTCCTCAAGTCAGGGAAGTGGGCTAAAAACAAGGCACCCATCATGCCACTTCCCTATTCCTACTTTTTAGGTGTAGTGGGTGGTTAAGTTAGTTAGGTGGTTGTTTTTTGTGTGTTCACCAAGTCATCCCCACCTATAAATACCCTTCTCCATTCATTCCAACAAAAACAACAATCAAATCAAACAAAACAAACACAACAAACACAAATCAAATCAATCATGTGACACTCCAAAGAGTAGCTCTCAATTCGGCTTCCGAGTCTCCAAATTCCAGGTTTTTCTAGCTTTTATTCTTAGATTTCTAGCTTCATTTGCTAATCCTAAGTCTCAATTACTTGTCTGATTATCAAACACCTGCCTGTTCACATAATCCCAATCCTAGATCCAATTAAGAAATCCTTTAGTTCAGTACTTTAGTACACTGCTACTTTTCACCTCAAACGGTACTCTGATCGACTCGCTCAAGATTCAAGCTCGCCTCGACAGTTATTTTCATTGCTTATTTTAGCTCAATTGTTATTACTATTGCTCATTCTGACATTATTAATCTCTTGATTGTAATCGTTTGGCTGACTTTTGTGACAACCATTTATTCAATACGAGTCAATTTACCAAAATCTTTGGGTTGTCTTTATTGTTTAGTTTTTCGAAGCTACGACATAGTTTCGGTCTGTTTTCTAGTCAAAGTTGTGTTGACCCCGACTAGGTACCCAAGGGAAACATTTTCACAATCCTTGCTTTTCCCGTCCAATCGTTTCGTTATTAGTTAAGCATCCGTTAGCATGGCGCACATGTTCAAAATCGTTTCATAAAAACGTAGGTTGAGAACCTCTCTTCTCTGGCACGCCCACATTTTCTCCACACGAGTCAAGGTTGTAAAAGGAATATTTTTATTTCACAAAAATATCGCCAACAAGTACCAAAACTAAAGACAAATATGTCTAATTGATGTTTAATGGCATCAAAAAAGTTGTAGCCGGCCGATGGTGGACCTTTATATATTACTCATAACTTTTTTGTCTGACTACACGATATTTTTAGCATAATGTTAGACACCACTCATTAACTTTTGATAAATTAATATCAGGAACCTCAAAATATGGCCTAAAATATGGTAAAATAGGCAACTACAACTATATATACATGTCCAACTAAAAAATACTAGAAAATAAAATACATATGAAAAGAAAAATAACAAAAATATAAATTTTGACAAGAGATTCTATGCTCTAGGTTGAGGGTTTTGCCTAGGTATAAATATTTCGTAGCTATAGGTAATATTTTAAGGATGAGGTATAGCACGGATAATAAAATATGGTTGACATTTTCATCGTGGATGAGCTAGGAAGGAAGAGAAGTTCTAAAAATGGACTAGGCACATTAAATCCGATATATGTATATATCACTCTATTAGGAAATGATTTGTATATCTGCTACATTTCCATTAAGTTAGATGGTCCGGGATGATAGAATTTCTGATGAATAAATATGGAGGGAAGAATGAATTTAGGTTGAATCAGGAGGAGGATGAATAATAGATCCGGTAAATACGCCACCGAGTGGGCCTTTATTGTAGATATTACCAGGAGGATCATATTCACAAACATACATAAACCCCAGCTGGTCATTGCATTCTGATCTGCCACATCCAATTTGCTTTGAATTTTTCCATATAAGTTGAGTGTAATGACCACAAATTTGATCATCTACGCATTCATTGGTTACCGGGTTGTAATAAGGCCCTTCATCTGCCCAACACTTGACCACATCCTTGGGTGCCCAATGCCCTTTCTTGCTCCAAAACAAGTTCTCCCCGTACGGGTTATTATCCGAATGCGTCAACTTGCAATCTACAACCCTCTGGGCAGCCCACCTCCTAGCGTACCTTGCCAGGGTGCGGTTCCATATCACTGGTGATGATCCCACGCTCAGTCTGACCGCGTTGTGGGCTTCTGTGTACAGTCTTGCCACTTTTACTTTCTTTATCGCCTGCACGACATGCCCCCCAGGTTGGAGTGTTGCTGTTGCTGACAACGCGAGCCACGAGAAAACCAGGATTGCATACACAAATCCCGTCATTGCAAAATTATTGATGAATGATCAATTCCAAAAATTTATTGTGTCTTGTTGCTCTCAAATTTATGAGAGCTTGAAGCCATGGCCAAGCCTGAAATGTTTATGTTTTATGTTGGATTGAGTCTCATTTTCCACCATTAAAATTATTTCTTGTTTTTTCTCCTATTATTGGTATCCTCCTCTCTTTCTAGATTTTGCCTATATTTCTCATAACTATTGCAACAAATTCTTAATTTGATGTAATTCTTTTTTTTTTTTTACCATTCAATTTCTTTTTTACTAATTTAATAATTTGATTTCGCATCACTATTTGTTAACTCCCTCTTCCTTTTATGTTTAGTAAACAAGTTGACAATCTAATTAAGAAAAAAACCTTTTCAATTTAAACCACGTTTAATTCATAAAATTTAGAGTTATATATAGAATTTGTTTCTTGGAAAGTTAAACTAAATATAAATAAAGTTATGTATTAGTAGTTTATTTGGTAATTAAATAAAATAAAGAAAGGTGGCTGTAATTAAGATGATTTGTTCAAGGAACATACATGTTAGGTATAATCTGATTTTGTTTTGGTTTTCCATCTAAAAAATGTAGAATAACGTGAGTTTTGAATAATATATTAATGGAAGAATGAGAAAGTGAAGTAAGCAAGCGTGAGTTTGATAAGAAAATGAAAAGTGTTAACGATGATATTGGAAAAGTAAAGAGCTTAGAGTTATAAACTAGTATTGTGAAACAAAAGGATTGAAGCTGAGGTGAGAAATTGATGGACCCAAACTAAACTAAACCAAACCAAACCAAAATAATAAATTGAGCTTTGAGACGGATTGTTGTAAAAAATAAAGAAAATTGTGGAGAAATTTTAGTATATTCGTGAAGCACGATGCCGTAGTATTCCAAACTATTAAATGGTTGGTATATATTACATTAATCAATAAGATTTTGACAACGTGTAATTGATTAAAAATTTATTTTTAGTTAATAATTTATATAAAATTCTAGACTCTAAAATAAAAATCTCAAACTCTAAAAACTAACCCCATACTCTAAATCATCCATCCTAAATATTAATATATATGACATCATCGAATTATTAATTCAAAATACACCTCATCGATGATACTATAAAAGTATTTTAAAAATTGTCAAAAAAATGTAATGTTGGTCCCTTGTCGAGAGAGAAGAGAAGAGAAGAGCGAGCAGGTTGCCACGTAATTAGTAGGAAGGAAGGAAGCGTATAATAGTAATAAATAAATAAATAAATAACAAAGCAGCAGCGAAGCAGTCAGCAAAATCTAAGCTTAGACACCGCCATTAATATTCTTCCCCCCCAGCGAGCGAGCGATGCCCAATTTAGCAGCTGCTATGTTGATTTGTTTTGTGGTTGCGTATTTCCATGGTAATTTCAGCTTTTGATTGGGTTTCATTGATTTCATTTCTGAATTTTTATTAATTAATTTATGGAGGAGGATGATGATTCTGGTGCAGGAATTGTAATATCATCATCATCAGCTGGTGCTGCTGTAGTTACGCTTGAAAGCATTCAAATCCACAACTCCCATGAGTGGCTTAAGTCCTCTAAACCTGATGTTTACTTCTCTTGTATTGGCGATCACAACAAGACCTTTTTGCCCGATGTCAAGGATCTTAATTTCACCTATACCTTCAACGGCCAAGAATCCTGGCAGGTCCCTCTTTTTCTTTTTCTTTTTCTTTTTCTTTTTCCTTTCTTCTTTTCCATTTTCATTTCCGAATTACAATTACAATTGCAGCCTTTAACCCAACTCACCTCCAAGAAATGCAAGAGGTGCGGATTCTACGAAAAGGACACCTTTAAACCTGATGATGTCTTTGAGGAATGGGAGTTTTGTCCCTCTTATTTTCTCAATTCTAACGCCAGATATATCCGTCGCAAAACCAATGAATTTGATGCTTCCTTCTTGTGTCCTCTCTGTACTTACTTTCCTGCTGGTCAGTACTTTTTTTCTTCCTTTCCTTTTTCAGCTATGCTAACAACACACTTGTAACTTGTGTATATCTGCATTCACAGATCCCAACTTTGCTGCAACACCACCTCACAAGGGTAACGGAATGCATATTTTTGTGATCATATTGATCTGTGTTTTGGTTTCCACAGTATTAGTCCTTGGGGTTCTGCTGCTACACAAGTACTGGCAAAAGAGAAAGAGGGAGCAAGATCAAGCTCGATTCTTGAAGCTTTTTGAAGATGGGGATGACATTGAGGACGAACTGGGTTTAGATTTGGAAATGTGATATACATACTTGAGTCACACTCTGTACATTATTATCTCATCTGCACAGAAATTCTTTTGTCCTCTCACGAGAATCTTAATTTATACGAGATCTATTATTATTGCACTAATTTATTCACTTTTTGCTAACAGATTCTGCTACCAATTCATTTTCTTTACCTTCTAAGACCGTAAACGTAATGAACCATAACTAACCCAGAAACAAGTAATTCTACCCAGCAGTAAGATGGACATCTTTGTAAATGAAAAACTTAGTGGCATTTTCAATATCTTTCTGGAATACATCAGCAGATGGATAAAGCTAGTCAGTAAAAGACCATTATTTATACTGCATAAAGCACAGTCAAGCTAAATTTGACAGCATGGTGGAACACAATGTTAAAAGCAAGAAGTGACTTTTAATTTCGTTAATTTCTAGGCCAACTTAGCTACAAGTTTAAGCTGTGAATCTGTTAATCCCGGAAAGGCAATTGTTGTTCCTGCATCAAGCATGGCCAGTAACCGAAAATAGCTTCATAAAGTGCAGTTTCATCCAGAACATAGTTACCTTGCTTTTCACAGTTAGAATCCTCCTCATTTACATACCCAAACCAAGATTCACAATCCGTCCAGCAACGGTCGTCAACTGAAATCTGCTGCCTTTGTAAACTGTCGTAATTCAGAAAACCATTATCTCCATATTCTTCACTTTGGAACTGAATTTCGGTCTTCTCCAATGCATTACAGAAAGAGTTGTCATCCGTGTAACCGCTGTTGGTGAAGCAAGATCCATATTCGCCATCCCAATTCCTCCAATATGGCAGCAGGTCTTGCTCGCAGTGGCTAATTGCCGGAAAGACTTCATCTTGCTCATACAAGGCAGGAATGTTATAGAAGGTATCATCCTTTTGGTAAGGAGCAGGATATCCTAAAGATTCGAAGAACGGAGAGAGATCTTCACATGTGGTGGAAGTATCAAAGCAAAATTCAAAAGGGTTTGAATAGTCGTTGCTGATCACATCCATTTCTTGCATATAATAACTTGATAAGGCCATAGAAAATGTTATAGCATAGAGATTTCTGAATTTCAAGTGTGCTCTGAAATCCATTTGTAGTTGGATGTCAATGGTGGAAGGAGAAGGACCATTAGGAGATGAGATTCGACTCCAATCTCTAAGAGTCTTTCGGTTCATAAACAAAGTTTTAGACTCCTTGTTATCGGAATCTTATTTGGGGCAAAAAGCAGCATACAAAAGATGGCATATTCATAAGAAAAAAAGGTAAAAGTATCTTATTCTATCTGTGAGCAATAAGGTGAGTGGGATCTGACTGGTTCAATCTCGAGATTCAAAAAAATCTGCGGATTGTATTTGATGAAAGTCGTACAATTTGGTTCGGTCAAAAGAAGAAATGGTTTGAGTTATATGTTAAAGTGGTTTGAAATATACCTTCATAGCTTTCAAAGATGAATTGATGTATTCTTGTATTTTCATAATCAAGTGTCTTATTACTAATATTTTCAGAAATATCGTTTCTTGGTGTCTGTTGAAGTTTCGTATCATGTAACACAACACGAGACAAGAGCAACAAGTAGAACTGGAATTGAGTTTGTTTTTATTCATTGGTAATTTCTCAGTAATTTCACACCACGATTCCACAAAGAACATAGAGATGACATATAGTTAAACGAGAAAGAAGTTTAATGAAGCTGAACAGAGTTACCTGCATTCTTCCATATATGGTGTTGAAAAGTTGAAAAAAGAGAAAGAAAACTAAGCAGAAGCCGAGGTGGAAGTGGAAGAGGAAGCAGAAACAGAGCGATTGAAAGCATCCAACTCCTTGGAACGAGGACCATAGATTGACTTGATGCTATCTCTACATGAACTGCAATACCAAATCCAAAATTAAGAATGTTGTGATAAAAACAACAGGCACAGAGATGAGACAGCAAAACCAACCTGCAAGCCTCCTTGTTGAAATGCTTGCTCTTAATCCCATACAATGACTCGAATACATCAGCCTCCACTCGACAGAAATATGGACGCTCTATTCCAAAACAAAATGGTTTCACTTTTCAGTAATGACATGGTTAGCAGTCTCAAAATAGATGTCATACATTAGTAACCTCTGCATTGGCTAAATAATCTGATTGCATTATGAACTTTTGAGATATTTCATTAGCTTCTTGAAGTTGCATAAAGCGACATGAACCAGCTCCTAGTGTGACTCATACTACGAAGACGTCAAAAGGGAAAGATCAGAGTAGGGTCTTCACGTGATGTGCAGGCTGGTTAGCTACCATGGGAAATGAGGGCTGAGCTGGAAAATTAGTATACAAGCCACCCTTAGAGAGGACAGAGGAAAAGTTCTCTCGTGGGGATTAGAGAGTTAAGCTCAATCCATTCTATCATGTGTTCATCATTGTTTTCCTGTCCATTTCAATAGCAAATCTATGTTGTTACAAGCAAAACACTATTAATATATCAGTATTTATCCTTTGTCTTCCTATCTTTGTGTTGAGGAGATTTAGACAAGGTAAACCGCATATCACTTTCAGCAAACTTCGAGGGCCAAGAAGCCACTTTTAAGTTAAGCTAGATCAGAAAGCCAACAGATTTGAAGTTCAGAAGGCCAATGAGACATCTTGACGGACCAAGCCAAATGTAGGGACAATTTGCCAAGTAGAGGGAAAGGATACTATAATAACAAGCACAGCATACCGGGGTAAATAGAGCACTTGCGAGTTGTTTTATCGTAGTGAATGCACCATCCATCAGGACCTATTAAGCTTCTGTAGAGCTAAGAGAGACAGACATCCATAAAATATCATCAGATTTTGATAAATTGATGCAATTGAAGCTAGCAGGTACAATACAACAACGAAGCTGCCGTAGTCTCGGGGTCTGCTAACATGAACCATCATAAAGAACCGTAAAGCTAGCTGGTAGAATACAGTAGAAAAATATTAATACCTCAACATCAGAGGGCTTAGTGAAGATTTCTTCAGGAGTAGGAAAGGAAGGTCCTTTGACCATCTTGCAGCAGGCGCCACACCCTTCAACACAACCCCATACTTCCTCCTTCTTCTGCCCTCCGAACCCAATTCTCTGCTTCCCGGGTTTTACCTTCTTGTCTTTATGTGCCCAAATGCCGCTGTTGAATCTAGGAAGAGTGA
Source organism: Euphorbia peplus (assembly GCA_028411795.1). Lineage (NCBI taxonomy): Eukaryota > Viridiplantae > Streptophyta > Magnoliopsida > Malpighiales > Euphorbiaceae > Euphorbia > Euphorbia peplus. The sequence continues at coordinate 36,703,961 of CP110841.1, forward strand.
TGGCGCCGGCCATTCTGATAAAAGATTATTGCTTTGCCCAAAAAGACTTCTCCTTTATTCACCCTTCTACAATAATTTTCAACTCTAGCTTTATACAATATGAGCTATGTTTTCAAGTGAAGAAGAAGAAGAAGAAGAGGATAACGGGTTTCGTTTCAGTTAACTTGAACACTTCTGTATGGAGTTTTTTTTCTTTTTCTATTTTCTTTTTCTTTTCTTTTAAAGGGCGGAAGGAAAAGTATAGGCAACAAAAATACACCAACACGACAACACTGATTTTTCCGTATTGTGTTTAGCTTAATAGTTAACATGACATTTTTGGAACTCCAAAATCAAATTTGGATAGGATGACCAAGTTTGGATCATAGTGCCAGGGACGATTCCCAAACCTTAACTTTGTTTCTTCAACTCTTCCTGCATTCATGAAGGCCAAAGCGGGATTGCTATATCCAACCTGTGAGAATCCTCACCCGGTCACTGTTTAAATCCCTTTGAAATCCCCGAAAATTATCCGTAGGAATCTCCAAATAAAAAATATCTTATATATAATACTATAGTGTGTAATAATACATACATTAATTAATTAATAATACTAAAAAAATGTTAACTAGAGATTGAATAGATATTCATGGATAGACAAGTATTCCTGGATTTTTACTTTAGTTACTCATGATACAAAACGGATTAAAATGTCGATTAGCTCATTATTATTTTTCATGTTAAATTAATAACATTGTAACTTAATAAAAATATACAAGTCAAAGGTTTGACACTTGCGCTGCCAAACAAAATATATAAAAAAAAAACATATTATTTTTAAATATTGTTTGCATATATTATTATATGTGTTGAATATTCACTTATGTATATCATATTTGTAAATCAAATGAAAATGAAAAAACTCCCAATTTGATTTATATACTTGCACTTTACTTATTATACTTAATTATTGTAGTATTTAATGTTAATGTTCTTATTATAATTACTGTTGTATTTAATGTTAATGTTTTTTCTTTGGATATGGAGATCACACAAAATCCGTGGGGATCCCCGTGGATAGGGGATCGGAGAAAAACTTCCACAAAAATTTAAATGGATTTTCCTAAAACCCTACCGCAACTATTGGGGACGGAGTGAGAATTACATACCCTTTCCCACCCAGCCCGTTGCCACCCCCAGGCAACTCCACGAAATTTTAAATATATATTACCACACGAAGAATTGTTGGTTTGTCAAAAAGAATTCATGCATAGTTCTATACAAGATAGATTTATGTCAAAAGATGTGCAAATTCTTTTTTCCTTTTTTTTTTGATAAAATGAAGGTTTGCAATTTCAAACATTGAAGCCTATACTATTGAGTTTTCTTTAATAAATAATTAGTATATAGATATAAAAACATGTACTTCAAAGATTCTTGAACAGAAGAAAATCGAAATATACAAATAAAAAGATACCTTAACAGGCCTATCCAACCAAATAAGCTAGTACACAAACAGGTCCTTGGTAGTGGTTGAATGCAATATTAGCTAACAAACTCTTGAATACCAGAAAGTTCTAAAGAAGACTTCTCAATCCAATTTAGTTTCATTGTAGTATTTCCTACGCTCAAAGTACAAAACCAAACAAATTGTTTTATAATAGAACATCAAAGTAAAATGTCTTGCAGACTACATGGATCTTCAACTGAGGCTGTTTCCCAGTTCCTTTGCACTGCACTTCTAAGGCGACTCGCTGCCTCTGGGAGACCGGCTGCCTCTGGGAGAACGGCGATTATCTTCATAGTCATCATCAACTGGGCTCCTGTCCTCCCGAGGACTGGCGCTACGGCTTCGGCCATTAGTCTGAACTGGACTTCGACTTCCATACCTCTCTTCTCCAGGGCTTTGTCTTCTAGGGCTTCTACTCCTCCTCGGGCTACCACTATACTCTGACCTATCTCGCAGGTCATCCACTTTCCGGGACTTGGGAGAAGATCGTGGGCTCCCTTCATCAGGTGTTGGGCTGCGCTTCCTACTCTTTGAGAGAAGGCCATTCTTCGGCTCAGGGCTCAGGGACCTCCTGTCATCATGCTCAATGCTTCTCTCTCTCTTTGGTGCTGGAGATCTTGACCGGCTGAACAAAATATTACATGTCATTAATACAATAAGGAAATGAAAATCTGCAGCCGTGGTCATTGTATGATCTAGCCAAGTAATAAATCAACTATTGCATAAGATGACTTAAGTCGAACAAACCTATAGCTGCGACCTCTGCTGTAACTTGGGCTACGGCTTCTGCCTCGGCGAGGTGAGTGTGACCGCGACCTAGCAGGAGATCGGGAGTAACTCCGGCCTCTTCTGAAAGGAAGGGTACAGAGTCAGATTTTTTTGGAATGTATAGCATTGAAATGAAATACTGAAACCACAACATCAAATAACAAGGTAGAGCAATGTCACATAAATCAAAACGGATATATTACTTGAGTTTCTTTGGGCTGTTCTTGCAGTTTCTCTCTATATGGCCTCTTTCTCCGCAGCGGTAACACTTATTCTTCCAGTCTCCAGCTTTGCAGTCACGAGCCCAATGACCATCTATTCCACAATTAAAGCATCGTCCAGATCCTGGAGGAGGACCCCTACCCAAGTATTCCCGAGAACCGCGAGGTACCTAGCAATTTGACAAAACAGAATTTTATGATCAGTTGTTAAACATTGGCCATCCTCAAGATTTGAAAAATAATTGAACAAGATTATTATAGCATGTAAGGACATACTGGAACCACATGCGAGGAAATAACAAATTCAAGAAACAACTTAATTTTTTTGGATTGATATTAATTTTTCCCCAGCTACCATACAACTAAAACTTATGATAATCTATTTCCATAACCACCACGTATCAAGTAATCGACATTTCTAATTGAAGACGGAGATCTAGTTAAAAGTCTCACCCCTTTAGCAAATTCCACAATGATACGGCTCCCATCAAAGTCCTTGCCGTCCAGGTGGTATCTTGCATCATCAGCATCTCGAGGATCACTAAATTCCTGTTTAAAGAAGTAAGAACAGAAACCAACAAGGGAGACCAGATTTTTGGACTATAATCTTGCAACAAATCAACAAACTAATCGAAAGCAGGTGCAGTACTCAACATCGAAAAATACATGAGAATAAAGATATGGTACTTACAACAAATGCATAGTCACGCTTCATATCCACATCTCGTACTCTGCGAAACGGTTGCCACAAACAGTAAGGCCATCATTACTTAAGTACTGCAAGTGTATGATACTTCACCCCTCATAGACGAACTAAACACCAGTTTGAGATTGTTGCCAATTCCATAAAAACACGCAATAACATAATAGAAAGTATCGCCAAAGTCTCCTATAAACTCGGCAAGAATTTCCACCATTCCACCATGGCAACCCTCTCACCATAGGCCTCCAGGTTAGGCAAAAGCCCAGAAACCTTCAACAAGATCATTCAAGTTAAAAAAATGACACCTAGGGGCCACGTGATAGTTAACACAAATCCACGCACAAACAACCTGCCGAAGACCTATTAGTCCTTAAGTATTTGCAGGAGGCATATGGCTTACCCTACAACCGTCAATTAAGCACTCCCACGAATTTCTCATTTAGTACATAGATAATGATTAGTTTACTGGACACTATCAAAAATACACGCCGCGCTATACAGTGGAATGAGGAAAGGCCACAGTATTTTTGGAGGTTCCACAACTAGTTAAACTAGTGAAGCAGAAGAGAACACTAAACCAAGATTCCATAGAACAAGTATATAAACATAAACAATCCTACACACACTCGCTCAAATCCCCCCTGAAAGAAAGCTTAAATACCAATAGTTACCTTCCATATTTGCTGAAAAGATACTCGAGATCTCGTGATCTTGTACGAGAGGCAAGATGTCCAACGTAGAGACGAGTGTTAGTATATCGATCATCATATCGCGGCATTTTCACACTGCAGAAAATAAGAAAATTTCCTTAAGACCAATAAAGCATGAAAGTGTATGTGATTAGCGAGAAGTAGCCCAACAGGAACAACCAAGAGCAATTGGATACAAAAGATATTTCAGCATGCAGAATACTTATACAATTGTCCACAGATCTATACCAAGAATAGCATTAAAATAAACAAGATAGAAGCTTTTCAATTACCCATCAAAATCAAATTATGAAAGCGAAACAAAGAAGAGAAATCAACTTGAAATCCAAATCAACAAAAAAAGAAGACCTAATTTACAGAGAATCCCCAAATCAAACGGAAAAATTAGAAAGGTGCAAGGAATAAGAGCCAAGTTCTTACGGAAGGCTGCAACAAGATTACGTCTTCGTCTCTGCAAATGAGATTTATGAAAACCTAATTCACCGATTCGATTTCATTATATTGGAAAGGAGATGGATTTGGACGGTCACGATTGACTGGAATTGATCCAACGGATTCTGATTCTCATTAACCGACGCCAGCTATTTTTACTTTCGGCCGCATGTCGTTCTTCCTTGGGCTTTCTCTAATGGGCCCTATTTATTTATAAGGCCCCAACTCCTCCTCATCATGCCTGTACTGTATGTGCTTAATAATATGATAATCACATTTTTTGAATTCGCTTTAGTTGTTGATTGTTTTCGTAATATCAAATACTAACAAAATTTAGTGTTTAAAGGAAGGATGATTATTAGTTTCATATTGGAGCTTGATTTCAATGTTAATAATATATACTATTTAGATAGAAATGTCAAAAATGAACTACTAGAAGAAAACCAAATAATGGGATGCGTGCAATTTAATGGCTTTGCTATACATTAGCTCTACAACAAGTGAGCAACAATTTATGAGTTGACTCTATTTCAATTTTTATAAACCAGATTGGAATATAGAATACAAATTGGATATATTGTTTTTTTTATTTAAAAGTAGGCAAACGAAGAAGAAGAAGACATTGCACCATAAGAAAGCTAGAAAATAATAACTAATACTTGTTGATAAACTAGGTCCAATTCAGACTACAAAATTACTAATTAAGTCCTCTTATTCTTGCTTCCCAACAACAAAGTGAAATAAAACAACACTCTAAAGAAAAATCCCCAAGCAATTGTGATCCACAAGCAACTCCATTTGCTAAAATCAGTGATACCTTGATCTTTAAGAATGTCTGGTCCTGTAACTATGCAAGTACTACTTGTTATGTTCCTCCCTAATGTCCTGCTCAAGCTCTCCAACAGTTTCAATTTCAACCCCACCGGGACCGCATTCAACGGTGTACTATCAAACATCTGAACTCCGCGTACGAAGCATTTTGTTGGATCATCAAACTCGTTCTGTAATGCTCCTTCGAACGGGTACTTCACTAGCGAAAGATAGTGAAACCATATCCAATAGGCCGGAATGCGGTCTCTAGATATGAAGAAGCCGCTAAAGAGCAAGAAGTAAGCTAACACCGCAACAACGATAGTGAAGCCTAACATGACATGAGATACTACCCCGGAAAGGAACGTGACGAATGAACTTCCGGCCCAAAATGCTGACAAGACGGTGAAGAAGAAGAAAAAGAACCCCGAAGCTCCCCCAGCGAGCCCCACTGCCCAATAGGTAGTGGCCGCGAAGGCAATGGAGAGGAGTATTAGAGATGGAACGTCGATAATGGAATGCGCAAGAACGTAGGAGGATCTTCGGTACGCGTTGTAGGCTGTTTCGCGCATGAAGATGTAACGTTCTTGGAGAAATGCCGGTATTGATTCGGCACAAGTGTAGTACGTTGTTGACATTGCAAAGGCGAAAAAGCCGAGTCTTTCCTGAGCGCCTCTTGGGGAGTCATCGAGGTGTCGAAAAACCGTTGCCAGGATTATGGCTGTAACAAAAACAGCTCCGAATCGGATTCCGAAAAGCTCAGGGGTTCTTCTTGAGTTCAGCATTGATCTTTTTGCAATTACTAACATTTCAATCCAAAAAGGGTTTGCAAAAGTTGGAACAGAAGATGATAAATTTGAATCATTTGTTGCTCCGGAGACTAGTTTTCCTCTGGAAATGCTTAAGCTAATGGCAGCTTTCAGTGAAATTGATTTTGATGAATCCGAGATTTGATCTGTTGAGTTTTTCTTGGCTTGCCAAGATTTGTTGAACTCAACTAAAGTGTTTGTTCCACCTGGAATCTCTTCAAGTTCTCGGATCAAATCAAGAGCGAATTCGGTTCTGTTTTCGTTCTCTGGAATCGGATGACCGAACTCTGCGAAAAATTCTGGTAAAGAGTTTGGTTGTCCGGAGAAAACAGTTTGGCCATGGGAGAGGAAGATGACCCTGTCGAGTAAGCTCAGGATTCTGTAACTCGGTTGGTGTACCGACATGATCACAATGCTTCCACTCTGTGCAATTCTCTGTAGAACTTTAACAACCATGAAGGCACTAGTGGAATCAAGGCCGGAAGTCGGCTCATCCAGGAATAACAGAATCGGGTCATGTATAATGTCGATTCCTATTGAGACTCGCCTCCGTTCGCCTCCAGAAACACCCCGATGCCCTTCATCACCAATCACGGTGTTGGCCGCGTTACGGAGGCCTAATTGATCAATTAAGGCCTCCACTCTCGCTTTCTTTTTCGAGTTGGAAAGCGAGCGAGGGAGCCGGAACTCCGCAGAGAACATCAATGTTTCTTGGACAGTAAGCATCGGGAACAAAAGGTCGTCTTGCATGACATAAGCGGATATCACTTTAAGCATTCTCGATTCTAACACTTCCCCGTTTAGAGTCACGGACCCTTTTAAGCTCTCTTTTGATATCCTATCCGCAAGAGCATCAATCAACGTGGACTTCCCCGAGCCGCTTGCACCTAGAACAGCCATGATTTCGCCTTCTCTTGCCTCTCCTGTTATGTCATTGAGCAAAATCTTCGGCTCGGAGGAGGTGTAACCCCCACATGGAAACAAGGACAAGTTCTGATTGTTTTTGACACTATATGATAAGTTGTGGAAGGAAAGACGAAAAGGATTAGATGGGGGCATGGAGGTGCCAGCAAGGCTTGAAAAATTGTCAGCCTGAGCATCTTCGACGCGCCTTAAGAGCTCGCCAAGAGTCGGGGAGATGGTGGGTTTGGATTTCCTGGGATGTTTTTGGAAGTCCATTTGGAAATGAGCAGGAGAAGTGAAGACAGGGAAGGATTCAAAGGGCAAGGCATGTGAGAAGTCTGCATGAGACATTTGTGAATTATAATGCTGTTAAGGTTTAGTTGGGCATTTGAAATTTATAGATATGGTTACCAAAAAAAAGAAATTTATAGATATGAATTTGAGTAAAATAAAGTGAGTGATACAAGTTTTTTTAAGTATGTATTATTCAACCACTATGTGGTGTGGGAATATGTAGTAGTAGGTGAGGAAGTTGGAGAGCTTTAATAACTTTGATGTGTATAAATACCCTTTTAGCTATATGATTTAGTCTTAGGGGATAAAGTTTTGTGTATACATTTCAAATTTCATTGGGTTTGAAATAATGATGTAAAAAATGGTCTATTTTTCTTTTTTATATGAAAGTGAGTTTAATAAAAATGATAATGATTATAAACAGTGTTAGTGTGTACTTTTTTTTCTTTAATAGAATAGTCAACGTTATAATATTCGTCCACCACACCAATAAAAATTGTCCTTTTTCATTCTAGATTTTTATTTTTTATATATCAATTTTTCTCTTATAAGTTTCTTACATATCAAATTGATCTTTTAGTAGATATGCAGATATATGAAAGCACCAATCTTTGTTAAGAAGACATTATTTTGGATAACAATTTGGATGTGTTGTAGGACCAAATGGCTGGCTACTTCTTCTTTGTTAATTTGTTTCTGCTGAAAATATAGAAAACATAGAGCACAATATGTATATAGCATTGTAATCTTAATCTACATTATCATATTTAGTCTTGGGGGCGACAACATATTGCAGATGTATAGTTCTCTTTTCGTTTGGAGACTTGGTTTTTTTTATCAGTTTGAGTATTTAATATCGACCGTTATATGAATTTTGATTATTAACTTAAAAGCCGAGGTAAGGTAGAACTTTAGGAATGAACATATATAAATTTTAATTATGTCTAAATGAGGTTTCAACTATTTGTTTTGTCTGTTTATTTATTTTTTATTATTATACTGAAATAGATAAGTGTACGGTATTTGTTATATTTTTAAGAATTTTTATATATATTAATTTTAGAATTCAAATGCATGACCTCACGCTTTTTTTACAGCTTAGTAATCTGTCAGGAGATTGAGGGGGCGTTTGTATCTGTTTCGTTGTTGTTTTTTATCTTTTCACTCCAAAAAGCAGTTGTTTTAGTATTTGGTTAGAAATTAGGAGTGGTTGTTTTTTGCTTTTTGGAAGTGGCCGCTCCGCATGAATAATTGTTTAAAATTTAACTTTGGGCCCAAACTATTTTGCATGATATTTGACTCGTCCCACTAAAAAAACCCCAAAAAGAAAAGTCTTGGTCTTATATATAAAGTGTATTTGATTTGATTTCGTGCATAGTTAGAGATAGTTTTGTAAAGACAAAATGAGAAAGATGATGAGAGGTGAACCAACATTTCCTAATATAAGATGCACACGCTTTTGTTTAGTTTACGAAACCCTCTCTAATTCTAGCTAATCAAAATCAAACTGTCAATTAAATTCTTAGTTTTTGTTTTCTAGTGACGAGATAGGAGTAGTAGTAGGTATGGATGTTATATCTTCTATGGACTCCTCTATTTGGGTGTTCATCTGTTCTTGAACTAAACTAATTAAAATTATAAATGTGCTATGGTGAAAGAGGTTCAATTGCATGTGTTTTATTAACTTAGAGAAGTGGGTTTTGCTTTATTTATTTCATAACCATCTCATGAATCATAGAGTGTGCTAAATAATATTTCATAGCTTACTATTCAAATTTTATGAGTGGTATAGTTAAAACTCTCTTTCAGATTATGGTTTTTAGACGAATTTTGTTAAATATATGTAAGCAGAAGAAAGTCATGTAAATAAATATTTGCACTTTTTTTTTTTTTTTTGTAATGGAAAGTTTAAAGGGATGAGAGATAACTTTAGTTCAAGAAAAAAAAAACCAAAGAGTTAAAGTTACAAATAAATTTATGAGATAACTTATAATAGATGTCTACACTAGATCATGAGTGTAGCCAGAATTTTAATCCAATGAGTGTAAATATTTAAATTATGTAAACAGATCACTTTATTTGTGTTACAAGGGAAAAGAAAAGAAAGTCAAAATACTATAGAATGCTTATTAAAAGAAAATTCAGTGGGGTAAAATGCTATAAAATTTATAGGCATGGGTAAAAATTATATAATTTCATAAATAAAAAAATTTTATATATAAAACTTTTGGAGAATTTTTTTTTCCTATTGGGGTGCACCAGATTGTGTATATCAGAAAATAGTCATACAAATTTCTTCACAGTTTAGTATAAGTAAATTCGTATCCAAACAAAGTGCTTGTTTATTTTTTACAATTGTTTATTAAAAAATGTAGATATAAAATATTTTATTAAAAATGAATCACTGGAAAACTTTGGTTTTAAACTAAACGTATGAGAAAGATTGTTTTTCTTGTAAATCTAAATCATATGCGATTATTTACCTACTATTTGTAATTGAAATTTGTATAGGCAAGCTTGATGTCATTCTGAATCATTTTCATTGCTTTTTATTGGGAGAATAATGTTACAATCATACACATAAGTTTACTTAAATTTGATTCATGATGATGCAATTTATTAAAAATGGAATGAAGCCTACGCATTGAATTCAAGAAAGAGAGATATATGATACGATATGATATGAGTTTTAATTTATCACCACATTCTGATTTCATAGTTGTTGGAAGGTAAGTTGGACAATCCTTTCTACTTCACAATATATGCTCCCTCTTTTTCTACTTTCTTGCAATTTCCCTATTCATTTCATACTTAATTTTTTCTGTACGTGGATCCTGGACTGAAAAATTAAACGTGAAAACATATTATACATATTAAACGCAAAACATAAAAATAAATAATTAGAAAAACCAAATTACAGTCAAATCACCAAAAACATAGAAAACAAAGATTTGGTATATTAAAGTCTTCACTCTAGCGACGATTGTTGCTTCAGTCATGATTATGAATCAGAAAGAAACAAATAAACCTCTAAAAACTGAACTTGAAGCCTCATTTGTCATTGTTTTTCAAAAACTTAAAAACAACTCTGATAATACAAAACTATATTTCAGGAAAGTTGAAAAATCTCCTTAAACAAAGACTATAGTTTATAAATTTGGAAACTCATACAAGTTATTCATAATAATCTGGGTCGTCATGAATTTGATGTGCCTCATGCAGATATCTATGAGCTTTTATTCTCGGATCAATGTGGTTCTTCTCTTCCTAAAATTGTTAACTGCTAGTTTCGCGCTTTTTCATTTTCTTTATTTTCTATTTGGAGTGTCTTAGCCTTCCATTTCACCAAAAGTAAAATAATGAACTGATATTGCTATTTTAATTATACGTAACTCTCAATATGATTTATGAAAATATATTAAGAGTTACGTATAATTAAAATATGCATAACTCTCAACGTATTTTAATAAGTCATATTTTTATTTTTATTTTTCTCTACATACACTTTTCACCACAACAAATAAAGATAGGTGCACAATAAATTTTTGTTTTTGAAAGATAATAACACTTTTTCCTACATACACTTTCCGCTGCAGCAAATAAACATCTAAACATAGGCCCCGTTTGGTAAATAGCTTTTTGGAAGATAATTAGAGGTTTTGACTTTTTTTTAGAGTTTTGACTAATGAAAACACTAATTAAGTGTTTGGTGAAGAGAGGTTTAAGATAGCTTTTTGGGATGAAAAAGCTAATTTAGAAAAAACTACTTTTAGGAGCTTTTTGATATAGTTTTTTGTAGTATTTATTTGATTGGCCTTTTTAACCATAATGATTAAAAATGAAAATAATATTTATAATTAATGAATGTCCTTATTTGTCATTTTGCACAAACAGCTATTTACAATCAGCTAAGTTTACCAAACAGGTTTTTACAAACAGCTAATCAAATCAGCTAACAGCTAACATCTAACAGCTAATTGCCAAACGAGGCCATATAGTAATACTTTCCGTCAATGCAAATATAATAGATAGACGCAAAAAATGAAGTGAACCTCATAAAAAAGATGAAGTGAAATAGAATAATTACCGTTCACCTACTCATCAATGAGTAAACAAGAGTTTACTCATTAACCATTAGATCAACATTTATATAATCTAAGGGTCCAAATCAACTACTACAAAATTAATTAATTCATTTAAAAATGCTAATAATCCTTAAAAATCCCTAAAATTGTGGAATTAGAAAGAGAAACAAATTGTGGAAAGACACAACATAATTAACACGAACAGAACGCAAACTCCATAGCTCTCTAGGAAAAATAAAATCAGACCTCTTTCACTTCTTGTGCCTATTCCTTATCGGATTAGGAGTAGGATTGTTGCAATTTCTTCTATTTAAACAATTGATCTTATGATATATGCTATAATTCTAAAATTTGGAACTTTGGGAGAGCTTGAATTGAAGTCATTGATTCTTCGTTAATTAGCTTCTTCAAATTTGGTTCTATAAAGTGAGCAAGGTACAAACACAGATCTTTTTTATAATGAAGGCTAGAAATTAAGTTATTTTGCTTCTTTTTTTTCGCATTTGCAATGTCTATAATTCTTTGCCGCTTCCTTTACCAAAAAAAGGAAAAAACTGAATTCATCAGGTGTATAATTTTGTGTTCATGTCAAATTATTAAAGTTAACTTCAAACTACAAGATGGAGAGCAAGGCCATTATTAGTAATAATGAATTCTTGATAGATAATTAGTTATCGCTTGAATAAAAATAATGGTATGTATCAACAAGCATGAAAAACAAGAATAATGGTGTTAAAAAAAAAAAAGGAGTTCAAAAAAAAAAAAAACCCACCTCTAACAGCCTCTATCAAAAAAAAAACCCCACCTCTAACAGCCACATCCTTTAGAATAGGGATTTACTAAGTCTTTCAATTAATTAATAATTTAAATACATTAATTCGTCATCAAAACTTCCACGTTCCAAAAAAACTGAAATCATTCGCACCCTTTTCAGTTTTGTGTTTTCATTGTTGTGATGAATATTTGCAGAAGACGATTTTCAGAGTTTTGAAAATATGAATTTCATGAGTTTTCATGAGTCTTTGTAGAGCATTTCCGATAAAATTTGGAGTTTCATACATCTAAGTATTATCTGGTGTAAGTATTTGAAATTCATACTATTTTACTTAGTAAAAATATCAATTCATTTACACGAATGGTAGAAGTTCATCAGAAAATCACAAAGTAAGCGCATATATATTTAAAATTATACCTAGAATTATGAAAAGGAAAGAAGAAGAAACGGTTAATAAGAATGAGAGTAGTGGTAATGTGAAATTAGATATCTTGATTTTAATTAAAATAATCCTTTCAATAATAATAAACTAAACAATCGTAATTTGATAAAAAGTTGGATAAAGTTTGGGTGTAGGCTATGGTCACTTTGTTTTTCCTCTACTTTGTTTGTACTTTGTCCTATTCACCATTAGATTATGTTTTAACCCATGATCTAATGGTGGACAAAACAAAGTAATGGTTATTTGGTGAAAAACAAAGTGACTCTAGAATTTTCCTAAAGTTTGAAGTTTTTGATAAAATAAGTAAAAAAGTCCAACTATTGTTAAAACATTAAAATAAATGGTAGTTAATTGTAAAAAAATATTCAAACCTGATGTATCCCGTAATTCCTCTCATATATATACTGACGATGTATGGGCCTTAACAGATCCGGTCCAACTTAAAAAATGGGCCCTAAATTGACTAGTATGCATGTACCATTTAATATCAATTCAAACATATACTACCTGAAGGAGAAATCACTGTTTTGTTATTATTATTAATTCGAATTTGAATTAAACTGTACTAAACTCTTGATGTCACTATTATTATCGGATATCATAAAATTGCAGCAAAAGAAGGGAGTGAACATATAGAAATAGAAGTCTTTTTATCATTGTATTCTACCCCCACTCTATATTCCTACTCATCATCAACCTGTGTGTCCGTGCATTTATTAATATATATAATTAATCACATAATAAGAATTATTTTTTCCTGTTGATTAATTAATGGATCAACAATTAAAGGTGCATGAACAACTTCGAACCGCCTGAACATGTCGAAGATTACACTAATCCTGCTTGTAATTGCAATTATCCTGCAATTAACACAATCTGCTTTTGCTGTGACAAAATCTTATACAGTTTACTTGGGTTCCCATTCACATGCACGTGATCCTGATCAAGTTGAGGTTGAAGTTGATCTTCATGCTGTAACACATTCTCATTATCAAGTTCTTGGTTCCGTTCTCGGAAGGTAAAATATAATATTCATTAATCTTTTGATTGAACTGTTTAATTCCCTTAATTACTTCATTAATTTTTATTTGTTTGCAGTGCTGATAAGGCTAAAGATGCTATTATTTACTCCTACAATAAGCATATTAATGGATTTTCTGCTCTTCTTGAAGACCATGAGGCTGCTGAAATTGCAAGTAATATACTTATTTTTAATGTGATTTAATGTCAATATGTTTAGGATCTCTCACGTATTTAGTTCCTAATTCTTGTAATAATGTAATACTGGTGCAGGACATCCAAGAGTGGTGTCAGTGTTGTTGAACAAGGGAAAACAGCTACACACGACACATTCGTGGGAGTTTATGTTGCTCGGAAAGAACGGCGTTGTCCATCCTCAGTCCCTTTGGTATCAAGCCAAATTCGGTCGAGATGTCATCATTGCCAATCTTGACTCTGGTAATATTGTATTCAATGATTTAACTATGTTTCTTGTTTTGTTATATATAATTCAATGCAAGTAACTTGTACTGATGAGTTGATGAATGATAAAATAGGTGTTTGGCCCGAATCAAAAAGTTTTAGCGATGAAGGGTTTGGTCCGATTCCCTCGAAATGGAAAGGGACCTGTCAGAATAACTCCACTTCTCCCTTCTCTTGCAATAAGTAATTTTATCATTACCTAATGTTCATCTTTATGATAATATCATTCTTTATTGTAGCTAGCTGCTAATTGCAAAACTAATTTTCAGGAAGCTAATTGGAGCAAGATACTACAACAAAGGCTACATTAATGCAGAAGGAGAGCTAGATCCTGTGTTCAACTCTCCTCGTGATTATGAGGGACATGGAACTCACACATTATCAACTGCTGCGGGTAACTCTGTACAAGGAGCAAATATCTTCGGGGTAGCCAATGGAACTGCTACAGGTGGCTCTCCCGGGGCTAGAGTGGCTACTTACAAAGTCTGTTGGCCTCCAGTCCACGACGGAGGATGCTATGACGATGACATTTTGTCAGGATTCGAGGATGCAATTCAAGATGGGGTTGATGTGATTTCATTCTCGGTTGGGGGTCCTCCTGCCGATTATTTTGAGGATCCAATTGCAATTGGTGCATTTCATGCTGTGAAGAACAATATTGTGGTTGTTTGTTCTGCCGGAAATGAAGGACCAACAAATGGTTCTGTTACTAATGTTGCTCCTTGGGTCATTACTGTGGGAGCTAGCACCTTGGACCGGACCTTCCAGTCGGTTGTCGCTACTGGTGACGGACGTCGGTTTAATGGCAAGAGTCTTTCTAAACCTATGCCTCGGAGGAGGCTCTATCCACTTGTTACTGGACTACAGGCCAAGGCCGCTAATGCCTCTGCTAGAGACGCGTATGTTGCAACTGTTATCTTTATACCAATCATTTTATGGTAACATTATATTAATGTTCTATGTACATTATATTAATGCAGAGAGCTGTGTATGCCAGAATCTTTGGATTACGAGAAGGTGAAGGGTAAGATTTTAGTGTGTCTCAGAGGAGCTGGTGAAAGAGTGGCCAAGGGTTACCAAGCAATTTTGGCAGGTGCAGAAGGGATGATTTTGTGCAATGATGAATTAAATGGCAATGCCATTGCTGCCGATCCTCATGTTCTTCCATCTTCGCATATAACCTATAGAGACGGCCTTGCTCTCCTTTCGTACATCAATAGCTCCCCGTAAGTCGTATATATATTTTTGTCAGTTAACTCTCTAGACGTTTTCTTTTGAGTGTGAAATACCGGTTTCTGGCATATAGAGAAACTAATTACAAGATCATAGAACATTAAAATATTTTACAATTTTGTAGTAGTTTGAATTGAGCTCGAGCTCTTGTCGAGCACATTGTCCGTTATTTGAACTTGTGAAACAACGCGACTGACTACCCTAGTGTCAGAATCATTCCATCTGAGATTCTGTCCTATAATACCCTGTTTAAAATTCTGAGTAGAATGTAATTAATTACAAGTAATCACAATAAACCTGCTCCAACTAAATGTTTGAATTTAGGACAATTTCTTGTCGAGCACACAGTCTGGTATTCGAACTTGTGAAACAATGCGATTGTACCCCATAGTCAGAAAATGTTTCTAAATCTAATCCATACTAATTAATGTTGTAATTAGTTTCTCTATATATCATAAATGTGTTACATTATGTAGGAGGTTCTGTCCTTTGATACCAATGGAATCTAAAAATTCATTGGCTATCATAAAAAACTTGCCCCTGACTAAAAATTGACCTGTTTTGCAGTAATCCTGTAGGATACATCAATCCTCCGACCACAGAGATCGGAAAAATACGAGCTCCATTGATGGCACCATTCTCGTCGGTCGGACCCAACACAGTGACACCCGAGATAATCAAGCCAGACATTACAGCCCCAGGAGTGGACATCATAGCATCTTTCACCCAAGAAAGAAGCCCAACAGGTTGTTGCTTAACCGATATTAATCTCTGACAAACTCTAGCTGATAGTTAAGGCTAAAAACATCTTTTTATATTAATCTCTGACAGGTTTAACCTTTGACAAACGGAGAGTTCCATTCAAGAGCATGTCCGGTACATCGATGTCCTGTCCCCATATAGCTGGAATTGTGGGACTCCTCAAATCAGTCCACCCCGACTGGAGCCCCGCAGCAATCCGATCAGCCATCACAACAACCGCAAGAACAAGAGACAACACGGGGGCTCCAATTGTGGACGGGTGGGGCAATGAAGCAACACCATTTCACTATGGTTCGGGACATGTCAGACCAAACCGTGCCATGAATCCAGGACTTGTCTATGATTTAACAACCAACGATTACTTGGATTTCCTGTGTGCCTTGGGATACAATCAATCGATGATTAATGTATTTTCTAGTGGATACGAGTGTTCCATTTCGGATGGGAACCTTGACAGTTTCAACTACCCTTCTATTTCGGTCCCGGAGCTGTCGGGGACGGTGACTGTTAGCCGGAGATTGAAGAATGTGGGTCCGCCGGGAAGGTATGTGGTTATGATTAAAGAGCCGTATGGAGTTTCAGTTGAGGTTGAGCCAAGAGTTTTGAGATTTGATGAGGTTGGAGAAGAGAAGATGTTTAAGGTGAAGATTGAAGCCAAATGGGGAACGGCGGCTCAAGATGGTTATGAGTATGGAGGGATCACATGGACTGATGGTTTCCATTATGTTCGAAGTCCCATTGTTGTCAAGTCTTCTGGACCAGACTACCATGATTAATCAATTATTCATTCATGTTTTTTAGTTTAGTTATATAAGTTGTACGAGTTACTTCTTTTTTATAATAGAAATTTTAGGTGCTATTAACTTAATGTTAAATTTTTTAAAGAGAAAAGTGAAATTCATTAAAATCAATACGTATCAATCACATCCGTTTCAACAATATTTCTCATAAAAGGAGTTGGATTCTAACAATTGGACTCGGCCAATTGAAAAAATGCTTAGCTAAATTAGATGCTATCATATTAGTCTCCCTCTTAATTAACACTAGTCAAAAACTCGCACAAATACATAAACTTATTTGTTTTATAGAACTAATTATTTTAGTATGAACATTTATTTTCAATTTTCTTATTTGTTTTAGTCCAGAGATATTGGAAGAAGTAGGTTTGATCTACTAAATAGCATTTTTCTAGTATGTATAGAAGAGTGATAACAACATTTCGACATTGACAGCTAATGGACCGACAAATACTAATAATACACATAGAAACTGAGAATCATCTAAACCATCGCTATTGAAATCATCCATCACAAACTTAGAATTAGACACAAGTATCACTCAAGGATACTTTGCCTAAAAATAAAGCCTCGGCAACCTCCACACTCCAGCAAGCAGCAAAAGGCTTTGCCCTACAACCCAACACCAGCCCTTATGCATAATGGTTTTCCGATTGCAAACTCAATTTCCTCGTTATAAATTCATTTTATTAGTTTGCTTTATTTATCGGCTTGAAAAAATTTGGGTGACAAATTATGATAAAATAATTTTATATTTAATAAAGTGAAGATTTATTTTATAATATTATTGAAGTTTTTTTGTTTACCATTCGGGAGAGATTTTAGTATACTCCTTAAGCACGATGACGTGATACTCCAAACCAATAAATGGTTGGCATATGTTACATCAACTAATAAGATTTTGACAAAGTGTAATTGATTAAAAATTTACTTTTTGATTAGTAATTTATAATAAAATTCTAGACCCTAAAAACTAAACTCTAGACCCTAAATCATCAACCCTAGATACTAACATATGTGACGTGGCGTGTCATCGAATTATTAGTTTGGAGTACCATGTCATCTGTACTCCAGGAGTATTTTAAAATTTCTCTACCATTCGGTATCCAAACTTAGACTGAGCCAACTAATTCGAATTCGGGGCGGGTCCAAGGATTATGGTATTCAAATCCTTCTCAATCGTCTGTTGTGGAAGATTGATTCGCAGACCTCTCTACCAAACGCAACACACACTACGCCAACCAACTTTTCCTATATTATTGAATTCAAGTTAATACTAGGAAGGAATATTTATTCGATTGATTGTGTCTCCTAATATTCCATTTGAAAAAGCAACTTGATAATAAATTTCATGGAAAATATGGAGAAAATAAATACTTTGATCTGTGAATTAGTTGTAAAAAAGCAAATTGACATACCACCAACTTTAATAATATCATTACAATATTTTTAATAATGGAAATGTTTTAAGTATTTTAGCATGTGAAAACCAAAACTAAAAGTTCTTTTTTATTGTTTTTCATATGTTTTTACAACAATTATAAAGTTTATATCTAATTAAATTTATACAAAACAATCATTTTTGTGGAAAGTTTTGATGCTAGACATCTCCAAATGATGACACTATCCTCTCATATAGGCAATGTCAATGGATAAAAGTGTTTCGTCACATTTGAATCTCTAAAAGAATTTTTCTTAATAAAAAACCCGGTAAAGATTCAATTATAAGAAAGTATTTCGATGTAGGCAATAAAAATTACAATCCAAAATTTATTTGTTATCTGAGAATTGCAACTTGACTTCCATGTAGGACTAAGTTCCTATAAAAGAACTAAAGTTAGCCTAAAAAGGAACCGTTGATCGGTGACCTCTCTCCGATGCTAAAGTCAGAAAAACTTTGTAATCGAAAAAATAGTAACTCAAAGCTTGAGTTGAGAATCATGTACCTTAAAGTCGTTTAGATCTTACGTATTTATAGCAAATATATTTGATATCCAATCCTAGTCTAATTAGGATTAATCAAGAATCCAAGTGTTCTAGGTCGGCAATCTTATTCCCGTTTAGTCGTTACTTTCCTAGTTACAATGGGAGACTAAGAGGGCGTTTGTTTACTACTTTTCAAACTACTTTTTGCTTTTCCATATTGAAAAGGAGAGTTTCAAGTGTTTGGTTAGTATCCACTTTTTGCTTTTTGATATCCAAAAAGTACTTTTAGAAAAAGTAGAGAATTCCTACTTTTCAAACATCTTTTACAATTTGGATGTGTTATCTCTTATATGCCCTTCAAAATTTCATTATTTTAATATTATTTTTAAATTGATTTTATATATTAACTTAAAACATGTCCATATATATCATTTTACATCGTAACAGTAATAGTTAATCATAATTTTACCAAACACTAATAATCAAACAGCAAACAGCAACCAGGAATTAGAAACAGCAAACAACAAACCGTAACAGCAACCAGCAAACAGCAACAGCAACCCGCAGTTAAAACAAACGGGCCCTAAGAAGGAAGTATAATCCTTGTAGGAGAGAAAATCTCATATCTTTGACTATTCAACACACGTCTATGTGGCAAGTATGACTATTCAACCAAGTCATCTTCAGTTTATGTGTCAATTTATGTGAATTTTTATTGGTTCGCGTGTCATGTAAAATATTGAGTGATAACAATATTATTAAAAGTGTTTTAAAATTATTAGATGTTGAAAATCATATTTTCTTTTGAAGTTATATCAAATTGATGATATTTAAGTTTTAAGTATTT
Source organism: Euphorbia peplus (assembly GCA_028411795.1). Lineage (NCBI taxonomy): Eukaryota > Viridiplantae > Streptophyta > Magnoliopsida > Malpighiales > Euphorbiaceae > Euphorbia > Euphorbia peplus. The sequence continues at coordinate 36,723,449 of CP110841.1, forward strand.
TTCTCTCTTAAAAAACTGGACAATGAGGGAAATGAGATTTGGGCCAGGCCCAATCAAAGCCTAATGACAGATCCGTAGGAGCCCTATTGCTTAGGGAAGTTGAGCGATCAAGTCAGACCCGTAAATACTCTATAGTCAACAATGAGCTTGGTCCAATTAAAGCCCATTGACTAATCCATAGAAGTCTTATTGGTTACGAAAGTCGACCGAGCAAATCAGACCCTTAGATACTTTATAACCGACACCATTAGAAATTTCATTTGCCCGATGTGTCTTGGCCAACTTCAAGTAACACAAGATCCACTGTAACATACAGTTGACGTACTCGTGTTTATAAATACTCAAATCAAAATAAATGACAATACGTGTACTCAGTTTCTCTCTCTATTTATTTACTTTGTACTTTCTAACTTATACGGACTAAATCGTTAGAGTGCATTCAAGAGGTCAACCTGACTCAAACAAAGAGCCGAATACTTGAAAGCTTACCGCAATGAAGCGTCCAAAAGACTTATTTTGCCCTCCTTGCTTTATTTTCTTTGAATTTTTCCATCATCATACTTATAGTAACTTGATCCTCGAAGTATATTTAATGATCCAAACCGACTCATAAAAGGAACCCGAACGTTTCTAAGTTTATTTACCAAGAATTGTTTAAAAACCTCATTTTTATTGATAAAATTGAATTGAAATCCAAAGTGAACCAAACTATCCAACTCCATGAAACTTGGATGACTATGAATTCATGGTCATTAGGTGCAATGGAAGGTCTTTTAATAGTTACTCTTGGAATATGAATCCTAAATTAATAGGAGAAAAAAACATCTCGAAAGTAAGTTAGATAAAAATAAAAAGAGATTCGGTGAATGAGGAAGTGACAGCGAGGACGGAAAGTCATAGAGATACAAAGACGTTTTTGCTTCGCAGGCTTCTCTCTTTGTTTCTTTTCCGTTTCCAATTCCTAAATTCTCTTTTTGCCGAACCCAAATTCGATCTTTATCCTGCTAATCAAACTTTAAATTTGTATACCCTTTTGTTCAATCTACCAAACCCAATTTGGTATTTTGAATCCCGACAAGATCTGATCTGATCTGATCAAGCCAGTCCAAGACATGTCTTACGCGTACCTCTTCAAGTACATCATCATCGGCGATACTGGTACTTTTTTTTTTTTTATATCAAAATCCCCTTGTTGTTTTCTTTGATTGGTTTTTTTTCTGATGGATGGATGGTTGGTTGGTTTTGCAGGAGTTGGAAAATCATGTCTTCTCCTTCAATTCACAGATAAGAGGTTTCAGCCCGTCCATGACTTGACCATTGGTGTTGAATTTGGGGCTCGCATGATCACTATTGATAATAAACCTATCAAGCTCCAAATTTGGGATACGGTTGCTTGCTTTTTCTTCTTCTTTTCTCCAATTCTGTATTCAAGTTTGCTTTTTTTTCATTATTTATTCACTTATGATTTTGGTTTCTTCAGGCTGGTCAAGAGTCCTTCAGATCTATTACTAGGTCTTATTATCGAGGGGCTGCTGGTGCTTTGCTTGTCTATGACATTACCAGGTAATTCTTCATCTTTCACCTCTAAATTATTGTCTTCAATTTGACTATGGTTCTGCTATCATCTTCTTATTCTCGGAGTTTTGATAAGGGTTGTAAATGGCTATCTGTGCAAAGTTAACTTAGCATATCTCAACTTCTTTTTTTAGGAATGTCTTGTAAGTTATAACACTATTTATGCTTTTTAACTGGGTATTTTATTGATAGATAATTGGCTCACTTTAAGCTTGTTTGAACATGTTAGCTACAAAGAAGCAGGATTCTGCTTGTTTTACTCGGCTTATTTGCTGAATTAGCTTGTATAAGGGGGAGGCCGTTAGCTCGTAGGCTAACTGGTCCAAGCATAGTCACAGCCCCGAGGAAGCTTCAACAAGTTGTGGTGAAGGAAACATATGAGTGGTTTGTTCCTCCTAGACCCAAGTTGTTATTACTATAGGAGACATTCCTCAGCATAGTTGCACCATTGTCAGGGTAATGAGTTTACACTAGATTTTAGTGATCCACCCTAGTCCATTGGGAACTAGGAGGTGGACATCCATTGGGGAAGAGAGGCAGATGTCTCCATATAGAGTGAGCCATATGCTCTCCTACTTGGGTTGAGGTTTGACACAGAAGGGCTTTTGTGTAGTATTTGGAAGTTGCGGTGTAGTATTTGGAAGTGGCTAAAGAGTATTGGCTTAGGTTGGGCCGTACTTTCGAAGTAGGAATTGATGGAATGTTTACAGGGGAGAAATCCCCTTGTATTGGCTGGCTGACCATAGGTTTAGGAAACCCTCGGCGCCACAAGGACTTTACCGCAGTCCAAGTTTGTCCTTTGAGCCTGAAGTAGTCAAACTCAATTCATTGCAGTTGTAGTTGTGACCATCTAGGCTTGCTTTATCTGAAATTGATGCTGCGTGATTCTTTTGTCTACTAAATTCAACTAACTCATACTTGAATTTGTTTAGACATCAATGTTTGGTATTCGTTCTTCATATGCCCCTTTCTAACTAGGTAATTTAGAGATAGCACTTCTACCAATAATTCTGATATTACGAGAGATTTACAGAAGAAAAGCCTGCTGCCTGTGTGTAGTACTCACTATACATGTTTCATTTTTGACTTTACAGAAGAGAAACTTTCAATCACTTGGCTAGCTGGCTAGAAGATGCTAGGCAGCATGCAAACGCAAACATGACGATTATGCTCATTGGTAATAAGTGTGATCTTGCTCATAGAAGGGCTGTGAGCACAGAGGAAGGAGAACAATTTGCCAAGGAGCATGGTCTAATCTTCATGGAAGCATCAGCAAAAACTGCACAGAATGTTGAGGAGGTGAAAAAAACGTTGTCCTCACTTGTTGAAAAATTCTCTTCTAACTCATTTCTCAGATTTTCTAAGAGCAAAATTCTATGTGCAGGCATTTATAAAAACAGCTGCAACAATATATAAGAAGATTCAGGATGGAGTTTTCGATGTATCCAATGAGGTTTGTTTCTTTCTTATATATGATACCTGACATATCATCTGAAGGCATGTACTAAATTTGTCTTATGGTAACTTGCATGCCAATTGTGAATGTTGAAGGTGGTTTATTTGATTGTGTTTGAAAATGTAATAACTTTCTGTGAGACGAGGGCCCCTAGAAGAAATAAAACCATAGATGGTGATACTGATTTTGTTGCACTTGATCAGAAATCTCACCATACATAGTTATGATGAGTGTGGTCATGTTCACGGAATTATGTACTGTAGTATTCATTTGATAAAGTTTTCATATTGAAGGTCATAAGTTTGTGAATGCTGTGGTATGTGGATAGTGTTGTGAAAAGTACAAATGTTGTTAGCTAGTCCCATACAAATGGTTTTTCAGATTACAAGTTTTGCTTACTGATCTTCGTATCAATCCAAATTTCCATTGAGCCGGTGATTTTATGACTTTGAAGTATGATAGATAGGTGATACGAATTACAGATGAAGTGTTTGATATGTACTTGTTTTTTGGGGGTGGTAATGCAGTCTTATGGAATAAAAGTTGGATACGGTGGAATTCCGGGACCATCAGGAGGCAGAGATGGAGCTGCTTCTCAAGGGGGAGCCTGCTGCAGTTGAAATTCTGCTAATCTCAACACAAACAACATCATCAGTTTACGAAATATGCTGGGTGTTTTGGGTCTGAGAGCCGTCTTGTGGGGTTCTAGTGCAAGGATTGGTTTGAAGATTGAATGATACAATATGTATAATTGACCTTGATTGTTAAGTCTTAATTTATTGTAAATTCGTGGTAAGTTGGTTTTAATTCGTTTGTTGGATTGTATTAGTTTGGTTCTTGTTCTGCAGCAGTGTCCAACCAACATTTATATAAATACACATTTTCAGGCTTGATACAAGTAGAAGAAAGTTTTATTCCCAAAATGATATTTTTTTGGTCGTTTTTCAAGTTGCTTGAATGCCATGATTAAGTCGTCCATATGATTGTAAATGAATGAAGCAAAGTGAATGGAAGAAGATGCAAAATTGGGGTACGTGTAAACCACTTGCGAAGAGGTGGATTGGGTTGGGAGTAGCAATCTATGTCTGCCTCTATAGGTGACAATAAACACTAGACGACATCTACTACATAGTAAACAAATCAATTTGTTGTACCTCACTCACACTATCTCCCCTTTTTTTTCCATTTCCCTTATCTCATTTTAATATTATCCTTCCTTATTAGTATAATTGAACAATATGGTTTGATCTTAGGTTAAATTCTTCAACAAATCAATAGAAAATTACTTAAAATATCATTTTGAGAAACTGTATAATGGTGGTGAGGAAGATGAATGAGACAATTATAGAAATGAGGAGTGGTGATGATATTTGCATATTGATACGAAAATGACTTTATGGATGCATAGAGAGGTTGAATGAGTAAGAAAGAGAAAGTAGAAGGAGTGAGGTTGTAATAGAGGCATTGATTTGATCTCCGAAAGAAATAGAAATTTCCCATATTTCTATATTTTCTACGGTCCGAGAGTCCGTCGGTCGGCGTCAGTTCTCTTGTCAGTCAGACAGTCATCATCATCATCATCTGAGGAAAGGAAGGAAGGAAGGAGGGTATAATAATAATAATAATAATAATAATATAATTAATAATGATGGGAAGAGAAGAAGTAGAACAGAGATAAAAAGGAAAATAATAATAATTGGGAGGTTTCTTTGTTAAATAGTACTAGTAAATTCTGAGAGAGAGAGTGGTGGTGGGGATTGGATCGAAAAAGGAAGGAAGTAACTGAATCATCATAATCATCATCGCATCGCATCGGGTGTTAGTATTTTGTGATCTGAATAATTCATTCATTCATTCATATCTCCTCCTCCTCCGGATCCATCTCATCTCATCTCTTGTCTTGTGTTGTTTTTGTAAGCTTCCATATCATCATCATCGTCTCTTCCTTCCGTCATACACTATAGTATAGTATAGTATAGTAGAGTATAGTATATCGAATCGATTAGATTAGGGATATGGATGATCCCATGGTGTTGTAATTTTGTCCCTCGCCTCCTATAAAAATAAAATATAATAAATGGCTAATCCGATGATTCAAGGAGGAGGCGGTGGTGGCTCTGCTCCTTTTGATGTCAATAAGCTTTTCAAACCTTCTCCTTCTTCTTCTTCTTCTTCTTCAGGAGGAGGAGGAGGAGCCCCCCCTATGAATATGAATATGAATATGAATAATAATACAAATATGAACATGATGATGATTCAGCAGCAGCATCATCCTCCTCCTCCTAGTAGTAACTCTCCAGGTGTTTCCACTCTGACTTCTTCTCCTTCTTTTCCTCTCCCTTGTTCCTCTTCTCCTTTTTTGACTCCTTGTTCCTCTTACCCTCCTCCTTCTACCCCTTATCATCCTTACAACAATCCTCCTCCTCCTCAATTTCCCAACCCCAACCCTCACCATCACCACTTCCTCAATCGACCTCCCCCCATCTCTTCTATCCCCCCTCCTTCCAACCCTCCTCTCTTTAACCCCACTCCCGCTGGCGTACTCATGGACATCCTCACCAATCAAAATCATCACCTCCTTCCTATTCCTCCTCCCCTAACTCCCAATCCTCCCCTCCCTTCTGCTCCTCCCCTCACTTTCCCATCTCCAACTCACCCCCCCACCCCTATCAGGATGCTCAGTACCAAGCTACCCAAAGGTCGTCATTTGATTGGCACCAATGTTGTCTATGATATTCATCTCAGATTGCAAGGCGAGGTCCAACCTCAACTAGAGGTTACTCCTATTACTAAGTATGTCTCTGATCCTGGCCTTGTCCTCGGACGTCAGATTGCTGTTAACAGGAATTATATTTGCTATGGTCTCAAGCCTGGGGCTATCCGTATCCTCAATATCAACACCGCCTTGAGATCCTTGCTTCGTGGCCATAACCAGGTTACCCATCTCTATTTCTTTATGTTTCCCTTTTCCTTGCTATCTTTCTGCTTTCTTTACCTTCATTTTATTACCATTTTTCTGCAATTCCTTGAAATAAATGTCAACCTTCTGCAAATGTTGAACTAGGAAATCATCAAGCAAGCAAAAGACTTAGCAGTAAATATTTCATTGAGATTTTGTTTGTAAGAGTTGCATGGTCAGATTTTGTTCTCTATTAGTAACTAACCTTAAACTTTCCTCATTCATCTACACACATAGCACTGAGCAAGCAAGAAAAGGACTTGGCAGAAATATATCATTAATTCATTCATTCCATGGAGAACCGATAGACTACTGTAGTATACTTCCTCATTGATCTATACTTCTTCTGCAAATATGCTACCAGCCTTAGGACGAGGTTTTTATTCATTACCACCTTTATCAAATTTGCTCTGAGGGGTTGATGAACTTTTGATGTCAAACTTATCAATTGACCTGTTTTTTGGATCCTGTGATGTTATTCCTTCTCAGTTTTTTACATTTTTTTTGTAGTCTATTTCAATTCATGTCCACTGTTTATTCTTTTCTAAGGCTTGGAATCAGAGTTAAAGCACTCACCAGATAATGTTCTACTGTCAAGCTTCTTTCTGATTGTTTCTCCCCTAACTTTTCTTGTTAGTAAGAAGAGAAGGTTCCAGAATTTTGACTATTCTTTTTCCCCGTGTGATTCTTAGTCAATGAGGTGCCCTAATTTCTAGAGCCATGATACTGCATATTTCACTTGATCATATTGTAATTTTTTCAATGGAATGCCAGAGTGATTGCCATCGATTTCATTGTTTCCTGTCTACTGATTTTCTTGTCTCTTATGCAACAACCTCAACTGGCAAATAGCAAAATATTTACTTTTGTGTGGTATTATTATGTTTACTTATTGTAGTGCATGATATTCCCTTTACATTCCTGATATTAGAAAAAAAACAAAAGATCAGCTTTCTAATTCTTTAGTTATAATCTAATTTCCAAGTAGAGCAGTGAAAACTCCTGCATGTTCCTCTTGGTAAAGTCATTCACATGCACCTTTATGTGTTTATTTTTTTTTTTTTTTTTGTGTAGAAAGTATCAGACATGGTGTTCTTTGCTGAGGATGTTCATCTTCTGGCCAGGTAATAGTTTTTGTTTAATAAACTCACTATCATGCATAATATAAGTGAAATCTGCTAACTTTCAGTCCTGCAGCACATGCGTTGATGGACGAGTCTTCATACGGAAGATCAGTGAGGGGCCAGATGAAGAGGAGAAGCCTCAAATTTTTGAAAAGATTATTCTGGCCCTTCAGATAATAGTAGAAGGAGAGTCAGTCCATCCACGAGTGTGTTGGCATCCCCATAAACAAGTAATCATGAATTTCGTCATCTTCTTTGTTCAATGACTTACCTGAACATCTTTTTGTATGTTTCTTGCTTAGTTTAGCTGCATATAACTATTTATATAATTGCAGGAAATTTTGATGGTTGCCATTGGAAACTGTATCTTAAAAATTGATACGACTAAAGTTGGAAAGGGTGAAGCTTTTTCAGCAGAAAAACCTCTAAATTGTCACATGGATAAGCTGATTGATGGGGTTCAGCTTGCTGGTAAGCATGATGGTGCAGTTACTGAGTTGTCAATGTGTCAATGGATGACCACACGTTTAGCTTCAGCTTCAGAAGATGGCACGGTTTGTTTTTGCATCCGTCACCTTGTTGGTTTTGCATCCTGATGTGCTTCTTGTATTTGTAGATATCTAGGTTTCACTGAGCACCTGATCACAAATTGCTGCTTTGTCATGAGTCATTATCAATACCCAAGCCAACTGTTACTTTCAGTATTCACAGCTGTCAAGTAATTTGGTTATTTGTTCCCTTATGTGCTGGCATCCATAAAAACCCTTTATCTGCTGCAGGTCAAGATTTGGGAAGATCGGAAGTCAGTCCCACTTGCAATATTGAAACCACATGATGGAAACCCTGTGAAGTCTGTGTCATTCTTGACGGCCTCTGACCGTCCTGATCATATCGTTCTTCTCACTGGGGTATTGTCTTTTGTTTTTGCTTTTGCTTTTAATCAATTATACATAATAGCCTGTTTGAACTCCTTGAGTGGTTCACTTGAAGTCATGCAAATGACCTAGTAACTTGGATGAATGGCCATAGTGGTATTCTCGTTCTCACACGTATCAATCCCTTCACAATGTAGAATTCCTCATGTATGCAGGAGTGACCACGCCTTATTTTAATATGGTTTTATTTACAGGGTCCATTGAATAGGGAAGTGAAGATATGGGCCTCTGCCGGCGAGGAGGGATGGCTGTTGCCCAGTGATGCTGAATCATGGCAGTGTATCCAGACTTTAACGTTGAAAAGTTCCACTGAAGCTAGTATTGAAGATTCATTCTTTAATCAAGTTGTAGCACTGCCCCGTGCTGGATTGTTTCTGCTGGCCAATGCGAAGAAGAATGCTATATATGCCATTCATGTAGACTATGGATCTTATCCAGCTGCAACCCACATGGATTACATTGCTGAGTTTACAGTTACAATGCCTATTTTGAGTCTGACAGGAACGAGTGACAGTTTGCCGAACGGAGACCATATTGTTCAGGTTTATTGTGTCCAAACACAGGCAATTCAGCAGTATGCATTGGATTTATCACTGTGCCTACCGCCAACTCTTGAGAACATCGAATTGGAGAAAACTGGATCCAACGTTTCTCGTGCTTTTGATACTGCCGGTACTGATGGTTTCAGTGTAATTGAATCATTCCATGGTAGTAAACCAATCGAGCTACCCACAGGGAAATGTTCTAAACTACCTTCTGTGGTTTCAGGAAGTGGAATTGCTACAGCTCTGACTGCAGGCCGTCCTGAAAGCTTGGCTTCTTCTGAGTTTCCTAGCTTAACAGAAAATGCCACTTCAAATATAAAAGATAAGGTCAGTGCCTTGTCATCACATAACAGTGTTGAAGGTAGCAACTTATGTCCTCCAGTTCCTTTGAGTCCACAGTTATCTCGAAAGTTATCAGGCTTCCAAGGTCCATTTCATAGCGCTGAGCCTAGCTTGCAACTGAATGATCAGGGTGTCGACCAACCTGATCTAGATTATTTGGTTGAGCACAGAATGGAAAATGTAGAAGAAAACATCGTTGATATCCCCTTGTCAGGTGACAATTTGAGGAAGGGTGAGAAAAACATGGCTCAAACTGACATCTCTGTAGTTTCTGAGCCTCCTATAGTTTTTAAACACCCAACCCACCTTATAACCCCATCAGAGATATTATCAAGGGCTGCTTCATCCTCTGAGAATGCTCAAGTAAGTCAGGGCATGAATGTGGGAGAAGCAAAGATCCAGGATGTGGTTGTCGATAATGATATAGGAAGTGCTGAGGTAGAGGTTAAAGTTGTTGGAGAGACAAGAAGCAATCGAAGTATTGACTTTGACTTGGCTAGAGAATCCCACATCGCTGTCTCAGAGAAGAAGGAAAAGTCTTTCTACTCTCAGGCTTCAGACCTTAACATTCAAATGGCGAAAGACTGTTGTATGGATTCTTATAGTGCAGAGGGGATTCGACAGTCTGCTGAAGTTTGTGCACCAGATAGACCTCTCACTAATGGTGGAGTTGAAGAACAGGATTCGAGAGAAGGCATACCAGCAAAGATTGGTGAATCAGAATCACTGATGGTAGTGCAACAGTCCCCAGCTCCATCTACAAAAGGGAAAAAACAGAAGGGAAAAAGTTCTCAACTTTCTGGTCCATATACCCCTTCACCCAGTCCTTTCAACTCCACAGATTCCTCCACTGAACCAGGTTGCAGTTCTGGTGCTCAGTCTAGTGATGTCACATCTCAATTGTCGACCATGCAGGATATACTTGATCAGGTGATTGACATTTTGACACTTAATTATTGCATTGGGTTTTATAATTATTGGATACAACCAGGTAAGTGTTAGCAATCTTATCCATCTTGCTGTCACGATTTGACGAGTGCATTGAAGACTAAAAGACTTTTTCTTGGCCCGCATTTTATCTATTTCTGTTCTAAATTCTTTAGGAATAATATCAATAAGCAAGGAAATTTGGTGAACAGAGGTGGTAGTATTGAGGGCCATGCTAATGAAAAATGCTAATATTTTGCATGTGACCAATTAGTGCTCATAAATCTCACCCCAAACCTGGATAATATTGCTTGTAAATTGCATGGTTATCTTTTGTGTGATCTGCTTAGCTTTATATGCTACTTCTGTTGATGTGTGTGGCTTATATGATCTCTGTTTTGTTCTTATAGCTACTGAACGGGCAGAAAGAAATGCAGAAGCAGATGAACATGATGATTTCTGTTCCGGTTTCGAAAGAAGGTAAACGACTGGAGACATCCTTGGGCCGGAATATTGAGAAGGTTGTTAAAGCTAACACTGATGCTCTTTGGGCGCGCTTCCAAGAAGAAAACACAAAGCATGAGAAGTTAGAGCGAGATTGGATGCAGCAATTGACAAATGTCATTACAAATTCAGTAAGCAAGGATCTACCTAGCACATTAGACAAAACTTTGAAGAAGGAGATTTCTGCAATTGGACCGGCTGTCGCTCGTGCAATTACTCCCATTCTAGAGAAAAACATATCATCAGCTATTACCGAGTCATTCCAGGTTGGAAACTAAAGCTTTAATCTGTCTACATTCATATTTTTTTTAAGTTGTTTTGATGAAGAAAAAACAAATACATGATTTGGTTCTTTATAACCCTTGAAACTATTTTAAATACCCCTATCCAAAACCAAATAGATCCTAGCAGCACTTGCTAATTTCTATCTCAGTTTTCCAACTGCTGCCAGCTTTTTCTTTCTCCATAGCAGATTGATTCTTTGGATGCTTATATAATGCTACAGAACCATATAGCTCTCCTGGCCATTGAATACCATGGCGCAGAATTGCATCGTTTTTCACTCTTCCTTATTTTTTGTGTATTCTGCAGAAAGGAGTGGGGGAGAAGGCAATGAATCAGTTAGAGAAGTCAGTTACTTCAAAACTTGACGGTGCAGTTGCTAGGCAAATCCAATCACAGTTTCAAACTTCTGGGAAGCAAGCTCTTCAGGTGAATTTAGTGATAGGTCATTCTGTTTAGATATTGTCTTTTTTTATTTGACATGAATCTTTGTACTAGTTAAAAAAAAGCGACTTAACCTTCGTTGCTGACCTATCTATTATGTTTTCTATACTACTTTTGCCTTATTACCTCGTGTCTTAACAATCAACACAAGCATTGGATATTTGCAAATTTACTGGTGATTGAGTTAGGTAATCTTGTCCTAATTGCATAGTGCGATTGCAGTTCTATCAGACATGAAAAAAAATCATGCTTTGTATAGTTGAAAAACAAGCCAACATTTGGTAAATTATCTTTTTATCAGCGTATCACGTATTATTTGGATATAGTAGTATATAGTTCCACAACTGCATTTATGAGGTAATAAATTTTCTGAACAAATTATTTTAAAGGACTAAAAAATTTCAACTAGGATGACATTGCTTGCTACTAATTTGTGCAGGTAGTGGTTATGTTACAAGTATCAGATCTGATGGATGTTTTGTTTTCTCTTTTGTTATATAGTTTATGTATTTCTTTATGAGAATTATTTAATCTTTTCTTGCTTTATCTTTTATTTCTAATGCAAAATAACAGAATACTCTGTTGCTAATGAAAAATTGTAATTTGTACCTGTAGGACGCTCTAAGATCTAGTTTGGAAGCTGCAGTCATTCCTGCTTTTGAGATCTCATGCAAATCTATGTTTGATCAAATTGATACTGCATTTCAGAAGGGACTTGTTAATCATCTTAGTACCATCCAGCAACAGTTTGATTCTTCACATTCCCACTTAGCTATTGCTCTTAGGGTAAGTGCAAACGTGATGCTCATAGATGGGTAACTATAATCATGTGGTGCTATAATTTTGGCCTGTTCTCGTGAGTATAATTTCTGTACTGACAATGTAGTTTGGGTATAAGAAGCACGAAGCATACATTTCTTTTTTTTTTCTTTTCTATATAAATTATTTGGTCAGATCTGATTTGCTGAAGCTTGCATATTGATTTATGTGGTATTTGTTTCACTTTGTGGAATAGAATACATCAATCTCCACTGCATATGAAGTGCTATAAGGTTCTTTAAGTTGTCGCAAGCACACCTTGCTTTTGCATATGTTTGGAAATCAAGAATTTGGTGTAGGTAATATACTTTGTGCTCCATGTGGCGGGTAGTTTGAAGAGTCTAATCCAATCAAAATAGTCAAATATGTGCAAAAACTTCCCTACATGTTGACAGCTTCGAAGCTTTATCAGTAAATCAAACAAATGATAACACCTTTTGTTTTCATTTAAACTAAAAATGAGTGAAAACATCGAAACAAAATGTTTGGTGATGAATACAAATGGTGATGTTATGTGCTTTAAATATGAATATTAGGGCGTAGATATTATTTTCCATTTTCATGTACAACCATTGTAATTAGTTACATGGGATGCTTTGACAACTGCAGGATGCTATAAGTTCAGCATCGTCGATTACTCAAACCCTCAGCGGAGAATTAGCCGATGGTCAACGCCAGCTGCTAGCTATGGCAGGTGCAAATTTGAATTCCGGAAATTCATCTTTGAGTAATGGACCATTGGCTGGATTGCATGATATGGTATGTATTTTAATTATAATATTTAGGATTTCGTAATTAGGCTCTATTTGAGTCTTGAACATAGCAATAGTCTAGTGTGTCCTCAACCTGTAACAAAATCTGTTGCCCCTGACTTGTTGAGTGGTGATTAACAGGCTGAGGCGTCCCTGGATCCAACTAAAGAATTATCCAGATTGATAGCGGAGCGCAAATTTGAGGAAGCATTCACTGCAGCTCTGCAAAGGAGTGATGTTGCAATTGTTTCATGGTTATGCTCTCAGGTATGCTCTGTCATTATTTGTGGCCAAGTATAGATATAATTCGCTCTATACTGGAGTCTGCTTCAGTGGAGATTCGTAGTCCCACATGTCATTTCCCATTGTTTGGCTTCTTAAGACTTTCCCGTTGGTTTTCTTGGACAAGATGTCTCAATAGACCTGGCCGGAATTCTGATGTTTAACTAATTACTTATCCTCTTTGCAAATGGAGGGCTAATTGAGCTGCTATGTTAATTAAAATCATTGCTCTTTCTCATTTAGTGAGGCTGTCAAAATGGGTTGCAGTCTTGTACTCATATATACGTAATACATGATCTATATGCTCCATGTACTTATATATCATATAAATGCAGCGAAAGTAATAGTCATGTCATGCAGATGGATTGTCTATATAAATCGTGTTAAAAATTGACAACCCTATTATCCTTTTATCGAAAGCTAAGTTGCTTGCTTAGCATTACACATTTGAGATTTAAACAATTGGGAATTTATGTTTTCTCTCTTATTTCACCAGGTTGATTTACCAGGGATTTTGTCTATCATACCACCACCCTTAAGCCAAGGGGTTCTGCTGGCGCTTCTACAACAATTGGCTTGTGATATTAGCAAGGAGACTTCAATAAAGCTGGCATGGATGACTGATGTGGCTGTTGCGATAAACCCTGCAGATCCGATGATTGCAGTCCATGTGAGACCAATATTTGATCAGGTCTATCAGATTTTGAGTCATCAAAGGAATCTACCCACTACATCTACTTCAGAAGCTGCAAGTATGCGTCTGCTTATGCATGTTATAAACTCGGTCCGATTGAGCTGTAAATGAATGAATGATTCTTCCATTTTGTTACGTACATTTTGTGCAAATATGTAAGATAGACTTTTGATTTGTATAGGAATTTAGGAAGTTTTCAGGGGATTGCTGTTTACAAGTAGTATCGATTTTAGTGATAACTTTTTTCGGTTCCTGTTAATGTTAGATAAGACTGTATTTCAATGAAATCCCTGTTAAATTGAGGTTGCGTACAATTTTTTACTCCAAGTAATTTCGCATGCTTGTTCAAAAAGATGGTGTGCATCAGACAATGTGCAAAAATGTTTTCCTACCAACACTGATCAGTTTCCCAGGTCCTAGTCCGGCGGAATCTTGATACGTTGGATGCAGAATATGCAAATCTAGCACCAATTGTCACATCATAGTTAGCTCTAGCTATGGGATTGGACAATGTAGCATATGCATTGTGGATGAGTATGAAGTCTGCACCACTATGATCTGATGAGGCAGCAGCCGAAGCATCAGGGTGGTATTGCTTTGCTAAGCTCCGGTATGAAGCCTTGATCTCAAGTTGGGAAGCGTTGTGTTTGATGCGGAGAACCTGGTAAAGGGTATGCTGGGAGGATTTCACTTGAAGCGGATGTAATTCAGTGGTGGTTGAAGCCGTTACTCTGGCTCTGTTAATGGGTTTAACTTGAGGAAGACGAGGGGTGAAAATGGGAGAAGGTGCCAGTGATCTTCCCAACATTGATGGAGATTTTTTGAGGCAAACAAAACAAGTTTGGGAGATGGAAACTGTAAGAGTTACAATATAAATAAGAAAAAGCAGAGAGCGATTGGCAGCTTGAGAGCCACCCAGGTCTCTCTTTTTGTGGATGCTGCAGCTACCAATGTGCAAAAAGCTTGTGTTTATACCATTGCATATTTAAATATATCTACCTGGTGGAATTTTTAATCTCACATACATCAAGAATGAGAATGGAGTGTCCGAGTAATAGAATGAGCAACTTGGTTTGTTGGCAGAACTAACGAAGATACATTGAAGTATCAGATTACCACTAGCATGGATCTACAAGACCCCAACAACAACAAAAAAAACACAATGCAAAAGTTGTGGTCATGTTGTGGTTACAAACATGAGTACAAAATAAGAAATATGCAAGGATGTAGATTCGGACCAACTCCAGAACCATGAGCTGGTGGAGGGCGGACATCATCGGCAATAGGTTGAAATCCAGCAAATAAACTCGAGAAACATGCACAAACAAACTGTGGGTGTGCAGAAGTACTGATTCCGAGAACGCTGAAGGTCGGAGAAGTAGAATTGGACAACAGACCTAATAAAATATCTTCTAACTCCATCACCCAACTCACTCTAGCTTCCTTTATTTTGTCGGCATTTCTGTCCATAACATAGAAAATGAATACGAATACAGAAAACGTGCAACATACTCTTTAATGCATAGTTCCGGGGGGACACAAAGCATTATATTCTTCAACATGATGTTGATTATGCTTATTTTCTTAAATTTTCAAGTGTTATTTCTATGTGATTATGCGTATTCGTATGTTGCTTGTAATCATCAGTGATGTTGAACAAATACAAATACAGGCGGCCAAGTTTCTGTTTTCGAGCTTCACATTTTACTGCTGAAGACAATTCTTGTATAATCGATGACAAAAATCTTCTCGACCATTCTTCAGAAACAGGGCTTCATGTTCTGGACCTCATCAATGGTGCTTCTTTGGAACCTCATAAAACTTTCTACCATATGTTGCTCAAGAGATGTACCCAGTTCAAGAAACTCAAACAAAGTCAAATAGTCCATGCCCACCTCCGCAATTCCTCATTCAAACAAGACCTCGTTATGCATAACACCATTCTTAACATGTATGCAAAGTGTGGAGTTATGGATCAAGCTCGCAACTTGTCTGATGGAATGCGTGACAAGGACATTGTTTCTTGGACGGTACTCATATCTGGATATTCACAGTGTGATCAACCTAAGAATGCGCTTCTTTTGTTCCCTGAAATGTTGAGGGAAGGCTTCAAACCCAATCAATTCACCTTATCTAGCTTGTTAAAAGGCTTCTGAGATGGGGGATGTTGATTTACATGCTAAGCAGCTTCATGCCTTTTGTGTAAAGTGTGGTTACAGTTCTAATCTTTATGTGGGTAGTGCTCTTTTGGATTTGTATGCCAGATATGGATATATGGACGATGCCCGTTTTATCTTTGATGGTGTGAGTAGCAAAAATGAGGTGTCTTGGAATTCGTTGATTTGCTGGTCATGCTAGAATTGGCAATGACGAGCATGTCTTCTATTTGTTTTCTGAAATGCTGAAGGGAAGTGTTCAGCCTACTCAATTCACTTATTGTATTCTTCTCAGCGTTTGCGCTGATATTGGATCTTTGGAGCGGGGCAAATGGGTTCATGCTTTTATCGTAAAATTGGGTGCACGACTTGTTGATATTGTTGGAAACAATTTGCTCAGCATGTATGCCAAATGTGGAAGCATTGAAGACGCAAAGAAAGTTTTTGATGAGTTGTTAAAACTTGATGTTGTTTCATGGAATGCTATGCTTGCTGGATATGCACAGCATGGACTTGGGAAAAGAACCTTGGAAAAATTTAAACAAATGCTGAGGATTGGAATTCCACCTAATCATATAACTTTTGTTTGTGTTCTTACTGCTTGTAGCCATGCTGGGCTTTTGGTTGAAGGGGAGCATTATTTTAAGCTAATGAGGAAGTATAAGGTGGATCCCCAAATTTCACATTACGTGATAATGGTTGATCTTCTTGCTCGAGCAGGCCATCTTGATCGAGCTAAGAAGTTCATAGGAGAAATGCCAATTTCCCCCACTGTAGCTGTTTGGGGAGCATTGCTTGGTGCTTGTAGGATGCATAAGAATATGGAGCTAGGTGCTTATGTTGCTGAACGTATTTTCGAGCTTGATTCCTATGATACAGGGAGCCAGATGCTGCTTTACGATATTTATGTTTCTGCCCGTAGGATGAGCGATGCTGCGAAAGTTAGGAAGATGATGAGAACGATGAGAATGAAGAAGGAACCTGCTTGTAGTTGGGTGGAGCTCAGGAATGCAGTCCACGTGTTTGTGGCAGATGATGTTGCGCATCCACATGGCGATGAGATACACAAGATGTGGGAGAAATTAAGTGCGAAGATCAAGAAGATTGGCCACATTTCAGAAACTAGTACTGTGAACTTGTTTATGGATCAGCAAGAAAGGGAAGAAAAGCTGCAGTATCATAGCGAGAAGCTAGCTTTAGCTTTTGCACTTCTCAACACACCTCCAGGATCTGCAATTCACATAAAGAAGAACATCCGAGTTTGTGGAGATTGTCATTCAGCATTCAAGTTTGTGTCAAAGGTGGTGGGTAGGAATATCATTGTTAGAGATATAAAGAGGTTCCATCATTTCCGTGATGGCTGGTGCTCTTGTGGGGACTATTGGTAGCAGAAAATATACAAAGTCTAGTCAACCCGTGCTGGTTGTGCATATGATTGCATAACAAAGGAACCTCTGTAAGTCCATACAATAATAGTATCTTAACCTAATACAAACTCTACTCAACCCTTTTGAATCAAACTATTCTATCTCTTGGTTCCATTATTTCCATTACTTTGAAACTTGATGGTGTAGTGGCCAGGCAGAACCAGTTACATTTTCAAACTGGGAAGCAAGTTGAATTCAGTGATGGGTCATTCTGTTTAAACATTGTTCCTCTTTATGGACTTAAAACTTTGTTGCTGATCTTTCCTTATAATGTTTTCTAAGCTACTTTTTCCTTATTATCTTATGGCTTAACAATCAACACATCAAAAACATGATTGCATATTTGCAAACTTATCTGGTGCTGGAGTTTTAGGTAATCTTATCCTAATTGCAATTCTATCGGAGAGAAAAACATCAATGCTTTGTATAGTTGAAAAAGAAGCAAGTATCCGGTCAACGTATATATCTATTATTGATGTATCATGTATGAATTGGTTGATTATAACAGCTTGAAAAGTTGACAGATGTTTTATTTTCTCTTTTGTTAAATATTTTATGTATTTCTTCATGAGAATGTATTTATGTTTTCTTTCTGTCTTTATTTCAAATGCAAAATAACAGAATACTCTGCTGCTAATGAAAAACTATATAATTTGTAGTTGAAAGACGGTCCAAGATCTAGTTTGGAAGCTGCTGTCATTCCTGCTTGTGAGATCTCATGCAAATCTCCGTTTGATCAAATTGATGCCGCATTTCAGAAGAGGCTCGTTATAATCTTAGTACCATCCAGCAACAGTTTGATTCTTCACGTTCCCACCTGGCTATTGCACTTAGGGTAAGTGCAAACATGATGCTTATAGATTGAACAAAACATTATCATGTGCTTCTATAATTTGGGCCTATTCTCGCAAGTATAATTCGTCAATTTTCGTTTCTTTCTCTTTAAACTATTTCCGGAATTGGGGTAGTTTTGGTCAAATACGGGTGTGAAACACACGGAGGAATGCGTTTGCCACTTACACTGCTGTGCGGCAAAAAAACCATTTTGTACGCCAGTGTGATCGGTGGATGCGCGCCTATTTGATTGACATGTTGGAAATACTTTGAAAGAAACATAAAATTGAAAATAATTTGGATTTGTGTAACAAAAGTGTCATGACATAATAATTTTCTGTTGAATCTATTACTTTAATAAAAATGTGTTCAACACTGATGGTAAATGTGAAGGAAATCAAGGGATCGGTGAACGTTAATGAGGAAGAAGGAAGAAAAATGTAGGAGGGAGAAGGTAGAGAAGAAGAAAAAAGAATAATAAAAAGAAAGAGTAAATGAGAGGATCAACGAAAAGAAAGGAAGACATGCAAAAAATGAGGATCCAAAAAGGCTTTTGTTGGCAATGGTGGAAGATAGACTAGTATATTTTGTGGTTTTTGAAACCGTTTTAGCTTAATAATCAATCCCTTAGCTTGTGAGCAAAGCTTAATCATCATATATTTTCTTCTTTTACCATATACAGATCTAGAAAACAAAAAATGTATCAACTTTTCAATCTCTCTTTCTCTCTTCTCATAACTTTTGCAATCCTATCTCTTACCTTCTAGCATCTAAAATCCAAATTCTTCTCTAATTCTTATAGGTACATGAAATCAACAATTCGGGCTGGTTTTGTTTAAACAAGAACGAAAAGTAAGCAGAACTTAATGGAGAGAGAGAACAACAAAAGGGAAAGAGAACTAGAGGTAGTAGTAGAAAAAGAAGAAGAGATGAATAACAAAGACAAAGACCCATCAGAGAACACCTCAAAAAGGCAACATCATAAACATCCGAAAGTCGATATCAGCAGAAATGACAACGAAAATGACAAGGAGGAGCGTTTGGGACTAGGGGTATTTGATTTCCCATGGAGGAAAGAGAGTATGATTAATTCTATATCAGATGAATGGTGCTTTGAGGACTCTTTTTTCCTTTCCTTCAACAACAACACTCGTACAACAACTGTAGAGTATGAGTTTCCTGACCAATGCTTATCTGAAAGTGCAGAAACTTTCGTTGAATCCATTGATTTTCCATCCGACAAGTTTGAGGAAACTGTTTGGTCATTGGAAAAGGAGAGTGTGGATTGCACCTTGACTTAGCCACCCTTTGTCTTAACATGGCATGTAAGGACAGATCTAGAGCGACCGTGAGGGAGCTTTAACATCCATTGTACTGATCGCCTCCGTAAAATTTCATTGAACATGCGAAAAGGGATCCATAAAAATTTCAGTTAAGCATTCATCATATACATTGGAGTACCATATCGGTGAATCGTAGATCTGTTACCGAATGACATGCAAATTTTGCTCATTGATTCCCTCCTAAAGCTTTGCACTTTGTTCACAAATGCTTCAATTTAGCAGCTCATAAAGGTAAGTTGATGTGTTCATGCAAGTTTTTCCCATCCCATTGCTTAATTTTATTATACTCTTCTATTTTCATTAAATAGTTAATAGAAAAGCCAAATGATTCATCAGTTGTATATTATATGTGTTCATTACAAGTTGTGAATAAAGAATGTATTCGGATATGTTGTGCTATTAATCATGTAATACTTTGTTAATGTGCTTAACTGGAATAGAATAGGACAAGCTTGATCTAATATTGATTTCTGGTTTCATTCTCTTTTTTTATAGCTTTTTATTTTATTTAGTATAATATAAAATATTTAATCAAGATTGAAATAAATTACTTATAGCTATTTTTTGAATAAAAATCAGTTAATATTCTATTAACTATTGACAGCAACATATTGTTAACAAGAGGAAAGAATCAGTTAAAAGTAACAACTTAAACAAACGGTTGAAAGAGAGATTTGAGGAGTTGTTTTTGTTACATTTATATAGTCAATCTTGTACACAATTTAAGGATTTCTATTCCTTTATCGTGACCTTAATGGAACTACTCCGATTTTATTTGAAAGAGTACGAGACATATATGAAATTACTCCTCAAAGTACTCGAATCATCACGTTATGAATTGACAATTAACTCAAATCATTAATCAAATTTACCTTTTTAATTAAACGTTTCATATATAGTGTTGATATTAAAGTATATTTTGTAAAAAAAATTTGGTAACTTTTTCTCAGCCGATTTCCGAACCACATTGGGCAGACTAATTCGGATTTTGGGCGGGTCCAAGGGTTATGATTTTGAACCTCTTTCAATCGCTGTTGTGGGGATCGATTCGCAAACTTCCCTACCAAGCGCAACCCCATACTACCACTGCACCAACCAACGATTGGTATTCGTAGTACCCTACCCGTTGTCATCCCTAAACACTCGTATTTTTAGTTTAATTACTTTTTTCATAGATATTTTGAAGAAATCGAATAAGTTTTTGTATTAATCTACATATCTATTTTATATTAATAATATCTTCTTACTTTTTCAAGTTGAAATTTTATTAAAGATGATGGCCATAATAATAATAATAATAATAATAATAATAATTGTTTTTTTTTGAACTAAAAGTTTAGCTAAGGGTAGGCCTACACACTCGCAAGGCCAGAGCAAACCACAGACCTTGATGAGGATTTACAGTGGAGTTTACAAATTGCCTACCAATAAGAGCTAAATTTTGATGAAGCGGAAACTCGAACCTCAAACCTTTCAAGTAGAAGATGAAGTGCCTTACCACTTGGACCAACTCTGATTGGTAATAACCACTTGCCTACCAATAACAATAATTGTTTGAATATATGATAAAGAAAAATTTTAGATATTAATTGAATTATAAAAATATGATTAATAGTCCGTTTCTAAATTTTAAATGTGTTTTCATAAATGATATAAATTTTATCACAGTTACATTCACATGGTGAGTACTCTCTAAATTTAATTTGGAGAGTCACCCTTAAATTAAATTTTTTTAATCCTAGGGTGTATAACAATCGTAATCTTAAACTCAACCCTAACCCTAAACCCAAACCTATCCAAACCCGAATCCAAACAACGCCGATGACAATAACTCTGGCGATGAGGTTTAAGGTTCGAATTCAAGTTTAGGATTAGGGTTAGGGTTGAAATTTAGAGTTTAGAATTAGGGTTAGGGTTGGGGTTTAGAATTAGGGTTCGGGTTTAGGGTTAGAATTAGACTTGTTATACCCTATAGGATTGAAAAATATTTTTAATTTAAGGGTGACTCTATTTTATTTGGAGAGTATTCACCATGTGAATGAGACTGCTATTTTATATTAACTAGGCATTTTGCCCGCGCGTTGCGCCGATTCTCTTAATATTTTTTATAAGAGTATAATGTAAAAGAAATATTAATATGCATTTACATCATATCATATATGTATTTGAGTTATTAATGTTAGATAACTCGCTTATGATTTAAAAGATATTTCATATTGAATAATATTAGAGATATGCAAACATGGGATTGGCAAAAAAAATAATTCATTACAATTTGGCTAATGTTTGAAGGATAGACTTTTATTAGAAAAAATATATATTTGAAGGATAGCTAGACACCCCGACTTCTAGGTGAATCGAAAGACCTTTAAACTGCATTGCTTTTCCTGTGAAATAGACCGGAAAAAAAGCAGAAAAAATGTTAGTATAATAGAATGAAATTACTTACCCAATGTTAATTCTAATTTTGGAGATGTGAACAACCTTTTTGTTGATTTTATTTTTCTTCAAAATCTGCTTCAATACATGCCATTTGAAGCTATATAAAATCATTATAATACCTCAAAGCTAAAACTATATACTAACATACGACATATATAATCTTAAAGAAAGTTAAGCAATTGAGGGATAATGAGGATGAATAAGCTATTAGTATTTGGAAACAACAAAAGTCTTATATATATGTGATAATTTTTGTAACGTTTTACATTATTTAATGAGACAATTTATTATATTAATGTTAAAATTATTATTGCCCATAAGTTTTAGTAACCACAATATTTTGTAAACCTTTTATCTTTGAGAGTATCCAATAAAATTTTATTAAACAATTTTTTTTAAGGATCATTAAGCAATTAAGCAATTATTAATGATCAATCAATAAAAATAATTAATAGCTAAAACTAAATTTTTTTTATTTTTTAGATAGAAATTGTGAAATTTTGTGGTGATGATACCTCATCTTTTGATGGGGTGGAAGTTTGTGGGAAGAGTTTTTAAGCTCCCCTTTTATATAGATATATAGATAATATCTCCTTACTTTTTAAGTTTGTTCAAGTTAGAATTTTATTAAAAATGATGATCATAATAATAATTATAATAATTATTATTATTATTATTGTTTGAATATATGATAAATATCTCAAAAAAAAAGAATATATGATAAAGAAAATTTTTAGATATTAATTGAATTATAAAAATATGATTAATACGTCGGTTTCTAAATTTTAAATGTATTTTTATAAATGATATAAATTTATTTAGAACGATTGATCTCTCTTGTGATTAAAAATGGTCTATTAATCTCTTAAATTTGTTTAAATTGATATATCACTTAAGCTAATGTGATATTTCAAGCAAGTTTTATTCTTTTGGGACTTCAAGCAATTTTGTTTAAAAGAATAACACTTAAACACGATTAAAATTTAGAAGAATTCTAGAGACTAACATATTAAAAATAAATGAGAGGTTTTCCTCAAAAAAATAAAAAAAAATAAATGAGAGGTTGATGGTAGGGATGATAAAATGGACCCACCCCCACAAGTGATGAATGAGATGGAGATAGGAGCAGCCCCACGGGCCTTGTAATGAAATTTGTGCCGACACTTTGGCCTCCCCATATCTTTATTTCATTTACCCTATTTTCTTTACTTTATTATTCTACAAACTTTATACTATTCTTTTTCTTAAATTAAATACTATTCTATGACGATTACAACTTACTTGTTTCATTATCTAATGATGATTTGACTAATTACCACTTAAAAATAACTTATAAAATGAACGTAAAAACATTTAAAATTTATTCAAATGTTGTTCAAAAAATAAATATATTTATATCAAATTCATATATCATTTTATCGTCCAAAATTATAATAACTTTTTATTTGTAAATATCAATTAATTCTTCATAATGATTATGTATGAGGCCAAATTTCACTTAAGATTGGAAAGAGCTAGTTCTCGTTTCATAAATTACACCACAACCCGTCAAATCTATAACGTGTGCATTTTTTTATTATAAGATTTATGCGCTTCCTTGCTTCGAAAGGCAGAATAAAGTTTTACTTAATTGATCATTATGTGCTAATTAACTTGTTATGAGTATCAAAAACAAAACAAATAATTTAAGTCAACATACAATACAATACCTTAAGTTGTAAAATGTTTACATATGAAATTCCTCAAAGTTCAGGGGCCTAAACGGCGTTTTTTCTTATTATATTTCTATAGAACACCCATCCTATCCTATCAAATATTAATTTTACTTTTTTTATCAAAAAAATAAAAATATTAATTTTACTTTTCTTGATTTATATGCAAGCCATGCCATGTTACGCCAGTCAAATGTTGACATGCTGTGCATAATTAATTTTTTTTTTATTTTGTTTGTTTTTTAAATTACTAATATGACTTCTCCTTTTTCTCAAAAAATAAAATAAAAATTACTAATATAACTTTTAACATGTTTTACCAAATGATACTGCACTATATTATATTTTATTTGTTTAGTTTACTTTCCTTCATTTCTTTTGCAAGCCATGCCAAGAAGTAATGTTTCATCTGGAATTGAGGAATTTCAATTTTACTCTCCTATTACAAAACAACCCAAATTTATCTTCATGATAAAAACTTCAACTTAATTGCATTCTTATATAAAATAAAATTTAGTTAATCTTACTCTTGTTTTCCAAATGAAAAAGAAAATTCTTCCACGACAAAAATAAGATATGAATAAAAGTTATAGAAAGATATAAGAATGTAATTGTACCATCATTATTACAATTTGGGCATCTGTAGACGTTGGATGCATGCCAATTGTGAGCATTAATTAGAAGAGTCCAATGGTTCTCACGTTAATAATCGAGATGCCAGGATGATGTGTTGCATGACAATGTCAGCCGTAAGTTAGGGGATGTCCGATCACGATCGGACACAACGCAATGGCCGTGTATTGGATTATTGAGACATTGTTCTTTATACCTAGTTTTAGTTTTGTGAATTCAGTTTGCTTGAAATATTTTTTTTCCATGTAAAATGCACTATAATTTAGTATAGTAAAAATTGGTCATAACATGTGCTGAATAAGTTTTACGGCTTGAGCTTAATATATGTTTTACAAGAAAAGTGAAATTGAAATGACCCTTAAGTTTAGAGGTAAGATTGGGTTTTATCCATCCTTAAGTATAATATTTAATAAATATAAGTAAGTTGTTAGTAAGGTAAAAGGGTTTAACATCTCTACTACCATTAAAGTTGATATTTTTTTTTCATTTTAACTTCTCATGTTCAGTACTTTCCACTTTAACCCCCTAACTCGAAAATACAAGTCAGTTTAACCATTTGCAAGTGATGACAAGTCTCACCTAAAGGGATTGTAATACACTATGCGGTAAATATAAATTTTGATCTTCATTTTATTTTATTTTGCCATTTTTTTTTCTTTTTTTTTTCTTCTTCTTCTTCTTCTTCTCCTTCTTCTTTCTTACTTTCTTCTTTCATTTTTTTAATCTACGCCTGATTTTTGGAATTTTCAAAAGTTTAGGATTTCCAGATTTTTAGAAATTTTCAGGAAAAATCTTGATATTTTCAAATTTATGAAATGTTCAGATTTTTGGAAAATTCCAGAAAAATCTGAAATTTTTAGGAAAAAATTGAAATTTTCTGATTTTACAGATTTCTGAAATTATCCTGAATTTTGAAAAATTACATTGAATTTTTCAAAAGTTAAGAATTTTTAAAATTTTCTAGAAATTTTAATTTTCCTAATTTGTGGCCAAAAGTAGAAAGAAGAAAAATATAAAGAATGAAGAAGAAAAAAGTCCCGAAAAAGAAAAAAAAATAATAATTTAGGGATCATTTTATTACATAAACTGTATAAGATTCAGAAGTCAAAATAACACAATTTTAAAGTTTTTAGTTAAATCGGAAAACATTGAACATAAGAGTTTATATTAAAAAAAAAAAAAAGTGCGAATTTAGGTGTACGTAGAGAGGTTAAGCTTAAAGGCGTAGGATTAATAAAAAATTGGGCGTTTAAATTAGAGAAGTAATGAATGAGAGAATGATTAGAATTGGAAAAAAATAAAAGAAAAAAGAACAGGGAAACGCAAACTTACCTGTCACTCATTCATCGCCGCTCATTCCTCTATCTCTCTCTCTCTCTCTCTTGATCGTCTTCATCTTCTTGCTTGGAATTCCATATTCTGATGCAGATTGCATGATTTGCTCAGTCTTTCTTGAATGGAGGATGAATGGTGTTTGTTTTTAGGGCTCATTTGATATCTATTTATTATTTTCCCAAAAGACAAACTATTTCTTTCAACCTATCAATTATCCTTTTACCATATTATTCTCCATTCAAATCTGTATTATTATTGAGCCATCCTCCTCCTCCTCCTCCTCTATAATTATATTATAAGAATTTAATTTTGGAAATCTAATCTAGGAAGATGATGCTGCGAAATGTGGTGGTCGGAATGCTTTTTATCACCGTTATTGCTCCAATTGTTCTTTACACTGATCGATTTTCCTCTTTGAGGGCTCCTTCTGCTAGAACCCAATTTCTTGAAGATGTTTCCTCTCTTGTAAGTCTTTCTTTCTTCTTTTAGTGATCTCGATTACAGATGTTGTTTCTCTAACCTAGCCTAACCTAGCCTTTCCTTTCCTTTTTTTCTCAGACTCTTGAAAGCCGCCATCATCTCAATGCATTACATCAGGTATTTCCTTTCCTTTCTTCTTCTTCTTCTTTTCCTCTTCTACTTTCTAGATCTCACGCCCTTTTCTCCCTTCTTCTTCTTCTTCAGGAATCTTCTGCTGTTCTCAAAGAACCTATTGGACTTGTCTACACCGATAACATCAACGATACATCCACCGACATCAACAACATTCAAGTTCAAGATTCTTCTTCTCAAGGTCTTCCTTTTCTGCTTTGCTCTTTTCCTAATTTCCTTCCTCATTTTCGTCTAGCTTTTCCTAATTTCTATCACATCGCAGACGCCAGAGACCATAAATCTGCTAGAGTCTTATCTGCTACTGAATCCAAAATTGATAAAACCATTAAACTTGTCACTGACTCCACTAATCAAGACCCAACCAAGGCAGGAGTAGATGCAAATGCCAACCAAAAGTCATCCCCCGCAGGATCTCACAATGCCTCTCATAATACGGTACATCATTTTTTTTGTCTTTACTTCCTATGTATCAAATCTAAGGAACAATGACTTTACAAAAGTATAAACTTCACTTGGCTTTAATCGCCATTTGTTTGAACTTATATCAAACAACACCAGCACTAACTAAAATACATTGTAATTTCTTTCTAAGAGTCTATAGTTTCTAAAGGAGAGTGTCCTTGTTGGTTTGGCTGAAGGTCAAACCTTACAAATTACTTAATTAAATGAAAATAACATGACAACTTCACATATGCTGGAGATCATAAAATTAAATTATGCATCTCTATTTCACTAGGTTGAGCCCCAATCTGCTGTAACCTCTGCAAAGCTCAATGATAAAGGATCCCCTAAGCCTAGAACAGATAAGCAGGCTGGTCAAACATCTATGCCTGATGCTCGGGTCCGGCAACTCAGGGATCAGCTTATCAGGGCTAGGGTGTACCTTACTCTTACTGCTATAAAGAACAATCCTCATATAACAAGGGAGCTTCGGCTGAGGATAAAAGAAGTTCAACGTGCGCTTGGAGATGCAGCTAGGGACTCTGATCTTCCCAAGAAGTAAGTTTCTATTTGTTTTAGTATTATTTGCAATTCTATAAAAAAAATTTCTCTCTATTTGGTGCATTTTCTTGACTTCTCCTTATTCTTCTTTAACTCTCAATTGCGTCTACATGTTTGGTTTATGAATGTGTTTCTACCAATGCAGTGTCCATTTGAAAATGAAGACCATGGACCAGACATTGGCAAAAAGCATGCAGATGCAGGATGATTGTTCTTCAGTGGTAAAAAAACTCCGTGCTATGCTTCATTCAAGTGAAGAGCAACTACGAGTGCATAAGAGGCAAAACATATTTTTGACACAAGTAACAGCAAAAACACTTCCTAAAGGTCTACATTGTCTTCCGCTGCACTTGACTAATGATTATTATAGCTTGAGTTCTTCTGAGCAACAATTTACAAAGCAAGAAAAACTTGAAGACCCTAAGCTTTATCACTATGCATTATTCTCCGATAATGTTCTGGCAGCTGCAGTTGTGGTGAACTCTACCATTACCCATGCAAAGGTAGTGCGATTATTTCTTGGAGACCTTTGTGATGCAAAAGATGTTGTCTTTAATTTGCATTCTTAAACTTATTGTATTGGATCTAATTGTTTGCAGGATCCACGGAAACATGTTTTTCACATAGTTACTGATAGACTCAATTATGCAGCAATGAGAATGTGGTTTCTAAAGAATCCGCCTGGCAATGTTGCAATTCAGGTTCAGAATATTGAAGAATTTTCATGGTTGAATGCAAGTTACAGTCCTGTTCTCAAGCAACTAGGTTCCCCTTCCATGATAAATTACTACTTTAAGGCGCATAGTGCCAATTCTGATTCTAATTTGAAGTACCGAAACCCAAAGTACTTATCCATCCTGAACCATCTGCGCTTTTACCTGCCTGAGATCTTCCCAAAACTCAACAAAGTCCTTTTCTTGGATGACGATATAGTGGTACAGAAGGATCTTACAGGCCTTTGGTCTCTTGATCTGAAGGGCAATGTGAATGGTGCTGTAGAGACTTGTGGAGAAAGTTTTCATCGATTCGATCGGTATCTCAACTTTTCAAATCCTCTTATTTCAAAAAATTTTGATCCTCATGCTTGTGGATGGGCATATGGAATGAATATTTTCGATTTAGAGGAATGGAGAAGACAAAACATTACCAATGTATATCACAATTGGCAGAAGCTGGTGAGTGTCACTTAAATATGTTCTCTTTGAGTCGGAGCAATCAAATTATATATGATATCATAAATTCTCATTTGACATGGTCATGCATTTGTTTGCATCAGTTAGTAAGTCCAATTAATAGTGTCTGTTGTATAATATTTTGCATCCACCCTGCCTTGATCTCTAAAGCTAAGCTTGTTTATGCGCAGAATCACGACAGATCGTTGTGGAAGTTAGGGACCCTACCACCTGGTTTGATTACTTTCTGGAAGCGAACTTATCCTCTTGAACGTTCTTGGCATGTGCTTGGGCTTGGCTATAACCCAAATGTGAACCAAAGAGATATTGATCGAGCAGCGGTTATACACTACAATGGCAACATGAAGCCATGGCTTGAGATAGGAATACCCAAATACCGTAGCTACTGGGCGAAGCATGTGGATTATGATAATATGTATTTGAGAGAGTGCAACATTAACCCCTAGGAGGGAGGGCCGGCATTTCAGAACATGGGAGGCACTGAAGCTCCTCGGCGGCGCCATGTGGCCAAGCATTTTAACAGGTCTGCATCACTCTCCATAGTATAGTGCCTTTTGCTTGGAAGCTCAATTCTTTTATTTTGTATACAATTTTTTTTGTTTCCTATCTTATTGGCATGGTAGTTAATTTTGGTTTTCCAATTGGGTTATTACTACTACTGCTACTACTACTGCCTACACACATGTCTGGAATTGAAGTGGCAGTTAGAGTTGTATTTGTAAATGATGGGCGAGCATTTGCTGTAATGTTAGTTGGTGAACATCCTATCTTGTGTATATTGTTATCTTAGCTTTTCCATAATATGGAGAATATTACATCTTCGGCAGCAGCAGCTCATAGTAACAATATAGTAATAGCTAATTATAGTTTAGTGGGTGTTTAAGAAAGAGAAAACTGGAACCATGATGGTATGTTGTTGGAATTACTTCATTTCTTCTAGGGACTAGAATTTGATTTATGAATATGAATATGAATAAAGTCGAGACGGTTGAAGACAAATTGGATTCACAGGTAAGGCAGTAGAGGAGTTGGTTGGGGAGTGCATGCATGCATCATTACAGACTGTATTTTTAGTCTGTAATGTAGCATTAATCAATCCAAAGCTCCTGTTAGGTTTACGTTGTAAGATTGATTTCTCTTTCTCAACCTCACGTGGTGACAGTCAGAACAGACACTCTTCTTATTGGGCTAAAAGTGTAACAAAAGCCCTATCTATCAACAGCTCTCCTTTTTTTAATGTTATTTGGATAAAAACAACTTGCAAAGCCTCGGCAACTCTTTTGGTTTTTTACATAGATGTGATATGAAAGAGGAGATCCGAGTGGGAAAAATGTATGACCGTGCCGGTTTGATTCTGTTTTTCTTACATGTATATGATTTTTACGTGTGAAATGTCTGAGTTTGGATTGAGAAATAGTTTTTATGTACATTTTCAATGTATGGCAAAACAAGAAATGCCATGTTATATATCATTAAACTAAAAAAAAACAATCAAAAAGAGGAAAAGAAGATAAAATGCTGTACTTTATAGTGCTGCATCTTCGGTGTAGCTTATTGAGAAATTTTGGATTGAGTTGGAGTTTTGTGGGATTGGTCTACCATGTGGCACTGTTTCCTTGCCAATAAAGTTTTTACACATTCAAACTTTGTTAGGGTAAATTTATAACAAAATTTCAACATTATGCATAAATTCAATATAATTCCAATTTTATGTTTTTTTTTTTTTTTTGCAAGCGGATATAATGTGAAATGATATCCATTTACTTTACTGACTTAACTGTCAAAAGTTACGATTAAAAAAATGTGAGATGTTTGGATGTATTTCAGTCTAACATCCGTATGGATTTACTAATAGATTTATGTGTTTAATATATATAATAATTGTATAACTAAAATTTAAATGGATTAATTAGAATATAATAATTCCTCTCAGTCAGTAAATAAAATATAATTGGAATATTTGATTTAATTTTCGTTTAGATAAATATAATTGGAATAATTCCTCTCAGTCAGTAAATAAAAATTTGGGCCAAGTACATGAAAAATTCTAATGCGCTCTCGGAGTATGGTACTTCCTTAAAAACATAAAGCTCGACGAGTTGATTCGGAAGTTATTTAGGATATAATAAAATATAAAATAACAATATATAACATGAGGGGTTGATACAAGACTATTTAGGTGGTATAATAAAAAACACAAAATTCTATTTATCACTAAGGGAGTATCGCACCCCAGGAGCGCTCTAGAATAATTTCAAGTACGTTTAAGGTTAAAAATTAAAAAATTGCGACTTTTGAATGTATGTAAATATAAAACATTTAGTCCAAAAGGATGTAAGCATGTCTTACATCCATTTGCTTTTTTAGTTTTTAACTTTTCTCTTATTTGAAAGTTGCAAAAGTGAAGATGGATGTTATTTCATTTACCCTATTATTTAGGTGTCCCAAATTTCTTGCTCCTTATCTGAAGTCCATTACAAATACAAAAGGTATTTTTGGACGAGGGTTTGAGATTTGTTTCCAAATCCTTTTTTTTGTTTTGATAACATTTCCAAATCCTTTTAACTTGCTCATTCCTGGGTGGATCCACCTATATAATTCAACAACAACAACATGAACATCAAAGTCTAGTCCCGAAATGATTTGGGGTCGGTTAACTTAAACCTTCATATAGAATTATGCAAGTCAAGTTGTATCGACAATATAAATTTTCTCCCGCCATTCCATCCTATCCACCACCATAAATGGGTTTCTACCAAAATCTTTTTCACCAATGTTAAATTAACTATTAATTTACAAACCAAATAAATAAATAATTAAAAAGACCTAAAACAAAAGTCATTAATATATATGACAAAATAAATAAATTAAGTGAAATAATTAAAGTGTGTGTTATGAATAGTTAGAAAATTACAAATAAAATTAATAAGTGATTTTTATGTCAATTTTCAATAATTTCAATGTATCAATATAAATGTGTCATTAGCTTTGTAATTTTTTCAATTCAATAAAATCTATTGAGTTCATTACATATTTGCTTTTTTTCCTTTCATTTGCTAAATATTGTTTATGCTCTGCTAGTAATTAATTGTTCTCGATAAATTTCCCGATTCTAAAATTCCTCACAGAAGAGAAATAAATGATATAAACTTTAAAATAAAACATTTGAATCATGCATTACTTGGCAGGTTTCTTTTATCAAGAAAAGAAAAGAAGGAAAGTAATTGATTGAGCAATATATTATGGGAAATGTAGAAAAGGAAAAATAAGACTTTTAAGTCAAGTTACACAAGAATCTTTTTTTCCAACTATCTGATTTAGTAAAAATTGATGGTATCATGCCATATATATTCAAGGAACGAGACCAAAATAAAAATTGAAAAGGTATGATACGTGATATTATTTTCAGAAGTGTTCATGTTATTTAATTTTCTGAAATCATAATCTTTTTTTTTCTCATTTAAAGAAAATATATATACGAGTAATGAATATTAATAAATATAAACGAAAAGAAAATAGAAAGAAAATCAGTTAAAAAAGGCAACATGAAGGACGTGAAGAAGATAAAGATAAAATAAGGAAAAGCAGTGACCAAAATTTCATTTGTTAGAATAAAAAGAAAGAGAGAAAAATGGTCCGATATTTATCGTCATTGTTAATAATAATAATGGTGGTTGTGGCAGAAAATGGAGACGGCGCCGTGCCGACGCAGATGGTAGACAGCATCTGCAAGAAAACCTCGGATTACACGTCGTGTGTAAAGTCTCTGTATTCGGACCGGCGGACTCCTGGAGCGGATCAAGTGACGCTTGCGTATATTGCTGTTGATTTAGCGTACAGTAACGCGGCCGCCACCCGCGATTTGATCTCTGAAATGCTGAGCAACTCGAGCTCCGATGTTAATCTCCGGGGATGCGCCGTCGACTACGCGAACGCTGTTTCGAAGATGCAAATGGCATCTAACGACGTTAACTCCGAGACCTTCTCTGAGTTGACGTCTCTGTCTGCCAAAGCTTATGACTCTGCTGATCACTGCCAAAAGTCTTTTCCGTCTTTCACCAAACGGAATAACGACTTTAAAGCTCTCTGTGAAATTGTCGGTGCCGTCGGTAAATTGTTTACCGGCTGAATAGGTTTCTTCTTATTTACTTTTTTGTGAGTGATCGGATGAGAATGGATTGTATTTTGTAATCTTGTGGATGAATAATATCAAAATATATTATGAATGAATCCAAAATATTATGTGGACCCCATTTTGGAAAATCTATGCTTGCTTGTGAACCAACTTGATTCTCTATTTTATCTTATAGTATTTTATATGTTTTTGACCAAAGAGCAACAAGGTAAATAATAAAGGAGAAATGCAAGTGGTAAAAATCATGGAACAAGTATGGGAAGAGACGACAAAGCATAACAATGCTTGTTCATTCTTTAAGTTCTGTTAATGTAATCCAATTGACGGTAGATCAAAGCCCCAAAAAAATGCACTTACAGAGTGCTGGCTAGAGCAAAATATTAATCTTTGGACCTCACGCTGCTTTTTCCATGAAAAGTATACCCTTCACAATATATAATCCTACAAATCACCCTGTAATTTCATACAATAATTTACTATAGTAACAAACTTCAATTTGTACCACTACTGGAGTCCAATTTCGGCATAATCATATATCAAATAGACAAATTAGCTTACATTATGAGATTAGTAATTATGAGACAAAAATAAAAATTTGAAACAATGTCCCTAAAAGATATAAAGCCATCATAACAACAGACTTTGATTTCACTTGCCAAACTTGAAATTCAAATCTAACCTTCTTTTCTTTCTTTTTCTTTTTCCCCTCATTTGACAAAAAAAAACATACATTATTCTCTTTGTTTTTGTATAATAAATGATGAGAAAATTGCATAACCAATAATCGTTGAAGCTAGGCAAATCTAATTTAGAATAATGTTGATTTGCCTACTACATTAGAACAATTCTGTACAAGATAAAGGTGTTTATTTAGGTCATAGTTGGTGATCGGTGATGTGATCATATCATTAACAAATGAATTAGAAACAAAGCACAGATGAAAATACTAATTTTACTTTATATTTGTAAAAAGAAAGGACTCCTGGAGCACGATGACGTGGTACTCTACGCCAATAAATGGTTGACATGTGTTACATTAACCAATAAGATTTTGACAAAGTGTAATTAATTAAAATGTATTTTTTAGTTAATTATTTATATAAAATTTTAGATTCAAAAATAAAAACCCTAGACCCTAAAAAATAAACCCTAAATGATGAACCCTAGATACTAATCGATATAATGTGTCATTGAATTATTGGTTCGGAATAACACGTCACCTTACTCCATAAGTATTCTAAAATTTGTCAAACTTGCATTTCATAATTCAGAGCCAAATCATTCTTCAACTATCATATTGACCAAATCATTTCATAAGGCTTCATAAAGTCTGTAATGCATGCATGCATGCATATGCATGCACTCACTCCCCAACTAACTCCTCATTTACCTTTACATGTGAATCCAATTTGTCTTTAACCGTCTCAACTTTATTATACTCTCAATTCATATTCGTATTCATCATCACGAGTAGGGAAAGAGAAAAGAGAAAAAGGAAAAGGAAATCAATCACAGGAAAGAGATGGAAAGATTAAATAAGAAGAAGAAGAAGAAGAAGAAGAAGAAGAAGAAGAAGAGCAGAAGTGGAAATGGAGGAGGAGAGGTAGTTGATGGATAAGATATAAAGGAGTTAGTTGAAATTACGAAGACGAGGTCTTTACCAATTTTGTGGATAATAAGTTGAAGCTTCTGCTCGTCTCTCTCTGCTGTTGTCGATATCTACTCTCTCTCAGGTACCCTCTCCTATCCTATCCTTTCATTACCCCTTTTTTTTCTTTTCTTTTAACTGTTTAAATAATCACTTCTTTGAGCTTAGCTTAGTGGTCAAAGAATTTAACTAGGATTGGAGAAGTCATGAATCCGAATCACATGGGATGGGATGGGATGGGATGGTAATTTTTATTTTTTTGGTAGAGGGGAGTGCGTTAAGTCCGAAAGGAAAAGAAAAAACAAACAAAAACTACAAAAAAATAACTCTGAACTTTTTCTTTTTTGGACTTGTTACATATTGTGGTGATTTCAAATTGCAAAGCATTGAT
Source organism: Euphorbia peplus (assembly GCA_028411795.1). NCBI lineage: Eukaryota > Viridiplantae > Streptophyta > Magnoliopsida > Malpighiales > Euphorbiaceae > Euphorbia > Euphorbia peplus. The sequence goes on from CP110841.1 coordinate 36,757,952, forward strand.
TGGTACAGAGATGTTATATGCTGCGGCACTAAAGAAGTGTCTCATTTCATGCATTCAAAGGTGGGTTAGAAACTTGTAAGGATAAAAATTGTATGTGAACTTAACAGAGTATATATAAATGTACAGGTTCTTAATGAATTCACTCTTGGAAAGTAGGAAAAAGTGACAAAGACTTAGTTCAAAGAGGTTATTTCTGATATATTCCTTGGTATGGCTGCTGGTTTAAAGCGAGATCCTATTGTTATCCTTCGAATGGAGGGCGATGACCTTCTCGAGTTTCTTCATGGACCTACTTTTGAACCGGAAATGCTTTCATTTTTCTCGGAGCTACATTTGTCAGATGCTTCCCTCAAAGATTACATGGTTAAAGCCTTCGAAAAACTTAGAGTTGATCAAGGGATGCCTCCATCTTCTGATTCTTGGGTATTTCTTTTGTTTATGTTGTTGTATCAAGTTTGATTTAGAAGGAAAATCTGGTTTTAGTTGGGAATTTTGGCTGTGCAGGTAAAGAGCAACATCGTGGAACCAATCCTGCAATCTTATTGTGAAGAGGATCCAGTAGATAAAAGCATCTCTCAAGAAACATTCTTGGTGGAATTCAAAAAAGTAGCTCAACGTGTGGCTCAACGTCTCAAAGAAGAGCCCGTTATTGTTGCACATAGTGAAAACACCTTTGATGGAAGTGGCATTAAGCGACTATTATCTAACAAGTTTGAATTAGACAAGGTTCATTATTTTCTTTTCAAGCTTGTTTTGTGAATCAATCAGCTTATTATTAACTGTGTGTTGTAATATCATCATGTTTGTTTGTTTGTTTTTTTTTCAAATAGACTTTGAACACAGCCATAGAAAATGTAGCAGCAAAGGATCGCAATGGAAAAGTTTCAAAGGAATTCTTAAGGGCCGCATTGGACCTGGTGGCTCCATCAGCTGCTCTACCTCCAAATGGTGTTGTCGAGGAGGTAAATACACTAGTTTACAAATTAATTACAACATTTACATACTAGATTGAATTTAATAATGAGAATGAAGTAGTATATTAATTAATTAACAGATAGACAAGATAGTGGAGGAATCGTTGAAGATGGTGAATGCAAATGATGGGAAGGTGATTAAAGAAGAAGAATTCAAGAAAATAATGACAGAAATACTGGGAAGTCTGATGTTGCAATTAGAGTTCAATCCGATATCGGTTTCTTCAAATTCAGTTGTGCATGAGCCTCTTGCTTCCTCTTCTTCTTCTTCTACACTTCTCCACCCATCAATTTAGCACTTTTATGTATTTGTATCTATGTATGTATACTAATATAATCCTCATAATACTCTCTCTCTATATATACAAAGAAAGATAACATTAATAATTTCTTAATTACAGCTGCATATATCTATCTGTCCATGGTCGTGTTGTTGTGCTTTGACAAAATGTAGTCTTGCTTGCATAGTCATGTCGAGTCTACCATATCACAACACTAAATATGCTATATTATATTATATTTGTTCAATTTATAATCTTCTTCTTTGTGATTTGTTATATCGATCCTACTTAATGATTTTTGTGTTTTGTAACTTAATGGCAAAGTTGTATTAATCTATTTGAGAGATTTATTTATTTATCTGATAGTAATTTCAGACTGAAAGATTCTAAACCAAATAACAAATAAAATGAATTGAATTTAAGAGCTCACATATGAGATGTTAGTATTAGCAATGCATATTGATGTTATGAGTAGTCTTTATGGTGTCATGCCATTATACAATTGAGATTTAACCAATTGGGAATTTTTGTTTGCTCTCTTATTTCACCACCTTGATTTACCATTACAAATCGAAAGCTAAATCGTTAATGACCTCAAAATTAAAAAGTGAAAATATCATCAAATTTTAGAATTGTTTATTTTCGAGGTCTTTAACGATTATTTTAATTATATCAATAATAAAAGACTTAAATTTGAGAATTTATGTAACCACAAGATGCAATTTTGAAGGAAATAAAAACACCTTTTTGGTTGGTATTTACCAAAAGACTTGACATTAGATTAACATAGTAGAATGTTTTGCTTAGGTAAAGTGAGAGTAAAAGCATAATACACGAGACAAGCAAGAAAAGGTCCAACCCAGAAAACCCAATGACCATTCCACAGTGGACCTCCATGTACCAAAGCAGACCCTAAACATCTTGCCGGGTTCAACCCAACACCTCCATACCCGACCTTACCCGTAACGGAAATCGAGACATAAATGGCGAGTCCCATTGAAGCTGCCAATATGACACATACCATTACCAACCCTAATTCCTTCATTCTTCTCTTATCAAACCCCACTGTTACTCCTACGTATAACACAAGAAAACAACAGCAAAATTCCAGCATGAAAGCAGTGGCGGTCGGTATTCCCTCGCTATTACCGTCGATAATGCATCCGCCCAATGAATACTTTAGTGCTGTATTAGGGTCCATTGATATCTTGATTACCATGTATGCTGCTGTTGAACCAATGCATTGTGCTAAAATGTAGCATATCGCGCGAGTCGGAGTTATGAGGCCTTCAAGGGCAGCTATAAAGGTGAAAACCGGACTCATATGGCCTCCCGATAATGGAATTGTGGTTAAGAGGAAGAAGAAGGCTATTACAAAGATTGTGAATGGCATTAGAAGTTTTGGATTTGCAGCCTCTTTTGATTCCAAACATGATATTATGCTAATTGTTAGAGTGAATAGTAGGCCTGCTGTTGCTATTAGTTCTGTTGTTGTTGCTCTCCACATCTAAATTGCTATATATATGTGAGAAATTAGGAAGACTAATTAATTGCACACTTTATTGAGGAATTCAAGTTGTCACATGTATCGATTTCTTGATGAGAGTTTACAAATTGCATATCAATAAGAGGAGCAATTCTCTTGAGCTCCGGGTGTTTGAAACACCCGGATCACTCTAGAAAATCTTCAATAAGAGCTAAACTTTGACGAAGTATGGACTCAAATTTCAAACCTTTCAAGCTACTTATGATAATAACCCAACTACAGAGCTCTCGAAGTACATATAAATAAATGCATATAATCCACAAATCATTTTCAGTGACATTTATTGTCACCATCTGGACAATATGATTAAATTAAATGAATCACCGACCCGTTTGGGAGGTGGAAGTACCCATATCAGATTCGTACAGGATTCACATCGATACACATAGACATACAAGAGTATGCTTTATTTTGTTTTGTTTTGTTGAAACGAGGATAGGACTCAAAATATAAATATGATTAATTTTGATGTTATTAATGGATTGACAAATTGACAATGACCAATAACGGATCTAGGACTCCTCCATAGGGGGTGCTCCATTGAAAAATCTGAGATGTTATTAATGGATTGACAAATTGACAATGACCAATAACGGATCTAGGACTCCTCCATAGGGGGTGCTCCATCGAAAAAACTTTTTACTATGGTCTGAGTTGTTTCGATCATGATACATCAACAATTGTGATAATGCGACATGATATATATCATCTTAAAGTAGTTTAGTCCCAAAATAAAAGCTAAAATAATTATGTTTAAAATCAAATATTTCGTCTTCTAATAATGTTTAACATGATCAATGGACTTTTTTTTTATGTATAATGAACGAAAAAATAAACCCAAATTTTAATTAAAATTGAAACATAAAGGAAAATATTATATATCCCTCAAGTTTTTTTTTCTTTTCGAAGAGTATACCCCTCAAGTTTTAAATAAATCAATTGAGAATGATCATTTTAAGGAGGGAAATGGTCTCTCAAAAATAAATAATTATAATAAAAAAAACATATATTAATATTGGAGAGTCAAGTTCAAATGAGACAAGGGTTTAAGATGAGACTAGTTTTTACGGTGAGACAAGGGAATGTGGCAAACTTGTAATTAAAGGAAACCTCCTCATGCGTGAAATTGGAGGGAAGGAAGAGGAGGTGATGTCAGCGCTGAGTTTTAATTATTTTATCCAGCTCTTTCCGAAATCATTTTTCAAAAAACATTATACCACTAAACTCGTATTAATTAGGCGGTCATTTTGAGATCCATTGTTATTATTTGTAGACGATTTTTTTTTTTATGGTTGTTCCAAATTGGATACTCGGTTGTTCCAGTAGAATACTACATTTGTTCCACCAGACTACTACATTTGTTCCACCAGAATACTACATTTTTTTGCACTCCCAGAGTATTCTACTGGAACAAATGTAGTAGTCTGGTGGAATAGATGTAGTATTCTGCTGGAACAACCGAGTATCCAATTTGGAACAACCATAAAAAAATAAAAATCGTCTATAAATAACAACAATGAATCTCAAAATGACCGCTTATTTAATACAAGTTCAGTGGTATAATTTTTTTGAAAAATGAGTTTGGAAAGAGCGGAAAAATGCATTTTAAAAAAAATAATGAAAATATTTTGGTGAAACAAATGTAGTAGCCTGGTGGAACAAGTGTACTATTCTGCTGGAACAACCGAGTATCCAATTTGGAACAACCAAAAAAAATAAAAATCGTCTATAAATAACAACAATGGATCTCAAAATGACTGCCTAATTAATACGAGTTCAGTGATATAATTTTTTTTGAAAAATGAGTTCGGAAAGAGCGGGAAAATGCATTTTAAATAAAATAATGAAAACTTTTTCTCTCTCCAGAGGTGACATCAGCGCTGACATCACCTCCTCTTCCCTCCAATAATGCCCCTCAATGTTTTTAAAATTTCAAAATTGTTTCCACTTTTTAATTGTCTCACACTAAAAATCAGTCTCGCCATAGTGACCTTGTCTCACCTGATCTTATCTCTTAGATTGAGCAAGAAAACAGACCCATTTAAAGACTTTGTTTTCATTTTTATGTTTTAAAAGCCACAACGAAATAATAAAAGAATAAATGTCTTCTTCTTCCCCAAACTATCGATCCTTTTTTCTGCAATACAAAAACAACCCAAATGTAAACCTAATTGCAAAAACCTTCAAATCTTACAAACATTTATCATTTATCCATCTTATATCGGTAGTAGGATGCTATTTAATATCTTATGGATGCTCAATTTACAATATTTTAGGTGCTTTTGTCCAAAAAATTTAAGGTTCACTCATACTTCTAAGAGAAGTTTTCGGGTCATAGTGGATGCTTGAGCACCCCCTAGATTGTTCCTGAGAATGACAATTCACTTTCACAAATTCAAAATATGGGAGTTATATCTAATATTATATATATGTGTGTAATATAAAGCAAAAATTGAAAAGATAAAAGTGAGTTGATGATGTTGATATGAGAAATAGATAAGAAAGTAGAAAAAAATATAATTTACCTCTTGTGAAAAGAATTCATGTGCACCAATAAAAATAAGGATATTCTGAGTGGCTGTTTTTGCTAATTCGATGTTTTTCTTTGCGTCCCCATTTTCTAGTGATCCCGATATTGTTTCGTTATCGTCTCTTGGGATTGAATCCATCGTATCCCTTCTTTTTTTCTTTTTTGTTTTATGAAACAAGTCTTTTTGTTCTTATGAAGATAAAAGAGAAGCCCTTCTATTTATAATGTACTAAATTACAAATATTGAAATTAATTACTTAATGTTACAAGGGATAAACATGCATACAAGGAAGAACAAACAAGATTTATTTATTTATTGGTTATTTTTGATAATGACTATGTGATAAAGATGTTAATTATATGGCTACATATCCCAGGGTATAGATCCTGGATATTCTTCTCTCTTGTATTAAAAGAATTTCAATCCAGGTGAGTTTGATTATATATGCTAATTACGAATATTCATTTTTTCTTGTCAATTTTTATTATGGTTACTTGCTAGAAGAATTCGCTTGAAAACCAGTTTATCCATATATAGGTCCTTTTCAATTTTTAAGGCTACACATCAATTGGAAAGAGGCGTTCTCATTTGTTTAAAGTAAAGTGGTTATCACTAATTGCTTCCTTAACAAAACCATCAACAAGATAATTAATTTTGAAGCCAAAAACGTAAAAAGGTATGAAAAAAAGAGAGAACTAGACATTAATGGTGTCAGGATTAAAATATATATGTATATAGAAAACAAGCACAAACGAAAGTGTTACTATGTAACCAAAAGAGCAGTACATACATAACATAACATAACATAGATTTGAAGTTTCAAAAGTCATGGAGTTGTACCTTTGAAATTATGTGAGTGTAAAGTGCAAATGCAACACAAGACAGAAAATCCAATGTCCAAACCACAAGTGATATCCTCTAACCACGACTGGGCCTAAACACCTTGTCTGGTTCATCCCAACCCCATTATAGCCTTTAGTCGCGGTCACCATCGTGGATGTGAACACAACAAGGCCCATAACAAGCCCAATTCTAATACAAACAACAACTCGGTCCAACGGCTTAGCTTGGCATTTGATAAATGCCAACCGGATTGAGGAAAACAGAAACAGAAGTGTGCAAATAACTTCCAGCCAAAAGACCCGAGCCGTCTCAAAGCCGATAGTAACGGGCCCATGTGGGCCTGGAGCCACAATATTGAGAGTGGAGGCTTATAGTGAAAAAGGTTTGGTCTATGGTTGTGTTGACAAGGGCCTTAAGTGCGAGAGCACCAAGAATGGCCCCCAAGGCATTGGGCAGAGATGTAAATAGCAGCCTGGGAGAGAGAAACGAGGCTTGTGAATGCAACGGAGAGGGTTATGTTATGACAATGACAGGGTTCATATGGCCACCGGATATGGGAAAGGTGGCTAGGAGGAGAATTGTGACAGTTAAGGCAATAGAATAAAGGCAGCCATTATAAGGTTAGGTGTTTTGGTTTGGGTTTCGTTAATAAACGAGAAATGCAAGTGGTAAAAATCATGGAACAAGTATGGGAAAGGGAAGATATTTTCCTCTTTTACATCTTTTCATGAATGATCACCTAAAGACCAACTCTATCTCAATTTGGTTTCTTTTATAAAAAAAAAAAAAAATTCTCAAAAAACAACAACGGTTCCTTTATTAATCTTTAATCATATGTCATATACATGTTTAAATTGGATTCTTGTCTATAGCATTAATCAAATATGAATTTGTCTTTGATTAAACTACGCAAAATGCCTTTACCAAAAAAAAAAATACACAAAATGCCATAATTAATGAGTATTTGACAAGAAGAAATGTTATTTAAATACATTGTATCACTTATAATTAGGTGGCTAAGTACGTGCTAATCTGTCATGGAATCACTTCTTTTGTGATCTTTTTACAGATTCTTCATTAGTCAATTAATTGTACTTCACTAGCATAAGTTCTGTTACTGCAATCCAATTAACAGTAAATCAAAGCCCAAGATATTAAGTTTTGGACCACACTGCTTTTTCCATGAAAAAGATACCCTTCACAATATGGAATATAATCCTACAAACAATTCACCTGTAATTTCACACAATTATTTACTACAGTAACAAACTTTAATTTGTACCACTATAATCAAAAATGAAATAGAGAAATGAGTTTACATTATGAGATTAGGATCGCATTAGAAAACAGTTATGAGACAAAATAAAAAATGGAAGCGATGTCCCCAAATATATACAGCTATAATTAGAGATTTTTTTTTTAAAATAAAAGTTTAGTTAAGAGTAGGTCTGCTCATTCGCAATGCCAACCACAAACCTCGATGAGGGTTTACAGTGAAGTTTACAGATTGTCTACCAATAAAAGCTAAATTTTGACGAAGTGATGACTCGAACAACAAATCTTTCAAGCAGATGATGAAGTGCCTTACCACTTGAACCCATAATTTAATACTTTAATTTCACTTGCCAAACTTGAAATTCAAATCTAACGTTCTTTTCTTTCTTTTTCTTTTTCCCTTTTCATTTGAAAAAAAGAACAGCTTTGTTTTTGTATAATAAATGATGAGAAATTGCATAACCAATGATTAAGCTGGGAAAGCTAGTTTAGAATAATATGATGATTTGGCTACATTAGAACAAATCTATAGAAGATAAAGTCGTAGTTGGTGATTGGTTGGATCAAATCTTTAACAAACAAATTAGAAACAAAGAACAGATGAAAATACGAATTTATATATAGAAAAGGAAAGCTAAACAAGAGTAGGTGAAATGGCAATAAAATAATTGTGGATTAGGAAATTCAAACAACTATATAAACAAGATTAAGTAAATTAATACTAGTAGATATAGTTAACACTAAACTTGCATTTGGTAATTCACAACCAAATCATATTGACTAAGAAGGTGACATAAGGCTTCCTTGTCCACTTGACTTTTATCTCTCTTTAAGTTGATACGATATTCAAAACTAACTCCGGTGTATGGCTATTCTTTTACTGATCAGCCTCGCTTAACTTGAGTATCAAAGGTTACTCGTCACGTCTCTAGAAGGTTTTGCACTTGTAGAGAGGGTGTAAAGGGGCTCAGAAAGAGAAATGGAGGGACCAAAACCCCCTCTACTGATTAAAGAAATCTGGGTGAGAAGGAAGATTGGAGATGGTCCCCCTCCTTGTCTAACCCATCATCAGACCAACTCTGAAAAAGGTCCCATCTTGTTTCTATTTTCACTATTCCACGTAATTAGGCTTTATTCTTTATGATCTATAGTAATTTAGACCAGTAGTATTCGGTTCGATCATAAAGAATAGTACATACACTTTCACATCTCCATATCACCCTACAAAAAATTTAATCTCTTTTTTCTATGGGGAAGGAACAGAAAACAAAGTGTAAAATTGGAAAAGAAGTGGGAGTCCCCATAGAACTAATCAATCACTCACTGTGAAGTTATAGTGCCATGTGCCGACCATGCCTGTGTTTTTGCAGTCAAATCAAAGTTTCACTAGAAAAGAAAAAGCACAAATTTTGATTCTAATTTGAATTAGAAAACACTCCAACCAAACCAAACCCAAGAAAAGAAAAAGAGAGCATAGCACCAAAAACTAAAAAGCATTATTCTAACTGCATTAAAGATAATAAAAAAAAGCAGCAGTTTGTTTTGTTTGTATGGGTTGGTTTGTGTTATAAATAAAGGAATGAGTTTGGAAGCTTGAATACATACATACATACCAACCATGGGAGTCGGAGGAGGACTCAAACGAGCTGCCAAGAAAATGGTGGCGGCTGCTTGCGCCTCCTTCTCTTCTTCTTCTTCTTCTTCCTCCTCTGCCTCTGTCCATGTAAGTTCTTCTCTGGATTCAAAATAATACTACTGTCTTTTCTAGTGTATCTTTTTCTTCTAATATTTATTTTCATCAAACAGGACTACTGGGACTGGGATTATTCAACTTCATCAAGATCAAAGGAACCCGAATCCAGCAGCATCCACAATGAATTTAGCCTGCCTTCCTCTAAGGTCTGCTTTCTGAAAAACAAACTCCCATTCCATTCCATTTACTTTTGGTATCCAATGCTTTCCACTTTTTCTTTTTCTTAGCTCGACCATATACTCTTGTCATTTCTAACCCCAGTTCCACCAAAAGAAAACAACACTTCACCTTAAAGAATTCCTCTTTTCTATTCGTGTCATTTGAATTACTGACGATGTTTTGAAAATCAACTATATGGTTACTGGGGAAAATGGAAACACTGTAATTTTGTGATTAAAGTTTACCAGATGGTACAATTTTAAAAGCGGAAGATGAGTTTTTCGAATATATGCAACTTCAAACTTTTTTAGTTGGTTAGAACTTGAAATTTACACATAAAAAGAAACTCGTCTTCTGCGAATGAAGTTTTGAAATTGTACTTCCTGATAAAAGCTACATCCGCTTTCCCTGCTCATACCTTGTTGCATTGAGAAAACGTTTTGACATTTCTTTACCTTGTTGATTTGATGGAAGCAGAACCTCTGCGCAATATGCCTGGAAGCTCTGACTTACAGCACGGGAAACAGCTCAGGGCAGGCTATATTCACAGCACAGTGTTGTCATTCGTTTCACTTTGCCTGCATCTCATCCAATGTCCGGCATGGGAGTGTAACCTGTCCAATCTGCCGTGCCCATTGGACCCAGCTTCCCCGCAACCTAAACCAACCCTGTCCCCTTTCTTGTAACCAAACTGACCCTGTTTTCCAAATCCTTGACGACTCAATTGCCAATTTTAGGGTCCACAGGCGCTCCTTCCTACGCTCTGCTCTCTACAACGATGATGACCCCATAGACCCTGTTCCTCATCATCCACGCCTCCACCTCTCTCTTGTCCCCTTGCCACCACCGCCATTCTTTACCCATAGGAAACTTACTGCTGATGCGTATTCTTATCTCTGCGTAAAATTAACAAACCAAATACCTATAGACCTGGTTCTGGTTGCAAGCCCCAGCGGTCCCCATTTGAGACTTGTCAAGCAATCCATGGCATTGGTTGTGTTCTCCCTGCGACCCGTTGATCGTCTAGCCATCGTGACTTACTCTTCATCAGCTGCCCGTGCTTTCCCCTTGAGACGAATGACTTCCTGCGGCAAGCGAACAGCCCTGCAAGTCATTGAGCGCCTTTTCTTTATAGGGCAAGCAGATCCCACAGAAGGCCTTAAGAAAGGAATCAAGATACTTGCAGATCGTGCTCACATGAACCCGCATTCTTATATCTTGCATCTCTCTCATTGTCCAACCTCATCATACCACACCATCAATGTGCAACTGCCCATCCCAATTCATTGCTTTGGCTTGGGCTCTTTAGATGGCTTTGGCATTCATGAATTTGAAGAGTTCTTGATCCGACTCTTTGGTGGTGTCATTACTGATGTCCAACTCAGAATTAGAGAAGGCAGGGTAATAAGGATTGGAGAGCTAAGATGCAATGACGAAAAGAGAATTTTATTAGACTTGGGCGACCATGAATCTGTTTTCATAAGGTATAGCTATATGGAGGGCAGGGTTGATGAGTGCACCATAAATGGAGAGACTCTGGTAAATTTAGCGGATAAGGGCGACACTGCTCCACAGATGGAAAGGGAAGTGGAAACTATTAGCGGGAGGACAAGCAACGTTGAGGGTTGGGATTATCATGATCCTTATATGGCTAGAAGATGGGCTAAACATTTGCACAGTTATAGACTCTGAATCAAGAGATCAGCACTTCATAACAGAATCCACACACACAGGTATCAATCAGATGTACAGAGATCCGTGTCTTGTCTATGAGCTTCTCATCATTATGCAGCAACAACCCTATGAGTGCTTCAACAAAGTTCACATAAAGAATTGTACAATCATACATCAGGATGCAATATTTTTTTTATCACTCTAAGCTAATCAAAAGTTTTGTGATTAGCCAGGAAAAGACACTCAATCATGTGCTCTAGCAAAAGCATTCAGTATATGGAGTTGAAAGTTTCAAAAATCACAAATCTTTAGCTCTATATGGTCACAGTATCTATTGCTGCAACTGAAACTGCAAATTCGGATAAGCTGCCATTCGCTTGATCAAGTTGTAGATCAAACATAAGATATCTATGTAACTAGTCATTCAGATAATCATGTGTTGAGAAGTCACTATATAGTAGGGATTTATTCTCTGAGTAGTGAAGAAGGTAATAGCAGTCATTACAGAAATAGCAGGGGTTATATGGGGCCCATTTGTCATCCACCGTCACTTTCGTGGCCCTAAAATTTTGCAAATTTTACATTTCTGGACACGTAACTTTAGTTGGAACGTTACTACTGGATAAGCTGAACGATTCTGTAAATCATCGGGATGACTCAATCACATGTCTCTAATAGCAATTGTATGCTTGCAGTTTCCCTGCAACAAGCCCAAATAATAAGAATCTGGTGAAGTCATCTAAGAATATACCTTATAAAATTATGCTCCAAATCCAATACAAAAATTCATTAACCATCAGCTTATGCCAAACGAAAAATATTATTTGATGAACTGCATTTGAGCCATAGAAGATCCTGCTAAATTTTGTATCCATTGTTTCCAACGGAGTGCAGATGATTATACCTGATGGCAGTAGAGGTATCCAGCACCAAGATGAAATCGCGAGTCACAAAACCGAGTTTTCCCCATTTCCACACTTCTGAATGGGGGCAACTGCGGGGTTCGTATCTCACCAATGACCTCTTTCTGCTCCTTTTGCAACTCGCCACTTACAATACAGACCCATTTTCTAATAGCTTCATCCTTGGAGTTTCTTAGAAAATCAAACATAGGTTGACTGTAATCTATTGCAGATGGATCCCTCATATCTTTGCAAAACACATCCTACATTGTGCATTCCAATACGTTTGAGTGACAACGAACTCTCCGCACAATAAGTCAAATAAAATTGAGTAAACCTTACTCCGATAAGAAAATACCCTGATGAATCATGCTGCCCTGCCTTTTGCATCACTTGGACCGTCATACAATAAATTTTGTCCCTCATTTCAGTCAATAGTTGTCTGCCTAGGACCAAGAACTCTTGTGTCTGTCAAATATTTAAGAAGTTATAAATCCTAAAATAAAAAATGCAACAAGTACAAAATCATATTTGTAATTTTAAATCTCAATCATGAATCCTAATATGCAATAAACCATGTATTCTAAAGTTCAAGTGTTTAAACAAATCCTAAGCTATCTAAACACTACTATTTTCATTAAAAAGTAATTAAGTAGAGTAATATAAATTATTTGTTCTCTGATTCTCCAGTTCAACCTCAAGTTCTTCTCTCGTTCTACTCTTCCTTAATACACTGCAACTGTTTTCCTTTTCCTGTTTATTCTCTTGTATAGCTGTCCTACCCAATAAAGGATTTGTAATTGTATAAATATCCTTGAAAGGTTAATGGAAAATTATTCCGCCTAATTATTTTCTGCTAAACCCATCCAATTGGGACTTTTTCTGCTGGAAACAGGTTCCTAAACGAATGAAATATGGTCCCTATTTTCTATATTTACATAAACGAGCACAAATACGGCTCATTCTGGTTTCTTAGCATCTCTGTTTCTGATTGGTGTTGGGAACATTAAAGTCCAACTGAACTGAAGTTCCATGCTTCACACGTTAAGGATACTAAAAGACAATTTATTCAATCCTTGTCCTACATCACTAGTAATGTTCGCATAAACGTGATTACAATTAAAAGGCAAGTAAAAGGATCATGATCGTGATTTTAAAACAAAGCAGAAATGAAAGATAACTGGTTTAAATTTCAGAACAGAATAAAAGACAGTACCTTTGCCCACTGTTGTATATTATGGTAAACCTGAATGCAAAGCACAACGTCAGGGTGCTGCACAGCTATGTATTCTTTAAGATTTGAGGGCTTCAGCTGGTGTTTAAATGACAAAGAGCGTAGCAAAGAAGAAGAAAGAATTTCAGCATTAAGAATAACAATGAATCTAGAGAACACACTTAAAGAAAGAAGTAAAAGTCAATCCAAAATCTCAAGGCCACCTGTTTCCTGAAATTTGTAGACCTAAGATATTGAATCCCTTGAGTTCCCTCTCTTGCTAAAACAGAAGTCGTGCCAATCCTGCAACTAGTACGGGACTCCAAAAAAAAAGACAGAATTTCGAGCTCCAACCAACAACCCCGCTTTTAACTCGTCAGTTTCAACTTTTCACGTGCTTTCCAACATCATTTTAGCTCGACCTAAACTAATCCAAAACTCAACCCAACTCAAACTTAAATAACAAGTTTGAGTCAATTATTAAACCTTACGGGTTCGGTTTGGTTTCATGTATTACCTATTTTGATAATTTAGTTTGGTTATTCCAGTTATATTTGTTTTTTGTACTACATCTTTGTTAGATCAGCTTGAAATTGGGCAAATCAAAACAGGATCAGATTGATAAAATCAGTGAAGCATGCACCTGTAAATTTGGTAGTTGTAAAATTCACTTTTAATCTGTCATGTAGATTTGATGACTCAATTATAACATTCTAAGCAATTTTAAAGCAGAAAGTCTACAACTTGTCATGTTTTTAAGTCTAAATAAAAAGAAAAGATTTAAGAAATGGAGAGATCAACGCATGTCACGTAATTACAAGGCCTTTCTTCTGTCATTCGTAGAATGAATAGGCCTTTCCCCTAATTAATTAGTCAAATCTTTTTATGCGGTATGTGAAGAAAAAGGGTGAATGAAATTAGAATAAACTAACCATATAAAATCCAAACAAATACTTGCCAATCATATCATAATACTTAGATAATAGGAAACGAGAACTCATTTTATTATTTTTGTTTTTATTTATAACGGAATATTTCCAAGGTAGATTCCGTTTAAAGGCCGGACACATTCTATTTAAGTTTTTTTATCATTATTATTTCTACTAAAAACTAACTTAAAAATAATATCTTTTCAAAAAATTGGAAAAATACAAAAAGACTGTCCGAGAGGCCCGACACAGTATTCTTTGGGCCTTCCGCTGGAATTACAACTAGCCTAGATGGCCTATACAGCTTCTTACAAACAAAATTTCAGTGTCTACTCAATGATTGATTGATTATTTAAACAATTACTCTACTTAATTTGGAATTAAGGCCCTGTTCTTTTTGATTGAATTGAATTGAACTGAATCGAACTGAATGATATTGAACTGAATTGAATTGAACTGAATGATATTGAATTGAATTGAATTGAACTGAATTGAATTGAATTGAAATAAATTGAATTGAACTGAATTTATTGAACTGAATTTACTGGACTGAATTTACTGGACTGAGTTAAAAATTTATAGTTTAAGATTGTATTATATATGAGACTGAATAATTTTTGTGCTGGCAGAGTCAAAAGTTTTATAATTTAATATTTGTAACACCTAATAAAGTTTTAACTGATTCTGAGCTAAGAATTAATTAAATAATATTAGCACCTAATAAAGTTTTAACTAATCCTAAGCTAAGAGTTAATTAACTATATCTACAATAAGCAAGTATTTTAAAAAGGCGTTGGATGCTTTGGTTATATTGTCGTTCGATATTAGAAATGTCATTTGGACAATTGAAGAAAAGGTGGAAGGTGCTCTACAATATGCCTCAAATGTCGATCATTGTTTTTACATTTACGCTTCATAACTTTATAAGATTGTGCACACTTGGAATACCAATTACACAATATGGTCCAAATGTCAATGGAAGAGTAGATTCAGATATATTTAGTACAAACCGAAAAAATGCCATGTTAGTAGTACGGAATGGTATAGCGCAACAAATTTGGCAATCACGACGGCTAGCGGAAAATGAAGAGCAATCAGATGATCAAGATATTGAAGAGAATGGTTAAAAAAATATATTTATGAAATTTACTGAATTGAATTGAATTATTGAAAAATGTTGAATTGAACTGAATTGAATTGAATTGAACTGAATTGAACAGTATTGAATTGAACTGAATTGAATTGAAATATGTTGAAATTAAATCAAAAAGAACAGGGCCTAATACAAGTATTACTCCTATTCTATATTTTCAATAACAAAAGAATTAATACTTCTATTATATTATTCCTCTACGTGTTACTTTTTAGCAATTGAGTTTTTATGGATTATTTTTAAGCAAAATAAGAATTATAACCCACATCATTTGTAAAATTAAAGATAATTGTCAACTTTATTAATGCAAACGAAGGTATTTTTGTCTAATTTCTTCTTCTTTTTTCTTTCAGACTTTTGACCGGTTAGATAGAATTTAAGTTTATGCAATTTTTTCGGACAAAAAACTCTTATGCACGTTAAATAAAATGATCATTTTTTTTAATTTTACAAACGAATCTCGTAGTTTTTCTTCTCTATAAACAAACCATAAGAAATCCTTTGTTAAAAAGTGAAACAATATAACAAGGTTCACCAAAAAAATAATTCATTTCATTGTAATTTAAACTTGTAGTATAAATTTTTAGGAAATTAATTTAATATCGCATATTTATATAATAAAGGTGTAGGCTATGGTCACTTTGTTTTTCCTTTACTTTGTCTTTTTCACCATTGAATTAGTTTTTAACCCATGATCCAATGGTTGACAAAACAAAGTAATGGTTACTTTGTCAAAAACAAAGTGACCATAGAATATCATGAAAGAATGAGTTTCCTTAATTTGATTTTCTGTATAAAATTAAGTTTGTCCTGAATAATGAATATCTAAAATAATTTATTATAAGCATGAAATATGAGTGGTCAAATAAAAGAAAAGAAAAGGAAATAGATTGATCCATTCAGACATCTCCGTCCTTAATTATATTTTTGTTTTGTAATTTGTACGTTTTTCCATTGTTATTGTTGAAGGAAAGGAGAAAAAGAAAAGAGGAAGAAGAAGAAGAAAGTGAAATCGAAGAAGAGAAGAGAAGAGGGTCTTCTAATATTCATCACCATCATCACCATCATCATCATCATCATCATCATCATCATCATCACCATCATCATCATCATCATCATCATCATCATCATCGTTGCGTTGGGGTTGAGTAGTTGTAGTATCCATAAGTCAACCAACCTCGTCGGAGAATACCACGTCTTCATCTCATACAGATCTATCTGGCTGTTGGGTATTTCTTTTTCTTTTCTTAATTTTCATTTTCCTATTTAACCCTAGTTTTCTTTTCCTTGACTTTATCATCTCTATTGAGATTGCTCATCATTTTACAACTCATACTTCTTAACTCTATCTTACCCCATCAACATGTTAACTTTCACATTCTCACCTCAATTTCTTTTTCCAAAATTCATAACTATGACTTAACTATTAGCTCGACCTTTTGATTCTATTGGTTAAGTAACATGCTATCAGAACTACTACGAGCCTGAGTTCGATTCCTCTCAACCTCAATATTTGTTGAATTAGAAACACATGGTTGGTTGGGCATGTGTCTGCTTCCTTCACGCCCAAGGGGTATTCGGCTTCGGCTGAGGGGTCTGTCAGATAATATATAAACCATAACTAAAGCTCGAGCTTTTTGTTCAATCGGTTAAGTAACCTTGTCTTCAGTTAACTTTGTCTTTCCATGTACTAATCTTTCATGGCTGGGTGTTCTACGTATACTGTAATTTGGCTTGTAAGTATGGAGTGTCTCCTTAACAATGATTGTCGCTACATTGAGTCCAACCGTCCATTAGGAATTCGCAATTTGTCACAATCTTGTCTTTATGCATCACAAAAGGGAAAAAAAACCTTCTATTTCAAGCCTTGAAATCTCATTTAAAATATTGCCATAAGTTGCAAGTCATTAGCTGTTTAATGAAATAGAACTCTTACAATGGAAAATAATGTTGAGGCATAAAAATTCACTCACAAGATATTGATGTTCCTGTCTGGAAATAGCTTTATCAGTCCTCCTATAACCTCAAACCTTTTCATTAACTAACTTGCGTTCTTTGATTGATAGAGGCATTTGTTTTTATGCATATCATGCATGCTCAAAATGGATAAAGCTAGAGATACTTTATATAGTGGAAGGTTACATGTGGCAACTGAAAAAATGGATTCTTACTCGAAAAAGAATACAATATTAAGGAGTTAACGTGTCACCTTTTAAATAGCTCATACAGCTTGGAAAAAAATAGTTCCCGAAGTTGAGAATTCATTAGAGCAGAAAGTATATTGCATACAAGGTGCAGAATTGGGTCATTGAATATCGATCCTCATGTTTTGTAATTGTGTTGGTGCAACTTCGATGTTCATTTCTTTGTCATTATAATCAATGCTTGCTTTGGCAAGCCTACATGACTTTTAGTATCTTTTATTTGTGTTTTACCATGGCGATTGTTTAACTTTAAACAAAGGTGTTTGTGTCTTACAGTGGTATTTAGATTGCAGTATTTCGTTAGTTATTTGGGTGAAATGGAAAAGGATTTGTGTGAGCAGACCATTGGGATTAAGGTTTAGCAGTCTTATGTGATGCATATATTGTAGTTAAATATGTATGTTTTAAATATTACTTGTGCTTTTGGACAAACACCTCTCAATTGCATCCTCCACTTGTTTGTTTACCATTCAGTAGAGACTTCAGTTTGATGACCTGCTTGCTATAATGCATGTTGTGGTGATGATGGATAGAGAAGGGGGGTGGGGGATGGTCTTGTGACTGACGTGCATTTTTTTCTGTTTTAGATGAATGACATATGTATCAGCCGAAGAGTGCTCCTAGTTCAAGTTTTGTTCATAAAAGCGTAGTGGTTCATGGTCAGGATTTAGATTGTGGTGCTAGCTCAATGGACCCCATCAGTGGAGGTAATAGTCTCAACAGCAACCCTAGTCTTTCTTCGAAGCAACGATTACGTTGGACTCATGAGCTTCATGAGCGCTTTGTCGATGCTGTGGCACAACTTGGTGGGCCGGATCGTAAGTCTCCTATTTCACCTTTCCTTACAAGCAATGTGTCAATGTATATTGTTTTAGAAGGAATCTTTATAATGATGACCAATATCCTTATGGTCAATTTAATAGACATGATGTTCGCCAGATGTCCAAGAAAATATACCATGCAATTCAGTCGCAAAATTAGCCATTTTGAATTGCTGGTATGAATAATAACTAGTTGAAGTTTACTGTGGAAACTGTAAAATATTCAGCTTGCTTTTGGATTTTCTGCAAAAGGGTGGTAAAATGAAGAGAAGAATCTTTCTTTTTTTCTTAATAGAGTAAATTTATGTTACTAGTCTAGATGCATTAAACTCATCTAGCTGTTTGATTGAATACAATTCGGGTTTTAAATAAAGATTATATTCTTCCAGTGTCGGATCATTCAGTGGAGAATTGCAACTTGTGAATAACATGAGAAGCTTGATTAAGGCTGTTCTCTTTGAATGGATAGTGTAGAAATTCAACATAGGGTGAATGAATCTAGTGTAGATAGGATGTGAACAATTTATGTTAGGAAATCATTAATAAGTAGGAGTTGGGTTGAATTTATTTGCTATTTTTTTGTTATTTATCTCTAGCTAGAGCGACTTTTCTGCTAGAGTGTGCATCAGACAAGGCTTTGTGTCCTTAGAACTATAACAATGCTTTTAGCTTAGTGCATAGAAGAGGCCAAGCTGCTAGTATTCTTCCTATCTGAAGTCCTTTTAAAGCGGATGTTATTCATTTAGAGAAGACACAGATATTACTTGAAAAATAAATAAATAAAATAGAACCGTAATCTATGAGATCAGAATTCTGTGACGAGCTCTAACCTAGTCTATCAACATAGGTAGGCAGGGATGAAAGGATTGTAAGGAAGCTTTACTATCCAGACTTTTTTGTTCAAGAATCTCTTAACATTTTTCTTTGTTATTTCTTTGTAGGAGCTACTCCGAAAGGTGTCCTCAGGGTAATGGGTGTACAAGGTTTAACTATATACCATGTCAAAAGCCATTTACAGGTACACTAGAGTTGACTTTTATTTATTGGATAAGTAACTCTAGTTGTATGCATTTTGAATTAGATTTGGGCGACCGTGTCTCATATTTGTATTCTCCTTCTCCTCTTTTATCCTTATGATCCTGCTAATGTGGTACATCCAGAAATATCGACTTGCCAAGTACCTGCCTGACTCTTCTTCTGATGGTAAGTGAATCTAATTTCACTGACATTTTTTAGTGAGCATATGCATATGCATATGCTTATCTTCTCTCATTGTTTATGCTAGTAAATTACTTTTGTGTACCTTCTTGTGCTTATGCTAATTTAAACCTTAATGCAAGGGAAAAAAGCTGACAAGAAAGAAACTGGAGATGCGCTTTCTAATTTGGATGGTTCATCGTAAGTGGTGCTGCACTTTATCTTTGTGTTTTTACCAATGTCCATACTTCTGTTAGTTTAAATATTGAGAAGTATTTAGTTGTAGCATGTCATATTGTATTCTGTCATGTTATTCTGACTTCTAATCAGTAGGAACATTCGTTTGACAAGCTGTTCCTTATTGTTTACAGTGGGATGCAAATTACAGAAGCATTAAAGCTGCAAATGGAAGTTCAAAAACGTCTACATGAGCAATTGGAGGCATGTCTCTTCCTTGAAATTTAGGATTCATTTAATAATTCAATTCGATATTCATTCATTTTTATAGCTTGCTGGAATGAGGATAAAAAAATTGGCGACTCTTTTTTAGAACGTGAAATAACATGAAAAATGTGATATTGATAATTCACTGCTATGTTCTGTATATGTAAATATGCTTGTCCTTTTCTTTTCTTCTCTTCATTCTTTTTTTGTTTGTCAATGTGAGCTTTTCTCTGAAGACTATAAACTTGAATTAGTATAAGTTGATTTTAGAAGGCTGAGTGCGGGTTGTACCGTTATCAATTGCCAACCGTATCCAATAAAACCTTAATACTGCTCTGGTAAACTACAGATTCTCGGTTTATGTTTTCTTGATTCTATTTCCTGACTGAAGGGAATCATATTTGCTTTTCATGTTTACAAATCCCTCTTTATTTTCTGACACTATTGATACTTTTCTACTACAAGACATTTATGAATCATTAATTTCATATCAGTTACTCTTGGTTGTGCTTTTCTGCTTCTTGTTTTGAACTTACTTTCTCATCTGAACTTTAATAAATAACTTGATTAATCATGATAAGAAAAATCAATGCAATAATTCCTTCGTGGATTGGGTTACTGTTGAATTGAGAAGCTACTGGCAAATACAAATTCGTCTTTTCTGTTGTGTATGACATCACAACCCTTACTGAGTATTCTGTACCTTGAATGCAACAGGTGCAGAGACAGCTACAGCTACGCATTGAAGCACAGGGAAAGTACTTGAAGAAGATAATTGAGGAACAACAACGGCTTAGTGGAGTCCTTGGAGAGGTGCCTGGTGCAGCATCAGGTGACAATTGCCCAGAATCTGACAATAAGACGGACCCAGCAACCCCTGCTCCAACTTCTGAGTCACCGATACAAGACAAGGCTGCCAAGGAGCGTGCTACGGCCAAAAGTTTGTCAATGGACGAATCATTTTCATCTCGCCACGAACCACTGACTCCAGATTCACGTTGTAACGCTGGTTCCCCAACTGAGAGCCCTAAAGGTGAGAGGTCAGGAAAGAAGCAACGCGTGTCAATGGGCACGGCCTATTCTAAATCAGATATGGTTCTTACACCCCAGATACTAGAGTCGAGCTTAAACTCGTACCCTCAGGCACTCTCTTGCATGCTGACTGGAGAGCAGTTTGATCCTTCCTCTGGATTACATATGGGGAATGATGATCAAGTAAAGAAGGTATCCGGCAGTGATCTGTAGTTTTCTTTGGCGCGTAAGACATGTCCTACGTGACTCTTTTCGATTTGCTTTCCATGTAATTTCTAAGAATATGTTCTCAAATCAGGTTAAACCCATTAATGTTAGATAATTAGCTCCAAGGAAAGTTGTTCAATTTCACCTGATTTTTTTTTAGACTATAGGCGCTTGAGGTCTTCCATCTGAGTTTATGCATTGTGAATCGGGCGGGTTGCGTTGTTGAGAATATCTCACCAATTGTGGTTGGTGGCTGGCTGCTAAAGGGCTAGTGTTTGACTTGAAGTATGTTAAATATTATCGAAGCATTTACAGGAGCTAGATTAGTGATTTCTGGTGTGGCCTATCCTTGCTCTAGTACGGGAATTTGTTGGAAAAATACCATAATTTTTGTAACATAAATGTTCATTAAAATTGAAGGTTTCTTGCATTTCTAATCTCTTTAATCTCTCCTTTTCATAATTTGATGAATTCTTTGTTCTTTAACTTAGAATATAAGATACGATAAATTTATAAACGTGTTGCGTTGGCCTGCACATACATAGAAGACAAGACTAATGTAAAAGAGAGTGAGTTCAATTCCATTGAAAATGATCAGGCCATAGTTGCACTGACAAGCTAACCAGGACTCAAACAGTCATAATTACTGAAACTTTTCCTAGTCTACAGTAGCAGTCATGAAGACTGGTTTCTCCTATGGTTGACACGCTTGAGAATACAGTGGCGTAGCCTCTTACTGAAAGCTTCAAGCTTTTCAAATCTCTCACCCTTGAGCTTCTTCGGTACTGTTGGAGACTTTTTCTTCTTCTTCTTCTTCTCTTCCTTTGGTGGTTTTGGGGACTTTTGTTGTTTGGTTCTTAGAGGAGTTGCAAAGCCCTTTAGACTAGTCATCTTCATTTTCAAAGAAAAAACAACAAAGTTCAAGACATGTAACCTGTAACTTCAATGCCAAGACTCAACTCAAAATGAATGCATGAATATGTATATAAGGGAGGCTGAGAAATACCTGACTGCTATTGTCAGCAGCTCTACATTCAGCAGAAGATTCTCCATCACTGCCTCCCAAGGAAGAGCATCGTCCCCAGCTCTCTCTGTTTGAGCTCGTATTCGAACATTCCTCGCTGTGTCCATTTGGCTTATCCTGTAAAACCAGAAAAATCCAAAGGCAGTTTTAACAATTAGAATTCACCATTAAAATCAGTGTTGACAGCATTCTTGTTTGCTTGTCAAAATAGAAACAGGCGATGAATATTGTAAGAATCCACATGGAATCCAAGTCATTGCATTAGACAATAACATACAGGGAAAAGAAGTTTTCTACAGAAAATCAGGGAGTTCTTTTGCAGCGATTACCTATGAGATGCTATAATTTGTTGCCTCAAAGGTGTGGGTGAGTTTATGAACCATAAGTTTCTCTTTTGGTTTTTAGTTTATGCAACAGATTAAACAATCTCTACACGTAGAATGATTATGATAGAAATTAATCTCACTTTCACCTGTAATTTTGATGCTTCATCACAGCTAATCACATCATTTTCATTGACCACGGAATCCTGCATCATTAATGGCAATAAAGTTTAATTGAAACCTTAAAAAGGTGAAAAACATTATAGAGCAGAAAATATGATAGATAGTGCTACAAACTGGTTACCGGAACAACTTCAGAGAGAAGTTCGCTAACAGGTCTTGTGGTTGGAATGCTAGGAGGTGCAGATGAACTTGCAACATCAGTACAACTAGAATGGAGGCCCGCAATTATCTCGCATAACAGGTTCTGTCAAGAAAAAACCATGCACATCGTGTGCTTAAAATAACTGGAAACTCAGAAAAAAAGGATTACATAGGTTTGCTGGTTCAAAGGAGAATATGCTATGAAGCGCTTCCGGTCGATAGATGCAATGATAAATCTAAAAATAGTATATTTTGTGATGATAGAACAAATCAGCATAGGATGTTTGATATTCAATTGATTCTGACGGCCACGTGAAGCACTGTTGCTAATTAAAGGGCTCTGATAAGAAGATTATGGTCACTACACATGTTTCAAGTTTGGATCTTTGATACCCACTATAGAGCAAGAAATTTTGCAATTGAGGGGGGTAAGTACAAAAGTAATACATTAACTGAAAATATGAGAAATAGCAAGACCAGATTGAACACTTCGACCTTTGTTATAAACCACCAGAAGACAAGTTACACAACAAGTGTCTAAGAATTTTGGTTGCATTCACAGTTGGCTGATGTCACAACGGCCTTCTTAAATTATTTGATTGTCACTCCATTCTGGGCATTATGCAATAACACATTGCCTCACATATTTGATATAGATTGGCAGAAGTATAGCCGATAGTAGGATTTAGTTGTCTACCTAAGATAAGCATTTAAATACAGCAAATCTCTTCTAATCATTCTCAAAAAGCTCTACATGATATTGGAAATCACCTCATCTATGCCAGAACCAACCTTCAAATCTCCTAGATTGTAGTACTTCTCAAGATTACTGGAAGGAGCAGAACTTTGAGGAGGGTGAAGAACATTGAAGAAGAAAATGGAAACTGAGTCATAATAAAACTGTGGCCGAGAGGAGTTATGATCACCATCGAACTTTATCATATTTTTGTCCCCCTGAACAGAGCTAAGTACTTAGTAAATGCAACAGTAATGAGTCAATACTTCAAAGGAAACTGAAGGTACTTGGAGCGATACGTTACTGCATAGGACTTAAAAATGAGGTCAGAGTGATGAGACTGAATGAATCTGTCCTCACTAGCATGTCCAAATAATACTGGAATAAACGTTTTGGGTGCAACCTGCAAGCACCATTCAGCATTAACATGCTGCCCAGAATTAATTAAGCTAGCGAATTACTGCACTAAGGTAGAGAGTGAGCGAGCGAGAGAGAGAGAGAGAGAGCCTGTTTTCAATCTAAAAGATCATGAAGAAACCTTTTGGCAGTTAAGATCCATAATATCAAACTTTGCCTTCTTCTGAATTACGCGCCGCATATACTGCACTGCCATCTTAACCTGATCACATGTGAAAGGGGAGAATTATACTTATGCAAACAGGAGTGATAACGTATTATAAGTAAAAGATGGGTCTCTGAAGACTGATCGTCAAATTAATTCATCCTCGGACACAGATTGGATATAAAGCCTCTTCCTATTATCAGCGTTCTTATGGTATCTTACAACATCACTTTTTGTTTCATAAACATATGTTTCCTTCACTTTTATCTAAGTTAAACAGCTCAATAGATAACAACAATCAAGCCTTAGTCCCTACACGTCCGCTATATGAATTCTTCTTTTCTATTAATTCATGTTGACTAGTCATCGTAAATACACAATTACTATAATGCTTTCAATAGTTTAGAGGAAAGAGAGAGAAATACAGTAAATTTTGGAAGCCGAATTTTGTACACATCTACAAGTTCCATCATTAGATCAAACAAATTTGAAAAGGCACTATCCAACACCATTCCAGCAATGGACGGGTCTGCTGCTCCGTAAAGAAGGCTGCACCATTCATAGAAAAAATTAGCATGAGCTGTCTCAGGAGTTAAAAAGGGAACAAAATAAATAACAAGTAAACAATCTAGTATCTCATATTTATGAAGAAACGAGAATAAGAAAACCATTCCACATCCCAATCTGACAAGTGCAAGAAATTTTACAAAGCCTTCCAGAACACTCTAAGATGCATAATAAAGCCTCACTGAACTTCAAGAGACAATAACATGGAAATAAGCAAGAAGAGAAATGACATACCAAGTAACTGCGCCCATTGATCTTCCCCAAAGGCCTATGCGTGAAATTTGCTTGTCACTTCTCAGAAATGAAACCACAACTTCGAGGTCATCTCTCTATAACAAGATCAAGAAAGAACATGAGAAGCTTAAGAAACTTGAGTGATAAGAAACTCTAAAAGAGAGAGAATACCTCATGCCAACCAAGGCTAACATAATCACCATCAGATAAACCAGAACCGGAAAAATCAAGAGTGAATACAGTAATATTGGATGGAAGAAGAATTACTGCAGCCTCATTGGCATCTGCTCTGCATCCACTGCAACATTGTACATGATGAAAATAGAGTAAGGCTGAAACCTCTATTTGAAGGCAGAAAATTCGACAACAATAGAAGTTGTACGAAAATGTAGAAAAAATTCAAAAGTGGCATGTCTTTCTACCAATTCAGGAGTGTTTACATGTGTTTCACTATAGGAGTAGACTAGCAAACTAGAAAGAAGTGCCACAACTAGCGGGATTTTCTATGACAATTGCATACCTGTTCCCGTGGCAGTAGATAACACAAGGAAGAGGAGAGTCTTCAGGGAAAGTTGACGGGACATAGTGGCTACACCTTAAAGTATGACCCCTGGCATTGGTAAGCTGCAAATAATGGGAGTAAACAAAACATAAGTTACTGAAAATGAGGAAGGAGGCATTCGAAAGTGCATAGTGTGAATTGATGTCCATACTTGCCTCCAAGTCTCTTCTCTTGTATGATTGACCAGCAAGAGTGAATTCCTTCTCCCATAAATACTGATCGGGGTTATACTCTGCTCTGTAATTTGAAAGCAACGACAACAAATAGAAGAGAAGGATTACATAACATTAGCAGCTGCTTTACAGGGTTTAAAGATGAAGGCATAAAATAAAACCTGGGAGGACGGATGACAAAATTGATGAATTGATCAATCATATCCTAGTTTTGGTAGGGCATTAGAGAGATGACTGTGTTGTTAGAAAACCAAACATGTGGAGGAACGAAGTCACTGAGAAAGCTAAACCACCGTTCACTTGTCTCCTCTACCATTTGTAACTCTTCCTTTCCATAATGCCAACAAGATATGCTGCATATGAATGATGTTCCTGGCAAAGAGCAATCTGAATTGAGGGTTGATAACACTGGAATATGTAAACATTTTAACTAATTTACATACGCATCTACGTCCCATTTCAAATCCATGAACAAAGGGTAAGCTAAACATGAAAAGACAAAGTAAACAACATTGGATCTCAAAATTCAAGAAATACCCACATTCAACAAATACTAGCTTCAAGACTCGCATCCAGATAGATGCATAAAGAGTAAATGAGAAAAGGGGGAAAAGTGAGATGGGTACCTTTTAGACCTAAATAAAAAGAAGCTTGAGAATGCAGATTTAAAAAGGAGAAAAAGTTCAATGGCGAAAAGAATGAAGCACTGCACTAGTTCAATGTCGGAAGAGAGAGAGAGAAGACAGAGAAGCAACAGCTGCAACACAACTTTCTTTTCTTTTCTTTTCCTTCTTCTTTCCCTTTGGTTTATGGGTCCTTACGCTACGGTTAACCGGGTCAATACACATTAAATTTTACGATTCATGAATTTTAACTATTTTCTCTCAAATTAAGACTAGATTACATGCTACATCGCCTTCACATTTTTAAATTAACTTAGACTAAGGGTTTGATTGGTACAGTTGTTCATATTTGCTGTTTCTGTTTGCTGTTTGTTGTTCCTCTTTGCAGTTTGCTGTTTCATTTTGCGGTTTGCTGTTTGATTATTGGTGTTTGGTAAAATCATAATTATTTATTGTTGTTAGCATGTAAAATGACTAATATGGACATAATTAAATTTTTTAAATGTAAAATGAAAAAGGACAATAAATGAAACTAAAATTCGTAGAGATTCTTTTTAGAAAAAGTAGTATTTTAATGCTTCTTAAAAAAACAGTTGCCTTTCACCTAAACAGCAACCAGTATCATTTTCTAATTCCTAACCAAACACCCAATTAACTCCTTTTTAGATCGAAAAAACAAATAGCAGATGGAAAACGGTGAAACAAACGCCCTCTAAAATTTACAAAACTAGACACTTTAAAGGTTTTGGAACAAAAATCCTTCATTTGAAAACATTACATAACCGGCTTAAGTCATATGCAGCGCCCTATGCTTGGCCAAAAAAATCACTTTACCCCTCAACTTTCAGAACGTCCTATTAGCCCCCTCAACTTGTGAAAAGTGATACACTTAGCTCCATTTTCATCCATATTCACTCTCCTGAAAATTACAAAATTAATTCTTACAGAATCGATCCTTTACTTTCTCTAATTTCTTCTTTTTTGCATCTTTTTCTTCTTATTTCTTTTTATTCTTCTTCCATCTGAAATTTCAGAATTCGGCCACCGGAAATCTAGAATCAAGGGGTCGATTTTGGAATTCCATAATTTAGCAGCTAGATTCATGTGGATGAAATTTGAAATTTCAGAATCCGACTCCATCGACGAGAATCTGGAATTTCAGAATCGGGCGCTGGAATGTTCTTTGAATTTTTTTAATGAAAAGAAATAAAGAGAGAAAGAAAATGGAGATTGAAAATTAAAGAAAATAAAATTTAAAGGTCTTTTTTATATTTTCCTTATTATTTTTCAGCCCTCCACTCTCTCTTCATTTAAATATTTTTGTCACATTATCGCCACATGGGACATGGGGGGCTAAGTGCATCATTTTATACAAGTTGAGGGGGCTAAGTGTATCACTTTCACAAGTTGAGGGGGCTGATAGGACGTCCCAGAAGTTGGGGGGCAAAGTGATTTTCTTTTACCAAGTTTAGAGGTGCGCATATGGTTTAAGCCTTACATAACCCTTTCCACAACCCCACTTCCCTCTTCTTTCTTACCTTCTTTTGTTCTTGCTTTTTTGTAACGATCTCTTCTCTACTGTCATTCCATTGTTTCCATTTTTCCATCTAATCGACTAAAAAACCAGTGCGGCGAAATTAAGTATACGACGGTAATGGCGAATAGCTGGATGAGAAAAATAACAACTACAATGACAACAACTGGGTTTTAAGTCGATTGACGACAAGTAAACCTATATTGTTGTAGTGTTGTCGTGATGTATTGGTGCACGACAACACTACAACACGACATATTTTTTTCGTTGTTTTTTGTCTTGTATTGCAAATTTAAAGTTTAAGTAGGTATAGAGTGAATTTCCATGTCAGAGGAATTGATTTGGGCATTATATCACAATAAATTAACCTCACAAATCATAGATTGTACATCAATAGTCGCCGCAATCGGAAAATATATTTCGGTGGAGAAGGAAACACGAAAGAAGAAGAGCGAGCAGGCAAGAGTAAGAGGTGAATGGGGAAGAAAAATTCAGATCAAGATGAAGAAGAAAAATTGAGCAATTGAGGGACAATGACAGCACTCACCATTAAAGCTACCATGTCTGACCTTTTTGAACTTCTAGAGGTGAATCAGGAGAGGTCGTACTCGGAGCGTAACCGAAAAGGAAAGGAGAT
The DNA here is from genome assembly GCA_028411795.1 of Euphorbia peplus. Lineage (NCBI taxonomy): Eukaryota > Viridiplantae > Streptophyta > Magnoliopsida > Malpighiales > Euphorbiaceae > Euphorbia > Euphorbia peplus. The sequence goes on from CP110841.1 coordinate 36,786,389, forward strand.
AAAAAAAATGATGAAGAAAAGAAGAAGGATGAGCTTCTGGAGATGAATTGAGAAAAGACATGCTTTGTGCGTTGATCGGAAAAGGAAGGAGATGAAGAATGATGCAGTTATGGAGATAAACGTTCTATGTAGTTGGTTGGACATGCAAGGAGATGAAGAAGATCGAGAGAAAGAAGAGAAATAAGAATGGACGCAAGTTAGGTTGTTTTGTAGAAAGAAGGGTATTTTTGTCTTTGAAGTTTGAAAATGTTTAGTTTAGTAAACGTTGGTCAAACTAGTAATAGCTAATTGATATGTTAACCAAATCATAAAGAAAGATTCCTATTTTATTGCCTTAAACTTTATATTTTAGAAATTTTGTTGAAAGAAAAGGTTAATTTTAAATAAGTACTTTGAGGTTTCGTGATTTTGTAAATAAAGCATTGTGATTTGCATTTGTTATCGTAGACGAAGTTTTTATGACATTTGAGTCATTTATTTGCAAAATCGCGAAATCATAACGCACTTATTTAAAATTAACTCAAAAAAACAAAAAAATTGAGATTTTTACTCTTTTACAAAACCACAACTAATGGAACGGGTTTTAAATTGGCTTGGTAGAACTATATAATAAAATAAACTGCAATCCAATCGATCCAAAAAGGATATATTTTCAAAAATTCTATTCAAGCACGTAATAAAGTTTAAGTGTGTACGTGAATATCAAGCGACATACTGCTTCAATAGTGAATACGGGTTGCATTGTGTTAGATGGAGAACGAATCATGAATTGTTTTTTCACTTTTGTAAATGAAAGAAAACGGTATAATCTAGGCACTATAAAATTCGAAATCCAATCAGAATTTAAAGTTAGACTTATCCCCGACTAATTTGCATTGTAGTCCTCAAATGTTTTTTATTTTTGTTAGTTGGGAAAAATGTCCTAAAAAAGGGGGGCAGAAGCGTAAAAGTGGTGAGTGTCTCGAATCCTAGACCCTTTGCTTCCTTTTATGCTTTCCCGTCCTCCCTCCCCGAAACGATGATGATGATGATGATGATGTTGATGTGATCTCCGATATTTGGGGTTGGAGTAATCAACGCGATTTTATACGACGGATCCAATCACCGCCGCATCCCGCCGGGACTATCACAATTCTATCGGTTTGTTTAGTCTTTGACGCTCTTCTTCTTTTATTTAAGATGTAGATCACGCCATAATGTAAAAGATCTAATTTATCTCAATAATTTTCTATTACCGCAAACAGAATTCATCTCGATTTGTTACTTTTTTTCTCTGCAATTCCAAACATATATATTTACTTGTTTGTTATCATCAGTTTGTCTGGTCGCTGAGATATGATGTCGAAATCCACAATAATGTGTTTTCCCTTTGTATAATTATAGGAATTTTTCTATGATTTTAAACTATTTCTTCTTGTCATTACTGGGTATCTGAAACAATGCAACAACTAAGCGCTGAAAATCACTTGTTTTTACTTGTACTTATTTGTTTTTTGGGATATCTTCTGAGCTACAACATAAACCTTTTTATGTAATCAAATCTATGGATTTTCTTTCATGGAAGAAAATCACCTTTTATCCTATATGGCTTTCTGTTATGCTTTGATGGTCACGACAAAAGGATTTGAGGACAGAGTCCGAGTCTCACACTTACCTTTGTTCAACAACTTAGTTTATATAATATAAGTCAATGAGGGTTGACCTTGGCCCGCCAAGATAAAAGTAGTCCATACCTGCTCGTGAGGTTTGGGGTTGAACTCTATCCTATTTGACTGTAATCTATTACTGTAAAATTCTCATTGAGGTTGATGTTGATTTATAAGGGATTTCAATTGTAATTACTGCTTTAGTTGCATGGAGGATGTATTATCTATATAGATATGGTTCTTCCAGCCTTCCTATGAAAATTTCAAAACTTGCTTTGTATTATTCCTTGCAATTTTTGTCAATATACTTTGAATTTTCTCCAATCTTATCACAACGATCAATTACTAGAAGTAGTCTTTTTGAAACACTGCTGTCTTGAACCACCTGTACCATAGATCCCTATTTTAGAAATTCGAACTCAAGGGTTTAGCAATTGACCTGTCGTGCTTAGATGCTTCTTGAAAACATATTTCTTTGGATCATTGAAGTACTCTTTACAGCATCTCTGCTCTTGTAATTTTTCTGTTAAAGTGGCCAAGATGGTATGATATATATCATACCTTGCTACTAGTGAGTGTTTGTCAACCTTTCTCTTCACTTCTTCTGAAGTTTTCCAAATGTTTATTTCTAGCCTTGGCTGCAAAAGTGGCAAACAATGCAAATAGAAACAAATTCGATTTTAAAACCATGATCAGAGTTGCTCTTTTTATCATCTATGTAAACTTCTTCATAAAATGATCGATATTTCTGTGTTCCTGGAACTTGGATGACGAAGGATGATAAATGTGGCATGTGATAGATATTTCTGCTGGCATTATCAATATGCTAGCAAGTAGATGCAATCATCATCTTTGAGAGGAAAATCTCCTCTAGATTGACCTTGAGGAGGAAGAATCATTCTAGAGCTAAGACGAAACATCTCAAATTGAAGTATTTTTACCCTTTAGAATTTACTTAAAACGATATTATAGAGATTGGAGGTTATGCATGCAATGGTATTACTCTTCGTTTGGAGTATTCCGAAATCATAATTTAATTAGCTTGAACGCGTTTCCTTTTGGTCCCCGTATAAAATAATTTCTCACTGTTGATTATTGTAGTTGCAATTCCTTAGGAATCAATTAGTCAGGAATCTTGAATGTTTCTGGCAATTTCTTTTATAGGATTAAGTCATGGATTGCTATTCAAAGTAGCTACAAATTACAGTTGGATAAAATTGAAATTGTTTGTAATTGACACATCTTCATGGAAATGGGTTTTTCATGTGTATGATTTTGACCCGGTGCTTGATCAGGTATATTTTCTCTATGAACATGTCCCAGTACCAAGGGGAAGAAATGGAGTACATGGCAGAGGATTTTGAGATGGCAGATGTAGATGATGATGTGTATTTCCGGGGTAGAATCATTGGCCATTCAGAGTCTGATGATGACGACGACGACGATGATAATTTGGTTTGTTATTTTCCTACCAATTTAAACTCTTGAATTTGGTGCCCTTTTTTTGTATTAAATGCTTCTTGTCTGTGGTCGGTGACTTCTTTGGCATGTTTGGGTATTATTATTTTTAAATAATTCCTTTTTATGACAAGGTATTTAATCTGCATTGTTTAGCTTTAAAACTATTCTTTAACATGTGTATATTCTTCCAATGGAATTGGGGCTGTATTGGTGGTTGGGTGTGCAGGATAGCAAGATAACAGATACATCTGCTGCAGATGCTAGGAAAGGGAAGGATATTCAGGGAATTCCTTGGGATAGATTGAGCATTTCCCGTGAGAAGTATAGACAAACTAGGCTAGAACAGTACAAGAATTATGAGAACATTCCACAATCTGGAGAAGGTTCAGAGAAGGTAGGATGGATTTGCTAAACATAGTATAATTGTGGTACATCAGTAATTTTTGCTGAACTTCCCTTTTAAACTATACTAAGCATTTTGCTTGTTCTTAGGAATGTAAACTGACAAACAAAGGCGGGACATACTTTGAGTTTTGGCGGAATACAAGATCGGTGACATCAACCATCCTTCATTTTCAAGTAAGCATCTTTACCCATAGAATTTGCTTTTTTCCTACATTTTGGGGCTCTGCTTGTTTGCATAAATGGCTGGATACTTCGACATATGTTGTTAAAGATAGTAACAGATTTGATTTCTTCTACCAATGTAATTTTTGGGACGGTAAATGCTTTTGGATTGTGCACTTGAACTCATTGGTGCTGTAGTATGTAGTAACATTTCAACCTGGCCTTTTGGAACTTCATTATTAATAGGAAGCATGCCTTGATATTGCTTACAGAAACTAAAGGTTTAAAAGTGGAGAAACTAGTTCAAGGAGCTGAAGTAGGGAACCCTTGTTTGTCTCAGAACTTTGTGGTTGGAAATTGTGGGTTGTGGAATGAGGTTGAGCCGCGATGTTGGTTACTTCTGTGCATGAAGTGACTGACATTTTAGTGTCCCTAGTACTATTCTAAATGTGTGAAGATGTGAAAGTAATTTGGAACAAGTGAATTATTATTGATTGGAGAACTTGTACTCTTTTTATTTTGGTATTGCAGTTGCGGAACTTGGTCTGGTCGACATCAAAACATGATGTCTACCTCATGTCACATTTCTCCATTGTCCACTGGTCATCATTAAATTGTAAGAAGACCGAGGTTCTTAATGTCTCTGGGCATGTGGCACCTTGTGAGGTATGCTATTTTCTTGCTAAGCGAGTTCTCATAATCTCATTGTTTCTCTTTTTAAATTGCTTATTATTATGGTTACTACATTTATTTTTCTTTCCTTTTCCATTTTATTGAACCTACAGAAACATCCTGGGAGCTTATTGGAAGGATTTACACAGACCCAAGTTAGTACCTTGGCAGTGCGAGATAAACTGTTGATAGCTGGAGGGTTCCAGGGAGAACTTATTTGTAAGGTAATCTTGTTCAAGTGCTCATGCTTTGTGATATCTCTTGTTGTGCTATTGACATTGAGTAACTCAGGATTTTGTTGTGATACATCTTTCTGCTTAGGTTTCGAAGACCTTTGTTTTAATTTCTAATTTATGAATACTTTTCCTTAAACTTGGTTTATATGTATAAAGGTGAAGCAAATGCTTTTTGTGACAGTTTCAAATTGATTTGCTTTTTACAGTATAGGTCATATTATGGGGTATTGTAGCCATTTATGTTGTGATTTTATATTTACTTACTCGTTCTATGTTTCAGTTATTTTGGTCATAATGGGTCAATAACGGATAGTAACTACTCTTTTTTTGGCAATTTTGGGAGCAGCATTTAGATCGACCAGGAGTTAGCTTCTGTTACAGGACAACTTATGATGACAATGCTATCACAAATGCAGTTGAAATTTATGATTATGCCAGGTTGTTGTCCTTTCAGGCCTTTGTTTGTGTTTTGTCCTTATTATATTATATTTATATTCGGTTTTATCTTTATCTATTGGTACAACTAACAGTGGACATTATACATCTGTGTATCCAAATTGACTTGAAATCCACATTTTTACAGTGGTGCAGTGCATTTCATGGCCTCAAATAATGATTGTGGGATTAGAGACTTTGACATGGAGAAATTTCAGCTTTCTAAACATTTTTGCTTTCCGTGGCCAGTGAACGTGAGTATCCCTTTTGAAATATGTTTCTTTTTCAGGTTTGAAGCTTTTGAATATTGATTGATATGTTAGTGTTGCACTATTGTGTAATTTGGTCTGATTTTTTTTTTGGGGGGCAATAATGAACTTTTTCCTCCAGGTTTACTCCTAATTATGTTCATTTTTAATACTTCTTGCCGTAATCTGTCCTTTCCTTTTTATATTAATGCTTTATCTGCATTAGGTTTGACCTCCCAGTATTATACTGCATCTAGGCCTAGTTGATACTTCTGACCATAAATTTTTATGCTGAGCAAATAACATTTTTATTAGGATAAAGAACCATGAAGAATTTGTTCGGGATGAAATATGAAGATGTGAAATTATACAGTTTATACTTGTCCATTCTGCAAAATTGAGGAACAATCCCGACTCATCTTTATCATTGAAATGGTCTCGAGCTTTTTGTTGTTAGAGAATATGTTCTTCAGAAACTTAGCTTAAGTGCATGTATATTAATATGACATTTTGATATATTGAACAGTTCAGGCTGTTTTCCGATTCATTTTGATATTTTTTTTTGTAAGAGTCAGCAATTTATAGGCTAGACTGTCTTCATTATGTTCATTTTGTTATTTCTGTTGCAGCATACGTCATTAAGTCCTGATGGGAAGCTTCTTACCATAGTTGGTGATAATCCAGAGGGGTTACTAGTGGATTCTCAAACAGGGAAGGTAATTTCACATGCTTTATACACTCCATGAGAAACTTCATAGTTTGAACACTTTATTTGTAGTTGTTTTGTTAATATTTTGTTTAGCTCTTAGTGGGATTCCTTTGATGATTGGAATTGTTGTTGTTGCAGACTATTACATCTCTATGTGGGCATTTAGATTTCTCATTTGCATCTGCTTGGCATCCTGATGGTCGCATCTTTGCGACTGGGAATCAAGACAAGACATGCCGTGTTTGGGATGCTCGAAACTTGTCAAAATCTGTTGCTGTGCTCAAGGGAAATTTAGGAGCCATTAGGTCAATACGTTTCACAGCTGATGGACAATTCATGGCGATGGCAGAACCAGCTGATTTTGTGCATGTCTACGATGTGAAGAACGGATTTGAGAAAGAGCAGGAGATTGATTTTTTTGGCGAGATCTCTGGTGTCTCTTTTAGTCCAGATACAGAGTCCTTGTTCATAGGAGTTTGGGATCGGACGTATGGAAGCCTTCTTCAATATAATCGATGCAGGAATTATGCATATCTTGATTCCTTCCTTTAATTTCACATATGTACATGTTGCTGTGAGCTTGTGATGGCAATTTGTTTGCATGTCCTACGAACACGAGGATGCTTGATCTGAAATCTCGGCGAACAAAAGTGGATGTACCCCATGTTACGTGCTGTAGAGAAGGTTAAAGAGATTTTACTGATGTAATTTCCTGCTGTGGTTCATGGGTATTAAATAAGGCTGGGCAGCAATGTGTGAGAGGTTGAAGCATTTGTGAAGATTGACGGAAGACTCCTAGCCATAGGTTTGTAAAATAATGAAAAGTGTAGAGAGTGGGAATGTATTTGGTTAGAACTGATCACACAACATACCTAAAACTTGGGACATTCGTCTTAAACTCTTGTTTCTTTAAAATATTTGGGCGCCAAGTTTTTAGCTCATGCGAACTGTGTTGCCTTGTGTTAACTGTGTTGGGATTGCATCAGTTAGTGTTTTGCTGATGAGCAAGCCATGATATTGATAAGCATTGCGTATGAACCCGCAAACTTGCGCCCAACTATACAGACCCTTTAATTCGAACTGAGTCATAAGTTAAACATATATCAATAAGAATAGGAACTCAAACTCTATTTAATGCAGGAAGATGAATCTAACTTGTGAATTGTGATTTAATAGGCGTCAAACTTTGATGCTACCTATTTCTATGAGAAGTGAGGAGGTTCGAGTCTATGAAAGCTGGCGCAGTTTGACTAGTAACCAAACATTTTATATGAAATAATGTTTTAATCATCTATTTGGAAGTTTTTACTTTTCTGCCCAAATGGGAACTACCTTTAAAGAAAATTCAGTTACTTGTTCCACACAATCCCATTGTTTCTAAGCATAGAAAAGAATGGGAGACTGCTTTTGCTTATTTTATTCAGCGAATTGGGAATCCAAGTACATTAATAACTCCACAAAAATCATTGTGCATGATACAGGGACCAAATTAATCAATTTAGTTATATTTGCAATTTTCCAATATCATAATTATTAGAGGTATATATGATATTGTATACAGCTTTTACATGGTAATTCAAATGCAAGCATTAGTTTATCACAATGCTTAATGGCTCCTCATGTTCTCATGAGACTGAGCCATTGAGTTTTGACATATGACAACGGTATTTTGATTTTATTTGTATGGCATTGAGTTTATTGGATTCTTAGTCGTTGGCCGATCAATGAAAACCTCCAGAGGCAAACCCGATTCTAGATGCCGAGACATCGTAGGCAATGTTATATGTCTGCTGTTGATGATTTCCAATAATAGCAACTTGGTTGCTGCTTGCGAAGGCCAAACAAGTGACACCTTTGTCAACTTCTATCAGGCTGTTTGAAGCCCCAACCGACAGGCTTGCTCCTCCTTCAATAATCATTTGAATTACAGGTGCAGCCGACATACTCTTTAGACTTCCCTTAAAGCACGTGTCTAGTATGGAATATCCAGGAGCTTTTGCATACTTCTTGGACATGATCTCGATAAAGGCCTGTCGCAATGCACCATACATCGCCATTGGAAGTCGCGTGATGACTGTTCCAGAGTCTATGATGGTGGGGACCTGGTATCCCGCAGCACCCACTCTCACAGGCATGCCAGCAACAGTAATTGCAACAAATCTAAAAAAGTATAAGCTGGGATTCTGGGAGTTTCAGATCATGGGTGTGAACTTGTAGGTAGATGGAGAAATCTTCCCAATGGACAAGAAACCGCCTGCATAAGAGGATGAAGTAGATGTCGGAAGGCAATAAGAGAAGAGTATTTTTTCTGCTTGTTTTTCCAAAAAAACATTTTTGCATTTACTAAACACTATTTCTAGATGGAAAAGCAATGTCAATTTGACCTTATTAATTTTCTGAAAATCAAATGATTAATTCATTAGAAAAGGAATGAAACTTGAGTAATAAACCATGAGAGAGAATGTTTTAAAGAGGACAAAAAGAAAAATGTAGTAAAAAATACAAATACATGAAGAATATTTGAACTTAATTGAGCCAAACACTTATATCACGTATAAAAGCAGTGTAAATGCGAACACGGATAAGTATGAAAAATATAGTATCATCGGAAAAATAAAATTAGAATTTGTTGGTGGTGGAGTGGAGTAGTAGTTAGTTATTAGAGATCTATTATCTTTAGTTTATTAGGAAACAAACCCACCCACCATAGAAGAAGACAGAAGAAGACGTAGAAGACGACTTCCATTTCTCCTGTTCTCGTCTTACCAACAAACCTCAGGTAGGTTTGTCTATAATATTCATATCAAATGTAGATGTAGATGTAGATGTAGATTTAGATGTCTATTAATGTCATGTCATCATTGCATCTTCCTTCCTTCCTTTCTTGTTGTTTTTCAGGATTGGATACACCACTTTCTCTCAAAATTACAGGAAATAACCCATCATCCTTCCCCTCACCTATCTTGTGAGTTCTTTTTTTTTCATTTCATCTGGGTTTCCATCATTTTTAAAATACATGGAGGAGTAGTAGAATGCTGTATGCAGATTCCAAATTCAAACCCTTCTTTATTGCTTTCATAGGGACTTGACTCTTAAAAATTGTCAGAAACCGTCTCTCAAGATGAATCCTCCAACACTGCAAAACATACTTGTCAAAGGCAAAAGGTGAGTCAAGTCAATAAGGGTAAAAAATTGCCTCAAGGCTAGGCTAGGCGGTCACCTTTTGCACGTCAGGCGAGAAACAAAAAGTTCAAAAAACATAGAAAATACTAGACGATAGATGTCTCCAATCCTCATCAAGATCAATATCATCAAATATTCATTTTCGCATCTTTAGAGTTAGTGTGAAGGAGAGGTTAAAAGCAGAGAGATCAGTGTGGGAGACTTAAAACACCTGGACTTCAAGTGGAAGTCAAAAGGCGACCCACCTAGATAGGAAGGCGGTGGCGACTTAGCCTGGGCCGCCTCTTGCCCGAGGCGAGAAAAGGCGTTGCCTTTAAAACTATGCTGCAAAATCTGCACAAACTTTGGTCTTTGCGCCTTCTACATGACTTGCAGAGCTTGGATTTTTCATTCAAGAAATGCTTGAGTTTTCTGGATTTTACCTAATTTTCTAGAAAAGTGAGAAAGAAAATGGGACAATTCAGTTGAAATATGAGTCTATCACTGAATTTTGCTCCTCATTATTCATCAGCTGAGTTCAGATATTCCAACATGCATTATATACACCAGCATGTGAATTGTCTTGTTATTTCAGTTATAGTTGATGTGGTTTTATCTATTATGTCAGGGCTTTGCCGGTGTTGCTGCAAGATTGTATATCATGTTTCCTATGGGTTAATTCAGTTTTTAATTGCTTCAGACAAGCTTTAACTTCTATTCCTTCATCACATATGACTTCGACTTTCTCAACTTCACAAGAATTCATTCCACCAACAAGACATGGCTCTTTTGATTCTTCGAATATCATTCCTGCTGGATACTTAGGGCAGCCTCAACCAGAAATTAATGAGGCAGAGCTGCTTTCCATATCTTGGAACCAGGATTACGGTTGCTTTGCTGCTGGTACCAACTGGGGGTTTCGTATTTATAACTGTCAGCCTTTTAAGGAAACTTTCAGACGTGATATTAAAAGTGGAGGGTTCAAAATTGTTGAGATGCTATTTCGAAGCAATATTTTGGCACTTGTTGGTGGTGATGCTAATTCCCATTATACTCCAAACAAAGTTTTAATCTGGGATGACCATCAGAGTCGGTGTATAGGTGAATTTTCATTTAGGTCTGAGGTTCGTTCAGTGAAATTAAGACGTGATCGGATTGTTGTTGTCCTGGAGCACAAAGTATATGTTTATAGCTTCATGGATCTACAGCTTATCCATCAGATTGAGACTCTGACTAACCCCAGGGGATTGTGTTGCCTTTCTCACCATTCAAATACATCTGTTTTAGCTTGCCTAGGCCTTCACCGAGGCCAGGTTCGAATAGAGCACTTCGGGCTGAATGTTATGAAGTTTATTAATGCTCATGATTCTCACCTTGCATGTATGACCTTGACTATGGATGGCCTACTTCTTGCAACTGCCAGTACTAAGGGAACATTAATAAGAATTTTCAATACAATGGATGGAACTCGCTTGCAAGAGGTAACCTTCTCACCATTATTTATGCCCACAGAAATATGGCCAGCATCTTAAGTTTTTTCTCAAAATTTCTCACCTAAAAAATCAATTTGAAAGTTTGTGCCATGTAACTGTTTCACAAAACTGGTACTTTATCATATAAATGACTAAATCATCACGACTTTACCCCAAAAAGATTCGAGCTCTATATCACAGTCTAATATCTGTTAGTTGTGGGATCTTGGTAATTTATATGCTTGCAGTAGTTTGTAGATCTAGACTCATTGACCTGCTTTTCTTCAGGTACGAAGAGGGTACGACAGAGCAGAAATTTATGGGATTACACTCTCTCGGAATGTCCAATGGTTGGCTGTGTCAAGTGATAAAGGTACTGTCCACATTTTCAGTCTTAGAGTTCGTGTAGCTGGGGAGGACACTGCCTCTCAAGCAGGGCCTGTTCAAGTTCCATCATTGCTACACCAGAATTCATCAACTTCTCTCGATGCCCTTATTTCTCCAAGCACTAGTGCCAATCCTGGTTCATCATTGTCTTTTATGAAAGGTGACTAACTTTATCTAGAAAAACTTATTAAATTGAACGTATGATGGTTTTGTTTGAACGTAATTCTGGGATACTAAAAGTAATGATACGTAGTAGGCGAGTTGTGTGAACCCGATATTTGACATACAATATCGGGATACTAATATGTCAAGTGGTAATTCAATATGTTTGTCCACTACTGTAAATTTTCATAATCCAGATTCATAGTTCTTTAAGGCCCAAGGCGCAAGGGGGGGTCCTGGAGTCGCGCAAGGCGCGCGCTCGAGTGACATGAGGCGCTCAAAGAAAAAATTTGTAAATATAAAATTATAGTCACAAACACTCACAAATAGTCAAATACAAACAATAAAAACACAAAATGCATGAGTTAAGTTCTAGTTAACTACGAAGGCATAATCATAAACTCATAATACCGACATAAAAGTTAAAACTAAAGACCAAAGTTCAGCTTCAAATAATTAATAACACTAATTTGATCTATGGCTCTATTAAAAAGAGATTTAAAACCCAAAAGAAACCCTGAAAAGGCTATATGTAGCTAAGGCGCGCGCCTGGCTGACTGCGCCCACCTTTGGCTAACCGAGATTCAAAGCCTGGAGCCTTGGCCAAGGAGCGCCTTTAATAACTATGTCCAGATTACATAAATAGTTTCTTTCAGTATCGATATGATCTGCTTTAGAGGTTTCTTCATGATGGAGAAAAGATGAAGTCATATTAGACATATGATACTGCTCACCAAGTCTGATTTTTCATCCAACTTATTTTTCTGATACTTTTCTCAGGGGTATTGCCGAAGTATTTTAGCTCTGAATGGTCATTTGCACAGTTTCATATACCGGGATACACACAATTCATTGCAGCATTTGGATCCCAGAATACTGTTATCATTGTTGGCATGGATGGAAGGTAGGCCTAGTTATGTGCATCTTATGTTATTTTCTGGTGTGGGCAATGTGATAGATTGTTATATATGATGTATGGCGTTCCGTTGAAACTACATGTTTCTGCTGCTCAATAATGAGAAGTTAGTATAATTTGCATAATTGATTGAGGTCAAGCCGGTGTAGGTGTAGTTGTAGTTGATGTTTTCTTTAAGTATGGAAGTTAGATATTAGGTGGAAAATCTAAGAGGAATATCATAATACTAATTATTTGGACAATGCTGACAACTAATTAAATATAGTGCTGTTTCGTTTTATGTGCCTTTGATCTCTAAACGAGGTTGTCCTCCATTACCAGCTTTTACAGATGCAGCTTTGACCCTGTTCATGGCGGGGAGATGTTGCAGCAGGAGTATGTACGCTTCTTGAAAAGATAGAGCAAGCCTAGATAAGGCAGAATGGAAAGTGCGCAATCAGGCTGTCCGGTTTTTTTGTAGCTGATACCACCCCATGTAAATATCCACCTTTGATGCATAGGAATGTAAATAGTTACAGATGGAATGTTCTATTTTAACTGTACAGAACATAAACAAAGCTGTCCCAATTGGTAAAAATAGGCAGAGATCAATCCATAAATTGTCAATTTGGCAATGATTTTAATCCGAAACACACATTGTGTGGTTTGATGTTGGCATTCTTGCTCTTCTTCTTTACAACACCCACGACATAGTTTGATATCTGATTAGTTATGTAGTCAACGTGAGTTCCACCCCCGATTGTCGCGATTGAATTGACAAAGCTGACCAGTTAAACAAAGAAAAGCAATTTAAGCTTAAGGCATACCACTTCTGCAAGTAAAGATATCTCAGGGATTAAAAGAGCTTCACAATCACCTGTTGAAACTGGCCCTCAGTAGTACTCACACATATCTCCCACCTGTCGCCTACCTTTTGATAGAAGCTGCACAGACAAATTAGAATATCATATTAGCATAATATATATGACAACACTTCACAAAAGACAGTTAATTGGGATAGTTCATAAATGTGATTCAACCTTTTAGGGGCTTCTGCAGATTCTGAGTCCGGAACAAGGAACAATTTAACATAATCCTGAAATGATTTAATAGGAACCCGCTTTCCATTCAGCTCAACCTTCACAGATTGACCAAGACAGCCAGCCATGTCAATCACTCGCTTCCTCATTAGAGCAACAACATCATCTTCGAGCATAACCATGCCAAATTTTGCCAAATCTGGCTTGTATGAAACCTTTGTCCAGTTCTCACCTTTCTTGCACTTTGATATGTCTGGTTCAGATTTCTTCCCCATGTTATTTGAGAAGACCTAAGAAAAAATAAACAGAGCTAAATCATATACACATGATATGCGGAAGAATACTATAAAGGTATAATATTCATATGCATCTTCCAACCATGTCCTCTATAAACAGATATGATTTAATTTAAGAACACAAGCACAAGTAAAACACATCTTGAAAGACAGTTCGATGCAAATCTTGAAAGTATACTTACAAATATCCTCTAATGAAAAGCAATTATGATTAGTAAAATAAGTATTACAAAATTTTCCTCATGATTATAGCAAAGCAGTCTTACCTAACATGGCCATACACAACGGTTTAACATGGCCATAAACAAAGATTTACCTGTACTTGTAGCCTAAATGTGCATCCCCCAATAACCATAGGGCTCAATTCGTACCAATTCAATTTCCTTTTTGGAATTAACAGATTTTAGATTTCACATGTTAGTATACACTTTTAGATTTCTACGTTCAGTCTCATTCCATTTTAATTAGGGTTAGGGTATTAAAAGCCTAATTTTGCTAATGAAAGAGGCGTCAGTACGCGGTCTCCTCAGCCTACTTCTAGGCCCAAATTTTGGATGGAATGTTTTTTAACCTATAAAAGCTTATACCTAAAATTTGGTGTCGTTGCGGCTTGTGCATCTCATTTGTCCAATCTTGGACCTTAAAAGCCTAATTTTGCTAACGAAAGTGGCATCGAAATATAGCCTTCTGGTCCTACTCTATGGCCCAAATTTTGGCTGGAATTTTTTTAACGTAAAAGAAAGTTTGTTTCCAAAATTTAGTGTCGTTGCGACTTATGGATCTCATTGGTCAAATTTCGACCCTTAAAAGCCTATTTCACTAACAAAAGTTGCGTCAGAACGTTAGCTTGTTGGCCTACTTTTGGACCCAAATTTTGGCTAGAATGTTTTTTATCTTGTACATACCTATTTCTGTTCGACTGAAAAAACATGCTTTTCTGTAAAAATGAAATTTTATACCCTAAATAGTTACTCATTAAAATAAGCTCAATATCTTAAACAATTTCTAGGTTTGTGTAAAATATAAGGCTTGACACTAGGGCTGAGCTTAAAATCGAACCGAATTATCAAATAACCGAACCAATATGTAGGGAATTTTTGGGACTGAAGCGAACCGAAATTGTAAAAGAACCGAATAACCAAAGATTTCAATTTTGAATGTTTAATGTTTGAAATTTTATAATTTATACATTTTGAATTTAATATGAAAATGATCTTTGGGCAAGAATTTGGATTTAATATGGGGATGAGTTTTGTTGATGGGTTTTGAGTAAGAATTTAATATGAACCAAAATATTAGTAAGCCGAAATTGAAAAATATCAGTTTAGTATTCTAAGTTCGGTTTGGTTTCGGTTAACCAAAATATTTTTTGCTCATACCGAACTCCAAACTTTACATATTCCTAAATCGAACCGAAAATCGAAAACCAAAAAATCAAACCGAACCAATAATTCAATTCGGTATGCAGTTTGATTTTTGGTTTCCAGTCCTTTTGCTCAGCCATACTTAACACAACTCGTGCTTTAAACTCTAAATTATCACTGTCACAAATAATCGATAGACGTATCTTATTATAATCAAAATATAATTTATTACAATTTGCACACTTTTTCTAATAAAACGATTAACTATCAATATTATTCAATTATTTGTTTCATCTGTTAATTCTTGACAATTACAATAACCTAATTCACTAAGGCCTCAATTCTCAAAGCGAATCCATCATCCAATAAAAAATGTTCAAATCAACTCAAACAAAGATGACAGTCAACATTGAATGAGAGATTCAAGTCAAGGTCCATACTGTCGAAACAAACTAAAAGATCTAGTGCAAGCCATCTCAATTTCAACCAGCCTTTTATTACAGCCCACTCAAGATTCAGCCCAAATGGATTGAGAGAAAGCCATTTACCAAACAGAAATGTTTTCCAAACTTAGTTAAGATATCTACATATCTAACATTAAGTCTTCTATTTAGCTTCACATTTAAGCTGACCCATTTCTTCACTCAAAAGCTCAACCATTACTTCACTCATAAGCTTACCTATTTCTTCACTCAGAGACATTCCATTTCATTGGCTTAATAACTTCGCAACTATTGCTTAAGAATGAAACTACCCTCTGCCAATAAATAGGGCATTTATAACAATTTGTAATCATTCCTCATTAGTAGGAATTCAAAACAAATTTCAATTACAAGTTCTATGCTCTTCACTTTCTTTTAACTATGTTATTTCTAGTTACTATTAAGATATGAATACTACTTTTTGTGTAGAATAGGCCAAGTTTTCAAATATAGTAGTTATGCTTTTTGAAAAAAGAGTTTGAGATCAAAAGCTATTTTGAGATTCAATGAAAAAAAGGGGCTTTTATTTGACTTGAAAACTGATTCAGTAGTCAAATTCGAACCCTTACAGTTTCTCTCTCCATTCACACATGAATTTCATTTCGTTCCCTCACTGGTTCGCTCCAAATCATTCACTTTTTCACTATATTTCGAGTCTCATTACATTTTACAACAGAAAATCTGCTCAAATCTTTACTAATTAAATTTACAGTCATCCAAAATCAAAAGTAACTATTAAACACATTTAGCGTTGAAAATTACATTTTCATTTCCAGTTTTGCCCCTGCAGGTACCTCCGGCCAACAGTCACCGGAAACCGCTATTGTGCTTGCCGGAAATAGTTCTCCGGTCAACATCTCTCGTTGAAGTCATCTGAAACCGTCGGCCGCCGCTGCCCGCCGCGGTTTTAGGAATGAATCATTTTTACTCAAGTATGGATTCATTAAAGCTACAGGATCAAAAACTAAATGCATAGGAAAAATAAGACACTCCAACAACCAAAACAAGTAAAAATCAGTCTTTTATCTTCCAATGGAGCCGTACAAGCAACCAAAACACAAGCAAGTGAGGCATGTAATCGAGTTGTAAAAACAGGTAGATATAAATCTTTTATCTTCTAATGGAGTTCTAAAATCCACAAAATCAAAAGGCAAACGACGAACATCACAACAATAATCAACTTAAACATAACAAAACACACTATAAGAATCCACAAAATCATTAAATTTTTCGCACCAAGGCAGTAAGATCAGACTAGTCAGTGTCTCCATTTTGAGAGACTCGCCTAGGCGCCCAAAATGGAGACTCTGACTTGCCTGATTTAACCAAGGCCTTGCATCTTCTAAGCAAGTTGTAAAATCCACAAAATCACAAGCAAACAACGAACATAACAACAATCAACTTAAACATAACAAAACACACACTGCAACAATCCACAAAATCACAACAAACATCACAACAACCAATGTATTAAAAATCGCTAGTCGCTAGTAAGGCTGAGCATAGTTGGCATATATTCGCGAGTAAGTCAGGGACTAGTCGGATTTATTCCACCTAGACAGTCGGATCAGGCTAGTCCGAATATCCATTTTGACTCTCTTTAGGCGGTCAAGAGGTCCATCATTTAAAACAGTGACAACAACAATCAATTAGCAGTGACTGAACACAATTAGCAGTAAACTGATTCATTTTTCCTCGAGTTTGGATCCTAAAAGCGATAGGATAAAAACCTAATTGAGAGGCCTTACCATTAGGAATAATAAAGAAAACCAGCAAAATCAACAACTAAAACATGTAAAGATCAGTCTTATATCTCCAGACGGAGCCATAAAAGCCAGAGTCACAAGCAAAAGATAAACATCACAATAATCACGATAATCAGTGTATTAGGCGCTACTAGGGCGGTCAGGAACATTCAAGGCCTAGTTGGAGACAAATTAATATATTAACAGATTCTACATTTAGATCGACTAGGCGGACGATAATAATTAACTTCAAACATAACAATAACACTATAACAATCCACAAAACCACGAAACACATAACGATAACACTAAATTCCCCTAACAAAAACAAATCACAGTTCACACCAGAAGAATATGTATAATATTAACCAAAAACATAAATCAATTAAAACAAATCACTGACTAAGAAAAACAGAATAAGTTAATTGGCAGACAAATTCAACCAACGCTCCAACACATTCACAAAATGTCAAACCTAGTTTTGCACAAAAATATATCAGACGGAATATCAGAAACAACTTCGA